>JAZGTL010000009.1:1249375-2498750 GCA_037349345.1 Oemleria cerasiformis | reverse complement strand
TACCGATTTATTCTATGACTTGCTTTTTATTGCCTATAACGGTCTGCAATGACATAGTATGAATTATTGCTGACTTCTGGTGGGGAAGTACGGGTAGAAAATCTGGTGTTCATTGGGGTTCATGGGACAAGCTTACTAAACTGAAGAAGGCTGGTGGGTTGGGCTTCAAAGATCTAAGATGTTTTAATGTGGCGATGCTAGCAAAAATTGGGTGGAGGATATTAAACAATCCTGAATCTGTTATGGCTCGGATTTTGCAAGAAAAGTACTTCTCGGGTGAGCATGTGTTGAAGGCTAGTGAAGGCCGTGGTGGATCTTGGGGTTGGAAGGGTATTATGCAAGGCCTCCTAGTACTAAAATCGGGTATTCGTTGGAGAATAGGAGATGGCAGAAGTGTAAACACTTTTCAGGACCAATGGTTGCCCAAAAAAAGGCATTTTTTACCTAGAGCACGATATCCCCTCATGCCTGACTTGGTCACTGATCTTATTGATTGGGGCCGAAAGTGTTGGAAGGCGGAGATAATGACTACTGCCTTTACTAGAGACGAAGCTCAGAGCATTTTTTCTATCCCGTTAAGCTATCTTGGGAGCAAAGATTGATGTATTTGGCATCATTTCAAGTCTGGGAATTAGACAGTTAAGTCTGGATATGCTATTGCTATGGAGATGCTACATAACGGTGAATTTAAAAGAAAGCAAGGTCCGGGGGAATCTAGTTCGATGACTTAGGATACTGAGCTTTGGGATTCTGTGTGGACAACTGTAGCACCTGTCAAGCTGCAGTTGTTCATATGGAAGTGTTGTAAACAATTCCTGGATTTGAGAGCTAATCTGGTGAAAAAAAAGAATTTTGGTGGACAATGTTTGCCCCCAATGTGGAGAAGAGGAGGAAACCCAAGTACACTTGTTTTTTCAATGCAAATATGCCCAAGTATTCTGGTTTGGAAACCCTATTCAGGCTGACATGAAAAGCCTTGAGGGTATGGATTTTATCTGGTACTAGAAATACTTCCTTAATGTTTTTGCTTCAAGTGGACATCAATGTTTTGCTGCTCAGGTTCTGGTTTTTGGGTTATGGAAGTGTCGTAATATGTGTTATTATAATGATGTTCTCATTGATCCTAACACTGCTATACAGATGATGATGACTCAAATTCAGGAGTATAATGAAGCCATTCAGGAAAAGCCGGTGATGGTCCAGACAGTGCACTCTGTCCATGCTGCACCCATGGTGGACTTTGGCTGGAAACAACCTCCTGCGGGGTTTGTGAAAATTAATTGTGATGGTGCCTTCTCTGAGGCTGACGGCTGTGGCGCCTTTGGATGGATTCGCAGGTCTGTGTTGGGCACCTTCATCGTAGCTGGTAGCGAGGGAGGCTTCCCTTGCAGTAGCAGTATCCAGGCAGAAGCCCAGGTGGCGCGTGCTGCCATGCTCGCATGTGCAGAATATGATTGTAAGAAAGTCATGCTTGAGACTTCTTCAAAGCTTTTAGTGCAGAGTGTGAGGACTGGAATTGGTGTGGATGCAAATATTGAAGGCCTAGTACATGATATTCTAGCTTTGCAGCTTTTATTTGAGGTCGTGACTTTGAGATATATCCCCAGGAAAGCCAATGCAGCTGCGCATGAGGTGGTTGTCGTTTGTAATCGCTTTAAGCGATGTTCTAGATGGGAGGGATTAGAACCTCCTTGGTTGTTTAATATTCTGGCAAATGATGAAAACATTTCTAATCGTCTTTAATCAATATATCCAGCCCAAAAAGACCTTCACTTTGGGGGTAGGAAAATCATGATCGGGATAGCAAACCCAAAGCTATGGAATTGGGGCATGGGTCTTTTGTCGAAATGATTATTCATGGTAAAAAAAAATAAAAATTAAGAAGAATTTGAGAATACCAAGGTGGACAAAAGATACATATGAAGGGTGCTTTTTGAAATTGAACCTATCATAGTGAAGACTTATCGGAATTACTTAGTGATGCAGTGGATATAACAATCACGAAGTGAATAACATCCCGAACCAAAAGTTCATGTTTGAAATTAGTTTTGGAATTAGATTCACCAAATTAACCCCATTGGAGAAATTTTAGTTTTTCTCGTCACACATGCATTAAATTGATATTCAAATTCTAAACTTGGTACCGTTAGATATAGCTCACCTCTACGAGTGCAAAGGCACAAACGGCAAGCCATTCCGAGTTAAAACAAAGAAGTTACAAGCATTTAAAATTGGAGGGCATTTTGGTAATTTTCTAAGCAAGTGACACATGTCACAAATCAGAAACATCAGCATTAATTCGAGAATTATACCACTTGATTTTGAGAGCATCAGACCCGCGAAAATGTCCATCGACCCACGCCACCGATTCGTCATTTCAGCCGTTTCTGGCCATCTCAAGCGACAAATTTGGTACGGTTGTGATCATCTCGTCGAACCCAACAATCCACAAGTTTCTGTTTTCTAAAATCATTGCTCTTTTTTGTAGTTTTAATTCTAGAAGTTTCGAGTTTTCGGATTAATATTCAACTTTTCCAACAACTTCTAGTCACTTTTGGTCGTCGACCCATGTATGAAAGTTCATCTACTCATCAAACTCTATGTAGTGCTATAATTGGTATTGAGTTTCATGATGGTTGAAAATCAGGTGTGTGCACCTGTTGACCACCGCCATTGTGTCGCGTGTGGTGGTGCATGTGGCTACTTTTCAACATGTCATCTCGGTTGTGACATAATGAGTATTATGTGTACTGTATTGAAGAGTATAATGAAATTCGAAAGTTTTTCGAAAAAACCATCATTAACTTACAGGTGTTTTTCTCAATCGACGAAAATTCGACCGTTGGATTGATTTCCAATTTCAGGGGTATGATTGTGGAGCCATTCTTAACCTATTGGAATTTTTGAATCAGAAATATGAGGTTCGTAGACTCTGAGTCGTATTTCTAGAGTTTTAACCAGAATCCGGGCATGCGTTGACGAAAGGCTGACTTTTGGTCAACTAATCCATTTTTAGTAGCCCGATAGCAAGTCAATTTAGTTTAGTTAGTAATTTGGTTTAGATCAACCTTTTAATCCCCGGTTATGGATATTAGAAATATCTATATTGAACCGCACCATGTTCAGCCCTACTTCTAGTCTCGATGTGGCTCCAACCTTATCTCTCGTTGTCTTTTGGGTTAGTGACACTAGTATATACTGGTCCCAAAAATATAAATAACAACTACACATATTTTATTTTAACATATAACAAATTAGTGAATCCCACACATAATTTTGCTGTAACGACTCGTATTTTTACTTAGTGAATTTTCATATATGATGATTTTACCCTCAGAGCCCGAAAGTCACTTTTTGTTGGGAGACAATTTTGGAAAATTTTCTTGGACCGTTGTGTAGGTCTTGAACCCACGAGTTCGTAAACAGGTGTCACGCGGAAATCGGAGTTCGGATGAGGGTGTTGTGGGCCTAGAAGCTTCAGGGGTAGTTTGGTAATTTTCATGGGTAAGATATTTTAAAGCCTAATTTTCCAGATTTTTATCACACTCTCTCTTCCTTCTCGATCTCTCGTCCAACCGTGCGAAACAAAACCCCCAAAATTGTGATTTTTTGATTTAGGCCAAACCAAGACCAACCAAGCACACCATCATCTTCCTCGTTGCATTCTAAGCTCAACGTTACCCACCATCAAGGTTGAGGACATTGGGAGAAGGAGAACCAACGTGAATAGTACCGCCACACCTTTCCGGCCATTTTTCGACCACCACAGGTAATGGATTCCAGTTTTGACTTCATATTTGGATTCCTTGGCATGAGTAGATAAATTTCCATTATTAGAACAATGATTTTGGTTGAGAAATGAGTGAGTTAGAAAATTTTGAATTTCGGGTGGTTATGGAGGATTCCGACCGACGATGAATAGTATCCGGCGAAAGGAGGATAGGGGTGATTGAATTACACAGTCGCACCCCTAGAATGGGTTGAGAACAAGGGCGCCGCGTGCGACTCTTCCCTGGGCTCCAGCGACTCGTGTTTCGAGTATATCGAAGTTTCGGACCTTTTGGCGCAGGTTTCGAGTCAATCGGAGTTCATTTAGGGGTGGTTTTAGACGTGTAAAATTATGTTCTACGTGTTAGAACATGTGTGAACTCTCGGGGTTTAGGGGGTTGGATTTTAGGTTTTTAATTAATTTTTTAATAATCTCGAATATTACTTTTGAAAGGCCACACCGCTCCGAGGACTGCAGAGGAGTATACGACTGAAGATTGAGTTATTCGGATCTTCGGTGAGTGGATTTTGGTTTTGTAAATTACAATACATGCGTAAACGTATATTTTAAATAAATTCTTATCAAATATGAATTTTGATAAATTAGAATAATTATTCTAAAATGATTTATTAACTTCGATGAATTTTGGGAATTTAAAATAATTATTCTAGTGATTGATTATTGGATATGAATTTTCAATAACGAATTTGAAAATGAAGTTTTGGGCTACGGTATGGTTTTATAGACTTCAGTTTTATTGATTTTGGATTTATAGATTTTGGCTTTGGGCGAGGTTGTGATTTTGGGCTTTAGGCCCGGGAATCCGGTTTTATTGGATTTTTGGCTTTAGAACTAGGTTTTATAAGATTTTAGCTAAGGCCAAGTAAAAAGGATTTCAAATTGGTTTTTGAATTTACATTACGGTTTTCACTATGTTTACCTTCCTTGATTAAAATAGCATTTTTCCGACCGTATGACTTCGAGGTATTTTCGGTCATGCGTGTTCGTTTTTGGTACATGACTTTGAGGTATTTTCGATCATGTGACCGCATGACTTTAAGGTATTTTCAGTCATGCATGTACATCTTCGACACGAGACTTCAATGTATTTTCGGTCATATGCTCGTTGAGTTTATTTACGCACGTAGTATAGGGTTTCGTCCGTATATCTATGAGGTATTTTCGGATAAGTGGAGAGTAGGTTCCCTGGTTGGACCACTTGGTTTCTTGGCATTGCTTTGAGGTATTTTTGGCAGTGGTTAGAAGGGATTGTCCCCGCGTTGGGCTTTAGATCCAGGTTTTCTTATGATTTTTTTAAAGCTCCTTCGAGTAAGTTTTTCAAAGCATGGTTGTTGACCACGAAGTGTTTTATATTGAACGGATTTTTTTATTCGTGGATCCCACTGGGTTTTAAATTGAAAATGAATTTCTCCGGTAAGTTCTTTCATGATTATCTTTATTTAGTTTATTACTTAAAAAGGATTCCATATTATGCATGCATGGTTTTACATACGGAGGGGAAAATTCTGTTTTCCTGGGAGTTAGTATTTTTAAATTGTTCTTTTTGTCCACTAACAATTTTCCTTGTTTTGCGTCCCCTCCAGGCCGTTGAAGTAGACGATGCCACATTCTGAGGTGGTGGCATCACTTTCCGGCTGCGTTTTCTCCGTATCAGCATCGAGTAGGTTTTGTTGAACTTGTAACTTTATTCTCGCCTAGTTACTTTGATTAACCATTTGGGTTGATTGTAAGTTTTTTTTAGATTGATTATCTTGGACCTGTAGTTGGTTAGTTATGAGTTGACCTGAACTATTTGGGATATTATTCTAGAACGTAAATCCTTCGTCTGACAAGTGGAAGATGGTTTGATCAATTTACAGGGGAGATTCTGCCGAATTTTCGGTAGAATTCTCGTAGAGTTTTGTTGGACTGGTGAAGGTATTTGAGGAATTATTTTGAGATTTTGAAGTATTGTCAGATGGGAGTAGGATTCCTCATGGATTTCGAGGGTAAATTCGGGAGGGGTCCTGTCAACTTGGTATCAGAGTTCTAGGTTTAAATTCCTGCAGACTGCACACTAAGTGTGCATATTATTCGTGGTACTGACGAATGTGTTTCTTTTCAGTGAGATGCCTCTAAGACGTGAACTTCGTCAACTATTTGAAAATGACGAAGAAGCAGAAAATGTAGGGGGTGCACCGGACCCCGAGATAGAGCTTGACCTTAGACATAGATTGGATCAGTTGGGTCGGGCGATGACCGCTGTTTTACAGAGTAGGGCACTTCTGAGATTTCTGATATAGATAGAGCCCAGAGGCTGGGGGCTACTGTATTTACGGGCGAGTTGGCCCTAGCCGACACATAAGAGTAGATTACTCGTTTGGAGCGAGTTTTGAGGTCATGAGGTGCCCTTTGAGCGATCGGGGTATGGTTGGCCACATTTCTGTTGAGTGGCCATGCATACTGATGGTGGCACGCTTTAGTGATGTTGAGCTGGGACATCCATCCAACTACTTGGGAAGTCTTTCGGGAACGGTTTTTTGAGCAGTTTAACCCAGATCTAACCGAGACGCCATGCATGCTGAGTTTTTATAGTTGAGATAGGGAGATTTGAAAGTCGCGCAGTATGAGCAGAGGTTTAGAGACTTGTCTCGGTTTGCTTCGGCTCTAGTAGCCAATGAGGTGAACAAGTGTCCTTGGTTTAAGTATGGTTTGAGGGAGGAGATAAGGGTGGTTGTTATTGTTGTGGAGTATACCTCTCTGAGAGCTTTATCAGACGCTGCTACCAGGATGGAGATGAGTTTGCCTACTAGGGTCAGTTCAGTGGTTCTAGGCGGAGTCCGGATTACATGAGTTTTGGAGCCTCGAGTCAGGGACCATCAAAGAGATGCATTTTTAGTTCTGGATCATCTGGGGGTGGCATGTCCGGCTCAGGCAGTGGTGGAGCCGGACGAGGATTTTCCTGAGGTCTTATGGTGGGGCGCAATCATCAGCTAATTCTAGTGGTGCTTCGGTGCTGTCGACTAGGAGACATAGTGGCAAAACCAGACGGACTGGTGAGGAGACTGGCCATTTCAAGAGAGATTGTCCATTTCAAGAGAGACTGTCCATTTCAAGAGAGACTGTCCATTTCAAGAGAGACTGTCCACACCATCCAGGCAGTAATTTCTTGGGTCGGGATGCTACTGAACAGGGACAGAGAGCAGTAAAAACATCAAGTACTGCAGCAGGGAGCCAGAACCAGTCCAGCGGGGCCAGCAAGGCTAGTAAAAGACAGAGGGGTAGTAGGCGATCTTTTGGTAAACATGCACGAGTTTTTGCCATGACACAGCAGGAGGCCCGAGCTGCAACAAAGGTCGTCACTAGTATGTTATCTATCTTTGATCATGCTGCTAGAGTTTTGATAGATCCCGGGGGTACACATTCTTTTATTTCTCGAGGTTTTACACTTTTAGCCAATAGCGAATTATTGCCATTTGGTTAGGAAATGGGCATTAGTACCCCCACTGGAGATATGTTAGTGGCGAACCTGGTGATATGAGGTTGCCCAGTGTTAGTGGAAGGTCACTCTCTAGAGGCAGATTTGATTCCCCTGGATATCTACGATTTTGATTTGATTTTAGTGATAGATTGGTTAACGATACATCATGCCTCCATTGATTGTTTTGATAAGAGAGTGGTATTCTGGAGTCCAGGTTTATCGGAGCTTACTTTTTAGGGAGACCATAGATTGCATCCCTTATGTGTGATTTTAGTGTTAACTTCCAAGAAGTTATTAAAGAAAGGTTGTGAGGGGTATCTAGCTCATGTGATCGACTATCGGGATACTCATGTGAGGTTATAGGATATTCCTGTGGGGAATGAGCTTTCGAATGTGTTTCTAGAGGATTTTCCGGGGTTACCACCACACCGGGATATCGAATTCACCATAGGGTTTCTTCTGGGTACCAACCTATATCATAGGCACCATACAAGATAGCACCGACGGAGTTAAGGGAGTTGAAGACTCAGTTACACGACTTGGTGGATATGGGGTTTATGTCGACTGAGTGTATCACCTTGGGGTGTGCCGGTGTTATTTGTGAGAAAGAAAGATGGTAGTTTGAGGCTATGCATTGACTACCGGTAGTTGAACAAGGTCACAGTGCGGAATAACTATCATTTTCCGCGAATTGATGACTTGTTTGACCAGTTAAAGGGGGCGAGGTACTTTTCAAATATTGACCTTAGGTCCGGGTACCATCACTTGAGAATTTGAGAAAAAGACATTCCCAAAACGGCTTTCAGAAAACGTTATGGGCATTATGAGTTCTTGGTGATGCCCTTTGGCTTGACCAATGTACCATCAACGTTTATGGACTTGATGAACAGGGTGTTCAGATGATGTTTGGACCGATTTGTGATTGTGTTTATTGATGATATTCTTGTATATTCTGGCAATCGGAGGCATCACTTTTCGACTGCGTTTTCTCCGTATTAGCTTCGAGTAGGGTTTGTTGAACTTGTAACCTTTATTCTCGCCTAGTTTCTCTGATTAGCCATTTGGGTTAGTTGAAATTATTTTCGTGGATTGATTATCTTGGACCTGGAGTTGGTTAGTTATGAGTTGACCTGAACTGTTTGGGATATTATTCTAGAATTTAAATCCTTCATCTGACAGGTGGAAAAGGGTTTGATCAATTTACAGGAGATATTCTACCGAATTTTCGGTAGAATTCTCGTAGAGTTTTGTTGGACTGGTGATGGTATTTTCGGAATTATTTTGAGATTTTCAGGTATTGTCAGACGGGAACATGATTCCTCATAGATTTCGAGGGGAAATTCAGAAGGGGTCCTGTCATTCTCCATCCACAAAATATAAATTGGATTTTTGTTAAAAAAAAAAGGAATATAAATTGGATTTACCCCCTTCCAGAAAACATTGAATTGTTTACCATTAAGGGCATGTTTACTTGCTAGGAAGGAGAATAGTGGGTAATCGGAGAAGCAGACAATCAGAGAAGTAGGTAATGGGAGAAGTGAGTAATCATTCCCATTGAGGTGTTTTCTAACTATATAGAATCAGAATATTAATGCGAATGATTTTCATTGTTATTGTTTACTGACTATTATGAATCAGACTAAAAATTAATTGATTACTAAAATGCCCCTTCTTTTTCCCAGTTTTCTCAACATCTCGTTCTCATGTCTGATCGCCCTCTTAAAACCCATTAGTTGAAAGATTTGATTCATTAACAAATAAATAAAGGGTTCTTCTTCTTTTTCTGAAAGATTCGATTCATTAAAAAATAAATAAATTGTTGAGTGGGGTGATGGAGCGAGTTGGATCACATTCATACCTTAATAATACAGTGAACCAAAAGAAGACAATTAGGGTACGCTTAAATTTATTGTGGTTGAGCTTTGTAATTATGGTAAAAGTTGCAGGGCAATTTTGTACATATAAAATTAAAATAGGTAATGGGAGTCATTAACTCATCCCCCCTAGTTAATCCCATTACCCATTTTGGGGTAATGGCATTAAGGATTTCATGTGGGGCCCACCTTTTAAAAAAATCTGATTTTGCAAGTAAACGCATGAGTATTGCGTAATGGGAATCATTGTCTTTGATTTTTTTTTTTATCAAAATTAATATCATTGTATTATAATAAAGGGTACAGATATACCATCAAAATCAAGCTATGATAACAAGACCCATAAGCCAACACAGCAAACTAATGCGGACAAAAGCCTCACAAACAACTAAAATACCCACATCACTAATATTATGAAAAATTACAAACCAAGCCCGTATAGCCCAAAACAACCAAAAACACCCAAAACCTAATTACAACACCTAACCCTAAACAGACTACCTCCACCCAAAGAAACAGACACCGCTGTCAAACCCATCACATATGGTCTTGAAGAACCTATAGAGTAGAGGCGGATCTGAGGAAGGCTTGATCTCTAGCGATCCAGTGGCGCCTAAATGCGAATAAAGGAACAAAAATCCTAATCTAACTACTATGACCAAAGTCAATGGAAAATATTGTGGCAAACCTTTCTAACAGTAGGGTAGAACAAGATTTGGAGAAAAAGAATAAATTTTAATAGAAGATTTTGGGCAAGGGGATGGATTGAAAAAATTGCAAAATAACAATGATGGGGAAACTAAATATGAGCATGACTCAGACCAGACAGTCACCATAAGGGACTCTTGTTACGAACCCAAAAGAAAGCGAAAAACAGTAGAGGGGAGGAGGGAAGAAGATGATCTTCTCCCTCCTCCCCCTTGGTGTGCTTTTTCTTTGGGACTAAGAGGAGAGAAAACAAAGGCTAGGATTTTGAAAAAAGTATTATGTAGTGTGTTTAATTTCAATCATGGTCTTTGATTTGATTCGCATTACACTTAAATAAACACGCCCTAAAAGAAATTACCATATTTATTATATTTAATACGAATACATTGAATTATTGATCTGATAAATATAAAATACCTACTGAAACTAATAACAAATTCCATCTAAAGATTCCACAACAAAGAAAAGAAAAAAATCAGCAAGAGGATGTATCAATTTATTAATTCATTAATTCAATGAAAATTAATCCCCAAATAAAAATTTTATGATTTTTCAATAACCAAATTAAAAGAATTACTGTATTTGTTCAATTATGTTCTAATTTTCTAATAATTTTTTTTATTAGAATTCTTATTTGATATTGTGCTCAGATAATACAACCGTGAGAACTTTCTACAAAAAAATACTTGGCCTATAGATAACCTTCGATTCTTTACCATAAAAAATTGTGATGTTTTATTTTTTCAGCAAAGAGAAAATAGTAAGTTCAGACTAGTAACGTGGCTTGTAACTAAGTATAAGTAGAGTTATAAAGTGGTTGGTAGACTAGAGATTAGTCCTGAACAGCACGTCTTACTTATTTAGATAAGTAGCAAGTAAAAAATGATAAGAGAAAATAGTTTTCTATATGCATTTTTAAGCAGAGATAATTGGGGGAAAAGAATGGAAAAGAAAGAGAAGGGAAATAAATGGGGAGAGAGGTCTTGGTGTTAGAGATGATCAAATGGGTAATTTAGAGGGCATGGGTAGACCCTTAGCCAACATGGGTACTAATGAGCATTATACCCATTTAGACACATCTTCAATTTTTAAGGGTTTACCCATACCCTACCCACAGGGTAATGGATACCCATGACAAATTAATCTTTTTTTTTTGCTTTTCAGTTGTTTTCTTGATTTCATTTTGTTTTTTACTTTCTTTTTTGTTTTTCAATTTCTTGTGCTTTTCATTTTTTTTTCTATTCATTTTTTTATTTGCTTTTCAAAATGTCTTCTAACACGTTTATTCAAAATTTCTTCTTACAGGTTCATTTAAATTTGCTTTTCACTTTTTTCTTACTTTTCTTTTTTTTTCTTTTCAATTTCTTTTGCTATTCATTTTTTTTGTTAGAAGAGACACTTATTTAAAACATGTAACGACCCGGAAATTTAATTAGTGAATTTTCGTAAATTAATTTGGAAAATGACGAGTTTACCCTTGGTTTTATAAGGGGCTCGGGAATAACTTTTTGTATAGAGACATATTTGACAATTTTTCGGGGACCGTTGCTTAGGTCTTGAACTCAAGAGTTCGTAGACAGGCGGCAAACGAAAAACGGAGTTCGTATGAGAGTTGTGGGTCAAGAATGTTCAGGGGCATTTTGGTAATTTGCCCTGGGTAGATATTTTTAACCCAGACTTCACCAGAATCTTCTCATTTTATCCTCTCTTTCCGCAATCTTCATCCAACCCGTGACACCAAACCCATAAACCCCAAACTTTGAACCTTGATTCGAGGCAACCTCGTCCAATTTGGTTCCACCCCTCGAAATCTCTTCCTTCCCGCGATCAACGACGTACCGACCGTCGAGGGAAACCGCCACGAGAGACACCGACCCGAGGAAGGAGAAAACTGAATCTTTCGATCAATTTTCTAGCCAACTCAGGTATGAGTTTCGTGTTTAGATTTCAGTTTAGAGTTCCTGGGTTTGAGTAGATGGATTTAGACTATTAATTTGTGAAAAACAGTTAAGATTTGAAGAAGTTAGGAAAATTTCAAGGTCGACCGGCAATGGTGATTTCCGGTGACGGCAGACGGCGACGCACGACGAAGCGGTTATCGTCTTTTGCGACTCTCTGTAACTGGTTTGGTCTGAGAAGGCTAACGTGGCATGCCACTAGGCAGCCACGTGGAGCCACATGGAGGCCACCTGGCAGCCACGTGGAGGCCACCTGGCAATCACATGGAGCCACGTGGAGGCCGCCAAGCAGCCCCATGGAGCCACATGGAGGCCACCTGGTAGTCATGTGGAGGCCACCTGGCAACCACGTGGAGGCTACCTGGCATCCACGTGGAGCCATCTAACGGCTGAGTAAGCACGCGTGAGGTACTTTTGCCAGCATATGGATGACCCACTAGCCTTCAGTCGGCGTGTTGGACCGGTCCTTGGGTCATGGTGACAAGTGTCGATATGTTGTCGACGTTCCGGACCTTTTGGCGCAAGTTACGGGTTAATCGGACATCGTTTAGGGGTAGTTTTAGGCATCCGAAGTGGTTGCATTTTTAGTGGGCCGCGTGCGAACCTCCCAGGGTTTAGGGAGTCTGAATGTAGGGTTTTTAATTATCGTTCGTAACCCGATTGTACTTTTGACAGGCGATATTGCTCTGCGAACTTCAGAGGAGCGTACAACTTGGGATTGAGCTAATTGGACATTCGGTGAGTGGACTTTGGTTTTGTAAATTATAATGCATGCATAAATGTATGTTTGAACTAATTTCTTGTTACGTATTGTTTTTGGTAAATTTATGAAATTTAAAAATTATTATTACTGGACACGGGCTTTCAATAATTAGTTGTAAATGATGCTTTGGGCTATGGCCTGGCTTTATAGATTCGGGTTTTATATGGTTTTGGTTGAGTCCATAATTTTTGGGTTTAGACCCGGATTTTTGATTTTATTGGATTTGGGCATAAACCCAGTTTTTCAATGAATTTGGCTTATGCCAAGAAACAAGGATTTCAAAACATGGATTTTGGTTTTCATTAAATTACTGTCCCCGAGCGTCAAGGTTTTCTCCGATGCTGGCGTCGAGGGTCTTTCTCGGCCAGATCGTTGAGGGTTCCCCGACGCTAGTGTCGAGGGGTATTTCTCCACCAGGTCGTTGAGACTGTCTACGTGTAGTATAGGGTTCTGCAAAGCTCGAGGTATATCGGGTGTGTGGAGGGTTGGACTTGGGTCAGTCAGCTCGGATATCGAGTTACGGCTCGGGATTCCATGCGGGGAGCAGTGGGATATGTTGATGATATTTTGTGTCCAGGTTTGTTCACATGGTTTTTAAACTCCTATGATGAGGGTTTTCAAAGCAGGGTTGTGGACCACGAGATGTTTTCATTATTCGGGTTATTGTGGGTCCCACCGAGTGTTTTAACAAAAGTTGGATTTTCCAGTAATTTTTCGACTTATCTTTATGGATTTGTTTGAAAAGGGATTTTATATTATGCATGCATTTTTTTACTCGTAGAGGGGGAAAAGGTATGTTTTCCTCAGAAATTGTTTTAAACGATTATTTTGTCCACTCACTCTTTTCGTGTTTTAAATCTCCTCTAGGCCGTTGAGTTGACGATAACACATCCTGAGGCGGAGGCATTAAATTCCAGTGGCGCCTATATCTAGACTATCGAGTAGGATTTATATTCTGTATTTACTTGTCCTACCTAGATGCTTTGATAAGCCTTTTGGACTTATTGTAAATTATGACTACGTCGATGGTTGTTTGGTTATGTTGGGTCTTGAGAGTATTATTTAATCCTTCGTCTGACAGGTGGAAGACGCTTAACCATTCCTTAAGGGGAGGTTCTGTCGACTTATTGGCAGAATCCTCGTAACTAATTGCAAGGACTTAAGGGTATTCTGGGAATTTTTTGTTGTTGTCAGACGGGAGTAAGGCTTTTCCCGAGTTCCGAGGGGAAATTCGGGAAGGTTCCTGTCAACTTGTTATCAGAGCTCTAGGTTTAAATTCCGGTAGACCGTACACCTAGTATACAGCTGATTATGGTACTGACGAATTATGGTTGTTTTCAGCGTAATGCCTCCGAGACGTGAGCCCCATCCAAGGCCTGGAAACGGTGATGAAGCTGATAACGTTAGGGGTACACATGATCCCGCATTAGAGCCTGATTTGAGGCAGACCCTAGATGAATTGGGTCGGGCATTGACGACTGTACTTCAGGGTAGGGTTACTGCCAAAGTTTCTGACATTGAGCGAGCCCAGAGGCTGGGGGCTACGGTGTGTACGGGCGAATTAGGCCCAGATGATGCTGATGAGTGGATTACTCGTTTGGAACGAGTGGTTGATGTTTTAAGGTGCCCTTCGGAGGATAGGGTGCAACTAGCCACATTTCTTCTGAGTGGTTATGCATACCATTGGTGGCATGCTTTGCAGCTGACGGGCTGGGATGTCCATACCCTTACTTGAGAAGCTCTCCAGGAGTGCTTCCTCGAGCATTTTTATCCTCGCCTATACCGAGATGCCAAAGGCTGTGTTTTTGCCATTACAGCAGGGGGGCATGACGGTGGCACAGTATGAGCAGAAATTTCTTAAGTTGTCACGATTTGTACCGCCTCTAGTGAAAAATGAGATGAATAAGTGCCGAAGGTTTGAGTATGGACTGAGAGATGAGGTTCGCGTAGTAGTAACTGTTGTGGCCCATACTTCTTTGAGGGCTTTATCAGACGCTGTTGCTAGAGTAGAGATGAGTTTGCCAGCTCAGCACCTGCTTAGTGGTTACAGGCGACACCGAGATCACCTGAATTTCGGGGCCTCTAGTCAGGGATCATCTTAGAGAGGCAGTTTCAATTCTGGATCTTCTGGAGGTGCAAGATCCAGATCAGGCGGTGGCAGAACCGATCAGGGACAACAGTTATATCCTCAGTCTAGTGGGGCTTCAGTGGAGTCGACCGGAAGACAGAGTGCCAGACCCGCATGGCCTGGTGACACTGGTTGTTGCTTTTGTGGGGAGGCTAGTCATTTTAAGTGAAAATGTCAACATCTTCTAGAAGGTAGCTCTTTGGGCCGAGATGCTGTTGAACCGAGTTAGAGAGCAGCGCAGACATCTGGTACTGCAGTAGGGAGCCATAACTAGTCCAGTGGGGCCAGCAGGGCCAGTGGGAGACAGAGGGGTCGTTGTCGATCTTCTGGTACACAGGCCCAAGTTTTTGCGATGACTCAGCAGGAGGCTCGAGCTGCACCAGAGGTGGTTATTGGTACGTTGCCTATTTTTGATCATGATGCTCGAGTTTTGATAAATCCCGAGGCTACACATTCTTTATTTCTCGGGGTTTTACCCTTTTACTAATAGAGAAATGTTACCAATTGGTTGGGATATAGGCGTTAGCACTCCCACCAGAGAGATGCTAGTAGCGAACCTAGTGATTCGCAGTTGTCCAGTAGTAGTGAGGGGTCATGAGTTAGAGGCAGATCTAATTCCCTTGGACATTTATGATTTTGATGTGATTTTGGGGATCAATTGGTTAACCATGCATCATGCCTCCATTGATTGTTTCGGCAAGAGGGTGGTTTTCCGGAGTTCAGGTTATCGAAACTTAGGTTTCAAGATGATCGTAGGGTACTTCCCTCAGGTGTAATATCGACTTTCACGGCTGAGAAATTATTGAGGAAAGGTTGTGGGGGCTATTTAGCTACGTGATCGATTCTCGAGATACTTTGATGAGAGTAGAGGATATTCCTGTGGTGAATGAGTTTCCAGATGTGTTTCCGGAGGATCTTCCGGTGTTGCCACCTCACTGGGAGATTGAGTTCACCGTAGAGCTTCTTTTAGGTACTCAACCTATATCACTGGCACCGTACATAATGGCACCGGTAGAATTGAGGGAATTGAAGACTCAATTGCAGGACCTAGTGGATATGGGATTTATTCGACCGAGTGTATCACCTTGGGGTGCGCTAGTGTTATTTGTAAGGAAGAAAGATGGTGGTTTTAGGCTGTGTATCGACTACCGGTAGTTAAACAGGGTTACGATGCGGAATAAGTATCCTTTGCCACAAATTGATGGTTTGTTTGGCCAATTAAAAGGGGCAAGGTATTTCTCTAAAATTGACCTTAGATCTGAGTACCATCAATTATGGATCAAGATAGAAGACGTTCCCAAAACATCTTTAAGGACACGCTATGGGCATTATGAGTTCCTGGTGATGTCCTTTGGTCTAACTAATGCTCCGGCGACATTTATAGTTTTGATGAATAGGGTGTTCCGATGGTATTTGGATCGATTTGTAATTGTGTTCATTGATGATATCTTTGTATATTCGAAGAGTGCTAAGGCATATGAGAAGCACTTGAGGTTGGTGCTGAATATGCTGAGGAAATAACAACTATTCGCCAAGTCTAGTAAATGTCAGTTTTGGTTGACTAGTGTGGGATTCTTAGGTAATGTGATTTCTACAGAGAGTATCAGCGTGGATCCCCAAAAAGTTGAGGTAGTGGCAAATTGGGAGCAACTGGGGACAGTGTCAGAGGTGAGAAGTTTTCTGGGTTTAGCAAGATATTATAGGCGGTTCATAGAAGAATTTTCCACGATAGCTGCCCCGTTGACTCGGTTGACGAGGAAAGGAATCAAATTTGACTGGGATGATGAGTGTGAACAGAGCTTTCAGGAGCTTAAAAAACAGTTGACTTCTGCCCCCGTGTTAACCCTTCTGGATGATAACGGAGGATTTGAGGTGTACAGTGATGCATCATTAAGAGGTATAGGTTGCGTGTTGATGCATCATGGGAAGGTGATAGCATATGCTTCCGAGCAACTTAAACCACATGAGTTGAACTACCCCACGTATGATTTAGAGTTAGCTGCAGTGGTTCATGCACTGAAGATTTAGAGACACTATTTGTATTTGGAAACGTGCTGGATCTTTACTGACCATCACAGCCTAAAATACTTCTTTACCCAGAAAGATTTGAACCTGAGACAGAGAAGGTGGCTAGATTTGATAAAGGATTATGACTGTACCATAGAGTTTCACCCAGGAAAGGAAATGTAGTGGCGGACGCACTGAGCAGGAAGTCCATGGGTTCCTTGGCTTATTTGCACACTATTTGCCTACCGTTGCTGGTGGAACTCCAAAGAGCGGGAATTATACTTGGCATGGATAGCCAAGGGGCTCTATTGGCTAGCTTCCATGTGAGACCTGTCTTGATTGACTGAATTATTGAAGCTCAACTGCAGGATCCTACGTTGCGTGTTATTAGGATGGAGTTGGAGCCTGGGAATAGGTAGGATTATGTGATTAGGGATGATGGAGCCTGTGTTAAGGATGGCCGGTTGTGCGTACCTAATGATCTAGAGTTGAAAAGAGAAATTCTTGAGGAAGCTCATAGTTCTGCCTATGCTATGTATCTAGGAGACACTAAGATGTATCGTACTCTTAAGGAACACTATTAGTGGACTAGGATGAAAAGGAAAATAGCAGAGTTCGTGAGTAGATGCCTGACATGTCAACAAGTAAAAGAAGAGAGGCAGAAACCATACGGGGCACTACAACCACTGCCTATTTCGGAATGGAAGTGGGATCACATTACTATGGATTTTGTTTATAAACTTCCTAGGACTCAAAAAGGACATGATGGAATCTGGGTAATTGTTGATAGACTCACGAAGTCAGCACAATTCTTGCTAGTACGGGAAGATTACCGGATGGGTCAGTACGCCAAATTGTTTGTGGATGAGATCATACGGTTACATAGGACTCCAGAGTCAATTGTGTCAGACAAGGATCCTAGGTTTACCTCGAGATTTTGGCGGAGTTTACAGAAAGCTTTTGGAACTACATTGCATTTCAGTACAACTTTTCATCCTCAGACTGACGGTCAGTCTGAGAGGGAAATTCCGATTCTGGAAGATATGATGAGAGCTTGTGTACTGCAGTTTAAAGGAAACTGGGATTCACAGCTGGCCTTGATGGAGTTTGCAAACAACAACAACTATCAGTCTAGTATGGGGATGTCTTCTTTCGAGGCACTGTATGGGAGGCAGTGCAGGACACCGATATGTTGGAATGAGGTAGGTGAGAGAAGACTGTTGACACCAGAGATAGTTGAAATGACAGAGGAAAATATTAGAATTATCAGGGAAAGGTTGAAGGCAGCTCAGGACCGCCAGAAAAGCTATGTGGACCGACGGATCAGAGATCTTGAGTTTGAGGTCAGAGATTGGGTTTTCTTGAAATTATCCCCCTGGAAAGGAGTTGTGCGTTTTGGTAGACGATGGAAACTGAGTCCTCGCTATATTGGGCCTTATGAGATTATTGAGATGATGGGGCCAGTGGCTTACAGACTTGCTTTACCTCCAGAACTTTCAAAGGTTCACGATGTATTCCATGTATCCATGCTCTGGATGTATTTGTTCGATGAATCTCATGTATTGGAGGTGCATCCAATTGAGCTGAGAGATGATTTGAGCTTTGAGGAGCAACCAGTGCAACTTCTAAATTGGAAGGAAAAAGTATTGCGCAGAAAGACTATTCCTGTGGTTAAAGTTCTGTGGAGGAGGCCACGTGGGAAACTGAGGCACTGATGCGGGCTCAACATCCACATTTGTTCCAGTGACAGTTATGAATTTTGTGGACGAAATTTCTTTAAGGGGGGTGAGTTGTAACCACCCGAAAATTTAATTAGCAAATTTTTGTAAATTAATTTGGAAAAGGACGAGTTTACCCTTGGTTTTATAAAGGGCTTGGGAATAACTTTTTGATTAGAGACACATTTGGCTATTTTTTAGGGACCGTTGCGTAGGTCTCAAACTCAAGAGTTCATAGACAGGCGACATGCGAAAAACAGAGTTCGTATATGAGAGTTGTAGGTCTTGAATGTTCAGGGGCGTTTTGAATGTTCGAGGCAACCACGTTCAATTTGGTTCCACCCATCGGAATCTCCTCCTTCCCGCGATCAAGGACGTACCGACCGTCGAGGGAAACCGCCACGGGAGACATTGACCCGAGGAAGGAGAAAACTGAACATTTTGATCAATTTTTCGGCCAACCCAGGTATGGGTTTCGTGTTTAGACTTCAATTTTGAGTTCCTGGGTTTGAGTAGATTGATTTAGACTATTAATTTGTCAAAAACGGTTAAGAGTTGAAGAAGTTAGGAAAATCTCAAAGTCGCCCGGCAATGGTGATTTTTGACAGGCGATACTGCTCCGGGAACTTCAGAGGAGCGTACGACTCAGGATTGAGCTAATTGGACATTCGGTGAGTGGTCTTTGGTTTTGTAAATTAGAATTCATGCATAAATGTATGTTTGAACTAATTTCTTGTTTCTTGGCATGAGTGGACACGGGCTTTCAATAATTATTTGGAAATGACGTTTTGGGCTATGGCCTGGCTTTATAGATTCGGGTTTTATATGGTTTCTGTTGAGTCCATGATTTTTGGGATTAGACCCGGATTTGTGATTTTATTGGATTTGGCATAAACTCGATTTTTAAATGAATTTGGCTTACGCCAAGAAACAATGATTTCAAAACATAAATTTTGGGTTTCACTGAATTACTGTCCCGGAGGGTAAAGGTTTTCTCCGATGCTGGCGTCGAGGGTCTTTCTCCGCCAGATCGTTGAGGGTCTCCGACGCTGGTGTCGAGGGGTATTTCTCCACCAGGTCGTTGAGGTTGTCTACACGTATTACAGGGTTCTACACAACTCGAGGTATATTGGGTGTGTGGAGGGTTGGACTCGGGTTGGTCAGTTCGGATATCGAGTTACGGCTCGGGATTCCATTCGGGGAGCAGTGAGATATGTTTATGATATTTTGTGTCTAGTTTTGTTCACATGGTTTTTAAACTCCTTTGTGGAGGGTTTTCAAAGCAGGATTGTGGACCATGTGATGTTTTCATTATTTGGGTTTTCGTGGGTCCCACCGAGTGTTTTCACAAAAGATGGTTTTTCTGGTAAGTTTTCGGCTTATCTTTTTGGATTTGTTTGAAAAGGGATTTTATATTATGCATGCATTGTTTTACTCGTGGAGGGGGGAAAATGTATGTTTTCCTCGGAAATGGTTTTAAACAATTATTTTGTCCACTCACACTTTTTGTGTTTTAAATCCCCTCCAGGTCGTTTAGTTGACTAGGGCACATCTTGAGGCGGAGACATTAAATTCCAGTTGTGCCCTTACCTAGACTATCGAGTAGGATTTATATTATGTATTTACTTGTCATATCTTGATGATCTGATAAGCCTTTTGGACTTATTGTAAATTAAGACTACGTCGATGGTTGTTTGGTTATGTTGGGTCTTGAGAGTATTATTTAATCCTTCGTCTAATAGGTAGAAGATGATTAACCATTCCTTAAGGGGAGGTTCTGCCGGATTGTCGGCATAATTCTCGTAACTAATTGCAAGGACATAAGGGTATTCTAGGAATGTTTTTTTGTATTCAGACGGGAGTAGGGCTTTTCCCGAGTTCCGAGGGGAAATCCGGGAAGGGTCTTTTCAAAACACGTTTAGAAGATACATAGTATAGACATACAATTTTGATTGGAATGTGTTACCGTCTTCCGAAGCTTCTGATCCTTTTGGTTTCATTTGTATAACCCTTTTTTCTATATTCTTATACAAAAAATAGGATACACCTACTAACTATGATATTTTATTCAGTTTGTCAGTTCCACAATATTTGATTATGCTAATTTTACAAAATTATAAAAAAGAAAGAATTATTCAAAAACAAAAAATCAAATTGTATGACCCACATTTTTCGAAAAAATATAATAAAACGTATTTAATCCTAGTAAATCTTGATTTCCATCCAACCGTGAATAGAAACAATTAATTCTTACTTGTTTATGCTGGATAAGTGATGAACCACAATCAGGGCCATACAAGCGGCCACATGCATGTAAGGCCATGGTTGTGAAATCCTGGAAATTTTTATAGCTTATGTTGATTTTTGTTAAAAAATTTAAAAAAAGCTTAGATAATTTTGAGATCAATGAATGAGTTAAGTTCTCAAAATAAACTTTGATGTTAATATAAAGTCGTAATATTATTCTAATAAGTTCCCAAAAAAAAAAATTTCTAATTGTGGTTTAAATTTTTTAATCAAAGCATAAATAATTGAGGTTTAATTAAATAAATATATTATAAATCATAATAATTATAATAAGACAAAAATAAAATTAGTAGAGGGAAGAATGGGTATTAAATACCCATGGGTAATTTGAAGGAGCTATAAAGAATATGCTTTTTACTTTATGGGTACTGAATATCCATGGGTAAACCCTTACCCTAACCATTAGAAGATGCCCATCCCTACTTGGCGTGGAGGTCATGGTAGAAGAAAAATGAAGTGTGGGAATAGAAAGAGTTCATGCTGAAAGAAATCATAGAACCTTATTCAATTGAGAGTAGGTTAGTGAAAATGGAATTTAGGTATGAATGTTAGTGATGAGGAATAAGATTCACAGATCAAACAAGAGAAGGAAAAGAGAGAAAGTGACGAGAGTAAGTTTGGTAATCTTCATTATGTAAAATATCTCAATACATTGAATGACTCTCACATTCACTTTATATACTAACACTAATACAATGACTTAATACAATGAGTTAATATTGCTAACATCCCCCCTCAATCTCATGTGGAGAAGCTCCATCATGAGATTGGGACAACACAAGATAATATGAGCAACAATAGCAGTAACAACAACCCAAATGCACCAGCAATGCAGCACAGCAATGGAAAGAATAATCTGATCAGGGCAATATCAGCAAAAGCAACAGCAGGCATAGTCAGGGCATGAAACTGTACCACCATCAATCTCAAAAAAATCAACGAGCAAGCAGACCCCACACTAACGAGCACAGAAAGCAGTAGTCACCAGCAAACAACTCAACTTAGCCCAAAACAATCTGACTGCTAGCCCAAAATATACAAACACACAACTCATTCATGATAACTCAGAAGGAGATCCATGGCAGGCAATACCACAACACAGTAGCTCAGCTCAGTAAACAACATTTGCAGCAAACAGCAGAGTCCACAGCATAATGGGCTTGACAATTTGCCAAACCAAATGTAGAGCAGCTCAACTCAGAGAGAAACACAACAGCAAACAGAAGTAGCAAACCCAACAGCATACACAAACACTACAGCAGCAGCATACTCAGTATCATCCATGCCACAACTCAGGATAGAGCTAAAATACACATAAGCCCAACTTAGATACAAATCCACAGCTCAGACAAGCAATAGGAAGATGAGAGCGGACCCAATTCAGTAGCACAAACACTACAACATATTGAAGAGGTCCATTCCAGTCATATAGACGTTACAATGCAGCTCAATTCACCAGCAATGCAGGCCATCACAGACAATATAACCCAGACACAAACACTAGCTCATCTCAGAATGCAGCACCACATATCAAACACAATCACAGAAGCACAATTCTTTCGTGATAACTCAGCTCAACACAATAAGTAACTCAACTATTAACTCAGCTTAATAGGAAAAAAGATAGATGGAAGGCAGAAAGAGAAACGAAAGAGAAGGTGAGAGAGAAGAACAATTCAATTGAGAGAGAGAATTGCAGCAAGAATCAAGAATACGATCGAAGAGGAATTTGAGACAGAAGAAGAATCATAGATCGAAGATCAAATTCAATTGAGAGAACAAATAGGGAAAGAATCAAGATTAAGATCAAAGAAGAAGAAGAAGCTCACAATTGTTTCTGTGATTAAGCAAGAAATAAAGGAATCGAAAGAAGAAAGAAAAAAGATTGAATAGAGGATCGAAAGAATTTGAGAGGGTAGAAAGAATTCATGAAATTCGCATTAGAAGAAACACACAATTATATCTGTGTTTAATCAACAGATTGAAGATCGAAAGAAGGAACCAGAGATTGGGGATCGAACCTCCATAAAGATTGCCATTGACACCAGACATATCGAAGTAGAGATGAATCAAGATCGGAAGACATCTGAATTTGAGCTGAGAAATCTGAAGCAGAATGAAGAGTCTGAATTTGAGAGATTCGAAGTAGTAAGAATGAAGATTGATGTAGATGAGCAGAGAACACCTTAGCTTCTGAATCGCAGATACGAGTGAGCCCAAGATTGGATGAGCTCAAATTGCAATCGAGATTTTGAGCCAATTTCAAACGCACAATTCTTCAGTATACAGAACTATTAGGTATATTGTGTTCGTTGTGCAAGAACAAGATTCAGACGAAGAACTCATGAATCAGATGTTGAAGAGAAATCGAGGAGCTTCGAGAAACCGAGAACACAGAGGGCCATCGCCATGGAAGCAACTTCAAAAACTTGAAATCGAGAAATCAAGAAGTCGAAGAAGCTGAAAAATTAGGGCAAACTCGTACCAATTGAAACAAAGAAGTCGACGGATGCAGATGAACATAGAGCAATGCCAGAGACACAAGTCGAGGATTCGAAGATGTCTGAAGAAGTGCAAGAGCGAAGCAACCGAAGATGAACATGTTTGATGAAGAAATCGTAGCAAGCAATCGCTGATGAGCAGAGAAAACCGAGATTGAGCTGAGAAATCAATTTCAATCTCACAAATCCTTCAATGCTGAATCGGAGACTGGAAGCACGAAGTTGAGCAGTCTGGAAGTCCGATTCGCAGCCATCGCAAATCGAAGAAGCTGAGAAGCCAAACTGAGAAATCAAAGCCATTGTAAGAAAGAAAGATTGAAGCGGAGCCAATCGCAGTGGAGCAGGTATGATGAAGAATCACGATCGATGTCAAGAACCAGAAAATCTAGGTCGAAACCCGTACCAATTGCAATCGAACAAGTCTTCAGTGCATAATCGTAGAGAGAGCTGAGACTTGAATCAGAAGTTGAAGCTTGAGGATTAGAAGCAGCAGAGATTGAATCGTGAAGGTTGCACATAAGAGTCACAACCATTGGAATTGAAATCAATGCATAATTTTTTTGGCAAACGGAAATTGAAAACAAAAACTGAAACTCTAGATAGCAACGGAAGCAAAAAAATATCAGGACCACGAGCTATTAGCTTTGTAGCTCTTATACCATGAAAGAAATCATGGAACCTTATTCAATTGAGAGTAGGTTAGTGTAACAATGGAATTTAGGTATGAATGTTAGTGATGAGGAATAAGATTCACAGATCAAACAAGAGAAGGAAAAGAGAGAAAGTTATGAGAGTAAGTTTGGTAATCTTCATTATGTAAAATATCTCAATACATTGAATGACTCTCACATTCACTTTACTGCTAAGACATGCAAGGAAATCAATAAAGAAAGGGAAGTAATTGGAGTATTGTTGATTTAGTGGTAATCTTATTCATTATGTAATTCGAGGTTTTAGATTTTAGATTTGAAAATTGTAAAGAACGAGGTTGATACCAAATATATTTATCACCCTCTTAATATGTTAAATAAAATATGGACAATACTTACATCTCACCCAGGCGGTATCACCTCATATCACCCTTTCGATTTATCGAATTATCTCTGTACATATATCATAATCGGAATAGTTTATTATCTAAACTATCATGTCAAGATCATCTCCGTAAAAAAATCAACAAGATTGGAGGTCGTTTAGTCATTCATATATATCAACTAAATAGACGGTTCGCCATGAGAATCTTAATTCTTTCCAAATCCGTTGTGGTACATTTGGGTAAAATTCAAGGATGACCGACTCTAATATTGAAGTTTAAGGACGGTTGATAAAATTGATGTAAAATTCGGAAACGTTAGCAACCATTTAGCTTTTTGGGAAGATAAAATTTTCTTTTTCCAAAATCTGGATTGACATATTTTGCCCTGTTTTTAACAGAAAACGTTTGGAAAATAGACGGAGGGACTAACGGAAACAATTCGATATAGTTCATGAATGATAAACACTAATATTGAAATATAGAGATAATTATTAAAATTTTGATAAATTTTAAGGAAGAATTAACCATTTAGCCTTATATTTTATACCTTGCAATTTAAGGATCCTTTTAAATAGTTTGTTGTGATGACTTCTTTTCTTCCTAAACACCTGAATCACGAGTCAACCTACTTTTTTTTTTTTCCTTTCTCTTTTTTCCTTTTCTTTTGTGCATTTACACGTTAGTAGAAAGCTAATTTAAACAATTTATATACCCAACACTCCAACAGGAAGTCGATGAGAAAAGTGAAATGTGCAAGTTTCCCGATTGATACTTTATCTAAGTTATTACCTTATCTTCAACTTTATATATGTACAGATTCCCACTAATAGACGTTTCCCGATTGATACTTTATCTAAATTATTACCTTATCTTCAACTTTATATATGTACAGATTCCCACTAATCTGCCCTTTAAAAGCAAGACTTCAATTAATTTTTTTGCCAAACTTTATAAGCAATACTACCACGAATTTATTAATAATAAAATTGAAATTGACGATAATTAATTTTTTTAAATTAGTGAAGTTTTTTGTTTGTATGACATAAAAATATAATGAAATTTAAACATTTAATTTAATGTTTATACATAAATTATAATTATCACTGTAGAATTTTTGAAATGACGCCTCTTTATATGAGATTTATAGTAGGGATTTGGGGCATCCAAATTCCATGTGTTTTTTCCATTTGAAATTTCTAAATTTCTATATTTATAAATCCAAACAAGGGAAATGGTGCATAACAATTTAGAAATTCTGAATTTTGATCAAATTCTAAGTTAATTTTCTTCCCTTATCCAAACCCAATATTTTTTTTTATCTGAAAGAAGGATATTATTGGATGAAAGAGGAAAAGTACAAGCGTGAGGGCTACAACAGGGCCTCAATAAAATCTCTGCAATAAAACCCGCTAATCGGAAAAATTCGTTCAATGGAAAGAGTACCCCACCCAACACAATAAGACACATAGCTCACAATAAGTTTAAAACTATGACTTGCCACACAAGAGAAGACAGAAAGCACAGGTAAGAAACCAACCACCAGTACCACTCCACCGACCAGCCAAGCTGTCCAACACTACAACAGATGCCCCTGCCCAAAAAACCACACCAGAAACTCTACTCAATATCCCTCTAAATCAGGTCCAACACCCACGGCGATGCCTCGTCCACCCAACTCCTAGCCATTTGATGTCGTCGCCCCACCTTAGCGAGTGCATGGGCCACAACGTTGGCCTCTCATCCATGGTACTTCACACGGGTGTGCCTAAACATCCCCAATAAGCACAAGATGTCAATGAGCAAAACACTGAAGCTGTTCCAATACCTGCACCCACCCACGATCAGGAAGACAACCTGCTGCGAGTCAACTTCCACCCACAGATTTCCATTGCCAAGTTTACGGGCTAGCAGCAAGCCTTTGCAAATAGCCACCAGCTCCATAGCCTCCACCGAAATATCCAGTGGCACAGCCGTTGGAAAACCACCCACAGCTTGTCCACTGGAATCTCTGGTGAACCCTACCCCATGCAGAGTCCCACCCTACCCCATGTAGAGTCCCATTAAATAGCTATTTCCGGTCCACTATAATTCCCACCATGCGCTCCAGTGTAAGACTAGGATTGCCATGGACAGTTCGGTTTCATTGTTTCCATCCCTCGCAGCAGACGCAAGCGAAGTTATCTTTGTTGCTGACTAAGCTACCAGCTGGTTGTCTACAAGGCAACTAAAGGTTAATTGAAGAATAAGGGGTGCAGGTGAAGCTGTAACAGACTAGAGAGAGTGCCTAAAGTGTGTGAGACTTGCGTGGGCTGTAAGGAAGTCTGTTAGAACAGACTAGACTAGGTGTCAAAATGTAATAGGCTCTTGTGATGTCATAGCATCCAAGACTAACTGAATGAGTGTGAGTGTGTGTATGTATGTATTCAATTTACTCATTTTTCAAATACAACGAAGAATCTCTATCACAGCAGAGAAGAAGCATTTAGAAATCGTCTAAGGCATTTTCTCAAACACTTGGAGTGCATTGATAATCATAGTGATCATCACCCGTTTCAGTCCAGAAATTCAATCCATAAATAGAAAAGTGAAACAAAATTCATACAAAGAATATCATAGGCTAGTCCTAATTCAATCGGATTCAGCTAGGAGTTTCAATTAGAAGAAGCAATACCTGATTGCTGCCATTACAGCTCTGCATCGAGTTCCTCACGATCCTTTCATCTGAGGTCTTCAGCAGAACCTCATTCTCAACATGGTATCAGAGGTTTGTCTCTGATCATCATCATCTGGGTGTAGGTCTGTGCAGTGCAAGAATATAAGCATCAAGAAGTTGTGTGATCTGCAATGACAGAAACACCTGGTGGAGGTGAGCTAAGGACTCCGATCTTCACAGGTTCTACCTATGATGTGTGGAGTATCAAAATGATGACTGTGCTGAAGGGCTATGATCTATGGAAGTATGTAGATATGGGAGCACCTGAAGCAATAGCCGTAGAAGGAGAAGCTGGAGCTGTTCTGAACCAGGCTTCTCATACTGATCTTGTGAGAGATGCTAAGACACTGAGCATGCTTCAGAATGCTGTTGCTGATGACATCTTTCCCAGGATCCAGAATGAAGAAAGTGCAAAAGCTGTCTGGAATGTGCTGAAAAGAGAATACAGAGGTGGCTCAAAGGTTAGAGCAGTCAAACTACAATCTCTTAGACGTGATTTTGAATATACAAGAATGAAAGAAGATGAATCATTGTCTGTGTACATGTCTAGATTGTATGGAGTTGTAAACCAAATGAGAACTTATGGAGAAGACATTTCAGAAAAGAGATTAGCTCAAAAGATCCTAATTAGCTTGATTAAACCCTATGATCCTATTGTTTCTATCATAGAAGAAACCAAAGATATGGAATCTGTGGATGTTGAAAGTGTCATTGCTTCAATTAGGGCTTTTGATCAAAGGATAGAAATGCATAGTGAAGGGAATGTTGATAAAGCTTTTGCTAGTTTGTCTATGAATTCTAAGGGGCAACAGGGCAACTCACTAGGGAAGTTTAAGAAGTTCTACAAGAATAACAAAAATTGGAATCAGAAATTCAATACCACTGGTAAATCCAACAATCACCATAATGCAGGCACTAACAAGGCAGAGAGCAGTGTAACAAAGTGCAAAGTGTGTGACAAAATGCACTATGGTGAGTGCTGGTTCAAGGGTAAGTCTAAGTGCTCTAACTGCAATAAGTTTGGTCATTATGCCAAAGATTGCAACAGAAAGACTGTGAATATGGCCAGAGATGTGACTGAGACTCCTAGAAATCTATTCTATGCTTGTAACACAGCCGCTGTGAAGGATGCAAGTGTATGGTATGTTGACAGTGCATGTAGTAATCACATGACTGCACAAGAGTCACTACTTGTGGACATTGACAGAAGTATTAAAGCAAAGGTGAAGATGGGAAATGGTGTGTTAGTTCATGCAGAAGGAAAAGGGACCCTTTTCATTCAAACTAAGCAGGGTGAAAGGCACATAAGAGATGTCATGCTCTTACCTGGATTGGAGGAAAACCTGCTGAGTGTTGGACAAATGATTCAACATGGCTACTTTATGGTTTTTGGAGAATAGACTGTGGACATCTATGAAGACAAAGAGCTATGTCACAGAGTAGCTAAAATCCCTATGACATAGAACATATGCTTTCCTATGACATTTGGGTGTGTACATACTATTGCTATGAGGGCAACTATTGCTGAATATTCAGACTTATGGCACGTGAGATATGGTCATCTAAATTACACTAGCTTGAAGTGTTTACAGCAGAAGGAGATGGTTGTTGGTATGCCTAAACTACAAGGGAGTGCAGATGTTTGTGCAAGCTGTGTAGCTGGAAAGCAGCATGTTGAGCAATTTGACAAAGAACCTGCTTGGAGGGAAACTTTGCCTCTTGAACTCATACACTCAGATGTGTGTGGTCCAATGCAAGTAGAAACCATTGGACTTAACAAGTACGTCCTAAATTTTATTGATTATTTCACTAGAATGTGCTGGTTATATGTTCTTAAACTTAAGTCTGGTGTTCTAAATGTGTTTAAGAAGTTTAAAAGAATGATTGAGTTACAAAGTGGTTATAAAATCAAGAGACTCAGAAGTGATAGAGGTGGGGAATACCTCTCAAATGAGTTTGAAGTGTTCTGTGATGAGGCAGGGATAACAAGACAGTTGACAGTGGCTTATTCTCCTCAGCAAAATGGTGTTGCTGAAAGGAAGAATATAACCATTGTTGAAATGGCTAAAGCCATGATGCATGGAAAGGGAGTACCCTACAAATTCTGGGGTGAATATGTGAATATTGCTATGTATTTGCATAACAGACGTCCTACAAAGGCTTTGAATGGTAAAATACCATTTGAGCAGTTTAGTGGAAGAAGGCCAGGGGTCAAACACCTAAGAATTTTTGGCTCTATTTGCTATTCTCCTATTCCTGATCAGTTGAGGCAGAAACTGGATGAAAAGGGAGCAAAGTGTGTATTCATAGGATATGGACATTGTGAAAAAGGCTATAGGTTGTATAATCTTCAGACCAACAAGATTGTGATATCTAGGAGTGTGGTTTTTTATGAGAATGTAGAATGGGACTGGAATGCTACAAAGGTTGAGGCTGGTGGCACTCTTATACTGAACTATGGCTTTGAACATTCTAATTCGCAACCTGAGAATACAACTGAGGTCCCTCAAGAACCTGCATATGGAGATTTGCAAGAATCTGAACCTCATAATGAAATCCAGATAAGTGAAGTGCAACCTGCAGAGGAATCCATTACTGGAATACCTGTCAAGTTCAGAAGTATTCATGATGTGTATGCACGATGTCACATGTGCATCACTGAACCAGAATCCTATCAAGAAGCAGCTAAAGATCTAGCTTGGAAGAAAGCAATGGAGGCTGAAATTGACATGATTAAGAAGAATGAGACATGGGATCTAATGAACAGACCTATAAATAAACCTGTCATTGAGGTCAAATATGTTTACAAGACAAAGTTAAACCTAGATGGTTCTATACAGAAGTACAAGGCCATACTAGTAGCTAAGGGGTAGGCATAAAAGCCTGGTGTGGACTTCAATGAAACCTTTGCTCCAGTAGCAAAGTTAGACACCATGAGATCTCTCATTGCTCTAGCAGCTCAGAAGAACTGGAAATTATACCAGTTGGATGTAAAATCTACATTTCTGAATGGAGTACTAGAAGAAGAAGAAGTGTATATTGATCATCCAGAGGGATTTGAGATTCAAGAAGAAGAGGGAAAAGTCTACAAGCATAACAAGGCTCTCTATGGACTCAAGCAAGCCCCAAGAGTCTGGTATGGAGAAATTGATTCCTATCTATTGAGTTGTGAGTTTGAAAGGAGTACAAGTGAGGCCACACTTTACATAAAGTTTGATGATGCTGGTGAAGTCCTAATTTTGTCTATCTATGTGGATGACATAATTTACACTGGAAGTTAACAAGCATTGATCAAGGAATTGAAGCAAGTGATGATGAGTAAGTATGAGATGACATATTTGGGCCTACTTCATCATTTCCTAGGAATGGGAGTGATACAATTTGACAGAAGTATCTTTATACATCAAAGGAAGTATGCAACTACACTTGTTGAGAAGTTTGGTCTCAAGGATTGTAAACCTTTGAGCACACATTTGGTTCTTGGAGATAAGCTTATGAAAGAAGATGGAAGTGAAGCTGCTGATGAGCAACTTTATAGAAAGATAGTGGGAAGCCTACTCTACTTGGCAGCAACAAGACCTGACAAAATGTATGATGCAAGCCTCTTATCTAGGTTTATGCATGGTCCTACAAGCAAGCATTATGGAACGGCAAAAAAGATCCTGAGATACATTCAAGGTACACTTTCCTATGGCATTGAGTATGTTAAGGGAAAAGCCCCTAGTTTGATTGGTTTCTGTGACAATGACTGGGGGGGTTCTAAAGATGATATGAAGAGCACTCAGGCTATGCATTTACTCTAGGAAGTGGGATATTTTCATGGGACTCGGTGAAGCAAAGCACAGTGGCTTTGTCCACAGCAGAAGCTGAGTATGTTGCCGATGCTGAGGCAACATATCAAGCTATTTGGCTTAGGTTTGTCCTTAAGGATTTTGGAGAAGAACAAGGAGAGGCAACACCATTGTTTTGTGACAATATGTCAGCAATAGCAATGGAAAGAAACCCAGTGTTTCATCAGAAAACTAAACACATTAACAGGAAGTTTCATTTCATGTAGTTTCATGCTGCCACTACATTACCACAAGGCATGAAGAGCTGATTCCACCTTCTTATTACAGTGAGAACACACAGGACTACAGAGGATCTTCTTCTGATAAAGATTAAGCTGAGAAATAAGGATGTTCATATATGCTCTCCACATAAACTACTTAATTTTGTTTGGCACATGGAGCCGCCAAACTAATTTCCAAAAATTTTCCAACTGGTCCGCACTAGGCGAGCTGGAACCCGCAGGGTGTTCTGCCTAAAAAGTGTCAGCGATGCCCGGTATCCAGACCTTAAATCATATTTCCCGTTTATAGTTAAACTCCAGAACAGTCAATCAATGCTCATTCAAACCAAGCCCAGAGGAATGCTCAAGATTGCCTCCACATCATCATGCTCGAAACCATGTGTCAGTAGCTCCAGGTTCCAATCTCCTGCGTGATTCATTAAATCACAGACTCTAGCCTCCCTTGGCAATGATCCTGTGAACCAAGGCCGGTAAAGAGGTGCCTTCGGTAACCACCTATCATTAAACACCCGAATGTTGGTCCCATCTCCAACTCTGCATCTAAGACCCTCTTTGATCACATCTCTGCCCCATATGATGTCCCTCCAAACACGTGAGGGATTGAGACCCAAATTCGCAGAAAATAGACACACCACCCCCCGTCTCTCCATTAGGCGCAGGGCATGCTTTGCCACCATTGCTCGATTGAAGGCCCCAAAGTTCTTGAAACCCAACCCACCTAGACATTTTGGTTTACATAGATGCTGCTAGCCCATCCAGTGTATTCCCCGTCTCCCCTCCTTGCCCAACCAGTACTTGGAAATAGTTGAAGAGAGCTCCTGGCATAGCCCCCAAGGAAGCTGGAACACACTCATAGCGTTAGTTGGTAGCGACTGAGCTACAACTTTAATAAGAACCTTCTTCCTAGCCGCCGAAAGAAGTTTGGAGTTCCAGACGGTGAGCTTGGCCTCAAGAGAGTCCCGAACATGAACATACATCTTTCTCTTGCTACACTGAGTTAAAGTGGGCAGCCCCAAGTACTTTTCATGGCACTTTACAACTAGAACCCCCAACAAAAAGAGAGACCAGCTGCCCAATGATCGAGTTCGAGTTAGGGCTTACACAAGCAAAAGACTTTTCAAATTGATATTCTGTCCCAAGGCTTGTTCATAATAATGGAGGATCCTGAGTAACGCTTGACACTCATCCAAATGGGCATTACAAAACAACAAACCATCATCTGCAAAAAATAAGTGAGACAAGGAAGGCGCAGTAAGGGCAGCATTCACTCCGGTATATGTTTCTGTACCTGAGCATGAGAGTCCTTGGGTGCAGAACAAAAACAGATACAGAGATAGGGGATCCCCCTGACGGAGACCACTCCTAGGCTGAATAGGCCCCACCATTTACCCATTCACTAAGACCTTATATTCCACCGTAACCATACATCTCATTACTAGGGAAATCCACGCCTCACTGAAGCCATGCCAGCCCATCATCGCAGCCACAAAATGCCACTCGACACGGTCGTGAGCTTTTCACATGTCGAGCTTAAGAATCATCTTCTTCAAATCATTCCCCCCTCTCATTCGGATAACATGAATACTCTCGAAAGTAATAATAATGTTGTCTGACATAAGTCTGGTGGGCACAAAAGCGCTTTGGAAATCGGAAATCACAAAGGGCATGATGGGTTTCAGCCGGTTCACAATTGCCTTCGAAATGATTTTATACAGCACATTACATAGACTAATAGGGCGAAACTCCGTTACCCGTTTAGGATGGACCACTTTAGGAATTAGGGCAATCAGCGTAGTATTAATATCCTGCACACTACCTTGTCCATTCCGAACATGAAGGCAAAAGTACGTCACATCCTTGTCTACAACATTCCAATATTTATGATAAAATAAGGTCGGTATCCCATCGAACCCTTGGGCTTCAGTTGGGGCCATTTGGAAGAAAGCCCCTTCAACCCCATCTCCCGTGAACGACAGTAAGAGGAAAGCATTCCGGGGCTCCATAACCCGAGGCTGCACTGCCTAAAAAATCTGGGACACATCACCCAGCCCCCTCGATGAAAATAGCTCGCTGAAATGTTGACAAAATACCTCCGCCACGGCCTCCTTAGAGTTACACCACTGACCATTGTCCTTCTGAATTCCCTGAATCAGATTTCTCTACTCCGTAACTTGGCATAGGCATGGAAGCACTACTTATTTCGGTCACTGAACTTTATCCAAGAAATTCTTGAGTGCTGCTGCCACAAAATCTCCTCTTTCTCTAGTAGGCTGTCTAACTAAGTAGCAAGGGTCCTATGGGACTCATCTCGCACACCCATGCACGATGTCCAGGGTAGATCAGTCAACTTAGATTGGGCATCTTTGATCTGCACAGCCAGGTTGCCCATAGTGTCTCGGTTCCATCGTCCCAACTCCCCCTGACATGCAGACAATTTCTGTTGTAACGTACTGTCACCTTGCCAAGCGGCGACTACATTATGACTACTCCCTTCCGTTTACGTCCAAACTTCCTCAAAATGAAACCTCTTAAGTCATCTAGGTGGAGGCTCCTTCCCTCATCGAACAATATGAAGAGGCAGGTGATCAGAAACCAGGGAATAAAAATGATGAGACAAGTGCCTGTGTAAGCATGTTTGAATCCAACGTTGGCCACCACCATGTCCAATTGATGTTGGACTTTGTTCTCCCCTTATCGACCATTATTCCAAGTGAATTTATAGCCCTTGAGCTGCACAGGACCCAAATTGCAGTCATCCAGCACCTCCTGAAATTTGCTCATTGGTGACGAGGGCTGGTACCGCCGCCTTTTATATTCACCTCCCCATGTAATTTCGTTAAAATCAGCTGCCACCAGCCAGGGCTCGTTTGGACCAGAATGCAGCCTTTTCAAAAGGTTACAAAAGTGAGGCCTCATCGATGCTACATGATGTCCATAAAAACCAGTGAACCAGATGCCTGTACTACCCAAACCAGTGATCCAGGCATCAATATGGCCCTCAGAGTACGTCCGTAGGGTCACAGAAATAGCCTCCCACCACAGCATGGCTAGACCTCTTCCCAGTCCCCATTAACTCACACTATAACCTCCAGACAGTCCAAACATCTTTTTCAGTCCCTCCATATGTTTTACAGCCTGCTTTGTTTCAATTAGGAAAAGTACCCTAGGTTTTCTGGTTTTTAAAAGTAACTTAATGGCGCATCATTGGAGCATTGCCAAAACCTCGAACATTCCAGACTGATAAACTCATGGCTAGTGATGGGCCATTGAACTCGCGCCCATCACGGATTTTCCATTTCATCTGGATGATCTTCTTAACCCTGAGGAAGTGCTTTGGGCCAACAAGGACTTGGATGGCGGAGAGCAAGGCTTTCGAAGTTTGTTGCACCCAAGCTTGACAGGAGAACGCACCGTGAAACCTTGCCTTCGCCCCAATCCATTTTTTGGCAGAGTTGTATCCGAAGATTTAGCCCCCTCAACCACTTCATTCACCCCTGCTACCTCATTGCACACAAATGTACCCCTAAGCATCTGGTCAATTGAACTTGTGCCACTGGATAGAGGAGCGCCATTACCCCTGTTAACCTGGGCAATGTCCTCTGTACCAGACTCCCCCAGAGCTCTAGAATCGTGCAAAACCCCCATCCCCCCAACCACAGTCTGAGTCTCGCCAGTCCCCTTGGTCCCTGGGCCCTAGAAATTTAACATCATGCGCTTTTCCGCCTCAGGTCGAGGGGGTTCAATGTGCCTCCCATCCACTTCAATGTTCTCTCCACCATCATCAAAAGCCACACCATGAGGGTGTAGAACTCCACCCTTACTTGGACTAGTCTCCTTTGAAAACCAATGTTCAAGTGAGAGCGAACCTAGGCCAAACACCTTCCCACTTAGTTTGTATTCAAGCTTCACACTGTTCACCTCTTTAACCGCCGTCTTCCATCTACCATAAACCTCCTTTGGATTGTCTTTCTCAACACAAGATGGGCAATCCCCAGTTGTGTGGCACAGCCAACCACAAAGTAAGCAAAACAAAGGTAACCGTTCATATTGTATTGCATGTTGCACTGGAGGTTCATCTTCACGTAGCCAGAGGGAGACCCGTCACTGTAGTGGGACCTCAATCTTCACACTGACTCTGATTCTCAAAAATTTGCCCATACAATCATCATTTTGACCCCGGTCCACTCCGATAAAGGTACCCAAATGATTCCCAATCCTACAAGCCATCGCCTCCGTCCGGAACAAAAGAGGAATACGGCGCACCCTGACCCAGAGCGCCTGCTGATCCAAAGTCACCAGTCCTGGATCAGTTGTGCCATCCGTTAGGGCTAGGGCTAGTACGAATCGGTTAAATGTCCACGGTGAGCCCTTCAGAACCTTCCGCCGGTCGAACTCAGACTTGAAAGAGAGGCGGATCGTCCTTGTGTCTTCTAAGTGTGTAATTGAGAACTCGTATTTCATGTGCCATGTCTATCTCATGCTTGTAGAGAAGGAATCCTTGTTGAAGCCACGCAAAGCCAAAAGTTTCCCCACAAGGAACCAAAAAGCCGCCGATAGGGACTCGAGATCCTCATCTCCTACAATTTCACAGGTTTCAGCGTCAGTGATCGCTAGGGACTGTGCCAAACTCAACGTCATCTCGTTAATTCATTCCATATCTATACACAGATTTGAGACAAAGCACAACCACCATTCAACTAAACGACTGAAAATTGCCTTCCACCGCATAAACTTGAGCCTCTGACCGCACGCGAAAAGTGCGATTGCCGGCAAGACAAAACTTGCATGTGTTTACCTTAAATCACTTGATTTTCTGTAATCTATTTATTTCCAAACACAATCTAAATCGCTAGTTGAATTTAATTAATTTGATAAGTTATTTTTATAAATTTTTAAGTATCACTTGTTATTCAAGTTCCTAGTTGAATTCAAGTTCCTAGTTGAATTCAAGGGTCAAATTTTAGTATCCAAAATGGTTGGATTGGGAATGAATTGATTTGAATTAAGTGGATTTGAAATGAGTGGATTCAAAATCTAAATCCAAATCCAAATTCAAATCCACAAATCCTTCCATCCAAACAAACCCTATATTTTTTCGAACAACAAAATTTAGACACTTTTGTGTGCATTTCTTTTTTACGATGTTGCCCTTTTTAAGTGAGCTTCAGCTTGTAATGCATACTCCATGTTCCATAATCAACCAATTATATTCGTATATAAGATTGACCAAAAATATTGAAAGAAATTTATAATTACTAGCTATACATTAAGTGAGAGAATGTGATTATAGTTATAATTTATGTGTGATATAAAGGCAAAGGCCATTAATAGCGGACCTTAAAATTTTTTGGGGAGGGTCAACATGTAGGGTAAGTGGGCATCATGGAATTTTCTTTGAACATATCACATATCTCTAACTCCTCCGATTTATGACAACGAAGGATAAAACTGAGATGTAGGTAGGGGTCAACCTACTATTCCAAGAAAGGAATTTCCGGCCACATGAGGGTCAAAGGACCCTTCTTACCCCTTCTTGGTTCTGCCACTAAAGGCCAAATACTTAGTGGCCAAATCCAAGAACCCTCAACAAATTTCTTCACGCACATTTGAAAGTGGTTTTAAAATGCCTAAAGCCGATTTTAGTGTCAAATTGATACTCCACAACAAAAACAAAGTATAAGCGATGAATCAAACCCACTCTCATACCATGTTAAACAAACAAATACACGAAAATTAATGCAACAAACATCTCAATGGGTACCCATGCCCATCCCTACTTGGCGTGGAGGCCATGGTAGAAGAAGAATGAAGTGTGGGAATAGAAAGAGTTCATGCAAGGGAATCCATAAAGAAAGGGAAGTAATTAGAGTATTGTTGATTTAGTGGCTATCTTATTCATTATGGAATTTGAGGTTTTAGATTTTAGATTTGAAAATTGTAAAGAACGAGATCTATACTAAATATATTTATCACCCTCTTAATATGTTAAATAAAATATGGACAGTACTTACATCCCACCCAGGCGGTATCACCTCATATCACCCTTTCGATTTATCGAATTATCTCTGTACATATATCATAATCGGAATAGTTTATTATCTAAACTATCATGTCAAGATTATCTCCGTAAAAAAATCAACAAGATTGGAGGTCGTTTAGTCATTCATATATATCAACTAAATAGACGGTTCGCCATGAGAATCTTAATTCTTTCCAAATCAGTTGATTTAATTAATACATATGAAAGACTAAATAACGACCTCCAATCTTGTTGATTTTTTATTGAGATAATCTTGACATGATGATTTAGATAATGAACAATTCTGATTATTATATATGTACAAAGACAATATGATAAATCGAAAGGGTGGTACTGTAACAACCCTCCCCGGTCCCACCGGCACGGCGTTGTTATGGCCGCCGGGTCCCACCCAGCACAGCCCCTGGTTCCCAGCCAGCACAAAGGTATTGTTAGCGAGGCCCCTTATCCAAATCCTCTAGCTGCAGCCGTTGAGGATCGAACCCAGGCCAGGCCTTTTTATTCCCTTTCAAAGGGACACCTTTCACCAATTGAGCTTCTGAATCGCAGATACGAGTGAGCCCAAGATTGGATGAGCTCAAATTGCAATCGAGATTTTGAGCCAATTTCAAACGCACAATTATTCAGCATACAAAACTATTAGGTATATTGTGTTCGTTGTGCAAGAACAAGATTCAGACGAAGAACTCATGAATTAGATGTTGAAGAGAAAACGAGGAGCTTCGAGAAACCGAGAACACAGAGGGCCATCGCCATGGAAGCAACTTCAAAAACTTGAAATCGAGAAATCAAGAAGTCGAAGAAGCTGAAAAATTAGGGCAAACTCGTACCAATTGAAACAAAGAAGTCGACGGATGCAGACGAACATAGAGCAATGCCAGAGACAAAAGTCGAGGATTCGAAGATGTCTGAAGAAGTGCAAGAGCGAAGCAACCGAAGATGAACATGTTTGATGAAGAAATCGTAGCAAGCAATCGCTGATGAGCAGAGAAAACCGAGATTGAGCTGAGAAATCAATTTCAATCTCACAAATCCTTCAATGCTGAATCGGAGACTGGAAGCACGAAGTTGAGCAGTCTGGAAGTCCGATTCGCAGCCATCGCAAATCGAAGAAGCTGAGAAGCCAAACTGAGAAATCAAAGCCATTGTAAGAAAGAAAGATTGAAGCGGAGCCAATCGCAGTGGAGCAGGTATGATGAAGAATCACGATCGATGTCAAGAACCAGAAAATCTAGGTCGAAACCCGTACCAATTGCAATCGAACAAGTCTTCAGTGCATAATCGTAGAGAGAGCTGAGACTTGAATCAGAAGTTGAAGCTTGAGGATTAGAAGCAGCAGAGATTGAATCGTGAAGGTTGCACATAAGAGTCACAACCATTGGAATTGAAATCAATGCATAATTTTTTTGGCAAACGGAAATTGAAAACAAAAACTGAAACTCTAGATAGCAACGGAAGCAAAAAAATATCAGGACCACGAGCTATTAGCTTTGTAGCTCTTATACCATGAAAGAAATCATGGAACCTTATTCAATTGAGAGTAGGTTAGTGTAACAATGGAATTTAGGTATGAATGTTAGTGATGAGGAATAAGATTCACAGATCAAACAAGAGAAGGAAAAGAGAGAAAGTTATGAGAGTAAGTTTGGTAATCTTCATTATGTAAAATATCTCAATACATTGAATGACTCTCACATTCACTTTACTGCTAAGACATGCAAGGAAATCAATAAAGAAAGGGAAGTAATTGGAGTATTGTTGATTTAGTGGTAATCTTATTCATTATGTAATTCGAGGTTTTAGATTTTAGATTTGAAAATTGTAAAGAACGAGGTTGATACCAAATATATTTATCACCCTCTTAATATGTTAAATAAAATATGGACAATACTTACATCTCACCCAGGCGGTATCACCTCATATCACCCTTTCGATTTATCGAATTATCTCTGTACATATATCATAATCGGAATAGTTTATTATCTAAACTATCATGTCAAGATCATCTCCGTAAAAAAATCAACAAGATTGGAGGTCGTTTAGTCATTCATATATATCAACTAAATAGACGGTTCGCCATGAGAATCTTAATTCTTTCCAAATCCGTTGTGGTACATTTGGGTAAAATTCAAGGATGACCGACTCTAATATTGAAGTTTAAGGACGGTTGATAAAATTGATGTAAAATTCGGAAACGTTAGCAACCATTTAGCTTTTTGGGAAGATAAAATTTTCTTTTTCCAAAATCTGGATTGACATATTTTGCCCTGTTTTTAACAGAAAACGTTTGGAAAATAGACGGAGGGACTAACGGAAACAATTCGATATAGTTCATGAATGATAAACACTAATATTGAAATATAGAGATAATTATTAAAATTTTGATAAATTTTAAGGAAGAATTAACCATTTAGCCTTATATTTTATACCTTGCAATTTAAGGATCCTTTTAAATAGTTTGTTGTGATGACTTCTTTTCTTCCTAAACACCTGAATCACGAGTCAACCTACTTTTTTTTTTTTCCTTTCTCTTTTTTCCTTTTCTTTTGTGCATTTACACGTTAGTAGAAAGCTAATTTAAACAATTTATATACCCAACACTCCAACAGGAAGTCGATGAGAAAAGTGAAATGTGCAAGTTTCCCGATTGATACTTTATCTAAGTTATTACCTTATCTTCAACTTTATATATGTACAGATTCCCACTAATAGACGTTTCCCGATTGATACTTTATCTAAATTATTACCTTATCTTCAACTTTATATATGTACAGATTCCCACTAATCTGCCCTTTAAAAGCAAGACTTCAATTAATTTTTTTGCCAAACTTTATAAGCAATACTACCACGAATTTATTAATAATAAAATTGAAATTGACGATAATTAATTTTTTTAAATTAGTGAAGTTTTTTGTTTGTATGACATAAAAATATAATGAAATTTAAACATTTAATTTAATGTTTATACATAAATTATAATTATCACTGTAGAATTTTTGAAATGACGCCTCTTTATATGAGATTTATAGTAGGGATTTGGGGCATCCAAATTCCATGTGTTTTTTCCATTTGAAATTTCTAAATTTCTATATTTATAAATCCAAACAAGGGAAATGGTGCATAACAATTTAGAAATTCTGAATTTTGATCAAATTCTAAGTTAATTTTCTTCCCTTATCCAAACCCAATATTTTTTTTTTATCTGAAAGAAGGATATTATTGGATGAAAGAGGAAAAGTACAAGCGTGAGGGCTACAACAGGGCCTCAATAAAATCTCTGCAATAAAACCCGCTAATCGGAAAAATCCGTTCAATGGAAAGAGTACCCCACCCAACACAATAAGACACATAGCTCACAATAAGTTTAAAACTATGACTTGCCACACAAGAGAAGACAGAAAGCACATGTAAGAAACCAACCACCAGTACCACTCCACCGACCAACCAAGTTGTCCACCATTACAACTGACAGAACCCTTCCCGAATTTGCCCTCGAAATTCGGGAAAAACCCTGCTCCCGTTAGACAACTTAAAGAAATTCCCAGAATAACCTTAAGCCCTTGCAAATAATTATGAGAATTCTACCAAAAATCCAGCAAAATCTCCCTTGAAGGACTAGTTAACTGTCTTCCACTTGTCAGACGAAGGATCAGATAACACTCCAAATTCCAACAACACCAACCATCCAACGATGTAACCACAATTTTACAAACAGTCCAAAAGACTTATTAGAGCATCTAGGTAGCATAAGTAAATACAGAAATAAATATCCTACTCGATAGTCTAGGTAAACACGCAGCTGAAAATTTGATGCCTCTGCCTCTAGATATGCCCAAGTCAACTCAACGGCTTGGAGGCGATTTAAAATACGAAAATTTTGAGTGGACAAAATAATCATTTAAAAATCATTTTCGAGGAAAACATACCTTTTTTCCCCTCCACGTGTAAAACCATGCATGCATAACATAAAATTCCTTTTTATATAAATATAATATATAGATAATCCGAAAACCCACCGGAAAATCCACCTTTTGTTACAATACTTGATGGGACCCACGAAAATCCGTATAATGAAAACATACCGTGGTCCACAACCCAGCTTTGAAAACCTTCCTCAAAGGAGTTTAAAATCATGCAAACCGAACTGGACACAAAATATATATCAAAACTTATCTCACTGCTTCCCGAATAAAATCCCGAGCCGTAGCTCGATACCCTCCATACACCTGATATACCTCGAGTTGTGCAGAAACCGGTACTAAGCGTAGACAGCCTCAACGACCTGGTGGAGAAAATACCCCTCGACAACAGCGTCAGAGAACCCTCAACGATTTGGGGGAGAAAGACCCTCGATGCCAATCGGAGAAAACATTGACCATCGGGGACAATAATTCAGTGAAAACCAAAATCCATGTTTTGAAATCTTTGTCTATTAGCCTAAGCCAAATTCATTGAAAACCCAGTTTATGCCAAAATTCAAATAAAATTACAAATTCGGGTTTAAACCAAAAAATCATGGACTCGACCGAAATCCAAAATCAATCAAGTCATACCATATAAAACCCGAATCCATAATACCTAGCCATAGCCCAAAACGTCATTTCCAAATAATTATTGAAAGCCCGTGTCTAGTAATAATTTAATAATATCTAGAATTTTTGCCAAAACAATACGTAATAAGCAATTATATCAATATACCTTTATGCATGCATTATCCTTTACAAAACTAAAGTCCACTCACCACACGTCCGAATAAGCTCAATCCTGAGTCGTACGCTCCTCCGAAGTTGCCAGAGCAATATCGCTTGTCAAAAGTAACAATCGGGATTACCAACTATAATTAAATCCCTTAATTCAGACTCCCTAAACCCCGGGTGGTCACCTTGCGTCTCACTAAAAAACACAGCCATTTCGAACGCCCAAAATTACCCCTAAACGACGTCCGATTAACCCGAAACCTGCGCCAAAAGGTCTGTAACGTCGAAACCTTTTCGACATGCACCACCGTTACCCAAAGATCGGTCCCACGCACCAGCTATAGTAACTCACGTGCCTGCTACAATGCCTCATGCGCCTGCTACTGTGCCTCGCACGTCTGTTACAGTGCCTCACGCGCTGCTACAGTGCCTCATGCGCCTAACTCGGCGTTGACTCAGCTGCCAGGTGGCACCCTGTGGCTACCAAGTGGCATGCCATGTCAGCCACCTTCTGACCGAACCAGTCACCGAAGTACTGTCGGAGAGTCGCCGGAAAAGATGACCGCTTTGCCGTGGGCCGTCGTCGGAAAACTCCATTGCTAGCCAACCTTGAATTTTTCCTAACTGCCTCAAATCTTAACCGTTTTCACGAACTTTTAGTCTAAATCCATCTAGTCGAACCCAGGAACTCAAAAATGAAGTCTAAACACGAAACCCATGCATGTGTTGGCTGAACAATCGATCGAAAGTTCTGATTGTTCCTTTCCTCGGTTCGGTGTCTCCCGCCGCTGCTTCCTGTGACGGTTGGTACGTTCTTGATCGCGGGAATGAGGAGAGTCCGATGAGTGGAACCAAATCGGACGTTGATGGTTCGATCAAAGGTCAAAGGTGCGGGGTTTGTGGGTTTGATGTCACGGGTTTGGGTGAGAGTCGCGAAGAGAGAGAGTGAAATGAGGAGAATCTGATTTGTTTGGTGTTAAAGTTATCTATGCAGGCCAAATTACCAAAATACCCCTAAACATTCTAGACCCACAACTCTCTCACACGAACTCCATTTTCTACGTGCCGCCTGTCTACAAACTCGTGAGTTCGATACCTACGCAACGATCCCCAAAACACAGCCAAAAGTGCCTCGAAACAAAAATTCACTTTCAAGCCCTTAATAATCGAGGGTAATTTCGTCCTTTTGCAAATTAATTTACGAAAATTGACTAATTAAAATTTCGGGTCATTACAACAACAGCTACCCCTGCCCAAAAAATGACACCAGAAAGTCAACTCAATATCACTCTAAATCAGGTCCAACACCCACGGCGATGCCTCGTCCACCCAGCTCCCTGCCATTTGATGTCGTAGCCCCTCCTAGGCAAGTGCATGGGCCACAGTGTTGGCCTTTCATCCACGGTACTCCACACGGGTGTGCCTAAACTTTCCCAATAACCAAAAGATGTGAAGGAGTAGAACACTGAAGTTGTTCCAATACCTGCACCCACCCACGATCATGAAGACAACCTACTGCGAGTCAACTTCCATCCACAGATTTCCAATGCGAAGTTCACGGGCTAGCATCAAGCCTTTACAAATAGTCACCAGCACACACCATGATCTGCCAAACCTCCTAGTAGCACCGCCACAATTCAGCTTGAACCAATTCAGAGGTGGTGGATGTCATCGGACCTGAGCTCGATTGGGGGCCACCCTACCCCATGCAGAGTCCTATTAAATAGATACTTCTGTTCCACTAGAATTTCCACCATGCGCTCCAGTGTAAGACTGGGATTGCCATGTACGGTTTGTTTTCGTTGGTTCCATGCCTCCCAGCAGACCCAAGAAAAGTTATGTTCGCATGGTTGGCACAAGACTTTAGTTGCTACAAGAAAAAGATCAGCGAATTCCGCCTCCTTATGATCAAAAGTCATAGACCCAGTTAGGGATTCATGTAGTTTCATGGTTCCCTTACATGACCACAAGGTATGAAGAGCTGATTCCACCTTCTTATTACAGTGAGAACACACAAGAATAGAGAGGATATTCTTATGATAAATATCAAGCTGAGTAGGAAGGATGTTCTGACATGCTCTCGACATAAAAAAAACTGAATTTTGTTTGGCACATGGAGCCGCCAAACTGATTTCCAGAATTTTTCCAACTGGTCCGCACTAGACGAGCTGGCACCCGTAGGGTGTTCTGCCTCAAAAAGTGCCAGCGCTGCCAGGTATCAAGACCTTACAACATATTGCCCATTTTTAGTAAAACCCAAGAAAAAAACATCAACGCTCATTCGAACGAAGCCCAGCGGTATGACAGAGATTGCCTCCACATTATCAAGCACAAAACCGTCGTTAGTAGCTCCAGGTTCCAATCTCCTGCGTGATTCATTAAGTCACTGGCTAAAGCCTCCCTTGGCAATGATCCAGTGAACCAAGGCTAGTAAAGAGGTGCCTTCGGTAACTGCTTATCATGAAACACCCGAATGTTGGTACCATCTCCAACTCTACATCTAAGATCTTCTTTGATCACATTTATGCCCCATATGATGGCACTCCAAACCTGTGAGGGAATGAGACCCAAATCCGCAGAAAACAGATCCCCCTTAGATAGTACCTAGCTTTCAGAATCTTGGAAACAATTGTGTCTGGTCTCTCCTTTAGGAGTAGGGCCTGCTTTTCTACCATTGCTCGATTGAAGGCCCCGAAGTTCTTGAAACCCAACCCTCCCTGACATTTTGGTTTACCTAGACGTTGCCAGCCCATCCACTGAATTCCCGTCTCCCCTCCTTCCCCCACCAGTACTTGAAATGGTTGAAGAGAGCTCCTAGCATAGCCCCCGAGGAAGCTGGAACACACTCATAGCATTGGTTGGCAGTGCCTGAGCTATAGCTTTAATAAGAACCTTCCTCCCGATCACCGAAAGAAGTTTGGAGTTCTAAACGGTGAGCTTGGCCTCAAGAGAGTCCCGAACATGAACAACCATCTTTCTCTTGCTAAGTAGAGTTAAAGTGGGCAGCCCTAAGTACTTTTCGTGGCACTCTACAAGCCGAACCCCCAACAGAAAAGAAATCAGCTGCACCATGATCGGGTCCAAGTTAGGGCTGAAACACGCATCAGACTTCTCAAAGTAGATCTTCTGTCCCGAGGCTTGTTAATAATATATGACGATCATGAAATACACTTGACACTCATCCAAATGGGCATTACAAAATAGCAAACCATCATCTGCAAAAAATAAGCGAGACATGTATGGCATAGTAGGGGCAGCTTTCACTCCCTTATAAGTTTCTGTACTTGAGCATGAGAGAGTAAGGCTGAGAGTCCTTGGGTGCAGAACAAAAACAGATACGGAGATAGGGGATCCCCTAACGGAGAGCTCTCCTAGGCTTAATAGGCCCCACCACAGACCCATTCACTTAGACCCTATATTCCACCGTAACCACACATCTCATTACTAGGACAATCCACGACTTACAGAAGCCATGCAGGCCCATCATCGCAGCCACAAAATGCCACTCAACACGGTGGTCAGCTTTTGACATGTCAAGCTTAAGAATCATCTTCTTCAAATCGCTCCCCCCTCTCATTCGGATAACATGAATACTTTCGAAAGCAGCAATAATGTTGTCCGAGATAAGTTTAGTGGGCCCAAAAGCACGTTGGAAATCGGAAATCACAAAGAGCATGATGGGTTTGAGCCGGTTCACAATTGCCTACGAAATGATTTTATACAACACATTACACAGACTAATAGGGCGAATCACCGTTACTCATTTAGGATGGACAACCTTAGGAATTAGGGCAATCAGCGTAGTATTAATATCATGCACACTACCTTCTCCATTTAGAGCATGAAGGTAAAAGTCTGTCAAATCCTTGTCAACAACATTCCAGTATTTCTGATAAAATAAGGTCGGTGTAAAAAGCTAGCTGAAATATTGACAAAATACCTCCGCCACAGCCTCCTCAGAGTTACGCCACTGGCCACTGTCCTTCTTAATTCCCTGAATCAGATTTCTCTTCTCCGTAACTTGACACTGGCATGGACGTACTTCGTATTTCGATCACTGAATTTCTTCCAGGAAATTCTTGAGCGCTGCTGCCACAAAATCTCCTATTTCTCTAGTAGGTTGTCTAACTAAGCAGCAAGGCTCCTGTGGGCCTCATCTCGCACTCCCGTGCACGATGTCCGGGGTAGCTCAGTCAACTTAGATTGGGCATCTTTGACATACCATGCAGATAATTTCTGTTGTAACATACCATCACCATGCCAAGCGGCCTTAACAATCTCACTGCTGCCTTCCCTTGGCGTCCAAACTTCCTCAATATGAAACCTCTTGAGTCGTCTAGGCGGAGGCTCCTTCCCACCTAGTACAATATGAAGAGGCAGGTGATCAGAACCCAGGGAATATAAATGATGAGACAAAGTACATGGGTAAGCATGTTTGAATCCCACGTTGGCCACCACCATGTCCAATCAAAGTTGGACGTTGTTCTCCCCTTCTCGGCCATTATTCCAAGTGAATTTATAGCCCTTGAACGACATAGGACCCAAATCGCAGTCATGTAGGACCTCTCGAAATTCGTTCATTAGTGAGGACGGCCAGTGCTGCCACCCTTTATATTCACCTCCCCAATCAATTTCGTTAAAATCCTAACAGGGCCCTTCCCGAATTTCCCCTCGAAAACTGGGAAAAAGCCTGCTCCAGTCTGACAACTTAAAGAAATTTCCAGAATACCCTTAAGCGCTTGCAATTAATTATGAGAATTTTGCCAAAAATCCGCCAGAATCCCCCCTTAAGGAATGGCTAACCGTCTCCCACCTGTCAGACGAAGGATCAGATAACACTCCAAATTTCAACAACACCAACCATCCAACGATGTAACCACAATTTTACAATCAGTCCAAAAGACTTATCATAGCATCTAGGTAGGACAAGTAAATACAAAAATAAACATCCTACCCGAAAGTCTAGGTAAATGCGCAGCTGAAAATTTAATGCCTTCGCCTCTTGATAGGCCCACGTCAACTCAACGGCCAAGAGAGGATTTAAAACACGAAAAGTGTGAGTGGACAAAATAATAATTTTGAAATCATTTCCGAGGAAAACATATCTTTTTTATATAAATATAATATATAGATAATCTGAATACGAACCGGAAATCCATCTTTTGTTAAAACACTTGGTGGGACCCACGAAAATCCAAATAATGAAAACATCCCGTGGTCCACAACCCTGCTTTAAAAGCCCTCCTCAAAGGAGTTTAAAATCATGTAAACAAACCTGGACACAAAATATCAAAACATATATGACTGCTCACTGAATGAATTCCAAGCTGTAGCTCGATACCCTCCACACACTTGATATACCTCGAGTTGTGCAGAACTCTGTACTACGCGTAGATAGCCTCAATGACCTGGTGGAGAAATACTCTTTGACACCAGCGTCGGAGAAACCTTTGGCGATCTGGCGTAGAAATACCCTTCGACACCAGTCGGAGAAAACCTTGACCCTCGGGGATAATAATTCAGTGAAAACCAAAAACAATGTTTTGAAATCCTTGTTTCTTGGACTAAGCCAAATTCATTGAAAAACTGGGTTTATGCCCAAATCCAAATAAATCACAAATTCGGGTTAAAACCCAAAAATCATGGACTCGACCGAAATCCAAAATCAATCAACTCAAACCATATAAAACCCGAATTCATAAAGCCTGGCCAGAGCCCAAAACGTCATTTCCAAATAAGTATTGGAAGCCCGTGTCCAGTAATAGTTTAATAATATCCAGAATTTTGCCAAAATAATACGTAATAAGCAATTATATTAAATATACCTTTATGCACGCATTATAGTTTACAAAACCATAGTCCAATCACCAAACGTGCAATAGTTCAATCCCTAGTCGTACGCTCCTCTGAAGTTCCCGGAGCAATATCGCATGTCAAAACTAACAATCGGGATTACCAACTATAATGAAAATGCTACATTCAGACTCCCTCAACCCCAGGAAGTCCGCTTGCGTCACACTAAAAATGTAGCCACTTCGGACACCCAAAACTACCCCTAAACGACGTCTGATTAACCCGAAACTTCCGTCAAAACTTCCTGAACGTTGAAACCTTGTCGACAAGCGTAGCTGTGGCCCAAAATCCGGTCCCACGCGCTGCCACGTGCCGGCGGAAGGCCTACTGTTCGGCCATGCATCGGCTACAGTACCTCACGCGCCTGCTACAGTGCCTCACCAGCTGTTATAGTGCCTCATGCGCCTGACTCGGCGCTGACCCAGCCGCCAGGTGGCCTCCACGTGGCTGCCAGGTGGCCTCCACGTGGCTGCCAGGTGGCCTCCACGTGACTGCCAGGTGGCATGCCACGTTAGCCCCCCTCTGACCGAACCAGTCGTCGGATTTCCACCGGAGAGTCGCCGAAGATGACGATAGCTCCACCTTGCGCCGTCGCCGAAAAACGACACTTCCGGGCGACCGTGAAATTTTCCTAACTTTCTCAAATCCATCTACTCGAACCCAATAACTCAAATATGAAGTCTAAACATGAAACCCATGCCTGTGTTGGCTGGAAAATCGATCGAAAGTTTCATTTTTTCTTTTCCTTGGTTCGATGTCTCCCGCGGCTGCTTCCTACGACGGTTGGTACATTCTTGATTGCGGGAAGGAGGAGAGTCCGATGAGTAGAACCAAATCGGACGAGCTTGCCTCGAATTGAAGTTCAAAATTTTTACGAAGTCACGGGTTTGGGTGAGAGTCGCGAAGAGAGAAAGTGAAATGAGGAGAATCTGATCTGCTTGGGGTTAAAAATATCTACCCATGCCAAATTACCAAAATGCCCCTGAACATTCTAGACTCACAACTCTCTCACACGAACTCCGTCTTTCGTGTGCCGCCTGTTTACGAACTCGTAAGTTTGAGACCTATGCAACGGTCACGGAAACACTGCCAAAAGTGTCTCGTAACAAAAATTGACTTTCAAGCCACTTATACAACCAAGGGTAATTTTGTCCTTTTGTAAATTAATTTACGAAAATTCACTAATTAAATTTCAGGGTCGATACAAAGCCCCTGCCACCAGTTAGGGCTCGTTTGAACCATAATGTAGCCTTCTCAAAAGTTCCCAAGAGTGGTGCCTCATCGATGCTACAGGATGTCCATAAAAACTAGTGAACCGGAAGCCTGTACTACCCAAACCAGTGATCCAGGAATCAATATGGCCATCTTAGTACGTCCGTAGGGCCACGGAAACACCTTCACACTACAGCATGGCAAGACCTCTTCCTAGTCCCACTCTACTCACACTATAACCTCCGGACACTCCCAACTTCTTTTTTAGTCACTCCATATGTTTCACAGTCTGCTTTGTTTCAATTGGCAAAAGTACCCCAGGTTTTCTAGTTTTTAAAAGTAACTTAATGGCAGGCATCATCCGAGCATTACCAAAACCACGGACGTTCCACACTAATAAACTCATGGCTCGTGATGGGCCACTGAACCGGCGCCCATCATGAATTTTCCAGTACGTTTGGATGATCTTCTTAACCCTGAGGAAGTGCCTTGGGCCAACAAGGACTTAGATGGGCGAGAGCAAGACTTCCCAAGTTGGTTGAGCCCAAGCTTGAGAAGAGAACGCACCGTGAAACCTTACCTCCGCTGCCTCAGGTCGAGAGGGTTCAATGTACTTCCTATCCACTTCCATGATTTCTCCTCCATCATCAAAAGCCACACCATTAGGGCGTATAATTGCACCCTTACTTGCACCAGTCTCCTTTGAACACCAACATCGATGTGAGAGCGGACCCAAGCCAAACACCTTCCCACGTAGTTTGTTTTCAAGATCCACATTGTTCACCTATTTAACTGCCGTCTTCCATCTACCATAAACCTCCTTTGGATTGTCTTTCTCAACAAGAGACGGGCAGTCCCCAGTTGTGTGGCTTAGCCTACCACAAAGTAAGCAAAACAATGGTAATCGTTCATATTCTATTGCATGTTGCACTGGAGGCTCGTCTTTACGTAGCCGGAGCGAGACCCACCCTTGTACGTGGACCTCAATCTTCACACTAACTCTGATTCTCAAAAAGCTGCCCATACAATCACCATTTTGACCCCGGTCCACTCCGATAAAAATACCCAAATGATTCCCAATCCTACTGGCCATCGTCTTCGTCAAGAACAAAGGAGGAATATGGTGCACCATGACCCAGAGTGCTTTCAAATCCAAAGTCACCTGTCCTGGATCAGTAGTGCCATCCATTGGGGATAGGGCTAGTAGGAGTCGGTTAAACGTCCACGGTGAGCCCCTCAAAACCTTCCGCCGGTCTAACTCATACTCGAACTACAAGAGGATCCTCTAGGTCTCTTCTAAGTGTGTAATTGAGAAGTCATCTTTCATGTTCCATATCTGTCACATGGTTGCAGAGAAGGCATCCTTGTTGAAGCCTCGCAAAGTGAAAAGTTTCCCCAAAAGGAACCAGCGAGCCCCTGATAGGGACTTGAGATCCTCGTCGCCTACAATCTCACAGCACTACAAGAAATATGGGGTTGCCCGAAGAGATTTTGTCCAACGAAGGCATTTTCGCCTCCCCGTGTCATTTTGCCTCGCGAAAATGAAGGCTCGCCGAGCAAGGTTTAGGTGGGAAGAAGAAGTTGTTATCGCATAAAATAGGAAGGTTTGGCCCGGTGAATTTTTCTATCCGTCGGGCAAAATGAGGTTTAACGACGAATATTTTTCGTGGAGCAAAACTTGGCGTTGACTATAATTTGCCCGACGAATCATTAAATTTTTCCTTACGAAACTTATTTGTCGGGAAAAGGTCTAAACACATTACCTTCTTCGACCTGTATTCGGTTGACAGTTGCCGAAACTGGAAAGGCATGCCCGATGAATATTCATTTACCTTCGTCGGGCCATATATGCCATATTCAATTTACATTTAATTATTAAAAAATAATTTTAAATTACTTACGAAATGAAATGGACCGATCTAACCGTCCACATTTCTTGCATGTACTCATAAATCGCCTGCGCGAAAAATTATCCAATTTGGAAGTAATTTAAAAATGTGGATGTTTCAACGGTTAGGTAACGGTCCGCGACGTTTCAACGGTTATACAACGTTTCTTCACGATCGGACGCTTTAAATCCTCAAAACCTCTTGATTTTCGACGGGCGAGATCTAGGCACGTACAACCATAAAATGAACGGTTGGATCGGTCAAATTCAAACATTTGAATATCAATGAACCAAAACTTCGAAAAATGTATTGAAGTTTCCTTCAAGTGTTTAACGTTCTTGATGAATATGCTTATTTTACGATTATCAATAACTTACAAAATTAAGTGGACCGATCTAATCGTTCACATTTATTGCACATACTCATAGATCGCCTCTGCAAAAAATTAGCCAATTTGGAAATCCCGGGATTAGATAACGGTGCTCGACGTGTCAATGGTTACACAATGTTTCTTTACGATCGGACGGCTTTAAATCCTAAAAACCTCACGATTTTTTACGACGAGATCTAGGCACGTAAAACCACAAAATGAACGGTTGGTTCGGTCAAATTCAATAGTTTGAATATCAATGGAACCAAAACTTCGAAATATGCATTGTAGTTTCCTTCAAGTTTTTAAACTCCTTGATGAATATTCTTATTTTACAATTTTCAATAATTTACAAAATGAAATGGACCGATCTTACAGTCCACATTTATTGTACGTACTCATAGATCACCTCAGCGAAAAATTAGCCAATTTGGAATTTTCGGGATTAGGTAACGGTGCGCGATGATTCAACGGTAACAAAATGTTGTTTGACGATCGAACAACTTTAATACCTCAGAACCTCAAGATTTTCGATGGGTGAGGTCTACACACTTAAAAGTAACCATTGAACGGTCAATTTTTTGAAATTCCATCGTTTGAATATCAATTAAACCAAAACTTCAAAAAACGCCTTCAAATTCACAAACTTAATGATCATGACACATAAGCTCCGCAAAACATGACGATTTCTGCCAGTGGGAAATTAGGCACGTAAAACCAAAAAATATACGGTCCCGATCTTGAAAATTTTATTGTCGGACCTTGTTTTTAGATCATTCGAATTTCAACAACATAAACATCTTGCCTGGCGAATTAAATCATTCGCCAGGCAATAGTTTCAAAAATTCGTAGGGCAATTTCATGTATTCATCGGGCAAATGCAAAAACTCGCGCAATTTTTTTTAGCGAAAATTTCAAAATTCTGCCAAAAATTTCACGAAAACTCAAACTAGCTGCGTATATTTGCTCGACGAATTCATTAAAATATGCCCGACGAAGTCATCGTTGGGCAATGGTCTTCAAACACTGATAAATCGTGACTGACTCTTCTTCTTCTTCCTTCTTCTTTATTTTCCTCGTTATCTCCGCACCCTCGCCTCTCTGCAAACGCACTAGACTCCTCCTCTGTCAAGTTCGCCGGCAAAGAAAACCACTATTTCCCTCTTTCGCTCTCTCTCACTTGCACTCCTCCTCTCTCAAGCTCGCCGCCGCAACTCACTTTCTCACTGCCTCTCTCTCGCCGATTCTCTCTCCTTGCCGCAGATTTCTCTCGCCGGCAGTCATCTCAAGGTCTATCTCGTTCTCCGCCTCTTTCTATTGTGAATGTGGATTGGTTATTGTAAATTTTTATTGTTTATATTTTAATTTTAGTTTGGATTGAAATTTCAATTGAAATTTGATTTGGATATTATGAAATTGGATTCAAATTGGAATTGAAATTTGGATTGGATTTTGGAAGATTGTGAATTTTTCTCAAAATTGCAGATTGTGAATTTAGGATTTTTACTTGAATATTGTGAATTTGGATTGGATTGGAATATAAATATTTGGTTTACTTAGTTTGTTTGGATTTAGTAAATTAGGGTTAATGTTGATGATTTGTTGAAATTGTGATGTTTAGTATAATGTTGAAATTGGTATAATGTTATGAATTTTGCATATGATTTTTGTTATGATTATGGATATGAATTTTATGTGAATTTTGGATATGTGAATTTAAAAAAATTTATGTGAATTTTTTATTTTGATTTAGGATATGTGACTTTTGGATATGTCAGTTTTATAAATTTTGGATATGTGAATTTTATGATTTTGGATATTATTATTGGTTTTATTTTTAAAAATTAGAATTTGGTGGTTTTGTTTTTGGCCAATTTACTAATTTTCAATAAAAAACTTTTGGTTTAAAAATGTTTGGTTTTTTTAAATATATTATTAAATTAAAAATATGTTGGCTGATTTTATATTAATTATTTCAAATTTCATATTGTAGATGTCGCAGCGCACCTTGATCACATCTAGGACCCGCCCCCGACCTGAGCCCATTGATGATCATGCGGCGGATGAGGCAGCCCCTGGCCCAACATCCCACCCAGGACCCCGACTACCCTGACCCGTCGCCGAGTAGTTAGAAATTAATATGTAAAACATTACTTTAGTTTTAATTATGTAAAAACATAACATTAATTTTTATAAATATTTTTTTTTATTTTCATTTGATTCTTTTTATTATTTTAATTGTATTTATTTAAAAATATTTTTATTTTAATTATATATTTATTTATTTAATTAAATAAATTGTTAAATTTTTTTTTTTAAATATTAAGATTTTGCCCGATGAACAAACAATTTCGTTGGGCAAAGTAAGACAATTCGGTGGACACATGCCGAATTTTCGTAATTTTGCCCAGCGAAACTTATTCATCGGGCAAAAGTGTGTTAACTTTTGGGATTGCTCGACGAATAATAGGCGACGAAATTATTCGTCAGCGAAGTTTAATTTGCTCGGAGAATTCACTATTTCTGTCGGCTGACATCAAGCCCGACGGCGATAGCCCGACGAACTTTGCCCGACGGAGGTTCTCCTGGTTTAATGTTGTCCGACGAATGTTGATCTTTGCTCGACGAATCTATTTCGCCGGGCAAGCCTTATTTTCCTATAGTTCAGGTTTCAGCGTTTGTGATCACTAGGGACTGTGCCAGACTCGACGTCATCTCGTTAACTCCTTCCATACCCGTACACAGATTTGAGAGAAACCACACCCACCACTCAACTAAACGACTAACAATTGCCTTCCACCGCATAAACTTGACTCTTTGATCGCACGAGAAAAGTGCGGCTACTGGCAAGACAAAAACTAAACCTTCACCCTAGCAGAGTGGGAGGGACTCTACCACAACTTGCATGTGTTTACCTTAAATCACTTGATTTTCTGTATTCTATTTATATCCAAACACAATCTAAATCGCTAGTTGAATATAATTAATTTGATAAGTTATTTTTATAAATTTTTAAGTATCACGTGTTATTCAAGTTCCTAGTTGAATTCAAGAGTCAAATTTTAGTATCCAAAATGGTTGGATTGGGAATGAATTGATTTGAATTAAGTGGATTTGAAATGAGTGGATTCCAAATCCACAAATCCTTCCATCCAAACGAACCCTATATTTTTTCGAACAACAAAATTTAGACACTTTTGCGTGCATTTCATTTTTACGATTTTGTCATTTTTAAGTGAGCTTCACCTTGTAATGCATACTCCATGTTCCATAATCAACCAATTATATTCATATATAAGATTGTCTAAAATTTATAATTACTAGCTATACATTAAGTGAGAGAATCTGATTATAGTTATAATAGTTTCTACTCAAAATGCTCCCCGAATCAGACCTCGAGTCTAAATTTACTCAACGAACGCGAAATCGTAACAATGTGCTGCTAGAACCTCCCCTTCTGTCAGCTCCGTTGCACCAAAAGTTATACTCCGTTACTAATGGCAATTAGAAAAGGGGTATTTTGTCGGAGAGGGTATTTTGTCAAAAAATTATAACAATTACCCTAAAAGAAAGAAATTATTCCTCAATCCACCCCAACAATCTACAACCCTCCCAATTCTCGCCTTCAACAATATTACCCAACCCACCACCTCTTCACCTTCAATCCCATCGCCATCCTCTTCTCACAAACCCAGCACCACCATCATCTTCATCTCGCTTCGTCTCCCTTCTCTGTCGGTGCCGAAGAGCAACCTCAACCACCATCAGCGCTGAAGGGCAACCTCAACCACCATCTCAGCCACTGCCTTGCGCTTTTCATTATGAATCTTTAATGTTTGGTTAATCAAACAACCCAGAAATTGGAAGGAATACATAATACAAAGGCATAAGATCAATGAACAGTAACTCAATTTCAAATTATCTTCATTCTCCCCTACATTATTCCAACAATAGAGAAAAATTGCAAATTCTAAAATACAATGCAAACAAAAATTTAATATTTTAATAATATGAGATTTATTTGATTATCCTTTACCGCATGCCTAGGTCCTCTTGGTCCGGACAGCCTGAGCTCCTGCAACTCGTGGGCATTGGCCACACCCAGGACTGCCGTTTTATACGTCCTGAAGTTCCCAACAATTTTCTTATCTAACTCCAAACTCAGATAAGCCTCAACCCGGTTCCGCACAGCCGGATCGACCTATTGCCTCGAATTGAACATCAAGCCCAACTCAGCCGAAACTGAGTCGAACCCACATTCCGAAACCACCAAAGAACCGGTCTCCACGGCTTTGTTATGGTACTTAGTCTCCATCCTCTCCATGAACTCAGGCTCTCCGCAATGGAGTGACGAGGACCTCCGTCGACGACAAAGTGGTGCTGCTACTTCGGTGGGGGTAGACGGCTGCGTACAGCGAGTGTGGCCCCCCAAAATTGAAAAACTCATTTGGTGAAGTGAGAGAATTCGAAGGATAAGGGCTCATTTCAAAGGGGTTTTGGAGAGGAAAAGCCATGGCCATCGAAGTGTCGAACTGAGGTTTTGTAATTGGAGGTTGCTCTTCATAACGATGGTCCTGGTTCGAAGCTTTAAGATGGTGGTTGAGGTTGCTCTTTGGCGCCGACAGAGAAGGGAGACAAAGCGAGATGAAGATGATGGTGGTGCTAGGTTTGTGAGAAGAGGATGGCGATGAGATGGAAGGTGAAGATGTGGTGGGTTGCGCAATTTGGTTGAAGGCAAGAATTGGGAGGGTTGGGGTGGATTAGGGAGGATTGGGGAATAATTTTTTTCTTTTAGGGTAATTGTTTTAATTTTTTTACAAAATACCCCTCTTCTAACTGCCGTTAGTAACATAGTATAATTTTTTGTGCAACGGAGCTAACAGAAGGGGGGTTCTGGTAGCACATTGTTACGATTTCGCGTTCGGTGAGCAAATTGAGACTCGAGGTCGGGTTCGGGGAGCATTTTGAGTAATAAGCCTATAATTTATGAGTGATATAAAGGCAAAGGCCAATATTAGCAAACCTTAAAATTTTTTGGGAGGGTCAACATGTAGGGTAAGTGGGGATCTAGGAATTTTCTTTGCACATATCACATATCTCTAACTCCTCCGATTTATGACAACAAAGGATAAAACTGAGATGTAGGTAGGGGTCAACCTACTATTCCAAGAAAGGAATTTCCGGCCACAAGAGGGTCAAAAGACCCTTCTTATCCCTTCTTGGATCTGCCCCTAAAGGGCAAATATTTAGTGGCCAAATCCAAGAACCCGCAACGAATTTCTTCACGCACGTTTGAAAGTGGTTTTAAAATGCCTAAAGCCGATTTTAGTGTCAAATTGATAATCCACAACAAAAACAAAGTATAAGCGACGAATCAAACCCACTCTCATACCATGTCAAACAAACAAATACACGAAAATTAATGCAGCGGACATATCAATGTACGAATTCGTAGTCCATGGGTGTACGGAGAAACTAAGCTCCGCACACCCATAGGGGGATGCAAGCACTTTAGGAACCAATCGGTATATTGCTATAAGGTTTCTGAAGGGTTACAAATTACAAGCCTAAACCAAACCTTATATAGGCAACGTACAAATCCTATATCAACCAGGACAACAAAACCTAACTTCCAATCTAATGCAGACTCAGAATCCTAAACCAAACCTAACCAAATCTGGTAAGTACATGAATTCCTAGTTATACCAAAACCAATTCCTAATTAAACAATACTTCCAACATTTAGATAAGGGATGTTTTGATCCCTATGCCTCGGAGCATACAATCTTAGATTGAAATAAATTCGCATCTTATAATATTTCCAAAAAAAAAAAATTGAATTTGGTTATGGGTTAAGGGTTGTTGAAGCATTTGGATGTGCTTTTGTGGAGGAAGTACTACATATATTAGTTTCTTTATAGAAAAACACTTGGATTTATCTAGGCTTGAAAAAGAGGGTGGTAGAAGAAATAAATAACAAAGAATTTAAGTTAAATTAATCAAAAATAAGAAACTTCAAAGTATTATGGGATTTCAAAGTATCTGAGAAAACAATACCCAAAGAGCGTGGGCGCCCATGCGGTATACATGGACAACGTAGCTGCCAAGCTGTTGGTGGACATGGCTCAAACAACCGCGCAGGGAAAGGTGGCAGCCAGGAGCAAGATCCTCACAAACGGTATGAGGGCGGTGGCAGCCACGTAGGCGGAGGGCATGGCTTGCCCTGCCACGATATACATAAACGTAACTGCGGCCAAGCAGGTGCAGAGCATGGCCCACACAACCACCGTGGAGGGGAGGGTGGTAGGCAAGCACATGGTGTGCACGGCCCATACAACAGAGGAGGGAATGGCGGAAGCCATGAACGTGGAGAGCATGGCTCATACAGAGGCGGAGGCGGAGACAAAGGAAACACCGGCCGCTCTGTAAAGCCAGGAGGACCTGGCTCCGATGATGAGAGTAAGACAAAGAATTAGATGATGATCGAGATCCTTGGCCTTGTCACTTGTCACTTGTGTGTGGGTGTAATATATGCTACTAGCCTACTACTCTACTTAATTGTATGTGGAAAAGCATTTGTGTGACAATAATAAAGGCATGTTAATTAGGTTGTAGTAGTCCACAACTCTCAACCAAGCAAGCATGCTATCTACTTTTAATTACGGTTTACTCTCTGTACTAGCTACTCCTTGTTGTGTATTAAAATGTGTCCAAAATGTTTGCTTAGCTTTTAAGTAGTTTATATCTCTGTGCAATTTGTGTATGACCAATTGCTCCTGATTCTACACGATGAAAGGGATAAATCACCAAGCACATATTAACATGGCCTGTGGAATCACCAAATTGATCACTTTCCTACCAAATAATCCTTCGGGAACCCCCTCTTATCACCCTTTCATTTGTGTCAATTAGCATGCATAAAAATACAGTATATATATGGTTAAAAAAATTTAATCTAAGAATGAAAACTGATATTAATAAAAAAAAATGAGCCACTGGACCTAAGAGAAGAGAGGTGTCCATGTTTGAAATCCTTTTCCTTTTGACTTGGTTATTGGTATATATATATAATAGATTCCATACCACCCATACCACGTACAACCAAATTCTATTGGCGTAGTTATTGCTAATTTATTTAGTTAACTACATTTTGCTCATAATTATAAGTAAAAGCCTTACAGCTACCCCCAATACCTTGACCACGTACATTCATTTCTACACTTGATCTTAGCCAAAAGGCCGAGAACGGCCGGGAATGGGGACACGGACATGGCCATGGAAAATGGGAGCATGGTTGGGAATACGGTCATGGACATTGAGGGCATGGCCTTGCACATTGGCATGGCTTTGGACATTGCAAGCATGGCCATGAACATTGCGATCATGTCCATGGCCACGGCCAGGACGGAAAATGCATGGGGACTTGGCACCGCGGATGAGATGGAAACAGAGAACTAGCCAGCTCTAGTATATATTTCAGGCCTACTAGCTAGCTTACTTATTGTGGATGGTTTATAAATAAAGCTTGGTTTGTCAATATATATAGCTGCATGCATTATGGTTGAGTGGATTTTCATAAGTCGATCTCTCTCTTATAAGTAATAACACAACTAAATAAAATTAAACTTTCTATCTACTTACCTACCCTATTAATTAGGAAAATAAAACACGGTGGGATACCTTTTTGGTCACTCAATTTATAAGCAACATTCAATTTGATCACTGTGTGTTTATTTTAAGTTTAGTCAATTTATTCACTGTGTTTCACAAAATTTACAATTTAGCTCACCATCCATTCTACATTTTTGCATGTTCAATCATATTTGCAGAAATATATCCTACCACGTACACTGATCATATTCGAAAATTTAACTATAAAAATTTAATAAACTAATATATCAAAATTAATATATATGCCTTGATTTTTTATTTTAAACATTTTTCAAATTCTTATTAGTTTTTAATAATTTGTGAATGGGAAGTGACCTAAGTGGTGATCAATTAATATGGTAAAAGACAATGACTAAATTTGCTAAGGTTAAAGACACAATGAAATTTTTTGAATATTAGATATACTTTACCCAATAAAAAAACACTTTCTGTAGTTTATTAGGGTTAGGGTTAGGATTAGGGTAGGGGAGGGGAATGTAAAGAGGTATGAAGGACGCAAGCATATTACTAAGATATATAAATCAACTTATATTAAGAAACGTTTAAAATAAGAACACAAGCATTTACGCGTGATTTACTTAATTCTAGCTACGTTCACAACTAAATGATTTATTACTTTTTTTTTTCTTCCATTTGATATTCTAACAAAAAAGTAAATGAAATATGATCAGGTAGAAAAATAAAAGATCTAAAACCTAAGAAGTGGGACAAAATTCTTTATAAGGTTTAGAAATTTCTTTTATCGTTCAAAATTTGCTTTGTCGAAGAACTTAACATAGGATAACTTTTCGTAGGCTAGTTCTACAACCTAAGCCCACTTAATGAACTCCGCTAAATTTTGGGAAAAAAAAAAACTCTGTTAAACAGCCCTTAATGATTTTCCTCTTCGATCAATTTATAAATATGAGGTTTCAAATTCGACTCACATAAGGCAATCTCCAAGACATCGCTCAAAGTCTCTCGCAAGGAGAGTACGTGTCTGCTAGGATTTGAGAGTTTGGCGGCGCCGCAAAATAAGAAAAAAACCTACTTTGTTCGCATTCGTTTTCTGTCTTGACGGCGAGCAGGTGTGTTTGCATGGTCTCTAAGTTACTGCGAGGGACGACCATGGTTGATCTGGGCCAACAGTTTGGGAATGGCCTTCGACTTTCTGTGAAAGTGCGGAGGGGAACTCGCGTGGAGACTGAGGAGGCGGATGACCTCCCTTTAGGGTTTCCACACAGTATCATGGCGGAGGTCTTAACGCACAAATCCGTCCACTCGGATGCCTTTATATCATTGTTCCAAGGTCTTTCGAAGGGAATGGAGGGGGTGGTTGTTAATGCGATTGGAGAGAAGCGATTCTTGGCAAGGTTCGTGACCCTAAGAGACATGAGACGGGTCATGGACATTCAGCCCTGGGTTTTCGACGATGCTCTGGTTATGATGGATGCGGCAACGCGAACACGTACCCCTAACACTCAGAGGTTACAATGGTGTAGTTTTTTGGTTCCGATGCACGATATTCCCATCTTGAGCATGATCGTTCGGGTGGTGGAGAAGATAGGGAATCTAGTTGGGACTGTGATCGAGGTGGATAGGTCCAGAGGTCGTGATTGTATTGGTCACTTTGCGAGGGCAAGGATCAGACTGAATGTTCGAGAGCCCTGATGAGGGGCACCATGGTCGAATTTCCAGGAGTGGTTGAGATTTGAGTTGTATTCAAATATGAGTATTTTCCACAATATTGTTTGAATTGTAGTCTGATTAGGCACTTTACTCTTATTTGCTTGGGTGGAAGGGGTCCTGAGGGGGAGGAGACGAGGGCTAAGACACGGGACTCCCTCCTAGGTTTCTTCGTGGGGATTTGTTGCGGAGCTTCCAGAGACGAGGACGGTATGACAATACGTGTCCAAGGGACATGCTAGGGGATGGTGTGGCTTCGGGCCTTGCTGCGAAAATTCAAGTAGATCTGGAAGCGGATGAACGGCAGTGCTAGCGTCTTGCTAGAGCTTTTGATGTTGGCCTCATTGTTAGGGGAGGAGATGTGTTGGAGGAGCCCTCTGCATTGGGAGGATCAAGCGAAGGAACTAGCGAGGTCCGGGAGGAGGAAGTAGATAGGGCACCAAGTGTGGTACCACAGGTCCAGGTATTGGAGATGGGGGTTGTACAGGAAGTGAACCTGGGGGAGGATCTCCCCATTTCTGACCCTTTTCAGCTTGCACCGATCATTGATAAGCTGTCCAAGGCCCAAGCTAAACGGAAGAGAGAGGGTGGCTACAGGGCAGGGGTGGCTTTGGAGTCACGGATGGAAACTAGTGCAGGGGACAATGTGATAGAGCCTTCTAATAGTGATGATACAATTGACAGCCGAGTGGCGAAGCGTAGACATGTGGTGTCGAGTGGTATTTTTGGAATGGTGGTTGGGACCTCCCATAATCGGTCTCTTGAGCGGCGAGGTGACGAGTCCACCTCTCCCCAACGAATTTAGTCGACATGAGGTTCATTTGCTAGAATTGTCAGGGCATCGGCGGTGACCTGACGATTCATAATTTGGAGGAGCAGATTAGGCTCATTCGACCAGATATTATTGTGCTTCTTGAGATGAAAAATAGAAGTAGTAGGTACTAGTTTTTGAAGAAGAATCCAGACATGGATTTCTTATAGGTAGTGGAACTAAGGGGTTTAACTGGCAGCTTATGTGTGTTTTGGAGGTCAGCATAGCGGGTTGACTTAATAAAATATGCTAACTTTATGATTGAGGTCCTTGTAACTGATGAGGACAGTGGGAAGCATTGGCGTTTGTTTTCAATTTATGCGTGTACTGATGCTGGAACGAGAGCTAGGCAATGGAATATGCTGAGACATCGTCTGAGTAGGGAGACTGATTCTTGTCTCTTGATGGGAGACTTCAATGATATCCTTAATGCTAAGGAGAATGAGGGTGGCAACGTGAGAACTGCTTCGAGTATGAGAACGTTTAGGTCCTTTTGTGGCGGACACAAAATTACTTGACTTAGGGTTTTCTGGGCATCCTTATACATGGTGAAACAAGCGAGATAATGGGTTTGTGCAAGAACACCTTGATAGAGGCTTAGCAATGGAGGAGTGGGTTCAGCTATATCCATATGCAACAATTGGTCATGTGTTACTTACTGGTTTAGACCATTCCATGCTAGTGTTGGACACTCAACGAAGGCACCATTTTATTTATGATCCTAGATGGAATAAGGAGGGCCAAAGTGTGGAGGTAGTCAAGAAAAAGTGGAGTAGGGAGGTGATTGGCTCTCCGTGGTATAGGGTCACGACAAAATTGAAGGGTGTTAGAAAGGGTTTGCTAGTTTGGTGGAGGAAGGCGGGAGGTAATGCACAACATACCATTGATAAGCTAAAAGCTGACCTTCGCTCCTGTTAACAACCTACAGAAAACGTTGGGAACCAAGTAAGAGCAATTGAAATAGACCTGAAGAAGGCAGTTTTAGATAATGAAATTTACTGGAAGCTACAGTCCCTAGTACAATGGTTGAATGAGGGAGACAAAAACTCTCGTTTCTTTCACTAAAAAAAGATTAAATGGCGGAGGCATAACAAGATAAGAGGTTTGTTTGATGATGAGGGGGTTTGGCATGAGGAGCAGGAGGAAATAAGTACATTACATTGAGATTTTTCCAGAATCTGTTTGAATCATCGTAGCCTTCCCAAATTGAGCAAGTCATGGACTACATACAGCCTCTTGTCTCAAATACGGACAATGCTGGGCTGGAGGCGCCTGTTCATCCTGAGGAGGTCCGACAAGCTGTAATGCAAACTAATCCCTTGAAGTCCCCAGGGCCGGATGGGTTTACAGCAAGCTTCTATCAGAAACATTAAGGTTTGATTGGGCATGAGGTGATTCGGGCTGTATCTTCCTTTTTTCAATCCAGTCATATGTGTAAGATGGTAAACTATACTTATTTGGTGCTAATTCCGAATGTTGCTAGTCCCCAATCTATGACTCAGTTGAGGCCGATTTCTTTGCGCAATGTCTTGTATAAAATTCTATCTAAAGTGCTTACTAACAGGTTGAAGAGGATGATGGTGAAAGTGATCAATCCGGCCCAATCAACTTTTGTCCAGGGAAGGCAGATCATTGACAATGTTCTTGTGATTCATGTAGTGCTTCACTCTATTCGACAGAAGCGTGGGAAGGAGGGGGTGGATATGATGTTGAAACTTGACATGTCAAAGGCTTATGATCGTGTAGAATGGGCTTTCTGGTGCCTGTAATGAGGAAGCTGGGGTTCAGTATGATTTTTTGTCAGTGGATCATGGAGTGTATATCTACGACCTCTTTTAGCATTTTGGTGAATGGTGGGCGTACGAGAAGTTTCCACCCAACTAGAGGATTAAGGTAGGGGGATCCTCTATCCCCTTTTTTGTTTCTCCTCGGTGCTGAGGGGCTTTCGGTAATTCTGAGGAGGAAGGAGGAAGTGGGTGCATTACATGGTATTCCGGTAGCTCCTGGTGCCTTCAGTTTAACTCACCTATTTTTTGCAGATGATTCAGTGCTTTTTCTAAGGCAATTGTGAAGGATGCTTTAGGTAATAAGGAGGCTCTTCAGCTTTATGAATCTAGTTCAGGCTAGATGATTCTTTTTGATAAAAGCTCGGTTCTGTTTAGTGCTGATTTCCCTATGCAAACTTAAGATCTGATTGTGAATGTGTTGGGGGTTCGTAGGAAGGAGGAGTTTGGAAAGTATTTGGGACTTAGAGCAGATTTTGGGGCTTCGAAAAAGGCCGTATTTGAATATATTCAAAATAGAGTGGAGGCAAAGGTCCAAGGGTGGTCGGAACAATTTTTGTCAATGGCAGGGAAGGAGGTGTTGGTCAAAGCCATTGCTCTTGCCTTACTTAATTATGCCATGTCATGTTTCCAAATTCCAGTCGGTGTATGTAGGGATACTGAGTGCATTTTGGCCAGGTATTGGTGGGGGAAGCAGCATTTGCAGCGTGGCATTCATTGGGCCTCTTGGGATAAGGTTACCACGCCAAAGTGTAAGGGAGGGCTGGGTTTTCTGGACTTCAGGTGCTTTAACTTGGCCATGCTTGCGAAGATCGGGTGGTGTATTATCTCTGACCCTTCATCTCTCCTTGCCCGGCTGCTAAAAGAGAAGTATCATCCTTCTGATGGGTTCTTAAGTGCGAATGACAAGGTCGGGTCCTCTTGGGGATGGAAAGGTATTCTACAAGGGCAGCGGTTATTGAAGGCAAGTGTCCAGTGGCGTGTTGGGAATGGTGAGAACATAAATGTGCTACGAGACCCGTGGTTGCCTATAGTGAGGGCATTTAAAGTAAGGTCCTCTAGCCCTTTCACTCCAATTATGGTTGCAGATTTATTATCTCCATCTCGTTGTGAGTGGAGGAAGGAGCTTGTGGAGCAGATTGTTAGTCCTGAGGATGCTTGTGCAATTTTATCTATGCCTCTGAGTAAATTTGGCTCCCTGACAGGTTAGTATGGCATTTTTCTAAGAATGGCTTGTATAATGTTCATTCAAGATATTTACTAGCAACGGAAATGGAACAAAATGGGGAGTTGTCACGACGAGGTGGTGGGGAATCTAGTATATGGGAGCACATGATCAGTACTGGAAACATATATGGAGGATGAGGGTCCCTAACAAGATATGTCAATTTGTCTGGCGATGCTGTCAGGGTTTGCTTGCCGTCAGACATAATTTGGTGCGTAGACGGGTCCCAGTTGAAAATGGGTGCCCCTTGTGTGGTGAGGATGATGAAATTGCAGCTCACTTACTATTTACATGTATGTTTGCAAAGGTCTTTTGCTTTGGGAGCCCTCTCCAGATGGATACTACCAGGTTCATGGGGCATTTCTTTCGGGATTTCTGGGGTGTGTTGACACGGATGTTTGGGAATGTGTATGATGTACATGGAGTGTTTCAGCTTCTTTCTTTTGGATACTAGAGGATTTGGAAAGCCAGGAATCTGATGTGCTTTCAGGAGGTAGTGCAGACGCCGGGGGGAAGCTGTTGTGCTATTGAACTAGCAACTCTCCGAGTACATTGCAGCTAGGGCTACTGATGTGGAGCCCGTTTCCCAGGGACCTCGTGTTCAGGCACTACCGCCGGCATGGCTCTCTACGGTCTGGCAGAGGCCAGCTATGGGGACAGTTAAGCTCAACTGCGATGGGGCTTGGTTTGTGCAGCGACGGGTGGGCGCTTTTAGTTGGGTCTTGCGGTCTTGGTCTGCCACTTTTGAGGGTTCCGGTGGAATGGTTGGCTTACGGTGTCAGTCTGCTCTTCAAGCTGAGGCTTGGGCGGTTCGAGCTGGTCTGGAGGCTTGCCTTGCTATGGAGCAGCAACAGGTAATTGTGGAGACGGATTCTCAACTTCTTGTGTCGTTGCTTAGCAATGAAGGGAGCGAGCAGTCCATCGATAATGTGCTACATGATATTAAGGTCCTAAAGAGTTCTTGTAATTCAATTGTTTTTGTGTTTGCCCCACGGGGTTGTAACATGGCAGCCCATGCGGTCGCTGACTATGTTAATCGGTTGGGAGGACACTACACCTGGTTAGAGTTTGAATCAGAGTGGTTATTTAATGTCCTTACCAAGGATATTAGTGTTTCTATTCGGATTTAATTAATAAATGAGGTATTTCCAGTAAAAAAAAAAATTCGACTCACATACATATCTATACTATTCTATATTTTTATAGATAAAATGTAAAATCTAATTAGGACACTTATTATGTAATTTAACTTAAATCCTCCGTAATCTTGTATAGATATATTAAAAAAAATTATTTACTGACAATTTTACAGATAATAAAATAGTGTAAAAAATTAACAATTTATAACTTCAAAGTTGATTTGTCAATTTTTAAAAGATAGAGACCAAACTGTTCCATCCTTTCAGCCAAGGGTGCAAAAATGTAATTGATGCATATGTAAACAATTCATCGACAATGGTGGACGCGTGACGTGAGTCAATGGACTCGTGTACGAAAAGTCCACAACGGTGGACTGACGAGTCAATGGACACAAGTGAGAATAATCTCTTCGAAACAATTCTTTTGCAACCACATTTTTTTTTGCCAAATTCGCAGCCACAATTTTTGTATTTTTTTTAAACAATTCGATCACTGTTATTTATAAAAAAGGAAAAAATTTACCACATAATTTACCGTTGGAATTCGAACTTGAAACCATTAGTCTGCAAGTCAATGTTGGAACTATCTGAGTTCGACCCACTTGACTGCAGCCACATCTTTTAAGTTGATGAATATATTATATGTAGGTGAATATTTAGCATTATTTTTTTGGGGCGAATCCGTAGCACTACATTTTAGATACAATATTTGACACAAATATTAAGCATTTAGATCCGTACTCTTTTAACGGTGAAGATTAATCTGATTGCACATGCATTATTAAATTAATTAATTATTTTTGAAATATCCTCCAAACATTTAATGTAATATTTGCTCATCTTTCTCATTAACTTTTTCCTAAATTATCATGATTTCCATTTAATTGTCTCTTCTCTATTCAACCAATTCCTCGTCCCTACACCCCTTTTTCTTCCATCTTTCTTCTTCTCTATTCTTTCTACTTCATTTTTTATTATTTTATATTCTCCAACTCTTTTGTTAAATAATATCTCATTCCATTGCACAAACCAAATATTGTGTTTTTTTTTCACACAATGCCATTAATTTTCTTTAATAATTCACAACCTCCCCTTTATACTAGCAACTTTATATAGAAGTTTTGAGGAATCAAAACTAAAATCATAACATGACATTAAACATGAAAACTTGAATCATCGTCAGCAGCTATGCATATAATCAAACCCAATTAATTTGATACCATAATATCTCATATAAGGAAGAATCAAGAACTTCTTTTATGAATGGAAGAATAGATAAATCAAACCATGAAGAAAGCCATGTTCAAATAAACGATACACCATCTGAAAGTGGTGGCGCGTTGCTGTGAGGGAAAATAACGAATTTTTTTTTGTTAATGAAGTTAAAGTAAATTAAAGAGATAGGAGAGAGAATGAAAAATTAATTGTCAGATTTATTATTTAAATGGTAAGAAAATAAAAATATTGGTTTATTGCATCTCAGCCATCCATACTGAAGTGAATCTAAGGGCTCAAATATTGTGTTAAAATTTGTGTTTAAAATATATTATCATTGATCCGTCCCCTATTTCTTTACGTTTATTTACCAGGAATAAGAATAATGGCTAATGGGAGAAGTAGGCAATCGGCGAAGTAGGTAATCGGAGAATTGAGTAATTATTCTCATTGAGTTGTTTACTAACTATATAGAGTTAAAATAGTAATGTGATTGATTTTCATTGTTATTGTTTACTAATTCTATGAATTAGAATAAAAACTAAATTGATTACTGAAACGTTCTTGCACATATATATTATATTTTCTTTATTTTGATTTTTTTAAGATCGAGGTTTAGCCTTACATAGCCAATTAATAGCAAATCCAAAATGTCATATATCTTGTTGTGATTATTCACTAATAAATATGAGAAAATATGTCCGATTGATTTTTTTTTTAACAGTATATAATTCCTTGATAAATGTTGTAAATCATATTTTTAGTTATTAAAAGAGTTGGCTAGGAAAATAAGGATTTATTCATATGAGAACATCATTACTAGTTAGAATTATTGTAATTAATATTTATAAACTATGTTCTTAGTTTTTTTTTTTAATAATGGATTGGGGTATTTGGAATTATTGTAGATTTGTAGGTCACTTTAGTAAATTAAAATAATAAAAAGAGGTAATGAGAATCATTAACACCCCTCCCCTAGTTAATGGGATTACCCCAAAATGGGTAATGAAATTATCTATTTTGAATGGGTAATGATTAACTAGTTGCAAGTAAAAGTAGAAGAATGAAGTAATGAGAATCATTACCTTTGATTTCATTCCCATTATTTGTAAGCAAACATGCCCTAATAAGTGGGAGAATTTACTAAATGGTACAATATTAGAATTACACAATGTAATCAATGAATACGTTATAATATGGGTGAATAATATAGATAGAGAATTTTCGTGTTTAAAATATAACAACTTTTGAAGATATTATCTCATATTATACTATGTAAAATGGATGTATCACGTGATTAATGTCGATAGCATATAATAATCTCTCAACTTCTAGTATTATGACAAATTATTATCATTAGAATATCATAATAGAAATAAATTTTTATTCAAATAATGAAAACGAAATATCTCCACATAATATGATCATTTAATTACATGATTAAAAGAAGCTAGAGCTTTGAGGATATTATTAGTCTTCGACGTAATTTATGTGTTGATGGCACCTTTGAGGATATTCTTAGGGGTTTTGGATCCCTAAATTTAACAAATAGGAAAGAGAAAGTAGGGATTCCTATCTCTTCACAATTGATTGAATTTCACAAATAATAAAATAATAAATTGAGGGTTGTTTGATCTGAAAATAGACCTAACGGAATACGTTCTTGCTTGATGCATGAGGGATCTCATTCTCGTCCGCCGGGAGACCTACGGGACAATAAGAAGAGTGCTTGACATCGATGTGGTGTAAAACTAGTGGACTCCGATGCTTCAGTCAGTAAGCGAGTGGGACATCAATCATGAACTAGGAAGCATAAGGGTAGGTGAACAGTAGTTACCTTTCCTTGGGGAGTGTACCCCATATTTATAGTAGTAAGGAATGTGGTGGTTGAAATCCTAGTGTTGTGATGCCCCAAGTTACCTCTAGGATGCTAACACATGTCCTAAGGATGTTAAACGAGTGGTGGTCATTCGTTTGGGCATTAGGGCAATGTTGTTCCTTCTTGGGCAAGCATGTTGATCAGAGCTGCCGACCGAAGGATGTCGACCGCGGTGGTCTGGTCGGCTGCCGGTAGCTGACACTAGACGGCTAACCAGAGATGTTATGGTCGACAAGCAGGTGAGGTTGACGCCGGTAGGTGTGTTCAGTGACATTGGTCTTCCCACTGGTGGTCGATCGAAATGGTATAAATATAAGTCCCCTAAGTCGTTGACTGAGGTGGATTTCCACGGTTGAGGACTTGTCTGTTCCATGCAGACCGTGTAGACCAACCAGTAGGGATATACCCTGTAGTCCTCCAAATCCTTGGGTGAGGAAGTGCACCTTAATCAGGCGAATCCCATGAGATAAATGTGAATGATGCTACAGATCGGTCACCTCTGAAGGCTTACCGACCAGCGCGATCTCGGAGAGGGACCTCGAATGATGCGACAGATCGGTCGCCTCTGAAGGCTTGCTGACCAATGCGATCTCATAGAGGGACCTCGAATGATGTGACATATCGATCGCCTCTGAAGGCTTGTCGATCAGCGCGATCCCAGAGAGGGACCTCGAATGATGCGACAAATCGGTCACCTCTGAAGGCTTACTGATTAGTACGATCTCAAAGAGGGACCTCGAATGATACGATAGATCGGTCGCCTCTGAAGGCTTGCCAATCAGCATGATCTCAGAGAGGGACCTCAAATGATGCGACAGATCAGTCGCCTCTGAAGGCTTACCGACTAGCGCGATCTCATAAAGGGACCTCGAATGATGCGACAGATCGGTTGCCTCTAAAGGCTTGTCGATCAGCGCGCTCTCAGAGAGGGACCTCGAATGATGCGACCAATCGGGCGCCTCTGAAGGCTTACCGATCAGCGCACACTTGTGAGTTGGATCGTTAGATTGTTGGTTTGATCGTCTGACACGTGTGAGTTCTTAACGATGGGTCAGTGGAGTCTTAATGACTGCTTAGTGGGTGACCAAATCGAGGAGGTGTAATCAGACCATTACAGGAGCGCCTATATAAGGGGGTACGGCTCATTTGAGCGTACTTTTTGGAGAGCTCTCGTTGTGATTGACCAAGATCAAAATTTGAGCAGAGCAAGTGAATTTTCTCTCAAGTGAGCTTCTGATCAAGTGAGCAGAGCAAGTTAGCTTCCGAGAAAATTGTGTTTGAGCAAATTTTGTACGACCCGATTTTCGTCCGATTAACAGTAAAGTCTGTTTCTTTTGTTTTACTCTTCTATTTTGTAATAGGATAGGTTGATGCTTAATGTAGTCTCCCCTTGGTTTATAGATGTCAGAGTCCGAGTCAACGAACGAACTTGGGGAAATATCCACTCAAACTTTTGGAGGTGAAGCACCGTCTTGCTCAACAGATGATGCATCGAGTAAGTCGAGTGGTTCTACATCCACTAAAGGTCCTCGTCGACCAGTGGTGGGATGAGCAATGGATCCTCGTCGGCCATCGATAGTGTGTCAGCGCTCTTTAGGGATGTGACCACTTGCGATGCCGACGGTAATATAAATGAGGCATCTTTATCCAAGCCTCTCGTGGTCGAGCTTGAAGAATCAGAGGCTGAAAATATGGAAGAAGGGGCCGAGGTGGAGGAAGCCAGTGGAGAGGAGGTCGATGAAGAGGAGGAGGCCGATGAAGAGGAGGAGGCCGATGAGGAAGGGGCCAAAGAAGAGGGGGTCGATGAGGAAGTAGAGGATATTGAGCCGATCAATACGGCAGTCCCCATAAATAGGTCACCTTGGATGGTAGATCATCAGGTGACGACATTGAGGGAGGCTGACATAGTTAAATTTAGGGATCGGTACAACGTGCCGAACAATATTAAGTTCACCATCCCTCCTCCAAGTGCTAGGCCAAGTGAGCCTCCAAATGGGTCCATGTTGTTCTACATTGACTCGTTCGAGCATGGTGTTCATCTACCCCTCCATCCATGGTTGCAGGATATCCTTGCTCGGGCGAGGATAGCGTTCGGTCAGCTGAACGTAAACGGCTGGATCACGCTAGTCAGCCTCTACACAACCTTCCGACTGTGCAACAAGGGGGAGCCAAGTTGGGGTCAGCTGTGCTTCCTGTAGAAGTGTAAGAGGCAGTAGTATGGACCTGGGTGGTTCCAGATTGAATGTGTAGGGAAGAAGAATAAAGGAGCCTTCATTATTAAAATACCGTCTTCCCAGAAAAACTGGAAGCACATGTATTGCTGGGTGTCCGGTCCATGGGAGGGGGAGACTAGCAAGTTGCAGAGGCGGACCATGCCCTTCTTTCCATCAGAAGGTTTTGACTGCCGACTGTAGAACTAGACTTAGGATTCTGTCTTTTTGTATAACTTGTTTTTAATCGGCTGTGAATGTGTTCTGATCGGTCAGTGTGGTCTACAGGTGCGTTCAAAGGCGGGTGTTCGACTACCGAAGAGGAGGAGTCCGAAGACGTTCGCCGTCAGCTATCTAAGCTCGAAAGGAGCATGTGCATTCTTAGTCTTCCTGACACCTTGATTGCGGTCGGCCTTATCCAACCTCCTGGTAAGTTGTACGTGTTTATTTTGGTCGACATGTGCACTTATGGTCTGTTTGTGCCAACTTGATTTAACTTTGATTTTTTTGTTGTGGTTCAGTGCACATCGACGTGATTAAAGCTACCAAGAAGAAAATGGTAGTGGCCATTGCAAAACATGACGCGGCCGAGAAGAAATGGCTGAGCAGGCGGCTAAGAAAGGTAAGGGGGCTCCTGAGTCAACCGGGGGTAGCAACGGTTCCAATAGGAAGACGACAGCTAGAAGAATAAGGAGCCCGTCCTGCTAAGGAAGGATCTGAGGAATAAGGTGCCAACCACTCAGTCGATAAGAAGTGGCTCCATACCCTTCCTTGGTGGGAAGCCACCATAAAAATGGTGGCTGACAAGGCTGGCCTAGACCCGTCGGAGGTCCGTGAGGCCTTCATGGCGAAGTAGGATGCTGGGGCTACCGAGGGAGCCCAGTAAAAGAAGAGGCAGGCGGAGGTGAAGGTCATTGAGCTGGCTCGGTCAATCTTGACCGAGGAGCTTGCTCTGCCCCTAGGTCCTTGGCAGGTGTTGAAGCTTCTACACCAGCGGATCTTCAACCACGGGTTGAAGGCTTACGTAGCCAATCCTGGTGATGCTCCCGACGTAGTCTGGACGTCAGTTTTTTACACCACATAGTCGAGTATGTCAGAATGCATGCATCCGAATATGGTACCAGTCGTCAACGGCCTCATCCTGGGAAACCAAAAGGACCTGAAGGAGATTGAGGAGATGCGCTCGGCCTCCCTTCCTAATCGGTACGCCAAGGTCGCGGCCGAGGGCACTCACGTAAGTATTCAGTCCTCTGATTTCCTTTGATTTTGTATTTATTTGTTTTCTGACCAAGTGTCTTTTGGTCAGCAGTATTTTGGGGAGGTGTTCACAACACTTCAAAAGGCGGCGAAGCAGGCTGAGCGGGTGGAGGAAGAGCAGGCCAAGCTGAATGAGAGGGTCAAGCGCCTGAAGCAGAAGGAGCAGGATGTCGAGCGGGCCCTCAAAAGGTGTGCCAATCTTCTTCGAGAGAACGAAACACTCCGGGAGCAAGTGAAGGCTGTCGAGAAGGGCCGGGCTGAGGAGACCGCGACGGTACTAGATCTGGAAAACGCACTCCAGTAGGTCACAGCCAGCATATCTGGTTCCTGTGCTCAAACGGTGGCCGAATACAAGCAGTCGGTCGGCTATGTGGAGGAAGTCGACATCAAGCTCTGCCTGGTTGAAGCTGAGAACATGTAGAAGGTGCTCTTCTTCAACCAGTACCTGCCGATCAAATTCCCCTAGCTCAATGAGGCTCCTGTTCTGAAGCGGACATTCAAGTTACCTCCTCGGAAGGACAATTCTATGGCTGACGAGACCTTCTGTGGTGTTAGGCTGAATGACCCGGTGCTGGAGCCTATTGACCAGACCTTGGTCGTGCACAGGCCACAGGAGGAAGATCAGGTCGAGGAAATCCAAATTGATGATTGAGCCCGTCTGCCCTTTTGTCTGCCCAGCTTTGCTTCTGATTTGTATTATTATTTGGAAGTATTCTGAGGTATGCCCCGTGTAAAATGAATGACCGAATAAATTTCAAATTAATGAATTTCTATTTTTCTCAACTTAGTGTTAGTCGGATGCCGACCAAATGGCTTCATATGTATCCAAGTTTGATTTAGTTCCAACTACTGACTGGTAGGATGGTTTGTATATGTGTCGATTGCTTGGGCCTAGTGAGACTTCATACATGTATTTTTATGATTACAAGTTCGTCGTGGTCGGTAGTTATGTTGCAACTAGGACCGATCACAATTTTTAAAGTAGGACTAATCCGTACAATTAATTTAGGACTCATCTATGTTTTTAAAGTGTTTACAAGTTTGGTGCCGATCAGTACTGGTACCGACTGGTGGGTGCCTGAACACGTATCCGACCAAAATTAACTTGAACAAACAACAATAAAATATGATGAAAATTTTAATGCTCAAATTTTGATTGCATATTAGTATTGGTCGCCCTGAGCCGATTGATGTGGGTACCGATGGGTGTGGTGTCTGAACAGGCGTCCGACCAAGATAAACTTGACAAAACAACAGTAAATTTTGATGATGAAAATAATGAGTATTAATTTATAGCATACTAATATTGATCGGCTTGAGCCATAAAAAATTTGAAGGAAGACTAGGCTTCACTTGTAATAAAATTGCAGGTGATCTGCATTCCAGGGGTGGGGTAATAGTTGGCCATTTGGAGATTGTAACTCATAGGTATCTAGTCGATAGACCTTAATGACCTGTTATGGTCCTTCCCACTTTGGGCCGAGTGTCTCGTCTACTCGATCCTTGGTTGCCAAACTGATCTTCCTAAGAACCCAATCTCCCACCTTGAAACTTCTCGACCTGACCCTAAAGTCGTAGTACGGTGCAACCCTTAGTTGGTAGGCCATGTTGCGTATGTTTCCTTGTTCACGGTGCTCCTCCAGGAGATCCAGGTTGAGAGTGAGAAGTTTGTTGTTTACATCAGGATCGTAGGGGATTACTCGGTAAGAGGTCTCGCCGATCTCCACTGGTACCATATGACATATGGTAGGATGTTAGACCATGCCCCTTTGTTAAATCCTTATCCAAGTGGGTGTTGAGGTTGTATTTTATGATCTTGTTAACAACCTCTACCTGACCATTGGCTTATGGATGAGCGACAGAAACGAAGCAGGGAGTGATGTCGTATATTTCGCAGAATGACTGGAAGCGAGCACAGTCGAATTGTTTCCCATTATCTGTGACAATGGTGTGTGGTATGCCGAAGCGGCATATAATTTTATAGTAGACGAAAGTCTCGATTTGGGCGCATGTGATTGTTGCAAGTGATTTTGCATCTGCCCACTTGGTGAAGTAGTCTACAGCCACAATAGCGTGTACTACGCCGCCCTTACCCCTTGGCATTAGTCCAATCAAGTCTAGTCCCCATTGCGAGAAAGACGAGGGGCTAAGCATTGGTGTGAGCTTCTCTGCAGGTAGTGTGAGCTTCTCACACTGTTGAGTTAGGGTGATTGAATCTGCTTGCATGGATGGCTAGTAGTAGCCTTGTCTAAAAGCTTTGTGGGCTAGGGATCTTGGTCTGGAGTGATTGCCACATATGCCTTCGTGGATTTCCTTAAGCATAGCTTGGCCCCTGTCTGGCTGTAGACACTTAAGTTGAGGAAGAGTGAATCCTCTCTTATATAGATGACCGTGAACAATGGTGTAGCGAGCGGCTTGGCGTTTGATGTGCTTGGCCTCATTTTTGTCCGCCGGTAGTTCTTCATCCCTAAGGTAGCAGATGATTGGATCCATCAAGGTTGGATCGGTGTTGATGATATAGACTTCTCGCTCTTGTGTGCTTGGAATTCCAGTAGCTCCACCAGGATACTACAGACAATCTTGTCATTGATAGACGAGGCTAATCTTGTCATCGATAGACGAGGCTAATCTTGCTAGAGCATCAGCATGGTTGTTCTCTGATCTTCGAATTTTGGTCATCTCATAGGCCTGGAAGTGGCGGAGCAATGTCTTAGCGTTGTCGAGGTATAAGGACATGGTGATGTCCTTTGCATCAAAATTGTTGTTCACCTGACTCACCACAAGTTGTGAATCGCTGAAAATCTTGACCTAGTTTGCTCCCAAATCTTTAGCAAGGAGAAGACCAGCGAGGAGGGCCTCGTATTCTGCTTTCTTGTTGGATGCTTTGAAGCTAAAGTGGAGAGCATACTCAAGCTTCACATTATCTGGGGTGGTGAGTACTAGCCCTGCTCTGCAACTGGAGTGGCATGCCTATCCGTCCACATATAGGATCCAAACTGGTTTGGATTTGTCAATTGGGTTTGAGCTGGTCTCCCCCTTGACTTTGGCAGCTGACTGCCTTGGGACATTTTGTTGTTCTTCCAGCATGTATTGAGTGGGGTCATTTGTGAATTCAGATATTAGATCAGTAACAGCTTGGCCCTTCTCTGATGGTCATGGGGCATAAGAAATATCAAACTCGCTGAGCTCAATTACCCATTTTGTCAATCTTACGGATGTGTCCGGCTTATGTAAGATTTTCCTGAGAGGCTTGTTGGTGAAGACCAGTATGGGATGAGCTTGAAAGTAAGGCATGAGCCTCCTTGTAGTGATGATGAGAGAAAGAGCAAGTTTCTCGAGATCACCATACCTGGTCTCCGCATCCTGGAATACTTTGCTGACGTAGTAGACTAGGTGTTCCACTCTGTCTGCCCTCTTGATTAGGACAGAGCTAAACACTGAATTGGAGACCGAAAGGTAAATGATGAGTTGCTCTCATGTGTCTGGCCTGGCTAGTAGGGGAGCCTTGGTCATGTATTCCTTAAGGTCGGTGAAGGCCTTCTCGTATTCGGTGGTCCATTCAATGGTCATTCCCTTAGTCTTGAGGGCCTTGAAGAAAGGCATGCACTTGGTAATGGCTCTTGAGATAAATCTGGTGAGTGCTGCTACTCTTCCTGTAAGGGGCTATACCTTTTTTATGGTTCATGGAGGTTTCATATCAAGGATGGCCTTGATCTTCTCAAGATTGGCTTCAATGCCCCTATGGCTGATCATATAGCCAAGGAATTTTCTGGAGCTGACTCCAAAAACACATTATGCTGGGTTCAGCCTCATTCGATACTTCTTTAATACCTCAACATTTTTTAGAGTTTGTGGACATGGTCCGCTGCAGTTTTGCTCTTGACGAGCATATCGTCCACATAGACCTCCATAGACTTCCTGATCTGGTCAGCAAACATGAAATTCACCAGGCACTGGTATGTCGCCCCGGCGTTCTTCAAGCTGAATGGCATAACATTGTAGCAATAGACTCCTACATCTATGTGAAAGCTGGTGTGGATTTGATCATCTAGATGTATGAGGATTTGATTGTATCCAGAGTAGGCATCAATGAAACTGAGGCGTTCGTGACCTGCTGTTGCGTCAACCAGAATATCAATCTTAGAAAGAGGGAAGTTGTCCTTGGGGCATGCCCGGTTAAGATCGGTGAAGTCAATACACATCCTCCATGCCCCTGAGGGCTTCTATACCAGTACCACGTTGGCTACCCAAGCAGCATAGACGACTTTCCGTACGAAGTGGATTGTACTCAGCTTGATGATCTCATCTTGCATGGCCAGTTGACACTCGGCATCATACGTTCTTCACTTTTGTGTGACTGGTTTGAATGAAGGATCAATGGTCAGTCTGTGGCATATGACATTTGGTGATATTCCTGGCATGTTGGTGTATGCCCAAGCGAAGACTTCGCTGTTTTCCCTGAGGAATTGGATGAGTGCATCCCTGGTCTCCTTCTGTAACGTTGTCCCAATTCTAACATGTCGGTCTATATGATCTGCATGAAGTGTGATTGGCTCAGTGTCCTCAACTGGTTGAGGCTTTTGTGTTGCAAATAGATCCCTTGGGTCCTCTAGAGGACTAGATTAGATATGTTTCATGAGTTCGGGATCAACGGGATCGGCCTCGTATGCCTTCTCATTAACGAAATTGCTCTCCCTGCTAGCGTTAGGGTTTACTTTGGTGAGAGCATATTGCTAGCAGGTTTGTGCTGAGAGTTGGTCTCCTCTGCCCTATCATGTCCCCGTGATTGTTGGAAACTTCATCAAGAGTAAACACGTAGAGCACACCGCGTTGATATGATTCAGTACTCCCCAACCTACGATTACAATGTAGGCTGTGGGGCAATCCACCACTAGGAATGTGACGATTGCAGTTGCTATGCGATGATTGGTGCCTATTGAAATTGGGAGGGAGACTGTACCAATAGGCATTGTTGAGTCTCCTGAGAAACTTAGTGATGGAGCTACTACCCTATTAAGCTACTTGTCATCAATCCCTAGTTGATTAAAGGTGTCCATGAAGATCACATTGACTGAACTCCCTGTGTCAACGAGGATTCGTCCGTCATCAAAGTTGGAAATTTGAGCTCGGATAATGAGGGGATCATAGTGAGCAAAGACCATGGCTCATTCCTCCTCCTATGAGAAGGCTATGGCCTCCCAACCAGCTTTACCAACCTTCCTTGCTCTACCAGACTCAATGTTGAAGATCTGGTTGTTCGATTGGGTGCCCTGGATAAAGTTCTTTTTTGCTCTATTAGAAGCGTAGGCAGAGGAGATCTTTGGTCCACCACTGATGGTGTTAATCTGAGGGTGATTAGCGACTGGTCGCGCATGTTGTAAGAATTGGTTAATCTTCTCGTCTTTGACTAAGTCTTCCACAATGTCTCTGAAGGCCATACATTCGTCAATGGTATGACCATTGAATTTGTGGTACTGGCAGTATAAGTTGGAGTGGACTGGCAGTCTATGATTTTCCGGTCTTGGTTTTGATTTTTCGATCATATTCTTAACACTCATCAAGAATTTCTCCAAATATGTATTGAGGATAGTGTAGGTTTCATACCTTGGGACTGGGCCCCAGGGGTGGTCTCCCTAGGGAGCCTGGTTGTTGGTCTTATGGCCTTGGTTTTTGTTATATTTCTTCTCCTTCTTCCCCTTGTAATTGTTGTCATAGGAGTCTTTCCTCTTATCTGAGTAAGAGTTGTGCCTATAGCCTTGGTTCTGACTTCCAGAATCATAATGGGGATTGCTAGGTTGCACCTTTTGAGGGGAGGAGTAGACTAGAGCGACATTCTGTTTAGTCTCCACTGGTGGACCATTAAAAATTGGCTATGGCATGGATTCCTGCCTATCTCATCAGCTCGTTGTAGTCTTCCCATCCTTGGGTGAAAGCTTAGTACTTGAAGGTAGACTCCTTGAGACTGCTGTGAAATGCACGGAAGGCTGCCTTGTCGTCAGTTTCCTAACATTTGGAGTACTCAAGGCTGAATCGGGAGGCATACTTCTATAGGGTTTCAGTCTCCCCTTGCCATAGTGACCCAAGGTCTTTCGTGGTCAATAATCGGTCCGTCTGGATCATGAACTGGTTCAATAAGACAGTATAGAGTTCATCAAAGGAATCAATCGTACCTAGTTCGAGCCGGTAGAACCAATTGAGCACTTGGTTGGAGCTGAATATCAAGCATTGGATGTCATCTGAGTGGTTTTTGAAAGCCACGAAAGACTGGTAGTTGTTCATGTGTGTGACTAGGTCGCCCTTCCTTGTGTAAGGTGTGATCTTTAGGGGTTTGACTTCTGATTCATGACGGTATTGGAGGATGCGAGTACTGACGGAACCAGTGTTGGTCTTGATCTTCGGTGGAGACTTGGTTTTACTTTTCTCACTCTCGAAATCTCGAACGCGTTGTAAAAGCTCTTGAACAACATGATCAGCTGTGGGAGGGTTATGTTGCGGGCCTATGCGCTCAGCGATGGGACGGCATCCCCCGTTCCTCGTGCTCCCCCTTGGTTGTTCGGCCATTCTTGGTCTTCCGCCCTATTTGGCTACGGTAGAATCAGCCACATCCTCCACATGACGAGAATTTTCCCTTAGGACTTGTTCTTCTACTTGCAATATCGGTCCTTTCTATCGGGTCGCCCTTGTCGCCCTCATCAAGGCTGACCTTGATAAAGTATGATATGCCTGAAAGAGAGAGAGTAGGAAGGGGAGGCTGCTCTATGATCCTGGGATCATTCGCCTTATATGTTAGTCAGACGGGCTCAATGTGGAGTGGTCTTATATCGAGCAATTCATGAGCATCCCGGAAGATTTACGTTTCGGAAGGACCAGCGCCATCGTTTTGGCGGATGAGCATTCTTCCAAAGGGTTCCAGTCTGGGGTACTCCTTATGCCGTGGTTCTTGCTCAGCGTGGCTAACCAGTGCTCTTTCTGCTGCCACTCGCTCCTCTCTCAACTCCTCCCTAGTGGCGTGGAGTAGAGTGAATGTGCTCTGATACTGCTCTCCAAATACTTGGTTTCTGCTTTCGATGGCCAGGTTGCTCTTCCTAAGTTCAATGACCTCTTGTTGGAGGTTTTCAATCATTCTGAGCATGGCCTTTGAAGTTGAGACTGATCTACTTCTGCTTTGCTCTCTTGAGAGAGGGGTGTTGTTCAGCTCTCTATCACCTTGTTCTGCCGACATTGTGGTCAGTAGGAAGGTGGGATAGTGGTATGTGAGCTAATGGGAGTACTTACTCAGAATTCCCACATACGGCGCCAAAGTTTTTATCCAAAAATGGACCTAACGGAATACGGTATTGCTTGACGTTGAGGGGTTTCCTTCTCGTCCGCCGAGATACCTGCGGGATAATAAGAAGAGTGCTTGACACTAGTAGGGTCGGCCTAGTGGACTCCGATGCTTAAGTCAGTAAGTGAATGGGAGATCAATCATGAACTAGGCAGCATAAGGGTAGGTGAATAATAGTTACCTTTCCTTGGGGAGTGCACCTCATATTTATATGAGTAATGAATGTGGTGGTTAAAACCCTAAGGTTGTAATGCCCAAGTTACCTCCAAGATGCTGACACGTGTCCTGAGGATGTTAAACGAGTGATGGTGATTCGTTTGGGCATCATGACAGTGTTGTTCTTGCGTGGGCAAGCATGCTGATCAGAGGTGCCGACCGAGGGATGCCGATCGCAGTGGTCTAGTCGATAGTTGGTAGCTGACACTAGACGACCGACCAGAGATGTTATGGTCGGCAGGCAGGTGAGGTTGACGCGGGTGGGTGTGTTCTGTGACGTTGGTCTTCCTATTGGTGGTCAATCGAAATGGTATAAATAAGGATATTCAAATGCTTTATTTGAAACAAATAATAAAATATTTGAAATTTGCAAAAATAGGGAATACTGCTGGAGTAAATTTTTTAAAAGTAGTTTACTAAAATAACTTTCCAACTATTTTAACTAGAATTTAGCTTAAATTTACGGACTCTGCTAGATATGCTCTTACATGGCCTTCCTCGTTAATTGTCACATCAATTGAGCCAATTAATGTGGTCAATTAAGTGTGTTCAAATATCATTACTCTATTTAAAAAATGTTTTTAATAAAAAGCATTTTCTAACAACCCGAATCTCTTGCCCATTATATTCATCCTCGATCTCTATCTTAAAGTTCTATATATAGGGAGAGGCAAGCCACATTATGTTCACTCAACAATCTTTGCCCTCACTTAATCAACAATTATTGTGTTAAATGCAAAGCAAAAAATGGTATTGTGGGGCCTTTTTTATCTTTGAGGACGCCACATAGACAAAAATAATAATAAAATTTAAATATATTAAAAATAATTAATAAAATCTTAAAATAAATAAATTAAAAAAATTAAAAAAACCAAAGCAAAATCCCTCCCTCTAATAGAGAAAAAAACCCAGAAAATCTCCTCTGCCTTCCACAACCTCCGCAACGTATCCCTCCACCCCTTGCGCACCATCACCGCCGACAACAGTCCAGGCGGTGGCAATCTCTTCAGAATCTCCCATAGAAAGCTCGTTGGCAGACCGCCTGAACCCGTACCCAACTCTGAACCCACCGCGAAGTCATCGTTCTCATCAAGGTCGAGATCTGGCGAGTCAAAATCGCTGCACCTCTTCCTTTTCTCAGCTACCAAACAGCTAGCTTAGAATTGTAACATAATTTTGTTTTTTGTTGAGAATTTATCGAATTTGTTGTAATTCTTTTGCCTTGTCGATCTCAGATCACTTTTCGTAGATCGATCTCTTTCCAATTTTCATAGATCGATCACTCTCCAATTTTCAAGGAACTTGTCAAATCTCTGATTCACGAAACATAGTTGAACTGTTTAGTCTTGATGCTTGTTTCTGGTTTGTTTTCTGCAGATTTGAAGATTATAGCCACCGTCGCATATACTTTACAAGGAGTTGCCGTTTTGGTCCATATGTCTGAAGCTTCACCATTCCTGTGAAGCCGCTATGTTGACCTCCTCTGTCTATTTGGGCCGGCCTCGTCGACGGTGACTAGACTGGGCGTTAACGGGGTGACTTCGGTTTCGCTCGTTGGCACTGAAACGACATCGTTAATGGTGGTGGGTTGGTGTATTGGATATCCATGATTGGTATCTTTAGGTGCTGGGGTTTTGGGTTTTCGACCTCTCTTTCTTTTATTATCACCTATTTCTTAATTTTCTCTGAAAATTAGAAAACTGAGTTTTCTGGGATTGTAGTATAGGGATGGTTTTTTATTTTGGTTTTGTTTTTGTTTTTTTTTTATTTTTTGGATAAACTATATAAAAGTACCCAAATCCCAAACTAAAATTATCAAAACACATCATTTAAGTACCCTCGGTTAGTCATACTGTTAATTGTTGAGTTGTCATCTTTTGATCAACTGTTTATGCTGAACTGTTTATGCTGACTTAGAATCCTTGTAGATAAAAAAAATTAAAAATTAAATAATATTATTAAAAAATTAATAAATTTTAAAATAAAATTATTAAACAAACGCTCATATTCAACCCGTTTCAATTTCGAAGCTGAGCCCATTAATTCCTTCTTTGTGATCAACAACTTGGGCTCGTAGAACAACTATGTGGTAGCAGGGGAGACTGGCATTTAATCCCATCCTCAACTCATCAACCTCCGCCGCTACCGATCAATCGAAACTCGACCGTTCGAAACTCCTCCGCCGCTGCGAAAAGTAATAGTCTTTGGTTTGAGCAGAGCCACATGTACTCCTCTCAAAGCTCTCTTCCACATCCGAAACCATCCGGGTCAGCCTCGATTAGTGGGCTCTCGGACCCATATATTCGTCCCAAGAAGCCCGAGGCTCATCTTAACGATATCCGGCCTGGATCCAGATCCATATCGTATGATCTTCTCTCCGATGCTCACTCTCCAACCTCCGACTGAGTCTCCCTCCGCTTCTCTCCCGCAAAACCTTCATTCTCAACCTTCTTCGTTTTCTACTTCCGCCGCCATTGCCTGACCTTCTTGCTCAAAATCGAGGCCGTAACCCCAAAATGTCCCTGCAATTTCCTTCAAATCCCTACCCGCACCTTTCTTCGTCTCCCACTGTAGATCTATCAAATACTTCATCGTCTTGAGCTCCGCATCTGAATCCAAAACACTAGCCTCATCTCCACCATTTTCTTTTACCGCTTCTCTCAATTCGAACGCGAACAGAGTGTTCCGAGCCCTAACATCGCAGGACTTGCGCCGGGTCGGGTCGGGTCCAATAGAGTGGTGGTGAGGCTGGTCGGGCTCGGCATCAGCCGATGGCGCCAAATCAGGGTCCATCAACGTACTTCTCAGGCCGAATAGATCCGTGGTGGTGAGGCTGGTCGGGCTCGGCATCAGCCGATGGCGCCAAATCAGGGTCCATCAACGTACTTCTCAGGCCGAATAGATCCGTGGTGGTGAGGCTGGTCGGGCTCGGCATCAGCCGATGGCGCCAAATCAAGGTCCATCAACGTACTTCTCGGGCCGAATAGATCCGTATTCAATTCCTTCATGACGCAGAGCCTAAAACCCCAGATAGAGAGCGAGAGAGACAAAGCAGATGAAGACATATGGTGAGGTGGCATAATCTGGGAAAGAGATTAGGATGGGGTTTGCGTGATTATTAGAGAGAGAGAGAGCTGAATTTGAATCAAATGAGAAATGAGGATGCATACGGAGGAGGAGAAGAAGATGAGGTAGAGGGTTATAAAGTCATGATAATAAACTCACCATTTTGTTTTGCCAAAAATGCCTTTAAAATTTTATTAATTATTTTTAGAAGAAACAAAATAAAAGTACCTAAATTATAAGGGTAATTTCAAGTTTATATCCTAATTATGAAAATTTTCATATAGGTACTCAAACAACCAAAACATAACATTTAGGTACCCACCTTTAGCAATCTGCTAAAAAAATCTGTTAAGTGCCCAAGTGGCACTTGTGGGGCCATTTTTTATGCTGAAATGGATATCATGTAAGCAAAAAAATTAAAATAATTATTTGGGAAATTGAAATAAAATTTCTATTTGGGAACTAAAACAAAAACAATCTTTTAAAATAATTAAAAAAACAAAAGCAATCTTTTAAAATAATTAAAAAACTAAAATTTATATTTGGGAAATTAAAATAAAATTATACAAATAATAATTTATCTCTCTCTCACTCCATCTTTCACTCACACACACTCTTTCTCCTATCTCCCCGAACCTCACCTTCTTCTCCTTCTCTGCGACAGCGACGAGGCCACCATCGCAACCCTCGCTTCTGATCAATCCAACCCTCGCCAGTGACACTGTCAGGACCCGTCCCGAATTTCCCCTCGAAACCCGGGAAGAACCCTGATCCCGTCTGACAACCTAAGGAAAAGTTCCCCAAATACCCTTCAATCCTTACAAATTATAATAATAATAAATACTTTCTCTTGTCAGACAAGGGATTTAAGCACTTAAAATTCCCGTAAGTAAATACCAACCAAATACAATATAATATCAGAGCGTCTAAGTAGGATCAAGATACAAATTAGATATCCTACTCAAGTACAACTACACAGCGCAGCCGAGAGTGCTAATGCCTCTACCTTGAGATAAGTGTCTGCGTCAACTCTACTGCCTGAAGGGGGTTTAAATACAAAAGTTGCGAGTGGACAAAAATAATCGTTTATAAATCATTTCTCAAGGAATATTAACTTTTTCCCCCTCCATTTATAAAACCATGCATGCATCAAATAAACAGTTCATGTTATAAAAACATCATCTTTAAATCACCGGCATTTCATTTTCTCTTTAAAACCACTCAGTAGGACTCACACAAATCCATAAAAGGAAAACACATTGTGGTCCAAAGTCTGGTTTGAAAATCATCCTCAAAGGAGTTCAAAATCATTTATTTCAACCTAGACACATCATATCTCAAATCCACTGTCCCCGACACATCCACTAGCCACCAGGGTATCCCTTGGGGTGTGCTAGTCCTGTATCACAACTCTCTGTACTATGCATAGACAGTCTCGCGACCCGACGGAGTCAAAGCTCTACAATGCCAGAGTCGGAGCACTCAACAAACCAACAGAGCAAAACTCTCGACGCTAGTCGGAGAATCAATCACCAATTATATTGGAGGTTCACTGGGTTCACCGCTAATAACGGATCCTCGTCCCGGGTCCTGGTCTCCCTCAAATCAGAGTTTATCTTGGAGGTTCACCGGGTTCACCGCTAATAACGGATCCTCGTCCCGGGTCCTGGCCTCCCTCAAATCAGTGTTTATCTTGGAGGTTCACTGGGTTCACCGCTAATAACGGATCCTCGTCCCGGTTCCTGGCCTCCCTACAATCAATGTTTGTCTTGGAGGTTCACCGGGTTCACCGCTAATAACGGATCCTCGTCCCGAGTCCTGGCCTCCCTCACATATGACCAAATCCGATAAACTCATACAACAGGGTCAAAACCCAAATCATTGACTCAATAATTTCCACGTCAAAACGTTATCAAAACCGAGTCCAAAAACCATGATATTTCTCAAATCACACTTTAACCGAAATAGTGGAAAACATGTGTCTAGTAATCATTTCTAAAATCCAGAAATTCAATGCCACAATACATAACAGTATTTACACAAAGATATTTTGATGCATGCATTTCAGTTCATAAAACAAAAGTCCACTCACAAACCTGTTCAAGCTAGCTCAATCCCGTCTTGCTCGTTCCTCTGAGGTTCCCGGAACAATATCGCCTGTCAAAAACAACAATTGGGATTACCGGCTAGTAATAAGACTCTTATATAACAACTTCCTAACCTCGGGAAGTCTACCCTTGATGTTTCTAGCAAACACAACAACTTCGGACACTCAAATCGACCTCTAAACGATGTTCGATCAACCCGAAACCTGTACCAACAGATTCAGAACGTCGAAAACTAGTTACCACGCGTCGCCGTGACATCAGACTCGGCCCCAGGCGCCGCCACGCGCCCCCGGAAGGTCGGCACACGCGGCCACGCGCCCTCACGTGCCGGTCACTGGCCTGCTACAGTGTTCACGCGCCTAGACCGGTCCAACCCGATCCGGCTCAACCTGACCCGGTCCAACTCGACCCGACCGGTTCACTCAATCCGACCGGTCATCGGTGACTCACCGGAGAAGACGACCGGACTTCCGTCGCCGTCGCCGGAGGCTGGCCGGAGAAGATGACCGGACCACCACCTCCGCCGCCGTCTGGTTCGTCGAAATCCCCCATTTCTGGCCGAAACTCCAAGCTTTACAACTTCCTCAAAACTCAACCGTTTTACATAAATTTTATGTCTATCTATCTACTCGAACCCAGGAATCCAAATATAACCTTAAAACATCAAATACGTACCTGTGTAAGCCAAAAAATTGATCGGAAGGTCCGAAACTTCCTTTACTCAGTTCGGCTTCCACCGTGGTCCTCTCCTTCGATGGTTGGTACGGTTGTGATCGTGGGAAGGAGTAAAATACGATTAGTTGATCAAAACTGGAAGCTAAAGCCTTGAATCCAACGTTGACTTTATGGTTTTTCTCTTGGTGTTTTCGCACGGGTTGGGTTCAATGTGTGTTTTGTGTTTATGTTTGTCACAGAGAGAGAATGAGATGAGTGATAAAGGAGATGAAGATGAAATGAAATGAAGATGAGACAATGATTGGGTTAAAACATCTTCTCCCAAATCAAAATTACCAAAATGGCCTTGCACATCTAGACCCATAACTTTCGTCCACGAACTCCGTGTCCTACGTGCCGCCTGTCTACGAACTCGTGAGTTCGAGACGTATGCAATGGTACCCAAAACACCACCAAAAGTGTCTCAAAACAAAACTTGATTTCCAAGCCCTTTACCGACAAAGGGTAAAATCGTCATTTTACAAAAATAATTACGTAAACCCAATAATTAAAATTCCGGGTTGTTACAATCTACCCTCCTTAAGAAATTTCGTCCACGAAATTCATTCCTAACCATGGAACAAATGAGGATATTGTGCCCGCATTAGTTCCTCGGTTTCCCACGTGGCTTCCTCCACGTTATGATTCCTCCACAACACTTTAACTAGAGGAATAGTCTTTCTGCGAAGTACCTTTTCCTTCCAATCCAGAATTTGCACCGGTTGCTCCTCAAACGTCAAATCGTCTTTTAGCTCAAGTGGTTGCTCTTCCAACACATGAGACTTATCAAACAGATATTTCCGGAGCAAAGATACATGAAAGACATCATGAACTCTGGATAATTCCGAGGGTAAAGAAATACGATATGCCACTGGTCCTATCCTCTCCAAAATCTCATACGGACCAATGTAACGAGGACTCAGTTTTCCTCGTCTACCAAAACGTACCACTCCTTTCCATGGAGATAGTTTCAAGAACACCCAGTCACCTACCTCAAACTCAAGGTCTCTGGTTCGATGGTCTGCATAGCTCTTCTGGAGATCCTGGGCTGTCTTCAACCTTTCTCTGATGATTTTAATCATTTCCTCAGTCAAATCCACCAACTCGGGTGTTAACAGTCTTCTTTCACCTATTTCACTCCAACACAAAGATGTTCTGCACTGCCTCCCATACAGTGCCTCGAAAGGAGACATCCCAATACTCGACTGGTAACTGTTATTATAAGCAAATTCCATTAGAGAAAAGTGTGAATCCCAGTTCCCTTTAAACTGTAGTACACAAGCCCTCATCATATCCTCCAAAACCTGGATTGTTCTCTCAGACTGACCATCCATCTGAGGATGAAAGGCTGTACTGAAATGTAATGTAGTGCCAAAAACCTTCTGTAAACTCCGCCAAAACTTGGAGGTAAACCTAGGATCCCTGTCCGAAACAATAGACACTAGAGTCCCATGTAGCCGTATGATCTCATCCACGAATAATTTGGCATACCGACTCATCCGAAAATCTTCTCGCACTGGCAAGAAATGTGCAGACTTCGTAAGTCTATCAACAATTACCCATATCCCATCATGTCCCTTCCGTGTCCTTGGAAGTTTATACACAAAATCCATCGTAATGTGATCCCACTTCCATTCTGGGATAGGTAATGGTTGCAGTGTCCCATAGGGTTTCTGCCTCTCCGCTTTCAATTGCTGACATGTCAAGCATCTACTCACAAACTCAGCAATTTCTCTTTTCATCCCAGTCCACCAATAGTGTTTCCTTAGGGTATGATACATCTTGGTACCTCCTGGATGCATAGCGTAAGCCGAACTATGAGCCTCATCAAGAATTTCAATCTTTCGCTCCAGCTCATTCGGTACGCACAACCGTCCATCCTTAACCAATGCTCCATCATCCCTAACCGCATAGTCCTGCCTGTTTCCAGCCTCCAACTCTATCCTGATAATGCACAATGTAGGATCCTGGAGTTGAGCCTCAATAATCCGATCAATCAGAATAGGCCTCACATGAAAACTAGCCAACAAAGCACCCTGGCTATCCATGTCCAGTACGATCCCTGCTCTACGGAACTCTACCAGCAACGGTAGGTAGACTATATGCAAATGGGCCAAGGAACCCATAGACTTCCTGCTCAAGGCATCTGCCACAACATTGGCTTTTCCTGGGTGGTACTTAATAGTACAATCATAATCCTTTATCAGCTCAAGCCACATTCTCTGCTTCAAATTCAGGTCCTTCTGGGTGAACAAGTACTTTAAACTCTGATGGTCGGTGAAGATCCGACACGTCTCCCCGTACAAATAATGTCTCCATATTTTCAGTGCATACACCACTGTAGCCAACTCCAAATTATGTGTGGGGTAATTCATCTCATGGGGTTTAAGTTGTCTGGAAGCATACGCTATCACTTTCCCATGCTGCATCAACACACAGCCTATACCCCGCAATGATGCATCATTATATACCTCAAATCCCCCGTTACCATCTGGAAGGGTTAATACTGGAGCAGAAATCAACCTTCTCTTTAGCTCCTGAAAGCGCTGCTCACAATCAGCATCCCAGTCAAACTTGACTCCTTTCTTAGTCAACCGAGTCCATGGGCCTACTATCGTAGAAAATCCTTCTACGAACCGCCGATAATATCCTGCCAAACCCAGAAAACTCCTCACTTCTGTCACTGTCCTCGGTTGCTCCCAGTTTGCCACTACCTCCACTTTTTGGAGATCTACGCTGATACCCTCAGCCGAACTCACATGACCCAAGAATCCAACTTCGGTCAACCAAAACTGGCATTTACTGAACTTGGCAAACAAATGCTTTTTTCCTAAGCATATTCAGCACCAACCTCAAGTGCTTCTCATGTGCCTTGGCACTCCTCGAATATACCAAGATGTCATCGATGAACACAATCACAAACCGATCCAAATACTTTTGGAATACTCTGTTCATCAAATCCATAAACGCTGCCGGGCCATTAGTCAACCCGAAGGGCATCACCAGGAACTCATAATGACCATACCGAGTCCTGAAAGCTGTTTTCTGAACATCCTCTTCCCGGATCCTCAACTGATGGTACCCGGATCGAAGGTCAATTTTTGAAAAATACTTTACCCCTTTCAGTTGATCAAATAAATCGTCAATCCTTGGCAGAGGATACTTATTTCGCACCGTCACTCTATTTAACTGCCGATAGTCGATACACAATCTCAGACCACCATCATTTTTCCTCACAAATAATACCGGCGCACCCCATGGTGAAACACTTGGGCGAATAAATCCCATATTCACCAAGTCCTGCAACTGAGTCTTTAACTCTCGCAATTCTGCCGGTGCCATCCTATATAGTGCCTGTGAGATAGGTTGAGTACCTGGCAAAAGCTCGATGGTAAACTCAATCTCCCGGTGAGGTGGTAATCCTGGAAGATCATCTGGAAACACATCAGAGAACTCACTCACCACTGGAATATCCTCCACTCTCATCGGAGTATCCTGAGAATCAAACACATGAGCCAAGTAACCTTCACAACCTTTTCTCAACAATCTCTCAGCGGTCAACGCTGATATCACTCCATAGGGTAATACCCTACGATCTCCCCGAAATGTAAGTTCCGGTAATCCTGGACTCCGGAAAACCACTGTCTTGTCGTAACAGTCTATGGAGGCATGGTGTATGGACAACCAATCCATCCCCAGAATCACATCAAACTCAAAAATATCTAAGGGGATTAAATCTGCCTCCAAACCATGACCTTCAACCATCACCGGACAACTGCGAATCACGAGGTTCGCCACTAACATATCCCCGGTAGGAGTACTAATACCCATGTCCCAACCAATCGGGGATAATTCTCTATCCGCAAACAGTGTAAAACCCCGAGATATAAAAGAATGAGTTGCCCCGGGATCAAATAAAACACAAGCACTGCGGTTGAAAATAGATAACGTACCCGTGACCACCTCCGGTGCTACTCGAGCCTCCTGTTGCGTCATGGCAAAAACTCGAGCTGGTGTACCAGAATATCGACCACGATCCCCATACCTGCCTCTAGCCCTGCTGGTCCCACTAGCTCTACCGACCCCACTGAAATAGGTCTGACTCCCAGCTGCAGTATCTAACATCTGTCCTGTACTCGGGCTAGGATCAGTCGCACCACGACCAAAGGAACTACTGCCCTGACGACGTTGTGGACATAATCTCTTAATGTGACCAGTCTCCCCACAGAAATAACAACTGGAATCACTGAAGCCACTAGATCTGCCACCCTGTCTTCTGTTGAACTGCACAGAGGCACCGCTAGGCTGTGCATAAGATTGTCGTGCCTGACCAGCTCCGCCACTGCCTGTACTAGATCTCGCATTCCCAGAAGATCCAGAACTACGACTGCCTCTTTTGGATGGTCCCTGACTAGAGGTTCCGGCAGTCTAGTGATCTCGACGTCTCCTGTACCCACTGTACTGCTGCGGAATTGGGAAACCCAAACTCAACTCTACTCGAGCTGCAGCATCAGCCAAAGTCCTCAACGAAGTGTGATCCATAGACGTAACTTCTGACCGAATCTCACTCCTCAGTCCACTTTCAAATCTGTGGCACTTGTCTATCTCGGTCGCCACCAAAGTCGGTGCAAAGCGACTCAGCGCTATGAATCTCTGTTCATACTGGGCCATAGTCATGTCTCCTTGCTGTAAATGCAAGAACTCAGCCTCCTTAACACTCCGGTGTGAGTAAGGGTAAAATTGCTCCAAGAAGCGTTCCCGGAAAGTCTGCCAAGCAAGTGTATGGACATTCCAGCCTGACACCTCCAATGAGTGCCACCAGTGGTATGCAGAACCACCTAGAAAAAATGTGGCCAACAGAACTCTCTCATCTAGAGGACATCTCATAATAAAAAACACACGCTTCATGCGAGTAATCCACTCATCAGCCTCATCTGGGCTAGACTCGCCCATAAATATCGTCGCCCCCAGTCTCTGGGCTCTCTCGATATCAGAGACTTCATGAGAAGCCCTATCCTGGAGTACAGAAGCTAAAGTCTGACCCAGCTGTTCCAGTGTCTGCCTCAAATCAGGTTCCACTGCAGGTTCATGGTCATCTCCACCATTCCCCGACCGTGGACGGAACTCACGTCTCGGAGGCATTATACGCTGAAAAGAAGCTGTAAACCAATAATACCAAAATTTCACCTGTACACTAGATGTACGGTCTACAGGAATTTAACCTAGTGCTCTGATACCAATTGTCAGGACTCGTCCCGAATTTCCCCTCGAAACCCGGGAAGAACCCTGATTCCGTCTGACAACCTAAGGAAAGGTTCCCCAAATACCCTTCAATCCTTACAAATTATAATAATAATAAATACTTTCTCTTGTCAGACAAGGGATTTAAGCACTTAAAATTCCCGTAAGTAAATACCAACCAAATACAATATAATATCAGAGCGTCTAAGTAGGATCAAGATACAAATTAGATATCCTACTCAAGTACAACTACACAGCGCAGCCGAGAGTGCTAATGCCTCTGCCTCGAGATAAGTGTCTGCGTCAACTCTACAGCCTGAAGGGGGTTTAAACACAAAAGTTGTGAGTGGACAAAAATAATCGTTTATAAATTATTTTCCAAGGAATATTACCTTTTTCCCCCTCCATTTATAAAACCATGCATGCATCAAATAAACAGTTCATGTTATAAAAACATCATCTTTAAATCACCGGCATTTCATTTTCTCTTTAAAACCACTCAGTAGGACTCACACAAAATCCATAAAAGGAAAACACATTGTGGTCCAAAGTCTGGTTTGAAAATCATCCTCAAAGGAGTTCAAAATCATTTATTTCAACCTAGACACATCATATCTCAAATACACTGTCCCCGACACATCCACTAGCCACCAGGGTATCCCTTGGGGTGTGCTAGTCCTATATCACAACTCTCTGTACTATGCATAGACAGTCTCGCGACCCGACGGAGTCAAAGCTCTACAATGCCAGAGTCGGAGCACTCAACAAACCAACGGAGCAAAACTCTCGACGCTAGTCGGAGAATCAATCACCAATTATATTGGAGGTTCACTGGGTTCACCGCTAATAACGGATCCTCGTCCCGGGTCCTGGCCTCCCTCAAATCAGAGTTTATCTTGGAGGTTCACCGGGTTCACCGCTAATAACGGATCCTCGTCCCGGGTCCTGGCCTCCCTCAAATCAGTGTTTATCTTGGAGGTTCACTGGGTTCACCGCTAATAACGGATCCTCGTCCCGGTTCCTGGCCTCCCTACAATCAATGTTTGTCTTGGAGGTTCACCGGGTTCACCGCTAATAACGGATCCTCGTCCCGGGTCCTGGCCTCCCTCACATATGACCAAATCCGATAAACGCATACAACAGGGTCAAAACCCAAATCATTGACTCAATAATTTCCACGTCAAAACGTTATCAAAACCGAGTCCAAAAACCATGATATTTCTCAAATCACACTTTAACCGAAATAGTGGAAAACATGTGTCTAGTAATCATTTGTAAAATCCAGAAATTCAATGCCACAATACATAACAGTATTTACACAAAGATATTTTGATGCATGCATTTCAGTTCATAAAACAAAAGTCCACTCACAAACCTGTTCAAGCTAGCTCAATCCCGTCTTGCTCGTTCCTCTGAGGTTTCCGAAATAATATCGCCTGTCAAAAACAACAATCGGGATTACCGGCTAGTAATAAGACTCTTATATAACAACTTCCTAACCTCGGGAAGTCTACCCTTGCTGTTTCTAGCAAACACAGCAACTTCAGACACTCAAATCGACCTCTAAACGATGTTCGATCAACCCGAAACCTGTACCAACATATTAAGAACGTCGAAAACTAGTTACCACGCGTCGCCGTAACCTCAGACTCGGCCCCAGGCACCGCCACGCGCCCCCGGAAGGTCGGCACACGCGGCCACGCGCCCTCACGTGCCGGTCACTGGCCTGCTACAGTGTTCACGCGCCTGGACCGGTCCAACCCGATCCGGCTCAACCTGACCCGGTCCAACTCAACCCGACCGGTTCACTCAATCCGACCGGTCACCGGTGACTCACCGGAGAAGACGACCGGACTTCCGTCGCCGTCACCGGAGGCTGGCCGGAGAAGATGACCGGACCACCACCTCCGCCGCTGTCTGGTTCGTCGAAATCCCCCATTTCTGGCCGAAACTCCAAGCTTTACAACTTCCTCAAAACTCAACCGTTTTACATAAATTTTACGTCTAAATCTATCTACTCGAACCCAGGAATCCAAATATAACCTTAAAACATCAAACACGTACCTGTGTAAACCGAAAAATCGATCGGAAGGTCCGAAACTTTACTCAGTTCGGCTTCCACCGTGGTCCTCTCCATCGATGGTTGGTGTGGTTGTGATCATGGGAAAGAGTAGAATACGATTAGTTGATCAAAACTGGAAGCTAAAGCCTTGAATCCAACGTTGACTTTATGGTTTTTCTCTTGGTGTTTTCGCACGGGTTGGGTTCAATGTGTGTTTTGTGTTTATGTTTGTCACAGAGAGAGAATGAGATGAGTGATAAAGGAGATGAAGATGAAATGAATATGAAATGAAATGAAGATGAGACAATGATTGGGTTAAAATATTTTCTCCCAAATCAAAATTACCAAAATGCCCTTGCACATCTAGACCCATAACTTTCGTCCACGAACTCCGTTTCCTGCATGTCGCCTGTCTACGAACTCGTGAGTTCGAGACCTACGCAACGGTAACCAAAACACCACCAAAAGTGTCTCGAAACAAAACTTGATTTCCAAGCCCTTTACCGACCAAGGGTAAAATCGTCGTTTTACAAAAATAATTACGTAAACCCAATAATTAAAATTTCGGGTTGTTACAGATACCATCTACTTCCCCTCGCCAAGTCGAAACCAGGCCTACTAGCATCACAGTCGACCCTCACCGTTAAGGGAGATTCAAGGCCGAGAAAACCCATATACAACCACCGCTATTGTCGTCATTTCCAATCAAATTAGGCTACGAGACCAGCCTCAAACGCCTCGTCTGGGAAGGACAAAGCCATTTGTGCCCTCCTCCACGATCATAGGAGTTCGTAGCTCGTGAATCGAGGGTTGGAAGCCAGCTGTGTTTGAAGCTTCCCATCCGTTTTTCCATTTAATGCAAGTAGAAACTCGAAGAACCAATCCCAGTTTTGAACTCCTTAAGATGTGTTTAGGTTGTTGGATTGTTAAATTTGGTGAGGTGGGTTAGATTTAACCTCCGCACGATGAACACCCAATCCCTAGATTCGACCTCCGCACCCACCCACGATGAACACCCAATCCCTAGATTCGACCTCTGCACCCACACACCCAGAAACCAACAGCCAGCAACCAGCAACCTAGGTTCCTTATCTTGAACCGAAATTCGGGATCTTGAACGCTTCAAGATGTACTTTATTGCCATTGTTTGCAGGCACCATTATTTTCGCCTATACTCATGAAGCTTAAATTAAGTTCCAAACGCAATTTAAGTCCATGCCTTAATGCATTAGGGGAGACATAAACGGGGGATAGGGAGTGGGGTGCTGGTAATGGCGTGCTCGTGTTCGTGAAATTTCAGATCTGGATTTTTTGTTCTTTCAGAATTGGTATTGTTTCAGTGCAGCTTGGAAGGCGACGAAGATGAGGAGAGGATGGTCGTCCTCTAGTAACGAGGACTGATTTTTTTTTCTTTTTTTTCTGTTTAATTTTTGGTTCATAATTGGATTTTGTAACGAATTTGGGAAGCATAGCTTGGGTTGAATCTATGAGATTTTGAGGATGCGAGGATGGGGAAGAAGATTGGTGTTTTTCAATGTTTTTGTTTTATTATTTATTTTACAATCTTATTAATTGTTTTTATTATAATTCAATTTTTTATTTTTTTTTATCCACATGGAATCTAATTCAGCATAAACAGTTCGAACAAAAAATGTCAGCTCAGCATTTAACAGATTGACTAACGGATTAACTAACGGTGGGTACCTAGATGTTGTGTTTTGATAGTTTGGGTAAGTAGATGAAAATTTTCATTGTTGGGATATGAATTTGAAATGACACCTACAGTTTGACTACTTTAATGTAGTTTATTCTTATTTTTAATATATCAATTTTTTTTTGTCTACATGACATCCATGTCAATATAAAAAGGGCCCCACAAATGCCACTTGGGCACTTAATAAATTTTTTTAATATATACCTAACGATATGTACCTAGATGTTGTGTTTTGATACGTAGATGAAAATTTTCATAATTGGGGTATGAATTTAGAATGATCCTTATAATTTGGGTACTTTTATGTAGTTTATCCTAATTTTTTTGTTTATTCATCAACAATGGTGGACCGTGGACGCGTGAGTCAATGGACTCTAGTGTAAGAAAATCCCACAACGGTGGCCTCGTGAGTCAATGGACACAAGTGAGAAAAGTGTCTTCAAAACAATTCTTTTGCAACCACATATTTTTTTTACCAAATTTGCAACCACATCTTTTACCTTATTTCTTTATGTAAATAAAAGAAAATTGATCGACTTCCTACAATAAAAATGAGTTTTAATTTGAACTAGGTATTAATAAGAGGGAAAAATTATTAAATGATACAATATTAAAATTACACAGTGAATCAGTGCATGTATTACAATATATATAAGTCAATAATACAATATAGATTTTGAGTTTTAATTTGAACTAGGCATTAATAAGAGGGAGAAATTATTAAATGGTACAATATTAAAATTACACAGTGAATTAATGAATGTATTATAATATATATATAAGTTAATAATACAGTATAGATTTTTCATGTTTAAGATATAACAGTTTTCATAAATATTATCTCATATTATAACATGTAAAATGTATGTCTCCCGTGATCAATGTCGATAGCATGTAATAATATTATGATAAATTATTAGCATCAAAATATCATAACGGAAATAAATTTTTATTTGAGTAACGAAAATAAAATATCTTCACATAATATGATGATTTAATTACATGATTGAAAGAAGACAATGCTTTGAGCATATTATTAGTCTTCGACGTAGGTTATGTGTTGATGATAATTTTTTCTCTGCGATCCCTATCACCCTTTGTATCTTACAGTTCTCTATAAATAGAGAGATCGCCAAGCCACATTAATTAAGATCATCTTGTGAAGTAAAATATGGCATCCACAAAGAATTTTATTCTTGTTGCCCTTATCTTTGTTGTTGCCATCCTTATCTTCACTGAGGCTTCATCAGCTCGTGAGCAACCTACAACCACCACTCAAGCTAATAGTAAGTTTTTCTCTTCTTAACTAATTCTATAGTTCATAGATCATAGAAAATAGTTCTATATTTCTTGACTAATATGTAAGTGTATAAATTCGAATGTGTCAGTTAATATTGTAACGATTAAGTGAGAGTATCGTCTCACATAGATCAAATTCTACTAAAATTATTACGTAATAAATTTTAATATTTTTATTTCTTCAATCAAAAAACCAAGTTGAGCACTAAATAACACTTAGATGTTGTGTTTTGATAGTTTGGGTAGTTTGAGTATGAACTTGAAAGACCTCTATAGTTTGGGTATGAACTTGAAATGACCTCTATAGTTTAGGAAGTTTTATGTCTTTTGTCCTATAATATATGTATATATACACATGCACATATATTTATATCGTATCGGGTTCGACTTTTGTAATGACGAGGTCGATACCCAATATGTATATATTAATCTCCTTTTCCTAACTAATACCATTATATATAATAAAATTAAAATAAAATACTAGAGTTTACACTTAATCTTACACAATATTAATATCTAAACCTTATATTATCATAGTATTATAATCTTGTTATTTCTTAAAAGAATAACTTAACCGTTTTAATTCATTTTCTTTTTTTCTATTGTATATGTAGAGAGTGGTGGCAATTACCAGGCAGAGGGTGATCCTTACAAACGTTCTCGGTGTGAGAATGTGAAGGTACAAAAGTCCCACATTGGAAAATTGCACAACCTTGCAAGAGCTTATAAGGAGTTGAACCTCTCCCTCCATAGCCAATTGGTTTTGGGGTGGAACCTCAACTTCCTTCATGGTATCAGAGCGGGTTATCCCACGTGTAAGGCTTAACCACCACACGTGCTCCACGTCACCCAATATGAGTTGTCCACGTGTTAGGCTTGAAAATTCGCCACACGTGAGGGGGCGTGTGAGAATGTGAAGGTACAAAAGTCCCACATTGGAAAATTGCACAACCTTGCAAGGGCTTATAAGGAGTTGAACCTCTCCCTCCATAGCCAATTGGTTTTGGGGTGGAACCTCAACTTCCTTCACTCGGGGCGCTGGCAGCCGCACTGCTTGCAGCTTCTTCCCAAATCGTAGCTGCACCCCCCCTGTTTGCAGCCACCCCTACAATAGAAGTTGCCACACATACGGACCTCCATCTGATAAGGAAACTGAGACAAAGAATTAGATGATGAGCGAGATCTTTGGGCTTGTCACTTGTCACTTGTCGCTTGTGTGTGCGTGTAATGCTACTAACCAACCACTCTACTAGTATATGGAAAGCTTTTGTGTGCCGATAATAAAGGCATGTACGTTGGTTGGAGTAGTCCACAACTCTCAACCAAGCAAGCATGCTATGTACCTTTAATTAGGGTTTAATCTCTGTACTAGCCACTCATTGCAAGCATGCTATGTACCTTTAATTAGGGTTTAATCTCTGTACTAGCCACTCATTGCAAGCATGCTATGTACCTTTAATTAGGGTTTAATCTTTGTACATTTTGTGTACGTATGACCAATTGCTCTTGATTCTACACGATGAAAGGGATAAACCATTAAGCGCATATTAACATGACCTGTGGGATTACAAAATTGTTCACTTTCCAACCAAATAATCCTTCGGGAACACCCTCTGATCACTCCTTTCATTTGTGTCAATTGCATAAATATGCATTATGTATGGTTAAAAATATTTAATCTGAGAAATTAAAATTGATATTGATATAAGGGTCTGTTTTGATATTTATCCTTTATTAACTCTAGTTATTTGACAAATCCATATCTGCCTTCACCCTATCTCACCCACTCAGTCGCCCCACACAGCTCCAATCCTCTTTCTCTAATCGCGGTCTCTCTCACAGATCCCTCTCTCCCCCTCCAATCGCTTTTAAGTAGTTTATATCTTTGTACAATTTGTGTATGACCAATTGCTCTTGATTCTACACAATGAAAGGGATAAATCATTAAGCACATATTAACATGGCCTGTGGGATCACGAAATTGATCACTTTCCAACCAAATAATCCTTCGGGAACACTCTCTTATTTCTCCTTTCATTTGTGTCAATTAACATGCATAAATATACATTATATATGGTTAAAAATATTTAATCTGAGAATTGAAAACTGATATTAATATAAAAATATGGAAAATACTTGCATCACACCTTGGTGATACCTCCTCGTACCACCCTTTCGATTTATCGAATTGTCTTTGTACATATATCATAATCGGAACTGTTCATTATCTAAATCATCATGTCAAGATCATCTCCTTTAAAAATCAATAAGATTGGAGGTCGTTCAGTCATTTATATGCATATATCAATAAATGGTACAATATTAGAATTACACTGTGTAATTAGTGCATACGTTATAATATGGGTGAATAATATAATATAGAATTTTCAAGTTTAAAATATAACAACTTTTGTAAATATTATCTCATATTATACCATGTAAAATGGATATGTATCACGTGATTAATGTTGATGGAATGTAATAATCTGTCAACTTATAGTATTATGACAAATTATTATCACCAGAATATCATAACAAAAATAAATTTTTATTTGAATAATGAAAATGAAATATCTCAACATAATATGATCATTTAATTACATGATTAAAAGAAGACAGAGCTTTGAGGATATTATTAGTCTTCGACGTAATTTATGTGTTGATGACAACTTTTTCTTTCCGATATCTATCCCTATTCCCCCTTTGTATCTTAGAGTAGTATAAATAGAGAGATCGCCAAACCACATTAATTAAGTTCATCTTTCTTTTGAAGTAAAATAATATTACACAAGAGAAAAACCCCTAAGCCAACCACAACCAACAATATCGAATTTCCAAGCCTCAAGCCTCAGACACCTCGTCCGGAATGGAAATTAAGTTCATCGTGTGAAGCAAAATATGGCATCCATAAAGATTTTAATTCTTGTTGCCCTTGTCTTTGTTGTTGCCATCCTTATCTTCACTGAGGCCTCATCAGCTCGTGAGAAAACCACAGCCACTACTCAAGCTTGTAAAATGCGATTTACATCTACGAAGAACAGTTTATGTATACCTCGAAGACAGTAGACATGAGTTTGAATTTTCTCCACCCAAAATCTCCCCCACCCCCAATCTAATTCACTATATGTCAAAATCAGTCATTTACAGGGCGCATTGTGCGCCTTAAATACCCTTCGTGTGCTGTAAAAACTTCTGCAGTAAAAAAGTAAATATCATTTATGTCGTGTATTTAGATATCATATATGAAGAAAAAGTCTGCCGTAATAGATGATATAGATGTATTTATGGCACATATTGCATGCCGTGAAATGATCTAATGCCAATTTAAGGCTCTCAATGTACCATGTTTTCAATTTTTTTCAAAAAAAATATAATAAAATCAAATAACAGGTCCATGCCTATTCCAATTCCTTTTTAACATTATAATTAAATCTGATGATTGCTGCTTTGACATTTTCACCAAAACAAAAACTACAGTAATTATGTACCAAATGTAAAAACAAAGAACACTTTACTGAAATCATCATCATCTTTATTAATATCAGTTACAAAATCTCAACTTGAAGTGTACAAGTAGGCAACAAAGAAATGAAGCCTAAATGTGGCATAGAATCAAAGAAAAACCTGAAGTAGTTATGTGGACGGAACGCGGAAGGAAGAAGTAATTATACATATGAAGATTACCAAAAATACAAACATGCATGAACTCAATAGGAAAATATGAATCAAGAGGGCTTCAGACTGCCATTAGAAAATTTACGATGTCCTAGCTTAATTACATATTAATCACCTTTACCGAGGTTCATATGTTAACCTCAATCTTAACAAGCTGATTTTCTCATGATCCTGAAATCCACAAGTTTGTATTGAAATGTCAAAATTTTACTTCCAAAACAGGTAATACATGATGAAAGTGGAAGCAAATATTGAACCTTACAGCTTAGATGATGGACCCAAGCAATAACTAGGTGTCAATGAGCTGTATATTCCTAATTAAACTCAGTCTACTAAGTAGGTCTATAGTAACATTCCTAGTATATGTATATATATATATATATATATAGTTTTCCTATTGAAATTAATAATACAAGAGAATTCTCACTCAATCTTATATGGTATCAGAGCAGTCGATCATGACTGTCTCTTGCACTAACCCTAGAAATCATTACGGTGCCGTAGTCGCACCATTACCTTCCGCCGCATAAACCTCACCGCCGCACCACCATCTTACCGACCGCAACAAACTCACCGGTCCCAGACCACACACTCACCGACTGGACTGAGACCCAAACTCACCGACCCCACCGAACCCCACCGTTCTGTCCCAGACCACACACTCACTGACCACTGAGCCTCAAACTCACCAACCTCACCAACCCCACCGTTCGTCACCGTCGAGTTCGTTCGCATTCGGGTTCGTCATCCACTGCGACTCCTTGAAACCGTCCGCAGAGGAAAAAAAAAAAAACCTTCCGCAGCCAAAACCTTTCGCGGCAACTTCCTTCCGCAGCAAAACTCTTCCAAAGACACCACCCCTTCCTCGACACAATCACTTCCGCGGCAAAATCCCTCCCGCGGAAAAATCACTACCGCACCAAAATCATGGCTAATGTTGTGGGACCGGTAACCAACGATCAATCCTTGGTATCCGGGGAGTCCAACACTACTACACAGATTGTCACGTTGCAGAGTGACACCTCCAACTTCTCTGTCGGAATCAAACTGGATGAGAATAATTATTCTCTGCGGCATCAAATCATAGAGATGAAGATAGCTAGAAAAACATGGTCACCTGACCGGTGATATTGCCCAGCCTGCAGCCATATATCCCATATTCAATAAATGGCGTGCATTGGATTGCCAGGTCAATAGTTGGTTATTCGACGCCATGGAACCTAATCAGATTAAATGGTTTATCCGTTATGACACAACAAAGCAAGTCTGTGATGTAATCAAGCAAACCTATTCAGATGGTGCGGATGAGGCCAAGATTTATGACCTTCACAGAAGGTCCTTCACAATGAAGCAGACTGGGGCATCAGTTGCCAAATATTATAGTGAGCCCATTGAGAAGAATGATGAAATGGAGGCTCTCTAGAAGAATTCCACTTAGGCGATGACTTCCCTTCTGCCAAGGAAGAGAACAGTGGGTTGTAGATGGATATATACAGTAAAGTTCAAGGCAAATGGCACCATTGAACGATACAAAGCAAGACTGGTGGTGAAAGGTTACACTCAGACATATGAGATTGACTATGGGGAGACATTTGCCCTTGTAGCCAAGATCAACACAATTCGGGTACTTCTTTCTCTCGCAGCAAATCTAGACTGGCCATTACACCAATTTGAAGTAAAAAATGCCTTCCTGCATGACGACTTAGAAGAAGAAGTCTATATGGATTCACCTCCAGGATGCAAGATGAGGCCCAATAAGGGCAACATGGTTTGTAAATTGAGGAAGTCCCTTTATGGATTGAAGCAATCACCCAAAGCATGGTTTGGAAAGTTTAGCCAATCAATGAAGGACTTCGGATACAAACAAAGTAACTCAAATCATACTCTTTTCTTGAAACATAAGAAAGGTAAAGTCATTGCCCTTATTGTATATGTTGATGACATGGTAGTTACCGGGAATGACCAAGAGGAAAGGCAGCGTTGCAGCACCACTTGGCAAGTGAGTTTGAAATGAAAGATCTTGGTGCTTTGAAATATTTCTTAGGCATCGAAGTGGTGCGTTCTGACCAAGGAATATTTCTATCACAATGGAAATATATCCTTGACATTTTAACTTCCACTGGAATGCTAGCCAGCAAACCAGCAGATACGCCAATGGAGTTGAATCATCATCTTGGTGAATATCCGGATAAGGTACCCACCAACAAAGAAAGATATCAATGCCTGGTGGGTAAGTTAATCTATCTAGGACACGCTAGACCTGATATCGCATATGCCGTAAGTGTGGTGAGTCAGTTCATGCATGCCCCAAGTGAAGCCCACATGGATGCGGTAAACCGAATCCTGAGATACTTAAAGTCAGCTCCTGGAAGAGGATTGATGTTCTCACGACATGGTCATCTAGATGTTGAGGGTCACACTGATGCAGACTGGGCGGGTTCTGTTACTGACAGGAGATCAACATCTGGATACTTTACCTTTGTGGGAGGCAATCTAGTCACTTGGCGAAGTAAAAAACAGAAAGTAGTGTCAAGATCAAGTGCTAAAGCAGAATATCGAGGTATGGCACAAGGAGTATGTGAGCTACTCTGGATAAGGAGTTTGTTGGGGGAATTGGGGTTAAAACTCAATCATGCCATGCAACTGAATTGTGACAACAAAGCAGCAATAGACATCGTACATAATCCAGTGCAACATGATAGAACCAAGCATGTTGAAGTTGACAGACATTTCATGAAGGAGAAACTCTAGGCAAAGATCATTGAGGTATCATTTGTTAAATCTGAAGATCAACTTGCAGATGTCCTCACTAAAGCAGTCACCGGCAGAGTATTCCACAGCTCACTTAGCAAGTTGGGCATTGACGACATACATGCTCCAACTTGAGGGGGAGTGTCAATGAGCTGTATATTCCTAATTAAACTCAGTCCATTAAGTAGGCCCATAGTAACATTCTTAGTCTCTGTGTATATAGATAGCTTTCCTATTGAAATTAATAATACAAGAGAATTCTCACCCAATCTGATACTAGGATCATTGGCATGAAGCTAAGTAGATGATGGACCAAAATATAGATGACACCAAATTCAAATTAAAAAGTGGCAGGCAAATGAGTTTTGTATCATCAATGACCAAAAAACAGAATGACATTCTTTCTTATAGAATTACCTGATACCATGAGGGGTGATGAGAGCAAAAGGTCACAATGTCCAGTGTCTCGCACTTGAAAAGCCACATAATAAACCTGTATCCTTGTAGACATATTAGAGTCTGTGTGTGTGGAACAAAACAAATTAGTATGTCCAGTTGGACATAAGTTCTTGCATTTTTTTTTGGTCAATAACATAAGTTCTTAATTGAACCAACATTTGCACACAAAAAGTGGAAGTAGAAAAACTTCTTACGAGTAGTATCCTTCATCCGGACGAATTGTAACCTCAAAGTTCATGATCAGCTCATCCTTGCCATTAGGAAATGAAATGTTACAAGATTTTGGTAGATTCAGCTCAGATATATCTGCATCAGATGCCACGACAAGTAAATCTTTGTTAATAAAAGGGTATAGGGAAACAATACAACTCCTCACAGTCAAAAAAATCCAGTACAAGTAATTCAGCATGAGAATCAATACAAGAAGCCTCCTTCAAAAAATTATAACAATTTTGAATTATGACTTATAGTAGTACTGACAGTTATACATTGTGAAACTGGCATTACATTTTCTTCAACTTTGTACTCAGTATAAGATTATCTCAACCTGGTGTGAAAAAAGATGATACACTAAGCAGTTCAGGGGTTCACCCATTACTGTGATGTTTTACATTGAAAAAGTTAAAACATCAACGATGCGGGAAGAACCCTTTAGATGATTCAAAATGCATAACAAGGACCAAGAAGAATGCTCCACGTACTTGACCCCTCATTAGCACTGCAGCTTAGAAATTTAATTTCAGTTCAAGACAAACTCAAACTCCTCGTCAGCACAAAAAGTTAAACAATAAAGCTGCCAATATTACTTAAAACACCACACCCAACTGATTAGATCCACAATGCTTAACAAACAATAAAACATATGATATCCAAGAAGAATTTAGAATATAACCAATTACATTTAAAGCCAATTGTGGATGTGACACATGACATATCTTACGCACCAAGATGACTCACACACTAACAACCTTCTAATTCTGATTTCTAGTTTCACCAAGCCAGTAAAAGAAGAATTTGCATTTCAACAGCTTTCTATTTTGCTTAAGAGATTTAAACTCTTATCTTGGCAATGGCTAAATTGGATGCATAGAGTTACCAAGATATACATTGTTGTTATATGGTTTTTGACATTCGGAAAGGGGGATTCAGCTCATTCTGAGTATCGACCTCACCTTTTACAAGGGTCAAATTTGAGACCTCCCAACAAATCAAATGGAGTGGGTAGGAATACCACTACAGTAGTAGTATTAGGGGAAACTACATCGACGTGTTTAACAACAAATTCCCTCGTCGTTCAATAAGCAGTATAAGGGAATTTAAGTCTATTCCCTTTCACTTAGATGTTTGATTATGTTATTAGAATATAGAATATAATTCTAGCAGGTTCAGGAATTTCCTTCTCCTTCCCTGCATATCAAGCCAAAAATCAATATCCAAGAAGAATTTAGAATATAATTTGGCAAGAAGTTTATGGTTGATGTGCTTATATTTATAATGTAAAAGACAAAACAAATCAAAGACACAACAACGGAAAAGTGATATAGAATAAAATAAGAAAATCGGACTGAAAGAAGCTTACAAAGTACCTTTTTCCTCGACCACCACCTTTGTCTGAGCAGAATCTGCATGAAACTCTTCTTTGGAATCTGAAATTGTTCCAATATTTGGAAAAACAATCCCATAAAAGAGGGAAACAAAATAGAAATCCAACAAAAACTACTACGTGGAATCAATGTTTTGTAAGCCTTTCATAGTGACTGTTTTCTATCAGTCCAACTCAAAATAAACAACGTGAGTCATAAGAGACCTCAACTCAAAACAAACCTCAACCCAAACCAACATTAGTTCCAAACATTCTCTAACTTAAATTCATTGCTAGATCATCCCAGACATCAAATATAAGAAAGCAATGAAGGATGACTCAGAGAATGTAATTATCGAAGTGCATACCTAACAAAAGAGCAACTTGTGCTGTCATAATTTTCCACAATTTTCCTTCAACAAATAAAAAGGTATTGCTGTCATAATCTTTCCTAATACCAATTCATAACAACTAACATATTACTAAAGTAAAGAGCGATTAGAAAAAATATTAACAATTCAACATAAATGAAATAAGGAAATAAATCAATTTATAACTTATAAGTTGATTTGTCATTTTTATAGGCTTTTTATCTTAAATATACTTTATATTTGCGTGAAGGTTCTATTTTGTACCTTATTCTCATTATTCGCTCAAAATACATTATAAATCAGCCGAGTTGACCCACTCAACACCACCCCCAGCACCTTTTTCGCTCATTATATCTAATTGTGGTTAATTTAATAATATGACGCATACGTTTCTTAAGCAAGCTGAAGAAAGAAAGAGTACAATGGTAACTTCACGCTCAACCTTCTTCTCGATCGGCATCTTCTCGGTCTGCCGCTGCAACCTCTACGTCATCGGTGGCTCGCTCATTCCCGATCGACCGTCCCTCCCTCGCCGTCGTCTGCCTTCTTCTAAATCGACTTCAACACTGCCTTGTGGGACTACCTTGCTCCGATGCTCACGCCACTTGGAAGCTTTGCATGCGGCGTGGTACCCAACTCCCGCGAGATTCTCGTTGCCGGCGGTGGCTCGCAACACACGATGTTCAGCGCCGCTGGAATTCGAATGAGCTCGGTGGAGGCCGCTCCGGTAACTCCATCAATCAAATCTTCAATTCTCTGCTATCTAATTTTCGAACTTGTTCGTCTTCCGGCAAACACACACAATTACACTGAGAATCTTTGCCGAGTACTTCCCCTCCTCAACCTCGAAAACCAAACGAACTAGAGAGGATTTAACCTAACCAGGGTTCCAAATTAACCCCAAATCAGAGCTTAAGGTTTTAACCATGGTCCACTCATGCAGTTAGGATTTAGGAGAGAGTCCAATAACAAAGAACAAACAAACCCAGTTTGTAATTCTCTCTAAACCTCCACACTTTTGCTTTGAACAAAGCAAAGGCCAAAGCTTTTCATGGTTTTTTTTGGCCTTTCATTATTGGTGGACGTAAAATAACTCACTGTTTGGTTTCCGGAAAAAAAAAAGCTCAACTCTCACTTTCCCTGGAATGGTTCAAGTGCCCGATAAGACTCTTTCCCCTTTGCTGCCTTATCCAATGATGTCCTCACGATCCCATTTCGCCTGTCCAAACTGGTGTGTATTTTTTTTCTCTTAACCCTTGCGTTTTCTGGATTGGGATTTTGTTTTATTTCTGGGTTTTCTTTGTAACTTTGAATTATTGTTCTTTGAGATCCGAAATTGTACCCATTCAGGGTGTGTTTAATTTGGTTGTATGTATAAAATTTTAGCTTTAGTAAGCCAAGCAATGATTTGTCATGGTTTAGGTGGTATTTGGGGCTGAGATTTGATCTGGGTTTTGAAATTTCAAGCTTGAAATTTGTTGGGTGATTGGTTTTCTAGACTTTGGAGATGAAAATTAAGATGGGTTTAGGAGGTAGGGGTTGGAATGATGAAGATAAGGCCTTGGTTTTTGAGCGTGGGTATAGGAACTGATGAAAATTTGCAGAACAAGATCGGCGAGCGTCCAAATGCATCGAATTTTAGCTGGAAGTATGCAATTTTCAGGCAAATTTCGAGGTCCAACTCTGGGGTTTGGGTTTTGTGTTGGGGTGATGGATCATGTATAGAGCCTAAAGAAGGTGAAGATTCTGAAGCCACAAGGATTCTCAATCTCAGGCTAGGGGATGATGGAATGGGAGAGTGTTCTGGTTGTGCGAGAGAAATGGGTGTTCTGGGTTGGCACGATGAATTTACCGTTAAAATTCTAAAATTACTTTTAAAATTGACGCGCATTTAATGGAAAAGGTACCTTAATGGATCAACTCGATTGATTATGGTGCATTTTAAGTGAATAATAAAAATAGAATGTAAAGGAAGTTTTTCATGCAAAAATCGAATACATTTAAAGTAAATTTTTTTTTTAAATGATAGAGACTAAACTGTTACTTTCTTTGAGCCATGGGTGCAAAAATGTAATTTGATGTATATTTAAACAATTCATCAACAATAGTGGACCGTGGACGCGTGAGTCAATGGACTCTAGTATAAGAAAATTCCACATCGGTGGCCTCGTGAGTCAATGGACAAGTGAGAAAAGTCTCTTCAAAACAATTCTTTTGCAACCACATTTTTTTGCCAAATTTGCAGCCACATCTTTTAAGTTGATAGATATATTATATATATAGGTGAATATTTAGACTTATTTCTTTATTTAAATAAAATAAATTTGATCGATTTCCTACAATAAAAATAAATATGATGAGTTTTAATTTGAACTAGGCATTAATAAGAGGGAGAAATTATTAAATGGTACAATATTAAAATTACACAGTGAATTAATGAATGTATTATAATATATATAAGTTAATAATACAGTATAGATTTTTCATGTTTAAGATACAACAGTTTTCATAAATATTATCTCATATTATAACATGTAAAATGTATGTCTTCCGTGATCAATGTCGATAGCATGTAATAATATTATGATAAATTATTAGCATCAAAATATCATAACGGAAATAAATTTTTATTTGAGTAACGAAAATAAAATATCTTCACATAATATGATGATTTAATTACATGATTGAAAGAAGACAATGCTTTGAGCATATTATTAGTCTTCGACGTAGGTTATGTGTTGATGATAATTTTTTCTCTGCGATCCCTATCACCCTTTGTATCTTACAGTTCTCTATAAATAGAGAGATCGCCAAGCCACATTAATTAAGATCATCTTGTGAAGTAAAATATGGCATCCACAAAGAATTTTATTCTTGTTGCCCTTATCTTTGTTGTTGCCATCCTTATCTTCACTGAGGCTTCATCAGCTCGTGAGCAACCTACAACCACTACTCAAGCTAATAGTAAGTTTTTCTCTTCTTAACTAATTCTATAGTTCATAGATCATAGAAAATAGTTCTATATTTCTTGACTAATATGTAAGTGTATAAACTCAAATGTGTCAGTCAATAGTTTAACGATTAAGTGAGAGTATCGTCTTATATAAATCAAATTCTACTAAAATTATTAATTAATAACTTTTAATATTTTTAAAAGTTTTTTGCTGACTTGTACTCCGTGAGATGGTGTAAGGCACGTCACCATCGATGGACACCGTGCAGAGTCGAGGTCACGGTGGGGAGGTTGTTCTGTGTATGGTGTGGACTGCGGATAGAGGAGGAAGAAGGGTGGGGTAGTGTGATATATTTCTTTAATATTTTTGAATTATTATTATACTTTATTTCCATTTATTTTAAATAATATAATTTTTTAATTGAAAATTTGTCCACAAGAAGTTCAAGTCAGCAAAAACTTTAAAAAAAAATGTCACCTCATACTTTAACAGATTTTTTTAACAGATTGCTAACAGTGTGTACCTAGATGTTGTGTTCTGATAGTTTGGGTACCTTGATGAAAATTTTCATAATTGAGGTATGAATTTTAAATGAGCCCTATAGTTTGGGTACTTTTCTGTTGTTTATCCAAAAAATATGGGAGTAAATACCCCTTTTGGTTCTTATTAAAATTCTTTTTTAAGATAATGATTTGAGAGTAGAGATTACATTATATATATATATATTGGGTATCGGCCTCACTCTTTACGATAATCAAATATGAGACCCCTTATACAGGGGCAGATTTAAGAAGGGGCAACAGAGGTCAATTGACCCCTTGAAGGTTGTAAACTCTCCCATGGAAGTTCTATGTTGATCCCTTAGAGTGCTTGATGTTGGCCAAAATAATACCCAATCTGTTCGAAAAAATGCCTCATGAAGAATCTGAAGGCACTACACTTTGAGTCTCTGGTTGTTGTCAATATGCTATGTACGGCGATGAGCAAAACAGTGCAGCGACAACAGTGCTAAAGTGACAGGACCTCTCCCGAATTTCCTCCTTAAAATCCGTGAGAAGCCCTGCTCCTGTTAAACAACACCTGAAGGTTTGAAACCTCTCTAAGATTACCCTTACACTAGCACCCAAAACTTTTAAAAAAATTATTGAAAATTTGGCAGAGCCTCCCCAGTAAAAGCGTCAAACCAAAAATTTCCAGATGTGAGACAAACCAACTTTCAGTCCAACGAAACCACAATATCTCAACCAAACAGTCCCGTAAGGGTACTCAGAGCATTCTAGGTTAATAAAAAGGCTCCGTAATTAACTTTACAACAACAGTAAATTCCTACAGAGTAAGAGTGCAGCCGAAAAAGGATCCCTACACATAGCCTCATATCCTCGTCACACTATAGCCTGGAGGGGCGCATAATACAAAAGTGTGAGTGGACAAAAAGAACAATAATTAAAAACGTACTTTCAGGAAAATCATACTAATCCCTTTTCATATATATATATACTAAAAAATCTTTTATACAACCGAAGAGACCCACGCTACCATTCAAAGGAAATGAGCTCATGGTCCAAGAAAACCTCAAGGGCATGTAACATGACGCTTCCTGAATTTCCCTCGAAATTCGAGAAAAGCTCTGCTCCCGTCTGACAACCCAAAATAATTCCTAAAATACCCTTAATGTCTTATAAACACTTTACGGGCATTCTACTGAAAATATGGCAGAATCTCCCCTATACTTTGGTTGAACTATCTTCCACCTGTCAGACGAAGGATTTAAAATAAAAATAAATCAAACAGTGTTACACCCAGCCTCGTACATCCGCAACTGTAACCTAGTCTCTCATGACGATATTAACTAACAGAACTGTAATACTAGTGCGAACCAATCACAACTCGTCACTCCGGGTCATCGCCCACACCAACCCATGGATCACGGTAACGAGCATTTTCTCACAGGTGCATTAATCACCTATCAAAGCCCGTGAAAGTTGTCGTCAACTCCTATCAGCCAGCTTAACTCTCGGTTATCATATCCCACCTCTTTATCAAACCTTACATGCATCAATATCCGCATATATAAGTAAATACAACTTATCAGAATCCAATAGCTTTACCTCGGTGGAACCCACACTATCTTTACTTGTGCCCGCAATATTAGTAACCTGGCCGAAGCCATAATCCCGAGCCATAGCTTGATATCCCGACTGTAAGCATAATCCCAAGCTGTACCTCGATATCTCGATCGTAATCGTCATCCCGAGCCATAGCTCGATGTCTCTGTTCATCCCCAGCCGTAGCTCAATATCCCAGTTTGGGCTCAATATCCCTGCTCATCCCTAACCTTAGTTCTATATCCTGACTCAACTCGAGCCGTAACTCGATATCCCGACTATTCCCCAGCCGTACCTCAATATCTCGGCTCATCCCCAGTCGTAGCTCAATATCCCAGCTCAGGCTTAATATCCAGGCTCATCCCGAGCCGTAACTTGATATTCTAGCTCATCCCCAGCCGTAGCTCAATATCTTGGCTCGTCCCGAGCCGTAACTCAATGTCCCGGCAAGCCTATGATGGAATCCTCCATAATATATCTCATAACATCCGGAGAGTATTGTAACGACCTGGACCAAAAATTAAATTATTTTGAGAATTTGACGATTTTACCCTCGATTTTGGACGGGTTCAGGAGTCACTTTTGGACTGGCAGTACTTTTGGGAATTTTCTTGGGTCGTTGCGTAGGTCTCGAACTCACGAGTTCGAAGACAGCCGGCACGCGGGAAATGGAGACTCGGTGAGTTCATTACGGGTATAGAAGCTTCAGGGGTAGTTTGGTAATTTTGGAAAAGTTGGAACTATAAATTCATCTACTTTTCACCAAGAATCCAAATATGAGATCAAAGTTTCGAGATCGTACCTGGTTTGGTCGAAAAGTGGCCGAGAAGATTCGATCCATCTCCCTCCTCCGTCAGTCGCCTACGGTGATACTCCCGCTCCAATAAATACCCCAAAATGCTCGTGGAGTCCCAGGGAAGATCCTCCCGGCCTTGGTTTCGATCGAATCGGACCGAAATCCGTCCGATGAAAGGGGGTGTTCGGTGTTCGCACGGGGAGAATATCGGGTATGAGAGAGAGAGAGAGAGACTGAATGGACCCATCCCCCGAGGAGAGAGAAAAATATCTGATTTATAGTTCCAACTTTTTCAAAATTACCTAACTGCCCCTGAAGCTTCTAGACCCATACCGAACTCACCGAGTCTCCATTTCCCGCGTCCCGCCTGTCTACGAACTCGTGAGTTCGAGACCTACGCAACGACCCAAGAAAAATTCCCAAAAGTACTGCCAGTCAAAAAGTGACTACTGAACCCGTCCAAAATCGAGAGTAAAATCGTCCAATTCTCAAAATAATTTAATTTCTGGTTCGGGGCGTTACAAATTTCCCCCCTTACAGAAATTTCGTCCTCGAAATTTCACTAACTCAGGTTAAAGAACCAACCTCATGTTCAATTCCTCTCGCGTCACCACCGACACGAACTTGGCCCCCGACGCGATTCCCAAAAGAACTCGTGCATTCTGTACATTTCTTCATTGCAATCTCGACAACAAATCGTAGGCGAGAACTACGTGCAGTCAGCCTCAACGCTCATGTCAGAAACGGTTACGTGCACTACGTGCAGTCAGCCTCAACGCTCTAGCAGAGCACTATCTTACAATGCCAGCATCGGAAAACCCGTCAACGATCTAGCAGAGGACTACCCTCCTACGCTAGTAGGAGAAAACCTTGGCGTATAAGTGCTGGAGAAGACCCTCCATGATGTATAAAACAATGCGTACATACACAACATTTCTTTTCAAACCAGTTCATAAGGATAAACGAAAATCCATCTTTTGTAAATCATTCGGTGGCACCCACGAAATCCAAATAATGAAAACATTCTGTGGTCCTCAACCCTGCTTTGAAAACCCTCCTCAAAGGAGTTCAAATTATGTGAATCAACCTGGACACATAATATAATCAATCCACTGTTCCCGACATATCACAACACACCAGTGTATCCCTTGAGATGTGCTAAAATATGTACTACAAACTCTGTACTATGCATATACAGGCTCAACGATCCTGCAGAGAACACTCACGTCAGTCGACGCAACAACCTCAACAACCAGCGGAGCAAAACCCCTCAACGCTAGCCGGAGCTAAATCTATACAGGCTCAACGATCCTGCGGAGAACACTCTCACGTCAGTCGGAACAACAGCCTCAACAACCAGCGGAGCAAAACCCCTCATTGCCAGTTGGAGCTAAATCTAACATCGGAATAGGAAATCAGTGAAACCAAATCAATCTTTGTTTCTTGACCTCAGCCAAATTCTTTGAAAACTCATTTATGGCCAAAACTAGTAAAATCATAAATACGGGTCTAAACCCAAATCACATACTCAAATAGTTACCACGTCAAAATGATATCAAAATCGAGTACAAAAACCAGGCCATTTCTCAAAACACACTTTCACTGAAATATTGGAAAACATGTGGTAAGATTTGTAAAATACATAAAAGTGTTTAATTCAAGTATTCGTGTATGCATGCATTGTCATCTACAAAACCAGGGTCCACTCACCAGCAATAGGAATCCTTAAATAATTTGCACACAAGTGTGCGGTCTACAGGAAGTTAACCTAGAGCTCTGATACCAATTGTAAGGACCCTTACCGAATTTTCCCTCGAAACCCGGGAAGAACCTTTATCCCGTCTGAAGCTTTTTTACCTCAAAAATTAAATACCAGGAATACTCTTTATCCTTACAAAAATAATATTTAGTAAACCTTACAGGCTTCCCGACAGAACCTCTATACTTACTGACCACTCCTACCTGTCAGACGCAGGATAGCATACAGGTCAAAGCCAAGACCTTGGAATAGTGGTGGTCCAAATAGGAATACCCTCTTACACCAAATGCCAGTAGGTCAGACATTGCTGACACCTCTACTGGAATACCACAAGACAACTGACTAGTCAGCCACTTGTGAACCAACAATAACTCGTCACTCTGGGTCACCGCCCATACCAACCCACTGGCCCGGATGACGAAGGAACCAGACTTGGTTAACTCTAGTCTCACTGACTCGTCCCGAGTCAAACTCGATATCCCTGCTCATACAGAGCACCTGAGTGGTAACTCGATAACCCTGCTCCTCACGACACCAGTATTTGAGAAATAGTAACCAGCGGGACAGAAAACTAGTGAAACTGAATTCTTCGATAAATCACCTTTTATATTGGAGGTTCATCGGGTTCACCGCCTACAACGGATCCTAGCCCCCACACATATCAGTATTATTTATATTGGAGGTCCACCGGGTTCACCGCCTACAGCGGATCCTGTGCCGGATCCTAGCCCCCACACATATCAGTATTATTTATATTGGAGGTTCACCGGGTTCACCGCCTACAGCAGATCCTAGCCCTCACACATATCAGTATTATTTATATTGGAGGTTCATCGGGTTCACCGCCTACAACGGATCCTGGCCCCCACACATATCAGTATTATTTATATTGGAGGTTCACCGCCTACAGCGGATCCTGGCCCAGATCCTGGCCCCCACACATATCATCCAACCCTAAATCATGGACGCTCTAGCCCCAAAGAACTCATGACACAATAATAACCCAACTACCTTGACCTTCCGAGCTCAAAACCCACTCCATGGTCAACCGTTACCGCTGGGATTACCCAACCGGGGCTCTAAACGAACTCCTATGGCCTCAAAACCATCAAAATCTGATCTGGAACGTCCCAAAACCCTAGTCACGTGCTGTCGCGACCTCGGGAACAATCCCAAGTGCCGCCACGCGCCGGTAGAAGGCCGAAACACACGCCCACGTGCTGGTCACGCGCCTGCTACAGTCCACTCGACCCGATCGATCCACTCGACTCGATCGGTCCGCTCGATCCGACCGGTCCACTCGACTCGACCGATCGTCAGCGACTCATTGGAGAAGACGATCGGACCGCCGCCGCCGCTGTCTAGTTCGCCGAAAATCGCCATTTCCTGCCGATTTTTAAGGTTTTCTAACTTCTTCAATTCTTGACCGATTTTCACGATCCACACATGTAAATTCATCTCAATTGGTGAAAGGTGTCCACCTTGAGTGGAATAAAATGGCTTGGTCCAGGGTTCGATCCTCAAAGGCTGCAGCTAGGGGATTTGGATGGGGACCTCGCTAACAATACCTTTGGGCTGGTGTGTGTGCTTAAGGCTGCCACATGGGGCTTCGCTTTGGGAGGATTCCCGACGGCCATAATCATGCCGTCAAGGGCGGGGTTGCCGTGCGGGGTGGGTCGTTACAGTATGATGGAATCCTCCATAATATACCTCATATGATCCCAAGAGTATGATGGAATCCTCCATAACATACCTCATATCATTCCGAGAGTATGATGGAATCCTCCATAACATACCTCATATTATTCCGAGAGTATGATGGAATCCTCCCTAACATACCTCATATCTTCCTGAGAGTATGATGGAATCCTCCATAACATACCTTATATCATCTTGAGAGTATGATGGAATCCTCCATAACATACCTCATATCATCCCGAGAGTATGATGAAATCCTTCATAAAATACCTCATATCTCTCCGGGCATATGAGGGAATCCTCCCTGACATACCACGTCAATTACCTGCAAAGTCCCACCAGGCCGAAGCCTAACCCACCTTCCTGGCCCAAACCCCCAAACCATCAAATACCTAGGCCTAAGCCCACATACATCACCCCGGGCCTCTGCCTAAAATCCATATGCTGGAATTCATAAAATTACTTTCCCGGCTTAAGCCCAAGTCAATGCCAAAATCGTTTCCCAAAATCATTATTGAGATCCATAATCAGTGAAAAATCGAAATAAAATCATTATGCTGAATTTCCAAGGTTTAGACAAATAATAAACACTTTAATTATTCATAATTTCTGAGACCTTGAAACAATAAATCATTTTAGAATCATTCCATTTAATTCCTGAAACTCATAATTATAATAAATCATTCTTAATTTGAGAAATACATAACGATAAGAAATTCAATAAATCCATTTAAACCCTTATCCTTAGTTTCCGAGCCTTAAAAGGATAATAGTATATTTTCTTATAATTTCTCTCAATTCCCACCACTTATAATCTTTACTATTACATTTAAAACATCGAATTACGCATGTCTTACAAACTAGGAAACCAAGTCCACTCACCTCGAGGCCCGAACGAGCCAAATTTCCAACTAATCGATTCGTCGTGACCTTCGGAGCCACCACGCTTGTCAAAATGATATATGACATTATTAAATTGAAATTATAAACCTAAATCCAACCCCCGAAACCCCGGGAAGTATACACGCGTCCTAACATAAACGCATCCACTTTGTACACCCAAAACTACCCCTAAATGATCTCTGATTGACCCGAAACCTACGCCAACAGGTCCGGAACATCGAGAACTTTAAAACCCGTGTTCGCCGGAGCTCGAGGAGGAGCTCCACGCGCCAACGGAAGGTTGGCGGCCCTTCCACGCGCTGACATGCGCCCACACTCGCTTGGCACTATTCACAAAATATTCCGTCAATTCTAACAGAATATTCTAACGGCGAAGGAATATTTGTCTATTACTATATCGTTCGATTTAACAGAATATGCTAACGCCGTTAGCATATTCCGTTAAACTTAACGGCGTCAATCCTAACCAGAGCAACGAAATATTCCGCCACCGGACCACAGTTAACAATCTGTCGTAGAACCCCGTATTAGCATTTTCCCCATCCCCCGGCACGATGACCCCGCTATTTTGCGCAAACAATTTCAAATTTTCTATTTCCCTAATTTCATAACATATTTTCTATTTGCATATTTTCCTAACAAATTTTCTAATTTCCTACACAAATTTCCACAAATTCTAAACAATTTCTACACATTTTCCACAATAAATACACAATTTCCTAACATAATTATATCCAAAATTCTTAACAAAATTAAATTGAGAGGCAAACACATATACCTTTTTATAAGTATTCCTTCAAATTAACCACAAATTTCATAAAACACAAAACATAATTAGTTTCCAATCAAAAATCAAAATTTCAAAACTAAAAAAATTAAATTTCTCAAACTTTCAAAATTGATATTGGTGATTGAGAGAGAAATAAATTTGATTGATAGTGAAAATGGTGATGAGATGATGATTGTAGCTAGAGAGAGAGAGTGAGAGAGCGAGAGAGAGAGATAGAGAGAGTGTGAGTCTGATATTGAAGGCAGAGAGGAAGAAGAAGAAATGAGCGTCTGAGTTATTTAGTGTGTTTAGACTTTTGCCCGACGAAGCATATTTGCAGGGCCAAGTTTAATGATTTGTCGGGCAAAGTTAAGTCAACGCCAAGTGTTACCCGACGATCAATATTTGTCGTTGGATCTAATCTTACCCGACGGATAGAACAAATCGTCGGGCTAACCCTTCCTATTTTACGCGCCAACAACTTGTTCTTCCCGCCAACACCTTACCCGGCGAGCCTTTGTTTTCATCGTGCAAAATATATTTACGCGGCAAAACTACTTCGTCGGGCAAAAACTTGTCGGACAAACTCGGTTTTCTTGTAGTGTACAACCTGACTGACAATCATTTTTTATGTTTTATATTTTAAAAAGTTTTCTTTTTCCAATGTCTCCTTAAAAAATTTAATTAATTCAGTTTTCTTTTTTATAGCGTATATATATATATATATATATATATTATATCTTTAATTATTTTCTTAAGAACTGACCCCAATTTTGTCATGAATCATTTATCTACAAAGCGAGTGCTATAGGTACTTTCTACAGTCATGGCCGCGTGCACGGTGGCGTCGGACGCCGTAACCCCTACAGTCGTTCCGTCGGATCACGCGGTGGCCGCTACAATGGTGTCGTCGGACGCAGCCCCTACAATGGGGGACGATATGGCTTCGTACGCGGTGGCCGCATGAATGGTGGAGGTCGGGACCCCTACAATGGGGGACGATATGGTGGTCGCAATGACAAACCGGGGGGACAATATGGTGGTCGCAATAACAAACCGGGAGGACCTAGAGCTCCTGATACCGAAACAAAGAATTAAATTAATTAGAAGCCTTTTAAGAGCACTATTATATATGGATGCTTTGTTTGTCAAGAAAAAGGTCTGTTCGTTTGAGTAATCCAATAATAAACTCTCCATTGTAAGCATGTTTTAAGGTTTATAATGTATTATATTCAATGTGTAATCTTTCCTTTTTCATTATAATTGTATCTTAATTAAAACTTATCAATTATACAATCTAGGTAATTAATGTACAATTAAATCTTAAATCTATGTAGATAATTTTTTTTTTTTTGGAGCTAATTTCCACACTACATATTTTTGTGCACTTACTTACAGATAATGGGAAAAGTATGTAATAGGAGAAGTGGATAATCGGGAAAGTACGTAATTTTTTCCATTAAATTGTTTACTAATAACCATAGGGTGTGTTTGGATGGAGAATTTTAAGATTATTAAGAATTTATCAAATGACAGAATTTAAAATAACGGAAATTAATTTTCCAGAATTTATGAAGTTTCATGTTTGGGTAACATAAAATTTAAGTAAAATGAAATTTAAACCAGTAAATTAATGTTCATATATAAATGGTAGTTATAAAGATGAAATTTTGAAAATGACACATTTTTATATGGAATTTAAACTTAGGATTTGTAGAATCCAAATTTCAAGTTTTTTATTTTCTTAGAATTTTAAATTCCTATCTTCATGCATCCAAACAAGATAATTGGTGCATAGAAAACTAGAAAATCTAACTTTTTAACAAATCCCATGTTTTTTTCCCTCATCCAAACACACTCATATAGAATTTAGACATTAATGATATTGATTTTCTTTGTTATTGTTTACTAACTCCTATAAATCGGAATGAAATCTAGCTTGATTATTAAAATATCCTTGTACAATAATATGTTATATTTAATTTATTTTGTTTTTTGTAGGATTGAGGTTGTGTCTTATAGAGCCAATTAATAATAAGTCCAAAATGTCATATATCTTCTTCTAGTTGTTCATTAATGAAATCTAAAAGGAGGTAATAGAAATCACTAACACATTTCCCTAGTTAATCACATTACCCCAAAATAGGTAACCATACCAAAAAAAATTCATTAATAAAATCTGAGAAAATATGCATGATATATATATATTGCAATACAAAGCTCATTGATAAAAATTGTAAATCATGTTCGTAGTTGTTGATGAAAGTGACTCAGAAAATGAGGATTGATTCACATGTGAAAATCATTACTTACTTTTTTTTTTGTCAAAACTTCTGAATTTATTAAATTCGTATAGAAAGGCCAACGTCTTCCACTAACAAGTTAAACAACCATACAGGTTCAAGGCCTTCCCACTTATGGGAGCCCACTTCCTTCATGGCAAAGGAAGCCACACAATGGGCAACCTTATTACAAGCTCTCGGAATAAAACGGATAGAAAAAGATTGAAACCTCCTACTAAGAACAACCATAGCTTGCAATAGAGGCCTCACAACAACAGCTATCACCAATCTCTTTCACAAGAAACTGGGCATCCGATTCCACCTGAACATGATCATAGCCAGTGTCTACACAAGCTTGCATCGCTTCACGAACTGCGTAAGCCTCCACTTGCAAACTTGAAAGGCACCGCAGACCACCAGTTGCTCCTCCTTGAATGAAACTCCCCAAAAAAGAGCGTACAACCCATCCAGATGCGGCACTGCCATCCTCCGCTCGCCAGGCGCCATCAAAATTAAATTTTTGTACCCCTGCTGCAGGTCTCGTCCACAAGGTTGGTTGTGGTACTTGCATCCCGGTCCTCACCGGCGTTGCAGTGATCAAAGTAGCCTTTTTCGATTTTGCATCCACTTTCTTCGATACATGCCGCTGTGTCAATTCAATATCCTTCCCAGGGTCTATGACTTCGTCCTGAAAACATTTTGCATTTCGGCACTTTCACATTCTCCAAAGTCCGAAAACCAACCATTGAACCACCTCATTTCTACCGGTTTTTCCTTTGAGCCACCCCACAACACGATCCCATGCATCCCTAAATGCCAATCCACGCAACACAGTAGTATCTAGTTGGGACAGCCAAACCAAAAGAACCGTGCAAATGGGCACATGAACAGAAGGTGGGTTTGAGTCTCATCTTCCTCATCACAGGTTGGGCACCTATTCTCGACCGGCACTCTACGTCGAGCCATATTATGTCTCACTACTAGGGTCCCTCATGGCCCCCTCCATATAAAATGTCGCAGTTTAGAAGGAACATCAAGGCTCCACACCAATTTCCAACTTTCCATATTCACCAACATTGAACTACATTCCCCTCTTCCTTTGTTTTTAAATTCCCCATTTTGCATCATCTCTCTTGCAAGTTTATAGCCTGTTTTGACTGAATAATCACCATTTTTTGTATAGTGCCATATCAATTGATCAGGGAGACCATACCTGCTTAGGGGAATAGCACTAATGCAAAGCTTGTCTTCCCCCACCACAGCCATAGCAATAGCATTCACATCCCATGTTCTTGTCTCAGCATGGATTAATTCTCTTACTAGCACCAGGGCATTTGTTTGCACATTTTTAATGGTGAAGGGTCTACGAGAAGGAATCCAAGGGTCTTCCCGCACTCTCACTTGCGATTCGTCCCATATTCTCTAGAGAATCCCGGCTTTGAAAATGTAACGACCCGGACCAGAAATTAAACTATTTTGAGGATTGGACAATTTTACCCTCAGTTTTGGACGGGTTCGGGAGTCACTTTTTGACTGGCAAGACTTTTGGGAAATTTTCTAAAGTCGTTGCGTAGGTCTCGAACTCACGAGTTCGTAGACAGGCGGCACGCGGAAAATGGAGACCCGGTGAGTACGTTACGGGTCTAGAAGCTTCAGGGGCAGTTTGGTAATTTTGGAGAAGTTGGAACTATATAATAGATATTTTCTCTCTCCTCTGCAGATTGGTCAGTATGGTCCCTCTCTCTCCTACCCGAAAACCCCCCCCCCCCCCCCCCCCCCGTGTGAACACAAAGCTTGATCTGCATCGGACGGATTTTGATCCGAGTTGAGTGAAACCAAGGTCGGGAGGATCATCCCCGGGACCCCACGAGCATTTTGGGGTAGATATTGGAGCGGGAGCACCGCCGTAGGCGACGGACGGAGGAGGGAGGTGAACCGAAACTTCTCGGCCGTTTTCCGGCCAAACCAGGTACGATCTCGGAACTTTGACCTCATATTTGGATTCCTGGTGAAGAGTAGATAAATTTCCATGTATAGATCGTGAAAAACGATTAAGAAATGAAGAAGTTAGAAAACTGGTAGTTTCGGCCGGAAATGGGGGATTCCGGCGAACCAGACGGCGGCGGAGGTGGCGGTCCGGTCATCTTCTCCGGCCAGCCTCCGGCGACGGTGACGGCGTCCAGTCGTCTTCTCCGGCGAGTCACCGGTGACCGGTCGGGTCGAGTTGAACCGGTCGGGTCGAGTTGGACCGGTCGGGTCGAGTTGAACCGGTCGGGTCGAGTTGAACCGGTCGGGTTGAGTAAACCGGTCGGGTCGAGTTGGACCGGGTCAGGTTGAGCCGGACTGGGTTGGACCGGTCCAGGCGCGTGAACACTGTAGTAGCGCGTGACCGGCGCGTGAGCGCGCGTGGGTGCGTGAGCCGACCTTCCGGCGGCGCGTGGCGGCGCGTGGGGCCGAGACTGAGGTCACGGCGACGCGTGGGAACTAGTTTTCGACGTTCCGAATCTGTTGGTACAGGTTTGAGGTTGATCAGACGTCGTTTAGAGATTGTTTTGGGCAATCCCAGCGGTAATAGTTGACCGTATTAGCGGGTTTTGAGCTCGGGAAGTCCAGGTAGTTGGGACATTATTGTACATGTGTTGCTTGGGCTAGAGCGTCTATGAATTAAGGGTTGGTTGATGTATATTAGTGGACTATTGTTTATAAACTGTAATGTATGCATCAATGTATCTTTGTTTACATATTGTTATGTATTGTTGCAATGATTATAATATGATACTGATATTATATGATAGTCGAGATATGCCGACTGATATGATATGATAGTCGAGATATGCCGACTGATATGATATGATAGTCGAGATATGCCGACTGATATGATAGTCGAGATATGCCGACTGATATGATAGTCGAGATATGCCGACTGATATGATATGATAGTCGAGATATGCCGACTGATATGATATGATAGTCGAGATATGCCGACTGATATGATAGTCGAGATATGCCGACTGATATGATATGATAGTCGAGATATGCCGACTGATATGATAGTCGAGATATGCCGACTGATATGATAGTCGAGATATGCCGACTGATATGATATGATAGTCGAGATATGCCGACTGATATGATAGTCGAGATATGCCGACTGATATGATATGATAGTCGAGATATGCCGACTGATATGATATGATAGTCGAGATATGCCGACTGATATGATAGTCGAGATATGCCGACTGATATGATAGTCGAGATATGCCGACTGATATGATATGATAGTCGAGATATGCCGACTGATATGATATGATAGTCGAGATATGCCGACTGATATGATAGTCGAGATATGCCGACTGATATGATATGATAGTCGAGATATGCCGACTGATATGATATGATAGTCGAGATATGCCGACTGATATGATATGATAGTCGAGATATGCCGACTGATATGATAGTCGAGATATGCCGACTGATATGATAGTCGAGATATGCCGACTGATATGATAGTCGAGATATGCCGACTGATATGATATGATAGTCGAGATATGCCGACTGATATGATAGTCGAGATATGCCGACTGATATGATATGATAGTCGAGATATGCCGACTGATATGATATGATAGTCGAGATGTGCCGACTGATATGATATGATAGTCGAGATATGCCGACTGATATGATATGATAGTCGAGATATGCCGACTGATATGATATGATAGTCGAGATGTGCCGACTGATATGATATGATAGTCGAGATATGCCGACTGATATGATATGATAGTCGAGATATGCCGACTGATATGATAGTCGAGATATGCCGACTGATATGATAGTCGAGATATGCCGACTGATATGATATGATAGTCGAGATATGCCGACTGATATGATATGATAGTCGAGATATGCCGACTGATATGATATGATAGTCGAGATATGCCGACTGATATGATAGTCGAGATATGCCGACTGATATGATAGTCGAGATATGCCGACTGATATGATAGTCGAGATATGCCGACTGATATGATATGATAGTCGAGATATGCCGACTGATATGATAGTCGAGATATGCCGACTGATATGATATGATAGTCGAGATATGCCGACTGATATGATATGATAGTCGAGATGTGCCGACTGATATGATATGATAGTCGAGATATGCCGACTGATATGATATGATAGTCGAGATATGCCGACTGATATGATATGATAGTCGAGATGTGCCGACTGATATGATATGATAGTCGAGATATGCCGACTGATATGATATGATAGTCGAGATATGCCGACTGATATGATAGTCGAGATATGCCGACTGATATGATAGTCGAGATATGCCGACTGATATGATATGATAGTCGAGATATGCCGACTGATATGATATGATAGTCGAGATATGCCGACTGATATGATATGATAGTCGAGATATGCCGACTGATATGATAGTCGAGATATGCCGACTGATATGATAGTCGAGATATGCCGACTGATATGATATGATAGTCGAGATATGCCGACTGATATGATAGTCGAGATATGCCGACTGATATGATATGATAGTCGAGATATGCCGACTGATATGATATGATAGTCGAGATATGCCGACTAATATGATATGATAGTCGAGATATGCCGACTGATATGATATGATAGTCGAGATATGCCGACTGATATGATATGATAGTCGAGATATGCCGACTGATATGATAGTCGAGATATGCCGACTGATATGATATGATAGTCGAGATATGCCGACTGATATGATATGATAGTCGAGATATGCCGACTGATATGATATGATAGTCGAGATATGCCGACTGATATGATAGTCGAGATATGCCGACTGATATGATAGTCGAGATATGCCGACTGATATGATATGATAGTCGAGATATGCCGACTGATATGATATGATACATGACTAGCACACCCCAAGGGATACCCTGGTGGCTAGGGACAGGATAGTCGAGAGATATGCCGACTGATATGTTATGGTAGCCGAAGGTTATACCGGCTGATGATACGATATGATAGCCGAGGATATATCCGGCTCTAATATGAAACAGACGACAATGGTCATGGGCTTAATCAACCTATGAAAATACTTCGTTAGCCGGGTCAGTGGGTAGGTGTGGGCGGTGACCCAGAGGGACGAATTATGGTTGGTTTACAAGTATTTGACTAGTCTGTTGTCTTGTGGTATTCCAGTAGAGAAGTCAGCAGTGTCTGACCTACTGACGTTTGGTGACATAGGGTATTCCTATTTGGACCACCACTACTCTGAGGTTTTGGTTTTGACCAGTATACTCTCCTGCGTCTGACAGGTATAAGCGGTTAGTAAGTACAGAGGTTCTGTCGGGAACCCTGTAAGGCTTAATAAAAAATTATTCCAGAACAAAGGGTATTTCTGGTGTTTAAATTTTGAAGTAAAGAGCTGTCAGATGGGATAAGGGTTCTTTCCGGGTTTCGAGGGAAAATTCGGGAAGGGTCCTTACAAGTGGTATCAGAGCTCTAGGTTAACTTCCTGCAGACTGCACACTTGTGTGCAAAATTATTTATGGATTTCGGTTAACAAGATGCCTCCGAGACGTGAGTTTCGTCAACGGTCGGGGAATGGTGGAGATAACCATGAACCTACAGTGGAGCCTGATTTGAGGCAGACACTGGAACAGCTGGGTCAGACTTTAGCTTCTGTACTCCAGGACAGGGCTTCTCATGAAGTCTCTGATATTGAGAGAGCCCAGAGACTAGGGGCGACGATATTCATGGGTGACTCTAGCCCAGATGAGGCCGAGGAGTGGATTACTCGCATGGAGCAGGTGTTCTTGATTATGAGGTGTCCTCTAGAAGAGAGAGTTCTACTGGCCACATTTTTTTTACTAGGTGGTTCTGCTTACCACTGGTGGCACTCATTGGAGGTGTCAGGCTGGAATGTCCATACGCTTACTTGGCAGACTTTCCGGGAACGCTTCTTGGAGCAGTTTTACCCTCGCTCACACCGGAACGTTAAGGAGGCCGAGTTCTTGCATTTACAGCAAGGAGACATGACGGTGGCCCAGTATGAACAAAGATTCATAGCGCTGAGTCGCTTTGCACCGACGTTGGTAGCGACCGAGTCAGACAAGTGCCACAGATTTGAGAGTGGACTGCGGAGTGAAATTCGGTCAGCAGTTACGTCTATGGACCACACTTCGTTGAGGATTTTGGCTGATGCTGCAGCTCGAGTAGAGTTGAGTTTGGGTTTCCCAATGCCACAGTAGTACAGTGGGTACAGGAGACTCGAGTAGCACCGGAGGTGGTCACGGATAGAGAATTGTCTCCAATTGGTTGGGACATGGGTATTAGTACTCCTACCGGAGATATGTTAGTGGCGAACCTAGTGATTCGCAGTTGTCCGGTGATGGTTGAAGGCCATGGTTTGGAGGTAGATTTAATCCCCTTAGATATCTTTGAGTTTGATGTGATTCTGGGGATGGATTGGTTGTCCATGCACCATGCCTCCATAGACTGTTACGATAAGACAGTAGTTTTTCGGAGTCCAGGATTCCCTGAACTTACATTTCGGGGAGATCGTAGGGTATTACCCTATGGAGTGATATCAGCGTTAACAGCTGAGAGATTGTTGAGAAAAGGTTGTGAGGGTTACTTGGCTCATGTGATAGATGCTCGGAATACTTCTATGAGAGTGGAGGATATTTCTGTGGTGAGTGAATTCTCTGATGTGTTTCCAGATGATCTTCCAGGATTACCACCACACCGTGAGATTGAGTTCACAATCGAGCTTTTGCCAGGTACTCAACCTATCTCACATGCACCGTACAGGATGGCACCGGCAGAATTGCGAGAGTTAAAGACTCAATTGCAGGACTTGGTGAATATGGGATTTATTCACCCAAGTGTTTCACCATGGGGTGCACCGGTATTAATTGTGAAGAAAAAAAAAGGATGGTGGTATGATGTTGTGTATCGACTACCGGCAGTTAACTAAAGTGACGGTGCAAATTCTGTATTTGAAGGAAAAGGTACTTCGCAGAAAGACTTTTCCTCTAGTTAAAGTATTGTGGAAGAATTATAACGTGGAGCAGGCCACGTGGGAAATCGCGGAACTAATGCGGGCACAATATCCTCATTGTTTCATGGTTAGGAATGAATTTCGGGGACGAAATTTCTTAAGGAGGGTAGATTGTAACGACCCGGACCAGAAATTAAACTATTTTGAGGATTGGACAATTTTACCCTCAGTTTTGGACGGGTTCGGGAGTCACTTTTTGACTGGCAAGACTTTTGGGAAATTTTCTAAAGTCGTTGCGTAGGTCTCGAACTCACGAGTTCGTAGACAGGCGGCACGCGGAAAATGGAGACCCGGTGAGTACGTTACGGGTCTAGAAGCTTCAGGGGCAGTTTGGTAATTTTGGAGAAGTTGGAACTATATAATAGATATTTTCTCTCTCCTCTGCAGATTGGTCAGTATGGTCCCTCTCTCTCCTACCCGAAAACCCCCCCCCCCCCCCCCCCCCCGTGTGAACACAAAGCTTGATCTGCATCGGACGGATTTTGATCCGAGTTGAGTGAAACCAAGGTCGGGAGGATCATCCCCGGGACCCCACGAGCATTTTGGGGTAGATATTGGAGCGGGAGCACCGCCGTAGGCGACGGACGGAGGAGGGAGGTGAACCGAAACTTCTCGGCCGTTTTCCGGCCAAACCAGGTACGATCTCGGAACTTTGACCTCATATTTGGATTCCTGGTGAAGAGTAGATAAATTTCCATGTATAGATCGTGAAAAACGATTAAGAAATGAAGAAGTTAGAAAACTGGTAGTTTCGGCCGGAAATGGGGGATTCCGGCGAACCAGACGGCGGCGGAGGTGGCGGTCCGGTCATCTTCTCCGGCCAGCCTCCGGCGACGGTGACGGCGTCCAGTCGTCTTCTCCGGCGAGTCACCGGTGACCGGTCGGGTCGAGTTGAACCGGTCGGGTCGAGTTGGACCGGTCGGGTCGAGTTGAACCGGTCGGGTCGAGTTGAACCGGTCGGGTTGAGTAAACCGGTCGGGTCGAGTTGGACCGGGTCAGGTTGAGCCGGACTGGGTTGGACCGGTCCAGGCGCGTGAACACTGTAGTAGCGCGTGACCGGCGCGTGAGCGCGCGTGGGTGCGTGAGCCGACCTTCCGGCGGCGCGTGGCGGCGCGTGGGGCCGAGACTGAGGTCACGGCGACGCGTGGGAACTAGTTTTCGACGTTCCGAATCTGTTGGTACAGGTTTGAGGTTGATCAGACGTCGTTTAGAGATTGTTTTGGGCAATCCCAGCGGTAATAGTTGACCGTATTAGCGGGTTTTGAGCTCGGGAAGTCCAGGTAGTTGGGACATTATTGTACATGTGTTGCTTGGGCTAGAGCGTCTATGAATTAAGGGTTGGTTGATGTATATTAGTGGACTATTGTTTATAAACTGTAATGTATGCATCAATGTATCTTTGTTTACATATTGTTATGTATTGTTGCAATGATTCCTGGAATTATAATATGATACTGATATTATATGATAGTCGAGATATGCCGACTGATATGATATGATAGTCGAGATATGCCGACTGATATGATATGATAGTCGAGATATGCCGACTGATATGATAGTCGAGATATGCCGACTGATATGATAGTCGAGATATGCCGACTGATATGATATGATAGTCGAGATATGCCGACTGATATGATATGATAGTCGAGATATGCCGACTGATATGATAGTCGAGATATGCCGACTAATATGATATGATAGTCGAGATATGCCGACTGATATGATAGTCGAGATATGCCGACTGATATGATAGTCGAGATATGCCGACTTATATGATATGATAGTCGAGATATGCCGACTGATATGATAGTCGAGATATGCCGACTGATATGATATGATAGTCGAGATATGCCGACTGATATGATATGATAGTCGAGATATGCCGACTGATATGATAGTCGAGATATGCCGACTGATATGATAGTCGAGATATGCCGACTGATATGATATGATAGTCGAGATATGCCGACTGATATGATATGATAGTCGAGATATGCCGACTGATATGATAGTCGAGATATGCCAACTGATATGATATGATAGTCGAGATATGCCGACTGATATGATATGATAGTCGAGATATGCCGACTGATATGATATGATAGTCGAGATATGCCGACTGATATGATAGTCGAGATATGCCGACTGATATGATAGTCGAGATATGCCGACTGATATGATAGTCGAGATATGCCGACTGATATGATAGTCGAGATATGCCGACTGATATGATATGATAGTCGAGATATGCCGACTGATATGATAGTCGAGATATGCCGACTGATATGATATGATAGTCGAGATATGCCGACTGATATGATATGATAGTCGAGATGTGCCGACTGATATGATATGATAGTCGAGATATGCCGACTGATATGATATGATAGTCGAGATATGCCGACTGATATGATAGTCGAGATATGCCGACTGATATGATAGTCGAGATATGCCGACTGATATGATATGATAGTCGAGATATGCCGACTGATATGATATGATAGTCGAGATATGCCGACTGATATGATATGATAGTCGAGATATGCCGACTGATATGATAGTCGAGATATGCCGACTGATATGATAGTCGAGATATGCCGACTGATATGATATGATAGTCGAGATATGCCGACTGATATGATAGTCGAGATATGCCGACTGATATGATATGATAGTCGAGATATGCCGACTGATATGATATGATAGTCGAGATATGCCGACTAATATGATATGATAGTCGAGATATGCCGACTGATATGATATGATAGTCGAGATATGCCGACTGATATGATATGATAGTCGAGATATGCCGACTGATATGATAGTCGAGATATGCCGACTGATATGATATGATAGTCGAGATATGCCGACTGATATGATATGATAGTCGAGATATGCCGACTGATATGATATGATAGTCGAGATATGCCGACTGATATGATATGATAGTCGAGATATGCCGACTGATATGATATGATAGTCGAGATATGCCGACTGATATGATATGATAGTCGAGATATGCCGACTGATATGATAGTCGAGATATGCCGACTGATATGATAGTCGAGATATGCCGACTGATATGATATGATAGTCGAGATATGCCGACTGATATGATATGATACATGACTAGCACACCCCAAGGGATACCCTGGTGGCTAGGGACAGGATAGTCGAGAGATATGCCGACTGATATGTTATGGTAGCCGAAGGTTATACCGGCTGATGATACGATATGATAGCCGAGGATATATCCGGCTCTAATATGAAACAGACGACAATGGTCATGGGCTTAATCAACCTATGAAAATACTTCGTTAGCCGGGTCAGTGGGTAGGTGTGGGCGGTGACCCAGAGGGACGAATTATGGTTGGTTTACAAGTATTTGACTAGTCTGTTGTCTTGTGGTATTCCAGTAGAGAAGTCAGCAGTGTCTGACCTACTGACGTTTGGTGACATAGGGTATTCCTATTTGGACCACCACTACTCTGAGGTTTTGGTTTTGACCAGTATACTCTCCTGCGTCTGACAGGTATAAGCGGTTAGTAAGTACAGAGGTTCTGTCGGGAACCCTGTAAGGCTTAATAAAAAATTATTCCAGAACAAAGGGTATTTCTGGTGTTTAAATTTTGAAGTAAAGAGCTGTCAGATGGGATAAGGGTTCTTTCCGGGTTTCGAGGGAAAATTCGGGAAGGGTCCTTACAGAAAACCTTCTTGGCTTTCAAAACTCCCTTCCATCCCTATGACGTTCCTGCACCACCCTTTGCCTCCAAAAAACGCTCATTAGCAAAATATTTCACTTTATATACCTTAGCAATCAAGGACTCCGGATTCTGTAAAATACACCAGCAAATCTTAGTTAGCATGGCCAAGTTGAAGGCTCTTAAGTCCTGAAATCCTAGGCCCCCAAGTACTTTCGGTTGTGCTAAGTTTGCCCATGTTTTCCATTAGTGAATACCTTTGATGTCCTGCCTTTTTTCCCACCAATAGCAAGATAGGGACCGCTCAATATCCTTACATACCTCACTGGTAGCATGAAACACGACATAGCATAGGTGGGTAGTGATAAAGCCACTGCTTTCAATAAAACTTCCATCCCCGCCGTGCTTAAAAATTGTTCCGCCCATCCATGCAGTTTGGACTCCGCTTTCTTTCTGAGATCTTCAAATAACACTCTCTTAGATGCCCCAAAATCTGACTGTAATCCAAGGTATTTTCCGAGCCCATTACTCTCCTTGATCCCCAATATCTGAATTATCTACTCCTTACTTTTCTTAGAACATTTAGTGCTGAAAAAAACTGAACTTTTGTCAAAATTTATCACAGGTCTGGACCCGTCAGAATAACAGTGCAACACTTCCTTGATACACAAGGCTTCTTCCCTGGTCGCCTTACAGAAAAATACAGAGTCATGTGCAAAGAAAATGTGAGATATTTGGAAAGCATCGGGGGCAACTCTAATGCCGTGAAAGCTCCCTTCCTACTCCTTTCTCCTAAGAATCGTTGATAATCCTTTAGCACACATAAAAAAATAAAAAAGGGGAAAGTGGTCACCTTGTCTCAGGCCTCTCGAAGGAGAAATATAGCCAGTTGCCTCCCCATTCACTAGGACAATATATGTTGGGGTAGATATGCATTCATAAATCCATAAGCAAAATTTTCTGTCAAAACCCAATGTATGCATGATTGTAATCAAGAAGCTCCATTCAACCCTGTCAGATGCCTTGGACATGTCAAGGTTAATAATCATCTCTTTTTCTTTGGCTCCTTTCTTATGTTTTATCGTATGCATCACCTCATGCACAACTAGGACATTATCTGTGATCTGCCTCCCTTGGACAAAGGCTGATTGGGTAGGACTAATAATATGATCCAAAACCTTCTTCAGACGATTTGTTAGAATTTTTAAAATAATCTTGTTGAGAACATTACAAAGAGAAATCGGTCTGAGCTGTGACATATTAGTAGGGCTAGTTACCTTTGGAATAAGAGCCAAATGCGTGTGGTTCACTTTGCGCAGTAGTCATCAGGTTTGGAAGAATGATTGAACAGGTTGGCATACTTCCGGTCCAACCACCCCCAATGTTTTTGGAAAAAGTTTGCAGTAAATTCATCCGGGCCAGGGGATTCGGTGGGATGAAAGCCCCTCACCACCTGCCGGATTTCCTCCTCATAAACCTCAGCCACCATCTGATCGTTTTCCACTTCTGTGACTTGAGAGCCAAGGCATGGGGAAATCTCTTCCACTCTTTTTGAATGAGATGTAGAGAAAAGTTTATCAAAGTACTCCACTGCCACCCTTTGAATTTCCTCCGGTTCCTCCTTCCACTGACCCTCCTCATCAAAAAGTCCACGAATACGATTAGTGCGCCGTTGAACGACCATTTTGGAGTGAAAGAATTTAGTGTTTTTGTCTCCCTCATTCAGCCATTGGACTCTTGATTTTAATTTCCAGTAGAGCTCCTCATCCCTTACTTCCTTTTTCAGTTCACATTCCACCCTTTGAGCCCTTAAAGAATCATAAGTGGCAGCTTAATAGCACTCCTTCAGTTGGCTTTTTAGCTCCTTAATCTGCATTTTAGAATTACTATTAGACCTCCTCTTCGACATCAAGAGGCTTTTCTTAACCTTCCTCAGCTTCTCAACCACTCGAAAACATCTAGACCATGTCTGCTCCGTTATCCATTGGCTTTTCACTATATAATGACAACCTTGGTCCTCATTCCACCGGGTATCATATATAAAGCGTTTAGGGGCCTTTTGCTGTCCGGGATTAGTGTCCAACACAATCATCGAATGATCGGAACCTCCAATTACCAAGTGAGGAATATTCACGTGAGGATACCGTTTTATCCAGGCATCAAAAGCTAAACCACGATCGAGCCGTTCTTGGCTAAAACCACCGTCCCTCTTATTGCGCCACGTATAAGGTAGCCCGCAAAACCCAGATCAAGCATCCTATTATTTGCTACAAAGCTCTCGAAGGGCCTCATACTAGCTTATGTGCATTGGTTGCCTCCATCATTCTCCTCCTGACTTAAGATGTCATTAAAATCCCCCATAATCAGACATACCTCTTCATTTCTTTGGGTTCTATTACTCAATAACTCCCACTGTTTTTTTTTTGTAGTCTGTTCTGGCATAAATAGCAAAAAGCCTCCGTGGACATTTTTTGTTTTCATCACTAACTAAAGTTTCAATTAAAAATCTGCATATTTGTCTAACACTACATGCTCTAATTTTATCCAAAAAACACACAAACCCCCCACTGAGTCCCCGGGGATCCACAACCTGCATAAAATCCATATGTACCCGTTTTTTCAAGAACGAAAATCATGCACTTCCTGTTTTTGTCTCCAAAAGTATCACCACCTCCACCTTGAGAAGCCGGCATTGCTCCTCCATGTTATGATACGGCAAGTCACCACCGATGCCCTGACAATTCCAACATAATATCCTCATGGCGATTGGGGAGAGGTGGATCTTGCACCCCTCCGCTCAAGAGACCCATTATGGTTGGTCCCAACCACCATGATTGCACCATTTCCCGTATTCTCACACTCCTCGCCATGTCCTGCTTGGGTAGATCTCTGGCGAGTTTGTGGTCTACCTGTGTCTATCCCCTGGTCATCCTCTCCAACATGCCTTGTTCTCTTCCTTCTCTGTTTGCCATGAACCACTATCCATTGCTCTATCAGTGGTCCCAAGGAAAATGGATCGGAGCCTAGAGGGTTGGGGTCATTGGTGATTGCTTCAATTCTTTCCTCATCAATCGTAGCACCCACAACAGTCATTAGGGGAATCATCGCTGATACAGGTACACTCATATCTTCGAGGATGTCCTATGCAAGTTCATTAAGATCAAACCGCCGCGCTAGCCCCCTTGGGCTTTTAGTATTCAATAGTCCTGCATTATACGCCACTTCTCTTTCCCTTCGCTGCTCTTCCTCTTCTTCTTTTTCCTTATGAATTCACGCATCCAATCCTGATGCAATTCCATCCCCTTTCCTGGCTCTTTCCATCTTCTTAGCTTCAGCACCCAAGCGTTCGTTACGCATATGCCACATGGGGTTTTTCAGCGGCCTCCCTCCCTTATCCACACGTGCCTCCAGACCCCGGAATGCATAAAGTTCATCCCTCGTGTGCCCCTCCTCAAGTTCCAGGTTATCCTCACAGCGTCGTGTGGAGAGTTCCAGCCACCCATAGATGAGGCAATAGGTCAACAGTAACTCATAAAGAAAATTCAGCCACTTATCCCCTTCCCTAGGAAATTCAACCATGGCTCCTCTCATTAATGGTTCCATGACATTAAATCGAATTCTAACATGAGAAAACTCCCCAATGCAATCAGACTCACAATTTTTGTCTATGTTCAAGACCTTCCCAATCAGTCCTTCAATTCGCCGGACCGCCGAAGCCATCATACTCAACATTGGGATTCCATGAATCTGGACCCAAAACGTCCCATGTTGTAGGTCCATATTTTCTGGCCTTCTTCTAGTCGAGCTTTCTTCCACCAAGATCAAATCATCATTAAAAGTCTATGGCTCTGTTAGGTCATAATTAATATATGTTTTATCCATGATTTAATATTATTTTACTGATATTTTGTAAATATTTCGTTTTATGAAACTGGAAAAAATAATATATTTGTGAGAAGTGTGCAGAATTAGTTAGAGCTTATAATTACGAGAATTTGGGTGAAATAATCACCTTAATCGGAGTTATAACGAAGAAGTTATGAAAGAAACAAGCGAGGTTACCAAAAAGAGCAAAGCCATTCGATGGCTGCCTACCGAGTGTAAAAGAACAGCCCAGCAGAGGAGCGAATCCATTCAGCAAACGCCCACCGAACCTGCCTTCTCCCTTTCAGCGCGTGCCAGCTTGCACCGAAATCCATTTCCCAGCTTTGACGCCTGTTGACCAGCCCTTTAACCGCGTGTCTTGACTCCCGATTTCGGTGGTTCGGTGGATAACCACCGACATTCATCCTGAAGGCATTCCAGCTGTTCCGACGAGTTTTAAGCCTTAATTTAGGGGATTTTCAACTTGTGTTCACACATATTCTTCATGTTTCAAGGGAATTTCATGCTTATTTAGTTAAGAATTATTATTTTTTGTCATTTTATTTGTAGGAAAGGTTTTAATTAGATTTTTTAAATATTTAGGAAACATTTTCGTTGTAGAATTTAAATGTAAACTTATATTTATTTGAAGATTAATAATTCTGCTATAAATAAAGGTACTAGGGTTTTGAAAAAGGGGGATCGAAGGTCCGAAAAATATACACATAAATAAATCAGAGCAAAAACACTTTTCTTTTAGTTTGTAGTTTCTTTTTTAGTTAGGGCTTCTTGAAGCCCTAGCTATGGTTCTTCTTTAATGTGATTTTGACCCTTGATTTATATTATTATGCATGCTTAATATAATTTAGTTTACTGTGCATCATGAGGTTAGTTTGAGTTTATGAGTTTGACCTACTTATTTTACATGATCTATCGATGAATAATTGCTTATTTGACTAGTAATCTTCTTGTGATTGTTTAGTATCAAGAGTAGTGGTTTTACATCTTAAGTACTTGTAATCTAAATTCATGACAACCTAAATTAAACGACATCTTCTAGGAGTAGTGTGATGTGTCATTATTACACACCCAAAGGCAAAAAGCCCTTCAGAACCCTAATTTCCACTTCATATCATTGATTTCAAAACACTACTCATAGTCTCATACCCATCTCCCTTCATTCGGTTTGGTATGGAAGAAAACAAGCTCTGAGCGAACCGGATGACCGGCCTAGTCAAGAAGCCAACTTTTCATCTAAATTTGTTTTTTGTTTTTTTGACATTGATTATATTGTTCTTTTTACACGTGGGAACACATTGAGAAATAGACTTCAGATGTTTCATTATGAATATGTATGTGGATGAAAACAAATAATATTACAACTTGGGACCTCTTAATTTTGTGTATCCTCCCTACGCTATTATCCTTATCTTAATGCCCTTAAAGAAATAGTCGGCCATTGCACACCATCCCATTTCAAACTTTTCCTTTAAAAATTCTACCAATTCCTTGCACTCCTCAATAGCTCTTGCATCCACGCCGTTTCTCATCAACGGTGGAAAGAACAGCGAAGTTGCAGTGGCCACCACAAACCCGACGGTCAACGGTGTTGACACTGCCCAATGCAGCCGCCACCTTCCCCTTAGCGCCATCTTCACACCAACCTCCGCCACCAAACACACCCCGTGGAGAACAAAGAACCACGTGACCTCCCACGTGGGAGTCACGCGTGTCATGTAATAGAATATGAGCTCGTGCATTAAACCGGATACTAAAAAGGCCGCGAACACTGCCGGGATTGGGGCCCACCGAGGCCCCAAGAAGGTTTCCGCGGCCGACCGTACGGGTTTGTGTACCGTGTGCCGCAGTGTATTTGTGACCATGAGGTTCCATCGCCTGCCCCAAAAATCTTGGAGGGAAGTCGATAGGTAAGGCTCATCGGACGGCAATTCGAGCTCCCACCCTAGAATTGCTCGCATGATAGTGTTGCTCAGGCCAACTATTATGTCCACAAAAAGATACAGCATGCAACAATACTGACCTAATAAAATTTTAGGGTGGATGTATTTTTTGTAGTCCGTTAGGGCAACCAAAATGCCAAAAACCAAGACTTTGGTTGGCAAATTAAGAGGCAATTTAGGGGGCTTTTCCAAGATTGGGTATGATTTTTGAGTCATTTTGTGGTTGTTTGAGTCATTTTGGTTGGTTTTGATTGGGAGGCAAGTGGTGAAGATGAAGAGGAGGAGGGAGTTTTGTTGTTGGTCATATGAAAGCGGGCCGAAACCGAAGGAGAAGAGGAGGAGCTTGAAGGTGCCAACCCAGGTGAGGAACAAGGCAAGAACTCCGGCGGGTAGGGCGGCGGAGGGAGTGAGAGGGAGGATGGTGAAGAGGAGGAAGATAGGAAGGAGAGAGAAAAACCTGATTTTGCCTTTGGGGATTTTAGAAGCTATGAAATAAGTGTAGCACAGAGAGGCCAAGATGGAGAGGCATACCTTCATAAGGCTCTTGATTTCTTGCTCCATTTCCATGATTATTGATTGTTGAGTGGTCTCCTTTTCCTCACCCTAGCTAATCTCGGCTTATCTTATCATACACATTTTGTGTCCGAAATTGCCTGGATATTATAATACCCTCGTATTTTTTATTTATTTACTTTTATTATTTTACAGAAAGAACATTTTACCTTCTTTTTTTTCAAAAGAACGAATATTTTACTTATTTTTTATGGAAGAATATTTACATTTTAGCCTAGAATTTTCTTTTTCAATCTAATTTAGGTAGTTTGCAATTCACAAAGAAGGAAGAGGGTAATGATTCAAGCACCGGTCTAATTTGTTTTCAGATTTAATATTTGGATCTTATAAGTTATTTTGTGACTATTGAAGTGCGTAAGCATTCCCCACACCTTATATCGAGCTCATCCGGAAGTTCAAAAGGTATAAAGAGTGCCCCTAATTTAATATCAATGTTATTTTGTTATTGGAGTTATATTACAAATAGACATTAGTCCCCTACCAACGAATTTAAAGATTCGAAAAACACTAGAACATTAATTTAAATTGAGCTGCATACGGGGATATCAACATTCTCTTTTCAAAAAATGGAGCTTGTACGTAGTGTCGTTTGGCCCATTGGAATTAATAGTCAAAGCCATCTTTGTTGAATTATTATACGATGGTCACCGGCCTGTTTCTCCATTACGTCGATGTTCGCCACATTTGTCATGCACTGCATTCCATAAAACTATTTAACTCTTTCATTACCATTTTCTAAAGTAAATCATTTCGTTAATTAGGAGAAATATCCAAAGTCTACACATATTTTTACATTTTTTTTTAATCCTAAGACCTAATCACATCCAAAGGTTCTAAATAAAATTACGATGTTAATATTATATTAAAGCTCGTAAATATAAGAGGAGGGAAAAAAATTATATTTTTTATTTTTTATTTTAAGATAAAAATTATTTAAGAATTTCATTCTAGTGCTTGCAATTAACTGGAATAATAGTTTGGTTCTAAACATTTCATTCATTTATAGTATTTGAAAAATTATGTAATGAAATGAAAAAAAATTATTAATTTTTACAATAACACCCTTATATCAAGCATCACCTAATATGATAATTTATAGATCTACTAAGGACAAAAAAAGTCCGAACTAATGAAATTCCCAATATGAAGTTAAATATAACATGTCCTCCAAAATTAAAATACACATCATTCAAATTTATTAAAATTCTTAAATCAACAAAAAAAAATAATTGAATATGTCCAAACAAATAGAAAGTCCTAATTTATTAGAAAAACAGCAATTATATTAAATAAATTCATCATCATCATCATCATCGACAGTACAAACTTAATTTTTTCTCTTTTATCCATAATTCTACGAGTCATGGCTGCAAAACATCAAGATCACTATTACATATATTTTCGTGTCCATTATTAATTTTGTGCATAAATATAACACATTAAAATGCCAAATAATTAACAACATATATAATAAGCTGAATAAAACTATATTATAAAAAAACACAGCACCAAAACCTATATAAAATCCAACAGTAACAACACAATACGAATCCAACACAGCGGACAAGCAAGCATGATTTGTATCAAAAAAAAAAAGTAAGCATGATTAGATTAAAATATTCCAATTGAAAAGTAAAAGTTGCAGCAATACTGAGAGTTGTAAGAGAGAAGAAACTTGAAAAAAAATTCTTGGCAGAATCTGGGAACTATTATTTTCTTTTTAAGAATTTGGGGACTAATTTTTCTGCAACAAAAGTGTTTTTCCGAGAATCTCAAATGAAATTATTGCTAAATCAGCTTGGGTTGTTCTTGGAAAAGAGTATAGAGGCTATACCAAGTTAAGGGCGGTTAAACTCCAAGCCTTGAGAAAAGGTTTTGAATATTGTAGAATGAAGGATGATGAATTGCTTTTGGATGCTTACTTTAGTAGATTGTCTGAGATTATTAATCAAATGAGAAGTTATTGAGAAAATATTACTGTTGAAAGACTTGTGCAAAAATATTTGATTAGTTTGACACAAAAGTATGATAGTATTGACACTGTGCTTGAAGAAAGTAAGAATTTGTCTACTTTGAGTGTTGAAGAGGTAATTGGGTCAATCAAGGGATTTGATCAGAGACTCTCGAGCCATGCTGATAATGTTGTTGAGAGTGCTTTCCAAACACTAAGCTTGAGTTCATCAAAGTCAGTGCAGTCAAGTTATAGTCAAGGAAATGCCAAGTCTAACAAGAATTAGAACGGCAAAAACAAGAAATATGAAGGAAAGAACAATTTTGAAAAGAAGAAGAGTTTTGAGAAAGGGTCTAGTAATGATCTGAAGTGCAAAGCGTGTGATAAACCTCATTCCGGTGTGTGTTGGTGCAAGGGAAAGGTGAAATGCTACAAGTGTAACAAGTTTGGGCATATGCAAAAGGATTGCACCTACAAGGGCAATGAGCTTTCCAATTCCATTGAAGAACAAGGTGAAGAAACTACATGTTCTATGTTGGTCATGATGCAACCATTCAAGAAGAATTGAAAGTTTGGTTTGTAGATAGTTGTTGTAGCAATCACATGACACCAAACAAGAATCTTTTCATGAATATTGACAGTTCCAACCCAACCAAGTCATGAAGATGGGAAATTGGTTGATACATTGGGAAATGGTACTATTGATGTACAAACAAAGAAGGGAATCAAGGATGTCATGCTAGTTCCTAAGTTGAAGTAGAATCTGTTAAGTCTGGGGCAATTGGTTGAGCACAGGTACTACTTGTATTTTTGAAACTGCAATTGCAAAATCTATGAAAAAAATAATTCAAGACAGCTTTTGGTCAAAATTGAAATGAAGGGAAATAAAAGCTTTCCTTGGATAATGGAGTATGCAACTCAGTCTGCACTCAAGATGGAAGTGCAAGGAGATTCAAAACTTTGGTACAAAGAGGCTAAGGCACTTGAATTTTCAAAGCCTAAAGAAGCTACATAAAAAAGAAATGGTGCTTGTATTGCCAAATATCCAAGAATGTGAATAAATATGTGGTGGTTGTGCACTTGGGAAGCAAATACAAGGATTTATTTCCAACAGACCAAGAATGGAGAGCTAAAGCTCCATTGGAAATGATTCACACTGATGTTTGTGGACCTATGAAGAATCCTACTCAAGTTGGAAACATGTATTTCTTAATCTTTGTGGATGATTTTTCACCAATGACTTGGGTTTACTTTCTAAGACATAAATAAGAAGTGTTATCATTATTTAAGAAGTTTCAACTAATTGTTGAGCGACAATCTGTTAACTTGATCAAGGTTCTTCGAAGTGATAGAAGGGGAGAGTACACATCACGAGAGTTTGACAAGTTTTGTCAAGATGTTGGAGTTGAGTGACAACTCATGGTTAGCTACACTCCTCATCAGAATCGAGTAGCTGAAAGAAAAAACAGAACCATAGTTGAGATGGTGAAGTCGTTGCTACATGATAAGGGTATGCCTGAGTATAAGTGGGCTGAGGCAGTAAATACTGCAATCTACTACCAATTGTTGTAACGAATCGAAAATTTAATTTGTGAATTTTCGTAAATTAATTTGCAAAAGGACAAAATTACCCATGGTTATTAAGGGGCTTGAAAGTCAATTTTTGTTTCGAGATACTTTTGGCTGTGTTTCGGGGACCGTTGCATAGGTCTCAAACACACGAGTTCGTAGACAAATAGCACGCGGAAAACGGAGTTCGTATGAGAGAGTCGTGAGTCTAGAATTTTCAGGGGTATTTTGGTAATTTTCCCTAGGTAGATATTTTAAATCATACCTTTTTCCAGAATTTTTCTCATTTTGTCCTCTCTCTCCCCGTGCTATCTGTTTCTCTCCTATGAACTCGTGTGAAGGCCAAGGGAGAAACCCAAAAAAATTTGGACGTTTTAGACCCAACCAAGGACATCATCAGCTTCCTCTTCTCCCCACAAGCACAACCATACCCTCCGGGAGCCGAGGGGATCGCTGTGGACGACGGATCAAAGCTCTAAACATTGATATGAACTTCTCGGCAGTTTTCGGCCACCACATGTTTGGGTTCTCAATTTTGACTTGAGATTTGGATTCCTTGGCTCGAGTAGTAGATTTCCATTATTAGAACGTCGAATTTGGTTGAGAATTGAGAGAGATACGAAGGTTTGAAGTTCGGGTGTTCATGGAGGTCCGGTGATGGATAGAATATTCCGTTGCTCTAGTTAGAACTAACGCCGTTAAGTTTAACGGAATATGCTAACGACGTTAGCATATTCTGTTAAATCTAACAGGTGGAATATTCCTTCGCCGTTAGAATATTCTATCAGGATTGACAGAATATTCTATTAATAGTGTCAGGCAAGTAGGGTGATGCAGTCGCGCGTGGAAGGGCCGCCGGCCGTCCACCAACCCGTGCCGGCAGGTGGACCTCCTCCTCGAGCTCCGGTGAACATGAGTTTCAAAGCTCTCGATGTTTGGAACCTTTTCGCGTAGGTTTCGGGTCAATCAGACATCGTTTAGGGGTAGTTTTGGGTGTCCGAAGTGGCTGCATTTTTAGTGTGATGCAAGCGGACCTCCTGGGGTTTAAGGAGTCTAAATGTATGGTTTTAATTATAGTTGGTAATCTCAATTGTTACTTTTGATTGGCGATACTATTCCGGGAACTTCGGAGGAGCATACAACTCGGGATTGAGCTTATTTGGACGCATGGTGAGTGGACTTTGGTTTTGTAAAGTATAATGCATGCATAAAGGTATATTGATATAATTGCTTATTACATATTGTTTTGGAAAAAATTATGGATATTATTAAATTATTACTGGACACGGGCTGTCAATAATTATTTGGAAATGACGTTTTGGACTATGGCCTGGCTTTATGGATTCGGGTTTTTTATGGTTTGACTTGATTGATTTTGGGATTTCAGACGAGTCCACGATTTTGAGTTTAAACCCGGTTTTTCAATGAATTTGGCTTAGGCTAAGAAACAAGAATTTCAAAACATGGATTTTGGTTTTCGCTCAGTTATTGCTCCTGAGGGTCAAGGTTTTCTCTGACTGGCGTCGAGGGTCTTTCTCCGCCAAATCGTTGAGGGTTTTCTAACACTGGTGTCGAGGGGTATTTTCTCCACCAGATCTTTGACGCTGTCTACGCGTAGTACAGGTTTCTGCACAACTTGGGTATATTGGATGTATGGAGGGTATCGAGATACGGCTTGAGATTTCATTTGGGAAGAAGTGGGATATGTTTTTATGTATATTTTGTGTCCAGGTATGTTTACATGATTTTAAACTCATTTGAGGAGGGTATTCAAAGCAGGGTTGTGGACCACGGAATGTTTTCATTATTCGAGTTTTCGTGGGTCCCACCAAGTATTTTAACAAAAGATGGATTTTTTCAGTGGGTTTCTGGATTATCTATATATTATATTTATTTACAAAGGGATTTTATGTTATGCATGCATGGTTTTACTCGTGGATGGAGGAAATGTATGTTTTCCTCGGAAATGATTTTTAAATGATTATTCTGTCCACTCACAACTTTCGTGTTTTAAATCCCCTCCAGGCCGTTGAGTTGACGTAGGCATATCCAGAGGCGGAGGCATTAAGTTTTCAGCTGCTCGTTTACCTAGACTGCCGAGTAGGATTTTTATTTCTATATTTACTTATCCTACCTAGATGTTCTGATAAGTCTTTTGGACTGATTGTAAAATTGTGGTTACATCGTTGGATGGTTGACCTTATTGGAATTTTGAGTGTTATCTGATCCTTCGTCTGAAAGGTGTAATGCAGTTAACCATTCCTTAAGGGGAGATTCTGCTAGATTTTTGGCAGAATTCACATAATTAATTGCAAGGACTTAGGGGTATTTTGGGAATTTCTTTAGGTTGTCAGACGGGAGCAGGGTTCTTCCTGGGTTTCGAGTGGAAATTCGGGAACGGTCCTGTCAACTTGGTATCAGAGCAATAGGTTAAATTCCTGTAGACCATACACCTAGTGTACAACTGATTGTGATATTGATATTTTATGGTTCTTTTCAGCTTAATGCCTCCGAGACGCGAGCCCCGTCAGCGGTCTGGAAACGGTGATGACACATATGAACCCATAGTAGAGCCTGATTTGAGGCAGACCCTGGATCAATTGGGTCGGGCTTTGACTACTGTACTTCAGGGCAGACCCTGGATCAATTGGGTCGGGTGGTGGTGGAGCCGGTTAGGGACAACAATCATCCGCTCAGTTTAGCGGGGCTTCAGAGCAGTCGACCGGGAGACAGAGTGGCAGACCTTCACAGGTGGGTGACACTGGTTGGTACTTCTGTGGGGAGATTGGTCATTTTAAGAGAGACTGTCCACATCGTCATCCGGACAGTAGTTTCTTGGGCTGAGATACTGCTGAACCGGGTTAGAGAGCAGCGTAGACATCTGGTACTACAATAGGGAGCCAGACCCAGTTTAGTGGGGCTAGCAGGGCCAGTGGGGCCAATGGGAGACAAGGGAGTCATGGTTGGTCTTCTGGTACACATGCCTGAGTTTTTGCTATAACTCAGCAACAGGCTCGAGCAGCACCAAAGGTGGTTACTGGTACGTTGTCTATTTTTAATCGTGATACATGTATTTGAATAGATCTCGGGGCTACACATTCTTTTATTTCTCGGGGTTTCACACTTTTTGTTGATAGAGAATTGTCCCCGATTTGTTGGGATATGGGTATTAGCACTCCTACCGGAGATATGTTAGTGGTAAACCTCGTGATACGTAGTTATCCGGTAGTAGTGGGAGGTCATGAGTTAGAGGCAGATTTAATCCCCTTGGACATTTATGATTTTGATGTGATTCTGGGGATGGATTGGTTAACCATGCACCATGCCTCCATAGATTGTTTCGACAAGAGGGTAGTTTTCTGGAGTCCAGGCTTGTCAGAACTTACGTTTCGGGATGATCGTAGGGTACTTCCCTCGGGAGTGATATCGACTTTAACGACTGAGAAATTATTGAGGAAAGGTTACGAGGCTATTTAGCTCATGTGATTGATTATTGGGATACTCCGGTGAGAGTAGAGGATATTCCTGTGGTGAATGAATTTCCCAATGTATTTCCAGAGGATCTTCCGGGATTGCCACCTCACCGGGAGATTGAGTTCACCATAGAACTTCTTCCGGGTACCCAACCTATATCACATGCACAATACAGAATGGCACCGGCATAATTGAGGGAATTGAAGACTCAATTGCAGGACTTGGTGGATATGGGGTTTATTCGACCATGTGTATCACCTTGGGTTGCACCGGTGTTATTTGTAAGGAAGAAAAATGGTGGTTTGAGGTTATGTATCGACTACCAACAGTTAAACAGGGTTACGGTACGGAATAAGTATCATTTGCCACAAATTGATGATTTGTTTGACCAATTAAAAGGGGCAAATTATTTCTTTGAAATTGACCTTCGATCCGGGTACCATCAGTTAAGGATCTGGGAAGGGGATGTTCCCGAAACGGCATTTATGACACAATATGGGCATTATGAGTTCCTGATGATGCCCTTCGGGTTAACTAATGCGCTGGCATCATTTATGGATTTCATGAACAAGGTGTTCCAAAAGTATTTGGACCGATTTGTGATTGTGTTCATCGATGATATCTTGGTATATTCGAAGAGTGCTAAGGCACATGAGAAGCACTTGAGATTGGTGCTGAATATGCTACGGAAAAAGCAATTGTTCGCCAAGTTCAGTAAATATCAGTTTTGGTTTACCAGTGGAGGATTCTTAGGTCATGTGATTTCTGCTGAGGGTATCAGCGTGGATCCCCAAAAAGTTGAGGCAGTGGCAAATTGGGAACAACCGAAGACAGTGTCAGAGGTGAGAAGTTTTCTGGAGTTAGCGGATATTATCAGCGATTCGTAGAAGGATTTTCTATGATAGATGCCCCGTTGACTCGGTTGACTAGAAAAGGAGTCAAGTTTGACTGGGATGATGGGTGTGAACAGAGCTTTCAGGAGCTAAAAAGGAGGTTGACTTCTGCCCCAGTGTTAACCCTTCCATATGATAACGGAGGATTTAAGGTGTACAATGATGCATCATTACGGGGTATAGGCTGCGTGTTGATGCAGCATGGGAAGGTGATGGTATATGCTTCCTGGCAACTTAAACCTCATGTGTTGACTTACCCCACACATGATTTGGAGTTAGCTGCAGTGGTGCACACACTGAAGATTTGGAGACACTATTTATATGGGGAAACATGTCGGATCCTTACTAACCATCAGAGTTTGAAATACTTCTTTACCTAGAAAGATCTGAACATGAGACAGAGGTGGTTTCTTGAGATGATAAAGGATTATGACTTTACCATAGAATATCACCCAGAAAAAGCCAATGTAGTGGCAGATGCCTTGAGTAAGAAGTCCATGGGTTCCTTGGCCCATTTGCATACTGTTTACCTGGCGTTGTTGGTGGAATTCCGAAGAGCGAGAATTATACTTGGCATGGATAGCCATGGGGCTTTGTTGGCTAGTTTCCACATTTGTTCCAATGACGAGTATGAATTTCGCGGACGAAATTTCTTTAAGAAGGGGGGGTGGGGGGCGGTGAATTGTAACAACCCGGAAATTTAATTTGCGAATTTTCGTAAATTAATTTGCAAAATGATGAAATTAGCCTTGGTTGTTAAGGGGCTTGAAAGTTAATTTTTGTTTCGAGACACTTTTGGTTGTGTTTCGGGGACCATTGCGTAGGTCTCGAACTCACGAGTTCGTAGACAAGCGGCACACGGAAAACATAGTTCGTATGCCAGAGTTGTGGGTCTAGAATGTTCAGGGGTATTTTGGTAATTTGCCATGGGTAGATATTTTAAATCAGACCTTTTTCCATATTTTTTCTCATTTTTTCCTCTCTCTCCCCGTGCTATCTCTTTCTCTCCTGTGAACATGTGTGAAGGCTAAGGGAAAACCCCAAAAAAATTTGGACATTTTAGTCCCAACCAAGGACATCATCAGCTTCCTCTTCTCCCCACGAGCACAACCATACCCTCTGAGAGCCGAGGGGATCGCCGTGGACGACGGAGCAAAGCTCTAACCATTGACCGGAACTTCTCGACCAGTTTCTAGCCACCACAGGTATGGGTTCTCAATTTGGACTCCTTGGCTCGATTAGATAGATTTCCATTATTAGAACGTCGAATTTGGTTGGGAATTGAGACGTACGAAGGTTTGAAGTTCGGGTGTTCATGGAGGTCCAGTGACGGAATATTCCGTCTTCGACGGAATATTCTGTTTCTCTGGTTAGAACTGATGCCGTTAAGTTTAACGGAATATGCTAACGGCGTTAGCATATTCTGTTAAATCTAACAGACGGAATATTCTTTCGCCGTTAGAATATTCCGTCAAGATTGACAGAATATTATATGAATAGTGCCAGGCTAGTAGGGTGATGTAGTCGCGCGTGGAAGGGTCGCCGGCCATCCACCGGCGCGTGGAGCTCCTCCTCGTGCTCCGACGAACATAAGTTTCAAAGCTCTCAACGTTCCGGACCTTTTGGCGCAGGTTTCGGGTCAATCGGACATCATTTAGGGGTAGTTTTGGGTGTCCGAAGTGGCTGCATTTTTAGTATGATGCAAGCGGACCTATCGGGGTTTAAGGAGTCTAAATGTAGGGTTTTAATTATTGTTGGTAATCCCGATTGTTACTTTTGGCAGGCGATACTGCTCTGGGAACTTCGGAGGAGCATACGACTCGAGATTGAGCTTATTTAGACGTGTGGTGAGTAGACTTTGGTTTTGTAAAGTATAATGCATGCATAAAGGTATATTGATATAATTGCTTATTACGTATTGTTTTGGTAAAAATTATTGATATTATTAAATTATTACTGGACACAGGCTTTCAATAATTATTTGGAAATGACGTTTTGGGCTATGGCCTGGCTTTATGGATTCAGATTTTATATGGTTTGACTTGATTGATTTTGGGATTTTAGTCGAGTCCACGATTTTGAGTTTAAACCCGGTTTTTAAATGAATTTGGCTTAGGCTAAGAAACAAGAATTTCAAAACATGGATTTTGGTTTTAACTGAATTATTGTCCCCAAGGGTCAAGGTTTTCTCCGACTGGCGTCGAGGGTGTTTCTCCACCAGATCGTCGAGGGTTCTCTGACGCTGGTGTCGAGGGGTATTTTCTCCACTAGGTCGTTGATGCTATCTACACCTAGTACAAGTTTCTACGGGTGTGTGGAGGGTATCGAGCTACGACTCGGGAATTCATTCGGGAAGCAATGGGATATGTTTTGATGTATATTTTGTGTCCAAGTATGTTTACACGATTTTAAACTCATTTGAGGAGGGTTTTCAAAGTAGGGTTGTGGACCTTGGAATGTTTTCATTATTAGAGTTTTCGTGGGTCCCACCAAGTTTTTTAACAAAAGATGGATTTTTTCGGTGGGTTTCCAGATTATCTATATATTATATTTATATACAAAGGGATTTTATGTTATATATGCATGGTTTTACTCGTGGAGGGGGGAATTGTATGTTTTCCTCGAAAATGATTTTTAAATGATTATTTTGTCCACTCACAACTTTCATTTTTTAAATCCCCTCCAGGCCATTGAGTTGACGTAGGCATATCCAGAGACGGAGGCATTAAATTTTCAGCTGTACGTTTACCTAAACTATCGAGTAGGATATTTATTTATGTATTTACATATCCTACCTAGATGCTCTTATTAGTCTTTTTGACTGATTGTAATTTGGAGTGTTATCTGATCCTTCGTCTGACAGGTGTAAGGTGGTTAACTCTTCCTTAAAGGGAGATTCTGTCGAATTTTTGGCAGAATTCTCATTATTAATTGCAAGGACTTAGGGGTATTTTTGGAATTTCTTTAGGTTGTCAGATGGGAGCAGTGTTCTTCCCGGGTTTCGAGGGGAAATTCGGGAACGATCCTGTCAATTGTGGCAATGGAAGACAAGACACCGTTTGAACCATGGAGTGGAAGAAAATCATCTATTAATCATTTGAAGGTGTTTGGCTCAGTCTATTTTGCTCATGTTCTGAAGGAGCTAAGATAAAAGTTTGATTAGTTAAGTAAAAGATGCATTTTCGTAGGCTATGCTTCTCATACAAAAGGTTATAGGCTCTACAATCTAGAGAAAAAGAAAGTGGTCATCTGCATAGATGTTCTCTTTAGTAAGAAATATGCTTGGGATTGCAAACAGACAACAATTCAAGTTGAATATGCAAGAATTAGAATTGAAGATGATGATCAGCCAAATGAAGATGAAATTGAGCCAGTAAGTCTGCAATTGTCATTTGAAAGCTGCAATCAACTAGACTCTATTGCACCTTCAACTCCAAGTTCAATGCCAATTCGAATGTGGAGTTTGAAGGATGTCTATGCAAGCTGCAATTTCTATATTACAAAATCAGAAAAAATTTGAAGAAGCAATGAAGGAGGACACATGGAAGGTAGCAATGCAAAATGGGATCGATGTTATTGTGAAGAACAAAACATGACAGCTTGTTGACAGACCAGTTGACAAAGATGTGATAGGAGCGAAGTTGATTTACAAGACAAAGATTAATGAAGATGATTCCATACAAAGGAACAAAGCTAGATTGGTGGCAAAGGGGTATTCTCATAAACCCGTGATTGACTTCCATGAAACATTTGCACCGGTAGCTAGACATGAAACAATCAGAGGCCTAATCTCTATTGATACTCAAAAGGGATGGTACCTACACCAACTAGATGTGAAGCCTGATTTCCTAAATGGAGTCCTAAAGGAAGAATTGTTTGTTGAACAACCTCAAGGGTTTGTTATTGAAGGACAAGGGCAAAAAGTGTCCAAGTTTATGAAGGCACTTTATGACCTTAAGCTAGCACCTAGAGCATAGTATGGAGAGATCGAATCATATTTCAGTCAGAGAGGATTTCGAAAAGTGAAAATGAAGATGCCCTCTACATCAAAACTGAAGGTAACTCAAATATCCTTATTGTTTCCTTATATGTTGATGATTTGATATTTGTCAAAGATCGAATCATATTCTAGGTATTGATATTAGTCAATCAGAAGATGAAATCTTCATTACCCAAAAGAAATATGCAATGTCTGCACTAGAGAAGTTCAATATGTCTGGTTGCAAACCTGTTGCAACACCTATAGTAGAAAATGAAAAGTTTCAAAAAGAAGATAGTAGTGGTAGTTGATGAATCTGCATATAGAAGCCTTGTTGGGAGTCTGATGTATATGACAACAACTAGGCCTAATGTTATGTATGCTGCAAGCTTGTTGTCCAGATTTATGCACAATCTAACTCGAGTTCTCTATGGAGCTGCAAATAGGATCCTATGATACATTCAAGGTACAAATGTCTTTCGCATAATGTATGGAAAGAATGTTGAACCAAAATTGTTTGGGTTCTATGATAGTGATTGGGGAGAAAGTGGGGATGACTTGAAGAGCAAATCTGACTACACATTTACACTAGGTACTGTTGTGTATTCTCTTGGGCATCTAACAAGCATAAATCAGTTGCTCTATCTAGTGCTGAATTATTGAATATGTGACAGCTTCAATTGCAACCTCTCAAGCAGTTTGGCTGAGAAGAGTTATGAAAGACTTTGGTGAGAAGCAACAAGGACCAACTCCTATTCTCTGTGATAACAAGTCAGAAATTGCCATGAGTAAGAATCTTGTTAATCATAGTTGAGCAAAGCACATTGCTCTAAGGTTTCACTACATCAGAGATGCAGTTGAAGAAAAAGATAGTTGATGTGATCTACTGCAAGTCTGAAGATCAAGTTGCTGACATCTTCACCAAAGCATTGCCAAATGACAAATTCATCTACCTAAGAGAATTTATGGAAGTCAAGCAAGAAATCATTTAAGAGGGAGTGTTAAACTTTGTAATAATACTTTGTTTCTATTATATTGAATCATGTCCAAGTTGGTAGTTTGGCAATATTGTTGAACTCTCATCTCTATGAACCACTTAGGTTACTAAGTTGTGAAATATCAATTGGCTTTTGCAAACACACTTCTCAGTCTCTATTTCTATGTCTTTGCCGTGGTCTCTGTTGCAGCTCAGCAAAAGCTGATTTTCTTCTTCTATGTTGTAGCAGCTGCTACAAATTAGTGAAGTAAGCCAAAGTCCAACACGAGGAAGCAACCAAATCTAAGTGTTGCTCAGAAAAGTACATGCCATAGTACTTGGAGGAGCAAGGCGCTTGCACATCCATTCGACGGATATCAGTAAGTCTAAGTTTTCTTTGGTGATTTATTTGTTCAGTAGCGCTCGTGAATAGGTGATACAGAATCATGTTATGTACTATAATTGTTATAATCGAGTCGAGGTTTCCCACTGAGAAGATGAGACTAGTCTCCAACTAGTCATCAAGATTATTACTGAATATTTTTGTCTAGGTACCCTAGTTCTTGTTTGGTGAACTTTCGTGTTTCAAAATTTGGAGACGTTTTCCACAAACATGACCGATCACCCTTAGAGAAAGTCTAGGCGACTGTTGTGAAAACCTTGCATACAAGGAAGGATAACCCTTGGACAGAACCGTTCCTTCCTCGCCCACGATCGTTTGAAGAAGTCAGGAAGGAATGGCTTATCGCCTAGGGTTCTTCTTCCTTGTAGGCAAGGCCTTCACAACAGTCGGTCGACCCAACTCTAAAGGTCAGCCTTCATTGCTTCAGATTACATCTCTAAACTATGGATCACTAGAGGAACTACGATACCTAAACACTAATGACATGTTTATTTACCAGCAATGAGAATGAAATCAAAGGTAATGATTTTCATTACTTATTTCTCCTACGTTTACTTGCAACTATGTAATCATTACCCATTCAAAATAAGTAATCTCATTACCCATTTGGGGGTAATCCCATTAACTAGGGGATGAGTGTTAATGATTCTCATTACCAATTTTAATTTATTGATGTACCAAAATTGCTCTACAACTTATAAAGTAATTACAACGTTTAGCCACAATAAATTTATTAAATTTGCGCGTACCCTAATTTATTGGTGTTAATAAATTTAACTTTTAATTTGTTGGTGTTAATAAATTTACGTGTACCCTAAATTTACGCGTACCCTAATTTTCAGCAAATGGATTTTGAGAGAGTTATCCGTCAAAATATCGAGATTTTGAAAAAGTTGAGAAAAAGAAATGGCATTTTAGTAATCAATTAATTTTTATTCTGATTCATAATGGTTAGTAAACAATAACAATGAAAATCACTCTCATTATTGTTCTAATTATATATAGTTAGTAAACAACTCAATGTGAATTGTTACCCACTTCTCCAATTACCCATTTCTCTGATTGCCTACTTCTCCCATTACCCACTATTCTCATTCATAATAAGTAAACATGCTTTGATATTCAATAATAATGATCTAGGTGATTAAATGGAGTATAGTCTCGTCGTTTCCTTGGGTAATACATAAAGTGGTATGATATAACATGCTCATAGGTCCTATCGAATAACAATATCTCAAACAAAAGTTAGCCTTACTAATATTCATCGAACAGATGCGTATGCACCTTGCTTCTCCAAATATTGCAGCAGGTACTTGTGGACTCGGATTGAGTTACTTCCTAAACACCCCTAGATATTTCCTAGAAAATATGGCGAAAGTGTCTTCAACAAAAACTCATCAACTAGAATATTGAAATAAGGCTTACTACTCAAAATGCATCCCGAATAGGATATTGAATCTCAATTTGCACCCCGAACACGAAATCATGTCAATTTGTACCCAGAACAGAACTGGTGTTCTGTCAGCGCTGTTGCACCAAACGTTAGAGTCTGTTACTAACGCCGTTAAAAGTGTTTATATGGCAGTAATATTACAAAATTTGTATGGACAATTAAAACATTTACTATATTTTATTAAATTTTATATTAAAAATCTTTTAAAAAAAAATTAAAACTAACTTTACTTCCCCAACCCACCCGACAGCCCATCGCCCACCCACCCAACCCTTATGCTATTCTCGTTCTTCTTTCTTCTACTTATTCTCGCCCTGCACCTGCCTTATACCTTCCTCCATCTCACTATCTCACTCAATTTTCCATCTCCAAATCTCAACCCTAGAATCTACAAACCAACAAAAAAAAACAAGAAGAAGAGGAAAGTAGGTTGCTATAGCTTTAGGTCCCAAATCCACCCCCTTTTCTTTCTTCAATTCCTCAGATCTTCAAGAGAGCACTCAAAAAAACTTCATTCATTTCTTCTGATTTTTTCCCTTTTTCCTTCTTTTTTTTAATGATGAATTGTGGGTTATCATCATCTCTCCATCTTCATCTTCTTCTTTTCACTACAACAAAACCAGCACCACCATTGCCACGATAGCAACCCTCGCACCGTCGCCTCTCTTCATCCACCACGACCTGACACAAAGCTCGAGCTCATGGATTTGGGTCGGGTGGGTCGAATGGGGTTTGGATTTGGGTCGGGTGGGTTGAGTGGGGTTTGGATTTGGGTCAAAGGGGTTTGGGTCGCAGGTGGATTTGGGTCGCAGGTGGGTAGGATTTATGTCGCAGGTGGGTTGGAATTGGGTCGCAGGTGATGGCTAGTTTATGAGAATGGGGAGGTTTCTGAGAAGGATTTGATGCCCAAGAGGAGTGGCTGGTTTCCGAGAAGGACGACGACGCGGACTTGGTGGGTGAATCCGCCATTCGGGTAAAATCTGCAAAAACTTCTTGCATCACTTCTTTCTCTGCCTCTCTCCTTCCTCCACTAAATTCTTTAACATCACAAAATTATTCACAGGTCAGAAATTTCCATATATATTAGTTTTTAACATGGTACAAACCAAACACACACATAAATATTACAGATAGATCAATAAGAAATAAAGTCAAACAATGTGGAATCCAACTGAGAGAAATGGGGAGAACCTTGAAGGGTAGGTGAAGAAGATTGGAGGATGTATGATGTGGCTTTGTTGTTCTTATTTTTGGTCGATTTTGGTCCAATTTTCTTTCATCGTAAAACTGAAAGCGAAGGCATGACTAACCAAGAAGAGGAAGACGAGGAGATTAAGGCTTATTACTTGATATGCACCCAGAACAAGTCAGCGAGTCTCAAAATGCACCCAAAATTGAAATTTACCTCCGTTTGCACCCAGAATAGGCATTTCATTACCTCCGTTGCACTATCCGTCAGTCTCTGTTACTAACGCCATTAAAAGTACTAATATGATAGTAATATTACAAAATTTATAGGGGCAATTAAGACATTTGTTATATTTTATTAAATTATATATTAAAATTCTTCTTAATATATAATTTAATAAAATATAACAAATGTCTTAATTACCACTATAAATTTTGTAATATTACTGCCACATCAGTACTTTTAACGGCGTTAGTAACAGAGATTGACGGATGATACAACAGAGGTAACGGAATACCTGTTATGGGTGCTAACTGAGGCAAATTTCATTTCTGGGTGCATTTTGAGACTCGTTGACTTGTTTTTGGTGCATATCAAGTAATAAGCCAGAGAGATTAATGGAGATTTTGGTCCAATTTTGTAATATTACTGCCACATCAGCACTTTTAACGGCGTTAATAACAGACTATAACGTTTGGTGCAACAACGCTGACAGAACACTAGTTATGGGTACAAATTGACACGATTTCATGTTCGGGGTATAAATTGAGACTCAATATCCTGTTCGGAGTGCAGTTTGAGTAATAAGCCTTGAAATAATAGGGGTTTCTCAAGAAGCTTGGGAGGGTATGAGATTACGCTTGATCGCGATTTTTGTATTTGGTGCCTCTTTATTCATATGGTTTACTGCGTTATTGTTTTAGTAGGAAATCCCTACTGCCAATCTTCTTGACTTGTACGGTAAGCAGTGATGGGGCTATGCTTTGGGCTGGAGGTGCTATAGCCCATCCAAGTTTTCAATAGAAAAATAATTATTAGTTAGAGTTGTAGTAAAAATTCAGAATTTTAATGCAAAATAATTAGCATATTACACTTACTAAAATGCAAGAAAAGATATATTTTGCTTTCTATTTTTCAAAATATGCTGATGGTATCAGTAGTGAAATTTAGTGGAGGATTTACAGTCTTAATGACTCGTAGGACACAACATCAAATTAGTTAATGATATTCTATATGTGAATTGAATGTTTACTTGTGTTTTTTGTTGTATTCATTTCAAGTTTTTATATATGTACGGAGATGCAATTAGGGGTAAAGTTTGTTATATCTTTTGTATTTTGTGTATTCCGTTTATATTTAATAGTATATTTCATTAATATCGTTTTCTTCGAAAGTTAGCATACAAATTTAGTCAATCCGAATAACTTATCATTCTTTTTCACCTATTAACAGAGAGGCCTTCAATTTTATATAGAGTGGCCTTCAAGTATTAGTTCAATTTGAAATGGTGCCCGATTATATGTTTAAAGTTCAAAATGTTACCATGTGCACTCTCACGGTTGTACCCTATTGCAATTTTAGTCATTCATTCAAAATGGGGCTCAAATAGATTCATGGCAATATAATAATTAAAACTAGAAGGAAAAACAATTAAGAGTACGTAAGAAGTATATTAAAACAAGGTCCTTAAAACTCATCAATCGCAAAAGCTACGACTGGTTCATCTGACCCTCTATCTCAATTCATCATAAACCAAGATTTCTCTTTAAAATTAAATCGAGTTCGTGATTGGTAGTTTTCCTCTTTAATGTCATATTGAATTCTAAGGGATATTTATATATGTTGTACAACAGAATTCCAATTATATTGCTGCATTCAAATTTCTTTCTTCTTACTATTCTACCATTTAATTTGATCATTGCGCATACTTCAATTTTTTTTTTGTTTCGATCGGTAGAGTATACAAAGAACAATATGGGAGCCTATTAAATAAAATAAGTCTGAATTATGAGCTCAGATAAGTAAGAGGATCAAAGCAGACATGACGGGAAGACGAATAATTTGTCCAATCATTAAAAAGAATATGCCTTTGTCCCCCTCGTTCAAATTCAACCTCATACCGTTGAAATTAGAACTCTCAAGAGTACATGTCTTATTCATAGATGAAAATATCCCCAATATCAACTATATTTTTGTGGATATATGCATATATTGGAGTCTCGATATAAAAATAGGGGAAGCCGTGGATATATCCTATTTACGGGTCTCGGTATAGAAATAAGGAGAAGAAATTTTTTTACCCGATTTCCACAAAATCCGTATTATTCTTATATATGTATTATTGGGTGTTCAAGTTTTTCCCAAATTGTTTTTCAAAATTTTCAAGTTTTGAACTAAATTTCCAACATTTTTTTGTTGAGCGTGAACGATTTTGAAATATCCGTCGTTATTTCCATAAATTTCACTGTCGATATTTTTGTGAAAAAACGATATTTTTATCCTTATTCTTATTAGAATTAATGATCCGCCACTTCGTCTTGGGAGTGTTGCCGCCGATTTGGAGATATAACTTGATGGCGGCGTTCTGGTTTCGCGCAGCGGAGGGAGAGGAAGGAGACTCGTGTTTGAGCTTGAGGGTCTTCAACTCTTTCTCTCTTTTGTTGGAATTGGATATGGCTTGTGGGGAGTTTAGGTCAGAATTGGTTAGCAAAATTGGTCACATTTAACATAATAATGAAATTACTAAAATGCCCTATGTTTTATTGCCACACACTACAAGAAAATCGTTGTTGCCCGACGAAGATTATCTCGCGGGGGTAAGTACAGGTTGCCCGACAGAAACGCATACTCGCCGGGTAACCGGTTGGCGGGAAGACCATGTCGTTGGCGCGCAATATTAGAAAGTGTTACCCGACGATTTTATACCCACCGTCGGGTAACATTATATGCAACGACGACTAATCGCCGTCGGGTAACATTGGGCGTTGACCCTATGTTGCCCAACGAATAATTAAATATTGCCCTGCGAATTAGGTTCGTCGGGCAACAGTCTAAACACGCTAAATACTCGAGACTCTCTTTTCTTCTTCTTCTTCTTCTTCTTCCTCCTCTCTGCTTCTCATATGTTCTCTGCTCTCTCTCTCTCTCTCTCTCCCTTTCACTCACTCACTCTCTTTCTCTACCTATTATTATCATCTCATCACCATTTTCACTACCAATCAAATCATTTTTCTCTATCAATCACCAAATATCAAATATTAAGGTATGAAATTTTTTTTTTTTTTATTTTGAAATTTGGATTTTTGATTAGGAATTAATTATGGTTTGTGTTATAGGAATTTTGTGGTTGATTTGAAGGAATACTTATAAAAAGGTATGTGTGTTTACCTCTCAATTTAATTTTGTTAAGAATGTTGGATATAATTATGTTAGGAAATTTTGTATTTATTGTGGAAAATGTGTAGAAATTGTTTAGAATTTCTAGAAATTAGAAAATTTGTTAGGAAAATATGAAAATAGAAAATATGTTATGAAATTACGAAAATAGAAAATATATTATGAAATTAGGAAAATAGAAAATATGTTACGAAATTAGGAAAATAGAAATATATGTTATGAAATTAGGAAAATAGAAAATATCTTAGGAAATTAGGAAATTTTGTTGTAAAATAGGAAAATTAAAAATATGTAATAAAATGATTGAAATTAGAAAATATGTTTGAAAATTTGGAAAAATGTTAAGAAATTAGGAAAACTGTTAGGAAATTAGGAAATTAGGGAAATATAAAATATGTTAGGAAATTAAAAAAAAATTGTTAGAAAATAGGAAAATATAAAAAAATGTAATGCAATTATTGAAATTAGAAAATATGTTAGGAAAATAAGGAAATAGAAAATATGTTAGGAAATTATGAAATTAGAAAACATTTTAGGAAAACAGGAAAATAAAAAATATGAAATGAAATTATTAAAATTCGAAATTATGTTTGGAAAGAAGAAAATATGTTAGGAAAATAGGGAAATAGAAAATATGTACGGAAATTATAAAATTTAAAACTTTGTTTTATGCATAATTTGTATATGTTTGTATTTTTGAATTTGTTATGATATTTTTTTTAAAACGCTTTATTTAGTTTCGACGGAGTGAAATATGTTCATATTTCATAACCATTTATGCGAAGTTAATCGAGTTGATTAACTTCGTATAATGAAATTCAATGAAAAACCTTAGACCCGTTTGAGAGTTAGTGAATCAGATTAATTAACTGACTCTTGAATTGTCCATATATTCGGACAGTTTGGGGGTGCGCAACTATGTGTTGTGTAGTTGGCGGTCTACGAGGTTTGGTTTCGATTGTGGGAAATTCGGTTTGTATCCCCTCAATGTTCTCCGAATGCATACTAGATATTTGTTTATAATATATACGTTGTGCATTTGGGGAATTGTAAGGAGATGCTTCCGAAATTTCCCTCGATTGGAACTTAACCTCGTAAGTCACAAACTACACAGCACAGAACGTGCACTCTCGAATGGGATAGGGCCAAATCACCGGAGGCATAAGGAGAAGAGATGCTTTTGATTTTAACTTGTTCTATTTACGGGACAATATTAACTCAATTACTTACGTTGACTCTATGTTGTGAAAGCAGGCACAATGGACAGAGGGTGGATGCAAATGTTTGATAGATCTTCTTATCAATATTTGGATGGGATCGACAGTTTCATTCCCTTTGCACGTAGTCATTGCAGTGATACAAGACGTATCAGGTGTCCGTACCGTAAATGTAACAATTGCATTTGGATGTCGTTGAATGAGGTCCAAACTCATCTGGAATGGAATGGGATTGTACACAACTACACTAATTGGATCTATCACGGTGAAGAAATATTTTCCGCATCGACATCTTCGGTTCCCGGGACCCATCGGGACGAAAGTGGTTTGCATCAGCGATGTGATAATGATCAAGTCGTTGAGTTATTAACCAATGCTTTTCCTCCCGCATCAGATGATATGGAACATGATGCGCCAAGGTTGCAACCCGGAGACTCTGAGCTCTATTACGAGAGATTGTTGAAAGAAGCTCAGTGCGAATTGTACCCCGGTTGTAAATCATTTTCAGTTCTAGGGGCAGTTGTGGAGTTGATGAACATGAAAGTTGAGTATAATCAAACGAACAAGCATTTTGATCACATGATGGACATCATCATCCGAATGCTCACTGAAGACAACTGTCTGCCAAAAGATCATTATAGCTCGAAGAAGTTGTTGAAGGGCATTGGGTTAGGGTATATCAAGATCCATGCATGCAAGAACAACTGTGCATTGTTTTACGGTGAATTCGAGCAGCTTGACAAATGTCCCGTGTGCAATGAGCCTAGGTTTCAAAAGAACAAGATTCCTAACAAGGTGTTGCATTATTTTTCACTGAAGCCAAGGTTACAAAGATTCTACATGTCGTCCCACACAACCCGTGATATGAGGTGGCAAAAGGAAGAACGCATTGATGATGATGTACTGAGGCATCCGGCCGATGGAGAGGCTTGGAAGAAATTTGATAAAATGTATCCCGAGTTTGATGCGGAGCCAAGAAATGTCAGATTAGGGCTCGCTTCTGACGGGTTTAATCTGTTTGGGAGTTTTGCAAAGCCCTATAGCACTTAGTCGGTGGTTGTGGTTCCGTATAACTTGCCTCCTTGGAGATGCATGAAGAAAGAATTCACAATCCTCAGTACTTTGATATCGGGGCCCAAATCGCCGAGTAATTCCTTCAATGTGTATTTGCGGCCATTGATTGACAAGCTCGTGGATCTGTGGGAGAATGGTGTCCGAACATACGACAAGTGCAGTGGAGAAATGCTCACCCTACGAGCGGCTATAATGTGGACAATTAATGATTTTTCTGCTTATGGTATGTTGTCGGGATGGAGCACCAAGGGCTATCTTGCTTGCCCGACATGCAGACCAGACAGAACGTCCTTTGGGCACGCATCTAAGGTTTGCTACTTAGGTGCGAGAAGGTTTCTGCCCTAGGATCATCGATGACGAATGCAATCTGACTCATTTGATGGTAAATCAGAGTTAAGAGGTCGACCAAGGGAGAAGTCTGGTGATGAGATATTATCCAAGATGAACAGTATACATGACTTCGTCACCCGAGGATAGAAACCAGCCGAACAAGAAAATTGGACGAAAAAAACATATTATTTCGGTTGCCATATTGGTCGAAGTTGAAAATCAGACACATCCCCGATCCTATGCACATCGAGAAGAATGTTGATGAAAGTGTTATGGGAATGACTTTACCCATTGAAGGCAAGTCAAAGGACATAAAAAATACTCGTCTCGGCATGAAAGAAATGGGGATTCGGCCTAATTTGTGGCCAAAAGTCATCAATGGCAAATACATCATGGCTCATCCAAGTTATACATTTATGCCGGAGAATAAGAAAAAATTGCTAAAGTGGTTGCAGGGCGTGAAATTTCCCGACGAGTACGCCGGCAACATATCCCGGAATGTTAGCACGGACGGTGGGACCATTTATGGTATGAAGAGCCATGACTATCATGTTTTGCTATAACAACTTATTCTGATTCGTATTCGACCCTTCTTGGAGGCTGGTGTTGTTGAGACGATAATTTATTTGTCTCAATTCTTCCAGATACTATGTGCCAGGTCATTGGTTAAGGCGGACCTTCAAGCAATTAACGACGATATTGTGTACATCATGTGCCGGCTTGAGCAAATATATCCTCCTGCATTCTTTTATGTAATGGTGCACCTACTAATACATCTGCCGGATGAGGCAAAACTTGCTGGCCCGGTGCATTATCGTTGGATGTACCCAATCGAGAGGTATAACTTATCCCTGCTATTTGATAATATTTCCTTACTATCATGTATATATGTGAATCTTAATGTAAATTTCCTTGCAGAATGTTAGGTACGTACAAGCGGTACGTTAGGAACAAGACACGTCCTGAAGGCTCTATAGCCGGCGCGTACATTGCAAATGAGGCACTGACATTTTGTGGAATGTACCTTCGAAATGTTGAAACTGCCTTTAATAGGGCGTCTCGCAACGATGATGGTGGTCAACGTCCAGAGACCTTATCTGTATTTGCCCAACCCGTACGACCATTCGGCACTGGTTCAATCTCGGAGCCGTTCATCAATAGCGACATGGAGGTGGCTCATTGGTTCATACTAAACAACTGTAACGAAGTCATACCCTTCCACGAGCAGCATGAGGCATTGATGAAGGCCCAATTTCCTTCTAATTGGGAAGAAATGGACAAACAACTATTTCCACGTTGGTTTTCCGAGCATGTAAGTCAAATATTTTATTTCAAAATTTCTTAAATTTGTTTTAAGCTTACCTATTTCGTTTCTTGTGTGTATCTTACCAGATTACACAGCTGAAAGATGTCAACTCGCCAAATTTCAATAAAGAATTAATGCAACTGGCCATTGGGCCATTCCGAAGAGAAACATACGCTGGTTGTCACGTTAACGGGGTTAAGTTCGTTTGCACAGAACGAGACGACAAGTTGTCTACGCAAAACAGCGGCGTCTTCGTGCTAGGGGAGGGGGAAAAAGCTAATAAGGATTTCTACGGCAAATTGTTAACTATGGTTAAGGTGTTATACGCCGACCGGAAGGAAGTCGTCTTGTTCAAGTGTCATTGGTTTGATACAAACCCAAGTATCCCAGGCAGTGTCATCAAAGATCTGTTATGTACCTCTATAAACACAAACATCCGGTGGTTTGAGAGTGATCCCTACATCCTCGCTAGCACGGCGAAACAAGTATTCTATGTGGATGATCTAAAAGCTGGCGGTGGTTGGAGAGTAGCTGAGATGGTGAATCATAGAAACATTTGGGACTTGGATGACCGATACCATGAAGAAGATGGGGAAATAGGCGATGTCCAAATCGTTTACCAGGTTGATTCATCGGCATCCACCCAAAACGTGGATGGAGTACGGACCAATGACATCTTCCCACCAATTGCGATTGATAACATTTTTATTGTTCTGGGGGAATTAGAACAAATTGAAAGTGATTCGGATGAATCAAGTATTGTACTCATATCGGATGACGAGCGTTATTGGGAGGGGGAAAGCGAATCTGAATGAAAGTTGTAAATTTGAAATTTCATTCATATATGTAATATCCATCTTCAAATCAATAAATTTGTTTTATATGTGAGTAGACCATACATGCACTCCACATTCAAATTGACCAAATAAGAAACAACAATTTTTGATAAAAAAAAATTGTCTATAAAATGTGCTTTGATAATAATTTTATAAACAATTATTTACAAGATTAAATTTACATTAATTTATAAACAATTATTTGCTTTTTATTATGTTGCCTGACGGGTATTAAAAATATTGCTTGACGGATCGAAACAATTGGTGTAATCCGACGGATACGTAACTATTACCCGACGGCTATATGCAACACTTGACCCGACGAAAATGGTAAGGTTTGCTCGACGGATCACAAAAATTAGTGTTACCCGACGGATAGTTAACGGTTTACCCGACGACTGGCCTACGCTTGTAAATACCCGACGAATGTACATGAATATTCGTCGGGTATGATTGAGCATAATTGATTTACATGCTTTTATTTAACAACTTTTTAAAATAACTTTCAAATTGAAATAGACCGATCTAACCGTCCACATTTATGGTAGGTATCCATAGATCGCCTACGCGAAAAATTACCCAATTTGGAAATCCTGGGATTAGGTAACGGTGCGCGACAATTCAACGGTTACACAATGTTTCTTCACGATCAGACGGCTTCAAATCCTCAAAATAACAAGATTTTCTACAGGCGACATCTAGGCACGTAAAACCACAAAGTGAACGGTTAGATCGGTCAAATTCAATCGTTTGAGTATTAATAGAACCAAAAACTCGCAACATGTATTGAAGTTTCCATCAATAGTGTATACTCCTTGGTCAATATACTTGTTTTCCTATTTTCAAAAACTTAAACATTGAAATTGACCGATCTAACCGTCCACATTTATGGTAGGTATCCATAGATCGCCTACGCGAAAAATTACCCAATTTAGAAATCCCGAGATTAGGTAACGGTGCATGACGATTCAACGGTTACACAATGTTTCTTCACGATCAGACGGCTTCAAATCCTCAAAATAACAAGATTTTCTACGGGCGAGATCTAGGCACGTAAAACCACAAAGTGAACAGTTAGATCGGTCAAATTCAATCGTTTGAGTATCAATATAACCAAAAATTCGCAACATGTATTGAAGTTTCCATCAAGAGTGTAAACTCCTTGGTCAATTTGCTTGTTTTCCTATTTTCAAAATCTTAAAAATGGAAATTGACCGATCTAACCGTCCACATTTATGGTAGGTATCCATAGATCGCCTACGCAAAAAATTACCCAATTTGGAAATCCCGGGATTAGGTAACGGTGCGCGACGATTCAACGGTTACAAAACGTTTCTTCACGATCGGACGGCTTCAAATCCTCAAAACATCACGAAAATGATAGATGGGGATTTAGGCATGTAAAATCAAAATTTGAACGGTCCCGATGTGGATTATTCTTTCGCCGGACCTGGTTTTCAGATTAATACTAAAAACGGATTGAGAAAAGTCATGCCCGACGCATACAGATATTCGCCGGGCCACGAGCCGTCGGGTAACATTAGCAACGTTGTCGGGTAACAGTAATAAAACGCGGAGTTTTGAAAAATTTCACGAAATCTCAAAATTCCCGCGTAGTTTTTTGCGAAATCTCAAAATTCCCGCGTAGTGTAACCGGACGAATATTGGAGATGTTACTCGACGGGCTACCGACATGTGCTGTTACCCGACGATGGTTTTGAATTATGCCCGACCTACACTGCACCAAATTTTCATGCATTCTCAAAATTCCCGCGTATTTTACCCCGACGAATATTGGAGATATTACCCGACGGGTTACCGACAGGTGATGTTACCCGACGATGGTTTTGAATTATGCCCGACGAACACTGCACATAAATTTACGCGTATTCTCAAAAGTCCCACTGACGTGGTTGCTCGACGGAGGTTGAAATTATTACCCGACGGATTCCGACCGTTAGGCTTACCCGACGCATGTTGAAAATGTTACCCGACGGACACTGACAATTACAATGCACCTAAAATATTCGTGAAATCTCAATTTCACCGCCTAAATATTGCCCAACGGATATGTTTAAATTAACCGGACGGATATGAAATATTTGGCCCGACGGAAACCAAACATGTGACCCGATGGAGATAGTGAAGAGTTACCCGACGGATATGTAACGAGATACCTGACGAAGGTCCATCGTTTGTTCATACCCGACGATTCATTAAATTGAAGCGCGACGTAAGAGTTCGTCGGGCAATGTGTTAATCAGAAATATATCAGACGAGTCTTCTTCTTCTTCCTTCTTCATTTTTTGCAGATAACTCCGTTGCTCTCTGTTTCTCTTCCGAATTTCCTCTCTGTTTCATTCAAATTTAAGAACCACACCACTGTTTCTCGCTCTCCCTCCATCCGCCGCCCCAGCAGTCAAAGACGCCGCCTCTCTCTCAGCGAGCTTTGTCGGAGCCGCCGCTCCCTTCGCCGGACCAATCTCTCACTGAGTTCCTTGAAGGTCGAACTCATTGTCCTTCTCTCTCTAATGTTAATGTATATGTATTGGTTTATTGTTAAATTTGATTTGAAAAAATAATTTATGAAATTGGATATTGTTATTGTAAATTTTAATTGTTATTGTTAATGTTAATGTATATATATTTGTTATTGGTTTATTGTTATTGTTATTGTTATTGTTATTGTTAATGTATATATATTGGTTTATTGAACATTTTGATTTCAAAAAAGAAATTATGAAATTGGATATTGTTATTGTTAATGTATATATATTTGGATATATATTTTTTATTGGTTTATTGTTAATGTTAATATATATATATATATATATATATATATTGGTTTATTGTTAATTTTGATTTGAAAAAAGAATTTTCGAAATTGGATATTGTTATTGTTAATTGTTATTGTTAATGTTTATGTATATATATTTGGATATATATTTTTTATTGGTTAATTGTTATTGTTAATGTTAATGTATATATATTGGTTTATTGTTAATTTTTATTTGAAAAAAAAAAGAATTTATGAAATTGGATATTGTTATTGTTAATGTTTATGTATATATATTTGTTCTTCGTTAATTGTTATTGGTTTATTGTTATAGTTAATGTATATATACTAATTGAAGATTTGTTGAAATTTTGATGTTTGGTATAATGTTGAAATTGATATAATGGTATGATTTTTGTTATGATTTTGGATATAAAATTTATGTGAATTTTGGATATGTGAATTTTCTGCATTTTGGGTATTGAATTTTAAAAACAATTTTGTGAAATTTTGATATGGTGTATAGTATAAGTGAATTTTGGAAATGTGAGTTATATAAATTTTTAATTTGCGAATTTTAGGATTTGGATTTTATTATTATATGTTTGGATTAATTTGTAAGTTTGATTTTGGTCCCGAAATTGGGATTTAGAAATTTAGGCATAATGTTGTGAATTTTGAGTTTAGTACGTTTGAATTAATTAGTTTTTTAAGTTTAATTTTCGTTTGTGTTGGATTTATTTAAAAAAATTAGAATTTGGTGGTTTTAGTTTTTAGATACCAATTTACTATTTATTACTAAAAATAATTATTCCTTTATTTATTTACATTTATTGGTATTATAAAATGTTGGTTAATTTTAAATGTGATTTTGTTTTTATTTTTTGAATTTAATATTTAATATTAAAAATGTTTGGTTTTTTTAATTAATTAAATATATGTTGGTTCATATTTTATTAATTAATTTATATTTGTTATTGTAGATGTTGCATCGCAACTTAATCACATCTAGGATCCACCCCCCCCCCCCCCCCCCCCCCCCCCCCCTCTGCCCTGATCTCGTTGATGATCAGGCCCCGGAGGAGGCAGCCCCTGACTCGGTTGCCTCAACAGCGTGTCGATTCATACACCGATGTCGGGCCATCAACGACCCGGTGCCCGATCGGCATGTTGACAGCATAGCAAGAAACGGGGGGAACCCCGTACTGACCCCCAGCCCCCACAGGACGACGTCCCAGCAGACGAAACAGGGCCTAATGTCGGCGCACTCCCTAAGGGTAAGTTAATTATTTTGTTTATTTAACCGATCGTTTTTATTTGTTACTAATTTTATTTACCAATTTTCATCGAATTTGCAGGTAGGTCGGTGAACGTGCGCGGGATAAATCGCGGTTTGACATCCCAGCGGATTTGCAGGACGACAAATGCAAAGATACTGGTGGTGTACGTGCAGCGCCTCCGGTCCGCGCCGGTCAAAATTCACAGCCTCTTGGTGCATGACATTGGTGTGATTCTTCGCACCAAGTCCCTGATGATGGGGGAGACTTTCCGAACCCAAACCCCTAAGGAGATCACGCGTTGTTGGGGAGAGTTATCGATATGTGTTTTTCCCATTTTTAACATTAATTTCATATTTTTTAATTATTTTAATAACTTTAATAATTGATTGCAGATCAATTTTGAGTTCGACTTGGACAACATCGAGCTCAGTAGATACCTGAGCCACCACTGGCAGTTACGGTACACCGACTGGAAGTACGAGCTCCACAAGTACTTCTTGACTTGGCCTTCCCCGAAGGAAGCTCGGGAAAATCCTCCGGAGGAGTTGGACTGGCCTCAATTGCCAGGGTGGTTGTGGTTGTGCGACCATTTCGTGTCCCCCACTTATATGGTACGTATCATCTATCTAATTAATTAAATTCTTTAATTTTTATGTTATTTTCCATTTTAAAATCTAATTTTTGGTTTTACGAATGAATAGCGGAAATCGATTGCCAACACATCGAACCGGGGAGCGAAGAAATTCAACCACCATGGGGGGTCGCGATCATTATCGGCCCGACAGGAGGATCGGTGCAACGCCGGGTCGATGTTCCCAGATGTGGATGCTTGGGGGCAAGTGTACTCTGGACGGTGGGATCAAGAGGCTGATCGAATTCATGTAAGTTTATTTTTTGAATATTAAACATTATTTTTTAAATTGATAATTATATTTCTAATTAATAATTATTCGAATTTATAGGACGCGATGCAGCAAGACGTCCAACAAACACAAGCTGAGCTCACCCAACAACATTCGGATATGCCGTTGGTGCAGCAGCTCCCTAATCCCGACATGTCGATCGCTATTCTAGAGCGACAACTTGGGAAGCGCCCAGGGAGGATCGTTCGGGGGGTGGGCGACGGGATTGTGCGGGATGTCTCGACTCAGTCGTCCAGTTCATCTCGAATAAGCAATCCCCAGGAGACGCCGGACCGTTTTAGACACCTCAAGGCTGAAAATATTATGATCAAAGGCCAATGCACGGAGATTCAAGCCCAAAAGCAACAAATCAAGTCCACCCTTGACAAGGTCCTTCAACATTTGGGTGACCGTGGATTGGATGTGTCAGGACCCGTCCCGAATTTCCCCTCGAAACCCAGGAAGAATCCTGTCCCGTCTGACAACCTAAGGAAAAGTTCCCAAATTACCCTTCAATCCTTAAAAATAATTTATGAGATTTCTACCAAGAGTTCGGCAGAATTTCCTCTTAGGGATTTAAATAATTGGTTTCCACCTGTCAGACAAGGGATTTAAAGCACTTTAAATTCCCATAGACAACAACCATCCCAAAATATATCATATCAGAGCGTCTAGGTAGGATAAATAATACAAAATTAGATATCCTACTCAAATTTAGGTACAAAGCATAGCTGTAAAGTCCTAATGCCTTTGCCTCGTAAGAAGTTCCCGCGTCAACTCAACTCAACAACCTGGAGGGGATTTAAAACACAAAGGTGTGAGTGGACAAAAAATAATCAGTTATAAATCCTTCTCCCGAGAAAATCTTACCTCTTCCCCCTCCACGAAAAAAAACCATGCATGCATCATATAAAATAGTTTATGATACTAAAACATCATTTGAAAATCATCGGAATTTCCAATTTCTCCTTAAAGGAGTTCGAAATCATTTAAGTCAATATGGACACATAATATCTCAAATCCACTGTTCCCGACATATCCACAACACACTAGGGTATCCCTTGAGATGTGTAAAAATATGTGTTTTGAAATCTTTTGTTACTTGGCCTCAGCCACAATCTCTGAAAAATCACCATTTATATTGGAGGTTCACCGGGTTCTCCACCTTAGCAGATCCTAGCCCCGGCTCCTGGCCCCCCTCAAATAGGTATTGTTTATATTAGAGGTTCACCGGGTTCTCCACCTCAGCAGATCCTAGCCCCGGCTCCTGGCACCCCTCAAATAGGTATTGTTTATATTGGAGGTTCACCGGGTTCTCCGCCTCAGCGGATCCTAGCCCCAGCTCCTAGCCCTCCTCAAAACAGTATTAGATCCAAAATCAAGTACTTTATAATCACAAATACGGTTTCAACTCAAAATCATGGACTCAAATAATTATCACGTCAAAACAATATCAAAACCGAATCCAAAACCCATGCCATTTCTCACAACACACCTTCACACCTGTCCAAGCAAGCTCAATCCCGATTTGTTCGTTCCTCCGAAGTTCCCAGAGCAATATCGCCTGTGTAAGCCGGAAAAACGATCGAAAGGTCCGGTTCTTCCTATACTTGGTTCGGCTTCCCTCGTGGTCCTCTCCTTCGATGGTTGGTACGGTTGTGATCGTGAGAAGGAGTAGAATACGATTAGTAGATCAAAATTGGAAGTTTAAGCCTTGAATCAAAAGTTGACTTTGTGTGTTTTGGTTGTTTTCTCACGGGTTCGATGGTGTTTTTGTTTCACAGAGAGAGAGATGATAATGAGATGAAGATGAAAATGAAGTGAAGATGTAAATGAAGATGTAAAATGATGGGGTTAAAATATCTTCTCCCAAGCCAAAATTACCAAAATGCCCTTGAACATCTAGACCCATAACTTTCGTACACAAACTCCATTTTTCGCGTGCCGCCTGTCTACGAACTCGTGAGTTCGAGACCCACGCAACGGTACCCGAAACACCGCCTAATACGTTTAGAAACAAAACTTGATTTCCACGCCCTTAACAACCAAGGGTAAAATCGTCATTTTACATAACTAATTTACGTAAATCCAACAAATAAATTTCCGGGTTGTTACAATTCACCCCCCTTAAGAAATTTCGTCCTCGAAATTCAACTCTACCATTGGAACAAATGAGGATACTGCGCCCGCATTAGTTCCTCAGTTATAATTCCTCCACAACACTGGACAATTACGAATTACGAGGTTCGTCACTAACATAATCCTAATAGGAGTACTAATACCCATGTCTCAGCCCATCAGAGACAAATCTCTATCAACAAATAGTGTAAAACCCCGAGAAATAAAAGAATGAGTCGCCCCGGGATCTATTAAACCATAAGCAATATGATACGAGCAAAGGTAAAATTGCTCAAGGAACCGCTCTCGGAAAGTCTGCCAGGTAATTGTACTAACATCCCAACCTGACAGTTCCAGTGCTTGCCACCAATGGTAAGCAGAACCACCTAGTAAGAATGTGGCTAACAACACCCTGTCCCCCTGAGGGCATCTTATGACAGAGAACACTCTCTTCAAACGAGTAATCCACTTTGCGGCATCATCTGGGCTAGAATCGGCCATAAACATTGTTGCCCCTAATCTCTAGGCTCTCTCAATGTCCGAACCTTCGGTAGAACCCTACTATTAAGTACAGAAGTCAAAGTATGACCCAACTGTTCTATTGTCTGCCTCAAATCAGGCTCCATTGATGGTTCATGTGTGTCCCCACTGTTTCCAGACTGTTGACGGGGCTCAAGTCTCGGAGGCATTATGCTGAAAAGAATTATAACTCATAAATACTAAAATAATTGTACACTAAGTGTACGGTCTATAGGAATTTAAACCTAGTGCTCTGATACCAATTGTCAGGACCCGTCTCAAATTTCCCCTCGAAACCCGGGAAGAATCTTGTCCCGTCTGACAACCTAAGGAAAAGTTTCCAAATTACCCTTCAATCCTTAAAAATAAATTATGAGATTTCTACCAAGAGTTCGGTAGAATTTCCTCTTAGGGATTTAAATAACTGGTTTCCACCTGTCAGACAAGGGATTTAAAGTACTTCAAATTCCCATAGACAACAACCATCCCAAAATATATCATATCAGAGCGTCTAGGTAGGATAAATAATACAAAATTAGATATCCTACTCAAATTTAGGTACAAAGCGCAGCTGTAAAGTCCTAATGCCTTTGCCTCGTAAGAAGTGCCCGCATCAACTCAACTCAACAACCTGGAGGGGATTTAAAACACAAAGGTGTGATTAGACAAAAATAATCAGTTATAAATCCTTCTCCCGAGAAAATCTTACCTTTTCCCCCTCCATGAAAAAAAACCATGCATGCATCATATAAAATAGTTTATGATACTAAAACATCATTTGAAAATCATCGGAATTTCCAATTTCTCCTTAAAGGAGTTCGAAATCATTTAAGTCAATATGGACACATAATATCTCAAATCCACTGTTCCCGACATATCCACAACACACTAGGGTATCCCTTGAGATGTGTAAAAATATGTGTTTTGAAATCTTTTGTTACTTGGCCTCAGCCACAATCTCTGAAAAATCACCATTTATATTGGAGGTTCACCGGGTTCTCCACCTTAGCAGATCCTAGCCCCGGCTCCTGGCCCCCCTCAAATAGGTATTGTTTATAATTGGAGGTTCACCGGGTTCTCCACCTCAGCAGATCCTAGCCCCGGCTCCTGGCACCCCTCAAATAGGTATTGTTTATATTGGAGGTTCACCGGGTTCTCCGCCTCAGCGGATCCTAGCCCCAGCTCCTAGCCCTCCTCAAAACAGTATTGGATCCAAAATCAAGTACTTTATAATCACAAATACGGTTTCAACTCAAAATCATGGACTCAAATAATTATCACGTCAAAACAATATCAAAACCGAATCCAAAAACCATGCCATTTCTCACAACACACCTTCACACCTGTCCAAGCAAGCTCAATCCCGATTTGTTCGTTCCTCCGAAGTTCCCAGAGCAATATCGCATGTGTAAGCCGGAAAAACGATCGAAAGGTCTGATTCTTCCTATACTTGGTTCGGCTTCCCCCGTGGTCCTCTTCTTCAATGGTTGGTACGGTTGTGATCGTGAGAAGGAGTAGAATACGATTAGTAGATCAAAATTGGAAGTTTAAGCCTTGAATCAAAAGTTGACTGTGGGTTTTGGTTGTTTTCTCACGAGTTCGATGGTGTTTTTGTTTCACATAGAGAGATATGATAATTAGATGAAGATGAAAATGAAGTGAAGATGTAAAATGATGGGGTTAAAATATCTTCTCGCAAGCCAAAATTACCAAAATGCCCTTGAACATCTAGACCCATAACTTTCGTACACGAACTCCATTTTTCGCGTGCCGCCTGTCTACGAACTCGTGAGTTCGAGACCCACGCAACGGTACCAAAAACACCGCCTAATACGTTTCGAAACAAAACTTGATTTCCACGCACTTAACAACCAAGGGTAAAATCGTCATTTTATATAAATAATTTACGTAAATCCAAAAAATAAATTTCCGGGTTGTTACAGGATGACATTTTCTCATCGCCCACCCAACAGCCCCCTCAGGATCCCGCCTACTTTGACCCCACGACGAGTAGTTAGAGTGTATTATATATAAAATATTTTGTTAGTTTTAATGATGTAAAAATATTACATTAGTTTTTATAAATATTATTTTTAATTTATTTTGATTCTTTTAATTGAATTTTTTATTTTTTATTATTTAATTAAATATTTTATTACAAATATATTTTAAATATGCATCGTTTGCCCGACGAATGTGGTAAATGTTACCCAACGGATACGTAAAGCGTTACCCGATGGATACGTAAAGCGTTACCCGACGGACACGTAAACCGTTACCCGACGGACACGTAACCCGTTACCCGACGGGTACGTGACACTTTGCCCGACGAATATATAACACATTCCCGACGGATGTATATAACATTACCCGACGAATTTTTAAAAATCTCACCCGACGGATATCAGAAAAGGCCCCGACGGATATTTAAATAGTTACCCGACGGATATATAAAACCCTACCCGACGGATATGTGACCCGTTACCCGATATATATGAAAATAATTACACCAATATGTAAAACGTTACCCGACGGTTATTTATGGAGTTATCCGATGACTATTTAAATGCTTACCCGACGGATATTGTAAGGTTACCCGACGGATAGTGTACGTCGGTAATATGTTGTTGACTTTAGGTTGCTCGACGAAGACTTCAGCGACGAACTAATCCGCCGGCCAAGATAACGATGCTCGACGAATATACTGTTGTTGTCGACTAATATAAATGCCCGACCGAAGTAGCTCGAAAGAGATTGCCGGAGGACGATTCGCCGTTTTCAGAGATGCTCGACGAATCCCTACGGTTGGTCGACGACGTCTTTTCGCCGGGCAACTTCGATTTTGCTGTGGTGACATAAGCTAATGGTGTTTGTAATGCCGTGACTTAATTGGTACAACATTGTAAATGGAACTCCTGTTCTGGGTGTAAAGTGACACAAATTTTTGTTCTGTGTTTAAATTGAAAGTTCGTGTCCTATTTTAGGTGTGTTAATTTGAAGTAATAAGTCATATGTTAAAAGGTCAAAATCTTACAATGTGCACTCTCACGTTGGTACCCTAGCTATTGCAATTTTAGCTATTCATTCCATTTTATGAAAAATCATGATCGTTTGTTCCCACATGGCATCAACAAAACCTACACTTCAATTAATGATGAGTTTCACTTTCTAGCTAAAACCAACATATTCATATATTCATGCATCACTATGCTATTAGTCGATTCGTTTCAAAATCCGTTAAATGCCTATATATATGAATATATATTGTTACGTTCCTGCATTCCACGATTAGTCGTTGGATTCTAATCCGCGCTATATGAAAAAAACCGATATAAATTTTAAAGAATATTGAAAGAAAATGAAATGGGAAACCGGAAACGTAAGAATTGTTTTTTTTTTCTTTTTTTTTTTTAAAGTGAAATATGAGTATAGGTACAATTACATGTAGAACTCATGTTAAGTTTCCTTATTAATATTAGGGACATGTAGAGCTCATGTTTTTTTGTTTAAGCATATTGGAGGTTGGTCATACAACATTCATGCAATTTACGTACTATATACACACTTTTGGAGGACAAAACAAGGCTTAAATTTCTATGAAAGTACGGGCATGTAAAACTCGTGTACGTTTCCTTATTCTAAAATAAATGTTGTGAACTGTATGAGAGTAAAAAAATTGTTATCCATTGAGTTTTTTTTTCAATGCGGGATTCTTTAATACTACATGAGCATCATAAAACAAGTAAATAGAAGAAACTTTTAAAGTAACGTACACAATTGATAGGTGATACTTACAAATCCCTCTTAATACATTGCATCTAACCATTTTGAAATCCCTTACTATTTTGAAGTTCCTCATTTTTAACCAATTTAGCCAAACTTCTTTGAACTTTGAAGTCGGGTATGTTTGGGTGAGGAATTTCAAAATATCAAGGGATTTAGGGCATATTATTGAAAAAATGCACTAAAAACAATTGAATAAAGTATTATAAGTAACTAATTGAGTAATTCATAAGGGTGTACATGTATCACATGAGCATGACACAAAACCACTAATAAAAAGATTCCCAAAATAACAAATATCAAGGTGCTACTTACAAATTCCTCTAAATACATTAAATCAAACTAATTTAACCTTACCATATGACTAGAGAAACATGTAGGAATTAACCCTAATTTATATGCCCTTTGCGAGTACAACCATCTCCCTCCCTAACCAAATCCGGCTACCCCCAGGCAGTCTCCCATGGTTGCTGCCTCCATCTCTTTTCCACTCTCTCTCAGATCTAATGTTTTATGAGTATTCCTTCCAACGAAAGAGTGGATTTGAAGAGAATCTTGATAATGAGTCAAGTAATCTTGCATGTTGATTGGTGATACGGTAGATATATATACATATTGGTGACCGTAATTTTACCGAAGCAAATGGTACGTCATGATCTTTTTTGAAGTTGAATTATTCAAAATAAAAATCCTGAGCTTCTGCTGAAGTTTCTACCATAAAAAGGATTGGACCAAAGTTTCGTAAGTTCGAAATTATCTTAATTAAGGTGCAGAGATGAAAAAATTCAAAGTATCAAAGATATTAATGTTAAGTTAATTAGTTAAAAATGAAGAACTTATTAACAATAATTGAGCGAGAGACCCATGGGGGTTATCAGTGGTTCTTATATTGATCCACATGATGCCCAACTGACAGTTATATGGAGTTTGATCGAGACTTGCTAGGTGTTGTTTGTACCCAGCAATGGGTATGAAAACACATTTAACTTCTTCGATCACCCCTAAGAATTAATTACAGCTTTTTAAATGGGGACCACCGCAGGCTTTGGCAATAGAAAAAAAAATATTTGAAAGAGAGAGTTCAAAGGACTTGGTGCAATGCATTTATAGGTATATTTTGCTCAGGTAACTGCTTAAAATTCCCTATATTAATTGCTTGTAGTTGCATTTAATTTCTTTAATAAATACCCTAAATCCTTTAATGAAAAGAGTTTCAAAGACAAAAGGGCAAATCAAAAGTAGTGATTTGTGACACAAAGAAAATATAAAGTAATTGAATCATTAATTAAACTTTTCTTTCATAGGGGCATTATTTCAAGTGAAACAAACTTTCTTACACAATTTTGTACCTTTGTTGTGTTCCTTATTCTTTATAGCTAGGTTCATGCTAGTATACTGAACCCTTTATAGTGCGATCAGGAATTAATAAATTGGAGCCATGATCAGTACTTTTGGCATGAAAATAAGCACCTACAAATGAAGTGTGTAACTATCGACTAAGTACTTTTGCACTAAAAATATGTTGTAAGGGCACGCAGGTAGCCCTTGACAAAATCTTCCACAATTGAGTACTCATTTATAGCCTTCAAATCGCCACCATTTCTCATCAGCTGAGGAAAGAACAACCAACCCGCCGTCGCACCAATGAACAACAGCGTCAACGGCCCCGAAACAATCCAGGGCAGTCGCCACCTATCCGCCACCATCTTCTTCACCTCCACCTCAATTACGACGCAAAACCCGTGCAGCAGAAAAAACCATGTCACTTCCCACGTGGGACTCACACGCAAGTAATAATAATATAGCACCTCATGCATCAACCCGGAGACTGCGAAAGCGGAGATAACAGCCGGACAAGTGGCCCATCGAGACCCAATTATTGGCTTAAAAATACGCCGTACGGGGTGGTATATGGTGGGCCGTAAGATGTTGGAGGTCATGAGGTTCCAACGCCGACCCCAAAAGTCTTGAAGCGAAGTGGAGAGTTGAGGCTCTTTGAACTGTGGTTCGAGCTCAAACCCAAATATGGCTCGTGCCGGGATTGCACTCAGGAAGAGCACAATTTCTACACAAAAGTACAGGTGGCAGCAGTACATGGCTAAGATGGTGTAGGGGTGAAAATGTGACCTATACTTATATGACTTAATGATCATAGCGAAAAGTAGGGCTTTTATGGCCAACAAAATTGACCTAGTTGGGTACACAGATTTTCTGGGTTTTTTGGTGATTTGGTGAGATGGGCTTTTATTTGGGGGTGATGTTGTAGCTGGGTATTGCTTGATTCTAATAGGGAGGCAAGAAATGGAGATGAACTGAAAAAGTGTTGGTGGGGTTGGTGAGAGAGGACCAAGGTCAAAGGAGAATAGGAATAGTTTGAAGGTGCCAAGCCAAACAAGGAAGAAAGTTGTGGGCACACAAAGATGAAATGCATGGAGATTCAATGGGAGGATGATGAAGAGGTAGAAGATTGGGAGGATAGAAATGAGCCTCATGAAGCCCTTTGGGATTTTTACTGCTATGAAGTAACAATAGCTTGCACAAGTGTACGCTAGGATCCATATCTTGATGAAGTTCTTGAGTTCACTATTCATATTTCTTAATCTTCTTTCTCTCTCTTTTGTTGATGTTATAGCTTTACCATGTCCTAATACATGGATGGATGTTGAAGTTGTGTTTGTGTATTGTCCTCAGCAATATATATATATATATATATATATATATATATATATATATATATACATATAGGGTAGTGGAAACTGTGGCTTCAAAAAAAAATTCAATAATAATTAATTAAAATATAAATTACGCTAATCATCTTTCACGGTACATGATCTGCTGTCTCATTTAGGTGTCCCTCTCCATTTCTCATTTATAAATATTTATTTTTTTCATATCTCATTTATAAGTTTTTAACACCTATCTTTCTAATTTAACTACAATTTCACAATGTTAACATATTTTATAGGAATAAATTTAAAAAAATAAAAAGGAAGAATTATAATATCTAAACTCTCCCCTATCGACAACCACCACCACCCACCACCACTCTGCGACGACGGAGACAGCAACCAACGCCACACCACCCATCCTGCGACGACAAAATTTTCCTCACTTACGCCGGCGAAGAACCCTATTATTACAGAAACGAGATGTGAATCCACACCCATCTTGAATTCTTGATATCACCCTTGGATTATAAATCGAAGGACAATCGATCCATCAAAATATACAATTTCACCCTAAAAATCAATTGTAGCCGCTGGAGTTCTCCTTTGGGTTACTGTACTATGCCTGGAGAAAAATTATTCAAGGACGATGACACGCTCATCATCCAGATAAATCAATTTGATCAATGGTGTGCCAAAAAACCCATAGCCATGGGACCTTAGATGAGGAATTTTATAAATGCAAACACACCAATTGAACATGGGCCCTTCGCCAGCTAGAGAGCGGAAGAGAGAAATAGAGATTGAGGGAGAAAAGGAGCGAAAAGAGGAGAGGAAAGAGGCTTCACCAGTGATGACGGAAGGAGTATTGCCGCGGAAGGAGTATTGCCGTTGACGGAGATGGTTGTTAGGGATAAGTGCAGGAGTTCCGGTTCTATTGGAACTCAAATTCAGCTTTTATTTTTCTTTAATATTTCGTATTTTATTTAATTTACTCTTATAAAAATTGTTAACAGTGTTAAATTGGAGTTAAGTTAAAAAGACTGTCAAAAAATTATAAATGGTATGAAGGGGGACACTCAAATGAGACAGTTAGATCCTCTTCCATCTTTCACATGTGAGGATATCCGTTGTTTTATTTGGGTGTCCCTTTTAATGTCCCATTTTTTTGACACATGTCCTCTTATTTTACTAAATAATTAAAATCGTTAACTTTGAAAAAATTAAATAAATAAACTAATCAAACAAGCAGCGAGTAGCCACCAACCCACGATCTCCTTCCCCCCTTTCCTTGTCATGACCTCGTCTCTCAGCCACAAATCCAACCGCCACCACGCAAACAAATCTATAGTAGCAAGGCCGTCGGTGGTGAAGCCTTCGCAGCTGACATGAAGCAAAGACTTGAAATTGCCCAAGGACCCGACGAGAAGCTCAAGGCTTTCATATGAAACAACCGTCTACTTGAGCTTGAGCTCCTCCAGGCCGTCGCGGTTGTTGGCCAGAGCTTCAATCCAAGGAAGCAAATAGACACCCTAGTGGCTTACAATATCAGAGCTTATCCAGCTAGCTAGCAAGAACCTATGAAAGCCATTTATTTTTCTTTGGGAAATTGATGGCTTTGGAACTGGCTCCACAAATTTATTAAAAAATAGAACACTCATAAAACCAATCGCAAAAATAGAAACTATATAAAGAGAATGTTAACCTCATAGTGCCCAAGACTCATACTTGTGTGAAATTAGAAGAGAGGGCAAGGGAGTTGGTGAAATCTTCCTCTCATCTTCTATCTTCCTCTCATATTCCTCATCTTCAAGGAGGTGGTCTCATTCGCAGAGGTTGGTCTCAATCCTATGTCTCATCTTCTATCTTCTTCTCCTGAACAGGTGAGATCGTACCCTCCCTCCCTCTCCACGAGAGATTGAACCCTCCCTCCCTTCCACAAGATCGAACCATCCGTCCCTCCAAGGAAATCGAACCCTCCATCCCTCCCTCTTTCGAACCCTTCCTCCCTCCCTCCCTCCCACGAGATCGAACTTCCCTCCCTCCCACGAAATCGAACCCTCCAGGCCTTCCTCCCACGAAATCGAACCCTCCCTCTTTGGCACCTCGGGACTATTCAGCCAGTGGTAGTGGCTACTCGTCCCGAACAGGTAAGATAGAAACAAAGGTGGATAGTAGCAACATAGATGTAGTCTTATAGTGCCCCAGTGGTTTAGATGTAGTCTTATAGTGCCCCAATAGTCCTGTAGTGTGCTATATTCTATCATCATAGTCAGGTAGTGTCCTCATGGTTAGGTATGTGACAATTGTATTTTTTTTGGCCAGTGAGAACTGGATGTTTTGGGCATTGAGAATTGGAGGTTTTGGTCTGAAATTTTCATCCAAGTATGCTCTTCTCTGTCCTCATAGTCCGATAGTATCCTCATAGTCAAGTAATGTCCTCATAGTCAGGGCAATGAGAATTGCTTTTTTTGGGCAGTGATAATTGGATATTTTGGTCTGAAATTTTCATCAACCTATGCTCGTTTATGTCCTCATAGTCAAGTAGTGTCCTCATAGTCAGTGCAGCGAGAATTTCTTTTTTTGGGCAGTGAGAATTGAAAATTCAATCACTCTCTGCTCTATTCGAACACTATAATAGAGCACACTACAAGACTAATAGGGCACTATAAGACTACATCTAAACCAGTGGGGCACTATAAGACTACATCTAAACCAGTGGGGCACTATAAGACTACATCTACAAATTCACCTTGGTTCCTATGACCTTCTACCCAATCATCTTCCCAACCTCACACCTCCAAATTCATCTTCCTCACTCCCCAACTGGTTATTTGCTTTAATTTCTTGAATGCCCAATACTTGTGGTTCATCCACCTTAACAAAAATCAAACATAGGATTGAGACGAACCTTTGTGAATGAGACCACCTCCTTAAACGCCATTCTGGAGAGAAAGATGAGAGAACGATGTAGGAAATCTTTGCTTTGCTAACTTGGAATGAAAAAATTAGTTATTTTCTTTTAATTTCTTGAATGCCCAACACTTGTCGTTCATCCATCTTAACAAAAATCAAATATAGGATTGAGACCAACCTATGCGAATGAGACCACCTCCTTGAAGATGAGGAAGGTGAGAGAGATTTCACCAACTCCCTTGCCCTCTCTTCTAATTTCACACTAAGTATGAGTCTTGGGTACTATGAAGTTAACATCCCCTTTATATAGTTTCTATTTTTGCAATTGGTTTTATGAGTGTTTTATTTTTGAATAAATTTGTGAAGCCAGTTCCAAAGTCATCAATTTTCCTTTTTCTTTTCCGCTTAATATTTTATTTTAATATATAATTATTATTACTTTTGTCCACATGGCTTATCTATTAATAATAAAAGTGAGTCTAATTGTGTCACATAAGCAAATATAACGCCAGTACGTTAGGATCTTGGACGGAAATAGTTGTTGTTTTGGACGGAAATAGTTGGGGTCTTGGACGAAAACAGAGTAACATGGCTAGTGGAAACCCTCCTTATTAGGTTAAGTGAGAAATTTTTTGGTTTAAAAAGGATATGCAAGTAAGTGGCAAATTTTTTTGTTTAAAAGGGATTTGCGACTAAGTGGCATTTCTATTATTAAATCTATTTTTATATGGTAAAAAAGGATATACATTGAGTATCAATTTCACTTCGTATAAATTTGAACGCGAAATCTATTATATAGTGAAGAGAAATACCATTAGAATCGTAATACTGGTGACACATTATTATACATTATTATTAAGGAATTAAGATTCTTGTTTTACTTTCTTTTAAGAGTAATATTTAATTTTGTTAGCAGTTTTTATTTTAAAATTAAAGGTGGTTTATATTTTCGTGTAAAAGGTTTACATGGTTTTATTATAGATAAAGGTGTTTCATGGATTTCAATTTCTCTATATATAGTGTATTTATTATAGATAAAAATGCTTCATGTATAGTTTAATTATTATAGATAAAGATGTTCCATGGATTTCAATTTCTCCTTTAATTTTATTATAGATAAAAATGTTTCATTTATAATTTTATTATAGATAAATGGCTATTTACTTCAAATGCCCATTGAATTCGCCATTTAATGTCAATTTCTCCTTTAAACTAAATTTTGTCTTACTTAACCCCTTAACATGATTTCCATCAATCCGGTTACCCAATTTCGGTTAAATCATTTTTAACTTCCGTTATATCGGTTAACTTTACTGATGTGGCAAAATTATCTATTAAAATATAAGTAATATGACAAGAGATATTAATATAATAAATATATGTATTAAATATTTTTTTAATGGTGAGAATAAAATAGACAAATTAAAATTAAAACTATTTTTTTTGGGGTAAATCATACAAGCAAGCAAATCAATAATGTATCATACCTTTGTTTCGCGTTTGAAGATACGTGAAAACATCTTCTCACAAGAAAAAAATATTGACTTTTGGGGTTTTTGTATGCCCGCAACATAAACCCTAAAACTAATTTTGTTTTTGGTTTCATCATCTTCAACCTCACCACCGTCGTCCAGAATCAGATCGAGTCCACTGCCGAGTCCCTAGTCGAGGGCGCACTCTGTACACCACCACTACTACTGGAGAGTCTCTCCCTTCCAGGCGAAGATGGCGACGTTATCGCGGGTGATGGCAACGGCGTTATCGCGGGTGATGGCAGCGGCTTTATCGCAGGCAATGATACCAACGGACCTCAATGCCGAAGGCGGTGTGGGTTTCGATAAGGACGGCGGAGATGGGTTGAATCAGTGGTGGGCCTAGTGGGGCATAGAGGTTGAGAAGGGAGGATCTCTGGTGTGGATTCCAAGCAGTTGAGATGGGCTCGTGGGATATTGAGAGAGAACTTTGGTTCAAACCCGATGGTGAGGTTGAAGATGATGATGAAATCAAATTAATTTTAATTTGTCCTTTTTTTTCACAATTAAAGAAAATATTTAATACAAATATTTATTATATTAATATCTCTTGATATATTGTTATATTTTAAAAGATAATTTTGTTACATCAGCAAATTTAACAGATATGATAGAAGTTAAAAATGATTTAACAGAAATAGGATAATGAGATTGACGGAAGTCATGTTCAAGGGATTAGTGAGACAAATTTAATCTAAGGGGAAATTGAGATTGAATGGCGTGTTCAAAGTACATTTGAAGTAAAAAGCCTAGATAAAGATGTGTTTATGTATGAGTGTATATCACTTCTCTTTGAAAATTCGCCATCTTCCTGGCGAGGTGAATGCAAATAACCATGCAAATAACCACGAAACCAATACAAGTCGACATGCAAATACCACTTCAGTGATTTAACGCTCCGTTTTTATAGAAGGAAGCACAACAACTTCATTGAGTCATTAAGTCATCGAGTCGACTTCGGGGGGGGGGGGGGGGGGGGGGGGGGGGCGGGGTCAATAATATATATTGAGATTATAAATTGATGAGAAATTTGAAATGATACAAAAAAACAATTTGGAATTGGTATAAAATAAGTGTCTGGCCGGATCGGGAATATTATACCTATATTTTTCTTCTTTCTTCAAACTTCTGAGGCTTATTACTCAAAATGCTCCCCGAATCGGACATCTAATCTCAATTTGCTCCCCCAACGCGAAATTGTAACAAAGTAATCCCTGAACTCCCCTTCTGTCAAGTCCGTTGCACCAAAAGTTAGTCTTCGTTACTAACGGTGTTTAGAGTGCTTATGTGGCACCTATGTGGCAAGGACGTGGCAAGAATTCAATGGGACGGCTTGAGGATGGAGTTGGGATGACATTTGGGCGGAAAAATTAGCCCAATCTAGGCGAAATCGCAACCCTAGGGGGGGGGGGGGGGGGGGGGGGATTTTGAAAAATTCAGCAGTAATCCCACCAAAAAGTTGCGAATTGGGCCTTTATAAAGGTTTGTGAACCACAAGACACCAACATCATCAATCAATTTGCAGTTAAAAGGGAGATTCAGATATGGAGGAGAGTGGAAATTTCCAGCCGAGAAGATGCATTTGTGGGAAGATGGGGAGAATGAAAACGTCATGGACAGATGAAAACCCAGGCCGGAGAATGGACAAGGTAGAGGTAGAGAGAAAGGTTGTGATTTTTGGGAGTGGTATGATCTGAAAATGTGCAAGAGGTCAACAACAATAATTCCGGGGTTGTTAAGGAAGCTTGATAGAATTGAAGAGCAATTGTTGAATGAGAAGAGGAAGGTGACTAAGCTTTGGATTGCACTCTTGGTTACTTGGGTCTTAGTGGTTGGAATCATCTTCAATCCTTCACTTTAGTTATGTATTAGGTTATGTTTGCAAGCTTGACACTATTAGTTATGTTTAGGGCTTTGTATTATGTAAAAGTTAGTTTGGTGGATTGTGGAAATATGTAAGATGTATATGCAATGCATTTTATATCTAGTAAGAATGGAAGTTGATAAATTAAGAATGAGAAACATCCCAAAGTCATTCATAAATCAAACTTTGATAATAACAAACCAAATTTGGACCCTCACAAACCATCATGTCATTTAAACAAAAGGAACAAACGGAGCACCTCTATGGCAATTAGGTGCATCCTAAACACTAAGCAAAATAGGGTCACAATATTTGGAACAGTAAGCAAAGCAAAATAACAAGTCCTTCCACTAAGCACTAAACAGTAAACCAACTATTTCTTGACACGCTTTGCAGGCGACTTGAATCTCATCCTCCTTCCACTTGATACGGGTGATTGATGTTGTGAAATGTCACTTGGCTGATTAGTGGTAGGGCTTGGATGCACTGGTACAGGTTGAACAGTAGGTGTGGTGCTTGATTGAGTGTTCTGGGCAGTACTGGTAGTTGCTGGTGGTGGATTTGGGTATGATTCTTGCCTTGGGGCAGTGCCTGTACTTGCTGGCACAAGATTTGGGCTTGATTCTTGCATATAGGCAGCCCTGCCTTCCTCATTTCCAAGGGTAGTGCTCCTTGTTCGTCTTCGGACCTAATCAAATACAAATTCATAGTAAACACCTAGCCATAATTGAGTTCAATGACAATCACAACTCACTTCAATCACTACTCACTTCAATCACAATTCAATTCAATGACAATACAATGTAGATCAGACTCACTTCAATCGCACTGTAGCTCAGACTGACAAGAAACATATTCGTAATATTGGTGTAAACTGAGACTACTAATATATGTTTTGGGGGTTAAGTGATACGATATGACAAAATCAAGGTATTAAGTGATACATAGGCATACGTTCATGGATGTTAAGTGATACTATAATTCTAGATTTAGCTATAATAATAGGTTCTGCATGTGCATGTGTAAGCATTCAAATGAACTTGAATTACGATAGTATACTTACAGGTAGCTTGTCCCACCTACCTTTGGTTGCAGCACGTTGTTTCCTCTTTTCTTGCTTACGTTTGAACTTAGCTTCAATGGTAGGGTCAAGGGGTTGTGTGCATGCATATCGTCTGTGGCCATCAGCACCACAATTACCACACTTAAGGGTAGAGTGGTATCGAGGGAACTGGGTAGGATCTAGAGGAGGAGGAGGAGGCGCGTTCTGACTTCTCTTTCTTTTCATCCTTGGTCTCCCGGGCTGCTTACGATACTTTGGTGGCTTTAGGGTTGTTGCACCAACCTTCTCCCACTGATCTTCACTAGGAACGGGTTTGATAATCCTTTCATATGTCCTAGTATTGGCAGCATGGGAGTAGCAATCATGTAAATACTTCTCTGGGTTGCCATTGAATCGACTAATGGCACTGCAAGCATGTGGGCAGGGAATCCCAGTAAGTTGATATCTTCTGCATGAGCATGTGTGAGCATTCAAATCAACTGATAATCTTCTTCCATGTGAATGCTTGACCTCGAGGATGTTCCCACCACAATGACTAGGAATCAAGCTATGCCATGCCTTCTTATTGACCTCCAGAAGCGCCTGGATTCTTTTACCAACCAGATGCTCCCCCCAAGTACTACCTTAATCTCTTCTCTTAGTCATGAATGCACTTAGGTATTGCCTGACTTTGTCCACCATAGATATAACAGGCTTAGGACTAAATGGGAGAATGGCTTTGTTGAAGGCCTCCGATAGATTATTCAGCAAGATGTCGCACTTATAGTCAGTCCTGAAATGACTTCTACACCACTGTCTTGCATCCCTTTCTTTTAGCCAATTGTGAGCAGACTGATTGAGAACTTGCATTTTCTTCATTTCTTCATTGTACCAAGGTATTGTAGTGGCCCTAGCAATCTTCTCCATTTTCAGTTTGACAACCAATCCTTTATGCGTCGCATTGAGGTTTCCGTATAGATGCCTCAAGCAATGCCTGTGTTCTACATAAGGGAATATTTGGGTCACTGCATCTAACAACCCCTTTTGTTTATCAGTCATTATAACAAATGCGTGTGAGTTTTGAATTTTCAGTCCTCCTTCAACAACTCCATAAACCACCTCCAACAACTAAAATTTTCAGATTCACACACAGCATATGCAATGGGAAACATCCCATTGTTGGGATCCACTCTTACAACTGCCAAAAATTGCCCAGGGTGAATGCCCTTAATATGGCATGCATCAAACCCAATGAAGGGTCTGCAGCCTTTGATCCAACCTTGTTTGCAAGCTTGCAAACAGAAATACGCTCTCTCAAATCGAGGGCAATCATCAGCTTCCAACTCAGACTTGATTATCACTATGGAACCAGGATTAGTCTTTAGCACTTGCAAGCAGTATTCCCCCAACACCTCATATTGCCTCTTGTAGGTCCCTTCCACCACATCTAATACACTGACCATTGCCATAAAGCATGCTGCCCTTGAGGGTCTTAAACCAGTTTCTACATTAACCAAGTCTCGGAATTCCACCCAATCTCATTTGTTGCTTGCTAGCTGCCTCCCATACTTCCATGACAGCCACTTAACATTGGCATGTCTGTTCTTAGTCCCTACACCGCAGTTGTGCTCACTCTTAAACTCTTTAATTTGCGTAGTCATGCTGCCTCCTATTGTTGAAGCATAAAGCATAAACTCACATCCACTCCCACAAACCACCCTAATTCGATTAGGCTGATTCTTTTTAAAAGTTTGTTGTCTTCCATTGTTCACTAAGTAGATCCTCACAGCTTCTCTAGTTATGGCAGCTGATTCAAACTTATGCCCTAGGATTCTTCATGTCCATCTCAGGAATAAAGTCTCTTGTCTTTGGAAGAGGTTTCTTCTTCCTACTTTTATTGCCCACTTCCTCATCTAAGTCTCCACTAACAGCAGCAATCCTTGGTGACAAAGGAACCTCTCTTTCTTCAATATCTTCCTCAGTATGTGGAGGAGAAGGAACTGTCTCTTCATCATTTGTCTTGAAGATGTCATCATTATCACTTAGATAGATTACATTATCATCCCCTTCACCATAACCATCATCTTCAAAGTCCGCAAGTTCCTCATATTGGCCACTATCATCACCACTCTCGGGGTTGCCCTTCTCTTTATCATCCATATTCACCTTTTGTTTACCAGGTCTCTGACTACACTGGCCACCACTAGCTTGCAATTCCAGTTCTTCCATTTCTTCTTCCAATTCAAATTCTTCATCCACTTCTTCACTACTTTCTTCTTCCACTCGAACTTCATACAATTCGTCTTCACTATCATCTGTTTCACTACTTTCTTCTTCATTACTTTCATATTCAGGCACATCTTCTACATCTTCAACTGGATATGTGCTTAGACCAGCATTTGGATATGTGCTTGGACCAGCATTTGGATATGTGTTTGGACCAGCTGCTTCATATGTGCTTGGACCAGCATCTGGATCTGTGCTTGGACCAGGTGGTTCATATGTGCTTGGACCAGGCTCTGGATCTGTGCTTGGACCATCTGCTTCATATGTGCTTGGACCAGCCTCTATAGTATGCACCATGTCTTCATCTGCCACTTGGTCCACATCATGGGAAGCGTGCACATGCAGTGCCTTTTCTGCTCTCTTTGCAGCCCTTCGAATGTGGGCCAAAAGCTGCTGATCTGTGCATAGTTTGAAAAACACTTCACTTCTGGCTTCTTGTGTGTAGAATTCCACTATATCCTCAATGTAGCCTTCCTTCTTCACCAGTGCATTCAATTCAATCAGTGAACTGTAGTCCCAAGAACACTAGTCATACCATTTCAATGCCCCATCTGCATATGTCCACTGTCCGGCTTATGTACTATCTTGCCACCGTGATGTAGTGCGATGGACACTATGTCATCGCATTCCCCTACACAAATCAAAAAAATATAATGCATAATAAGCTTAAATCATCCACAACAAACACACACTAGAAAATCAAACCCTAATCCAGACCCTAAACCCTAAACCTAAACCCAAAACCTAAACCTAAACCTAAACACTAAACCCTAAACCTAGACCAAAACCCTAAACCCTAAACCTAAATCCTAAACTCTGAACCTAGACCTAAACCCTAATCTCTAAACCTAGACCTAAACCCTAATCCAAAAATCAGACCTAACTTCACAGCTCACTGCCTAAATCTACACTCACACCCACAACCAACATCAAACTTACCATATTGAGGTTGCTATGCACACAATCAACTCTAATCCAAAATACCCTATCCTATATCCTAATTTATGTTCCAAATAGCCCAACCCGAAACCCTTTACTCTAATCCAAAATGCCCAAACCTAAACCCCACACACTGTCAAAATCACAACTTTCCAGCCAACAATCACATATTATAAACCCACTACCAGCCACTTTCAAAAAGTTCACATATTATAAACCCACTACCAGCCTTTTCTAAACCCACTAGCCATATTATAAAGCACAACTAAGTGCCAACACAATTTAAAAAGTTCAATTTTCAAAGCCTTACACAAACACCAACCAAAACATTGAATCTTTTAATCAAATAGGACAATTAACTTCTAAAAACATTTTAGATTTCAAAATTTCAAAACTCAAACTTACCTTATTGAGGTTGCTGTCCACCGGGTCTTTGAGGGATTGTCATCCTCGGTTTCTTCACAGATTGAACTCGCCTTGTTGTCCGATTTACACCCCCTACAACCCTTTACCCGATTGATTCAAGTTTCCGCCTCTTCAATCTTCTCTACAAACCCTATAATTCGCCCAGTCCTGTATTTTTTTCCCAAATCGATTTCACGAAATGATTCAGCCCTCTCCCTTTCCACGTCGTTATAGTGGGATCCACACGTGTGGGCCAGTTCCTTGCCACATAGGTGCCACATAAGCACTCTAAACACCGTTAGTAACGAAGACTAACTTTTGGTGCAACGGACTTGACAGAAGGGGGGGTTCAGGGATTACATTATTACGATTTCGCGTTGTGGGAGCAAATTGAGACTCGATATCCGGTTCGATGAGCATTTTGAGTAATAAGCCAATTTATGTCCACCTCATCCACCCTCAAGGTCCGTCCTTGGACTAAATTATCACTAATTTTGTTAATTTTTTTTGCATATATGATATTTAAATGATAACTTAGAAGTTAAACCGTTTTGATTATAACATATATATACGAAAGTTTTGGCAAATAGAATAGGTGGAACAAGGAGGCTCCCTAAGGGTGGAACACAATCATTTTCCTTGTTCGATGGTTAATTACAGTTTGCCTATGTGTCAAACAAACAAAGAAACGAAAAAACTAAAACAGGGACAATCTTAATCTTTAGGTTTGTGGGCTAAGAGTGCACGCAGAAACTAGGCCCATACACCCAAAAGGTAAGCGAGCACTAATTTAGGAACCAACCAATATCAAACAAGTTTGCGATGATCGAAGTCATCCACCGGCTTGTCATCAATGGCCAATGTTTGTTGAGCCTCAATCTTGTTATTCTGCCAAGCCCTTTATCCAGCTGCTAGTTTGAGAGACACGCTGGTTTTCCTTACCTTTGGGAATTGGTTGATGTTATTGCAAAACCAAAGTGCAGGTGTCGCATAGCAATATAATTAAACTCGTAAATACGAGTGTTGAATTCACGGAGAGTGGTGTAAAAAAACACAAAATCTAAACAAACTATAAGACAGTAAGATTTAAATGAGATTAAAGAGTCAGTAAAAAAAATTCAACAATATTATAAAAACCTAAGACATCAGGGTTCCCTCCTTCAACCTACATATGTAATTCCATTAGTTTGACTCTTAATTTTATAACTAAATCAAGATACAACTACCAAGTGTTCTTGACTGAAAGATAAAATAATTATATTTTCACAAAAACAAAAGAATAAATTCTAAGTATGGCTATACACAATAGAACACATTTGAATTTCCTTTTAGAAAGAATCTCAAGTATAACATATACAAGACAACACATTATCAAGAAGTATTATTAACAATCTACTAGTTAATCAAATTCTTAAAAGCATGGATGCTTGTGCTTAAAAATAAGAAAAATCAATAACTGAACCTAAGAATAGTATATCAAATACCTATCAATATATAAAAGAAAAACTAGAAATTTAGATTGAACAAATCGAAAAGTAAGAATTTAACATTGAAGCAAAAGTCGAATTAAACCAATAAAATTACAGAGCAGTGAAGGCTTTCCCCCTAGCCTTAGCTAGGAGTTTAGTTCTCCATAGAAATAAAAACCTATAAACAAATTTGAGTTTTGAGTAGGGTGGTTGAGAGAGAGGGCCGGCATGCGGCTTCTTATATCTATTTAGAGGAGGCTGGCTGAGGTGCAGAAAAGTTTAAATACGGGACAAAGATTATGCAGAGCGTCCATTTGATCGGAATAGCTGAGATAATTTGGTGCGGACTTTAGCCTTTCATGCGCCTCATCCAACTTGCAATGTAATTTGTAAATTGACTACATTTAGTGATTACATTGTTGTGGCAATTAATGTACCACAAAAAATAATAAAAAGTGATTTAATTTATTGAAATAACATCATTCATTAATTACCACATCAATCAATGTGGTTACTAAATATAGTCAATTTAATCTAAATAGCATTGCTCAATTTGTAAACGATATATATATATATATATATATATATATATATATATATATATATATATATATATTTTAAAGTTCGTTCAAACTTCATCAAAACTACAACAAGAATCACAAGTTTGAAGGAACCGAAACATCATTTTGTGACCCATATTCTCTTAATTGAGATTAGTATGCCATTTGTTTTGTGCATGAGGATTAAAGACCATTAAGTTTAGTCCAATGGGCCTTGATTAAAGACCATTTCTAAGCAGCTGAGGGAAAAACAACCAATTAGCCGTTACAAACAGAAACGTCAGCATCAACGGCACCGAAACCACCGGATGCAACCGCCACCTGTCCGACACCGCCTTCTTCACCACCACCTCAATTGCCACGCAGATCCAATGTAGCACAAAAAAGCACGTCACTTCCCACGTGGGACTTACACGCGTGAGATAATAATTAATCAACTCGTGCAGTAAACCAGAAACCGCGAAAGTGGATATCAAAGCTAGGAACTGGGCCCAACGAGGCCCAACTACACTCGTGGAGATACGCCTTACAGGGTCGTTTGTGGCAGGGGCGTAGAATTTTTGTAATCATGAGGTTCCAGTGCCGGCCCCAAACGTCTTGGAGTGAAGTGGAAAGGTAGGGCTAGTCGGAATGTGGCTCGAGTTGGGGTCGCACTCAGGGCTATCACGACTTCAAGAGCCAGGTACGTGTGGCAGCAGTACAAGGCTAAGATTACGTAAGGGTGAAAATGTGGTTTATACTCATATGACCCGAGTATGATACCCAAAATCAGGGCTTTTACGGCAAAGAAAATTGACTGTATAGCTCTATTTGTGACAGATTTTCTGGGCTTTTTGGTGATTTGGGGAGATGGGTTTTTATTTGGGGGTGATTTTGGAGGTGGGTTTTGGTTGATTTTGATGGGGAGGCAAGAAATGGAGATTAATTGAAAAAGTGATGGTGGGATTGGTGAGAGAGGACCATGGTCAAAGGAGAAGAGGAGGAGCTTGAAGTTGCCAAGGCATACCAGGAAGAAAATTATGGACCCACAGAGATGGAATGAATGGAGATTGAATGGGAGGATGATGAAGAGGTAGATGATGGGGAGGAGGGAGATGAGCCTCATGAAGCCTTTTGGGATTTTTGCTGCGATGATAACAATAACATAAACATGTGTAGGCTAGGATCCATACCTGGATGAAGATTTTGATTTCATTTGCCATCTCTTGATCTTCTTTCTTTCTGTCTCTCTTAATTTGGTGTGGTGTTGGTTTGCCTACAGAAATACTGTTTAGTTGTGTTTCTGGATTGCGGTGAATTATGTGTATGACTTTTTACTCTATAAATTGTTAAATCAATATCTAAGATTAAATACTCCCTTCAAACCGCACATAATCCTCACTTAATCCACTAAACTTATTTTGTTAGTATACATTTTTCTGAATAAAATGTTAATTTTTTACCGTCAACTCCGTCAAAAAATTCTACAAGTTAGGAATATTGGTGTAACTACTGAAAATGTGATTATCTTGGTTCCATAGTCCATACATATTACGTTTAATTATATGGAAGCTTGTGGATTTCTGATGTCTTTGTTAATTTTGTTATAGAGAACATGTTATAAAAAGGGGCTGCCTTAAACAACAACACAACTATTCTTCCTCTTAGTCTTAGTCTTGCCCCATTATCCTTCTTCCTGATGGAAATCATGGAATCACTGCAATTAGAACAAGAAATCAATCTATTAAAGAAGATTAGAAAAGAACAGAAGAAGAAATCTCATTAAAGGTTGTTGAAGAACAGAGAGAATAAGAAATGTTTTCTCCTAAGAATTAATGAAACTTGTTCATTAGATTACAGCCGGCTATTTTCTCTTTAAAATTAATACATCTTGTTCATTATTTTACTGAGGATATTTACATGGCCGGCTATTTATACTGAATAACAAATTCTGTGTGAAGCAAATTAGCAAAGATGGGTTCATTATCTAATCATTCTTCTAATACTTCCAAGCCTCAAACTTCTGCTTCAACCTTCTCACATAATTAGCGCTATAGAGTAAATTATTAATGGCTCATTTACAGCTATTATTTTTACTTAAAACCTTTGAATCATTACTCTTAAAAATAAAAGGTCCTTCAATTAATTCTTTTTTAATCACAAGTCCCTCAAACAATTAACAAGGCCATTTGGCCCCAAATCCAATCAGGTTATTTCAACACAACAGACCACCTATGAATCACCTTTTACATGAGCCCTTGTCCCAACGACAGGCCGAGCAACAGTTAAAGCAAGAGAACCAGCTGGTTTTCGTCGGAGGAGGTGTAGCCTTCACTGGTGTATCGGCGGTGGTATTAGGCTCCTAAATTAAACATTTATATATAAAAACATGAATGAAATCCGTGTTATTCAGAATTTAATGGTAGGGTATAGAAAATTTTAAGGAGGGGATTAGGGGTGTTTAGATAAGGGTGGTGGTGGAAGAGCTTATGACTTAGGCTTTAGGGTTTAATTCTTGGATTTTGGACACAAAATCCAAGAACTAAATCCTAAACCATAAGCGATTAACCTAATCTTTTAATATCGGATAGTAAAGATTTTTCAAATTTGAAGTTTAAAAGTATTTTGAAGAATTTTTGCTTTTAATTATCTTGTTTTAAGTTGAATTGTCCTTATATTACTCTTTAAAATGAACAAGTGAAAAAGAAAAAATATTATAAGTGGAAGTAATGTTTTCATAAAATAGAAAGGATAAAAAAAAGCTACTAAATAAGAATTAAAAGCTTTAAAGGTTGTTTGAGTAATTATTATGATGGTTAGGGATTGAAAAGTTTCAAAAATATAATTAAGAAAATTTTAAATAAATATTGATATTATCAATGACTAATCTATAAATAGCCCTATTTATAATCACCATCATATCCAATACGTCCGTTTTTCTTTGTTTTGAATGTCGGCCAAATATAATCAGCATCATATACCCAATCCCATGTTAGATCACTACCTAGCTACACTGAGACAAACAAATCAAACTAATTAACAATTTGACCGGAGTAAAAATAAAACCTTTTGTTTGTCTTACTATGAAATATTTATTTATTTTTATTTCTTTATTTCTCCCTCTTTTCCTAACTCAAAAAGTGTCTTATATATGTTGAAAAATTGTGAGGCTCGAATTTCAAGGTTCGTTTTGGATTTTTAAAATTTCAAGACCGACTCCGAGTGTAATTTACTAATATATTAATATGCGATATTCCTAGCATTTTTCAAGTTCTAAACATAAATCTTCTGTTCAATATAATGTGTAAACTATATATATATATATATATTTTTTTTTTTTTTTTAATTTCGTTCAAACTTCATCATAACTACAACAAGAATTAAAATTTGATGGAACTGAAACATCATTTTGTGGCCCAAATTTTCTTCATTGAGATTAGTACGCCATTTGTTTTGTGCATGAGGATAATGGACCATTAAGTTTAGTCCAATGGCCCTTGACTAAATCTACCATCGTTGCATACTCTTTTATAGCCTTCGTATCCACGCCATTTATCAGCAGTTGAGGGAAAAACAACCAATTAGCCGTCACAAATAGAAACACCAGCGTCAACGGCACCGAAACCACCGGGTGCAACCGCCACCTGGCAGACACCGCCTTCTTTACCTCCACCTCAATTGTCACGCAGATCCCATGTAGCACAAAAAACCACGTCACTCCCCATGTGGGACTTACACGCGTGAGATAATAATAAATCAACTCGTGCAGTAACCCGGAGACCGCGAAAGTGGATATAACAGCTAGGCAATGGGCCCAACGAGGCCCAACTACAATCGTGGAGATACGCCTTACAGGGTCGTATGTGGCTGGGCGTAGAATTTTTGTGATCATGAGGTTCCAGCGCCGGCTCCAAAAGTCTTGGAGTGAAGTGGAAAGGTAGGGCTGGTTGGAATGTGGCTCAAGCTCGAACCCAAACATGGCTCGAGCCGGGGTCGCACTCAGGGTAATCACGACTTCAAGAGCCAGGTACATGTGGCAACAATACAAGGCAAAGATTACGTAAGGGTGAAGATGTGGTTTGTACTCATATGACCTGATTATTATACCCAAAAGCAGGACTTTTACGGCAAACAAAATTGATTGTTTAGCCAAATTTGTGACAGATTTTCTGGGTTTTTTGGTGATTTGGGGAGGTGGGTTTTTGTTCTGGGATGATTTTGGAGGTGGGTTTTGGTTGATTTTGATGGGGAGGCAAGAAATGGAGATGAATTGAAAAAGTGATGGTGGGGTTGGTGAGAGAGGACCAAGGTCAAAGGAGAAGAGGAGGAGCTTGAAGTTGCCAAGGCATACCAGGAAGAAAATTATGGGCCCACAGAGATGGAATGAATGGAGATTGAATGGGAGGATGAGGAAGAGGTAGATGATGGGGAGGAGGGAGATGAGCCTCATGAAGCCTTTTGGGATTTTTGCTGCGATGAAGTAACAATAACATAAACATATGTAGGCTACGATCCATACCTTGATGAATATTTTGATTTCATTTTCCATCTCTTGACCCTCCTTCTTTCTCTCTCCCTTAATTTGGTCTGGTGTTGGCTTCCCTACGGATATAATGTTTAGTTGTGTTTCTGGATTGCGGTGAATTTTATGTGTATGGCTTTAAACTCTATAAATCCGTAAGGAATAATTATCAATATCTATGATTAATATTCCCTTATAACCGCACATAATCTAAACTTGTTTTGTTCTATTGGGCCGAATACTTTTTGTTCTATCGGGCCGAATGTTATCTCATATTAATATATGGATGTATAGTATGTGGGTGGTTATATTGTCACCCCCAATAATATGAATGCACCACACGTTTCATTTTTTGCTTACAAACTTCCCATTTTACCCCATTTAAATTACTGCTCATTATTTAAAATGCATCAGAATAACACACATGTCCCATTTTGCACACTCGAATTCTCACTTTTCACTTAGATAAAAAACAACATTAATTCTATTTCAACAATTTAGTAACGTCTTTTTTAACGTCGTAGGAAGCTTTCATGTGGCAACAAGGCAATTATGACTTTGTCCAAAGCCATTTCAAAAGGGCGGCCGCCTAGGCGCTCGAGGGTGAAGAAGCGCCCCGATTAGGTGCAAGGCGTTTGAGATAATCGGCCTGTCACTAAACGGCCCCGAGGCGGCTGGGCGGGCGAGGAGGTCTGAGCGTCTGGGCGGACGAGTAGAGCTGAGCTGCAATTTGAAGCATTTTCATTTTGATTTTAGGTTAGATTTGAATTAAAGTCTGAAAGTTTGAAAATTGAAATGGGGCAGAAAAATCGAAACCCCCAATTTCAGTAGCGCGGACTCGAAGTCGAGGGATTGCCCAGTCTTATCGACGCTTCCATCATGATTCGCGACTCCCTTCTCCGATTCCGGGCTCGATTGATGGCGTCAGCGACGCCTCCATCTCAATTCTCAAGGCGCTACTCTTCAGTCCCTCTGTTTTTCTTCTAGTCTTCTCTTAGTCCCTTCGTCTCTCTCTTCTTTCAGACCCAGTCCATTTGTATCTCTCTTCTCTCAGTCCCCTCACCCTCACCCTCTGCCTCTCTCTTCTCTCAATCCCTCTGTCTCTCTTCTCTTTGTCTCCCTTGGATGACCCATGAGCATTGATTATTTGAGCAAATAAATAGCGATATTATAATTATATATGTCATAGAGTAGAGTAGGAGAAAGTAGAAAGTGCTGAAATAGCAGGACGACAATAGCTTTCTTCGTATCTATATTATATCTCTCGTGTAGGACCGCAAGATGACAATGGTTTTTTTTTTTCGGTAAATAAAAGTATATTGAAACAAAAGCCCACCAAAACCAGGAGGCAACAAAAAGGAAGCTGGGAACCAGCAACCCAGAAAAAACAATACCAGAGACTGGCAATTGCCTAGCAACGCAAAACAAACTCAATGGAGCCAACAAACTAGCTCCACGAAGAGAAAGCAAAACAGCTAACTAAATATTCCAATTAGCAGCAACAAGCATATTAGACCGCGTCGGTTTGAAATTTAAAGAACACAGACGGCAGCGGATGATGAAGAATTGAGGCTGGGGGTTTCCTTCCTCGACCGAAAATGCGGTTATTCCTCTCTATCCATATGCAGTAAACAGAAACTGCCAACGCGAGTTTACAGACCACCACACGAAGGGAATTACCCTTCCAATGCAGGGCATTATCATTGACTTATATTAACTAATTAAGTAATTAACTGTCCTATATTAACTATGAACACATTGACTTATGAGTTTGTAATACATTGACTTACGGGTTTGTAATCAAACTATTAACACATTGACTTATGAGTTTGTAATCAAATTATAACTTTACTAAAACACAATCTATTCATTCAACAGTGCATTTTCATTTCTACCCTCCATGCTGTAAATTTCCAATTTTGCCGACCCATTTATTTTTTACTTCTATTGTTTGTATATTGTTCTGCCCAAAATGCCCTTGATTTACTCTCAATTGACAGCTGCCTCTTCATTTGTTTGACACCTCTGCGATTTCTCAGTATCTCTTGGACGCCTCAATTCTCATCTTCTCTTCGACGTGTTCTCTGTTTGACTCATGGAGAGCTTTGTTACTGAAAGCTTTGTTCTTAGTCTTTGAGTGAGTGAGAGCTTTGTTTTCTTCGACTTCGTTTTCTTCTGCGTTCTGCTTGCGTTGCTGTCGTCGGAGGAAGGACGAAATAGAGTGCGGTTTTAGCTCTTCGTTGATTAATTTATGATTCAGTTAAATTGTTAGGCTAGGTTTGGTGGGTTGATTGTTTTGCATGTGGTTTTTTTGGATGGGTTGACAAGGAAGAAGAATTTCACTTTGGCTTTGGGTGATTTCTCAGGTAAATTTTATTTTGGTTTGAATTTCTTTAGGTTTTTACAGTAAGGTGTTAGCTTTTAATTAATTATTGGGTTAGGTTTGGTGGGTTGATTGTTTTGCATGTTGATTTTTTGGAAGGGTTGAGGAGGAAGGAGAATTTGGCTTTGGTTTTGGGTGATTTTTTAGGTAAACTTTGATTGTTTGTTTTAATTAAATTTTGTTCTGAATTTCTTCAGCTTTTTTTTATAAATTTATCTGGGGAAACAGCAAAATGCAAGCAAAGATTTCTGTAGCTAGAAAAAGGGTGCTGAGGAACAAGAGACAGGTGGTGGCCGGTGGAGATGATGAGGCGTGATATTGCATTGCTCCTACAATCAAGCCAAGGTGCCCCTGCTCGAATCAGGGTACTTAATTATCATTTTTGTTATTCATTTAGTTATCATATTAATTCAAAGTTCATATCTTTTAGTTATCATAGTTAATTTTTGTTTTTAGTCAATTTTAAAATAATCAATCTATATCATTATATAGCCAATATGCACCATTTCATAATCTCATTCTCATATCTCATATCTCATTTCTCATTCATATCTATAAATTTTCTGTCTCATTTTATTTTGCATTTCTATAAATTTTCTGTCTCATTCTCACATGTTTAAAACCATTTATCAATAATTTTAACACTCATATATCTAACTTATATATCTAACACTTCATAATCCGTTGTTAGATGTTAGTATTACATTTTATATTTCATGTTTCTGTTTTGATTTTCTTTTGAGTGCATGGCTTATTGAAGCCACCCTGTAATTTCAAGTATTTAGTGTAATTCATCATATTAATTTTAAAACGACTCTCTTACCTTTGTTCAAATTGCAGCTTGAGTGCTTAGCAGATGAGTACTCTTAAATTGGGTGATTATTTTGAAAATCTGCTTAACTGTTTGAATTTCCGAAAGTAGTCTTATAGGTTTCTAGACATGTAAATGTTTGTTATTTTAGTTCTTCAAATGAAGAAACTCATAAGATTGTAGGGATGAAGATATAAGAAACTTAAATTTGAGTTCTTATCTCTAACTCTCTGCCATTTGATTAGGTTTGCTTTTATATATCATGTTTTAGTTTTGATTTTCTTTAGAGTACTGTCTGATTTTTTGAAGCCTGTCACCATGTAATTTTCAAGTATTTAGTCTTTAATTCATCAAATTAATCTCAAAATGACTCTTACCTTTTGTTCATATTCAAATTGTGTAGCTTGAGTGCTTAGCAAGTGAGTACTCTTAAATTGGCTGATTATTTTGAACATCTGTTTAACTGTTTGGAATTGCCGAAAGTATTAGACACATGAATGTTTATCATTTTAGTTCTTGAAAGAAAGAAACCGATAGGATTGCTGGAATTAAGATTGAAAATAATACCAATGGATGTTTGAATAGCTAGGAGATGAGAGTATAAAAAAAATAAAAGAAAACCTCTGTAGATGTAGATAGAAACCAACTATAGAGGGTTGTAGTTACAAGATACCCAGCTTCATGTCTATTAATTGGCATCGTTGGTTTGACTATGATTATGTCATTTGAACTGATTGAATATTCTGAATTACTGCATTGCTTAGAGTGCGATATATCTTAACTCGATAAAATGTCAGTCGTGCTTACCATTTTCTTTTTCAGTTTTCGTTTATATATTCCCCCCTTGAAGGCATTATGTCTTGCTTAGGTTTATTTATTTATTGCTAACAATGATACATGCCAATCATATCTGGGTGCATGAAGCTTGAATCTTGGAGTAATGGTGTGGTTTTGTGCTTTGGAAATAAGTGATCTGGGTTGACAGGACCCTTCCCGAATTTCTCCTCGAAACCCGGGAAAAACCCTGCTCCCGTCTGACAACTTAAAGAAATTTCCAAAATACCCCTAAGTCCTTGCAATTAATTATGAGAATTCTGCCAAAAATCCGGCAGAATCTCCCTTTAAGGACTGGTTAACCGTTTTCCACCTGTCAGACTAAGGATAAGATAACACTCCAAATTCCAATAAGGTCAACTATCCAACGATGTAACCACAATTTACAATCAGTCCAAAAGACTTATCAGAGCATCTAGGTAGGATAAGTAAATACATAAATAAATATCCTACTCGATAGTCTAGGTAAACGCTCAGCTGAAAATTTAATTTTCTGCCACTGGACATGCCAACATCAACTCAACGGCTTGGAGGGGTCTTAAAACACGAAAATTGTGAGTCGACAAAATAATCATATAAAAATCATTTCCGAGGAAAACATACATTTTTCCCCCTCCACGAGTAAAACTATACATGCATAACATAAAATCCCTTTGTATATAAATATAATATATAGATATTCCAAAAACCCACCGGAAAATCCATCTTTTGTTAAAACATTTGGTGGGAACCACGAAAATCCTAATAATGAAAACATTACGTGGTCCACAACCTTGCGTTGAAAACCCTCCTCAAAGGAGTTTAAAATCATGTAAACCGACTGGGACACAAAATATACATCAAAATATATCCCACTACACCCCGAATAAAATCCCGAGCCTAGCTCGATACCCTCCACACACTCGATATACCTCGAGTTGTGCAGAAACATGTACTACGCGCAGACAGCCTCAACGATCTGGTGGAGAAAACACCCCGCCCACCAGCGTCAGAGAACCCTCAACGATCTGGCGGAGAAAGACCCTCGACGCTAATCGGAGAAAACCTTGACCCTCGGGGACAATAATTCAGTGAAAATCAAAATCCATGTTTTGAAATCCTTGTTTCTTGGCTTAGGACAAATTCATTGAAAAATCGGGTTTAAACTCAAAATCATAGACTCGATTGAAATCCAAAATCAATCAAGTCAAACCATATAACACCCGAAACAATAAAGCCAGGCCATAGCCCAAAACGTCATTTCTAAATAATTATTGAAAGCCCGTGTCCAGTAATAGTTTAATACTATCCAGAAATTTTCCAAAAACATATGTAATAAGCAATTATATCAAATATACCTTTATGCATGCATTATACTTTACAAAACCAAAGTTCACTTACCACACGTCCAATTAGTTCAATCTCGAGTCGTACGCTCCTTTGAAGTTCTCAGAGCAGTATTGTCTGTCAAAAGTAAACAATTGGGATTACCAACTATAATTAAAACCCTACATTTAGACTCCCTAAACCACAGGAGGTCCGCTTGCGTCAAACTAAAAGCGCAGCCACTTCGAACGCCCAAAACTACCCGTAAATGACGTCTGATCAACTCGAAACATGTGCCAACAGGTTTGGAATGTCGAAACCTTGTCGACATGCGTCGCAGTGGCCTAAGTACCGATCCCACGTGCCTGCTACAGTGTCTCACGCGCCTGCTATAGTGTTTCAAGCGCGCGCCACTACAGTGTTTCACGCGCCTGACTTGACGCTGACTCAGCCGCCAGGTGGCACCACGTGGCCTCCACGTGGCTGCCATGTCGCATGCCATGTTAACCCCCCTCTGACCGAACCAGTCGCCGGAGTGTCACTGGAGAGTCGCCGAAAAAGACGACCGCTCTGCCGTCCACTGTCGCCGGAAAACTCAATTACCGACCGCCCTTTAATTTTTCTTAACTTCCTCAAATCTTAACCGTTTTTCAGAAATTTTTAGTCTAAATCCATCTACTCGAACCTAGGAACTCAAAAATGAAGTCTAAAAATGAAACTCATACCTGTGTTGGTCGAAAAATCGATCGAAAGTTCCAATTTTTCCTTTCCTCGGTTCGGTGTCTCATGCGGCTGCTTCCTGCGACAATTGGTACATGCTTGATCACGAGACGGAGGAGAATCCGATGAGTGGAACCAAAACGGATGAGCTTGCCTCGAATTGAAGCACGAATTTGTGGGTTTTTACGTTCGGTCGCACGGGTTTGGGTGAGTCGCGAAGAGAGATAGTGAAATGAAGAGGATATGATTTGCTTGGGGTTAAAAATATTTACCCATGCCAAATTACCAAAATGCCCCTGAATATTCTAGACCACAACTCTCTCACACAAATTCTATTTTCCGCATGTCGCCTGTCTACGAACTCGTGAATTCGAGACTTACACAATGGTCCTTGAAACACATCAAAAAGTGTCTCGAAACAAAAATTGACTTTCTAGTCCCTTAAACAATCAAGGGTAATTTCGTTCTTTTGCAAATTAATTTACGAAAATTCACTGATAAAATTTCTGGGTCGTTACAATTCACCCCCCTTAAAGAAATTTCATCCTCGAAATTCATACCTGTTACTAGAACAAATGTGGATGTTGCGCCCACATCAGTGCCTCGGTTTCCCACGTGACCTCCTCCCTCGTGACTTCCGGAGCATGGATACATGGAAAACATTGTGAACCTTTGACAGTTTCGTGGGTAAAGCAAGTTTGTAAGCCACTGGCCCTATCCTCTCAATAATCTCATAAGGCCCAAAGTAGCAAGGACTCAACTTTCCTCGTCTACCAAAACGTACAACTCATTTCTAGGGGGATAATTTCAAGAAAACCCAGTCTCCGACCTCAAACTCAAGATCTCTGATCCGTCGGTCCGCATAGCTTTTCTGGCGGTCCTAAGCTGCTTTCAACCTTTCCCTGATGATTCTAATCTTTTCCTCTGTCATTTGCACTATCTCTGGTGTCAACAATCTTCTCTCACCTACCTCGGTCCAGCATATTGGTGTCCTGCACTATCTCCCATATAGTGCCTCGAAAGGAGACATCCTAATACTAGACTGATTGCTATTGTTGTACGCAAATTCCATCAAGGCCAGGTGTGAATCACAATTTCCTTTAAACTGCAGTACATAAGCTCTCATCATATCATCCAAAATCTGAATTGTCCTCTCAGACTGACCATTAGTCTGAGGATGAAAAGATGTACTGAAATGCAATGTAGTTCCAAAAGCTTTCTGCAAACTCCGCCAAAATCTCGAGGTAAACCTAGGATCCCTGTCTGACACAATTGACTCTGGAGTCCTATGTAACCGTATGATCTCATCCACAAATAATTTGGCGTACTGACCCATCCGGTAATCTTCCCGTACTAGCAAGAAATGTGATGACTTCGTGAGTCTATCAACAATTATCCATATTCCATCATGTCCTTTTTGAGTCCAAGGAAGTTTATAAACAAAATCCATAGTAATGTGATCCCACTTCGATTTCGGAATAGGTAATGGTTGTAGTGCCCCGTATGGTTTCTGCCTCACTGCTTTTATTTGTTGACACGTCGGGCACCTACTCACTAACTCTGCTATTTCCCTTTCCATTCCAGTCCACCAATAGTGTTCCTTAAGAGTATGATACATCTTGGTGCCGCCGGGATGCATAACATAGGCAGAACTATGAGCTTCCTCAATAATTTATCTTTTCAACTCTGGATCATTAGGTACACAAAACCGGCCATCCTTAACCAAGGCCCCATCATCCCTAATCGCATAATCTTTCCTGTTCCCAGCCCCCAACTCCATCCTAATAACACACAAAGTAGGATCCTAGAGCTGAGCTTCAATGATTCGATCATTCAAGACATGTCTCACATGGAAACTAGCCAACAGAGCCCCTTAGCCATCCATATCAAGTATAATTCCCGCTCTATGGAATTCCACCAACAATGGTAGGTAAACAATATGCAAATGGGCCAAGAAACCCATGGACTTCCTGCTCAAGGCATTCGCCACTACATTGGCTTTTTCTGGGTGATATTCTATAGTACAGTCATAATCCTTTGTCAGCTCAAGCCACCTTCTCTGTCTCAAGTTCAGATCTTTCTGGGTAAAGAAGTATTTCAAACTCTGATGGTCAGTAAAGATCCGACATGTTTCCCCATACAAATAATGACTCCAAATCTTCAGTGCGTGCGCCACTGTAGCTAACTCCAAATCATGTGCAGGGTAATTCAACTCATGAGGTTTAAGTTGCCTAGAAGCATATAGCCCTTCTGAGTGTCAGCATAACCCACAAAGACACAACGCCGTGCACATAGATCAAGCTTGCCACATTGATGTGGATACACCTGAACATACGCAACACGATCAAAGAGACGTGGTTCGAGATTTGGTGTGGATGGCATGGTGAGGAGAGTAGTCAATGTCTGAAATGGAGTTTGATACTGAAAAGTTCTGGAAGGTGTTCAATTGATGAGGTAAGCAGCAGAACAAAGAGCCTCCCCCCAAAAATGATGTGGCATGCAGGCCTCAAATAAAGAGGCACATACAACTTCCAAGAGATGCCGATTCTTACGCTCTGCGACACCATTCTGTTGTGGTGTATAGGTGCATGTGGTTTGATGAACAATACCATGTTGACTGAAAAAATTATGGAGCTCATGGTTGATGTACTCACCTCCATTGTCAGACCGAAGTGTCGTGACTTTCTTGTCAAACTGAGTAGCAACGTATTGATAAAATAGCTTGAATTTGGCGGGGACATCACTTTTCTGTTTTAGGGAAAAGGCCCAGGTCATCCGGGTGCAATCATCAATAAACGTGGTGCAATCATCAATAAACATCACAAACCACTTAAAACCACTAATAGTGGGAACCTGTGATGGTCCCCAAACATCAGAATGGACAATCATGAAGGGCATAGAACTTTTATTCAATCTTAATGGGTAAGAAATACGATGGCTTTTCGCCAAAATGCAAGTTTCACAATGACAGTCTGATTCATGAAACTGGGAAAGCAAATATGGAAATAGAAGTTTCAGATAACCAAAAGAAGCATGCCCTAATCGTCTATGCCATAGCCAAATTTTCTTCATCCTGATGGACTCATCGCCTCTCACATGATGTGCGTGACTCAATCTCTTACTGCTGTCGGCTGTCAAGTCCATATAATACAACTTTCCCCTCCTAGTACCACATCCAATCACGGCCCTGGTGAGAAGATCCTAAAAGAGACAATATAATGGCAAAAAACACACGGTACAATTAAGGGAATAAATTATATGAGGAATAGATAACAAGTCATAGTCGAGAGAAGGGACAACGAAGACATGATCAAGACTTAATGAGGGTGTAAGAGATAAGGACCCCTCTCCCATGACTTGGGAGGTGGTTTCGTTGGCACTGGTAATATGTGTTTGGCTTGAGGGTTTGGTAGAGAGCAACCCAGTGAAACTAGATGTCATGTGATCAGTAGCGCCAGTGTCAATATTCCATGATCTATTATAATTAAGTGAAGATGTGCAAGAGGTACCTGAGGTGGCCAAGGCCGTGGAGCCAGATGTACCTGATGGAGGTTCGGATGTGGTCTCCCCGGATGACTGAGCGGATGCAAATGAGGTTCTGTTCGAATCCTTCTTGCGCCCTTTGTGGACCCATCCTTCTGGATAACCAATGATCTCATAACAGCCCTTAATTGTGTGGTTATCTAAACCACATTTGGTACACTTCATTGGAGGCCGGTTACAAGTATGGTCGACACTGTAGGTGTTCGGCCGAGAATGTTTGGACTTGGCAGCAGCCAAGGCTGTGGCGTCGGAGGTTACACCAGCTTCAGACATGGTTCCCTGTCAGTTACTCTCTCTTTTAATATGTGCATATGCTACCTCGAGTTCTAGCTTAGGCTCCATCCTCAAATCTCTCCTCGGATTTGATCAAAATTATTGTCCAAACCGGCAAGAAATATATAACCTCGGAGACGATCAATCTCTCTGCGTCGAGTTTCAATATCTTTTGGATGCTCCATGGTGCTTGGACTTAATTGATCAAGCTCCTGAAAAATCTCAGTGAGCTCACTGTAATATTTGGCAACTGATGCCCCAGTCTACTTCATTATGAATGACCTTCTGTGAAGGTCATAAATCTTGGCTTCATTCGCACCATGTGAATAGGTTTGCTTGATTGCCTCCCAGACTTGCTTTGTTGTGTCATAACAAATAAACCGTTTAATCTGATTAGGTTGTATGGCGGCGAACAACCAACTCTTGACTTGGCAATCTGATGCACGCCATTTATTAAATATGGGATATGTGGCTGCAGGCTGGGCAATATCACCGTTAAGGTGGCCATGTTTTTCTCGCCCAGCTATCTTCATCTCTATGATTTTATGCCATAGAGAATAATTATTCTCATCCAGTTTGATTCCTGAGGAGAAGTTGGAGGTGTCACTCTGCAACGTGACAATTTGTGTAGTAGTGTTGGAGCCTCCCGACACCAAGGATTGATTGTTGTTTGTCGACCCCTCAATATTGGCCATTATATTGGCTTACAATTGATGAGGGAAGTGATTTTGCTGCGGGAAGGGATTTGCGGTGGGGTTTTTGCTGCGGGAAGGAGTTTGTTGCGGAAAGGTTTTTGTTGCGGGAAGGACTTTGTTGCGGAAATGGTTATGCTGCGGAAAGAGTTCGTTGCGAAAAGGGTTATGCTGCAGAAGGGATTTTTCTGCGGGAAGGATATTTTTCTGCGGGAGGGATGTGCTGGTGGTGGTGTGGCGAAGTGATGGTTGGTTTCTAGGGTTGTATGACGGCTAGGGGCTGCGGAAGTGATTTCTAGGGTTAGGGCAAGAGACAGTCAAAATCGACTGCTCTGATACCATCTTAGATTTGATGAGAATTCTTTTATATTATTAATTGTATAACAATAAAGAAGTTATATATATACAGATATTAGGAATGTTACTGTGGGCCTAATTAGGAGACTCAATTTAACTAGGAATATACAGCTTATTGACATGGAGTCCCCGACCTCCCAAACCGCACCTGATCGTGAATGGTTGCATGAGGTGTTCCTGAGATTCCGGGGTGAAGACACACGCTACGCATTTACCGACCATCTCTACTCTGCTCTGATAAAGAAAGGAATCCTTACGCTTCGCGATGAAGAAAAGCTTGACAGGGGTAAGTAAACACATTAGACCTGAACTCCTGAAAGCAATTGAAGAATCCAGGTTTGCGATCGTCATTCTTTCTGAAGATTATGCTTCTTCCAGGTGGTGTTTGGACGAACTTGCACACATTGTTGATAAAAGTACAAAACAAAAGGGACTCCAATTTTTTCCAGTTTTCTACCATGTTGATCCATCCGACGTAAGACACCAATTAAAAGGAAATTATTGCAAGGCTCTTACTAAGCATGAAGAAGATTACAAAAGTGAAGAAGGGAAGGTGAAGAGGTGGAGGGAAGCTTTAAAAGAGGAAGCCGATGTCTCTGGATGGCAGATTGAGAAAGATAGGTATGTCTTCTATCTTCTCATTCCAAAGCAGTATTTGATACAGAGATATTCTATAAGGATAATACTTGCATCTCATTACTGGTAGTACCGCCTCGTCTCCTTTTGAATCTACCAAATTGTTTTTGTATATATATCGTAATCTAAACCGTTTATTCTTTAAATCATCATTTTAAGATCATCTACATAAAAAATCAATAAGATTGAAGGTATTATAGCCATTCATACGTATCAAAGATTTTGGTAACAATTAATAATATCATGATGAACCGTCAATTTAGTTGATAAATATGAATGGTTAAATGATATCCAATTTCGTTAGTTTTTAAAGTAAATCATATTCAATTCATATTTTTAAGTAATTTCAAAAAATTCAAGTGTATTCAAAAATTAAAGAATTCTGTAAGATTTATTAAATTTGTGAGATGTGATGAATTGTGATGAATTTTAAGATGAAAAAGAACACATATCAAAATATCACAACACGATATATCTAGAAATATCAATGAATATCAGAAAAAAAAAAAAAAAAAAATCCCAACGCTCTTCCTTCCTCACCTCATCACGTACCGTTAGTAATTCATATTACTCATCCTCTCCTTAATTTCTCTCTGCCTTCATACTACGGAAATAGGCCCTTCTTCTTGCTTGTCTATTTCAATAGTCTGTCCTTTTTTTTTTTCAAGACCCAAATATTTCCCATCAAAATTCTTCATCAACTGAAAGTTATAAAAGAAATATTTTACAATCAGTCAAAATTTCATATGAATCTATAGAAATCTTTTAAAATTCTAATTTTAGAGAAACCCTTTTAAATTCTAATTGAATACATCCCCGTAGACTTATTATTTCATACACATACAAATTGTTACTACTTTACCGATGATCAATATGAATAATGCACATAACTCGTAAATAATGTGTTATATATAAGAGATATTTTGATTTTCCTCTTTCATATCATCAATAGTTTTTAGATTTAAACTTTATATCATTCCAAATTTTTATTGAAAGAAAAAAATATTCAATTACTCTGTCATGTCACCCTATTTATATTTTACTATTAAATTATTAATTAAGAGAATTAAATCTCACAATTTAAATTCCGTTAATCTACAGAATTCAATATATGAAGATTAATCTAAGAATATTTAATTAATAAAAAAAAGGCCAAAAATATGCAACCATAGTTTCAGAACGTTAAACCACATTTAAATGTACCAACTACCCATATTGCTTCGTTGGAATAAAAGTACCCATATTACTCTCTTGAAATAAAAATACCCGTATTTTTCTATTAATAAAAGTGCCCATATTTTTCTATTAAATAAAAGTACACATATTTCTCTATTAAAAAAAAGGTACCCATAAAGTCATAAGGGTTTTTTTACAAAAATACTTGCAAAACTAATTTATTCAAAAATTGATGATTTAATAAGGGAGGGCAAAATAGTAAAAATAGCATACATTTCTCGTAATTCCCAAAATATCCTTACTTAAAAAATTTATTCAAAAATGAATAATTTAAAAAGTAATTAAAGTCAAAATAGTAAAAATAAAAATATATTAATTAATTAAATAGTACAAATCTATATATATAAAGCCAAAACTTGATTTTGGTTAAATTTTTAGTAAGCCCAAGAAAGTCTTTGATTGAAGAAAATATCAAAGAAAAGACAATTTAATATATGAAGGATAAAAAGGTCAAACGGGTAATGAAATAAAAAATATATATAAATATTTAATTGTTGTAACATTTTTAGATTTTTAAAGCAAATAACATTATCTGATTATTTGTTTTTTGTTATTATAAGTAGAAGTGGGCACGGTTTGGATCGATGCGGATATCATCCAATTTCAAATCCAAATCGTTAAAATCTTAATATTTCAATACGCGGCCGGTTTTAATTTTCAAAAAATAGAATTGAAACTATTCCAATTCAAACAGTTATATCCAAACCGTTGTCAACGGTTTGATTTGCATCGATTTGGACGATTTAGGCATACAAATTTCATATAATTTGTTCACTAAAAAGACTCCTCCAAAATATTTATTTAGTTTTTCTAAAATTCCACCATTCTCATTAAAATTTTATTTATTCGCATGAATATTTTATTCATACATATCAACAAATTAAAATTTTCAACATTTTAAACTTTGAAATATGATGAGTTATGTTTAAATATAATTTAAGTTCGAAAGTAGCACAAAATGGGTAAGGATTAAGTGAGGTATGATATGTAATAAACACTTACATTAACATATTATAAAATGAAAAATATTAACTAAAAAATATAAATAATTAAGAATCTTAACGTACTATTTGGTTTCGAATTCAACGGTTTTCAAAATGAAAATTCAAAACCAAACTGTTACTAATAGAACGGTTTGACTTTTATCCGGTCAAATTCAAACCGAAGTGTCCATAACGGTTTGAATCGAATCGATTTCTGATTTTAACGGATTTATGCCCACCCCTAATCATAAGGGCAGTCTTTGGTCTTATTTTCCTCCACACACCCGCATTCACTTTTTTTTTTCCAGTTACCAAAGCGAACCAAACCCTACGAACATGGAACTACCAACATCCATTTACATTGATTTTTTATTTCATTTTTTAAAAAAAATTAAAATTAAAAATTGTAATCACATTTTATATATTAAAAAAATATAAATTGACACACGTGTATATAATAAATTTAAATATGGTGATATGAAAATGTCTCGTGTATGCATGTGTCAAATTATTATTGAGTTGTGAAATCGCGTGTATCAAACCAAAATACCTCTCGCAGGTAGGCGCTTCGTGCTAGCTATGGGGCTAGTAGACATTATATAAGTACCCATGAACAAAATATCAAAAAGCAAAATCCCACATAAATATAAATTAATATTAAATCTAGTAAGCTAGGCGCTTCGCGCTAGCGATGGCGCTAGTGGACATTATATAAGTACCCATGAACAAAATATCAAAAAGCAAAATCCCACATAAATATAAATTAATATTAAATCTAGTAAGCTCATATATGTTGATAAGATTTAAGATTTAAATTTAGAACGATAATTAGCCCCTTACTTCAGGAGGTTTAAATTACATATAATATTTATTTTTAATACGATAATACATAAAACTGATATAAAAGAATGTCTTTCAATCAAAATATATAAATATTTAAAATTTTAGTAAAAAATTTGGTTGATGAGGGACGTAATCCTAATTTCTCCTTGTAAATTAAGTGATTAAAATCAAAATTTAATCTCCGACATTTAGTTTTAATGAAAAGACAATATTATTAATATTTTTTAAATACAATGATATAGGGTAAGTCACATATTTAGGTCAGTCACTAAGTACCTAATTTCGCATAAATATATAGGTGGGGGAAAGCTATTTGTTTTGATGTCGAAGATTTTTAGTCTAGCGGGAACATCCAAACTAAAAGGAAAATCCTTGTATTCCACCTGTGGAATAGTTGCTATTTCCTCTCATTATAATTACAAATATTCAGCACAACTAATACAGTTTAGGGTGGTATTTTTTTCTCACTGTTTATTGGATGGTCTCGATTTTGACTTTAGCTCAGAAAGTGTAAGATTGATATTCAATGTGTATAATTTATCTCCCCAATATGATCGTTATATATATAAAAAATAAACACACACACATATATATATATATATATTCATATACAGATGTCATAATAATTAGAACCGTTCATTTTCTAAATGCTCATTTAAGAGATCATCTTCACAAAAAATCAGCCAAATTAATTGGGTTAGTTCATTCATCCATATGTATAAAAAAAATTGACATTGTTGGTTACCATTACGATTTTCTTGGTGAATACCGTCTATTTATTTGAAGCATATAGATGACAAAATAATCTCTAATTTGATTAATAAATGTGCAAAATTGATATTTTTATGATTATTTATAGAAAAACAGTTTTGGTTATACATATTAATTACAACTCGATAATTAATGAAAATAATGAAAAACTCTCACAGTAACCCTTGAACTTGGTTGATTCTCAAGGATGAGAGTAGCCTTAACTTCATTTATGTGTGGAGCCTTAACTTTCACAAAATACAGAAAAAAAGAGAATTGAACTTTCTATGTCCTCAAATTGTCCAAATGATCATAAAATATATATATATATAAAGCTAACAAAAAATTTCAAAACATCGTATTATATTGATCAATCATATTAGGTACAAACTCATCACAATCATTGTTGTCCTCGACAATTAATATTCATTTTTTAAAATCATTGTATATTACGTAACATCATCATCCATACTACGTACTAAAAATAATATTTTTGTTTCAATATACACAACCATTATTCTAAATATCTCTAGGCTATAATCGGGCAACGTGAATGAGATAACTCATCAAATTTCATGTCTTTTGCAGATAGAAGTGAATATTTTCTCCATTATATAAAGATTAAAAAGGGATTAAAGGAAAACAGACATAGAAGGAAAACAACCTCGATCTCATAATCCTAATGGACATAAAACCTAAAATATGTTTTGGCCTAGTTAACATGCAACCTGCTAGGGAGCCGTACGTATAATTTGCAACATGAATTTGAATTTACTTTCTTGCGTGGTCCCTTATCAATTCTCAACTACTTTATTTTTTATAATTTTCTCCGTTTTAATTGACTCCTGTTTTTTGCTATATCATATAAATGTAGAAGTGCATGATTTTTTTATTTTGAGAGAATATTAGACATGAAGACAACTTTGAACAAAAAAGAAGAAGAAGTGAACTAATCAACTATTCTAATTTTACTATTTTGCTAGGATAAGATCAGATATATTTTGCAAAGGTTTGACGTGCATTGACATATTTAATGACAAACATGTACAAATATTATTACTAATACTATAATTTGGTATGGCTTGTGGCTGCAATTTATTAAAAAAAAATTAATTTTATTATTTTGCAGGCATCATCCATGAATCTGAAGTTATTAAGGAAATAGGTGAAAAGATCTCAGATTTATTAGACTCGATCGACTCCGCCTTTAAAAAATACAGACAAGGATTTAATTGGAATGGATTGTCGTATCCAGGAAGTGAAGTCATTGTTGGATCTAAGGGAGGATGATGATATCATGAAGTTCGTACAATAGGAATATGGGGTATGGGGGGCATCGGCAAGACGACTCTAACCCGACTAGTTTTCGAAAAGATTAAAAAACAATTTGATTGTAAACTCTATGTCGACCGTGTCAGAGACAATCTGGAAAACATGGTCTTGTTTACTTGCAGAAAGATCTTTAAGAAAACTAATTGGGCAACAATCGAGATCATATACAGAATGTTGATGTGGGGAAGGAATTATTAAGAAAAATATTTCTTTTCAAATGGTTCTTATTGTTCTTGACGATGTTGATGATTACGAGCAGATAACAGCTTTAGCAGAGGGGTCTTGGTTGGGTCCAGGAAGTCGAGTGATTATAACAACTAGAGACAAGGCGACCTTGATCGACAAACTTCAAGTGTCTAATGGTGAAATGTATGAGGATAAGAAATTGCCTCATGCCCAAGCTCGTCACCTATTCTTTCGGAAAGCCTTTAACAAAAGGCAAGTTCCACATGATGATCATGATTATGAAGAGCTGGCCAACAGATTTGTCGAGTACGCCGGTGGCCTTCCTTTAGCTATCACAGTCTTGGGTTCATACTTGGATGAGGAAAAAGATTGGAAAGAAGCATTGAATAAACTTAGAGATCATCCTGAAAAAGGCATTGATGCTGTACTTCAAGTAAGTTTCAGTGGATTAGATGAAACACAAAAGGAAATCTTTCTGGACATTGCATGCTTCTTCAAAGGAGAGGATGAATATCGTATCAAAAGGATATTCGCAAGTTGTGAATTTTTTCCTGAGAATGGTTGTAGAGAGCTCATCAATAAATCTCTAATAATTACTATTGGAAACAATCAACTGTGGATGCTTGATTTGCTTCAACAAATGGGTCGAAAAATTGTTCATGACGAATCTCCAAACAATCCTGGACAACGCAGCAGATTGTGGATTGATGAGAATGAATACAAGCACACTGAGTCCTGGCATGATGAAGTACTCACAGAAAATACTGCAAGTGTTCATTCCAACTTCCTATTTTCTAATATTATATTAATTTTATGTCTAAAATTGTCTTTAATTATTTGTGGTTTCTTCAAACTATGTGTTGGTTTGATATATAAATTGTTTAAAATAAGCAATATATATTATCACTTTCCATTTTGGTTATAAGTTTAGATAAACTGGAACGCTAGCCGGAGGGAATAGGACAATACTTGCATCCTACCTTAGTAGTTTCTCCTCATACCACAATTTCGATTTATCAAATTATCTTTGTATATATATCATAATCGAAACTGTTCATTCTCTAAATGATGATGTCAAGATCATCTCCGTAAATCAAGAAGATTGGAGGTCGTTTAATCATTCATATATATCAACTAAATGGACAGTTCGTCATGAGGATCTTAATTCAGATCAAAGCCGTTGATTTATTTTATACATATAAATGACTAAATGACCTCCAACCTTCTTGATTTTTTATGAAGAAGATCTTGACATGATACTTTAGAGAATGAACAGATCCGATTATGATATATGCACAAAAAAAAATTTGATAAATCAAAAGGGTACTACGAGAAGATACCACTCGGGTGAGATAAAAGTATTGTCCATAATGATATGAGTGACATATCGATATTTGAATCCATATAGAATGGACTGGAAATAAGCATGTTACCCTATAGCTATTTCTAAGCTATATGAGTTCCTTTCCGTATAATCAAAATTATATTTTCCGGCTCCAAAACAACAATGATGGACAGCTTTTGTATAATATGAATTAATTATTGGGTGGGTTATTCAATTTTTGTTTTACTTCTAACATTTGAACCTTATTGTTTTGGTGTAGGGAACAAATGATGTTAAAGGCCGATTCCTAACCTTGCCTGAAAAGGAAAAGGAAAATATAGAGTTGGATGAAGATGATGATGACCCATTCTCAAAAATGCGCAACCTAAGGTTGTTGAAGATTTGTAATGCCAGCTTTTCTACATGCCCTAAATATTTCTGCAAAAAGTTAAGGCTTTTGGAGTGGCATGAGTATCCGTTAAAATCTCTTCCATCAACTTTCCGAGCAGATCAACTTGTTGAACTCAAGATGCCTAACAGCTGCATTAAACAACTATGGCATGAAAAAGTAGGATATATTCTTTTAGCTAATAACTATTATCTATTCCAGCTTACAATTTGATTTTTAATTTGTATGATTCTAATTTTCTTTCCCATTTCATTTCAGCTCCCTTCGATGAAAGTTCTAAGACTAATTGATCTTTCCAACTGTCGATACTTGAGCAAGACCCCAGACTTGAGTAAGGCCCCGAAACTCGAGGAATTGATCCTTGAAGGTTGTACAAGTCTAGAGAGCCTTCCCCCCTCCATCAACTTGGAATCTCTTAAAACTCTTATTCTTTCCTGTTGTTCAAAACTCAAGGAGTTTCCAGAGATTGTGGGAAACATGGAAAATCTTTCACATCTTAAGTTAGATGGGACAGCTATAAATGAGTTGCCGATAACATTCCAGACTTTGAAAGGCCTTATTTTGCTAAATCTAAAAGACTGCAAGGACCTTTATTTGAGTCTTCCTAGCATCCTTGGTGGTTTGACATCTCTGCAAAATCTCAACCTATCAGGATGTTCATGGATTGACCAACTACCAGAGAACATAGGAGGGTAGGAACATTTGCAAGAGCTTGATGCCTGTAGAACTGCCATAAGAAATGTGCCTTCATCCATTACACAACTGAAAAAGCTTAAAATGTTATGTTTCCACGGATGTAAAGATGAGCAAAAGGGTTTGCAGCTGCCTGACTCCTTCTTGGGTTTATCCTCTTTGACAACATTGGGTACTCTAGGAGACTCTGGTCTAGGGCTAGGAGACTGTGGTCTAGGGCAAGGAGCAATCCCTGATGATATTGGCAGCTTATCGTCATTAAATCGATTAGATTTGAATGGAAACGAATTTATGAGCTTACCAGAAACCATCTCTCAACTTTCTGAACTTAAGCAGCTTCAGTTGTCCTAAACTCTTCCAGAAAAACTAACCAGTGTACATGCTCGTGACTGCCCAATGTTGAAAAATAATTCAAATAATTTGACAGTATGGGCTTCAGATAGGGGTTTTTGTTTCATAGATGGTGGAAAATCAGATGAGAATGGAGGCAGTTGGACAGGGAATGTTCCACTCCCACTTTCGGAAGATCATGTTGATGCTCTCTTGCCTAGATACATCAAGGTCTTACTCATTACTCTCACATATATAATCTACATATTTGTAATTAACCTTCCACTTATTCTTCTTTTTATTCTCCTTGGCAGGAGCAAACTTATAATGAAGAGCCATTTGAGTTTCGTTTTCCACATGGTGCTACAATTCCTAACTAGTGTAGTAAATATTGGGGTGAGTCGTCTGCAACAATCCCACTATTTGATCCAGAAGATCTCAATCGTGAGTGGATAGGATTTGCCATATTTTTTGTCTTTGAACTAGTTGAGGATCCCAACTTTGAGAAGAGTTGGGATCTGAAAGAGACATTATGTCATTTTGAGACCCCTGAAGGTCGTCTGAAAGACCTTCTAGTCTTTGAAAACTTCAATGACTTTAGGATTGGGTTGTCCTATGCACTTTGTTGCTATCAGCCACGACGCGGGAGAATTGCAAGGCAGTTGAATAAAGCAAGTCGACTACTTACGGCTTCAGTTGAAACATATAGATTGGATCTGAAAGTGAAAGGTTGCACGATGCGTCTAATATTCAATGAAGATGCTACAGATGATGATGCAGGGTTTATTCGCAATCTATCTGAGACTACTAATAACCACCTGGATTTAAATTTTGGTCGACATTGCAAAGCAATCTTAAATGAGGCAATGAAATTGGAAGAGTCTGGTTGTATTACGGAGGTTGGGCAAGATCTATTGGAACTAAAATCAACTCCACCAATGAATCATGGCAGCAACAGCAACAAAAGGAGAGCTAGAGTTGTTGCTTTCCTTGCTCTATGAGGTTTCTCTCTCTCTCTCTCACTCTCTCTCTCTCACTCTCTCTCTCTCTCTCTTTCTCTCTAATTAGTTACTTAGCTATATATTCTATTGCATCTCTCTCTCTCTCTAATTAGTTACTTCACTATATATTCTATTGCATCTCTCTCCCCCCCTCTCTTTCTCTAATTACTTACTTAACTATATATATTCTAATGAACAGGGATGCAACGGGTGTGAGAAGAATTTTCATTTTATTTTTCCTTATCCTATGATATCACGGTTCTTTGATCACTACATTGGAGATGTAGCACTTTGTCATCTTCCTCAAAACTTAAATGATGATCAGACATGGATCGGATTGGAACTTTATGTTGTGTGTACTTGGCCTTCATCTGATTCACGCAGTGACAGCAATCCTCTTCAGTCTTCACTCCATGTTGATTTATGTTCCCCTAAAGGCAATATACTGCACAAATTCATCAACTTACATAGTCACCTTGGGTCACATCAACTTGTTGTACTGCACATCCCGCGTGCATGTTTTTCACAACATGAGTTGAATCAATGTGAGGGTCTTACTGCATTTGTTCAGTACCCTGGATGTGGAGGTTCAAGTATCTGGGAGCCGTCTAGTATATGATCGAGACTTGGAAGAGTTAATTGAAATATTAGCAACGCAGTGCACCATCACGGATCCACAATTACTCTGTCATCTACTTTACCTGCAAGCACGAATATATGTCGAAATAATGGTGAAAAGTCCCCTTCCTGAAGTTTTAACCAATATGTTCAATGCAATAGAATTGGAAGGAAAAACCAGGTTAGTTTCCTAATTACCTACAAACACAATTCAATTTGTTATCATACAACGTACTATTACTTAATTAATTATTTTAATCAATTTACTGAGTTAATTAATGGTAGGAAATTTTGGCAAGATCATCTTCTAAGCGCAGGCCTTGATAAACAAGAAGCAGAATAATTTTTCACTTCAAGATTACAGACTTTGCAGTATTACCGAGGCTATTTCCAGCAAAAGCAAGGTGTTATATAAACTTTAACGGTGTAATTGTCCACTCCAAACAAATTCTTTTGGCAAGTCGTGAACTTATCCAACAACATGTTGTGGAAGGAGATCCGAAGTCGGTAGTTATAAGTCGTTTACATGTCATGGCTGAGACTCAACTCTTCGGAAGCTGTAGTTTGGCCAAGTGGAAAAAAGATGTTGAGGTTTTACTTGAATGTGCTCCAGAGGCTATTCTTAGCTTGAAAGGACAAACAATAGCTGTTTTACCTCATTTCAATCCTGCCACCGAATACAATGTTTGTTTCCCTCAAAAGAAAATTCTTGGGTGGTTCGATGGTCAGAGTAGTATGTCCTCAAGGATGGGGATCGAACTTCCTCCAAAGTTGTATGATGACAACAATTGCCACCCTCCAAAGTAGTATGTCCATGAGCAGCCAACTGCCACCCTTGCAGATCTTGGTTCGAAAATGGATGTCAAACTTGTATGTCACTTAAGAATCAAGGAATACTGCATCAACCTGGCCTATGCCCCTTTGCTCAATCACTAAAGAGAAGTTCAAGTGGTTACATCTTCGTGGGTTTGTTTGGCTAACCTACCTGCCCCGAATTCTTTTACCAGAGTTCAGTGTGGTTAGAGGTGTAGAGGCTAGAATTTACAGCAACTGTCCAGGATTGTCTGTGCCAGAAAGAAGTGGAGGAATTAAAGAAAGCAATAACCCAGTGTTGGACTTCCTTCTTTGATGATTCAGATCTCATCCGCCAATTTGTAGCACCAGGTGAAACGGTAACCAAGTCATCATGCCGATCATATTATGCAAAATCTAGAAATGAACAAGGCACCAAGTTCCTAGACTCAGAGAGGTCATTTGATAAAGGTTTTATCACTATCTATCACTCTTTATTTCCCTTCTTCTTTCATCTTGATGAGTTTTGGAGGCTCTAATACCACTATTGGTGTTTTGGATTGTGTTTATGTTGGGTTTATGAGTGAAGGAGAGTTTAGGAAAGGATTGACACAATACAATTTTTATTGATTCAATGGAGGGGTACAAGACCTAGCTACTATTGGCTAGAATGACTCAAAGCTCTTATTGTGGAGCTCACACTTCACTCACTTGATTTTCTTTCTTACTCTATTGCATACTTCTCACTTACTCTCTTTTTCATCTTCTATATTCTTGTCCTTTCTTGTTTTGTGTAGAATCTTCCACAAATGTGCTTTACTTTCAACACTCCTCCTTAATGCGCATTTGTGATTCTTCGATTTTGCTTTACGGCGACTCGAATTTTTCTTCCGGAAGTGTCTTTGTGTCGATGTCTTCTTGTTATTCTCGAATCTGGTACTGCTGACATTTTTGTTCATCCGGTTGCTCCATGTTTGTGGCGCTTGCTTACGTCCATCGTAGCCTTTCTTTGGCCTTCGAACTTTACGTTCTCCTCCTTTATGTATAAGCCTTTTTGTTGGTTTCCTTTTTTCTTTCATTGGCCTTCTCCATTTATGTTGTTTTTCTTTCTCTGCAACTCCAAGACTTTCTGGTTCCATAATCGTTAAGGTGCATGTCTCATATTCTTCTTTGACAGGTTTGATTCTTCTTGGCTTCAATTCTGGAGAAGTTTCTTGTCGTACTGACGAAGGACTTGTTCTTGATGCTGGTGGAGGTCTAGATGCACCTGGAGTGTCTGAAGTCTTTTCTGCTTCAACTTATGCTTGCTCTATGCTTCACCTTGTCACTTTAGGTGCCTTCTCTGTCCAGGCATCGTTCTTCCTTCCTGCCTTTGCATCAATATCTCCAAGGAAGTTCCATTTTTCGATTGGAAAATTTTTATTTTCCATCTCAACTTTCATAATTATTTTATTTCTTTTGTCATATATGGTGCAGAAATTTTTAGAAAACTACAGAGAGTATCAATTTTCAAGCATTTGACCAATGCTCAATAAATTATGCCCCAGGCTAGGAACTAATAAAACGTCATTTGATTAATTTGGATAGAGATCATACCTTTTCCGTGAGTCTCCACCATAGCGCCATCTCCCATCTTAACTTTGCCTTTGACAGACTTGTCTATGCTGGCGAAGATATTTTCATCTTGTGCCATATGGTTGCTACAGCCGTTGTCGATGACCACTTCCAGTTGTTTTTGTTTGAAATTTGACGAGCATAGAACATATGCTCATTCTTCATTCTTTCTACTGTAAAGTTGGCTTAATGGTTTTTCTTAAGCCAACAATCTTTTTCTATTTGCCCAAATTTTCTACAATTCCAACATTTGGGCTTTCCTCGAAACCAACATTCTTTTTCTAGGTGGCTTGTCTTCTTGCACACCCGACACGGAGGATAATTTTTCCTTTCATTTTCCCACCTATTATTGGGTTTATCTCCTCCTATAAAATCTTCTTTTATTCTCCTTTCCCATTCTTCAGATTTCTGAGACATTAAATTTAATTTCAACTGGAAGGCGCTCTCTACTGGACTTTCTTCACTTCACGCCTACTCAATCTTTTCTCGTAGGCTTCTAGCAAGCCCATAAGTTCTATCACTAAAAGAGTCGAGATATTTTTCGACTGTTCAATAGCAGTAACTACTGCATCATACTTATCACTCAGACTGATAAATATTTTTTCTACAACTTTAGCATCGGTGATTTTTTCACCATATGCTTTCAACTGATTTACAATTTCTTTTATTCTTGCATAATAATCTTGAGCAGTCTCAGAATCCTTCATTTTCATATTTTCTAAATCTCTTCTTAAAGTTTGTAGTTTTACGGAACGTAACTTCTTGTTCTCGTGAAACTCCTCCTTTAATGTTTCCCACGCTTCCTTTGCCGTTGTTGCTCCCATGATCCTTGGGGAAATTGTGTCATTCACGGCTAGTTGGAGAGTGATCAGTCGTTATTTATGCATCATTTTGATGTCTTTATATGCCTCTCTTACATGTCTTTTGAATGATTTCGTGCCATCAATAGTAGAAAATGATCAATCTTGTGAGACTTGTGCAGAGTTAGAAAGATAGGTAAAATCTGGAAAGAACGCAAAAAGAATGACTCAAATCGGAGTCCAGATGAAGGAGATATCCTCATTTCAATATCAGGTCCTGAACGGAGACCTGAGTGCGCCAGTGCGCCAGTGCGCCAGTGCGCCTATTTTGGGCCACTGGCCAAGTACCTCATATCAGGCCCTCCGGGTCCCGAACTTGTGTTTCATGACATCAAGGTCAAGTCCTAGAAGTGCCAAGGTCGCGCCAAGGCAGGTCGAGGACATGTCCCAAGAACTCCCATCCGAGCCCAGAAGTGCGCCCAAGCCGGGGTCCCTGTTCCGCCAGCGGTGGATCCGAGGTTCTCCCTCTGCGCCAAGCATGACAACATTTGCGCCAAGCCTGAACGACGATGCGCTTCTATTATACTCCTAACGTACTTCAAAAGCGCGGTCCCAGATCCTGATTACGAAGACAGTCAAAAATCCAAGTTTGGCCAGCTTGCGTTCCCACTTGCCAGCTTGCATTCACACTTCCGGCCATGCTCTGATTGGTTCGAATAGATTTTAAAGACTTTATAATTAATTAAAAGTAAAATAACTTTCCCTATTCCTATAGGACATGGTTTTACCAATCTGTATAGAACAAGGTTATACCAATCCTTATAGAACAAGGTTTTCCCTTTGTCTATAAAAGAGAGCCTTTGTTCAGTGTTTTGGGGGGAGATAATTAGCTAAGGACGTTTTTGTTTTCTGGAAAAACAGAGACCTAAGCCACAGAGTTCCGTTTTGGTTTTCTAGAGAATTAGGGACCATATATTTTCGGAGATAATCTTTCACTTAGATTATTGGACGTGGAGCTTGGAGAAGAAGGCCCTGCCGTGTCTTCTGCTGCATCTGTTCTTAACAATCTCTTCTGTACCCTTATTTTCATTATTGCAATTTACTTATGGATTCAATTATACTTGTGTTTATTTCAGTTATGTGTGAGTAGTCATTAGGATTAGGGCTGCTTGAAGCCCTAGCCATGTTAGCTTATTGATTGGATTTCTGGCTCTTGATTATGATTGCTATGCATGCTGAATAAGTTGGATTACCATGCTTAATGAACTTAATTTATGCCTATAAGATTAGCTACCTTGTTTGCATATAATTATAGATGTAATTGCTTGAGTGACCGTCATATCATCTGGTGATTTGGAGCATCGAAAGTATTCGTACTTGTAATCTTAACTCATGACGACCTAGGATTGCATGCCACTTTGCTAGGCTAATGTGGTGTCATTAAATTCTCTTTAAACTTCATGCATCATCTAAAAAGGTAGGTGATAGACGTTCTAGGCATATGCCCTGTTTAGAACATGCTAAGTAAGAGGGAATAAGATGTGTCTAGTGAACCAACGCTAGGTCCTAGGCACGGGCACCTAATTCAGAAAATGCATAGTAATTTGATCAAGGAAATCTGGTTAAAAGCTATAATTGGTTAGAGTGGATAGTAAGCCTTAATTCGCCTTAGTTAACAAGCTTTCATTCTTGCATTGTTATTTTCTGCACTTTGATTTACTTGTCTTTAAATTTCAGTTATCACATCATAAACCCCCCCCTGTGTGTGTGTTTTTATTTAAGTTAACAAATCTGAACTAAATTGGTCATAACGTTGATACAAGTCCTCGAGGGATCGACTCTTGCTGTGCTACTATACTATACTTATCGATTTGTGCACTTGCAAGGATTTTATAACTGTTAGAATTGAATTGCATATTTCTTGCTCTTTAAATCTACCAACAAGTTTTTGGCGCCGTTGCCGGGGACTTGTCCCTCAACGGTGCCCATTCAAGTTTAGATTTGTAACTTAGTTTTTTTCTTTTTTTTGTTAGGTACCCGTGTATGTCATTCCAAGGTTCAGTGCACGGGTCATCAAGTGGACCATCATCGCAAGCATCTTCAGTCCACGGCTCTCCGCCACGAAGCCCAAGGAGGATGGCGGACCACAGAGAAGAGCAGGGCCTGGAACGTGGCCTAGTACCGCAAGCCCCATGGCGCCTTAAGGATTTTGCCATGCCCCATGTCTCGGAGGATCAATTTCCAATTGTTTTTCCCGAGTCAACAGTGGCAAACTTCGAATTAAAGTCGGGGACAATTCACATGCTGCCTACATTCCACGGCCTTGCTGGCGAGGACCCGCACTTTCATATCAAGGAATTTGTTGAGGTTTGTTCAACACTGCGCATCAAAGGTATGACGGAATCGGAAATCCGCCTGCGGCTATTTCACTTCAGTCTCAAGGATCGCGCCAAGACATGGTTTCATTCATTGGCGCCGGCTTCCATTCACTCTTGGAGGGACTTGACGTCCAAATTCTTAACACAGTACTTTCCCGTGGAAAAGACAAATGAGTTAAAATCCAAGATCATGAACCCACGGCAAGACATGGAGGAGTCTTTCTTCGAGTTTTGGGAGCGGTTCAATCAGATGTTACGGGCGTGCCCCCACCACCATATTGATGCCCATCATCTTATGCTATACTTCTATGGAGGCTTGAAAACTAGCGATCGGACAATGGTGGATTCTCAATCCCAAGGGATTCTAGAAGGCACAGCCGAGGAAGCAAGGACCGCCTTTGAGAACATTGCTCAAAGGGAAAAACAGTTCAGCTACAGGGGTCCCTCCTCTAGAGCTACGGGTGATGCATCCGCCAAATACAAAGATGACGCCATTGCTCAGCTCACGGCAATGGTAAAACAATTGTGTAGCGAGAAAGCCAAAGGAGTTCACATCTGCGAGGTTTGTTCAATTCAGGGCCACACATCCCAGGACTGCCCGGTTGTGGAAGAGGCCAACTTTGCTGGAGGGTTCAATAGCAATTCTCGACCCCGGAATGACCCATATTCCAACACTTACAATCCGGGGTGGAGAAATCATCCTAATTTCCGTTGGAGCAACAATCAAGCAACCGCGAATCCCTTGCCACCCCCTGGATTTGAGCAGCAAGCCGCAGGCCCTCAGGGGAACTACCACGGTCCTTCCTCAAACCAGAATGGCGGAAGCAAGTCTGTTGAGGACTCCATCCATATCCTGACTCAACAGCAGGCTCAACTCATAAAATTCATGCACGATAGCCAGAGTCAGACGGGAGACTTCAAAAATGCAATTGCAAACTTGGAGCGTCAAATGGGACAGGTGGCGAACCAACTAAATCAGCGAGAGCAGGGCAAGCTACCGAGTCAAGTCCTGGTAAATCCGAAAGGATTTCACAATCCTACGGCTAATGCCATCACACTGGAGAAGGAAACACCACTTCAAGACCCCACATATGCCACCCTCACAGGACCTGAAACTGAGCCTCAACCTACTCTGCCAAGGATCACCGACCAGGGGGCGCCGCAAAACATGCCACGGCCAACACCTCTGGCGCAGAACCAGTCCAATGAATCACCAAGTGCCCTACCGCAAAGAGGACCTGACACTGCGCCTACTTCGGCCACGTCTGGCATGCAACCTGCTCCTAAGCCCAAGTCGCAGCACTCGATTACTTCTAACTCTAAACCTCAGAATTCCAATTCTAAAAAAGTCACTTTTGAGTTAGCTAATAATGTTGATTATCCATTTCCTCGCAGGTTCCAAAACAGGAATAAGCAAAAGGAGGACTTTGAGGAAGAAATCATCAGCATGTTGCAGAAGCTTCAGATCACACTGCCTTTCCATAAAATTGTCAAGCACATGCCTATCTTTGCAAAGCTGATCAAGGACTTAGTTGCAGGAAAGCGTGGTTTTAGCTCCACGGACACCATTGACATCCCTATGGCCTGCTCGGCTGCCCTTTTGCGCATGCCCCTTAAGGCCAATGATCCTGGGCCGCCATCCCTTCCATGTGTCATTCAGTCAAAAAGATTCGAACATTGCCTTTGCGACACGGGAGCATCAGTGAACATCATGCCATTCCACATTTACAGGTCACTCAACCTAGGCGCACTCAAGCCCACGCACCTATGTGTCAGGTTGGCTAACGCTTCTGTAACCAACCTAATGGGGGTTCTTGAAGACGTACTGGTACAAATCGGAGATACATGCATCCCTGCCGACTTCTACGTACTAAGAATGGACAGAATTGACAAAAGTGAGGAACCTCCCCTCATCTTTGGAAGGCCCTTACTAGCCACAGCCGAGTGCCTCATCGACGTCAGAAAGGGCCAGGTCTCCATCAAGGTCCTGGACCAGCTTCGGACATTCTCCATCCATGACACCATCCAGTACCCTACCGAGCCTATTGTAGATTTTCCGTTAAACACAATGGACTTACTGCTACGGGAGACAATTGCTCATTCTTGCATGACGGATGACCTTGAGAAGGCCGTTACTAGTAACCCACACACTGTGGATTTACTTACAGATAGCGTGATCAAAGAGGTACGAGCCCTTGACATCATGCCAGCCCTCCCATTGCACAGGCCTCCTCTCGAAGCGCTACCATTCACAAGTCAGAAAACCCTGCCGTCCATCATAAAGGCTCCTGAACTCGAGCTGAAGCCCTTGCCCGAGCACTTAAAGTATGCATATTTGGGCGACAATCAAACCCTTCCAGTCATCATTGCATCTACCCTAAGTACGAACGAGGAAAAGGCATTGGTTCACGTCCTTAAGGTCAATCAAACGGCAATTGGATGGACAATAGCTGACATCAAAGGCATAAGTCCCGCAAAATGCATGCATCGGATACTGCTGAAGGAAGACTCCAAACCATCACGGGAGGCACAGAGGCGATTGCATCCACCTATGAAGGAGGTCGTGAAGAAAGAAGTCCTAAAGCTCTTGGACGTTGGAATCATCTATCCAATTAGTGACTCCAAGTGGGTGAGCCCAGTCCAGGTCGTGCCAAAGAAAAGTGGGATCACAGTGGTTAAAAACGAGCAGGATGAGCTTGTACCTCAACGGACTCAAACAGGATGGAGAGTGTGCATCGACTATCGAAAGCTAAATATAACCACACGCAAGGACCACTTTCCTTTGCCCTTCATTGATCAAATGCTCGAGCGCCTGGCTGGACACTCCCACTATTGCTTCTTGGACGGCTACTCAGGATACAATCAGATTGCTATTGCACCCGAAGATCAAGAAAAAACAACATTCACATGCCCATATGGCACCTTTGCATACAGAAGAATGCCGTTTGGATTGTGCAATGCCCCAGCTACCTTTCAGCGTTGCATGATGAGCATCTTCTCCGATATGGTGGAAGATATAATTGAAGTATTCATGGACGACTTCTCAGTGTTTGGACATTCATTCGAACTGTGCTTAGTTAACCTAACCCGAGTACTGGAACGGTGCAGAGAAAGCAACTTAGTGCTGAACTGGGAAAAGTGCCATTTCATGGTACAACAGGGAATTGTCTTGGGTCATGTGATCTCTAGCCGAGGCATTGAAGTGGACAAAGCAAAGTTAGACATAGTAGAGAGGCTGCCGTACCCCACTACAGTCAAAGAGGTTCGATCGTTCTTAGGGCATGCTGGCTTTTACCGCAGATTCATCAAAGATTTCTCGAAAATCACAAGACCTTTGTGTGATCTTCTAGCCAAGGACGCCACATTCGAGTTCACTAAGGGATGCCGTGAGGCATTCAACACACTCAAGGCAAAGCTCACGGCATCACCCATCATCATGCCACCGAATTGGGACTTACCATTCGAACTAATGTGTGATGCCTCAGACTTCGCCATAGGAGCGGTTTTGGGACAGCGTGTTGACAAGCTCCCTCATGTCATTTACTACGCAAGCCGAACCCTGAATGATGCCCAGCTGAACTACTCCACCACCGAGAAGGAGCTCCTTGCTGTTATCTTTGCCCTGGAGAAGTTCCGTTCATATCTAATTCAAACCAAGGTCATAGTATACACGGATCATGCTGCCTTGAAGTATCTGCTCACTAAAAAGGACGCCAAGCCAAGGTTGCTACGTTGGATGCTACTGCTCCAGGAATTCGACCTTGAAATCAGAGACAAGAAGGGCAGCGAAAACGTGGTCGCTGACCATATGAGCCGATTGCTTCACAGTTCCAATGAAGAGGCCGATCAGTTGCCCCTCCTCGAGACCTTTCCTGACGAACAGCTCTTCGCAATCCAAGCTATTGATCCATGGTATGCCGATCTCATTAATTACCTTGTCACTAAGCAAATTCCTTCATCTTTAAACAGGTACCAAAAGGACAAGCTGGCTAAACAAGCTAAGTACTACATATGGGATGAGCCGTACCTATGGAAGCATTGTCCAGACCAAATCATTCGGCGCTGCATCCCAGAAGACGAGATGAAATCCGTCTTGACTTTTTGCCATAGTTTGGCATGTGGGGGCCATTTTGGAGCTAAGAAAACAGCCCTCAAGGTACTCCAAAGTGGACTCTACTGGCCCACACTTTTCAAGGATGCACACGAATTTGTACTCACCTGTGACCGCTGCCAACGCCTAGGTAACATCGGCCCTCGAAATCAAATGCCATTACACCCTATTCTTGTGGTCGAAATCTTCGACGTATGGGGCATTGATTTTATGGGGCCTTTTCCGAATTCCTTTGGCAATCTTTATATTCTGCTTGCAGTTGATTATGTCTCCAAATGGGTGGAAGCAATTCCCACCAAAACTAACGACGCCAAAGTAGTGGTGCGTTTTTTACAGAGTCACATCTTAGCCAGATTCGGCGCACCTAGGGCAATCATCAGCGATGGGGGGGCACACTTCTGCAATCATTCGTTTGCAGCCCTAATGAAGAAGTATGGCGTCACCCACAAGGTCTCAACACCATATCACCCTCAAACGAGTGGGCAAGCGGAAGTGTCCAATCGGGAAGTAAAGGCCATATTGGAAAAAACGGTAAATCCTAACCGCAAAGATTGGTCCAGCAAATTGAATGATGCGCTGTGGGCCTATCGGACTGCATACAAGACCCCGATTGGCATGTCTCCCTTCCGGCTGGTTTTTGGAAAAGGCTGCCACCTACCAGTGGAATTGGAGCATAAAGCATTCTGGGCTATTAAGCAGATGAACCTGAACTTCGATGACGCTGGAATACATAGGAAGCTTCAGCTAAGTGAATTAGAGGAGTTGCGAAACGAGGCCTTTGACAGTGCTCGTATCTACAAGGAAAATACCAAAGCTTTCCACGACAAGCGCATTCAGCCCAAGGACTTTCACATCGGACAGGAAGTCCTCCTCTTTGACTCCCGGCTCAGACTAATGCCAGGTAAGTTGCGTTCAAGATGGACGGGACCATTTATTATTACTAACGTTTTTCCTCATGGTGCAGTTGAAATCCAGCACCCGGAACGGCAGGATCCGTTCAAGGTAAATGGCCACCGCCTCAAACACTACTTGAAGGACGTTTCTAATCCAAGCGCAGTCAACCTTGCAACTCCGCATGCGCCCAGCTCCTAGCATGTCAGCCCCGTCTTGCCTAGACGTTAAATAAAGCGCTCCTAGGAGACAGCCTAGCCCTGGTTTGTATTTCTCACTTCCTTTTCTGTTGCTGCCCGTTATATCTCTCAAACCTTTCTACTGTTGTAAAGCTTATTGCTTATCACATTGAGGACAATGTTCAGTTTAGGTTTGGGGGTGTGGATTTAAAATTTTGCATATAGAAACAAGTAGGTTTGGGGGTGATACACGGCCAGGACATTTAAATTTCTGCTTGTGATTAGTATGATAACTTGTTAATAGGAATGTATATGCTAAGTTAACTATCTTTGCTTTACTAAGAGTCATGCCATGGTCAAGTAGTTCATAATTTGCACTTCATAATGCCATGTTTTAAGTGATTAAGTGAACGAAATAACTGAATTTGAGTGAACCTTAGAAAATTAGTGGAGACTACCCTGTGAGATCTTTGAGCCTAATTGCCATTCTTTCTGAGGGATATACTTGTTTCTACTCTTAAATACTCATCACTTTGTTCTTAATTGTTGATCTCATTACATCATATTTGCATTGAATTTTAAAGAACTAACATCGTTTAGATACTCTTTATTTAATGTATGCTTTGCCATAAGAAATGATGTAGGCTATGTGTGCTTTAACCTCTAAAAGCCTTATCCTACCCTATTGCATGCTCCCTAAGCCAATTTTGAAGCCAAACACTCAACCTTTTCTTTCATCACCCAAAGTATAACCTAACCCAAAATACTTAGCCATTCATCACAGCCATACCCTATAACCTCAGTTTGTGCTAAGGTTGCCATAAATGAGATTCATGGTGAGAATAAGAGGTGAAAGAAGATGCTGCCCAATTCAAAGGACATTGGCGTCAATTGAAAGTTCAAAAGTAAAGAAAAGTTTTACAAGTTGCAAGCTGCACGAAAATTTGAGGAAATCATTGCATGATCTTGGTTCAATTCAATTCAAAGACGAACATAAACAAAAAAAAAAAAAACGTTCAAATCAATAGAAAGAAAGAAACGTTGAGAAAAAGAAGGAGAAAAATAAGTGAAAACCAAAGTGAATTGAGCCAAGTGAGCCAAGAGCCTCAAAATAAGCCACAAGAGCCTCAAAATAAGCCACAAGAGCCACAAAATAAGTCATCAGGAAAGCACAATGTCGTGGGCCTTAAGAAAGGATTCAGTTCAGAAATTCCAAGTTCAATTCATGACTTCTCATACCTTGGCACAACTCAGGTTCTTTGAATCCCATCCTTCCTTGCTAAACCCCAAAGCTTAGCCCCAATACAACCTAAAAAGGAAGACCTAACTGATCTTATGGACAATCATGCTGAGGATTAAGGTACGTATCTATGTTCTTAAAGTTCAATTCCTTTCATGAGATCTTTATTTCCATAAAGTGCTATTCTTCATTGTTACTCATATGTGATTAAATTTGAATTTCATAACATAAACTCATCACATATGCTTGAAAAGAGTGTAAGCCTAGGATTCTTGTGTGAATTGAGAGTTGCCTAGTGAGGATTAGAGTCGAGGCGAAATCTTTCTAGGGCACTTAGATGAAGTTGTTTTCAAACTTGAACACCTGAAAATATTGGCATTTATACACGTACCCCTTCACATGACACTCACGGCTATGGCATTCCTTTTAGTTCTGCAAAGCATGTCTACTTACTTTGATTCTTATTAGCTTGTTAAGAGTACTATATCTAGCATCTTTTTGTTTAAGTAAAACGTTTGAGGGTATCGTACTGTTATAAACATAAGGAGACAAAACTCCTCCTACTAGGTGAACCTAGGGGTTTAAATGTTCTATCTTAACTAAAATCGAGTCTTTTCATTTTGTTAGCATTTCTTTTGCTAAGGGACTAGCAAAAGATAGGTTTGGGGGTATTTGATCAGTCGTTATTTATGCATCATTTTGATGTCTTTATATGCCTCTCTTACATGTCTTTTGAATGATTTCGTGCCATCAATAGTAGAAAATGATCAATCTTGTGAGACTTGTGCAGAGTTAGAAAGATAGGTAAAATCTGGAAAGAACGCAAAAAGAATGACTCAAATCGGAGTCCAGATGAAGGAGATATCCTCATTTCAATATCAGGTCCTGAACGGAGACCTGAGTGCGCCAGTGCGCCAGTGCGCCAGTGCGCCTATTTTGGGCCACTGGCCAAGTACCTCATATCAGGCCCTCCGGGTCCCGAACTTGTGTTTCATGACATCAAGGTCAAGTCCTAGAAGTGCCAAGGTCGCACCAAGGCAGGTCGAGGACATGTCCCAAGAACTCCCATCCGAGCCCAGAAGTGCGCCCAAGCCGGGGTCCCTGTTCCGCCAGCGGTGGATCCGAGGTTCTCCCTCTGCGCCAAGCATGACAACATTTGCGCCAAGCCTGAACGACGATGCGCTTCTATTATACTCCTAACGTACTTCAAAAGCGCGGTCCCAGATCCTGATTACGAAGACAGTCAAAAATCCAAGTTTGGCCAGCTTGCGTTCCCACTTGCCAGCTTGCATTCACACTTCCGGCCATGCTCTGATTGGTTCGAATAGATTTTAAAGACTTTATAATTAATTAAAAGTAAAATAACTTTCCCTATTCCTATAGGACATGGTTTTACCAATCTGTATAGAACAAGGTTATACCAATCCTTATAGAACAAGGTTTTCCCTTTGTCTATAAAAGGGAGCCTTTGTTCAGTGTTTTGGGGGGAGATAATTAGCTAAGGACGTTTTTGTTTTCTGGAAAAACAGAGACCTAAGCCACAGAGTTCCGTTTTGGTTTTCTAGAGAATTAGGGACCATATATTTTCGGAGATAATCTTTCACTTAGATTATTGGACGTGGAGCTTGGAGAAGAAGGCCCTGCCGTGTCTTCTGCTGCATCTGTTCTTAACAATCTCTTCTGTACCCTTATTTTCATTATTGCAATTTACTTATGGATTCAATTATACTTGTGTTTATTTCAGTTATGTATGAGTAGTCATTAGGATTAGGGCTGCTTGAAGCCCTAGCCATGTTAGCTTATTGATTGGATTTCTGGCTCTTGATTATGATTGCTATGCATGCTGAATAAGTTGGATTACCATGCTTAATGAACTTAATTTATGCCTATAAGATTAGCTACCTTGTTTGCATATAATTATAGATGTAATTGCTTGAGTGACCGTCATATCATCTGGTGATTTGGAGCATCGAAAGTATTCGTACTTGTAATCTTAACTCATGACGACCTAGGATTGCATGCCACTTTGCTAGGCTAATGTGGTGTCATTAAATTCTCTTTAAACTTCATGCATCATCTTAAAAGGTAGGTGATAGACGTTCTAGACATATGCCCTGTTTAGAACATGCTAAGTAAGAGGGAATAAGATGTGTCTAGTGAACCAACGCCAGGTCCTAGGCACGGGCACCTAATTCAGAAAATGCATAGTAATTTGATCAAGGAAATCTGGTTAAAAGCTATAATTGGTTAGAGTGGATAGTAAGCCTTAATTCGCCTTAGTTAACAAGCTTTCATTCTTGCATTGTTATTTTCTGCACTTTGATTTACTTGTCTTTAAATTTCAGTTATCACATCATAAACCCCCCCCTGTGTGTGTGTTTTTATTTAAGTTAACAAATCTGAACTAAATTGGTCATAACGTTGATACAAGTCCTCGAGGGATCGACTCTTGCTGTGCTACTATACTATACTTATCGATTTGTGCACTTGCAAGGATTTTATAACTGTTAGAATTGAATTGCATATTTCTTGCTCTTTAAATCTACCAACAGAGAGCATATAGAGCCTAATTCGCATATCTTTGCTGCTCTTTCTTCCACTGCCTCTGCTGTTCTGCATTCGGATTTTTCTGAACTGCGAATCCTATTCAACTATGTCTCATAAGTCTTGAGACATATAATATGTCTTTATCTTGATACTCCAGAAGTCGTAATTTTCTCCGGAAAATATTGGGAGCTAGACCGAACTTTGGCCTGATGCAGACATCGTGGAGGACTGTATTGAATCCAACGCCCAAACTTCCTATGTTGATCGAACGAGCTCTAACACGACTTGCTCTTGATCGAATAAGCTCTTATACCACTGATGATATTTGGTTGCTCTTATACCACTGATGATGTTTTGGATTGTGTTTATGTTGGGTTTATGAGTGAAGGAGAGTTTAGGAAAGGATTGACACAATACAATTTTTATTGATTCAATGAAGGAGTACAAGACCTAGCTACTATTGGCTAGAATGACTCAAAACTCTTTTTGTGGAGCTCACATATCACTCACTTGATTTTCTTTCTTAAACTCTTGCATACTTCTGACTTACTCTCTTTTTCATCTTCTATATTCTTGTCCTTTCTTGATTTGTGTAGAATCTTCCACAAATGTGCATTACTTTCAACACATCTCTAATATAAAATTCCATTATAAATATTGATTATATGATATTTGTGCTCTGTAGGACTTCCATCGATTAATGAATTGTTAGATTGCGTGGTTCAAGCTGTTGGAATATCAAATTTAAGTGACCAGCACCAATCAATCAAACCATGATCAAGCGTAATCAAATATCCTCTCAAGCTTCTTGAGAAAACCCTGATGGTTTCAAAACTATACTTTGAACCCTAAGTTTTATCCATTTTTGTTGAAGGCACGGTCGTCGTTCTCTCCACGGAAGGTCCCGGCTTGTTTGAGAAAGCACCCCAACCGAGTCTTACCCAGAAAAGCACCAACCGCAGTGTTAGGAGGAGCAAGGCGTACATACATCCATTCAACAAGCATTGTAAGTGTACTTCTTTTTGGTTTAACTTACCCTGTTCGGCATGGCCCTCGTGTGTATGTTACAGATCCCCCTGTGTGTTTCATCTACCGAATTCGAGTGAAGGTTGTTCACTGAAACGGTTTGACCGAATTGCATATTAGTTATAACCTAATTGTTGAGTACTTGTGTCCAGACACTTTGTATCCTGTACAACGAGCTTTCGAATATCAAAACATTTCCCGTCGATACTATGGACAACCCTCGGAGTTGTACCAGCCGAATTCTTTGAAGACCTTGCTTGCAAGAAGTAGAACCTAAGGTTGAGAACCATTCCTTCCTCGACCACAATTGTTTGAAGAGGAAGTCAAGAGCGCCCAACCCCGAGAGAAACACCGAAGATATCAATCGATCACGGTCGAACACCCCATAACTGGCACGCTTGCGCGCAATCCAGACCAAAGGACGCCAAATTCAATAAATTAGGTTTATTTCCTTCTAAACCGAAAAATAGTGTAACAAGATTGACTCATAAATACAATAGTAATAATAATAAAACTAATAGTAATCTACACAATTGGCTCAAAGGGTAAATAAATGATAGTAAAGTAACTTAAAAAATCTCAATTCTAAACAATGGCACTCATCTTCCTCTCCTGCACCATGTGCCATGGCTGCTATCACATCTCCTCCTTCCTCCATTTCTGTGATCATCATTGATTAATTCTTCAAGAAATAACACACCCTAAATCCAAAACCACCTGATTTTAATACGTTTTTAGGAGCTAACACAAAGTTTACCATCACCAAAACTCTTCGCTCACCAACCCTAACTACCGGCTCCTAGTTGGGATCGGTGGCAACCCCTCCCTCCCTCCCCCTTTCTCTTCTCCTCTTCTCCCTTCTCGTTTTCAGCTCTTCTCCTCCTTCCCTTTTCTCCTCTCTCCTCTTTATCATTCTCTCCCTTAGTTGTGCGACCTGGGCTGAAAATGATGTCGACGGCGTCGTCAGTATCGCTTGCTCTCTTTCTCGTATCGCCACTGCATGTTGGTGACGGATCCAGTAGATCTCGTTCGGATTTTTCTTTCTCGTGGCAGGCGAGTGCTCAATGGTAGCGCGTGTGCGCGGGTTGTCCCCTTTTGTGGTTGTCATGGACGCGATGATGCCGGTTGTCCGCTTCCTAGATCGATGTTGCCTTCCCCACATCGATGGTGAGCGGTTGCTCTGTTCTGTGGTGGCTACGGTGGTGGTGCCACCTCTGAATGGGTTGGTGGTGGCGTACTAATGTTGGGTTGTGTGTTGTGGCTATCCATTAATTTGGGATGGGCCTAGGCCTTTTAGTTCTTGCTCTGTTCTGATTGATTTGAGCTTAGGGTTCAGAGTTCTTTGATTTTGGGGATATTTCAGCCCTAATTTGTTTAGTTCATTTTGAACTAGTTTATAGTTTAATACTTTTGATTCAGTTTAAGGCATGTACAATTCCTAGCTACCAAAGCCAAGAATAAATCTGAAATAGTAATTAAAAAAACACCAAAAAAGGCCTATTGGTGATCAATGAAACCATACCCCAGATTCTCATAATAGGAAGATATATAGATGTTACTGAAACATTTTTTCTACCATAGACTTTTTAACTCAAAGCAATTAGAATTAAGTGACGTGGCCTCATCTCTGCTATTGGATTTATTTCTAGAGCTGATACTATAAGCTTGGTATAATCAGGCAGACAAAACAGCGGCAGAGAAGCGTTACCCGATCAAATAATGCACATATTATCTGATAATCTTTCATTTCAACCGAAGTTTGGATGCTCCTTTGGATTCAATGATTCACAACAACATTCGGTAGCTTACAGCCCAAGAATGCGGCTCTATTCGGTAGAGGGCTTGTTTGAGTTTAGTCGTAATCCGACCTGATCAAGCCCAAGATCCAACAATGGGCTAGCTTTTGGACCCGAAATATGTTCAAGGCCGAAATACGGCTAGAAGTCCAAATGGCAAATTCGGCCGAGATATTTATAAATAATTAATTACGGCCACATGTCAATCAGCGACCTAATTAAAAAAATATATATGTGGGAAGATTTTCTACGTAAAGAAATAATCATGATTTAAGGTCAAACATTCATTTATGTTTGGAAGAAAATCATGTCAATCGGAAGTAAAAATGGGAAATCTTAACACAGAAAGAATATCAAATCATGTCTCATCCAATTACTATCACGATTTGTGGGATTGAAACTAATTTGGACCGAAATCGGTTTGATTGACACAATGGATAAAAGTCAACAATAATTACCGTGAATTAAGAAAGTAATCTTGCTAATTGAATGATTTTCCAAATTGGGACGGCACCTGAACCCCTATAAATATCAAGCTTTGAAGAAGAGAAGGAGATCTCCAACACACCACACAACTTGTCTTTTACTATCCTTCAATTTTATCCTAGGATAGCATAATGTAAACCTTAGCCTAGTTTTTATTTTTCCAGCCCTAGTTCCCATAGATTTCAATTATGTCTTTCATTCTCGTTCATTTCCTTTAGTTAAATTTAAATACATGTCTTACGTTTTTGCACTTTAATTCCGCACTTGCGTTTTAATTATTTATATTATTTTGCAATTTAATTTTCGCATTCGCATTTAAATTATTTATTTTCATGCAATTTAATTTTTAGTCATTGTCATTTTAAATTAATTTACATTTAAACACTTTACTTTTATGCTCTTGCATTTCCTTTAATTTAAATTATTTGCACTCGCTTTACCTTTAATTGCAAATAATTTTTCTTCATTTTAATTTCTTTTTCAATCTTCACTTCCACTTTCACATCAATTGGTTGTTCATTTAAAAGCTTGACCCCGAGGTAGCGAAAGAACATAGGCCAAGAGGAGGTTCCTTGCTTGGCCGAACAATCACTTGGTTAGAAGTCAGATTCATGGACGCATCCCTCATTTCATTACAATCACATTCCATTCAAGTTAATTCGTGGTTTGGTGATGGCACGCCTGCGCACTTAACGGAAGAAGGACAAAAATCCCTTCATTGACGGCCATCCGACCGAAAAAAGGGAAACATATTTTATGTTTAAGGCATGTCGTAATCCGACCTCATCAAGCCCAAGACACAACAATGGGCTAGCTTTTGGGCCCCAAATAGGTTCAAGGCTGGAATATGGCTAGAAGCCCAAAATGGCAAATTCGGCCAAGATATTTAAAAATAATCAATTACGGCCATATGTCAATCAGCGATGTAATTATAGAAAATAAATATGTGGGAAGATTTTCCATGTAAGGAAAGAATCATGATTTAAGGTCAAACATCCATTTATGTTTGAAATCCACAAATGGAAAAAAATCATGTCAATCGAAAGTAAATATAGAAAAATCTTAACATGGAAAGAACATCAAATCATGCATTATCCAATTACTCTCACGATTAATGGGATTGAAGATAATTTGGACCAAAATCGGTTTGATTGATGCAATCAAGAAAAGTCAACATTAATTACCATGAATCAAGGAAGTAATCGTGCATATTCAATAGTTTGTCAAGTTAGGACACATCCGAGCCCCTATAAATATGTAGCTTTGAAGAAGAGCAAGACATCACCAACACACCACACAACTTGTCTTTTACTATCCATTAATTCTATCCTAGAAGTAGCATAATGTAAACATTTGCCTAGTTTTTTTTTCCAACCCTAGTTCCCATAGATTTCAATTATGTCTTTCATTCTCATTCATTTCCTTTAGTTTAATTTAAATACATGTCTTACGTTTTTGCACTTTAATTCCGCACTTGCGTTTTGATTATTTATCTTATTTTACAATTTAATTTTCGCATTCGCATTTATTTTCATGCAATTTAATTTTTAGTCATTGTCATGTTAAATTAATTTACATTTAAACACTTTACTTTTATGATCTTGCTTTTCCTTTAATTTAAATTATTTGCACTCGCTTTAACTTTAATTGCAATTACTTTTTCTTCATTCTAATTTCTTTTTCAATCTTCACTTCCACCTTCACATCAATTGGTTGTTCATTTAAAGCCTTGACCTCGAGGTAGTGAAAGAACCTAGGCCAAGAGGAGGTTCCTTGCTTGGCCGAACAATCACTTGGTTAGAAGTCAGATTCACGGACGCATCCCACATTTCATCACAATCACATTCCATTCAAGACAATTTGTGGCTTGGTCGTGGCACGCATGCGCACTTAACGAAAGAAAGATCAAAATTCCTTCACCGACGGCCATCCGACCGAAAAAGGGAAACAGAGCCAAAGAAACCTTTGAACAAATTTTGACAGTTTTCCAATCAATGTCTATAGAGTATAACAGCTGCAAACAATTATATAACAGTTATTCATCGATAAAGATATAAAAATAAAAATAAAAAGACACATTCTAACTGGAAGACTCATTTTATAAAGCCAAGGTCATAACTTTGGCCGGGTGTCCAATTGAATGACAAAAACATAGCAAAATTGAAGTATGAAAGTATCAAGTAGCTTTTGCACCTTTAATATGGGCTTTAACAAAATCGACCATAATTGCATACTCATTTATAGCCTTCGTATCCACACAATTTCTCAGCAGCCGAGGGAAAACAACCAATTAGCCGTCACACCCAAAAACACCAACGTCAAGGCCACCGAAACCACCGGGTTCAACCGCCACCTGTCTGACACCACCTTCTTCACCTCCACCTCAATTGCCACACAAATCCCATGTAGCACAAAAAACCACGTTACTTCCCAAGTTGGACTCACATGTGTGATATAATAATAAATCACCTCGTGCATTAACCCGAAGACAACGAATGTGGATATCACAGCTGGAAGTCGGGCCCAACGAGGCCCAACTATACGCGCAGAAATACGGTGTACAGGGTAGTATGTGGTGGGCCGTAGATTTTTTGTGACCATGAGGTTCCAGCTTCGGCCCCAAAAGTCTTGGAGTGAAGTGGAAAGGTAAGGTTCATTGGACTGTGGCTCGAGCTTGAACCCAAAAATGGCTCAAGCCGGGGCGGCACTCAGGGCTAGCACGATTTCAAGACCCAGGTACATGTGGAAGCAGTACAAGGCTAAGATAATATACGAGTGAAAATGTGGCTTATACTCATATGACATAATGATGAAAGCCAAAAGCAGAGCTTTTATAGCCAACAAAATTGACTTTTTAGGCCCATCTATGATAGATTTTCTGGGTTTTTTGGTGATTTGGGAAGATAGGTTTTTATTTGGAGGTGGGTTTTGATTGATTTTGATGGGGAGGCAAGAAATGGAGATGAATTGAAAAAGTGATGGTGGGGTTGGTGAGAGAGGACCATGGTCAAATGAGAAGAGGAGGAGCTTGAAGTTGCCAAGCCAAACCAGGAAGAAACCCGTGGGCGCACATAGATGAAAAGAATTGAGATTGAACGGGAGGATGATGAAGAGGTAGAAAATGGGGAGGAGGGAGATGAGCCTGATGAAGCTTTTGGGATTTGTGCTGCTATGAAGTAACAGTAAGATATAGACATGTGTAATCTAGGATCCATACCTTGATGAAGTTTTTCATTTCATTTTCCATTTCTTGATCTCCCATAGTTTGGTCTGGTGTTGCCTTGCCTTGATATGCTGTTTAAGACTTCAAGTTGTGTTTCTGGATTGTGGTAAACTATATGTAGTCAGGTACTTATAAATATATATATATATATATATATATATGTAGTCAGGTGGAATGTTATTGTCTTTTTGCAAAGTTCTTCCATGCTTGTACTAAGATGAGGGGCCAGTGTAATCATATCAGGGGTGTCTTCGACCAGAATGAGAGATGTTGTCAATCGGATATGGAGATTGGGGAGGTGTTCTGTAGGTATTTCAAAGACCTCTTTGAGTCGGGAGGAGCATATGAGCTGGATGAGATCCTAGGGGCAGTGCAACCGAAGGTCACGAGCTCCCATAATAGGCCTTTGGTGTAGACCTTCATTCGTGAGAAGGTTGAGAAGGCTTTGTTTAAGATGGCCCCCACAAAGGCCCCAGGTTTGGATGGCATACCGGCTATTTTCTATCAGCGTTACTGGGAAGTTGTAGGGGATCAAGTGATGGAGTTCTATCTCCAGGTTCTTAATGAGGGCGCTAGTGTGTGAGATATCAATGTTACACTAATTGCGCTAATCCCAAAGGTCTCTCATCCAAAATGTGTCACTGAATTTCGACCGATAAGTCTTTGTTTTGTTTTGTATAAGATCATCTCCAAGACGATTGTTAACAGGTTGAAGAGTTTAATGCCATCTGTCATATGAGAGTTCCAGAGTGCGTTTGTGCCTTCCCGGCTTATTTCAGACAACATTATAGTTGCTTTTGAGAGCATTCATGCCATACAAAGGAGGGGGGGTAGTGTCTTAAAAAAGCTGGTCCTTAAACTCGACATGTCTAAGGCCTACGATAGGGTAGAGTGGCCATTTGTAGCTGCCATGATGCGTCGTTTGGGTTTTTGTGAGTAGTAGATTAGTCTGGTTATGGGTTGTGTAACTACCGTTTCTTTTAAGGTAAGGTGAAAGGTTTGACAGTTGGCCCTATATCTCCCAGCAGGGGACTCCGCCAGGGTGACCCTCTATCACCCTACCTCTTCTTGTTTTGTGCAGAGGGATTGTCAGCACTGTTGTCCCAGGCTCAGTCTAGAAAAATGATACGCGGTGTCAAGGTAGCCCCCTGTGCCCCTTCTTTGTCACACTTGTTTTTTCAGATGATAGTATGCTCTTTTGCATTGCACACTTGTCAGAATGTTAGGCTCTTCTTCAGATTTTACATTGCTATAAGCGAGCCTTCGGTCAGAAAGTCAACTTTGAGAAATCTGCAGCATGTTTCAGCCCCAACACGGATCAAATTAGCAAACATCTAATTGCATCTGTAAGGACCCTTCCCGAATTTCACCTCAAAATCCGCGAAAAGCCCTTATCCCATCTAACAACTTTTTTTACTCAAAATTTAATACCAGGAATACCCTTTATCATTAAATATATTTAGTAAACCTTACAGGGTTCCCGGCCGAACCTCTGTACTTACTGACCACACCTGCCTATCAGACGCAGGATAGCTTACAGGTCAAAGCCGAGACCTCAGAATAGTGGTGGTCCAAAAAGTAACACGATCTGACACCAAATGTTAGTAGGTCAAACACTGCTGAAACCCTACTAGAATAACACAAGATAACTAACTGGTCAACCACTTGTGAACCGTCCCTAACTCGTCACTCTGGGTCATCGCCCACACCAACCCACTGACCCAGATGACGAAGGAACCAGACTTGATTAAATTAAGTCTCACTTACTCGCCCCGAGTCAAACTCGATATTCCAGCTCGTCCTGAGCCCCCGAGTGGTAACTCGATATCCCTGCTCCTCTAGAGCACCCTGAGTGATAACTCGATATCCCTGCTCCTCCAGAGCACCCTGAGTGATAACTCGATATCCCTGCTCCTCCAGAGCACCCCAAGTGATAACTCGATATCCCTGCTCTTCTAGAGCAATCTCGGACCTCAACGATATGGCGGAGAAAGATCCCTCGAACGCCAAAATTGGAGAACCCCTCGACGATCTAGCGGAGACATACACTATAATGCCAATTGGAGCACCCTCAACAATATAGCGGAGAAAAACACCCTCCACGCCAATCATCGGGAATCCCATGGTTTAAACCCAAACCTAGAAGTATGCATACCCATGCAATCCCGGAACTCTAGTCCGCTCACAGCGCGAATAAAATACCAATTCATGGACGCTCTAGCCCCAACGAACTCTTGACACATTAATGACCCAACTACCTTGACCTCCCGAGCTCAAAACCCGCACCATGGTCAACCGTTATTGCTGGGATTGCCCAACCGGGCTCTAAACGAACTCATATGTCCTCAAAACCATCAAAATCCGATCCGGAACGTCCCAAAACCCTAGCCACGGGTCGCCGTGGCCCCGAAATAGACTCCACGCACCGCCACAATGACAAAAGACCGGAACACGCGCCATGCACCGGCCACGCGCTGCTACATCACCCCACGCGCCTGGACCGGTCCAACCCAACCCAACTCGGCCTGACCTGGTCCAGCCCGACTTGATCTATCGCCGGTGACTTGCCGGAGAAGACGATCGGACCTCCGTCGCAGTCACCGGAGGCTGGCCGGAGAAGACGACCTGATCGCCACCTAGCCGCCGTCGCCGTCGCCGGAAATCGCCATTTTCAGCCGATTTTCAAGTTTTTCTAACTTTTTTAAAACTCAACCATTTTTCACAAATTTTACGTCTAAATCTATCTACTCGAACCCAGGAATTAAAAAATGACCTCAAAACACCAAACCCGTACCTGTACTGGCCGAAAAATTGATCGGAACTCCAATTTTCCTTTTTCCTCAGTCCGACGTCTCCCGTGGGTGCCTCCTCCGATGGTTTGTACCGTTGTGCTCGTGGGAAGGAGGAGATTCCGAATAATTACACCAAAACGGGAGATATGGCCTTGAATCAAAGTCCACTTTCATGGGTTTTGGGTGTTTGTCTTCCACGGGTTCGGGATGGTTTGTGTGGTTCATAGAGAAAAGATGAGAATGAGGTGATGAACTGATGGTTAGGGGGTTTAAAATATCTACCCCCAGTTGAAATTACCAAAATGCCCCTAAAGCTTCTAGACCCGTAACGATCTCACCGGGTCTCCGTTTTTCGCGTGCCGCTTGTCTATGAACTCGTGAGTTCGAGACCTACGCAACGAACCAAGAAAAATTCCCAAAAGCACTGCTAGTCAAAAAGTGCTCCCGAACTCATCCAAAATCGAGGGTAAAATTGTCCAATTCTCAAATTAATTTAATTTCTGGTCCGAGTCGTTACAGCATCCATGCTTGGTGTTCGTACTATGGATTTCCATGAACATTATTTGGGGTTGCCGACGTTGACTCAGCGAAGTAAACGGAAAATGTTTAATCACGTAAGGGATCCACTGTGGTCTAAACTTGCTGGGTGGAATACTAAACTGCTATCACCAGCTGGGAAGGAGGTCCTCATTAAGGCAGTAGCCTGGGCTCTTCCCACGTACTCAATGAGTGTTTTTCAGTTACCTAAGGGCTTGTGTAAGGAGTTTCTTCCTCCATTGCCAAGTATTGGTGGTGACGGGAGGGCAGGAGGGGTATTCACTAGATGGAGTGGCAGAAGTTGTGCCAACCAAAGATCCTAGGTGGGCTGGGGTTCAAAAATTTTGAGGCTTTTAACCGAACAATGGTGGCTAAGCAGGTGTGGCGCCTCATGGAACAGCCTGACACTTTGGCTTCTAAGATGCTTAAGGCTCGATATTTTCTTGAGAGTGATGTGCTTAAGGCAGATTTGGGGCCCAATCCATCGCTGGTTCAAAGTGCAATAATATGGGGTCGAGATGTTATAAAGGATGGGCTCCGTTGTAGAGTTGGGGATGGTAAGAGTATTTTGGTGTTCCAAGACAAATGGGTTCCAAAGCCCTCATTGTATAGGCCATGGTTTACGAGCCATTTACCTTGGGACATGAAGGTTATGGAGCTGTTTTCGGCTCAGGGTGGCTGGAATGTAGACCTGCTTTCTCAAGTCTTCGACGATGAGGATGTGGAGGCGATTTTAGCAATTCCTTTGGGGTTGTTAAAATGAAGTATGGATGGGCTCTTTTGGGGCTTTACCAGGAATGGCAGGTATAATGTGAAGCCTGGCTATCGAGTGTCGTTGACTCTGTTTAATGCCCAACATGGAGGGGATGCCAGCTCTTCTAGTGTCGAGGCCCTTACCAGGGTTTGGAAGGAGGTGTGGCATCTTTGAGTACCGCAACGGGTCAAAGTTTTTTTGTGGCGACCTTCCCATGATATTCTGCCAACAGCTGAAAACCTTTACAAGAGGAGGTTGTTACCGTGCCCACTATGTGTTAGGTGTGGAAAGAAAGTGGAAACTACCATTCATGCGGTGTGGGGTTGTAAAACAAGCCAGAAATGGAGGAGGTCTTACTTTTGAAATGGAGGAGGTCTCCTTTGCGCTCTTACTTTTGAAATGGAGGAGGTCTCCTTTGCTGATTAATTTCTTAAGGCTTGCAAAGTTTTGAAGCAAGACAAGGAATAGGAACTCGAGTGGGGTGTTTGGGAGGCTTGGAATCTGAGAAATAAGGTAATTCACGGAGCCCAAATAATCAACATTGAGAGGTCAGTAGAAGTGTTGATGGAGCAACAAACTTTATTTCGGGATACATTGCATCGCCGTGTTCAGGCCCCTTTTCGCAGCCCGGTAAAGTGGGAGAGACCTCCACCGAATTATTTGAAGTTGAATTGTGATGCTGTGTTGGAAGTTGTGGGACGGTTGAAAGGTATTGGAGGGATCCTTCGAGATCATCAGGGTGGGTTTGTGGGGGGGTTTCTGGGGGAGCCTCGCAGGGACTATCGGTGGAAGCAGTCAAACTCACCGCCATATGTGCCGGGTTGCAGGTGGAAGTTGAGATGCGGCTCAAAAATATTGTGGTGGAGGTGGACTCAAAGGCGGCAGTCGATCTCATTGCCGGAGGGGATGCGTGTTGGAGTGACATTAGCGTCCTTGTTTCTGATGTCATCTATCTACTGAAGAAGCTGCAGAATGTGGAGCTGCGATTCCGGGGTCAATCGGCGAACAAGGTAGCGCACTACCTCACCAAAGAGGGTCTGTGTGCACAGGCCTTTCAACAATGGATTGCAGTGGCTCCACCTTGGGTGTTGGCTTTGGTTCAATCCGAAGCAGCTGATGCAGAGAAGTAATGGAGTACAAGGGCCATGCGTGAGGTACTGGCGCAGGGGGTCTTGTAAAGTGGTATTTGTGCAGTTCTTGCCTGGTCTGTTTTGTCTATGTTGGAGGGGCAAGTGTGTGGTGAAGCCGTTTGGCTGGATGTGATGCACCATTTTCTCTATGTTTTGGTTGTTGGGGTGGGGTACTCTTTCCCTCGATCGGATTTTCCCGTTTAGGATTTTATGGCAAGATTTTTAATGAGGCCTTGTGTCTAGTCTTGATTGTACTTTGCTTTTTTCTATCAATGAATTGCATTCTTTTAGATAAAAAAGAAGTCGAATTAATGTTGGGCGATGTTTTTGACTTTTTTTTTAAGAGTAATGCTATTTTTTTTTATAGGTCAATAGTATCATTCAAAAAAATATAACAACTACAAGTTTACAAGGGGCATACCCCAGGAAAAACAAGAAACCTAAGGTGCACCCACTAATAAACTTACAAACAAAAGCACAAGGCTTAACTTGGATCAAGCAACCACTATGATCCAACAAATGTTCAAACCCAAACCCCAAGCCCAAAACAAGAGGTTAGACTGTGAACAAAAAAAAAAAGGTCCAGCCCAATTAAGGGAGAAGACCAACACCAAAGCCTAATACCAGATTAGCCCAAAACAAAACCCTAGCTACCAGGATACCACACACAGTAAAACTTCCCTCAACCACTACATAGTCGTCGTCGTAGCCGCCGCTGAAGCCGCCCTCTCAGCCTTAGCTCAACCACTGTCGCATCCACATCGCAGCCCTAGTCGCATCGAAGCCCTAGTCGCAGCACCGAAGCAGTCGAGGCAAGGAAACACGACCGTCGAAGCAACCAGCATTCGAAACAACTCATATTCAGGCATCGCTGCAGCCATAGCACCGCCGCCTCTAGCACCGCCGTAGCCGTAGCAACACCAACAAATCATCGCCGCAACACCAGCGTAGCCAATCCTCTGTCGCAATGGGTTGGTTACGAAAGAAATCTGGGCCAACCACCTAACACAGACCCACAACGGATCACGAACCAGGTGAGCCACCGAAGTGGCAAGCAACAAATCGCCTCACCATCTCTCAAACCTCCATGGCTCAGACTAGCTGAACCATCAGGAAGAAGAAAGGAGGAAAGCGAAGAGAAGAAGGAAAAAGAGAAGAAGAGAAGAAAGGGGAATAGAAAGGGCTGCCACCGACCTCAACCATAGCTAAGGCCGACGGCTAAGCTTGAGAGGTTTGGTTTTGCTCGCAAGCGAGAGAAGAGAGGTTTTTGAAATCGAGGATCCAAAAGTTTCAAATGGAGTAATGCTATTTAGACATACTAAATTAATCATATTTAATGATTATATTGATGTGACATTCTATTTATTACAAAAAATAAATACAAAGTGATTTAATTTATTGAAATAACACTATTTATTAATTGCCACATCAATATGATTATTAAATGTACTCAATTTAATATGTCTAAATAGCATTACTTTAATTTTAAAATTTTTTTTAAATAAAAGTAGGTTTTACCAAAAGCCATGTAATATGTTGTTACGCGAACTTGCTGTCATATCATGAGTGAAAAGGAATTTAGCTTCACTATATAATTACTTCCACCATTATTTGTAGGCAATAAGAAAACAAAACCGTCCATGCATTATAATTTTCAACTGGTAGTGGAACAAGTTTTCATCCTCTCTCAAAGTCCTACACTTTCTAAGTAACAAGGACAGAAAAGAAAAGCCTACAGAGCCCCATGGCAGAGAGTTTTACTCATTCAGCCAACCTGCTGAATTTTGGCTCGAATAGCTTTGGTGAGGACCAGGAGCAAAACCCACGGAGCCACCATGCTGACCAGGTCGGGGTGCCCTGGGGTCGAAAGCGCTGTTGCTACTGAACATGTGCGGATCATATCCTAAAGAAGGTTCAGATCCAAAGGCACCAATCTTGGGGTGGTTGAATTCATCCAACCGTGGTGCATATCGCTGCATAGCTGATGTGTTCATCCGGTAAGACGACTCAGTTGCAGAACCAAAATTATTATTGCTGTAAGTAGATGAATACGGTACAATCTGACCACCTACAGAAACCTCATCCACTAGATAGTTACTTCTTAGAGGAACATGAGGAACAGGATCTTGCCGGCCATAAAGCCGAACCTGCGAGCGTATTTCAGACTCCCTCCAAGATGGATCTTCTACCTCATCTAAATAGGATCTATAACCAAGCCTACCCGATCTCTCTCTCATGTGCCCCCCAAACGGTTCCTCCAAGCTTGCATCCCCGTAACAATAACCAACACTGGCGTCGGTGGACCTTCTATGGGTCAGATTTGAGTAACGCTCATCACTACTCATGGCAAAGCTTCTGCCTGTGTCATCTGCAATGTTGACCAGGGTTCCATCATAAGCAGTTTCTATCTCCATACTTGAACCAGAATTGCTCGGCTCCAAATATTGATTTCCTTTTCCAGTGTGTGGCAGCATTTCCTCGAGTATCTCACTACCGGAAACCTTTACACCATCTAATTTGTTGACTGGTGAAATCTCATCATTGTAGTTCTTCCCATAACCAGAACTCCCTCGGCCACCGTCGTTATTATAGGAGCTCTCATTGTGTCCCTTGGTCACAAATGCCCAGCCTCCAACATCCTTGGGACTATCAGCCTTTATGGAATCATTATCCTTCAGAATGGGCATTTCATGGATTAGAGAATCAATATGATCTTTCAAAAACTCTTGAGACCCAAAGTTGTGCCCATGCTCTTGAGCTATAACCTTGTGCTCGGCAGAGCAATCCGGACGACTCCAAAGATAGAGTGGAGGTGGCCTCACATTCCATTGATCCATTTGTTTGTCATTCTCATCAACAGATCCAGGGAGATAAAATGACTGAAAGGAGAAATACGCCATTAAAATCACATTCTAAAATTTTAACTCAGATAATTAAGATTCAGCCACTAAGAAAAGCACATTTCACTTTACCTTTCCGGACAGAAACTGGTCATCTTCCCAAATCAGATCATAAGGTGAACTCTTTTCATTTAACCTGATGAAAGACACAATTGTAAGAAATTATATGTCAGTGGTGTGTGTGAGAGAGAGAGAGAGAGATTGACAAGGGAAAGCAGTTACCTTTGAGTTTCTGGTGGAACAATAAGAATAAGGATCTTCGGTTTGAACTCAAGAGCCTTATTGATAAACTTGTTCGCCAAAGCTGCTTTAACTCCAAATGGAGGGTTCAAACCCATTATCTGCTCAAGAATCAAATATAGAGAGGGTGAAAAAATTATCGTAAGTGGCTCAGGAATTCAAACATCTTGGTCAAATAAAAACAAGCCCCAATTTCCTACCAATTGCGACCCTGACGGTAACTCCGTTGGTTTAATGCTCATCCAATCTCTCTTCTCAAAATTGAAATCGTTCTGGCATATGAAAATCGACATAAAACAATCAGTCCCAGTTTCTGTTAGTAATCCTGTAAATTACCAAAATGCACACACACAACAGCCTAGAACCCAACATAGTGTGACATATGAAAACTAAGAGACAAATCATATGGCTACATTTTTTTGAAGTAAAATGATAAGACAACAGCTTAAAAACGATGAATAAACTCCAGTCCTGGTTGTAGTGTGAATTGCATTCCACTGCACAACCACAGAATAACCAAGTCTCAAAGTGGTAGGTATTAACAGTGGAAATAAACGATATTTTGTACTTGAATATGTCCTATACGCTATAACTGACCAATTGAATTTGGAAATCTTTACCATAACTACCTATTTTAGTAGGCCCACTTACACATTATTTGAGAGAAGTAACAAAAATCCATCCAATATTATGGCCCAAACACACTTTGATAATAACCTGTCTTAAACTATATAACCACATCCGATATGTAATTCTTCTGTAATGTTGCACAAACTGTACTAGAATTATTTAAAAGTTTCAAATCGAACCCCAAAAGACCCATAAAGTATTGCACAAGTAGAGAACTCTTAGAAAACTTATGGCTATATTTGGATGAGGAACTTCAAAAAACCAAGGGATTTAGGCTATATTACTAAGAAATGCACTACAACCAATTAGATAAGAGGGCTATGTACAAAACTACTTGAACAACTACCAAGGGAGCACATGCACCACATGAGTATAAAAACCACTAAACAAGGGATTTCCAAGTAACACCTAGCAAGTAGTTACTTACAAATCTCTCTAAGTGCATGACTCAGCTAATTTGAAATCCCTCCATCTAATGTTTTGTGGTATGTTTCTAACCATTTAAACCCTTGGTACATTGAAGTTCCTCATCCAAACATAGCCTAAATTACACTTGGGATCTATAAGACAAATAAAGGAAAAAAAATTGCCCGATTAAAGCCATTGATATTAGGGTCCTGGCCCTTTTCAACAAGTAAAACCCCATATTTTGATGCATCCCTCGCCCATGAAAGTTTTATCATTTAATGGCTGAAAATGCATCAGATAAAATAAGTATTTTGTTTACCATGCTTTTGTTATACAATATACAAGCATGTCTTTTAATCTCCCAGGGCATTTTATGTAGGGTACCCTTTCACACGCACTTACCTCTTTACTTTCTGACACAGAAATCCCACCAATTGAAATTTCCGAGATACAATATAAAGCTATCGGAGAACATATTTTAACAAGGGGTTCATACACTCATAATCATTCTAGTTATTAAATTCTGATACTGCAAACACCATTCTAGTTTTTCCCTTACAACATCCCATGTTCAACACAGTTGAACACTGGTGACCGATGCAACCATATAGACGTATATCATTCATAATATCACAATATGATGACCGCGGATTGACCAATATTAAGGGCTTATATTAATGAGTATTACCTTGGGTTGAATGAAGTCATAGTTTTTGTACGAGCAGTTCTTCCCTCTCTCTTCAAGCTTTTTCTTCATTATGATGCTGAAATCATTAGCACCACAACAGAAGTCCACTATCTGTTCATTGGGACGACAAGTAATCAGGTACTCAACCTTACTTGGATGAGGTAATCAACAATGAAATAAAATATGTGTAACTTAAAAAAAACCAAGGTGATGTAATAGACATATGAATCACCCAGAAAATAGGTGTGAATTGAAACCGTACAGATAGGTGATGACTACTCCAATCACCGCTGGAGCCTAGATTTCTTAAAAAGGGAAATCAGGGAAAAGCCTTCAGAAAATTTTGAAAACTGATAATACTTTATGTAAATACTTCCAGGCTGGTAACACAAAAATCATTACCTTAGACCTTCCAGAAGGACACCTTTTGAGTTCCCATACATCATTAATAACAACTAGTCCCCTGACAACATAAATAACTGCTAGACAGACCCTTAAGACTCCCAATAGAACCTTAAAACCAATAGACACACAATGCAGACTTAAAAAGTAAGTCTGACACTTCAAACATAGTTACTACTTAGTACTCTTCTCCCAGTACCTCTCAAAGATCTAATATAGACTATGTACTACATCACAAGGCTACTAGAAATCATAAATAGCATTCTAAGTTCATTACCCAATATTGATACCCTTTTAATATGGAATCATAACAGGTGTCCATAGGATTTTCCTTTTCTTTTTTTTTTTGAGAGAACCCTAGAATTTTCCTTAATATGTAACAACAGAGATCTTCCAAGAAATAACAGCCTATGATACCAGTGGCAAAAATATTTATTGTATGATCTACTGCAAATTCATACAGAAGTTCATAAAATATCATGATAACACCAAATGTTTCTGTTGCGAGTAATGTAACAATGATTCCAGGATTTTATTTTTATTAGAATAAATTGAAAGGTGACTTCCACACTCCATGGTTCACCTTATGCGCTCCACTTCTTTATTTAATGATTTTTTATTTTTTTACTTTACGTTACTTCCGATTCTATCCTGTTCCTTTTTACAATTAAAAAAGAAAATTAAAAAGGTTAGAAAAAGAAAAAGCACACAGGCCATGCAACCCCAAATTCCCCCCAAAAATCATCCGACCCAACAACTCCTACCCCTCCCCTCCAGCAGTCACCTCCCATTCCACACCAGAGCCACCTCTATAACTGACGGTGCCCCCAAATTTGGTGGCTCTCTCTTCTCCTGCAGGCAGCAACAACCTGTTCCCTCCCTCATCAACTCCTCTCCCACACTCACCAACAAACTTCTACTTTTTCATCTTTGGTTCTACTTTCAGAATTAAAAATCCAATCAGTAACTATCAACAATAAGTCAAAGGGGTTTGAAGAAATTAAGGAAGGAAAATAATAAAAAGGATCTCAAATAGGGATATATAATAGAGAATGTTATCAGATCTGGGGCTTTGGTTTCTTGTTGTTGCCGTTGGAGCTCGTCAGTATCATCTGCCTATAACTGGGGATGAAGGAATCCTCCATCGCAAAATCCTAATCCTCTTTTTCAGTGTAGGGTTAATGAAAGAGAGAAGCAAGACGAGATGGAAGGAGAAAAAAAAGAGAAGGAGAGAAGAGAGATAGATGGGAGAAGGGGCTGTTGGGAGATGGAACAACTGTATTCTTCATTTTCTTTTTATTAAGAGGCTACAGGATAGAAATGGAAGTAGAAACAAATAAAAATCAGAAAACATTAAAAAAGGAAGTGAAGAGCAGAAGGTGAAACATGGAATGTGGAAATCAGCTCCCAATAAATTTAACTGGTACAGAAACAGTGTACCAGTACCACTAAACACACTACATCTATATGCACCCTAAATTGAAATTTAACAAACAGAAACGAAAATAGATAAAAAGAAACATCTCAAAATCCGATGTTATTGAAACCCAAAAAATGACTAAATTTTATCTTCTCCCAAAGCACCTCCATAACAGAGCCCTGGAATAGTCCTCAGCAAAACACTTAGTCACCAAAAGCCTTCTTTCCCACGCCAAAAACTTATTTGACAAAGTTAGTGCAGCACAGCTTAAAGATGGTTACGCTGTTCTTCAGTTTCCTAAACTAAGTAATTCGTTGTTATTTAGTTCCTTATTGTGATCAGAGTTGTCCTGTAAATGACCCTTTAGGTTCTAGTATCAATTTGGAACCACAGTGATATTTTCTACTTCAACCAAGGAAAAGGGATGTAGTGTAAACATCAAACATCACCTCAAGTTTTTCTTTTCAAGAATAAATACCGATGCTTCTGCTATCACAAAGATGATAAGGTCCTAGAAGTAGTTACTAAACGAAAAAGTGAGATTATTAAAAGAAAAAAGTGTGAACCTTTATGTTTGATAAATATAAAGTTGCAAGCTTGCAACAATTAGTATTGCTGTTTCAATCCATGTCGTCAGAAACTGAGAATTCCAAATATAGTATAATGACCTGTTAAAGGTATCCAGATATCTATACTTGGTTTGGACTCTAGGTGAACACTGGAATACAGCTTTCAGGCACTACAAAGATTTTAAAGAGAGAATACTACTCAGGAAACTAACTAACGATATAAATATACATTTAAAGGTCATTTAGATTAGTATAATCAATTGAGATCATCAAATATCACGAAGACATAAGAGTATAATCAACTGAGATCATCAAATATCAGGAAGATATAATAGTATCATCAACTGCATAACTCAAAGCAACATGCAAAAAGATTTCTCATGTGACAAACCATATAGTGGACATACACCAACACAGTAAAATTATCTCACAAAAGTAAGCATATACATCCTTACCATATCTCCATTCTTCACGTACCAATGGAGCCTCTCAGCAATCTGCACTTCAAAATTATGCACTAATAATTCTTCAAGGATTGATGTAGTTCCAAATATACGATCAACATCTCAACTTTAATAAAGGGAGCATATAAAGACCATATAAATTAAAGGTAAAACTAGGAGAAAGAGGAAGGCAAAATTAAATAACATAGAGCATATACGAACACAAAGCTTAATTAGCCAACCATATGTGAAAGCAGGAGTAGACCGAAATCACAGGACTGCATGAATAGTGTTTTTTGGGTGAGTTTGTGGGAAGTCATAATAGAATTTTCAGAGATACAACTTTTGTACTTTTCTCTGAATGGTAGACAGGACTTTACTTTGCAACTTCTTGACTTCGATTGCTAATAAATTCTTCATTTCTCCTCAAAATAAAAACAAGAAATAGAGAGAAATCCAAAAGTCCATGCAGTGATCTCATCATCTTTGATGCCAAAACCAGAACACAACCATGCAAGTTTATCAACGTCAAGATGATCTATAAATTTCATTGAAAAATAAGCTGAGAAGTAGAGTACAAGCCAATATTATAAGATAACAAAAAAGTTCTTTATAAATAGCTGAAACTTGACACAACCATATTACCTCTTCTAATTTTTCCACCTTGGTAAAATGGCGACCAAAAGACGTGTAGCGCATCCCGTGCAAAAAAGGTGCGAGGTAGACTTTCAGCTTGTTCTGCACCAAAGTCAATCAATGACATTAATAGAATACAAGAGGGTGTGACCATTTTCTTAAAATTCAGCACAAACATTATATGCAAGTCGTTAAAAACAAATTCATCCATAAAAGAAAAAAGAGGTCAAAGTAAAATTAAGAACAGCAGACAACCATACAGAGGCTATCCCTGTAACCAAGAGAGAGAGAGAGAGAGAGAGAGATGCTACAAAAAGCTAATAACAAAAATCCAAGTACACAGACATAATATTTCTCTAACATTTTAAAATGTAATTTGTCACCGACTTATGTTTATTTGTGAATGTCAGAGTGTACAAAATGACCAAATATGCTTCCTTTACAATTCCGGATTGAAATAAACCTACCCCTTGCACACAATGTCCCTCAAGAATAACAGCATACCTTATACCTGCAACCTATTGTCAATCAGCTTAAACAGCTCTTGTTCTTGACATATTTTGGCTCGTTTGGGATGGGCTTGTGAAGGAAACAAGCCAAGCTCAAAGAAAATAATAAGCTTGCAAAAAAATTAAAAATACAAACGAAGCTCAAGTTCATGCCTAGCTTCAATTTCATCAGAAGTATACCTTAAATGGAAATGGCCTCGTTCATTTTTGTCCAGGCGTGAAGCCCATACTTTGACTATCCAATAAAAGGTTTTTTTTAAAAAAACAAAATCTTTATTAATAAGATTGTAAGAATAAAAAGTGCAACTTAAGTGAATAAGGAGTCCACTTCTAAAAGCAAAACTAAACATAACATATTAGGCAAAGCTTACTCCAAGGAAAAACATCAAACCCAGCAGAAAAATTCGAAAAATACTGAACAGCAGCTTTCCATTCTAATAAATAGCAGAAAAAGATAAACCTTAACAGGCTGATGCTACAGATTCCAACAACGATGCCCCAAAATGCACCCTATACCATAAACACTCCACATTCTCAAATATTCTCCTCTTCCTTTCAGCTCATAGAACCCAATAAACTAGGTAAAAACTGAACATTAAATAATTAATCAATATTCCTTTGTTTCTCTGCTTAAATTTTTTAATTGTTACATGATTTTCTTTACTTCTATTTTCACTTATGAATCTACTTTTTCCTATAGTCAGTAAGTCAAGTCGAACCACACTTTAAGCTCACATCGCACAGTGACCAAACCCAAGCAGCACTTTGTGAGTCTGCTTACCCCAAATTTGAGCAGTATGATACCAAAGCGCAGCTTAGTGCATAACTAATCATGTTTGGCTGAAGCTCAACTAATCTCAATCAAGCCAAGTTTGAGCACTATGATACTCAGTTTAGCTTGGCTAGTTTAGACCCCATTACCCAAACCACAAACCAAGCATGACCTGAACTACGAGAATAGCCATATAACAGAGATGCGTAAGTCTTAGTATATAAGGTACAGAGACCAACAAGTATATCTAGATGAATAAACTTCAACTAACCACCAAACATAAGTTGTAGGATAGTGGAACAGAAATAGGAAACCACCTTCCACTTATAAATCTGGTTAAGAATCTCAGGTGCACAAACAGCCTGTGAATCTTCAATACTGCATCCCCCCTCTAGTTTCCGCAACGCCGTTCGAATAGCCTAAATAAACATGATGAATTACAAAACGCATCATAAGAGAAACCATCCAAAAATCATATTGTTTAAAGACCAATAAAAGTTGAAATTTCCCAGTTTAGATGCACCTCAATTGAGCCTTCCACCTTCCCCAGTGTAATGTTCCTCTCCACAGCATTTTTAGATGACATTGCATGAGTTGATGGAACTTTATGCTTTTTTATAACCTCTTCCAAAGTTATTGAAGACGCAGCTTCTTTCATTAAACCCAATAATCTGAATTGCAAGAAATAAATCAGAGAACTATCAATAACCTATAATAGTGAAACCTGAAATCAAGGTCGTCTGCAACACTATGGTAATTCCTTGGAAAGTATCCAAACCTGTGTGTGCAACTATGATTATATAAATAAATATATATATATATATAGGATGAAATATGTAATGCTATAAGAAAAAACGGTGTATAAAATACAAACAAATACAGAATTGGTAAATAATTAAGACTGAAATAGAGTTACCTCCTCTCTGTAGCTGCATCTAAGGAAGGTTGTTTACTGCTTAATGTCTTTGAGGAAGGTTTAACTATTGCTGAATTACACTCACCATGGGGTTTACCCTGGTTCCCTGACTTCACTCGCTCAGACCCCTCCATGTAAGCAAATAGCTTATCGCCCAATGAGGACTTGTTTCCTCCAGGCACCGTAGTCTTAACTTCCTTTTTCAATGAACTATTTACTTTCACCTTTCTTGACATATCTAACCCATAAGGTACTTTTTCACTAGTTCTGCTACCACTCACTTTTGCAGTACAAGATAACTTCAGCTTCTGTTTAGATATTGTAGGAACAGTTTTCCCTCTACAGAATTCTTCAGAGGAAAGGTTTTTCTTCTTCATCACAGATTCCTCTCTATCCAGAAGGGACTCAGTTGACCGTTTTCTCTTTTTTTCTTCAAAATTGGTCTTCTTCTTCTTTTCTTTTATATCAGGAAACTTTATGTGGTTCCTTATTGGAGTTCCAATCTTTTTAACTATCTCATGTTCCCTAATCCAACGAAAAAGAAAAAGCATTAAGAAAAAATTAAAGTGAACAATAATAAACAGTAGTTAACAATAAATAATACTTACATGCAATATATGAGTACACGATTAGGTAATAGTCCTTCCCATGCTCTTACTATTACATTTTCATCCTCTCGTCCTTCCTCCTCTTCTTCTTCCCCTTCCCTTTCCTCTGTCCCTTCCTCTGTTTTCTCAAATACAATCTCCCTGATACAACCAACTCAAGCATTAACCAGGCTCTCATAAAAGCACATTAAAAGCAAAACAAAAAAAAAAATACAATTAAGAGTACCTTGGCAGGCATTTCCTGTGGTAGGATTTCGGACAACGCCTACACACAGCAAACCTCAACTCGGGATCCTTCTTATTCTCTCCTTGTTTACAAACACAGCATTTATGGATTGGACAAGTAAAAGATTCCCCCATAGAAATTTTTTCCGCAAGTTCTTCAGCGGTAACTCCATTGTCTGTATGAATTAGTTTTGCAACACAATGTGGGTGGTAAAATTGACCACAGGTTGCCGAAACACATGGTAATACCTAACAGCAATAAACAATAATTGCATTAAGGTAATCCAAACATAAGAATACTAGTATTTATCTAATAATGACAATAGAATAGAAAGAAAAGAAGATATATAAATTTCTGAGTGTATATGACAATAAAAAAGTTGATTATTCATTCCAAATATAAAAAATAAAAAATTGCAAAAATGCCAGAGCCTTTACAAAGAAGAATGAATTTCTTTAGTACAATTAAAATAAATCAGTGGCTTCTGGGATGTGGAGCTTCTATTTAGAATTTGTGAATGGCCTCTCGGGTTTGTACACCAAAATTTCCACCCACTGCTGGAAATTGACTGAACCGTCTTTGGTCGAATTAATAAAACTCAAACATTGCAGAGGTGCATTCTGATGATCATTCTTTGGGTACTGCAGATGTTAAAAGATGCAAGGATTTTCCAAAAAACTGTTTGGGATTTGGGATCAATTTACCTTTTTGAGCTTCTATTCACTTCCAAATAGTTTAAAACAGTACAACTTCTGTTATTATGGTAACTGGTCTCTATATATTCCCAACAGGCTAGTCTCCATATGTTCCCAACAGGTTGGTCTTATAGTATTATGAACTCCAGAATAAATAACCACAGAAATAAAATGTGTAGAGAACTCTGACCAAAACACATGTACTAAAATTCATATTAGCACCAGGGAAATTCACTAAATCAGCTATAGGCTGTAAGGAAAATACTGGAAAATTAAAAATTATGAACTAAATCAGGGATGGGCTAAAGGAAAATCATAAGAAAATAAACATAGTATAAGAAACTGAAAAGCTACCAACCAGAAATAATGCTCAAAGGATGAATTGGGCATTACAAGAATGCTGAAGAAAGGAAGCCGGTCCTAGTCCTAGGGAAGACAACATCATAACAAACACAACAAAGGAAAAAATAATATCAAAGAGTAAGAGCAAAAGAGCATAGCAGAAAACTATGAGAAAGTAGACCTAGCACTAGAAAATGATCCCAAGAATCACATTCCTGAATAAATCATCATGCTACCACACAAACAAAGAAATCAAAATGGCAGCAACCTCACCCAAATAATCAAGTGGATAAGTCAACAGCTATGTAGAAATTAATTCATACCTCAGCAACTGAAGATTTATCAGAGGAGCCTAACTTCCCGCAGGCAGAGCACTGATGCTGTTTATATTCACAGTTTTTGCAGAAGAAATTTTGCATCGCCTACCAAGCTCAAAACATAAAACAAAGATAATGATAATACAAATAACAAAAACACAACAGAAGAGAAAGATACGGGTTTTAAAATAAAAGTGGACGAAAAGAGCATACATCTACTTCATCCCGAGTAAAGCCTAGGGATTCACAATTAGAGTCACCGCCATCTTCTTCAGTTGCATGGAAGGACCTTAGGCATCTCCCTTCACAACTATATTAGAGAAAAAGAAATTATATATATTATAAACAATATTCTAGCAAGTGAAGTTTTATAAAGAATGCTGAGATTGCAACTATTATCCTAGGAATTAGCCAACATAAGAACATACCACAAAAGCTGGCCACCATTATCACAAAAAGCACAAACCGAATCAAACAGGTTGTCATCATCATCATCGGACTCATCTTCAGCATCAATAACATAATCTTCCGCACCATCAACAATAAATCCTGGCTTTGCAGTAGCTTGAATGACCTGAAAATCCAAAAATTTCACCGGCTATAACACATTAACATGAAACTAAAAGAAATAAATTAAAGAACTCAAGGATGAAAGTGTGCTAATGAAAGAGTAAGGGGGAGATTATGACCTCGTTATACAGTTTCCTCCTTGTGGGCTTCTCTTCAAGTAAGTTGATTAAAAGCTGTTGAACACACAAAATGTCCTTTTAATTACCGTGCATAAACATAAAGCTAGTTTATGATTCATCCAGAAGGCTCAGAACAGGAAACAAGAAATAAAAACAGGGAAGAAATTAACTCAAAAATAAAACCAAGTAAAAGGAAAACTCAAATCTTAATAAATTGGCATAATGGGAAGATTCATTCTCTGTCTAAGGTTCCAAATTTTTTATTAATGAATAAGCAGCACCATGTAGAGCAACAAACGTCCACAGACCACTAATTGACACAAACGAGTCAAATGTCCTTGTGCTTCAGGACATCATAGTAACCACAAAGAGTGTGTTTACAAAAAACAATCAGGTAAAAATCGAATTTGCTGAATTTTTCTCATGGTGGCTCTAAGCAATTTTGAAAAGCATGACCTGCATACTATTCATCTAACAGGAGGGTGGTGCCAAATGTAAACTAAGTGCCTGAGTTTCGAGTTTCATCCCATTCAAACTTCCGGATTTAGAAATTAAACTATCTGGAAAGCAGATGGTGATATGAAGTGTTCAAATTACATTGGTAGAGTTACAATGATAAGAAAATAAGCTAAGAAAAAACCTTCGACTTTGCTAAGCCTTCGTCCCATTTAATAGCTTCACTAATAAGAGGCATGTGATCCACCAGGTCTTTCTGAGAAGGCCTGACCTCATAAAAGCTGCAAATTGAGTGAAAATGTCAAGAGTTGGACTAAGGAAACTAGCAAAACAAAACAGAAGTTTAACAGTTTGAAAGCTACCTGAAAACTTTATATAAGTGATTCCATAAAGATTTGATGGATGTGTCAAGGTTTCTCTTCACATAATGAAGGGACTGCACTGTTATCAAGATTGACCTTATTATGCCCTCAAAGCTCTTCCTTGGCTTCTGAAGTTTGTGCCAATTATTATCCTTGGAGAGCACCAATATCTCAGGATCCACATTAAAAAGGTCAAACTTCCATGCAATAACATTTTTAAATAATTTGTGAAGCCCCTTATCGGTAGTGCCATTCAAAAATATCTGTAGTTTCTTGACATCCTGCCTCTCACCCTCGCTCCATTGAATTGGCAAAACATGAAATGAGATAGGTTCATCCTTACCATCTACAAAATAGTAATTCGAAACGGGCAGTGGCGAAGGCTGAGGCCTAGCCTGAGCCTCGTCATCTGAAGAGGCCATACCCTTCTCCAACTCACAAAATTTACACCTAAAGACAACATACACAATGAAGTTTGTAGTAAAAATAGTACAAGCTGTCCACGAATATCTCAGCCATTATATCATCTATAATCTTTCCCGGCAGAGTAAAAATTCATCAGTATGGATAGAAAAAGGCAATCACTGAAAATCTGAACAGAAATACTCCACTAAATCTCAAATTTGTACATACGTCACCAAAACATTTGATCTGTCCAAACGTTATTCGTATTGCTAAAAGATATTCAGCTACTAAACGATAAATTCGAAATTTCACAAAAGTTATTGATCCAAACAGTAACTGATAGTCCTCTTTTAGTTTACACTTGGATATGTGAATGTTAAAGGAGGAAATTGGATTTCACTAATTAATTCCATATCGTTGCAGAAAAGGTTAATAAGCATTTAAATTATACGACTACAAAATATAAACCAATAAATATTGCTTTTCATTCATATTTTCAAAGTGGCAAAACTTATATTAATCAATTTAGATAATCCATTTTTAAGACACTTTTGCCTTAAGCCTTTTAGATTCAACTTATCTGAAAAAAAACAAAAAATATTACATTTTGATACAGTCCCCAGCAACCATACCAAAACCCTTTTCCAGCATTCAATTTTCAAACGGTAAAATAGATACCAAGACACCGTATAATCTCCAGTTAAATTTTTTCAACAAAAAGAAAACACAGATATATTATTATTCAAATTGAAGAACCGATGAAAAACAGAAAATTGAAATTGAAAATTTTGTAACCTGAGTAGAACGAGAGCAAAACCCTAGTTTCGCCGTGGATCGCTTCGACTCTTGCTTCCCGATTTGCACCAAAATTTGAACTTTATTACTTGTTGCGGTGAGGAGTCAGGAAACTGTTGGAAACCAAAGCTACGAGGCACAGGGAGAACGTTTGTTCATCATTTAATTCTCAGCCTGCCACGTGTCTTGACTTTAAGTTATAAGGGTAAATTACACTTTAATATTTTGTGTTTTATATTAAATTTTGGTTTATTATTCAAAATAGACCTCGTACAGGACATTGAGTATCAATTTATTCCATGAACGCGAAATCGTAACAATATGCTCCCAGAACTCCCGTTCTGTAAGCTCCGTTGCATCAAAAGTTATAATATGTTATTAACGCCATTAAAAGTGTTGATGTGGTAGTAATATTACAAAATTTATAAGGGAAATTAAGACATTTGCTATATTTTATTAAATTTTATATTAAAAAAATTTTAAAAAATTAAAAAAAATATCAAAATTAAAACAAACTTCTCCCCTCTCTCTCCGCGACTCCCTCTTCGTCTCCCTCATTCTTTGCGATGCAAACGCGAGTAGCACCACCCACTGTCGCCCTCCACTACGACCAAGATTAGCCAAGACATCTCCCCCAAACAAACCCCCTCACTCATACGAACCCTTCCTTGCCTCTGTAGCCGTCTGCTTCCACTGTAGGGGACAAAACAGAGCCGAGAAGCCCAGAGATCCTCGTCGCAAGCAGGCCGCAAGACCAACTCCAAAAGGCTCGCCTCGACCAGAATAATCTAACCATACCATTCTTCCCGGCCATCGGGACTCGTAGCTTGCGAATCGAGCTTTGAAGCTCGACGGCGTTCGAAGGCTTCCGACCATTTTTGCGCATTTCAGGTAGAAGATGATCGGTTTCAATTTTTAGAGTAAGAATGAAGTGAATTGTAGAGAGAGAGCGCGCGCGAGTTGTAGAAAGATCGAAAAATGCAGATACGGAGTCCTCCGAAGCACCGACACGATGGGACTTAGCCGCTGCCTCTTGGGATGGATTGGAGTCCTCCACTGAAGAAATGGGTTTTCTTTAGCTCTTTTTCAATTGCATTCATTTCAAGTTCCTAATTTTGAATTACATTGTCCTTGAGTTTGTAAATAGAGCTTACCACTTGCTTCGTCTACCCTCTGGTTTGCAATTGTCCAATTCAAGCTCAGTACGTTCTAATTTAAGCTTTTAATGACTAGTTTTGGGTTAATTTGGGTGTGGGATTTTGCTGTTTTTGTCCCTCAAATTGTGGGAGATCCAGTTTTGGTAGAGTTGGGTTTGTTGAATCCATGCTAGAATGATCAAAAATCAAAGAAGAAGATGATGAACACCATCTGGCGGCCGAAAGTGAGGAGGAAAGAGGAGGATGAGAGGAATGTGGAGAAGCGGGTGTATTTGCAGAAAATATTGGGTGGGCGGGCGGTGGACATAGGAATAGGTTGAGAAACCCAGATGGTGTTCATCATCTTTTTCTTCATCTTTTGTTTTTGTGTAAGGACCTTTCTCGAATTTCCCCTCGAAACCCAGGAAGAACCCTACTCCCATCTCACCTTAGTCCTTACAATTTAATTATGAGAACTCTACCAAAAAATCGGCAGAGTCTCACCTTAGGGACTAATTAATCGTCTTCCACCTGCCAGACAAGGGATCAAATAGCGCTCCAAATTCCAACAACCAACAACCATCCAACGCATGAAATCAAAATTTTTTACAGTAAGTCCAAAAGTATTATCATAGCATCTAGGTAGGATAATAATTACATAATTAAATATACTACTCGAGTATAGGTAATAGCACAGCTGATATTCTAATGCCTCCGCCTCTGAAACTGCCCATGTCAACTCAATAGCCTGGAAGGGATTTAAAACACAAAAATTGTGAGTGGACAAAAATAATCATTTAGAAATCGTTTTCCAAGGAAATCTTACATTTTTCCCCTCCACGAGTAAAACCATGCATGCATAACATAAACATTTCTTGTTATGTAAATATGATATAAAGATGATCTAAAAACCACCGGAATTTCATCTTCCTTTAAAAACACTTGGTTGGACTGATGAAAATTTCTGTAATAATGAAAAACACACCGTGGTCCACAATTTGGTTTGAAAATCCTCCTCAAGGAAGTTTAAAATCATGTAAATTGACCTGGACACAAAATATATCAACACATAACCCATTGTTCCCGAAATAGCCTCCACACACCCGATATACCTCGAGTTGTGCAGAAACATGTGCTACGTGTAGACAACCTCAACGACCCGGTGGAGAAAAACCCTCGACACTAGTGTCGACGAACCCTCAACGAACCAGCGGAGCAAAACCCCTTAACACCAGTCGGAGAAACCTTGACCATCGGGAACAGAAATCCAGTGAAAATTAAAATTCGTGTTTTGAAATCCTGTTTCTTGGCCTAAGCCGAAGTCATTGAAAAATCATTTATGGCCAAATCCAGTAAATCACAAATACGGATCTAACCCAAAATCACGGACTCAATAATTACCACGTCAAGACAACATAAAAATCGAGTCCAAAACCAGGCCATTTCCCCAAAACACATTTTCACTGAAATATGGAAAACTTGTGTCCAGTAATAATTTCTAAATACCGGAAATTGTAACAAACCATACATAACATAATTTAATTCAAATATAGCTTTATGCATGCATTACAATTTGTAAACCAAAGTCCACTCACCACACGTCTAAGCAAGCTTAATCCCGAGTCGTACGCTCCTCCAAAGTTCCTGGAGCAGTATCGCCTGTCAATATTAACAATCGGGATTATCGACTAGTAATAAAAACCCTACGTTTAAACTTCCTAAGCTCTAGGAGGTCCGCCTACGTCTCACTTAAAAACGCAGCAACTTCGGACGTCCAAAACTACCCCTAAACGACCTCCGATCAACCAGAAGCATGAGCCAACAGATCCGGAATGTTGAAAACTAGCTGACACGAGTCGTCGTGACCTTAGAATCGGTCTCACTCATCGCCACGTGTCGGCGGAAGGCTAGAGCACGTGCCGTCACCAACCCTCACGCGCTCGGTACTGTCCACGGCGGAATATTTCATCGCTCTAACAGAATATCCCGACGGAATCGAAATATTATGTCTAGATTAATAGCGTTAGGGTTTCATCCTACTCCGTTAACTTTTGACGGAATATGCCCACGCCATCAGCATATTTCGTCAAATCCTGACAGCGTTTGTTGACCGTTAAGTCAACTGACTGCTAGCTGTGTGGCCAGGTGGCACCCACGTGGTTGTAATGTGGCATCCACGTGGCTGCAATGTGGCATCCACGTGGCGGCCAGGTGGCATGCCACGTCAGCATCGTCTGATCGACCCAGTTCCGGCCAACCTTAAGTTTTTCCTAACTTCTTTAAATCTCAACCATTTTTCATGAATTTTTTGTCTAAATCTATATACTCGAACCCAAGAATTCAAAAATGACCTCAAAACACTAAACTCGTACCTATATTGGCCGGAATTTCGATCGAAACTTCCGATTTTTCTTTTCCCTCGGTCAGACGTCTCCCGCAGTGCCTCTTCCGATTGTTGGTACGGCTGTGATCGTGGGAAGGAGAAGATTTCAATTAGTGGAACCAAAATGGGAGATTTAGCCTTGAATCAAAGTTCCCAAATTATGGGTTTTTGTGAGTTTGGGTCGCACGGGTTCCCGGGTGTGGAAGAGGGGGGGGGGGGGGGGGGGGGGGGGGGGGGGGGGGGGGGGGGGGGGAGAGAAAGAGAGTGAAATGAAGATGAAGATCAGATCAATTGAGGATAAAAATATCTACCCATGGCAGATTACCAAATTGCCCCTAAACATTCTAGACCCGCATCTTTCGCACACGAACTCTATTTTCTGCGTGCCACCTATCTACGAACTCGTGAGTTCGAGACTTACGCAACGGTACCCGAAACAAAGCCAAAAGTGTGTTGAAATGAAAATTGACTTTCACGCCCCTTAACAACCAAGGGTAAATTCATCTTTTTGCAAAATAATGTACGAAAATTCAATAATTACATTTCTGGGTTGTTACAATTCACCCCCCTTAAAGAAATTTTGTCCTCGAAATTCATCTCTGTCATTGGAATAAATGTGGATGATGTGCCCGCATCAGTGTCTCGGTTTCCCACGAAACCTCCTCCACATTATGATTCATCCACAACACTTTAACTAGAGGAATAGTCTTTATGTGCAGTACTTTAACCTTTCAATCTAGAATTTACACTGGTTGCTCCTCAAAAGTCAAATCATCTCTCAACTCAATTGGTTGCTCCTCCAACACATCAGACTCATCAAATAGGTACTTCCGGAGCATGGATACATGGAAGAAATCATGAACTCTTGACAGTTTCGGGGGTAAAGCAAGTATGTACGCCACTGGTCCTATCCTTTCCACAATCTCATACGGCCCAATGTAGCGAGGACTCAGTTTTCCTCGTCTACCAAAATGGACCACTCCTTTCCAAGGGGATAATTTCAAGAACACCCAGTCCCCGACCTCAAATTCAAGGTCTCTGGTCTGTTGGGCTGCATAGCATTTCTGGCAATCCTGGGCTGCCTTCAACCTTTCTCTGATGATTCTAATGTTTTCCTCAGTCATATCCATTATCTCTGGTGTCAACAGTCTCCTTTCACCTACCTCATTCCAGCATATCGGTGTCTTGCACTGTCTCCCATACAATGCCTCGAAAGGAGACATCCCAATACTCGACTGATAGCTGTTGTTATATGCAAATTCCATCAAAGCCATGTGTGAATCCCAGTTTCCTTTAAACTGCAGTACACAAGCTCTCATCATATCCTCCAAAATCTGAATTGTCCTCTTAGACTGACCATCCGTCTGAGGATGAAAAGTTGTACTGAAATGCAATGTAGTGCCAAATGCTTTCAACAAACTCCGCCAAAACCTAGAGGTAAACCTAGGATCCCTGTCTGACACAATCGACTCTAGAGTTCCATGCAACCGTATGATCTCATCCACAAACAATCTGGCATACTGGCCCATCTGGTAATCTTCCCATACTGGCAAGAAATGTGCTGACTTCGTGTGTCTATAAACAATTCCCCAAATTCCATCATGTCCTTTTTGTGTCCTTGGAAGTTTATACACAAAATCCATCGTAATGTGATCCCACTTCCATTTTGGAATAGGTAATGGTTGTAGTGCCCCGTATGGTTTCTGCCTCTCTGCTTGCACTTGCTGACACACCAGGCATCTACTCACAAACTCTGTTATTTCTCTTTTCATCCCAATCCACCAGTAGTGTTCCTTTAGAGTACGGTACATCTTGGTACCTCCTGGATGCATAGCATAAGCAGAACTATGAGCCTCCTTAAGAATTTCTCTCTTCAACTCTAGATCATTTGGTACGCACAACCGGACATCCTTAACCAAGGTCCCATCATCCCTAATTGCATAATCCTGCCTGTTCCCAGCCTTTAACTCCATCCTAATATCACACAAAGTAGGATCCTGGAGTTGAGCCTCAATAATCCGGTCAATCAAGACAGGCGTCACATGGAAGCTAGCCAACAAGGCCCCCTGGCTATCCATGTAAAATATAATTCTCGCTCTACGAAATTCCACCAGCAACGGTAGGTAAACTGCATGCAAATGGGCCAAGGAACGCATGGACTTCCTGCTCAAGGCATCCGCCACAACATTGGTTTTTCCTGGGTGGTACTCTATGGTACAATCATAATCTTTTATCATCTCAAGCCACCTTCTCTGCCTCAAATTCAGATCTTTCTGGTGAAGAAGTATTTCAAACTTTGATGGTTAGTGAAGATCCGACATGTCTCCCCATACAAATAATGTCTCCAGATCTTCAGTGCATGCACCACCGTAGCTAACTCCAAATCATGTGTGGGGTAATTCAACTCATAGGGTTGAAGTTGCCTGGAAGCATAAGCTATCACTTTCCCATGCTGCATTAGCACGCAGCCTATACCCCGCAATGATGCATCATGGTACACCTCGAATCCCTCGTTACCATCTGGAAGGGTTAATACTGGGGCAGAAGTCAACCTCCTTTTTAGCTCTTGAAAGCTCTGTTCACACCCATCATCCCAGTCAAACTTGACTCGTTTCCTAGTCAGCCGAGTTAACATGGCAACTATCATAGAAAATCCTTCTACGAATCGACGATAATATCCCGCTAAACCCAGAACACTTCTCACCTATATCACTGTCCTCGGTTGATCCCAGTTTGCCACTGCATCAACCTTTTGGGGATCCACGCTGATACCCTCAACAGAAATCACATGACCTAAGAATCCCACCTCGGTAAACCAAAACTGGCATTTACTAAACTTGGCAAACAATTGTTTTTTCCTTAGCATATTCAACACCAACCTTAAGTGCTTCTCATGTGCCTTAGCACTCCTCGAATACACCAAGATATCATCGATGAACATAATCACAAACCGATCCAAATACCTTTTGAACACCCTGTTCATCAAATTCATAAATGTTACCGGTGCATTAGTCAACCCGAAGGGCATCACCAGGAACTCATAGTGACCATAACGTGTCCTTAAAGCCATTTTAGGAACATCCCTTTCCCTGATCTTTAACTGATGGTACCCGGATCGAAGGTCAATCTTTGAGAAATACCTTGCCTATTTTAATTAGTCAAACAGATCATCAATTATTGGCAAGGGATACCTATTTCGCACTGTAACCCTGTTTAGATGCCGGTAGTCGATACATAACCTCATGCCACTATCTTTCTTCCTTACAAATAACACCGGTGCACCCCAAGGTGATACACTTGGTCGAATAAATCCCATATGCACAAAGTCCTGCAATTGAGTTTTCAACTCCCTTAATTTTGCCGGTGTCATTCTGTACGGTGCATGCGATATAGGTTGGGTACCCGGAAGAAACTCTATGGTGAACTCAATCTCCCGGTGAGGTGGCAATCTTGGAAAATCCTCTGGAAATACATCGAAAAACTCACTCACCACAGGAATATCCTCTACTCTCACCGGAGTATCCCGAGAATCAAGCACATGAGCCAAATAGCCCTCACAACCTTTCTTCGACAATTTCTTAGTAGATAAAGTCGATATTACTCCTGAGGGAAGTAACCTACGATCTCCCCGAAATATAAGTTCCGGCAAACCTAGACTCTAGAAAACCACCCTCTTTTCATAACAATCTATGGAGGCATGGTGCACGGTTAACCAATCCATCCCCAGAATCACATCAAAATCATAAATGTCTAAGGGGATTAAATCTGCCTCCAACACATGACCTTTAACTATCACTAGACAACTGCGAATCACGAGGTTCGCCACTAACATATCCCCGGTAGGAGTACTAATACCCATGTCCCAACCAATCGGGGACAATTCTATATCAGCAAACAATGTGAAACCCCGAGAACTAAAAGAATGTGTCACCCCGGGATCTATCAAAACACGAGCATCACGATTAAAAATAGATAACGTACCAGTGACCACCTCTGGTGCTGCTCGGGCCTCCTGTTATGTCTTCGTAAAAACTCGGGCTTGTGTACCCGAAGATAATCCACGACCCCCATGTCTCCCTCTAGCCCTACTGGCCCCACTAGCCATGCTGGCCCCACTAGCCCTGCTGACCCCACTGGCCATGTTGGCCCTATTGGATCGGGTATGGTTCCCTGCTGCAATACCAGACGTCTGCACTACCCTCTAACTTGGTTCAGTAGCATCACGACCCAAGGAACTACTGCCCGGACGACGATGTGGACAGTCTCTCTTGAAATGACATGTCTCCTTACAGAAGAAACACCCGGTGTCACCAGACCTGCCACTCTGTCTTCCGGTCGAATGTACTGAAGCACCGCTAGACTGAGCGGATAACTGCTGTCCTTGATTGACTATGCCACTGCCCGACTCGGATCTCGCACTCCCATATCCAGAACTATAACCGCCTCTCTTGCATGGTCCTTGACTAGAGGCTCTGAAATTTCAGCGGTCCCGACGTCGCCTGGAACCACTGAACTGATGCTGAACTGGCAAACTCAACTCCACCCTGGCTGCAGCGTCAGACAAGTCCCTTAAGGAGGTATGAGCCACCGCCGTTACTGTTGACCAAATCTCACCTCTCAGCCCATACTCGATTCTGCGGCACTTTTCCCTCTCTGTTGCTACCAGAACCGGTACAAAGTGTGTCAACTCAAGAAATTTCTGCTCATATTGGGCCACTGTCATCTCTCCCAGCTGTAGCTGTAAGAACTCAGCCTCTCTGGCATCCCGGTACGAGCGAGGGTAAAATTTCTCAAGAAAACGCTCCCGGAAAGTTTCCCAGGTAAATGCATGGACATCCCAGCTTGAAAGCTCCAAAGCATGCCACCAATGGTACGCATGACCACCTAGAATGAATGTGGCTAACCGCACCATGTCCTTCGAAGGACACCTCATAACCGAGAACACTCGTTCCAAACGAGTAATCCACTCATATGTATCATCTGGGCCAGACTCGCCTGTAAATAATGTCGCCCCCAATCTCTGGGCTCTCTCAAAGTTTGAAACTTCAGTAGCAGCTCTGTCCAGAAATACTGAAGTCAAAGCCCGACCCAATTGCTTCAGGGTCTTCCTCAAATCAAGCTTTACTGCAGGTTCATGTGTGTCCCCATCGTTTCCAGACAGCTGACGGGGCTCGCGTCTCAGAGGCATTACGCTGAAAAGAACCGTAAATCGTCAATACCATAACCAGTTGTACACTAGGTGTACGGTCTACAGGAATTTAAATAGAGTGCTCTGATACCAAATGTAAGGACTATTCCCGAATTTCCCATCGAAACCCAGGAGGAACCCTACTCCCGTTTGACAACCTAAGGAAAATTCCCAAAACACCCTTAAGTCCTTACAATTTAATTATGAGAACTCTGCCAAAAATTCGACAGAGTCTCTCCTTAGGGACTAATTAACCGTCTTCCACCTGTCAGACAAGGGATCAAATAGCACTCCAAATTCCAACAAACAACAACCATTCAACGCATGAAATCGAAATTTTTTACAATAAGTCCAAAAGTATTATCAGAGCATTTAGGTAGGATAATAATTACATAATTAAATATCCTACACGAGTATAGGTAATAGCGCAACTGATATCCTAATGCCTCCGCCTCTGAAAGTGCACACGTCAACTCAATAGCCTATAAGGGATTTAAAACACAAAAGTTGGGAGTGGCCAAAAATAATCATTTAGAAATCGTTTTCTGAAGAAATCTTGCATTTTTCCCCTCCACGAGTAAAACCATGCATGCATAACATAAATATTTCTTGTTATGTAAATATGATATAAAGATGATCTAAAAACCACCGGAATTTCATCTTCCTTTAAAAACACTTGGTTGGACCCACAAAAATTTCTGTAATAATGAAAAATACACCGTGGTCCACAATTTGGTTTGAAAATCGTCCTCAAGGAAGTTTAAAATCATGTATATTGACATGGACACAAAATATATCAACACATAACCCACTGTTCCCGAAATACCCTCCACACACCCGATATACCTTGAGTTGTGCAGAAACATGTGCTACGCGTAGACAGCCTCAACAACCCGGTGGAGAAAAACCCTCGACACTAGCGTCGGAGAACCATCAACGAACCAGCAGAGTAAAACCCCTCAACGCTAGTCGAAGAAACCTTGACCATCAGGGACAAAAATCCAGTGAAAATCAAAATCCGTGTTTTGAAATCTTTTTTCGTGGCCTAAGCCATAGTCATTGAAAAATCATTTATGGCTTAATCCAGTAAATCACAAATACAGGTCTAACCCAAAATCACGAACTCAATAATTACCACGTCAAGACAACAAAAAAACCGAGTCCAAAAATCAGGCCATTTCCCCAAAACACATTTTCACTGAAATATGGAAAACCTGTGTCCAGTAATAATTTCTAAATTCCAGAAATTGCCACAAATCATACATAACAGAATTTAATTCAATTATACCTTTATTCATGCATTAAAATTTGTAAACCAAAGTCCACTCACCACACGCCCAAGCAAGCTCAATCCCGAGTCGTACGCTCCTCCGAAGTTCCTGGAGCAGTATCGTCTATCAATATTAACAATCGGGATTATCGGCTAGTAATAAAAACCCTACGTTTAAACTCCCTAAGCCCCGGGAGGTCCGCCTACGTCTCACTTAAAAACGCAGCAACTTCGGACTCCTAAAACTACCCCTAAACGACGTCCGATCAACCCGAAACCTGCGCCAACAAATCTGGAACGTCAAAAACTAGATGACATGTGTCACCATGGCCCCAGAACCAATCCCACGCGCCCGGTACTCTTCATGGTGGAATATTTCGTCGCTCTGACGGAATATTCCGTCAAACCTGACGAAATATACTGACGAAATCGGAATATTCCGTCCAGACTAACGGCATTAGGGTTCTGTCCAACTCCGTTAACTTTTGACGGAATATGTCAACGCCGTCAGCATATTCCGTCAAACTCTGACGGCGTCAGTTGACCGTTAAGTCAACTGACTACTAACTATTTGGCCAGGTGGCACCCACATGGCTGCCATGTGGAATCCACGTGGCTCCACGTGGCAGCCAGGTGACATGCCACGTCATCACCGTCTGACTGACCCAATCACCAGCGTCTTGCTGGAGAAGACGGCCGCACCGCCGTCCACCGTCGTCGGAGTCTTGCTGGAATCTAGCCTGAGAAGACGACCGCGTCGTCGTGCGCCGTCGTCGTCGGAAAACCCTATTTCCGACCTACCTTGGGTTTTTCCTAACTTCTTCAAATCTCTACCATTTTTCACGATTGTTTTGGTCTAAATCTATCTACTTGAACCCAGGAATTCAAAAATGACCTCAAAACACTAAACTCGTACCTATACTAGCCGAAAAATCGAATATAACTTCTGGTTTTTCTTTTCCCTCGGTCCGACGTCTCCCACGGCTCCTCCTCCGATGGTTGGTATGGCTGTGATCATGGGAAGGAGAAGGTTTTGATTAGTGAAACCAAAATGGGAGACTTGGCCTTGAATCAAAGTTCCAATTTATGGGTTTTTGTGAGTTTGGGTCGCAAGGGTTCGACGAGGGTGGTCCAGAGAGAAAAAGAGTGAAATTAAGATGAAGATCATATCAATTGGGGATAAAATATCTACCCATGGCAGATTACCAATCTGCCCTTGAACATTCTTGACCCACATCTTTCGCACACGAACTCTGTTTTCTGCATACCGCCTATCTAGGAACTCGTGAGTTCGAGACCTACGCAACGGTACCCGAAACACAGCCAGAAGTGTCTCGAAACAAAAATTAACTTTCACACCGCTTAACAACCAAGGGTAAATTCATCTTTTTGCAAAATAATTTACGAAAATTCAATAATTACATTTATGGGTTGTTACATTTTGTTTTTTCTAATATTTAATTTTAATATTTTGCTACAAAATGAATATAACATCCAATCCCTTACTGCCACGTAAGCATCCTAAACAGAATTTGTAACGCTGTTAACTTTTGGTACAACAGAGCTGACAGACTCAATTGAGACTCAATGTCCTGTTCGCGGTGCATTTTGAGTAATAAGCCTTAAATTTTAGGCTTATACTCAAGTTTTCAAATTTTGCATTTAAGTAACTCTTGAAAATGTTTCATCATGACCCATATGTTACAATTTTCGTCATAAATCACGTTAATTCATGTCGTGTCTTATGTGGGGCCACCAAAAAATGACTCTAGAGCTGAGTTTATGAACAAAGTAGCCATTTTGCATCACTTTATTTGGCGAAAAAGTGGCGCAATATGACTACGGGCCAGTTTGGTATTGTTGTGTTTTTTTGACAAATTGTTTTTGCTGTGTTTTTCTGAACAGTTGTTTTTGTTGTTCTTTCATAATAAATAGTTGTACACTAAAATAATTTTAGTAAAAGCAGCTTTTAAAAGCAACCTGCATATTGCTTTTAAAAGTTGTTATCAAAAGTCCATTATTTTTCAAAGAAGCAAAATTTCTCATTTTTACTATACACTTTTGTACTGTTACACTTTCGTACTGTTTCACTTTCGAATAAAGCAGCTTTTTAAGGAAAAAAAAATAGCAATACCAAACAGGGTTTACACTTCCCCTATATTCAGCTTTAGAGTCATTATGGGTGGGCCACGCATGAGACACGTTATATATTAACGTAATTTATGACGAAAATTGTAACGGATGGACCAAGGTAAAAAGTTTTAAAGATTTTAGGGCAATTAAATGCAAAATTTGAAAACTCAGGTATAACTCTGAAATTTAGTGTAAAATACAGGGTACTAAATTGTAATTTACTCTAATTATAATATATATATATATATATATCTATATTTTTTTAGTAAATTACACGTTAATACCTTATGTTTTACACTAAATTATAGTATTATATCTCACAAAAGTTCTAGATCAAATCGGAGTGGTAGAGTTGTTAAGGGGCCAAGGGGATCCTAGGCCCCGACTCCAATTTAATTTTATTTCCATTATGCATTTATATGATATAAAATAATTAGGTTATTTTTTAGATATTTATATCTTGGGATATTTTTATCTACAATGCATAATCTTCTTATTTTCTCTCGTAACTTTGCACTAAATTTTTTATGTATTTTTAAGAATATATATTTTATCAATAATGCTATGGACACCAAGTAAAATCTCAAATCTTCTATCCTAACATGTGGCGCACGATGTAGCAATCCACATCATCTTTTTTTAAATTAACTATAACAAATTAAAAAACAAACATACACGAATAAAAATTTAAAATTAACAAAACTAAAACCCTAAAATCTCAAAATCTTCCATCGAACTCCATCAACGACATCACGAAAAAAAACAAAATCTGCAAATTTCAAAGTACCAGCTTCTTAGGTACTAGCTTCTCCTCATTCTTCTTAACCATCTGCAAATTTCAAAGTCAAACAAACCCAACAAAGCATTTTCATATTCTCTCGGCACTTCATCAAAATAACCCCCAAATAAAGAAAACAAGAAAAACCTTGTTACTTGCAGCAAATATAGAACATAAATATATAGTAATCAAATTAGAATCATGACAACACAAGAAAAAAGAACTAAGGCCATCAAACTTTCTGGGCATGAACTTCAGTCTTCCATAGTCAAGGCATCAACGATAATCAAATTAGAAGTTTGAAGTCATATATAATCTTTCAAGAGAAGTTTGAATATATTCAAGAGAATATAAAACTAAAAAAGCAAAGAAAATAATCTCATTCTACTTTCCCTCAGAGTCAGACATCCACAAAGTCCTAACCCCTATTCAACCAAAACACAAAGTTTCAGTCCCAAATTAAAACAAAACAAAACGGCAAAATTCAATAATGAAACTAAAAACATAAAATAATCCCATTCTTTGCCTCAGATATCACAAAATCCAACCCGTTTCCAACAAAAACAGAAAATTTCAGACCCTACAAAATTATGAAACAAAACAAAAAGAATCAAACTTTCAAAATTTATATATATATACACGGTAATCAAATTAGAATTACAGGGTAGGACTGAAAACTCTAATCAGATCATACTAAATCTTCCACAAGAAAAAAGAAATATGATCAAATAATTGAGAAAAAAGATAAAGAAGAATGTATTCAGATACGTACAATGGAGTGGATGATGCTGTCTTGGTGGTGGAGTCGACGACACTGTCTTGATGGAGGAGTTCGACGGCGCTCTCTTGGTGGAGGTCTACACCGTTCTCATTGGTGGAGGTTTTTTTTTCTCCATTGATGTCGTTGATGGAGTTCGATGGAAGAGTTTGAGATTTTAGGGTCTTAGTTTTGTTAATTTTAATTTCAAGTTTTAATTGTTTATGTTTGTTTTTTAATTTGAAATAGTTAATTTAAAAAAAGATGATGTGGATTGTCACATCGTGCGTACCATGTGTTGGGATGGAAGATTTGGGATTTTACTTGGTGCCGATAGCATTATTGATATTTTATATATGACACTACACTAATTTACCATATATACATTTAAAATTCCTAGATTTTTAACTGTTCTTTGCCTTATTTACCTCTTTTGTTAATTTCTTTCTTTGTGAGGACATTGCGGGTGTGTGCCGGCCGCGTGTTGTGGTGTAGGTTCAGTCTTGTTTGTTTGTTTGTTGATCACCAAAAAAAAAAAGTTCTATTTTTAATTTCTACTTTCCTACTTATTTTTTTCATTTATCAATGTTTATAATGATAATAGAGCTTATTAACTTTTCTAAGTTGCAACAAAAAAAAAAACTTTCCTAAGTTCTTGCTTTATTAGAATTAAGATTATGAATATATGACTCTCAAAGTACATGATTTCTACAAATAAATAGAACAAAAAAAAAATCATGAAACAATTTTTTTCTTTTTGAGAAACCTCTAAGAAAGGCCCTTGAAAATTTATTAAAATGTGAAATTTTATACAACCATGCTTATAAATTTGTGATAACTAATGAATAAAAATATCATCCATGAACCATATAGGATAATATAGTACGAAACTGGTATTTGGTACCACTCGTGTTAATTAGCCACCGAATAAGTTAATACGGCGAAATATTTTTATACGGTCCAAACCCACTAAAATAATACCCCCAAATGTGTCCGTATTAAATAGCCAGATAACGAGCAATCTTGATAAGTAGTAGTAGTAATAATAATAATAATAATAATAGTAAAAGATAATAATAATAATAAATGATATAATAATAACATAAATAGTAAAAATAATAATAATATCAATAATTAATTAAAATAAATAATGATTATAATAATAGTAGTAAAAATAATTTATACATATTTGATATATGTACATGTTTGTCAAATACTTGATAAGGATGAACACTTAAGATGATGTATAAAAAAAATGAAATAAAATGTGTGCTTCGGACTTTTTTTTATTCTCATTTTATAATAAAAAAATGATTTTATGTAAAAAAATAAAATAAAATTGTGAACTTGCACTAGGCACAGTATAACATAATCAATTAGTATAATATAATTCGGTCAGTATAATATAGTCAACATTTTAATTCGGTAAAACACCAAATACCTGACTATATAGTCAATTTATCCGTCGTACCAATTAGTCTATATGACTAACATAATCAATATAATACGATATATAAAACGAAGCATAAGAGTATTTGTAGAAAAAAAATAGTGTTAAATTCTGACTATGCTAGTGACAAAGCATCACATCAAATCGCATAAAGTAGCATAGTTGGGGAAGTAGTCGCGCGAACGCACTAAGCCGCTGAACACTCCGTACTGTCGCTTTCTTGAACAAAACAAAACGCAAAGTTGAAATCTACTAAACAAGTGAAAAACCTAGCAAATCACCCATTTATTTGCCCGTTTACGGGGTTAAAACGTGTTCTGAACGTGCTGAAAGTGGGCTCACGCGCGGCCAAGCGTGTAAAGGAGGTTGTACGCACCGGTAGGGAGCCACATGTGCTGCCACGCATGCAGACAAGTGCCACACGCGTTGAGCCACATGGCACTTGCGTTTGTCACGTGTCACTGGTGGGGTGGTGTGAGCTCCCGCCGGACCGCCGTGGATGGCGATTACAGCGAGATGACGATCAGTACCGGCGATTTCAACCATTTTTCCACCAATTGGTTCAGAATTTAAAAATGAGTCTAGAAAACTATCTTTTGACGTTCAATTCGTAGAGGAAGGGCCTAGAATTGGCTAGAAAAATCTCGGGTATGTAGGAATTCATCGTTTTCCGACCAAGCTCCGATCTCCTACGATCCTTAAGCAAAACACACACACAATAGATCAATCTTCATCTACTCTTCACTAGGAATCCAATGGTACAACTATCAAGGTAAGAGGATACTTGGATTGACCGAAAAATGACCGGGAATGTTTGGGCCACCGTGTTTCTCGCAGTACCGGGGTCGTCAACGGTTGGAGTTGGGACGATTGGATTTGTCTTGTCAAGAGAAAGAGAATGGTGGTGGTGGTGGTGGTGCAGTTTGGGTCGTCGAAATTTGACGGCAGTGGTGGGTGATCTGATAGGCAAAATGAGAGCGTGCTGAGTGGGTTTTTGAGTGTGTGGTGATGATGAAATTTAAGAGTAAAGAAACAAAGGTTTCAAGAGAAAAAAGGCTATGTATGTAAGAATTTCGAACATGACGTTAGCATGAGCATTTCAGTAATTTTGCATCACGAAGGGTATTTTGATAATTTCACATCATCGAGGTATGGTTCTATGGAACTGGATGTAACATATATAATATAAATCGAATCATGGACTTTATAGAATGATATTTTTGGGAGAATATAGATCTCTCAATCTCTTTTTACGAGCAGCAAAATCAATAGATCCATGTTAGATCTAAACCTTCTACTTTATACGTTGGGGTTTTCAAATGAATCGATGATGGAAGTAACTAAAAAAAAGAATGAGTTTATTATTCATTACTTCCCTCACTAGACCTCAATGATTATTTTTCTTTCAAAAAATAAATAATGAAACGACAAAGACTATTGTGGGACTACGATTTTTGAGTTTATTATATATAATTGGGGCATTTTTTCTTTTTTTATTGGTAAATAAGAGAAAGTTAGGCTTAGTTTAGAATGCCTTTTGAGGTTTTAGAATATGTTGAGTTTACAATGGATAGTATGTCAAATAATTGCCCTTTTATCATTAAGATACTTTTCAGTAATTTGGCAGATAGTAATTAGTTATCATCATGTGAACTAGACATCATTTATATTGACTTACATAGTTCAGATGATTTTATTTTTTTTTATCCAAAAGAGAAATATTTATTGATTAAAAGAGTCCAAATTAATTCAGATGACAGTCAATCAAATTTGGTAATTTGGTAATTTGGCCTATCAGTTTGGTAACTCAATGAATTAATATATTTCAGTTCTTTAGATTAATTAACTTGGAATTCAATGGTGTTTACAGACTTGTGGAGTAAAACTCGACACTATCTCTGACGGATACTTCATTTTTTTTCCGATCTAATAATTGTTTATAGACGTAGACTGTATTTCTTACTTAAATTTGTGGTCAAATTATTTGATGTTTAGCTTATTTTACAGCATAGCTATCTTTTCTGTCAATAAAATATTATATTTTCTCATAAAAGAAAAAAAAATACTATGAACAGAATATCGTTGTATGTATAAATGGAAAATAAATTGTATACTATTGGTAACAAATGTACATATAGAAAGTATATATTTCTACAGGAACATCCCATCAAAAGTAGTCTTCGAAGCAACTAAATTGTAAACAATGGTAGCATATATTATTGCTCTTCTTATTTTTTTTTACCCATGAGATAGAAAGTTTCAGAGCGAGATCGATACCTATAATATCTTCGATGTCAAAAAAATTATGGTAGAAAGTGGTAAGTAGGACATCAAAGTCCTTTTGTAATAGAAGCAAAGCATCAATTAGCTGATGCACAGACAAGGAAGAAAATACTTACAGGAGGTAAGTAGAGAGGCAACAGAACTATCCATCGATCCAACCTGCTGAATTATGGAGTGAATAGTCCAGGTGAGGACCAGGAGCGAAACCAAGGGGATTACGAAGGGAACCAGGTTGATGCTCGTCCCTCGGGTCAGATCCTAAAGCATTCTGCATTGAGCAGGTCAATTTGTCCAACCGAGCTGCATATGGCGCCACAGCTGATGTGTTCATTCCAGAAGATGAGACAGAAACCTGTGCGCCTATGTCAGATTCCCCCTTAGATATCTCATCATTTTCATTACAATGTGGTCTAGATAAGTTGTCTTTCGTGCAACCCGTATTCTGTTTCTCCAAGTTCCTCACCCTAATCTCAGAACCAAACTCGTTGGTACTCATGAGGCAACTTCCACGTGTGTCCCCAGGAATGTTGACCTGGATCCCACCATTAGCAGTTCTCAACTGCATACCAGGCTTACTTGGCTCACAAGGCTTAGTATTCAGAGGCCTTTTCTTGTATGGCTCAATAGCAGAAAGCTTCCCACCATCTTGTTTGTTCATTGATGAAATCCCAACCATTCCTCTAATGTTCTTTTCTTTGCCAACACACTGCAGTTTCTCTGATGTCTCATTGCCCCAGTTCTTCCCATGACCTAGACGCTTCTGCCATTCTCTGTCACTGTCATAGGATCTCTTTTTATGTCCTCCCCGTGAAGTCTTGTTTTCCTCCCAGATAGATGTCTTGAATTTGTTTTTCGATGCAGCATTTATTGTCGCCATTCTCAAAGTATCAAACCGAAAGAATACTTCATTCGAATATGATCTATATGACCCTTAAAATTTTTCTCCATTTTTCTAGCCCTATTTTCATAACCAGGCTCATCCCTACTCATGATACACCTCCTACCTGTGTCATCATTAACCTTTGTCCGACCATTAGCAGTTCCAAACTGCATACAAGGATTACTTGGCTTAGAATTTTCAGCACGCTCAGTATGTAGATGCAATTTCTTGTCTATCTCACGAGCAAAAAACTTTCGACCATCTGGTTTGTTTACCGATGAAATCCAAACCATACCTCTCATGTGCTTTTCTTTGCTGCCAGATGGCTGCTTTCCTGATGACTCAGTGCCCCATTTCTTCCCATGGTCAAGACTCTTCTGGCGTTCTCTGTCACCATTGGGGGAGCTCATTTTATGTCCACCCAATGAAGTCTTAAGTTTCTTTCTAGATGCAGTATTTATTGTCAACTTTCTCAAAGTATCAAACCTAGAAAATACTCCATTTGAATACAGTCTACATGAGTTGTCTCTCATGCACCCAATCAACTGTTCCTCCAAGCTTCCAGTCGTATTGCCAGAACCAGGAAAATCACTACTCCTGATGCACTTTCTACCTGTGTCATCAGAAATACTGACCTTGGCCCTATCATTAGCAGTTCTAAACTGCATATAAGGCTTAGTTGGCTCAGAATACTGATCAGTATTTTCAGCATGCTTAATATGTGGAGGAATTTCTTTGCAGATCTCATTGTCAGAAAGTTTGTTCACAGATGAAATCTCAAAAATACCTCTTCTGTGCTTTTCTTTGCTGGCAAACTGCTGCTTTCCTGATGCCTCGTTGCCCCTGTTCTTCTCATGGCCGGGACTCTTCTGGCGTTCTCTGTCGCAGTTGGAGGAGTAATTCTTTTCATGTCCACCCAGTGAAGGCTTGTTTTCTCCACAGATGGAAGTCTCAAGTCCTTTTCTAGATGAAGTATTCATTGTCACCTTTCTCAAATTATCAAACCCAGAAAATACTTTATCCCTATTTCTATCACCCACTTTCGCAGCAGACGGCTTCTGCTTCTCCTTGGATACTGCAGGAGCATTTTGTAACCTATAGGGATCTGCTTCGAAAGGAAGGTCTCTCTTCTTAGACACAAATTTCTCTCTCACTAAAAGGGACTCCGATGTCAATTTTCTCTTACTTCCTTCAACAATAGTCTTCTTCACTTTAATATCAGGGAATTTTAAGTGATCTCTTATTATAGTTCTGCCTTCTTCATTTATTTCATGTTTTCTGGTCAGAAGAAAAGGCAAAAACTGCTCAGCAACACTACAGCCAACAAAAGAACAAGTGAAGAAGCTCTTCCAAGGAAAATAATACTTACATGCAATATATAAGTATGCGTTTAGGTAATAGACCTTCCCATGCTCTTGGTATTAATCTTTCTTCTCCATGTATTCCTCCTCTCTCTTCAAAACAAATTTTTCTTATACAAGCAACACAAACATCAGCCATCTAAACACTACAGAAGACAGATAAAGGATCACAGAACCATAGAGCCATAACCGCATATTAAAGGAAAACAAAATAAGAGACTAGTACTACTAAAAGTACCTTGGCAAGCATTTTCTGTGGTACGATTTAGGACAACGCATGCACACAGCAAACTGCAAGTTCAAATCTTTCTTATTCTCTCCTTGTTTACAAATGCAGCACTTATGAATCGGACATGTAAAAGGCTCCCCCATAGCAATCTTTTTCTCAAGTTCTTCAGCCGAAACTCCATTATCTCGATAGAGCAAATTTGCAACACAATTTGCATGGTAAAACTTACCACAGATAGCAGAAACACATGGAAAAACCTAAAAGAAATTGAAAAGAATGATTTCATGCAAGCTAGACATAATATAATACCACAAATAATACTCCAATAATATGAAAAAAGAAGAAAGAAAAAACTGATGATTGTTTACTTAAATGGAGGAAAGCTTACAACTTCTACCAAATTATGATTTAAAACAAGAATGGGTATTTAAAAACAGTCATTTTAATATCTGCATGTCCAAGTTTACTTAAACCCGGTTCTACTGATTCATCCATTGAATGGGGTACTTATCAAGTCATCCCATTTGCAAGATCATAACTAAATGCAATGGGAATGGAAAAGTTTAACAAATTCTTTTACTTTTTGTTTCAAAAGATTCGAGTGAATCTGAAACTGCAAAGGAATTCGTAAATAGTTTGACCATCAGCCAATTGATAGTGAACCGCACTTTAAGAAATCTCCAGACATCCAAGTATATAGGAGAAGCCCTGCATATTTTGTGTGTGTGTACGTGTATGATAAGAAACAATGATTCCATTATACATACAGATCAGGAGGTACAAAGTTTAGTGGACAAAAAGTCGACCATCACAACATAACTAAAACAAACAATCTCGAAAGAGCCTAAAGTTCCTACTTAACTTTCCTACTACAAAAACATAACAGCAAGCATATTGGCAACAGAAATTGATACATCATAATATGCTTGCTGTTATATTTTTGTAGTAGGAAAGTTAAGTTGGAACTTTAGGCTCATGCATCAACCCCCACACAATTGATACCCTTTAGGCCCTCCATTATCACTAAAAAAATTAACAGGTCTTTGTTTTTTTGTTAGAAAATATGTTTTATTCAATCACCAAAAATTAACAGATGTTAAACATCCTAGTATACACTTCCTTAACCCGACACTGCCTCTTGCACAAATATTACATAAAAAGTTAAATATTTAACAGAAAGACATTAACATTATAAATGCCAAGAGGAAAAAAATTCCAAGAATAAATAAATGGGCACAGAATCACAACAAAACAAAGATATAGGTCAACTGAAAGGCAACATCAAAATAAGTAGATTCAAAGTAAACATAAGAGAGGTTCAATCAAAGTGGAAACAGAGGAAAGGGAAGACTAAGAGATAGTAGACCTAACACTAAAGTATGAATCCCAGCGACAAAATCTCCTCTTACCAACTTGATCACTTCTTAATACCTCTCATCCTCCTCAAAATACAAACGAAACAAAAACAAGTAAATTGTACCTTTAAAACCGGAAAAAATGAACAATAACTAGGAAGACGCTAGTTCTGAATATACAAACGTCTTTGATTCATATTCAACTTGCTAAAACTAATCAATTGTCACTCCATACAACTATATTCTATATAAAAATAAAACAGAAAATCCAGCAGCATACCATGATACCAACATTTAAACAGTAGTACAATTTAATACAGACAACTCGTACCTCTGCACCTTTAGATTTGTCGGAGGAACCTAACTTCCCACAAAAAAAGCATTGATGCTGTTTATGTTTACAGTTCTTGCAAAAGAAACTTGGCATCGCCTGCAACATTCAAATTTTTTTTTAAATATTATAAACTATTTGCAATGAGGATGGTAGTCTAAACATTAAACCCTACCCAAATAGAAATAAGGTTTACAAATAAAATGTTTTACAGGAGCATACATCTACTTCATCCTTGGTAAAGCCAAGGGATTTGCAATCAGATCCCACAGCAGCCTCAGCAGTTGGATGGAAAGACCTTAAGCACCTCCCTTCACAACTACATTAGAGGAAAATTAACAATCACACAACAAATTAAGAAGGTCTTCAATTTGTTTTGTTTAGGTTTTTTTTTTTTTTTTGAGATTTCCATTACAAATCATTGGAGCCAGCTTACACCAGAGCATACCACAACAGGTTACCACCATCATCGCAGAGAGCACAGACAGAGGCAAACAGGTAATCAATGTCATAGGACTTCTTTTCAGAATCATCAATCAGATCATCTATGCCATCACACATCTGCATTTTTTTTTGGCTTGAAAGTCCTGAAACTTCAATAAGGTCACAAGCTTAAAACATTATAATTTGAACACAAAATAAGAAAAATAAATAATAGAACTCAAAGACAAAAGGGTACAAACTAAAGGGACAACAGATAAGGAGAATATGACCTCATAAGATAGTTTCGTCTTGGTGCCCTTCTCTTCAATAAAATTCATCAAAAGCTGTTAAGTACATTCTAGTTAGCTTTTCACAGAAGGTGTAAGTTAAGATGGACCTTAAAAAATTGTGTACAAAGTGTAAATACCAATGGATTATTCTAATCACATAATGAAAAACTCAATACTTTATGGTAATTTTCTGATGTTCAATCAAAGAATAAGCAGGCTCTAAGGTACTTAGAGCTCAATTTGTTGATATAAAGGTTCAACATGAAGTTTTATAAAATACTAAAAAAGAAATAAAACCTATGCGGATTAGAATGAAACAGTTATTTGCTTGCTCCCCCAAATTTTTAATTTTTGTTATAAAACTAAATTTGGTGGGTACTAACCATGAACACTACGAGGACACATATCCTTCTCAACAGAGAAAACTATGATCGCCGTCTACCAATCACTGCAACATAAATTCTCAGCTCAAACACTTTGATATGATGTGGCCTTGAAGAGAATTTTACGAAGGCTTATCTAAGGCCATAATCCTTACGCACTTAAGCAGAATGGTAATTCTTCCAGTGGGCATATGCAAGTAAATAATAGATGAATGCATAAGAGCATTCTAAGAGACAAAAAATATCAGGCACAACCTATTTTTGTTATCTACTTTCTTTACAGCTAACTGGATGATGGTATCTATTACTACCTAAAGTAAACTAGGACTTTTATTAGGCATTAATAATTATGACAATAAAAATCATTTGCAATCAACAGATGCCTATGAGATACTCTGGATAACAAGGTTGATCGATAACGTATCCTGAATTATCAGGAATTGGAAAAATCAATAATGATATAAAGTGCTAAAATGAATCATTAATTACAAGTTACAATTACAATGATAAGAGAAAGAAGCTAAACAAACCTTGGACCATGCTAACGCATCATCCCATTTAACATAATCCCTTATTAAAGGAAAGTGATCTACCAGATCATTCTGAAAACCCCTACCGTCATACAAGCTGAAAATTGAGTGATTGTCAAACCCTGTGCTATAAAAACTTGAAAATTGGAAGTAACATATGTATAAGGTTTTGGAAGTTACCTGAAAACTTTAGACAAGTGAACCTGTAATGATTTGTAGGATGTTTGAGGATTTCTCTTCACATAATGAAGGCATTGCACTGTTATCAAGATTGACCTAATTGTGTCCTCAAAGCTCTTCCTCGGCTTCTGAAGCTTGAGCCAATTATTTTCCATGGAGAGCACAAATAACTCGGGATTTTCCTTGGAAAGGTCAAACTTCCATGCTATCACATACTTATATATTCTCTGAAGCCCATTATCAGGATCAACATGCACAAATATATTTTCCTTCTTGCCAACCTGTCTTTCACCTTCACTCGACTGAATTGGCAGAACATGAAATGATATGGGTTCGTCTTTGTCATCTACAAAATGGTAATTCGACACATTAGATGGCAAAGAACCCTCTTCCTCATCATCTGACCATGCGATAGCCATACCCTTCATTAATTCAGTATGTGAATTCACCTAAACGTAAAATTCAAAGAAATACTTGGGTAAAAACAGTAAGAGCATCAATCTATAAAATGAAACTAAAGGATTCATCAGTATCTTCAATGTTCTTTCTTACACGAATTATACAAGATGATCACACAAAAGTAAACCAAAATAAACTTTCACCACAAAGTCTTAGAGTTCTTAGCATTGCTCTGTTCATTTTCGTGATTCAACTCTTGGCAGATATTGGAAATTGGCACATACAATTTTGAAAAACTGACCAAAATAGAAAATCACAGTAACCATATTCATGACATAATAACATTGAACTGTTACAAATATATAATAGGACTAGAACATTGTGTAAACTAATCCCTAGTTTGGAAACCGAGAAAATAAGAAGGGAAAATATTTTACCTTCCACCCAAGTCTCAATTGTGCCTCAAATGTCAATGGTGAATAAAGCAAGCAACTTTCCTCTGTTTTCTCAGAAACCCAACAATGCAATGCCACGAGGATTAGGGTTTCAAACAGAAAATTAAAAAGGTTGGGATTTTCTTTTTCCCAACGAGAAGAAAATCAAATTGTTAAACAGACAGACGAGAAAATGAGAAAAAAATTTGAGAAACAATTGTTTGCGCGCTTTAACACAGATTCACCAGGAAAAAGGAAAACGACGCTGAGAGGACGACGCTTTGTTTCCCCCTAAGAAGATGACGCTTCGTTTCCCGATCGACGAAACTGAAAGAGACACTCTGAGGCTTATAAGTGAGTCTCTACTTGGGTTTTATTTTCTTTCCCTTATTTGCCATGAAATTGATGTTTACGTGTTGCGGGCGCGCTCAGGAGTACAAAAAGAACGAAACAATTTAAACCGAATAAATAAAAAAATTCCGGTCGGCTTTTTAATTTATTTAGATTTTTTAGTCTAAATGCACTCTAAATTGCAATTGTGATCTAACTTTACACTCAAACTTCTCATTTGTTTCACTTATCATCCAAAACCCACCATCCATACAAAAATTTGCACTAATTCCGTTAACTTCATCCAATAGTCGTTAATATCAGGGGTAATTTTGTCATCTCAAGTCACGAGGTTATGAATGTGACACTACATACACGTGACGTGGCAAATTGGAATGTACATGAACAATTTGGGATGGGTTATGAATGGTTTCAAATTTGTTTATGTCCATCCCAATTTGCTGCGTCATGTGTATGTAGTGCTCCATACATAACTTAGTGGCATAAGATGACAAAAAATTGCCTATGATATTAACGACTATTGAATAAAGTTAAGGGAATTGGCGCAAGTTTTTGTATGGAGGGTGGATTTTGAGTTGTAAGTGAGACAAATGAGCGTTTTAGATGCAAAGTGAGATTACAGTTGCAGTTTTAAGTGCATTTCAACTAAAAAGCCATTTATTTGTGACGAGTAAAATAAAATTGTTTTCTTGCCAAAAAAAAAATTTGATTTACACTACAAGAATTCAGGTCTTACCCAAACAAATTTTTCCCAACGAAGAACATTTCGCCGCCTAAAGATGCTTTGCCTGGCGAAAAAAATAGTTCGCTGGGAAAAATCCTGTCCAATCTAGGGCGATGAAAGATTTTGTAGGGCAAGCTTCCTGTGTGGGGCAAGATTTTGGCGTGAAATGGAAATATTTCCCGCGTAATTTTGCTTAATTAGCCCATCGAAAGCATTGGTAGGGCAAGACGACTATGCGGGGCAAGATTTTGGCGGCAAAATTTTTTTTTGGCGCGTACTTACATATCTTGCCCGACCACATTGTTCGTCGCGAGAATCTCTAGTTCGTCGGGCAAGGTCTTTACGTTGACCAAGTATTGAAATTTGATATGACATTTATTTGATATGAAATTTAATTTGGTATGGAAATTTGATATGAAAATTAATTGTTACGGAAATTTGATATGAAATTAATTTGATATGAAAATTAAATTGGTACGGAAATTTGATATGAAACTAATGGAACAAAATTAATTTGGTATGGAAATTTGATATTTTGTTTAATTTCGTATCAAAATTTGATATGAAAATTAATTTGGTTCGAAAATTTGATATGAAATTAATGGAACGAAATTAATTTGGTATGTGAACTTGATATGGAATTTGCTATAGAAATTGCCTATATAAAGTTGGATGGAATGAGCATTCTCAAATCATCCTTCAAGCATTCTCAAACCATCATTCAATCATTCTCAAACTGTCCTTCAAGCATTCTCAAATCATCCATGTGCAAGATCTACCCCGTCCATTTGCCGAAAAAGTAGAAGAAAAGAAAAAGGGATAGGCATGTGGCCGAAAGGGTGGAATTTGGTTTGGAAAATGTTGCAAAAACCTCTTTGAGTTTTTCCTTTTCAATTTTCAAATCAACAAACCAAGTTCTCCCATCCAAAACCCGAAGCACAATGTCTCTAGAATTGATTCCATGCAATTCTGATGACGTTGTGCTTCGGGTTTTGGATAGGAGAACTTGGCCTGTTTAATTGAAAATTGAGAAGGGAAAACTGAAACAAGTTTTTCCAACCCTTTCCAAACCAAATAGTGCCCTTCCGGCCACATGCTTGTCCTTTGTTTTTTTTTTCTGGTTCATTTTGCCTGATGAAATTTGAGTTCGTAGGGCAAAACTGGTCAATTCTTGCATAAGATTGGGGCGCGAAAAAAGTTTTTGGCGCCAAAATACAAAATGGTGACGATTTGAAGGTTACCCTACGAAACCCGTTCGTAGGGCAAAGTGTGAGCATTGACCGCTAAAAATATATATGTATCAGCACTTGCCCGATGAACTCATTAAAGGTTGACCGACGAAGGGAGTTCATCGGGAAAATATTTAAATGTATTAACTGCGACCACACGCCCTTCGTCTTCTTCTTTCCTCTATGTGCTTCATCTCAGCCCTCTCTCTGCTCTCTCTCTCTCTCTAACACCATCCTCCATCATCTCATCATCATTATAACTACCAATCTCTCCATCTTTCTGTCTCAAACACCAAAATCCATCAATTACCAATTTCAAAGGTTTGAGAAATTTAATTTTTTAGTTTTGAATTTTTGATTTTTGATTGGAAACTAATTATTGGTTTTTGTTATAGGAAATTTGTGATTGATTTTGAGGATTACTTATAAAGAGGTATGTGTGTTTGCCTCTAAATTTAATTTTGGTACGAATTTTGGATATATAATTATGTTAGGAAATTGTGTATAAATTGTGGAAGTTGTGTAGAAATTATGGAAAATGTGTTAAGTGATTTTGTAGGAAATTAGAAAATATGTTAGGAAGTTAGGAAATTATAAAATATGTTAGGAAAATAGGAAAATATGTTAGGAAATTAGGAAAATAGAAAATTGTAAACTTTGTGATATGCGTAATTAATATATGTTTGTATTTGTGAATTTATTGTGATATTTTTTGTAAGGCTTTAGTTAGTTTTGACGGAGTGAAATATGTTGATATTTCATAACTGTTTATGCGAAGTTAATCGGGTTGATTAACTTCGTATAATGAAATTCAATGAAAAATCTTAGACTAGTTTGAGAGTCAATTAATCGGGTTGATTGACTGACTCTTGAATTGTCCATTTATTCGGATAATTTGGGGGTGCGCAACTATGTGTTGTGTAGTTTACGGTTTACGAGGCTAGGTTTTGACTGTGGGAAATTTGGTTTGTATCCCCTCAATGTTCTCTGAATGCATACTAGATATTTGTTTATAATATTTACGTCGTGAATTTGGGGAACTGTAGGGAGATGCTGACGAAATTTCCCTCGATCGAAACTTAGCCTCGTAGGTCGCAAACTACACAGCACATAACATGCATTCTCGAATGGGATATGGCCAAATCACCGAAGGCAGAAGGAGACGAGCAACTTTTGATATTAACTTGTTCTAATTACGAGACAATGTTAACTCAATTACTTACGTTGATTGTATTTTGTGAAAGCATGCACAATGGACAGAGGGTGGATGCAAATGGAAAATAAATGTTCTGATGATTATTTGGATGGGATCGACAGCTTTATTGGCTTTGCACATAGTCACTGCAGTGATAGTGGACGTATCAGGTGTCCGTACCAAAAATGTAACAACTGCAATTGGGGGACGTTGAATGAGATCTGAAATCATCTGGAATGGAATTAGATCGTACACAAGTATACTAATTGGATCTATCACAGTGAACAAATATTTACAGCATTGACATCTTCGGATCCCGGGTGAAAATAGCCCTAAAAATGTTTTAGGTAATCGGTAGCTGAAACATGACCTGAAATTTGGTGGACAAACCACTAGTCAGCCAAATGCTCATTCGGTGAGCGTGTATCGAAATTAAACAAATTTTCCCGACGAACACTTTTATATTCATCGGGCATAGGTGCCCCATATTCGGTGAATGAACTCCAAAAATGAAACAACTTTGCCCGACGAATATACCAGTGTTTTCCTGTCAGAATATACCAAATTGAATTTATATTTAATTACCAAACAACGGTTTTAAATTTCTTGATAAATGAAATCGACTGATCTAACCGTCCACATTAATTGCACGTACTCATAGATCGCTTACACGAAAAATTAGCCAATTTGGAATGCCCATGATTAAGAAAAGGTGTGTGACGATTCGACGGTTACAAAACGTTTTTTGACAATCGGATGACTTTAACTCCTCAAAACCTCACGATTTTCAACGGGCAAGGTCTAGGCACGTAAAACCAAAAAATGAACGGTTAGATCGGTCAAATTCAATCGTTGAATATCAATTGAACCAAAACTTCGAAAAATATATTGAAGTTTCTTTGAAGTGTTTAAAATGTTTGATGAAAAAGCTGATTTTACGATTTTCAATAATTTACAAACTGAAATCGATTTATCTAATTGTTCACATTTATTTTACATACTCATAGATGACCTACGCGAAAAATCAGCCAATTTGGAATTCCCGGGATTAAGTAACGGTGCACGATGATTCAACGGTAACAAAACATTTTTTGACGATTAGACCACGTTGACAACTCAAAACCTCACGATTTTTGACAGGCGAGGTCTAGGCACATAAAACCACAAACTGAACGGTTAGATCAGTCAAATTCAATTGTTTGAATATCAATTGAACCAAAACTTCAAAAAATGTAATGAAGTTTCCTTGAAGTGTTTAAATTGTTTGGTGAATAAACTGATTTTATGATTTTCAATAATTCACAAAATGAATTCAACTGATCTAATCATTCACATTTATTTCACATACTCATAGATTGTCTACGCAAAAATTAGCTAATTTGGAATTCCCGGGATTAGGTAACGGTGCGCGACGATTCCATGGTAACAAAACGTTTTTTGACGATCGGACGACTTTAACACCTCAAAACCTCACGATTTTCAACGGGCGAGATCTAGGCATGTAAAACCACAGACTGAATGGTCACTTTCTTTAAATTCCATCATTTGAATATTAATTGAACCAAAACTTCAAAAACCGCATTGAAATTCACAAACTTAACTATCTAAGCACGTAAACTCCTTAAAACATGACGATTTTCGATGGTGAGGCTATAGACATGTAAAACCACAAAGTGGAAGGTCTTGATCTGGAAATTCAATCATCAGGCCTGTAACGACCCGGACTAGGAATTAAATTAAGGATAAACTACATAAAAGTACCCAAACTATAGGGGTCATTTCAAGTTCGTACCCCAACTATGAAATTTTGCAAAAGAGTACCCAAACTATATTGCCACTAACAGAAGGGTACCTCCGTTACATTTTCCGTCCAAAAGAGCGTTAAAAGTACACGTGGCACAAATTTTGTCCACTCAACTCGTGATATGGCGCAATTTGAAGGGGCATTTTCAGATTATCACAAAATAACTCCCGCGAAACCCAGCCTTCAATAAGAACTGCTTCGAGGGGAGGCTGAGACCCATATCTCTAGCACGACCAACACCACCATCTTGAATAAACCCAGCCCAAATCAGTATCATGACAAATCCGAAGAGAGTGAAGAAACCCACCCCAAATCTCGAAGAAACCCACCCAACGGCTACAACCCTAATCTTGTAGAACAGACGCGCAACAACCCTCTTGGTCCAACGACGACGACGTAAGCGGCTTCGACTTCTTCTTCCAACGGCGCATTGCAGAGTAATCTTATCCCTCTCCGTCGAAGGCGTGAAGCCTTTTTGTCAAAGGTTTGAACGAGTTTCCGCATGTTCTTCTTCTCATATGAAATTCCCAATCGTAAAGTGAGGATGTCGGAGATGGAAAAAGGCATGATGGAATTTGAAGCCCCCATTTGTCAGTATGGTAAACAAGCGAAGTTGATGACAAGTCTGACAGATGAAAATCCAAGGAGAATATTCTGGGGTTGTGATGGTTATGGGGTAGGTTTATGTTTGATCTTAATTGGTATTTAGTTTTACATTTGTAGTATAGATTTCAAATTGTGATTATAATTTCAAACTCAATTTGGGATTCAGAGCAATCGGAGAGGAGTAGGAGGTGGTGGGTGCAATTTTTTTCAATGGTACGTCCCAAAGCTCAACAAGAAGTCACCCGGTCCAATTCCAGGTCTATTGAAGAAATTGAAGTTGAAAGATGAAGAAATCGTGGGTTTGAAGAAGCATATTAAAGCTGGTGTGAAGAGGCAGAGGTGTTTGCTGGTTTTGGTTGATGTTTCTTGGATGTTTGTGGTTTTGTTTGTGGGAATGATTATCGGTGGAGCAGGGGGAAATGATAGGGCTCTGTCCAGTAAGAATGTGAAGCTAGCTCTTGAGTTTTAATTGTATTATGCAATTGGATCTTCATGGTCATTGTAATATGAATGGTGAATTTGCAATGTAATATTCTGCTTTGTTTAATTATGAGTGTTTTGGAGGTTTTGCAAGAGTGGAGCATGGTTAATTATGAGTGCATTTTGGTTACATAATGAAACAATGCAATAACCAAAGTGTGCCTTTGAGGTTTTGCCACTTTACAACATACAATGCAAGAAAGAGTGCCTTTGAGGGTTTGCCACTTTAGAGAATGGTTACAGAAGAGAGCGGGTTTGGTTACCTAATGAAACAATGCAAGAAGGAAAGATAGCTAGAGAGAAATAATGAAGGTCAGACACATCCATAACACCCTACAACACATCCAAACCAATTAAAAGCATAACAATGCAAAGCATTTCAAATCATAAAACTGCAAAGATTCAACTTCATTTTCAAACATAATAACAAAGCTTCACCTTCATGATCATAATAGAAAGCTGTCAAAAGCTGTCATACAACTCCACAACAATAATCATCAACATGACAAATCCATTCAAGCATAAAATCTTCAATTGAACCTGTCAATAACCTAGATAATTTACCAAAACAATATGAGGTTCAACCATTCAAGTATCAGAATTACATACATTAGAATCTCAGTTTCAAAATAGAAAAACAACATGACTTGAAATCAACTCTACTCCCTAACTATTTCACCACTGTCAATGACTTGAAATCAAGTTTGTTTTCTCCTTTTACTTCTTCTCAAATCCCTATCATTGGCACCATCACTTGTGGATTGTTGACTTGGATCCTACATATGAAGAATTTGGCATTATAAGCTGATTTATGGAATTGAATTGTGACAACTGTTTCAGATTAACACAACAATAACAACCATGAGAAAGGGTAAGAATGGCCTATATACCTAATTTGAAGCATGTCTCTTAGGGTGGTTGTTTGTCTTGGATGTCTTTCTACAAGATGTGGTTGATCCTTGAGTCTACATGAAAAAAAATCAAATTAGGACTATATACTCAATGACTTCAATAAAAAAAAAAAACTTAAAATGGTACTGACATTTGGAGCAGAAGTATCTGCAACATTCTTCTTTGCTCTTCCTCGTGGCCTTGGTGGTAGCTTCTCCTTGGGAGGCAAGTGTCGATCGTGGGTTCTTGCATTATGAGTTTGTGATGAACAAATACTGCAACGCATAGGAATGCCCTGTTTTCCCAATTTTTTCTTCGCACTTTGATCGACTGTTTCATGTGGAACCTTTGTTCTAACTTTTCTAGGCCTTCCGGGTTGCCTCTTATTTGCTGGTGGCTTAATAGTTTGATGGCCAGTTCTCTCCCACATTTTTGGGCCATTTATAGCCTCAATTAGGTTGTTGTATCACTTCATGTAGGTCTCTTTAGAATATATTGGATTCCTCCACCGAGGGGCCACCTTTGTAATGTATGACTGTTATCCCATGCACACATGGGATTCCCGTGAGGTCCCACTTTCTGCAAGAACACCTCTGGGCCTCCAAATTGACCACAAACTGCTCTCCTCTACGGCCGTGAACCTCGTAGTTTGGTCCACCAAGCCATCTAACACTGCAATGCCCCAAATCCACTTTCAACTTTTGCACATGGTTGAATACATTCTGACATATATTCTGAGGCCAAGTAGCCATCTTATCTCTTCTCCATTGTATCCTCTTCAACAACAAATACCTAATCATCTCAAACATCGTGATGATTGGTTTATCTCTGGCAGGCATTATGGTGTTATTGAAGGTTTCACAGTAGTTATTTTGTAGCATGTCTTCGACCATGTTTTAAAATGGGACCTGGACCACTGATGAGCTGGCTTGTCTACCAATCATTTCCAAGCTACTTCATCTAATCCTTTTAGCTTTTCCATCTCATCTTGGAAAGACTAAACTGTTGTTGCTCTTGCACAATCCCACAGAGCATCCTTGAAGACTTTACCTTTGAAACTATGGTTGTAGTTACTCCACAAATGCCTACAACAAAATATGTGCTCAGCACTAGGCATTAAGGCTTCAATGGCTGCTTCAAGTCCCTTTTGCTTGTCAGTAAGGAAACTCCAACCATAGCAGTCTTGCATCCCAAAATCCACCATCAACAACTCCAAGAACCATGTCCATGAGTCCTTTGTTTCCATTTCAACCACAGCCATAACAATCACCCATGTCTCATTATTGGCATCTAATCCAATAGCAGTCAACAACTGTCCACCATAGACTCCTTTAAGATGACAACCATCCAAGCCAATGAAAGACCTACAACATTCCTTAAAACCCTTCTTGCATGCCTCCAAGCAAATGTAGAGCCTCTTGAAAAGTTGGTCTCCACCCACAAAATCACAAGCCAATGATGTGGTAGTACCTGGATTAGTTCGCTTCAACTCATGGTAGTAATCCCACAACATACAATATTTCTTTGCTAGGGATCCATCTATTAACCCCATAGCCTTGTGCTTGGCTCTATATGGCTTTATAGGGCTGATCCCAATGGAAAATTCAGCATATGCAGCTTCCATAACTGCAGATATGGGCATCTTAGGGTTTGCCTGGATTCTTTGTAGGAAGTGTTGAGAAAGCCAAGAAGTTGTGGTTTGTTGGTTTTTATACACCCTTGTACATGTGTGCAGAGGGTTATAGTGCTTGACAACCAATGTGTTTTCAGTTGTGCTCACCCTAGACACATATATTTCCCATTGACAACCCTCTGCTCTGCATTCACACTTCAACTTGTACCTTGCATTCCTCTTGTACCTTACATCTTTACTAATGTATAGGCAATAGTCCCTAATAGCTTGCCTAAAGACACCACAGTCACTGAACATCAAACCAGTATCAAAGCTTGGCTTGACTCTATCAGTTTCTGGATTGTACTCTGTAAAATTCTTGCCACTTCCCCCTTTCACAACATTTTCATCATCACCATCCACAACTGTTCTCAAGTCTTCTTGATGTGTTTGATCCCCCTCTTCAAGTTGGTCATCATTTATATCTTCCACTCTTAATTCATCACCAGGAGTGAATTTGGCCCTCCAAAAATTTCCAGCAGATGGAGCAGCAGTTGAAGTTGTAGCTGCCTCTGCTGGAGCAGCAGCTGAATTTGCAGATGCTTATGTTGGACCAACAGCTGATGTTGGAGCTGGTTCTGGTTGAGCATCAGCATCTAGTGGAGCAGCAACTGAAGTTCCAGCTTATTCAGGTGCAACAGCTTCTGAGGATCCAGGGGCTTCATCTGCAGCAGGTTCTGAAGTTCCCCCAACATCAGTGAAGAACTCATCCAAGTTTGAAGCTTCTTGCAGCCAACCCTCTAGAATATACCTATCCAACCTCTTCTCCTTAGCAGGAGTAGCCTCATCACCACTGTCAGCAAATCCAGAACATGTTGATGCTTTAGAGTCCTCATACTCCTCCACTAACCCATCTTCAAACTCATCCTCTTCAGTAAACAGTTTACCCTTGCATTTGTCTGTTTTTTACACTGCTTCTTCACCAAGATTGGCAGCTTCTGGCTCTGGCCTCTGACGTGGCAATTCTCTTACAACCACTCATGCCTTACCCTTATAGGGTTCTATACTCACTTCAGGTTTTGCTGCCGTGGTCACCACCAATTCTTTACTTGTCTTCTCCTTTTCCCTTTTTTTAACATCTTTTAAAAATGCCCTTGGGTTCTTCACATTAATGTGTGTTAAGAACAATTCTATCTCTGTGACACTTAGAACCGCTTCACACATTTTAAGCACATCAGAGTCTTTTAGCAGCTTACCACCAACTCCTTCTTCAATCTCATATTGGTATAAGATGATACCATCTTTGTAGTCCAATTCCTTAACCATTATGTCAATTTCAAACAGGGACATCATGTCCTTCTCACAAAAATCAAAGTTGTCAACTTATCCATCTTCACACCTATCATCAGGCCACTTCCCACTTCCCACCATGGAATACCTTTAATGTAAAGTAACCTGATGGACCTACAATTAAGAAAAATTTATAGTCTTAAGTCACCATAAACAACATTGACTCCACAAACAACCCCAAACTTTTGTTTTATTACAGACCTACCCAACTTTCAACTTCAGTATCCTACCCAAACCTTATTATCAAACCTACTTTTCTACAACAATCAGACAACAACAATGTGGCCGATCCTCGTCAATAAAGATTCCACCCAACAACAAAGCACATGGGCATGGTCCCCTTCAATAAAGATTCCAGCCAACAAACTCAGCACATGTCTGCAAGCTTTTCACCCTTCAATATATTCTCTATTCCGTATACACACAAACCACCCATCCTTTTCCCAACATTAACATCAAGCCACACACAAAACACAAGGACCCCAAAACGACCAATACATTCATCTTCCTATAAAAACTATAATTTAAATTCAAAAAGACAAAGAAAAATTACCAAATCCAATTATTAAAGTAAGGAGCACTTACCTTATTTAGGCTGCCTTCTTCCTCGCGACCTCAAGCGCCACTCCTTCATTTCCCTTCAAATTTCAAAGCTCAAACGTGACAGAGAAACTTCACCATTTGGGGGTGGGTTTCTTCACGATGTCCGGTCAAGCCCTCCCGTTCATTCTCTGGGTTTGTCCTGCTACAGTTTTCTATCGTGAAGTGGTTCAAAGTTGTTCGCAGCTATCTCGCCCGGTGGCCGTTTATGGTCGAGGGGGGATTCGACCCATGAAATTTCTGGGTTTCGCGGCTGTCTGGGGTGGGCGGTTGTTTCAAAATCGATTTAGGATTTGAAGGCTGGGTTTCGCGACGGGGTTGAATAGGAAAAAAGGAATTATTTTGTGATAATCCGAAAATGCCCCTTCAAATTGCGCCACATCACGAGCTGAGTGGACAAAATTTGTGTCACGTGTACTTTTAACGCTCTTTTGAACGGAAAATGATACGGAGGTACCCTTCTATTACTGGCAATATAGTTTGGGTACTCTTTTGCAAAATTTCATAGTTGGGGTATGAACTTGAAATGACCCTTATAGTTTGGGTACTTTTATGTAGTTTATCCTTAAATTAATTTGAGAATTTAATTAAGGAAAAAATGATTTTACCCTCGGTTTCGGAAGGGTTCGGGAGTCACTTTTTGACTGGCAGTGCTTTTGAAAAATTTTCTTAGGTCGTTGCGTAGGTCTCGAACTCACGAGTTCGTAGACAGGCGGCAAGCGAAAAATGGAGACCCGGTGAGATCGTTGTGAGTCTAGAAGCTTCAGGGGTAGTTTGGTCATTTTGGAAAAGTCCAAAAATTTAGGGGGATATTTTCTCTGTTTTTGGACTCTACCCAGACCTAGACCCTGAATCTCTCTCTCCTCCCTCAAAAATCTCTCTTTCCTCTCCGTGCGAACATCGAATCCACCACCACAGTTGACCGATTTATGTGTCTTTCCGATCTAAACCTAGGCCAGGGATGGATTCCCCTCGACCTCACAAAGCTTTTGGTGTCAATCTCGAAGCACGAACACCACCAAGGATAGCGGAATGAAGAGAGGAAGTTGGTCAAAACTTTCCGGTCGAATTCCGTCCGAACTAGGTAAGATCTCGAACTCCTGACTTCACTTTTGGGTTCTTGGTGAAAAGTAGATGGATTTACATGTGCGGAACGTGAAAAACGGTTGATAAATGAAGAAGTTGGAAGCTCGTCAAAAATGGCGATTTTCGGCAAGAATTTCCAGATTCTGGCCACCAGAGACGGCGGCGACGGCGGTCCGGTCATCGTCTCCAGCGAGACTCCAGCAATTGGTTGACCGGCGACGACTGACATGGCATGCCAGGTGGCAGCCACATGGTGCCACGTAGAGCCATGTGCCAGTACAGTGAACGTCCAGTCAGTAGTTAGTTGACCGTTGAGTCAACTAACGCCGTTAGGATTTGAGGGAATATGCTGACGGCGTTAGCATATTCCGTCAAATGATAACGGTGTGATGACGGAACCCTAACGCTGTTAGTCTGAATGGAATATTCCGATTCTATCAGGATATTCCGTTAGGTTTATGAGATGTGAGGGAGAGAAGAGAGAGAATAGATTCTGGAATGAAAAGGACTCTGGAATGGTGCACTCATATCTTATTCCCTTCATAGTCTTATGCAAGCAAGTGAGAGGGAGTTTGGTACTTTCTTCTTCTTCCCGAGAGCAACTCTCCCAAACTAATTTTTTTTTTATTCTAATCAACTCCATAAATTCATATTTGTCACCATGGACCTCCGATTGATGCACCTTTTTCTCCTGTGTTCGTGATACCGAACCCAGCAAGCTAAGGTAAGAATTGAGGGTATGCATAATGGATTTTTCATATTTAGAATCAGTTGGCTTTTGCACCTTTGGAGATAGGTATGTTTTCAGCCTTGATTTTCTTCTAGATGTAGTCCTTGGTGAGATTGGACTTGGGTCCACATCGTCGTAACCAAGGGGAAGAACGAGAGTGGAAGGAGAAGACGATTTCGAGTGGTAACGAGGAAGGGAGAACGTGATGGTTTTGCATTGTAAGGAGGGAAGGAGAGAGAACGATGGTTTGGCTCAATTTGGGATGGGAATAGAATTAGGGGCACTATCAGGTTAGCATAATCTATTTATAGGTGGTATTTTGAAAATATGACAAGAAGATGGTATTTTGAAAATATGACAAGAAGATGGTATTTTAAAAAAAAAAAATTGTCAAGTTGGGGCTAAAGCCGGTAGTTTCCCAATAAATAATATTGCTGGAGCCTTTATTAATTTATTTATGATGAATTAAATAAAATTGTTTTATTTGTTAAATTGATCTATTTTTGTTTATGAGTAATAGATAATAAGAAAACCTTATTTAAACACCAAACCTACCACCTAGTAGAGTGATCAGTGTAGAGTAGCATTTTTCATTTTTTCATTTTATACCTGGCAATTAAAACTCTTCTTTTAATTAGTAAATAAAGGAATTAAAATTGTAAAATAAAAACGCCTTTTCCACCACTAATTGTTTAATATTTTTATTTTTTGTTTCTCCTAGAAAAATGTAATTTTGTATTGAGAATTGAGAATTGGACTTTTAAATGTGGAAATTAAAAATCAGTTTAGGTTTTATTAGACCAATAAGCACGAATTAACAAAACAATTCCAATAAGCGCGGATGTGCAATCTCTAGCTAGAAGTTTTCGTCATATTTCCTTCAAGCTTGCATTGTGTGAAACTAATTTTATTGCTGACTCTCTATACAAGATGGGGCATTCTTCACCAACTCCAAGATAGTGGGCCAAAACTCTCCCTGATTCGTTGAAGCAAGCGTGACTTTTTTACTTTCTTAGTAATGGTTGCCTAAGGGGATTCTCCCTTTAGCTTCCTCTTTCTTTCGTATAAACAAAAACAATTATAATCATAGAACATCAAGTCAGAGCATTCTTAATGCACTAGTTAAATTAGCATCTAAATTAAATTTTAGAGAGAATGTCCCAAAATTCAACTCCAACCACACTAGCTATATCCCCCTTCCATAATAGAGAAACTATTACACCCTTCCTCGAATATCCACCTGGATACCGACAATCCCGGGTGTTAGCCGACACCTAGACGCTAAGTCCAGGTGACGAAAGCCAATTTGATACTCACTACAGCTTGGAGCATAGCAATACATTTCATGATCATAGATGAAATCCTAGAGACTAAAGCTAGTTTCAAGCCCTCATACCTCACCGTTGAAGTCAGAGTAGCATTTGCACCAACACCTCATCGATATTTCTGCACCTCCTGTCAAACCCTCGATATCTTCGTCCTTCTAAGACGGTATTAATTAACCCAAGGTCGCACTCATGCGTACTGAATCAAATCTCATCTATCCGGGTCACCGCCCTCACCATACCCACAGATAACGGTAACGAGTATTTCCTAATGCTGCTCAAGCCCGTGATAATCGTCGTCAATTCATATCAGCCGGCATAAACTTCGACTATCATAAAAGAAAAGCTGGTGTGACCCTCAGTTATCACATATCACATGAGCCGGCATACCCTCGGCTATCATATATCACATATCCCTCAGTTATTATATATCACATAAGCTGGAATGACCCTCAGCTATCATATCCAATCAGCCGGCATAACCCTCGGTTGGCATATCTCATCAGCCGATATAACCCTCGGCTGGCATATCATGACTCAATCATCATCTCATCTATCCCAATGGCATTGTAGTCGCACGAGTCACGCGTACATGACATGACTGGGTGTCTTTGCTCGTACCACGACCACGTGAAAAACTGGATGCAAGCACCATCACCACGAGTCCCCCTAGGAGCTCTGGGACCACATAGACTCGTAAGAGCTCAGGGATAGGACTGGCGCTATTTAACTAGTATACAGCAAACGCAGGTGAACGATCATGGGGAGGACTGGTCTGTGGACTACAGACAAGTACGACACCAGCGACCACCATATGGGTATACCATGACTCGACACTGACAGTACACTCCACAAGACTCAACCTAACGCCTCGACCATAGTAACACAATACTGACTCATATATTATGCCGGCATGACTCCTCAGCGATAGTATCCCGATCATAAATCACTCTGTCTCGATTATTGTAACTCGTATCTTGGAATCAACCTCGAGACACCTACTATGTATTAGTTTATACTCGTTTTAGAGTAATTTATCATTCATAGGGTTTCTAACCCACACAAGTCATATTCTACAATGTCGGGCCCTAAGGATAACCCATGGCATAGTCTAAAATTACTATCATTATCATTGCATAGGTGTAACGATTAGTTTCTTGAATTATATGATTTTCGTAAATTAATTTGGAAAAGAACGATTTTAACCCTTGGATTTAATAGAGGCTCGAAAGTTACTTTTTGTTTGGAGACACTTTTGAAAGTTTTTCTTGGACCGTTGCGTAGGTCTCGAACTCACGAGTTCATAGACAGGCGGCACGCGAAAAACGGAGTTTGATTAAGGAAGTTATTGGTCTAGATGCTTCAGGAGCAGTTAAATTAACAAAATATTTGAAGAAAATTATGTATACTTTATCATTTAAAAATCAAGAATCCACTCACCTCGAGGCCCAAACGAGCCTAATTTCCAGCAAATCGATCCCTCATGACCTTCGGAGCCACCACGCTTGTCAAAACGATATGTGGCACTATATAAACCTAAAATCCAACCAACACCCCCACCCCCCCCCCCCCCCCCCCCCCCCCCCCCCCCCCCCACACACACACACACACACACACACACACACAACCCCGGAAGGTATACACGCGTCCTAACTAGAAACACAGCCACTTTGGACGCCCAAAGCTACCCCTAAATGATGTCTGATTGACTCGAAACCTACGCCAACACGTCCGAAACGTCGAAATCAAGAAAATGCGTGTTCGTCGGAACCCGATGGGAAGCTCCATGCGTCGGTGGACGGCCGGGAATCCCCTCCACACGCACAACTGCAGCGTGGTACTCGCCTCCTACCTCTAGCTGCGGTACTGTTCTTTGCAGAAAAATCCTCCATAACCACCCAAAACTTCTGAGCTTCATAAATTTCTCAATTCGCAACGAAATTCAACGTTCTAATAATGAAAATCTATCTACTCGAGCCAAGGAATCCAAATATGAAGTCCAAATTGAGGTGCATTACCTGTGGTGGCTGGAAATTGGCCGGGAAGGTGGCAGGTTACTGTTCACCTTCGTATCTCCTTCTCCCAACATTGTCAAGCTTCCTGTTTAATATGATGATGATCATAATGAAGAGAGGAAGATGGTGTAATTTGTTCGTGGTGGTTTGGCCTAAATCGAAAATCACAAGGGAGGGGGTTTTGTGTTCTTCTTCGGCCGAGAGAGATCGAGAGGAGAGAAGGAAAATTAAAAAAAAATTATGGAAAAGATAGGGTTTTAAAATATCTCACAACCCAAAATTACCAAACTGCCCCTAAAGCATCTAGACCAATAACTTCCTTAATCGAACTCCATTTTTCACGTGCCGCCTGTCTACGAACTCATGAGTTCGAGACCTACGCAACAGTCCAAGAAAAACTTCCAAAAGTGTCTCCAAACAAAAAGTAACTTTCGAGCCTCTATTAAATCCAAGGGTTAAAATTGTCGTTTTTCCAAATTAATTTACGACAATCATATAATTTAATAAACGGGTCATTACAATTCACCCCCTTAAAGAAATTTCGTCCTAGAAATTTACTCAACGCAGGTCAAAAAATCAATTCTCCACAATTTCGTGGGTCCTCCCGCGTTTCTACCACGAACTTAGCTTCTTTACACCAATCCAATTGGTTCACAGTATCACTTGATAGATCGTCATCTTCAATTTCAACTTCCTAAGCAACTCTCTAATTGAAACTCTACAACTCACTGTACGTTACCCCAAATAATATAACCAAATAGAACCTTCCTGAAAGATTTTTGTAAGTCTTGAATGGATCCCTGGACATCGAAAAATCTTCCAAAACAACACTGAACCTTTATGAAAAAGAAAAAAAATTCTCCATCAACAAGGCTGTAGGAAATCAAAGAATTTGAGAACATCTTCATCACCTTTCTTGAAGGAAACCAGAGGTAGCAACGTCAATCGCCACCAAAGATTCTGGCGAGTCAACCTCTAACAAGGATCTTAAATTTCCCCAAACACTCGCAACCTCAAACTACCCTCATTCCTCCTCCTGACTAACCCCGGCACACCCCAAGGTGATACACTCGGTCAAATAACTACAAATCGACCAAACCCTGTAACTAAATCTTTAATTCTCTCAGTTTCACCGTTGCCATCCTATAAGGTGCCTAGGGTGTAGCTCGGACACTTGAAATCAACCCTGTGGTGCACTCGATCTCCCGGTGAGGCAGTAACCCCGGAAGATCCTCTACCTCAACGGAGCATCCTGAGAATCAACTGCGTGAGCTAGATATAACACACAACCTTTTCTTACTACCTCTCGGCCCTCAACCCGAAAGTAACATACGAAATTAAAGCTCTCTGGTCTCCCAGAATGGTAAGTTCTGGCAAACATGGACTCCAGAATGCCACCCTTTTGTCAAAACAATCAATGGAAGCACAATGTGTAGTTAACCAATCCATCCCCAAAATCACAAGAAGGTCACAAATATCTAGAGGAAACAAATCAGTACCTAAAGAATATCCTTCCACTAACACTGGGCAATCTCGTAACACTAGGTTTGCCATTAACCTATCTCCGATGGGGGTGCTAACCCTCTAATGGCTAAAAGCGTAAAACTCTGAGAAATAATAGAATGTGTAGCCTCGAGATCTATCAAAACTCAAGCATCATGTTCAAAAATAGATAACGTACTAGTGACCACCTTTGGTGTAGTTCAAGCCTCCTACTGTGTCATAGCAAAAACTCGTGCATGTGTACTAGAAGATCGACCACGACCCCTCTAGCTCACACTGGCCCTACTGGCCCCACTAGACTAAGCTAATGACTACTGTCTCACTGTAAAACGTCGGGAACCTCCCTGATTGGCTCCACCACTGCCTGACCTGGATCTAGCACTCCCTGATGATCCAGAACTGAAACTGCATCATTTTGATGGTCCTTGACAAGAGGCTTCGAAATTCCAACGATCCTGATGTCGCCTAGTACCGTTGAGCTGATGCCGAGTTGGCAAACTTATCTCTACCCTAGCAGCAACGTCTGATAAAGCCCTCAACGAACTATGTGCCACAACCATAATTGCTACTCTAATCTCGTCCCTCAATCCATACTCAAACCGTCGACACTTATCCACCTCACATGCCACTAGAGCCGGCGCAAATTGAGACAAGGCCAGAAACCTCTGCTCATACTACGCTACCGTCATATCTCCTTGTTGCAACTGCATGAACTTGTCCTCTCTGGCATCCCAGTACGAGCGAGGATAAAACTGCTCGAGGAAGCGCTCCTGAAAAGCTTCCCATGTAAGTGTACGGACATCCCAGCCCGTCATCTGCGAGGCATGCTACCAACGGTACGTATAGCCATTCAGAATAAATGTGGCTAGACGCACCTTGTCTTCTGGAGGGCACCTTATGACATCAAACACTCATTCCAAATGAGTAATCCAATCATCTACATCATCTGGGCCTAACTCACCCGTAAACATTGTAGCCCCCAGCTTCTGGGCTCGCTCTATGTCAAAAACTTCAAAAGTGGCCCTTCCCTGAAGTACCGTCTTCAATGCCCGACCCAATTGATCTAGGGTTTGTCTCAAACCAGACTCTAATTTGGGATCATGTGTACCCCTAACGTTGTCCACCTCTTCATCGTTTCCAGGCCACAGACGGGGCTCGCGTCTCGGAGGCATCTCGCTGAAAAGAACCATAACTAATTAGTACCACAAACAACATGCACACTAGGTGTGCAGTATGTAGGAAGGGAGACCCGGTCAACAAGTCTGGAAATGAATTCCAGTATATTTCTTCATTCTTGAGGATAAACGTTAATAATGGTTTTGAGAATGACTTTGGATTACTTAATGTGTAATTAATCCCGATTTTATGAACTTTTGGGTTTACAGGGAGTTATGAAATTTCTTATTATTTATACATTTCTAGAATTAAGGATGTTTGTGTTTAAATGATTTATCGTTAATCATGAATTATGGAATATAGACCATGGGTTTCCACATTTGATAAATAAAGTTAAAGATGGAAAGTGTTTTGGACTACGGTGTGGTTTTGTCGATTTGATATTGATTATGAATCTCAATAAGGGTTTTTGGGAAGGATTTTGGTAAGGACTTGGGCTTAGACCGGAATGGTGGTTTTAGGGAATCCGGGTTATGGATTTTGGGGTTTCGGCCTGTGATTTTGGTTTCGATTTTGTCCATGGTGGATATGATACGAGGTATGTTATGGTGTATTCCATCATACTCTCGGGAATGATATGATACAAGGTATGTTATGCAGGATTCCACCATACTCGCGGAATGATATGATACGAGGTATGTTATGGAGGATTCCATCATACTCTCGGGATGTTATGATATGAGGTATGTCAGGGAGGATTCCCCCATACACGATATGGTATGAGCTATGTCATGGAGGATTCCATCATAGGCTCGATAAGGTGCGAGGTACAACCGGGATATTGAGCTACGACTCGGGATGAGTCGGAATATCGAGTTACGGCTCGAGATGAGCCGAGATATTGTGCTACGGCTCGGGATGAGCCATGATATCGAGTTATAACTCGGGATGAGCCGGGATATTGAGTTATGGTTGGGGAAGAGCCGAGACATCGAGCTACGACTCCGGATGACGACTACGATCGAGATATCGAGGTACGGCTTGGGATTACATTTACGGTCGGGATATCAAACTATGACTCGGGATGATGGCTTCGACCGAGTTATTGATATTGCGGGCACATGTAAAGATAGTGTGGGTTCCACCGAGGTAAATCTATTGGATTTCAGTAAGTTGTATTTACTTATATATGCGGATATTGATGCAAGTAAGGTTTGATAAAGAGGTGAGATACGATATCCGAGAGTTAAGCCAACTGATAGGAGTTACCGATGACTTTTGCGGGCTTTGATAAGTGATCGATGCATATGTGAGTGAATGCTTGTTACCGTGGTCAGTGGGTTGGTATGGGTGGTGACTCGGATTGACGAGTTGTGATTGGTTTGCATGAGTACGACATTTCTGTTACTTAATACCGTCTTGAGAGACGAAGTTACAGTTGCGGATATATGAGGGTGGGTCTAACACTGTTTGATTTATTTTTATTTTATATCCATCGTCTGATAGGTGGAAGACGGTTCAACCAAAGTATAGGGGAGATTCTACCGGATTTTCGGTAGAATTCTCGTAAAGTGTTTATAAGACAGTAAGGGTATTTTAGGAATTATGTTGGGTTGTCAAACGGGAGCAGGGATTTTCACGTATTTCGATGGGAAATTTGGGAAGGGTCTTGTCAATACGTAATTCTATCAAGCTTCCCTGAGTATCACATTCATCAAACATTCAATGATATATATATATATATATATATATATATATAAGAATGCATAATTGTAAATTTTAGGGATGAGGGTCCACTCACCATTTGTCAAGGAGAAGTCATCTGACAAGATTTAGCGCTACTTTCATCGTTAATTCGCTTGTTTCTGAACGTTCCCTCGATTTCTGTCTAGAGTGGTGTGATTCCCCATCATCACCTCGTCCATAGCACCAATCAAAAGGAAGTATTAGTACAAATATACCCTTAATTAAATCCTAAAATGGGGCCCCTAGCCCTCGGGTTTAAACATGCCCCTTAAATAGCCTAATTCATACATAACATGCTCAAATGGAGATCTAAACGGATTCAAATAGCCTAAAAACTGTCAAAAATAGATCCAGGAGGCTTGAAAACCCAAGACACGCACTGCCGTGTGTTGAAAAAGGACCACAAGAGCCGCCATGTGTCAGTGGAAGCCCAGCGTCCATCCTACGCGCCACCACTAGCCGACAGGGAGTCGTGACACGCACCACGTGTCGGCCACACGTCGCCACAGTCACTTACGGGCGTCTCACGCGACAATAAAGTAACGGCAGAATATTTCATCGTTCAGACGAAATATTCTATCATATATGAGACTCTGTTATGACGTCGTTAGCCTTTAACGGAATATGCTAACGTCGTTAGCATATTCTATCAACTGTCAATAACTTCAGTTGACTTGACGGTTGATTGACCACTGACTGGGCCCCTGACTGGCTGCCATATGGCTCCACGTGGCTACCAGGTGGCTTCCACGTTAGTCGCCAGAGTGACATGAAATTCTCGTTGGAGAAGATGATCGGACCACAGTCAACAGCGGCTGAAAATCGCCATTAACGACCGAGAATTCAAGCTTTTCTAGATTTCTCAAAACTCAACCATTTTTCACGATCTACCTACCTAGATTCATCTACTCACTCCCAGGATTCCAACTCCAACCTCCAACGTGAGAAACCGTACCTCTTTTGGCCGAAAAATGCCTCAAAATCCACGAGACCCATTTTCCTTCTACAGTTGGATTCGCCTCGTACGGTGGTTGAAGAGGGCGATGGTTGGTACGGAAATGTTCGTGAGAGTGATAGGAAGAAGATGGTGGTGGTTTGGTAGCTAGACTCACCGTCGTGAGGCAGTGGTGGAGATGGTGGTTTTGTGCATTCACGGGGAAACAGAGATCGCGGAGAAGAAAGAGAAAGAGCAGGTCGGTCTTAATGGCGTGAGGAGAGAGGAACGGTCAATTTATAAGTTTGGACTTTTGGAAAATTACTATTATGTCCTCATCATTTCAAAACCGTAATTGTGTGGGAAAAACTTCCAGAAGTGTTCTCGATCAAAAAGTAATTGTCGGACCCATTGATAAAACGAGTGTAAAATGGTCGTTTTCGCTGCTCAACTTTTCATTACCGCCCACAATACGTTGTGACACATCCAAACCCATATAATATAATAAATACACAATAGTCGAGGCATACGGGCCGACACATAGTCCCAAAAATTCCACGCGACAAAGCCCAAAAAATACTATAGGAAATGTATTACCATCCATACTAATGACAACAAGGTTTAATATATATCACGAATAACATAGTGAGTGGTACAGAGCACGTCTGAAGTAAAAACGTGCATGATGATCCACTATGAACACCAAAATCGTTGTATGGGTTTAAAACCCATACATAAACTTATGAAGTCAAGCTACCACTAGTAATGTCCTCCTCGAACTTTCGGCTCAACACTCCTTAACTCCTGAGGAGCGAAAAACAAAGGTGAGTGAACCCAAAAATAAATTCAATGTAAAACAGTTGTAAAGGTATATATATAGGAACCTTTCAGTTTTAGAAAACCGAGATTTTTCAAGCATATGTCATATACACACATATATTTATATATAGAGATCTTCAAAAGCAAGAAATTGTAGTAATCTTCATACTAAACGATTTGTACCTTTAAAACAAACAAGATCTCCCATGTACATAATAATAATCCATCAACACAGACCATAGCCTTATTAACAATTATAACTCCACAACAATCCATAAACCATGTAATCTCATTAATGTAATAATCATTCGAATTCATCTCACACGACTCCAAATCGTACTCACAAAGCACTTGGTATCCTTATGGTACTTTAATATTCTAAATCATCATATATGTAACCACCTACTTTATTTCATATTCGACATCATAATCACATTTAACACTTCAACATAATTTGTACCCTCAATGGTCCTTTCTCAATCAAGTTCTCCCTTGGGACAATATACATTAACAATATAATCAATATATCATCGGTACCAAAGTCGCACGAGTCACGCTCACGTGACAGGACATGATATCTTCGCTCTGTAGCACGACCACGTGAAGGACTGGGTGCATTGCACCATTACCACATGTCCCTTTAGGGCCCCGGGACAAGATTGGCGTTATTTAACTAGTATAGAGCGAGCGCAAGTGAAGATCACGTGGAGGACTGGTCTGTGGCCAACAGACAGGTACGATACCAGCGACTACTGAATGGTCCATATCTCATCAATCATCATATTAGCTCGACATTCTCCTCGAGCTTACACGTAACATACTTTTCATACTCAACATAACTCAATACTCTTTACTGACATAACTAGTGTCCACTAACTCACATTTCAGGACTTATAACCAGACTCGATCTACTATGACTCCATTATCTCAAAATATAACACATATAGCAAAAATTCTATCCACCAACATTCCATGTAATCTTTTCAGCATATATAAGAGCATAAAGCTCATCATGACACTTATTCAAACAGTTATGCTCAGACTCAATTATCCATCACCCGGACCACATAGTAATCATATAATCATTCTGAGTTCACCATTCAAAGCTAACCATCAAGCATTCACACACATTCATGCATATTTATATATCAAGGACTGGGTGCATTGCACCATTACCACATGTCCCTTTAGGACCCCGGGACAAGATTGGCGCTATTTAACTAGTATAGAGCGAGCGCAGGTGAAGATTACGTGGAGGACTGGTCTGTGGCCAACAGACAGGTACGATACCAGCGACTACTGAATGGTCCATATCTCATCAATCATCATATTAGCTCGACATTCTCCTCGAGCTTACACGTAACATACTTTTCATACTCAACATAACTCAATACTCTTTACTGACATAACTAGTGTCCACTAACTCACATTTCAGGACTTATAACCAGACTTGATCTACCATGACTCCATTATCTCAAAATATAACACATATAGCAAAAATTCTATCCACCAACATTCCATGTAATTTTTTCACCATATATAAGAGCATAAAGCTCATCATGACACTTATTCAAACAGTTATGCTTAGACTCAATTATCCATCACCCGGACCACATAGTAATCATATAATCATTATGAGTTCACCATTCAAAGCTAACCATCAAGCATTCACACACATTCATGCATATTTATATATACGGGTCCACTCACAATACTCGGGGTTAAGTCACCCGTCGATCCTGAGCCGTAGTAATTCTCACGCTGTGAAATACCTGAAATAGATAGGTGAAAGTTCAATAATAATCATAAATATGCCAAAACAGCAAAAATCCCCTTTTTGAGCCTTCTCAAAACGGGTTAAAGTGAAATTAACCAATCAAATCAACAAAACAGGTCTAGGAGACTCTAAGGGACAACCCACACGCTACCAGGAGCCATAGCTAGGCTCCACACATCATCACGCGCCGGCCGGAGGTCAGAAGCCTCATTCACTAGCCGTCATGCACCGCCGTGCGTCGATTGTGAAGCTTATACACCTGCCACCGTGTGTGGTAGCAATTCACCAAGGAGATTCTACAAAGAAAATGAGGGCGCCTCCATGACCACCGCCTTAATCGCCGTCGCAGACGGCAGTGCACCGGCTGGAAACCTAGCTTCGCCCAAACTTCACCAAATTTAACAATCCAACATCCTAAACACATCTACACATCCTCAGGAGTTCGAATATGGGCTTGTTTCTTCGAGATTTTACCTGCATCAAACGGAAAACGGTAGGGAAGCTTCGAACACTGCGAACTTCCTACCCTCAATTGACAAGCTACGAACTCCGATGATCGTGGAGGTGGGCAAGGATGGCTTCATCTAGCCTAGACGATGCATTTGAGGCCTGTCTTGCCCAATTTGGCAGGAAACGACGATGGTGGCGATAGTTGTTTCTGGGTTTTTTCTCTGCCGTGAATCTCACTCAATGGTGAGCTTCGACTACAATGCTGGCAGAAACGGTTTGGACTTGACGAGGGGAAGCAAATGGTGTCACTGGCGAAGGTTGGATTGATAAGAAGTGAGGGTTGCAATGGTGGCCTTGTAGCTGTCGTAGAGAAGAGGAAGAAGGTGAGGGTCGGGGAGAGAGAATGAGATAGGAGAGAGAGTGAGTGAAAAATGGAAAGATTGGATTGGTGGGTTTTAGTTTAAAGGAGAAAATTATACTAATAATAAAAATAAAGAAATTAATACTAATAAAATTTCTAATTCTCCTAAATTCATTTATGAAAAGTTCTAACAAGTTTGAGTTCTGTCTTCGGAATTTCTACCAATTCCTCAATCTAAGTTAAGCAAATTTAGGAATCTAACTCCCGAATTAGTCCATTTTTGCTAATTTAGTAAATTTCATGAGATTTCTATAAATTAGATAGAAGGGTAATTCGGTAATTTAATAATTCCAGTTTTGAAATTCCGGGGCTAGTTGTAACAATCTACCCCCCTTAAAGAAAATTTTTCCCTTGAAATTAAACACTTGCATACCTGGTAATACTACATCCGTAGGTATAGAAGCAGGCGAGGGTTCATCTCTCTCAATTGATCCTCAGGTTCCAAGTCACCTTTCCTACGGTATGATTTCTCCACAGTGCTTGAACCAATGTATCATCTTATTCCTCAACAACTTATCCATACGGTCCATTGTCATGAATGATAGTTGTTTATAGATAAGATTGTCATTCACTTCAAGAGGCATCGAAGATGACAATACATGGTATGGATCCAGTACCTAGTGTCGTATCAACGACACATAAACAGGGGGTATTTGCAACAACTGCGGCAGTAACTCCAAACAATAAGCTACCATTCCCACTTCCTTAATAACCGGATAAGAACCAATTATAGTGAGGGTTTGGCTTCCCTCCTTTGTCAAAATATGCCACACCCTTCCATGGCGCGAGTTTCATGTATATTAGATCTCCCACTTCAAGAGATCCCTTTTTCTGTTTGTGATGTGTTGCCTCGTGATTATTGGTGATTTCTTGTACTTGAGCTTTGGTTTGGTTCACCAAGTCTAGACCATCAATAGTTCGTTCCTCAACTTCTGACTAATATACTAGCACCCTGCACGTTTCCCCATACGAGTTGCAAAATATGTCATGCCTATACTTGAGTGGCAATTATGATTGGAAGTAACTCTATAAGAGGAAGATGTCGATCCTAGCTACCCTAAAACTGCAATACTGATGCTCTGGGCATGTCTTCCAACTTCTTATTCGTCCTCTCAGATTGTCCGTATGTATGAGGATGGAATGCAGTACTATATGCCAACCTAGTACTCATGGCCTTTTGAAAATCCTTCCGAAACTTGGAGGTGCATCGATAACTCGATCAGAAATGATCGAAATTGGTGTCCCATGGAGTCTTAACAATCTCGTCCCTAAACAGCTTCGCTAATTGGCGGGCATTTTATCCCTAATAACACGTAGCTCCTGTCGTTCGCCACTATTAAGCTTTTGAATCATTAGTGAATTAATTGTCTATGAATATAGGATGGGGAAAACCTAGTTCAAAGAAAATAATGTGAAGTTGCAAACCTGCAAGTTCTGTAACTTCATGCCAAGGAAGTAGCAACTGGACTCGTTCAACCACCAAGTCCCAACGATTCATCTTTGAATTCACAATCATCTTCTCCGTTTTGATCTTGGAAACACACTTTGTTGACTTCTTTTCTACTTCAACTCTGGCAAGGCCATCATTTTCTCGAGCCAACTAAATCCCCGGTTTTTTAGGACCTTTTTCTGCTTCATCAACATCCTTACATTCTCAACCTCTTCCCATTCTCCATCAGTAGTATGGATATTTGATAGTGTTACAAAACCTACAGGTCTCTTTAGCTCCATTTCCATAATAGTTTCAGCCATCAATTTAGCAAGATCTCTTCTTCCATGGACTTTACACCCGTTGAAAAATGCTCTAATAATGGATTCAGTGACTTCGACATGCATTCCCTTAACCAATTCGTAAGCTTCTTCCATCTTCCCAGACCGGCACAAGAGATGAACAACACAAACATAATGTTCTTTACTTGGCTCAACTCCATGTCTCTCTTTCCTGGACATCCGATCAATGCATTCCATGAGGCAATGTGGTTTACAGGTCTTTGGTCAAATACACTTCGAGCATCTCCCACACTGCCACATTTTTAGTACATATCTATAAGAGCACTAGCAACAAAGACATTCATATCAAATTCCATCCTATATATCAAACCATGAATTTCTCTCCCTCTTGAATTGAATCAATCAATCCACAAGCTGGGAGCAACCCTGTGGTGGTGACAAGGTTAGGCTTAATTCCTGACACTAACATGAGCCTGAAAAGTTTTAATGCTTCATCAGCATGCTGGCTTTGGGCAAAGCCTGAAATTATTGCATTCCAAGTAACCAAATCATGAGCCAATCCTTCTGTAGTCATTCTAGAGAGAAATGCATATGCCCGATTCGAATCTCCACTCCTGGAAAACCCAGCTATCATTGCATTCCATGTGAAATCATTCGGCTCCAATCTCTTCAACTTCATCCTCTCAAACAAAAGCAGAGCTTGGTTACTCCTTCCTGCAATAAAATAACCGCATAGCATGGACGTCCAGGAAGCAACATCCCTCATGGACATTCTATCAAATACGTGGTGAGCATAACACAAACTTCCGCATTTACAGTACATATTTATCAATGCATTTTCCAAAGAAATGCCATTTTCAAAACCCAATTTATTTACCACTGTATGAACTTGTTTTCCCTTATTCAAATCCATCAAACCAACACAAACTTTAACATCACCAGAAAAGTGAGCTTTTCAGAAAAGTGAACTTTTCGCTAACAATTCCCAACTCTTGCAACAAATAAAAGTACCCGACAGCTACCTCAAAATGCCCATTAGAGGCCGACGCCAACACCATCCAATTCAATGCAAAAACATTTGGCTTGGAATTTTTTTTTCCAAGCACAAACTGTGTAGAACCCATATCCCCACAGCCAGCATACATCCCCATGAGCTTTGAATTCAAAGATAGCAAGTTCATGTCAACCCCCCTCATCAACAACACTGCATGAACCTGCTTGCCTTGTCTTAGAGCCTTTGCTTTCAGACATTTTTGCAAGCACAAAGCCAGATCGTCTACCGATGAGAACAACAAAAAGATGGTACTTTCTTTGCTTGGATGATTGTGATTCAAACCCATTCAATGATATTTTTCCTCAGATACCGCTCAAATCTCACCATGGAGAAGTGCCAAGACTATCTCAGACTCAAGTGAGGTAGGGATTAATGTTGCTTGTTGTGCAATTCCTGGGGACACGACTAAAGGAGTAGCTCCAGATTACCTGACAAGGAAACCACACTTAAGTAACCTATCCATAATAATAAGAATCCAAATATTACCACCACATCAACTCTATTACAGTAATATCCATAAGGTTTGTATTCTCGATGATACTTTACTCATTTTCGGAAGTGGCATTTCAAATCCCTTCTACCTGTAAAGCTGCATTAAACACTTCCTAGAAATTTTCAAAATTCCTTGTAGTTACTATGTAGTGGATTCTCTTTTACAAGCCATTATAAAAGTGTTTCTATAGCTCCACTGTGCTATCACTTATCACTGAGAAATAGCAAGCCAGTCTCCTGAACTACTCTCATACCCCGTAACTGACCGACTTTCCTGTCTAACATGCAAAAACTCATCCCGTATCCTGTTCCCATACGCTGGAGGTATGAACTTATCCTGAAACCTCTATTTGAAAGCTTCCCGGCTATTATGATTTTCAAAAGTTAGTAAGTGCTTTTCAGCTCTCCACCAAACCTTAGTAGAATCACGAAGGAAGAAGGCTACTGTAACCATCCACTTTTCACGTGGAATGTCCATAACCTCACTGGTTCCTTCTTCTATAACAATCCCTTTTGTGGGGCACTTCAAGGAGGCATAATACTATCACAAAAAGGGCAACAATCAAAGATCATCATGCAACAACTTAGACGCACTGGTGTCAATACTTCCTAACCTGGCTCTGATACCAAATTGACACACCCCAACCTAGATAATATAATAAATACACGATAATCGAGACATGCGGGCCGACACATAGACCAAAAACCCAACGCGACGAAGCCCTAAAAATACTATAGGAAGTGTACTACCATCCATACTAATGACAACAAGGTTTAATATATATCACGAATAACATCGTGAGTGGTACAAATCATGTCTAAATAAAAAACATGCATGATGATCCACAATAAACACCAAAATCAGTGAATACAACATAGGGTTTAAACCCTATAAATAAACTTATGAAGTCAGGCTGCCACTAGTAATGTCCTCCTCGAAATTTCGACTTAACGCTCCTTAACTCATGAGGGGCGAAAAAAAAAGGTGAGTGAACCCAAAAATAAATTTAGTGTGAAACAGTTTTAAATGTATATATATATATATATATATATATATATATATACTAACCCCTCAGTTTTAGAAAACCGAGATTTTTCAAGCATATGCCATATTGTTCAGTCATTATTTAAGCATCATTTTGATGTCTTTAAGTACCTCTCTTACATGTCTTTTGAATGATTTCCAGCCATCAAGAGTAGAAAATGATCAATCTTGTGAGACTTGTGATATTTGGAAAGATAGGTGAATTCTGAGAAGAACGCAAAAATAATGGCTTGAATTAGAGTTATAACGAAGGAGATGTCCGAAGTTGAAGTTCGGGTCCTCATTAGGTCCTTAACCGAATCCTGGTACCTGTCAGGACACGCCAAAACCAAGCCTCGGGATGTGTCCCGTGACATTTTCCAAGGACATCCTACCGAGCCTTAATCTAATTCCAGAAGAACTCCAAGTTCAGTCCCAAGAACCATGTACTGGCGTGTCCTAGCCATGTCTCAGCGAGGTCCTAGACGAGAACCTCAGTTCATGTCCCTTGAGAAGGATTTGCGCCAATGCTAGAAAGCCATGCGCCAAGCCAAGCCACAATGCGCTTATGACAAGCCAATGGTATGCCTAAGAAGCGCAGTACCATATTGTCCAAAGGCACCCCTTCATGGTCCGCCAGCGGTGCACTAGAATTACGACCTATGCGCCTACGACGTGCCAAGCCTGCCAACCTAGATCCTTATGCGCTTTTGGCAAGTCTGGGAGTAATTCAGAAGCGCACTACCAGGGCAAGGATTGGGACGTGTCCAGATCATGTCCAGAATCGGATCCCAAGACGTGTCTTTGCCCTAATTAGGGTGCAGTTTTGTGATCAGGTGTCTAAGTGAGCCCTGGGCCATAAACTATCAAGTTACATTGAAAATGAGTTCAAGACGTGGTTTGGGCCAGGTGCTTAGGTTCAGGACATGCTCAGTTTTCAAGAAGTCTTTAAAAATGCCCAAAAGTGCTTAATTGAGGTACATATGTGCTTTGAACGTCCAAAGCTTGGCCCAGCCCATTACTTAAAGTCCAAACAAACCTACAAGACTCCCAGAAGTAGTATTGGCATGGAAGAAAGTCCAATAGATCTTATCACAGTCCTTTCCGCATGGAATTCCTAAACCTAATCCAAAAAGGATTATTTTTTATCCTTCTTCTGTCCTAACTAGGATAGTACTTCTAAGTCAGTTTGAAATCAAGTTTCTAAAGGACTTCGACCTAGTGCCACCCCAAGCCCCATGGCTCCTCAAGGACTTCGCCATTCCCCATGTCTTGGAGGACCAATTTCCCATCGTTTTTCCGGAGTCTACGGTGGAAAATTTCGAGTTGAAGTCTGGGACAATTCACATGTTGCCGATGTTTCACGGACTTTCGAGAGAGGATCCGCACCTTCACATCAAGGAATTTGTTGAAGTCTGCTCAACTTTGCGTATTAACAGCATGATGGAAGCTGAAATTCGACTAAGGCTTTTTCACTTCAGCCTCAAGGATCGTGCTAAGGCATGGTTCCACTCATTGGCGCTAGCTTCCATCCATTCATGGAGAGACTTGTCTTCCAAATTCCTGACGCAATACTATCCTATGACGAAGATGAATGAATTGAAGGCCAAGATCATGAACCCACGACAAGGCTTGGATGAACCCTTCTACCAGTTTTAGGAGTGCTTCAATAAAATGTTAACGGCGTGCCCCCACCATAATATCGACGACCATCCCTTGATGTTATACTTCTACAAAGGTTTGAAGACCAGCGATCAAACAATGGTGAACTCTCAATCCCAAGGGATTCTAGAAGGCACAGCCGCGGAGGCGGGGACCGCTTTTTAGAACATTGCTCGAAGGGAGAAACTATTTAGCTGCAGAGGTCATTCCTCTAGGGCTACTGGCAACGCTTAAACAAGTGACAAGGATGACGCCATTGCTTAACTTACGACAATGGTGACGAAGCTTTGCAACGAGAAAGCCAAAGGCGTTCAAATCTATTAAGTATGCTCAATTCAAGGACATACTTCGTAGTAATGTGCAATGGTTGAAGAAGCCAACTTTGCGGGAGGTTTCAACAATGGCCCAAGGCCCCAGAACGATCCATACTTGAACACATATAATCCGGGATGGAACAATTATCCAAACATCCAATGGAGTGACAATCAAGCTATCCAAAACCCAATGCCGCCCCCTGGATTCCATCAACAAGCTCCAGCTCCCCAAGTGCCTCAGCATGGCTCCTCACATCATCAAAACGGTGGAACCAAGTCATTGGAAGAACTCGTCCATAACATGGCTCAAAGCACTAATGCATTCATGACTAAGACATATAGTTTCATGACTACGACTGGTAGTTTCATGACGAGGACCGATCGAGCCATCTCCAACTTAGAATCTCAAATGGGGCAGCTTGCTACCCAACTAAATCAACGAGAACCATGAAAGTTTCCAAGCCAAGCGACGTGAATCCCAAGGGCTATCAGCACCCCCACAGTCAATGCCATCACTCTACAAAGTGGCACGCGAATTCCAGGTCCCAAACATCCTACTTTTGAAGATTCTAGTCAAGGAGCCGATGACGAAAACGAGTACTCCCTTGGGCCTACATCTTTATACATGCCGCAGCCTATGCCACAACAAGTGCCCTTCACCATGACGCAAATCAGGGTAGGAACTTCACCGCAGACCCATCACCACGCCTAGTCGCAGCCTATCCCAAGAGTGATGTCGCACCCTGCCATGTCCCAACGTGTGCCTCAAACTGCAACCCTAGCAGTGCCGCAGACCTCACCCCACGACATGTCGCAGGTCATACCGAGAGCTGCACATCAAACGCTGCCATAAAACCTATCCCAGGCTCTACCGAGAGCCATACCTATAGCTACATCACCAAAGGTCACGCTACAACCCTCTAATCATGCTTTACTGCCAAACTGGAACCACAGCGCATCACCAACCCATCAGCGCATAATGCCGCAGCCTCAGCTTCTGCCACCGCAAAGACATGCCATTACCATGTCCCACGACCATTGCCTCATTTTGGTCTACCAAAAGCCCTAGCACAGCCACAACCCGTACCTCACATGTTGCCGCAGAATCAGCACCAATATGGACCTCAGAATGTCATGACGTTGGTGTTTCAACCTGCGCCTCAACCTAAGCCTCAGACTTGGGCATGACCTCCGCTGCAATACCATGCTCCTGGCGTGTCACAAACTACGCCTAGCCCCAAAGAAAAGGACAAGGCGCCATCCTTGGGTGCCAACACCCAAATCAATCATGCGGATCCTTCTAATTCTTAAGCTCCAAATTTAACTTCTAAGCAAACTAAAAAAGTGCACTTTGAATTAGACGATGACATTTCTTTACTGTTTCCTCGCAGGTTTCAAAACAAAAATAAGCAGGACAAGGAGGAATTCAAGAAGGAGATAGAGCGCATGCTGAAGAAGCTTGAAATCACACTGCCGTTCCACAAACTTGTCAAGCATATGCCGATCTTTGCTAAACTTTTGAAGGACTTAGTTTCTGGAAAATGTGGAGCTGCAAAAAACAACACTTTCGACATCAATTTAAACACTCTCAATGCTCTACATGGCATGCCACCCAAGGCTAACGAACCAGGTCCTCCATCACTCCTCTATATCATCAAAGAAACACGGTTTAATCATTATCTTTGTGATACAGGGGCGGCAATAAGTATCATGCCTTACCATGTGTTTAAAGCTTTAAACCTAGGATCGTTAAAATCGACTGAGTTATGCATTAGATTAGCTTATTCATCTGTAACTAGTTTAATGGGTGTGATTGAGGATGTTAGTGTGCAGATAGGAGATGTTTGTATTGCTGCAGATTTTCGTGTCCTGAGGATGGGGACGCTTGGAGCAAGTGAAGATCCACCACTGATTTTTGGCAGACCCCTCTTAGCCACAGTGGACTGTGACATCAACATCAAACGAGGAACAATGGCTATTAATGTTTGGAAGAAACTGCGAACTTTCAACAGCCATGACATCATCCAATACCCCGCTGAACCCATAGTTGATTTCTCCTTAGAACTAATGAATCAGTTGTTGTAGGGAATAATAGCAGGGTCAAGTGCTAAGGAATTTCTTGCAAGGAATGTCACACAACCTCCAGAAGATTATGTGGGTCACGAAAATGCAGAAGTCTGAATGCTCCAAGCCATGTCATCTTTGGCCCGGGGTTCATACATTCCAATTAAGGACTATCAAGTACCCACGGTTAAAGAACCTCCTCCTTCTAGCACGCCATCCTTGCCTTGGTCCAAACATGCCATAAATGATGACTTGCCACTCATGGTCAAGGCACCATGGCCATCCATCAAGGATCCTCCTCCCTTCCATTGGAAATAGCTGCCATCAAGGCAAGCCATGGTGGCACAAGCACTTGAACACCCACCAATTACATAGCCTGCCAGCCACATCTTACCTAGACGTTAAATAAAGCGCTCCTATGAGGCAGCCTAGGCCTGGTTTGTGTTTCTCTCTTCCTTTACTGTTTCTGCCTTTATATCTCTCAAACCCTTTGTTATGTTGTCATGCTTATTGCTTATCACATTGAGGACAATGTTCAGTTTAGGTTTGGGGGTGTGGATTTAAAATTTGCATATAGAAACATCTAGGTTTGGGAGTAATACACGGCCAGGAAAGTTAAAATTTAAGTTGTTAATTAGTTAAGTTCTGCTAGTGATAGTATTATAACTTATTAATAGGGATATACATGCTAAGTTAACTATCTTTGCTTTACTAAGAGTCATGCCATAGTCAAGTAGTTCATAATCTGCACTTCACAATGCCATGTTTTAAGTGATTAAGTGAACGAAACAACCGAATTTAAGTGAACTTTAGAAAATTAGTGGAGACTTCCCTGTGAGAATTGCCATTCTTTCTGAGGGATATACTTGTTTCTACTCTTAAACACTCATCGCTTTTGTTCTTAATTGTTGATCTCATTACATTATATTTGCATTGAATTTTAAAGAACTCACATCATATAGATACTCTTGATTTGATGTGTGGTTTGCCATAAGAAGTGATGTAGACTATGTGTGCTTAACCTCTAAAGGCCTAATCTTACCCTATTGCATGCTCCCTAAGCCAACTTTGAAGCCAAACACTCAGCCTTTTCTTTCTTCACCCAAAGTGTGACCTAACCAAAATACTTAGCCATTCATCAAAGCCATGCCCTATAACCTCAGTTTGTGCTAAGGTTGCCCTAAATAAGATTCATGATGAGAATGAGAAGTGAATGAAAATGCTGCCCAATTCCAAGGCATTGGCGTCAATCATGATGAAAGTTCAAAGTTTGAGGAGTGAAAAGCTCTACAAGTAACAAGCTGCATAAGCAGAATGAGGAAATCATTGCATGATCTTGGTTCAATTCAATTCAAAAGAAAAGAAAAAAGAAAAAAAGGAAAAAAAAAAATATCCAAAAGAAAGAAGAAAACGTTGAGACATTGAAAAGAAAAGAAAAGTGAAAAACAAAGTGAATTGAGCCAAGTGAGCCAAGAACCTCGAAATAAGCCATCAAGAAGGTACACTACTGTGGGCCTTAAGCAAGGATTCAGTTCAGAAATTCTAAGTTCGAGTCATGACTTCTCATGCCTTGGCACAACTCAGGTTCTTGAATCTCATCCTTCCGTTCTAAACCCCAAAGCTTAGCCCATTACAACCTAAAATGGAAGACCTAACTGATCTTATGGACAATCATGCTAAGGATTAAGGTACGTATCTCTGTTCCTAAATTTAAATTCCTTTCATGAGATCTTTATTTTCATAAAGTGCTATTCTTCATTAATACTCGTATGTGATTAAACTTGAATTCCATAACATAAAGTCATCACATATGCTTGAGAGAGTGAAAGCCTAGGATTCTTGTGTGAATTGAGAGTTGCCTAGTGAGGATTATAGTCGAGTCGAAATCGTTCTAAGGCGCTTAGATGAAGTTATTTTCAAACATGATCACTTAAAATGCTGGCACCTACACTTGACACATGACACTCACGGCTATGGCATCCCTTTTAGTTCTGCAAAGCATGTCTACTTACTTTGATTCCTATTAGCTTGTTAAAAGTACTAATTCTAGCATTGTAATTGTCTAAGTAAAACGTTTGTGGGTATCGTGCTGCTATAACCCTCAAGAGACAAAACTCCACCTACTAGGAAGACCTAGGGGTTTAAATGTTCTATCTTAACTAAGATCGAGTCTTTTCGTTTGGTCATATACACGCATATATTTATATAGAGAGATCTTCAAAAGCAAGAAATTGTAGCAATCTTCTTACTAAACAATTTGTACCTTTAAAACCAACAAGATCTCCCATGTACATAATCACAATCCATCAACACAGACTATAGCCTTATTAACAATTATAACTCCACAACAATCCATAAACCAACCCATGTAATCTCACCAATGTAATAATCATTCAAATTCATCTCACATGACTCCAAATCGTACTCACAAAGCACTTGGTACCATTATGGTACTTTAACATTCTAAATCATCATATATGTAGCCACCTACTTTATTTCATATACGACATCATAATCACTTTTAACACTCCAACATAATCTATACCCTCAATGGTACTTTCTCAATCAAGTTCTCCCTTGGGATAATATACATTAACAATATAATCAATATACCATCGGTACCATAGTCGCACGAGTCACGCTCACATTACAAGACTGAGTATCTTCGCTCTGTACCACGACCATGTGAAGGACTAGGTGCATTGCACCATCACTACATGTCCCTTTATGGCCCCGGGATAAGACTAGCACTATTTAACTAGTATAGAGCAAGCGCAGGTGAACGATCACGTGGAGAACTGGTATGTGGCCTACAGACAGGTACGATACCAGCGACTACCGAATGGTCCATATCTCATCATTATATTAGCTCAGCATTCTGCTCGAGCTTACACATAACATACTTTTCATACTCAACATAACTCAATACTCTTTACTGGCATGACTAGTGGCCACTAACTCACATTTCAGGACTCATAACCATACTCGATCCACCATGACTCCATTATCTCAAAATATAACACATATATCAAAACTTCTTTCCACCAACATTCCATGTACTCTTTTCACCAATAATTCACATATATAAGATCATAAAGCTCATCATGACACTTATTTAAACAGTTATGCACAAACTCAATTATCCATCACTCGGACCACATAGGAATCATATAATCATTCTAAGGTCACCATTCAAAGCTAACCATCAAGATTTCACACACATTCATGCATATTTATATATATATATATATATATATATATATATATATATATATATATATATATATAAATGGGTCCACTCATAGTACTCGGGGTCAAGTCACCCGACGATCCTGAGCCGTAGTAATTTCCACGCTGTCAAATGCTTGAAATAGATAGGCGAAAGGTTCAATAATAATCATAAATAGGCCAAAACAGCAGAAATCCCCTTTTTGAACCTTCCCAAAACGGGTTAAAGTAAAATTAACCAATCAAATAAACAAAACAGGTCTAGGAGACCTTAAAGGATAACCCACACGCTGCCAGGAGCCGTAGCTAGGCTCCACGCATCGTCACGCGCTGGCCGGAGGTCAGAAGCCTCCTTCACACGCCGTCGTGCGCCGGTGGTGAAGTTGTACACCTACCACGGTGGCAGTTCACCAAGGAGATTCTACAAAGAAAGTGAGGGCGCCATCGTGCCCACCGCCGCTGTCGCCGCCACAGACGGCGGCACACCAGCCGGAAACCTAGCTTTTCCCAAACTTCACCAAATTTAACAATCCAACAACCTAAACACATCTACACATCCTTAGGAGTTCGAATTTGGGCTTGGTTCTTCGAGATTTTACCTGCATCAAAAGGAAAACGGCTAGGAATCTTCGAACACCGCATGCTTCCAACCCTCGATTCACGAGCTACAGACTCTGATGATCATGGAGGAGGGCAAGGATGGCTTCGTCTTGCCTAGACGAAGAATTTAAGGCTGGTATCGCAGCCTAATTTGGCCGAAAACGACGATGGTGGCGATGGTTGCTTCATGGTTTTTTCTCGACCGTGAATCTCCCTCAACGGCGAGCTTCGATTGCAATGCTGGCAGGAACGGTTTCGCCTTGACGAGGGGAAGTAAATGGTGTCACTGGCGAGGGTTGGATTGATCATAAGTGAGGGTAGCGACGGTTGTCTCAACGCTGTCGGGGAGAGAGAATGAGATAGGAGAGAGAGTGAGTGAAAATGGAGAGATTGGATTGGTGGGTTTTAGTTTATAGGAGAAAATGATACTAATAATAAAAATAAAGAAATTAATACTAATAAAATTTCTAATTCTCCTAAATTCATTTACGAAAAGTTCTATCGAGTTCTTCGCGTCAAATTCCTTCTTCATAATTTCTACCAATTCCTCAATCTAAGTTAAGGAAATTTAGGAGTCTCTCTTTTTGCTAACTTAGTAAATTTCATGAGATTTCGATAAATGAGATAGAAAGGTAATTCGGTAATTTAATAATTTTGATTTTGAAATTCCGGTGTGGGTTGTAACACGTTGGGCCTTCCCTAAAACCCAAAATCTTCGAGTTCAACCCAACACTTATCGAGTTCCAAGATTAAAGTTTTAATTCCATTTCATAATCCGGAACGGGTTGTAACAAAAACCACTTCAGGAGCTCCTGAATCTATGTAGAGAGAAATAGCAGGCCGGGAAGGACATATGCTACTAAAAAAGCCCCCCGCCCTTGTGATTGCGATGAGCCACTTAATAAAACGGCTCGAATTCTATTAGATTCAAAGCACCTTGTGATTCCTTAAAATTTAATGCTCCAATATTTTAATTACCATTAATATTATTATTTGATTTTTATTTCAACCTTTATTATATTTTTATTATTACTATTTTAAAAATTGTTAGTATTTATAATTTTTCAAAAATAGCTATATGACTTTTAATATATAGAGTATGATTTTTTTTTTCAGGTATATAGATGGTTGGATTAGAAAAAATTAGAGAGCTCATAAAACAACTTTATAATATTTTTAGTTAAAATTGAATTTAAAATATTGAGTGTGGTTGGACGTACTGCTCTTATATCCTCAAATAAAAGAGAAAATTTGAAGAGACGGTGGAAACTTGGGTTGCAAGTGCAAGTTACGGACACATACTCCTCTATATATTGGAGAGGCGAAAAGGAAACTGGATGGAATATCTGTAGCTCCTCCTTCTAACAATTGTGAGTCCTCCTCCTTAGCTAACTCTATCTTCAATCTTCCAACAGCCAACAGGTTACAGGTTTGAACCAAGCTGGGGATGATGAGTTAGTGGGATATTATGTTTTTTCGTGGTGAGTGGGATATTAATATTATGTGTATGTTGTCAGCAAGATTCGTGGGATGACATTATTTATGTATGCGAATTTATGTTGTGCTGGTAGTGGATCTTTATTTAGGGCATCTTTATTTAGAGCAAGCAGGGAGTTCCGTGGGATAGCCCATGAATATGGAAAGGAGTGTGAACTAAAAAATATTAATTAAAAGAAACCTTTCCACACTGTTCGAGAGAAAGTTTGACCCAAAAAAATGACCAGCAGAGAAAGTAAACGACGAGAGAATGAGGGGTGTCTGCTTGGACCAAATATGGGAATCCCAATTCCCACTCCCATATGGATCTTCTAAAAATGCTGAATTGATTTGCTCCAGTTCAGGACTCATTCTTGTTCATTTCTCTCACCTGATCAGCTCTAAGGTACACACCCTTATTACTCCTTAGTCACCTATTTTTGAATTGTTCATTTTGTATTTTGCTGTGTGGAGTTTGGTCTGTTTCCTACTAGGAATCGATATCTGTAAGAGATCAGAGTTTGTTTGGGGCTCTTGTTTGGTTTGTGAGAAAATGGTCAAACTCAGGCTATGAAATGCTTCAAATTTTCATTTCTTTTATATGCAAAAATAAAATAAAAAATAGAAAAATAGTGAATTTTTCTTAACAACATAAGAGGATCCTAGGTGGATGTCAAGAAGTTTCGTTCTTGGATCCAAAATATAGAAAAAAGGAAAAGGGAGCTGGGCAGTCAAACAAGACTCAGGTGAGATAAAATTTATATCGTAGGCTTCAGGAAACTTATTCTACTCTTCCTTTCGTCCTTCAATTCTACCAAAAAAAGAAGTGCGTTTCGAAAATTTCTTTACTGAAAAAATGCCCATCATTTTTATGCTCAGAAAGGTCAAGGACCCCGTAAGGTTAAGCTTCAAATTTCAACCTTCCATTTACTGTTTTTTAGCTGTATCTAAGGCACATGGCTACCATAGCTGACACTAGATGTCACGTTTGGTGAGCATGATTGAATTGGATTGAATAGCTCTTCAAATTTATTGTATTTTAAATGGAAAAATGGATGCAATTTCATTGCATGAGGATTAGATAGGATTAGACATAGAAGGAAACTTACATTTTTTTAATCCTATTATTTTAAGGGGATTGGATTGAATAAGTATTCTTCTATTTCTACTCCCTCTAATCCCCTTATAATGAAACTACACTCAATTTGATAAATTATCTAATCCAATCCAGTCAGACTCACCAAACGAGCCCGAAGTGTGTAAACTTCACGCCTTAGTTTGACATGATTAGGGATGAAAATGAAGGGGATTTTCTTAGTAAGTTAGTTTTAATACCATGAATTGGGCAGTGTTGGTTGTGTTGTTTGGATGCTAACAACCTTTTAAGACTTGGTTTTCCACAGAAAAAAGCTTCAGGGCTGGGGTGGCACAACATTTGCTTAATTAGTTTTCAAATGGCTTCCAATCATCCCCAAGGCAGATCCGGGACATTTGGTGATGCTCTGTATAAGGAGCTATGGCATGCTAATGCTGGGCCCCTTGTCACCCTTCCATGCGAAGGGGATCGAGTGTATTATTTTCCGCAGGGCCACTTGGACCAGGTATGTCTGAATTCTAGGTTTATCTCACACAGCAGGTACCTTTGATTTCATCTTTAGTATAATGTTTTGTAGAAAAGGATAAATTGATTGTTTATTTCTGTGTTGACAATTGTATACATACATAGGAACTATGCCTACTATTACAAATCAATGAAGATCACACATTTACACAGCAGCTGTTACAAATCAAAATATAATGACAGCAAATCATAACAGCTATCTAGTTTAATATAGGCTGGATTGTAGGAGCAGATGTAGCTCCTTTAACATGTTTGAACGCTTTTTAGTTCAAGCATGCAACTTTCTTTGGCTTGGATTCTGCTTGGCTCCATAATTTTTACTTTTTGTCTTCCAGCTGGAAGCTTTAATGTATCAAGAGTCGATGCACCAAATACCTGGATACAATCTGCCGAACAAAATTCTATGCAGAGTTATTAATGTTCAGCGCAAGGCTAAACCCGAAACAGATGAAATTTATGCACAAGTTCTTCTCCTACCGGAAGCAGATCAAACTGAGCTAACGAGCCCTGTTCCTCCATTCCTGGAGCCGGAAACAAGGTGTACAATCCATACATTTTGCAAAATACTTACTGCTTCTGACACAAGAACGGGGGGTGGAATCTATGTCCTTCGCAAGCATGCTGATCATTGTCTGCCACCACTGGTTACATCCCAGCAGCATCCATGGCAAGAATTGGTTGCGACTGATTTGCATGGAAATGAATGGCGTTTTCGGCACATACTTCGAGGGAGAACTAGGCACCACTTGCTCACAACTGGTCGGAGTGATTTTGTTAGTTCAAAGAAATTAGTAGCTGGTGATGCCTTTATATTCGTAAGAGGCGAAAATGGAGAGTTCCGCGTTGGGGTAAGGAGACTCATGAGACAACGAAGCAGTCTGCCTTGTTTTGATATTTCTAGTGACAGCATGCGTCTTGGAGTTCTAGCTACTGCAAGTCACGCCATTGCAACTGGGACATTATTTACTGTTTTTTACCATCCAACAATAAGCCCGGCTCAGTTCCTTGTAAGCGCGAACAATTACCTTGAAGCTCGCAGTCACAAACTCTCTGTTGGCATGAGATTTGAGATGAGATTTGAGGGTGAGGACTTTTCTGAGAGAAGGTTCAGTGGCACGATTGTCGGTGTTGGAGATGATGCATCTGGTGGATGGGAAAATTCTGAGTGGCGATCGGTAAAGGTCCAATGGGATGAGCCCTCACCAATATCGCGACCAGATAGAGTGTCGCCATGGGAATTGGAGCCACTGAGTTCATTGAATTCCCAGACTGCTCTGAGTAGTTCTGTGGCTCCTGTTCCTGGGAACTCATCCATATTCTGGAGTAATCCTGTTGATGGTGCAACGGAGTCTGGGGAAAGGAGACAAACCAGTGGGAGTGGTTGTAGGCTTTTTGGAATTCAGTTACTTGAAAACTTTAACGTAGAAGAGACACCACCTGTGGTCACGGTGTCTGGAAAATTGGGGGATAACCGAGCAAGTTCATCATCCGATACAGAATCTGACATTTCATGCTGGAACAAATGGTTGAGTGACTACAGCAGCAGCAGCAGCAGCCTGTAATGCACATGCAATCTGAGTCAGTCACACAACGATAAGATTCGAAGGCAACTAGAGAACAGATATGATGAGCCATTAGGCCATATTTTTCGCCATCACCAAAAGCTTTACTTACTACAGTAAACAGTTACTACATCATTGATTTGGAAAATTACTTTCCTCTGGCTGGCTATTTTGTTGTTTTTCATCTCTTCACAACCTTATTTCCATGGAACTAAAACTATACATATGGGCTTTTGCTCGAACCTACTTCACCGCTAGCTACACACTCTTTCTCGTCGGCTCTGAAACTATCTTCCGAAGGAGTGACCATGCTTCGGAGCTATGCTTCGGAGGCGACTTCATATTCCACTGTTCCATTGGCTTGTCATTCACATCAACTGATCCAGGAAGATAAAATGATTGCAAGGAAAAGTCCACCAACAAACTCACATTCATATATTTCAAAGACGATTAAGAACCCACAACTTAATCTTGCTTCACCTTTCCAGATAATAACTGATCATCCTCCCAAACCAGTTCATATGCTGATTTCTTTTCATCCAACCTGGGAAAGGCACATAAATGACGGAATTATAAGATCTAATGATTTCTGATGATTATAAGATCTAAAAAGGTAAAAATAAAACTGAATACTCTAATGATTTCTGACTTTAAAAGGAGAACGTGCAGAGCTCTAAATTAACACAAAAAGATGAACGAAAAAGCAGTCCATGCACTAAATCAATGATGCACTATGCCTGGAGAAGTAAGTCTGCTTGTTTAGATAGGGATTTGGGTTTTGGATTTGATAACAAGGCTAAATTGGTTGTTAAGACTATTACAATTCATGTCTGACCTTGATTTGAATAAGAAGAAGGGCAAATATTAATTTACACCCTAAGATTTATAGTCAATTTTAGAATGGAACACTAAGTTTAAATTTCATCAATTTATTCCATTTGGTTCTGAAATCACATCATTCTTGGTATTAATTAAAATTCTTACCAATTTTGTTCTTCATTCGGTGACTAATGATTTAGATTTAGCTACTTTTTTAAATTAGTGCATTTAAACAAACTACAAGAGCATAATTTTTTTTATTGCTAATTAGTAGAAACTTCAACTTCATATCCAGAAACTTCAAATATATAACCTTGTTGTACATAAATACAAACTAACATCTTAAATTTAAGAAACTTCAATATATACTGATTGTGGATCAACTTTTCGACTATAACTATATACTTTGAAGGTTAACGGACAAAGGGCCAACTTCATATCCAAAAACTTCAATTTTTTTCAATTTTTCTTTAGTGAGAGAAATCATACTAGCTTTTAACAAAGTGAATGCAAGTGCATTCATTGCTATGAAATAGTTATATTTTAAATGATATTTTTTTAAATTAGTGTTTAAAATTCACAATGTCATGTTAAATACCATCTAAAATAAAACTATAATGAAGGCGGTATAGATTTATTGTGTATAATTTTATTTCTTTTATTTCAACAATCCCAAAATTAATTTGGTTGCAAATTTGACCAATTCTCTATTTTCCTTTAAAACTAATTTGGGCACATTTGGTGAAATTTAAGGATGAACAAATTAAGTCACCTTCCAAATTTGACCGATTGTTGACGAAATTTTTGTTGTTGTTCTTTAATACCAAAAATGCCCTTGATGGAAATAGACCTCAATATTGGCACGTCATCATTTAACTGTTAATTTAATGTGAAATTGACGTATGAAGTAAATTGATTTGATCTCAAAATCACATAAAGTAAAATAATAAAAGTGAAACTTAGTGGTCCATTATAAGAATAACTCCTAAACCTGGGGTACGTGTAAAGTGATGTTTTGGGGTTGTCAAGATGACCTCGTCATCCTGCCGTAGTTAATTGTTTAGTAATTAGTAGATATATGCATAGTATTGAAGGTATTTTGTTCTAGCTTGGGTACTATGTATGGAATAGAAATAAGTTATTGTATGGAAAACAGCCTTTAGTTTTGCAGATTACTGCTGGCTATGATGGATTATATGAATATTTTTGAGATTCTGATTAATTTGAGTTTTGATTATTTACTTACTTAGGGTTTAAGTATGGATGTACTAAGCAATGCACTTGAACAATTAAAAGGATAGATTAATAAGCAGGTAGTTAAGCAACTAGTAAGGGAGTACATGCACTAAGAGCATACCAAAGCCACAACTCCCTCTAAATGAATTGCATCTAACCATTTGTTAATTTCTTGATACTTTTAAGTTCCTCATTTTTAACTTTAGCCAAAATCCTTGGTATTTTGAAATTTCTCATCCAAACATAGCCGTGAACAATTAAATGGAGAGATTAATAAGCAGGTAGTTAAGCAACTAGTAAGGGAGTACATGCACCAAGAGCATACCAAAACCACAAATCCCTCTAAATGAATTGCATCTAACCATTTGTTAATTTCTTGATACTTTTAAGTTTCCTCATTTTTAACTTTAGCCAAAACCCTTGGTAGTTTCAAATTTCTCATCCAAACATAGCCTTAGTGAAGAGAACAATGTGATTGTACTCGAAGCAACAATAGCCATGACAGTTGTAGAAGCGCTTACGGACGATGTTACCAACAATGTATTTGCGCGCCACATCTTAGGGTGTCGACCTGGCACTACATCAACCTTTGCCGAACTCTTGATCCTAGCTTTCAAATCGAAGAATCACTAGTTAATTAGAAGCTCATACTAAATCGTCAATTTGAGATATAATTCGAAATGTTCCTTGAGCGGTATCGGGAGCACAAAATCAATGTTGAAGAAACAATCATCAAGAGAGGCATTATCAAGCGAGTAGTGGCTCTTTCCAAAAAGAGCGCGTGAATGTAAATAAAACACATCTCCCAAATAAGCTTTTCTATCGCGTCGGTCGTTTGCAATTACCGGCAGAAGAAGGTGCAAGTAGTTAGCCTTTCTATACAAAGAATAAAAAGAAATAAAATTTTAATTGAAATTATTAAAGAAAGGATGAGATCAATTCAGAAGTACTTTAAGCATTGATTCCGCTCGTTCCCCTCCCTCACTTCAGGGCCAATCCCGTGCTAATTCAGTTTGGATAAACTGAATTAAAGATCGACGAGAAATGAAGTTTTTCTGGCCCTAGCCGGTCCCGATTAAGAAGATTTGAAACTCACTCTCTCGCTCTCTCGTTCACGAGATATAAAAGAATTCCTTTCAGTTCATTTTTCATTTTAATATAAATTTTAAACTATAAGCATCTTAGTCGCTCTCGCGCTTGCCCATCCCCCGCTCCAGCGCTCCAATGAGCGCCCCACCCCCTCCCCCCCGATTCCCTGCCACACCCGCCCCATTGTGCCCTCGAGAGACCCCGCCCCTACACCCTCCCCTCTAGGAGCACGCATGCCCGCTCCTCCGCTTATCCCGCTCCAGCCTTGCTCGCATGCTCCCACCCGCTCCACCGCCTACGCATCCTCCCCATTGCAGGCCAGCTCTAACTCAGGCTCTTCCTGCTCCCCAGCTCCTCCCCCACCCACTCCTCCACCCAATGCTCACCCAGCGCTTGGGGGCTCCCCCAGCTCTCCACCCGTGCTCCTCCCTTACCCAACGCTCCCAATGCGCTTCCCTCCCCCTGCGTTCCCCTCCCCCCTTGCTCCTCTTTCCCCGCGCGCTCCCCCATATCCATACAGTTCCCCAGCGCTCCCTTACCCCCCGCACTCCCACCGCACTCTCCTACCCCCGCACTCCCACCAAGCTCCCCTACCCCGCACTCCCACTGCGCTCCCCTACCCCCACACTCCCACCACACTCCCCTACCACCGCACTCCCCCAGAGCTCCCCCGGTGCTCCCCCACCCCAGCATACCCCTCCCCGTGCTCCCACAGCGCCCCCCCAACCCCTGCGCTCCCCAGAGCGCATCCCTCCGCATTTCCACCACGCTTCCCTCAGCAAATGTAACATATAAAGAGCTTAAGGGCAAGGCTAGGGCTGAACTGAAGCCTCGATTTTCAATGGCTCCAATCCTTCTTTTTCATTAATGAAACTGTACAAATATAAAGACAAAGTAAAAGACGTAAAACGTAAACGATGTGAGAATTAATAACAAACGGTCATGATGGCTTCATTCCAGCCAATAAATCAAAGTGGCGTAAGTTTGAGAACTTCATATCCACTACCTTTCACCTTACACAAAAACCTTTTTGCCCTAGCACAAAATCTAAACAAAAAGGCATATATTCATTTATGGAAGGAGGAAACACGATAAAGAAATTTAAACAAATGCCATGTTGAAACAGAGCCAGACGATGAAATGAGCACCAAAGTGCAATGACAACTGGAAACAATTCTCAGAAGATGAAATGGGAACAGAAGCACAATGAAGTAAAGATGGGGTCATATGAAAGCAAACACCACAATAAGTTAGATTAAATTAAATATCCCCTTGACCAAGTATACTGAAAGTTCAATTACCCACCTTTCATGGAATATTTGTGCCACAAATGCACGATTTAAGTTTGAGGAACCCTCAAGAATGTCTTTTGGGGTTAAATATCTTTTGCAATTCATTCTCTCTGCATGATCAAGAATGAATTTTGCCCTTTCATTGGGTTTGGCATCCAATGTGGATGAATTGCAGTGTTCTGGGGCAAGAACATTGAGTAGGTAAGCATAAGCTTCTCCATCCTATATGGGCATTACAAATAATGAGAAACAGAAATAGCAAGGGAAACCAATAATAATGTAGTATCAGTTACTGGAGAACTGCAAGGTTCCGTTAGATGAAGGGAATATGCGAAAAAAGTATAAATTTAAGAAAAATCGAAGGGATATTTGCTTCTAATTATTTTAAATGAAAATAGTCTTTTCAACCCGACTCTAGTCCTTCACACTATATTCTATGGCGCTATTCACTTACCTTTACTATGAAGATAATGGATCACAATTTTCCAAGTTAATATGCTTTCACCAAGAATGGGATGATATCAAGAATTGTGCTCTAAATTCCCCATTTCACCCTGCACACTCAAAAATAAAGGGAGAAGAAATACTTGCATCCTAATTTCCATTCATTTATAGATCAATTGATTCATTTATAAATATACTGCTATGTACTCCCTGAAAAGTCATAATGACTCCCTAATGTGCTACAGGCTCTTAGATATATAATGGGAATGACAAAATACCTTCAAATCAGAGGAAAATTTTGTAACAAGTTTCTTGTAGCCTGCTTTCTGGAGATGGAAATTCATCCATTACAGTAAGATCTTCTAAGGCGATAAACTCAAAAGCTCTCCCACATCCTGTGAGATACAGCAGGGCATAAAAATTCCTTAACAAGCAATTTCTTTAGTTAAACAAACAAAATGAACTAATGAATTTTGGATGAGAATGTTGTAATTTTGCTTAAATTTTAGGTCAATTAGTTAACCTTTGTTGGGCCAATTATTACTTACTCTTGTTCACTTTTTGGGTTCCTTGTTAGTCTATAAGGATTAGGGACGCTAATCCTTGTAGGATTTGGTTTCTTGTCTTATGTGTATTGTGGATTTGTACTCCTTATAGGATTTGGTAAAGTTAGAGTAGTATATAATTGGCACATTGGTTTCTCTTTGTCTGGTGTGTGTGCAGCCACATATTTGTGAAAGGTCTAAAAACCTTTGTTATGTTTTGGGCATAGTGCCGCATCGTTTGTATGAGAGAGTGCTTTGGGTGTATTTGGGATCTGGGTTTGTGAGAGTTAATCTCTTTTGTAATCTCCTTTGTTATTAGTGGAATTTCCTCGCCGGCTTCGCCCATGGACGTGGGCTTTATAGCCGAACCACGTAAATCCTTTATGTTATTTGTGGATTGTTAGATTTCATATTTTGGCTTCATATTTGTAGTGTTGTTTTGAGACGCTTCCGCACAACAATTGGTATCAGAGCTCAAGTTTCGACTTGGGTTATGTATGTTTTTATGATGGCATAATATGGAATTGGAAAATTCGACGAGAGGAATGACTTGGAGATTTTGGATAATCCCTCACCAATTATAGCTGCAATTAAAAGTAGCGTTCGTACTCTCTATTTGTTTATATGTTGACCTATCCAAAACCAATTTGATGATTTAGTTTGTTTTGAATTTGAGAAATTTGGATGTGGGTTTCTACATCAAGTTCTTCGTCAAATTCAGATGTTGGTGGAGGTTTTGATAGGTGTATACCTTGTGAGGGCCAATTTGTTAGGTTCTGCGAAATTGAAGAACATTTGTGTGGTTCCTCTTAGAGAAAGCTTCGATCATGCTTTCAATTTGGTTAGTCTACGGACTTTTTGGCTGAATTGGTTATCCTCTGCTATTTGGTTTGTCTCCATCTACTGTAATTGTTTTGAAGACTATGTTGAGGTATTGATTTGAAATCCTGCTGGTTATTTGGATTTGTTGTCTTGTTGGTGTTCAAGTGATGATGGTAGGCTTGAGTTAAAGGCAAAATTTGGTATTCCTAGGATTTGAATTTGGGGTGAATGGTTTTGTTTGTAGTACTTCGAACCTTTGTCACCATAATGTGTAATCAGCTTTGTTTTGGAGAATATGCCATACATTTGTGGAGTGAGTCTATTTGTGCAGTTTCGGACCATGGTGTTTGTGAGCAGGTGGAGTTTGAAGTTCAAGTATATAATGCTTCATTCAGCTTTGTTGGTGTGCTTGGTTTTGTTCGGTGATGTTGGAGAATTCAGGTTCTCGTTTGAATCACTCTATTTTGATCAAGACACTTTTGGTTTGCATGCTTGGGCATGTTTTGGGTTGGAGAAGACATTGGAGGAAACTTCCGTCTAAAGACTTGAGTAAAATTTAAGTCAAGGTGGAGATTGTTGTAGTTTGGCTTAAATTTTAGGTCAATTAGTTAACCTTTGTTGGGTCAATTATTACTTACTCTTGTTAGCTTTTTGGGTTCTTTGTTATTCTATAAGGATTAGGGACGCTAATCCTTGTAGGATTTGGTTTCTTGTCTTATGTGTATTATGGATTTGTACTTCTTATAGGATTTGGTAAAATTAGAGTAGTATATAATTGGCACATCGATTTCTCTTTGTATGATGTGTGTGCAACCACATATTTATGAAAGGTCTAAAAACCTTTCTTATGTTTTGGGCGTAGTGCCGCATCGTTTGTGTGAGAGAGTACTTTAGGTGTATTTGGGATATGGGTTTGTAAGAATTAATCTCTTTTGTAATCTCCTTTAGTATTAGTGGAATTTCCTCGTCGACTTCGCTCGTGGACGTAGGCTTTATAGCCGAACAACGTAAATCCTTTGTGTTATTTATGGATAGTTATATTTCATATTTTGCCGTACTATTTGTTATATTATTTTGAGATGCTTCCGCACCACAGAGAACACCTTCAAAAAATTCTAAACTACATTACCATGCTATCCTCCACCAATTCCACAAGCGGAGGTGTGTTCTTAAGATTGAGATCTGCCAACAATTGAATCTGGACTTTCCATATTAGTTTCATGCACGGTGAAAACGGATAGAGACCACAATATCGGTTGCTACCGATTTCTCTCTGGTCACAAAAGAGTTCATAATAAAACTTTAGCTGCCTACCTTTATAATTTGGGAAATCAACCCCAGTACGAGATGAGGCTGCAAATAAATAACCAAGTCATTAAATTTACAGTACCAAAATATATTCCAAACACATTTTGCAAGTGAAATTTTAAAAATCTACTCTTCCTTCAATAAGGTCCTGTGAATGTTAACCAGTGTGCAGCCAATTGCCGTGGCAGAGTTGAGAACCCATTTGGTGTTAATTGCTCGTTCATCAATTGTCCCGGGCACAGTAACATTTATAAGCTTACTGCATTTGATCCATAAATTCACAAAGCAAGCAGACAAAATCGAAACAAAATCCATAAATTCTTCGTAGGTAAAAATAAAACCAATCATATTAAATAATGAAACCAAAGATGTCAAAATTGTCAAATACTTCAGTCTCAGTTAGATGCTCAGATTAGAGCATATGAAAAAGGAGGGAGAGGAAGAATTAGAGCTAATGAAGAGATGGGCTGAATAAAGTGCTTAAGGGCAAGGCTAGGGCTGAACTGAAGCCCCGATTTTCAACTGCTCCAATCCTTCTTTTTCATTAATGAAACTGTACAAATATCAGACAAAGGAAAAGAAGTAAAACGTAAAAAGCATGAGAATTAATGACAAATGGTCATGATGGCTTCATTCCAGCCAGTAAATCAGAGTGGCATAAGTTTGAGAACTTCATATCCACTACCTCTCACCTTACACAAAAACCTTTTTGCCCTAGCACAAAATCTTAAAAAAAAAAGGCATATATTTATTTATGGAAGGAGGAAACACGTTAAAGAAGTTTAAACAAATGCCATGTTGAAACAGAGCCCAGACGACGAAATGAGCACCAAAGTGCAATGACAACTAGAAACAATTCTCAGAAGATGAAATGGGAACAGAAGCACAATGAAGTAAAGATGGGGGGGTCATACGAAAGTAAACACCACAATAAGTTAGATTCAAGTAAAACATAAAGGATGTCTCATAAAGAGAAAAAAGAAAGCAGTGAAGACTATGAAAATAGACTTAAAACTACACGGAGGGTTCCTAGCGACAAAATCTCCTCTTAATAACACATCATATTGACACAAAAAATTGCAACCCCCTGCCCCCTTGAATAAAAAAACCAAACAAAAATAACATACTGTACTTCAAAATAGTACTTTAAAATTGGGAAAAAAGTGATAACAAGGAAAAAGCTAGTTCTGAATTTCAAAACTCTATTATTTGCGTACGAATTGCTGAAACTAATTAAGTGGGAATCCGTATAGATGTATACAAAAATAATCCAAAATTAACCTACCATGTTACCGAACATCTTTTCATTCAGTTTTTTAAGAAAAACTCGCACCTCAGCACCTGAAGCTTTACTAGAGGAGCCTAACTTGCCACAAGCATAGCACTGATGATGTTTATATGTGCAGTTCTTGTATAAGAAGGTTCGAATACCCTAGAAAGTTGATAACATTTATATATTTTATAATTAGTAGTCGAGGTGAAGATGATGATAATAACAACAAAAGTACAAACAAAAAGAGAACTAGGATTTCTAAAGAAAATATATAACCTGAGCATACATCTACATAATCCTGCATAAGGCCAAGAGATTTGCAACCCGATCCCTGACCAGCCTCTACAGTGCATGAAAGGACCTTAGGCATCTTCCTTCATAACTGTATAAAAGTACAAACATTCACCCATAAATTCTAAGAAATAAAGTCCTTGAAATAACTTCTAAAATTGTCATCACTATTATAAGAATGAGAAGACGACCACAAAAGATCACCACCACCATCACATACAGAACAATCAAAGCTAAACAGTTCATGAATGTTATTGGAATCATCTTCTACAACATCAATGATGTCATCCGTATATCCAACCATCTTTGTAGTTTGAATGTTTTGAAAATCCAATGAGTTCACTGGTTCAAAATTATAAACTGAAAGCAAAGAAGAGAAATAAATACTAAAACAAAAGGAACACAGATAGGACAAGTTCCTCCCAATTGTAAGAGGTCAGTCTCACGACCTCTCAATTTCCATTTTTCGTTTTATCGATATGACTTGTTTACGACAAAATCAATGAAATGCTGTTTTCAATTTCTATGAAAAGATCAGTTGGGTTGTTAAGAAATCTGGAAGATTCAATTTCACAGTAACGATGGACGTGGAAGGAGCAGTGAACAAGTTATTTACTGAATTCGCTACCCACAAAGCAAGCAGACAAAATAGAAACAAAACCTAAAAATTCTTCGTTGGTAAAATAAAACCAATTATGTTGAATAATGAAACCAAACATGTCAAATACCTCACAGTCTCAGTTAGCTGCCCAAATTATGGCTCTCACTTTTCATTTGTTATAGGCTTATATAGCATATGAAAAAAGAGGGAGACGAAGAACAGAGCTAATGAAGAGCTGGGCTGAGTAAATGTAGCGTCTAAAGAGTCCCAAAATGCATAATAAACAAAAAGAATCGCAGAAGAAGACACTGATTTCCTGCTCGCAAAAGTAAATTGCAAAACCTACTCAGACAACAAGCACAGCGTTCAATATCGAAACAGACAACAGAGAGAGAGAGAGAGAGAGAGAGAGAGAGAGAGAGAGAGAGAAATTCAAGAAAATAAAAAGAAGAAAACTCAAGGTCGAGGCAGAAATTCATACCAACGGGAAACAATTCTCAGAAGATGAAATGGACATGGGCTGAAGCCCCAATTTCCAACTCAGTCTCATCCCTCGCCTCTCATCTTTCATCTCTCATCTCTCATCAATAGCAGGCTGAAGCCAATTTCCAACAGCTCTAATCCTTCTTTTTCATTTATGCCACTGTAAAAATATAAAGACAAAGTAAAAGAAGTCAAATATGACCGTGAGAGCTTAGGGGCAACTGCTCCAATCCTTCTTTTTTCATTTATGACACTGTAAAAATATAAAGACAAAGTAAAAGAAGTAAAATGAGAGAATTAATCCAGCCAGTAAATGGTGAGGCGATAATGTTAAATTTCAAATTTCAAATTTTTATTAAAGCAAAAGGAAAGAAAATAAGATTTTCAAGAGAGAGAATATGAGTCTTTGACAGAAAAACAAAGAGAGACAGAGAGAATCAGAGAAGTCAAATATGACCGTTACCTTCTACATCTCTCTCTATAAAATCAGAAGCCCATCAATACAAAGCTTCCCTCTTTCTCTCTTCCCTGCTCTCCTACATTTTTCTTTCTGAAAGTCTCTCCTTGGCCTCCAAAGTTTCTAATTTCCATCTCTTCAGTGTTTTGTCTTTCAATTTCAAGAAAGGAAACCCAACCCAAGACCAAAGTAATCTGCTTTCTTGTTCTTCCATTATAAGCCTTTATTTGAATTTTCATTCAGTTTCAAGGTAGAAAACCTAAACCCTAGAAAAAAATTTGTCAAAGGTGCTGCTAGGGCATCGCCTGTTGCTTGTTGTTGCCATTGCGGTGGTCAACTCGGTAGGGGATTTTACTTCCATCCCACCGACTTGGGTTTGTGCCATTTTCTGCACAACAAAGCCTTTGGGTTTGATGAGTTCGCATTTTCGGCCATGGATCTCTTTGGCGAAACTGCCGCAGGTCCTTGGAGAATATGGATGGATCTCGGTGGAGGAGACGGTGAGTCCGTACATTTTTTACGACATTGAAGCCAATAATCAGTGGCAAGGGCAAAGCCAAGGGCTCCCGTTGTTTGAAGAACAAAGGAAAACGCTCCCATATGTCTCGAATCTCAGGCCAAGGATCCTGGCATGAACAGAATGAAACCAAAGTCACCAATCCTGGCAATAAGAGTAATATTCCTTTGGGGACTAAAAAGAGATTCAACTATAAAAGCAGGAATCTTGATGAAGCCAATTGTTGGATTATGTTTGAGTTCAGCCCTGAATGCTATCCTCCAAATGGTAATGATGATGGTGAGCAAATTGGTTCTCTGCCAACTCCGAAAGAATGAGGGGAAAATCCAAAAGAACCAGAGGAAGAGAAGCTTTGATGAAGCTGAAACCGATGATGGTTTAGTCATAGAATCATCTCAAGCAAAGAGGCAAAGACAGCTAGACAGTAGTACTGATGAAGAAGCCGGCTTGAGGAGGAATGAGGAGGAATGCATTCAGACATGTAACACTGAGTCTGAGATTGGGAATAATGTTCCACTAGAAGAAATTCCCAGTCTTGGTAAGTTCTCAGAGGATTCACCGCCTAATTTTTACCCTGAGCTCCCTCAACTCCCAGACTCCATTGATGAAACAGAAGCTGCAGATTATGTTACTCTACTTCAGCTCCCTTAGCTCCCGGACTTCAATGATCAAACAGCAGCTGCAGATATTGACTATAATATTGGTGCTACTGTCACTCAACAAGACCCTTTCTACCTCAGCAACAATACTGGATTTGGATCTGAGGGGATATCACAAGTTCGAAGTAGAGCTGATCAATTTGGTACTCAGAATCACATATCTGAACTAGATGTATCTGACTACTACACAACTGATGGCTTCCTGGACTTTGATTATGACTACTAGAATTGAATGGAGACTGCTACTAGGTACAGAATGACTGAAGAGCAACCATACTTGAAAGCTTTTGTATAGGTTTTTTTTTTTTTTTTAACACTAACGCAACATTGTTGCCAATTGCAACTCATATTTAGTGAATCAAATGTTATTTTTCAGTATATCATCCCTTCTTTGTTTTAGCTGCTAATTCTGTTTTGTTTATGGTTCTTTCATTGTTGGGTTCCTTTCACTACTTGATCAAATTTTAAAACAAAAAAAACAATTAACAAGACTGATGAATTATGCACACTCAAACAGACATTGATTCCCTTCTATCACATGACCACACTAAAGAAGAAAATCAAATGCTGGTGGTACAAATTAATCAAGATTTCATTTCAACCACAAAGTTTGACATAGCAGTACAGGAACTCTCAGGATCAACAGTCACTTGAATGAATGAATAAATGAAAATAGCCGAATTGCCACATGATCAGCAAAAGATGGCGACCTTTTCTAGGAATGCTGCAGTGGAACATCATATTCTTCAAGACCGCACATTATCAAAATAATTCTGCAAGCAAATAAACACAGGAATTCAAATTCAGTTTTAGTGGTACAAAAAAATAAATAGTCTTAGAAAGCGCATAAGGTGATTCTGAATCCTCTAACTACATTTCTATCTCAAAAATAAACCGATTGTTAATTTTCCCCACATCTACCGCGTAGGCTGCGTAGCCTGTTTTGACTCTTATTCAGGTCAGGTGATAGACCAGACATCTCAATTGTTCTGTCATTAATAACTCACATGATTTCTTATAAAAATGATGTTGAGATTGATTAATGAAGAAGAGTTACCCATATTAGGCAACACATTTATTCCTCATGTGAATATCTTTTTCAATTGGGTTGAAGAACCTTTGTTTTTCCAAATTGTATTGCTTGAGAATTCTAACTCATATGATCAAGTTATAGCTATATGAAATTTCAATATTGCAGGTTTTTTACTCACTGGGTAGGATTAAGTGAGACCCTCAACTATAAAACTGAAAAAGTTTGAGTTTTATATTTTCTTATTTAGGCATAGAGAAAGCTTAATTTAGCTAATCTTAATCTGATGGCCCCACCATTATGGCAAAAATTATTAAACAAAAAGGTTGCAAGATTAGGCAGACCATAGTCAGCTAATTGGTTGTTGTGGATGTCGGTTTCATGATAACAATATATGTTGAGACTGAAAACCCAGTGACTGCATAAAGAAATGTTCAAGCTAGCCCTTTTGCTGGTTCCAACATTTTCGTTTCATGTACAGTTAGGCTTCTGGCTTCTTTTTTCCTTCTGTAATAATCCCTTTACATGTTAACCAAATTTAAGAAAGTGAATAATGGCAAGCTAGGGGACATGACACGGTCAGGACTCGAGGACCAAAGTGAAAGTGAAAGGATCCTAAGCACAGTAACCTATCTGCATTTAGCCAAGCATCTCTCTCTAAAACTCATACCACATACTACTTGTGCTTAGCCAGTGGGATTGGTTGTAGGCTGTTTGGAATTCAACATATTGAAAACTGTAGACATCACCCGTGGTCACGGTATCTGAAAATTGGGGGATAACCAACATTCATACTGGAACAGCTCGTTGAGTGGGTGCAGCAGCAGCCAGTAATGGTCCTCATCGCTTGCGAGTTGCAAGAGAGTTGTTTACTTTTTCCGGAAGTCAGATCTTTATGGTAAGGACACAAATGAGAAGAAGGTGGAATTCCTTTAATTGTTCACCAAACTGAAGAAAGTAAGTGATGCCTTCATATCTGGAAACCAGTGTTACTGCTAGTAATAATAGTATTGGTGATATGTAAATTACAAAAGAAAAGCTCAACCTTGACAAGGCAACACAGACATCTACATTTGATGAATCTACATATCAGAAAACAAACGACTACATAATTAGAAGCCACCATGTTTTGTCCAAGCGCGAGGAAATCTGCTTCGTCAAACGATTTGAGTTTATTTTTTTATTTATTTTTTTTAATATAAATTGGTGGATGTAGGGCAGTGAGTTCCTTTCAGTATATACACAAAAATATAAAAATTTAGAAGGTGCTTCTGAAAAAAGAGCTGCTGCTTTCAACAAATTGACAATAAAACTGCTCTTTTAAATAACATGTTTAACAATTGCCGTCAAAAAGAACGTCTCTTTCTATCTACAAATGTATTAAGACTCTACAATGTAGTCTTTTCTTTTCAAACTCTGATTCTAATTCTGTTTACAACCAACCATATTTTTATGGAGATTTTCAAGTATATATACGTTTTTGCTTGAACCCTAAAACGGCTACGGATATGCACCTTTAAACTGTGATCCCGTCTCCCAAAGGAGAGCTTCCCTCATTCTCAATCTGTGAAGATACTGTAGTGTCAGAGGCAGTATCATCAATACTTAAGCTCAACATTTCGCCACCAAGGGCAGAGAAGCTTTCATCCTCTCCACTGATGGATGTTGCCGGAGATTCATCAACAGGGGACGAAGATCTTTCTGTGTCATCAACTGGTTGTTGCAGGCTCCAAAACATAATGCTCGCTGTTAGGGTCAGAAGCATCTTCTGGTTCACCTGCCATAACATCACAGGTGTTGATTGAAACAGTAATTACAAATTATATGAACACAATAATGCTACTGCTCCAAATAAAATTGTGTCATGCGGCTGACAAGGGCTGGATGTGCACCTTTTTTTATTATTCAAATAACTATTTTTAGCATTCTCCGTACCAGATAAACAACTCTTCACAACACTCATGAATACAGAGATACCTATAGTCTCATAAATCATGCATACCATCTCAAGATGATGAACTTGATAAGGAGACGACAGAATCTCACTACTTTAGTGTCTAAGCACTAGTAAGAGATAGACGTTAAAAGAACAAAAAACAAAGTTGGAGAAATTCTTTACCTCCATGATGTCCTCAGGCAACAAGAAAATGGAACAACCAAGCTTTCGTGCAACACTAACTATGTATGTTGCATTCAACTTCTTTTCATCAGCTATCATTGCAATAAGAAAAGAAGCCCACTTCTCTCATCAGTACTCAAATCAAAAATTACTATTGGTCAAAGTCCTTTTCTTTGTCAATTTCAAATGAGGATGTTGCGAAGAATCTTACCACTTTCACCCTTAGTAACAAGGTTCCAATTGACAACCCTAGGCTCTACAGCACTGAGAAGCTCAAGGAAGAAAATCCCATTTGACAGGCTCTTATCCTGGAGAGAAATCTCAGTGTCAGAATGCCACATATAATCATCTTTAGAATTGTGACCGCATCTATACTGTAAAAGTAAACAGGTTTAGTCTGTCTAACCTTAAAACTCTCCATTCGAGAAGTCCTGCCCGTCGTTTTGACTTTGTTGTTAGCCCATTTTAAAATATCAGCATCTGCCATTTCCTTTCCTTGCGAGTAAGATCTTAGATTCCTTAAAAGTTGAAGCATATTAAACCGCATCAACTGCCATAGGAAAGCTGAAAAAGTTCAAGCAAAATTTTAGCATTTGACGTCAAACTCTCAACAAATGAAAAATAACCCATCTCAGGAAAGGGAAAAACATTTTTTATTTAACTGTGAGTAGCAATAACTAGACAGCATCTTATTCTTGAGAAGATAGAAAAGAAGAAGCTTCAAGGTTAGGTCAGACTCTATAATAAGTTACCCTCCGATGCAAACTTATGTACTTCATCAATAACTACATCATGCATCTCCCTTTCAGAACTCGAAATGAAACTGAATTAGTCATCAAAATCAATAACAAAAAAAAAAATTGGACGCAGGTAAAAAAGAAAAAGAGCGAACACGCAAATAATTAGATTCAGCACATAATAAGGTGCTCCAGTAGAACTGTTAAGCTCAAAACCTAAGAGGCCAGGAAAGTGTGCAAAGACATATATTCATAAACACAGTGAAAATTACCAAGTATGAGCTTCTTATTTCCCTGCACGATATCATTTCCAGCCACATTCACCAATGAAAATTTTAGTTGCTTCCCAATCTTTACAACTTGATTGCAATTCTCTACTTTTCTAAAGGGCATCTTAATTGGAGGTTTTGATGCTTGCTTCCAGTTAACTGATCCTGGAGAAACCTTATCAAGCACTTCTAAGAGTATCCATCTGCATACAAGAATCACGGAAGTCAAGCCGCTTGTGAAAGCCAAAATCATGCAATTAATTGAAATAAGTATGCTAGGAAATGCTATGTATCCATTTCTGTAAACTAAACTAGATACAATTTGGCGTTTGACGTGTGTTTCCTCTGGCGTGTTTGACTCAAATCATAATAAAAAACTACTTAAAATATAGAGAATTTTCCTACATTAATGACTCTTGCTTAAATTAGGAACACTCACCCATTTCTCACATCCTCAAACACATTATTAACATAAGTAGCAATGGCTAGACTGTTGATCCACAGCCGGAAGCATCTTTCTTCTCTTGATGTTTGCACATCATCTGTCATCATCTCTGCAAAAGAAATCTTCTTGCTATCTGTAGAGAGGCCGTTCCTGTACAAGGTATACTCTTAATCAACAACTGGTTAAACCAATGTAATTAACAAAAATTAATCAACCACATATATATTTATATATATATAGAGAGAAAGAGAGAGAGAGAGAGAGAAACAGAAAGAGACAGAGATAGAGTAATGCCCTCTTGTCAAAGAGTTTGGCCTGACCATCTTCACTGACAATCTAACAGCTTAATATACTGTATAGCATCAAATATGTATTCATATTGAAAATAAATACGAAATGCTAGGCTCCTAGAAGGAAATGATCTCATCACATTCTTTTGACAAATATCATATGCAGGATCAGATGGAAGCCTAGATTCTGAACTTCACTAGCTAGTTATTTTCATCCCACATAATACGCCCTTCGTAAAACCAAAAGCAAATAAAGCACAAAGTTGCACACCCTTGACTGAATATACTGAAAGTTCAATTACCCACCTTTCATGGAATATTTGTGCCACAAATGCAAGATTTAAGTTTGAGGAACCCTCAAGAATGTCTTTTGGGGTTAAATATCTTTTGCAGTTCATTCTCTCCGCATGATCAAGAACCAATTTCGCCCTTTCATTGGGTTTGGCATCCAATGTGGATGGATTGCAGTGTTCTGGGGCAAGAACATTGAGTAGGTAAGCATAAGCTTCTCCATCCTGTATGGGCATTACAAATAATGAGAAGCATAACCAGCATGGAAAACCAATAATAATGCAGTACCAGTTACTGGAGAACTGCAAGATTTGGTTAAATGAAGGGAATATGCGAAAAGAGTATGAATTTAAGAAAACTCGAAGGGAAATTTGATTGTAAATATTTAAAAGGAAAACAGTCTTTTCAAACCAAATCTAGTCCTTCAATCTATATTCTATGGTGCTATAACTTATTCTATGCTCATTTACCTGTTCTATGAAGATATTGGATCACAATTTTCCAACTTAATATGCTTTCAAAAGAATGGGGATCATATCAAAAATTGCACTCTAAGTTTCCCATTTCACCCCGCACCCTCAAAAATAAAGAGGGAAGAAATACTTAAATCCTAATTACCATTCATTTATAGATCAGTATGATTCAATTATAAATATCCCGCTCTCTGCTCCCCGGAAAGTCATAATGACTCTCTAATGCGCTACAAGCTCCTAGATATACAATAGGACTGATAAATACCTTCACATCAGAGGAAAAGTTTGTAACATATTTCTTGTAGCCTGCTTTCTGGAGATGGAAATTCATCCATTTCAATAAGACCTTCTCGGGCGGCAAACTCAAAAGCTCTTCCACATCCTATGAGATGCAGTGCATAAAAATAAACATAAAAATTCATTAACAAGCAATTTTTTTATTTACACAAACAAAAATTACTAAAAACATTTATATGAAAATACCACAAAAAATTCCAAACTACATTACCTTGCTATCCTCCACCAATTCCACAAGCTGAGGTGTCTTCTTAAGATTGAGATCTGCCAACAGTTGAATCTGAACTTGCCATATTAGTTTCATGCATGGTGAAAAGTGATAGAGACCACAATATCGGTCACTATTGATTTCTCTCTCGTCACAAGAGAGTTAATTATTAAACTTGAGCTGCCTACCTTTATAATTTGGGAAATCAACCCCAGTACGAGATGAGGCTGCAAATAAAAACAAAGTTATTAAATTTACAGTACCAAAATATATACCAAACACATTTCTCAATTGAAATTTTAAAAACATACTCTTCCTTCAATAAGGTCCTGTGTGCCGATGTTAACTACCGTGCAGCCAATTGCCTTGGCAGAGTTGAGGCAAAGAGTGTGGTTCTCATTCCTCTCCCATGGGTTGAGAACTCGCTTGGTGTTAATTGCTCGTTCATCAATTGTCCCAGGCACAGCAACATTTATAAGCTTACTGCATTTGATCCATTACATGAATCAACGAAACAATGAAATAGCAACTTTAACTGACATAACTGGATAGAAAATATTCAAAAAAAACCCTGCTTAAATACCATAGGAGAACTCCATCTTTTGCAAGATCAAATATATCATTTGTAGCTGCATCTAATGGCAGATACTGCTTTAGAAATGGATCATCCCCAAGATAGCTGCTTATGTGTGCTACATAAGATGCTTTCTCTGATTCGCTGATTGTGTGAAGGAGGGTGGTTGTGGTGGCCTTCAAGAAAGATGAAGAGTTCTTTGAACCACCCGATTTTGCTGTAGTTTGACCTTGCAAATTCAAGTATGCCTGTGCATTTTACCCCACAAATTATCATGCTACCTCCTATAAAGCCATACTTAAATGTACAAAAATTACACGCAACATCCCATACTCCTAACTCCAGAACAATGAAAAGAAACATCTTAATAAATTTGTCTCTTTATAAAAAAAAATGTACACCCTTTCGAAAATTAGAGAGGGCAAAAACACATATACAGCCCTTAACCAGTATAGAGAAACTTTTTTTCTGTAATTTAAACCCAGAACCAACAGCTTTCTTGGGGTAAGCCATATCGTTATGCCCAATACCCTCCCTCTGTTGTGGTACATTATTAGGCAGTGTGATTAATTGAGTAATTATCATGTTTTTGAGAGGGAATTTGTGTGTGTGTCAGAGAGAAAGAGGAATGAAAAAACAAAGACACAATATGACTCACCTTAAGGAAGGATTCAAAATCAATCTCGTCACTGTTAGAACCCAAACCACTTAATATAACCCTAATATCCTCCTCAGAGTACATATCTCTAAATGCCTTCAATTTCACCATTAAAGGTGCCAAATCTCCAGCAATAACTTTACCATTCTGATTCTTCACTGAATTAAACTGAAAATAAAAAATGTTATAGTTAACTCAAAACCACATACTAAAGCATAAGTATTATATAAGATACTTAAATATTATTATGATAAAAAATGTTCAAATAACCTTCTGTACTTCAAAGAATAACTGGCTAAAGAACAAAATATACATACTTTGGAATGCAGACTGCGAAGCTCCACCTGTGTGAACTGGCCTTGAAGCCATTGATCAGAAATGAGAACACCCACATAACTTGACATCTCCACCAATAGGCAAGTGGAGAAGAAAACCAATTAATCTATGTTCAAGTCTACCACAGATTCCACAGCTGGACAAAACCAACTCCAAAATCAGAACGCATCAAATCCATTATGTAGCAATAAATAGAAACCAAAACAGCAGCTTAAATGCCTAATGGTTGTTTGTGCTCCTATAATCACCAACCCCTCCTACTTTGTTCCTAATACTCATTAAGGAGGAAGATGCTAAACTATGGCATAAATTTATTTTTAAAATGAAAGAGGTATAAAGATAGATATCACCAATGACTGATATTTTAATAACCATATGGAGCCATATGGAATATAGGCCACATTGGTGAGTAGAATTGGATTGGATAACTCTTCAAATTCAATGTATTTAGAATGTCAAAATGGATGCGGTTTCATTATAGGAGGATTAGATAGGATTAGACATGAAGGAAACTTACCTTTTCTAATCCTACAATTTTAAGTCGATTGGATTGGATAAGTTTTCTTCTATGTCTACTCCCTCTAATCCCAACACATCCATTTTTACATTCAAAAAACATTGAATTTGATGAGTTATCCAATCTAATTCCAACACATCCATTTTACATTCAAAAAAAATTGAATTTGATGAGTTATCCAATCTAATCCAATCCCACTCACCACAAGAGCCCATAAATCGGACCACTTAAAATAAACTCGAATGGCTTCCAATTTGTCATGGGATAGAAATGCAAACTTAGGGAAATCCAAGAAAAGGAAGGAAAGAAAGATTCAAGTTTTCATGGTTGAGTTTCTATCATCAAAGATTGGCATACAATTCAATGGAAAACTCAAAACCGGAATCAGAAATAGATTATATGCCTACGAGGCACCAAAATTAAATAGAACAGTAAAAAACACGTGTGAAATACCATGGGTCTGTTTTGTGTGTTTATGATCTGTTATTGCAATCATGAACAAAAAGAAGATACACAAACTAAAGATTATGAATCAAACCGAACCAAGAAAACTCAGAAGTGAAAAAAACAATCCAGAACTGTATACCAGTAATATCAAAGAAGAGTCAACAACACAATATGAAGACAATATGATACATATTGCGTGTGCTTTTTCATACTTACAACTACTTTATCATGAACAAAGTTTGCAAATGAATCAAAACCCAATAAAGAAAGCGTGAAATTTACGGCAACCCAGAAGTGCATACCTGTAGAAAATCAAGAACATGCACTGAAATTAATACGAAAATGGATTGGTTTACTAAGAATTTCAGTGCCCAAGAAGCCCAACACGAAATGCAGGAAGAAAGAGAGATGGGCTGTAGAGAGAGAAGGGTTTAGAGAGAGAAACGGGATCGATTTTTCTTCGTGGGAGAGCAAAGTGAGAATTGAGAAAGAAACGGTTCCTGCTATTGGACCCGCTATAAGACCATATGAAGACAGCCGAGAGCTTACCGTCTCTGAAAGACCCAAATCACAGCGACTTGTGTACGCGCGCATATATACTGTGATTTGTTGTACTCGCTCTTTCTGTTGGACAACGAAAGGGGTGGGTGTACACCTGTTCCCTTTCTTCTAAAACCAATTTTATTTTTTTGTGAGAAGGTTCTAAAACCAAATCTGTTTGGTCGTGGATTTTTTTTTTAAAAAAAAAAGGGACCAATCCATTCTTCTTGAGTATGGAAAGACTCACATCAATTTCAGTGCACTCTTAGTCACAATCAGAATATATACTAGCAAACAATTTCACTTTCTCTCTAATAAAGTTTTTTTTTTTTCAATTTTTTTCTTTTAATAAATTTTGAGCCTCTCTAATACAAAAACATGTCATTTTTGTAGATCAGGTTATGCTGTTTAGGAAAAATACAAATATAATATTTTGGAACGAGATCCTAGGCATGTTGTTTTAGGTGGAGGTTGGATTGAGATTGAACCATTAATGATTTAAAAAATAAATATAAATAAAACATTTTGGTTTTTGTATAATTTTTTTTTTTCAATTGGCGATGTGGGAGAAAAGAAATTTCAATTTCTTTCAAAATTGAAAAATAAGTATGTAGCTAGTTGGTTTCTATTTTTGAGTAAATTAATAGTGTCAAATGCCGAAAGTGGCAACAAATTTGTGTCATGAGTGATTTGTATATGTCTTTTTCTCTCATATTGTTGTATCAATTTAAAAATATATATATTATCCAAAAATAAATAATAAATATGTATAAATAATTTTAACAATTCTACCTCTTGCACTCTAATCCTCTTGCAAGTATATTTTCTTCCATGAACAATAAAAACTCTCATAAGTGCTTATGGAAAGTCCAGATCGAGTCAAATCTAAGTAGGTTTTAAGTGGTTTTTTATGTATAAAAATAATGGGGTGGAGAATTAAACTCATTGAGTATCAACTTCGCCTTTACGAAATTCGAATCCGAGATCAATTAATATTCGATAAAAAAAAAATTAGTGAACCGTAATACCAAGGGCAATAGGCATTTGTTTTCTAAGTAATGATATGGAGTAAAAGAGAGATCAATTAATATTCGATAAAAAAAAATTAGTGAACCGTAATACCAAGGGCAATAGGCATTTGTTTTCTATGTAATGATATGGAGTAAAAGAGAGAGAAAATACATTATACTGACAGGACCCTTTCGAATTTCCCCTCGAAATTCATGAAAAGTCATGTTCCCGTCTGACAACCCAAAATAAATTCCTAAAATACCCGTAGTGCCTCGTAACTACAATACGAGAATTCTACCGAAAATTCGGCAGAATCTCCCCTATAACTTGACCAAACCTTCTTTCACCTGTCAGACGAAAGATTTAATTATTCATCTAATACCCAAGTAATCTAGATCGAAGTCACAACAAAACAACTTCAAGTCCAAAATAACCAAGTTACGGAATACTTTACAAATAATCCCAAACTAATTCATCAGAGCAGCTAGGTTGTGAAATTAGTTTAACCAGTCTAAGAAATCCTACTCGAAAGAGGTATGATAGCAACGCAGCTAGAATGGGATGTCTCCGCCTCGGAAAAGTGCCCTCGTTGAACTCAACGGCCTGAAGGGGATATAAAACAAGGAAAAGTGTGAGTTGACAAAATAAATGTTTAAAAAAATAATTTTCGAGGAAAACATACATTTTCCCCTCCATGAATAAAGCAATGCATACATAATATAAAATTCATTTTAAAACAAGTAATCTATAAAGATGACACAAAAAAACTTACAGAAAAACCCATTTATAAAATAAGACTCGACAGGACCCACGAAAACACGCACAATGAAAAGTCATGTGGTCCACAACTTTGCCTTGAAAACCTTCCTCAAATGAGCTTAAAAAAAGAATCATGAGACCCTAGATACAAAATACTGTAAAAATATTTCACCACTCACCGAACGCAATCTCGAGCCCTAACTCAATATCCGGGTCGTCTAATACGGGAACAAGCCCTCCAAACCACCGTCAACGATACCTTGAGCAACGGCTAGAAAACCTTGTACTACGCGTAGACAACCTCAACAATCTAGCGGAGAAATACCCTTTATGCCAACATCGGAGAAACCTCAACGATCTGGCAGAGAAATACCCTCGACGCTAGCTACAGAGAAACCTCAACGATCTGACGGAGAAATACCCTCGACCAGCATCGGATAAACCTCAACGAACACATGATGGGAAATACCCCACATCAAGTGCCGGAGAAATACTATGACACCCAGGGGCGGTATACATAGTGTGACCCACAATGAAAATCCGAAATCCACTTTTGAAATTTTTATTTCCTGGCCTAAGCCAAAATCAGAAGAAAAACCGAGGTCTAAGCCCAACTCCGATAAAATCACAATTCCGGGTCTAAACCCAAAAATCATAAACTCGACCGAAATCCAAAATCTATAAAGTCAAAGCTACATAAAAGCAAAGTTCCTAAAGTCGGGCCATAGCCCAAAACGCCATTTCCAATTTGTTGTTGAGAACCCGTGTTTTGTAATAAATTACTAGAAAAATTATTCTAAATTCCAGAAATTTGTCAAAAATCAATAATCATTTTAGAATAATTATCCTAACTTATTAAAGTTCATACTTAACAAGAAATTATTAAAAATATACGTTTATGCATGCATAACAATTTACAAACCAAAGTCCATTCACCGAACATCCAATTAAGCTCAATCCCAAGCTGTACGCTCTTCTGTAGTCCCCAGAGCGGTATCACCTGTCAAAAGTAATAATCGGGGGTTACTAACGATAATCAAAAACCTATATTCGAACTCCCTAAATCCCGGGAGGTCTACACACGTCCTAACTAAAAACGCAGCCACTTTGGAAGCCCAAAACTACCCCTAAACGATGTCCGATTGACCTGAAACCTACGCCAACAGATCCGGAACGTTGAGAACTTTAAAACTCGTGTTCGCCGGAGGTCGAGGAGGAGCTCCACGCGCTGGTGGACGGCCGGGAACCCTTCCCCACGCGCCTGCAGCTGTGACTGCAAGGCGTACTCGCCTTCTACCTCTAATTCGTGCACTGTTCATTTTTGCAGAAAACCTCCATATCCAACCGAAAATTCAAAGTTCCATAACTCACTCAATACTCAACCAAATTTAATGTTCTAGTAATGGAAATCCATCTACTCAAGCCAAGGAATTCAAATATGAAGCCAAAACTGAGGAATCTCACCTTGGTTGGCCGGAAATCGAGCTAAAATGTTCGGCCAAATTTTGAGCTCTTGTTTCTCCGTCCACCGAAGTCCTCACTCCTCAAGGAGGGTATGGTTGTACTCGTGGGAAAGTGAGGAATATGGTGGTGTGATTAGTTCGTGGGGGTTTGGCCTAAATCCGAAAGTCATATCTTGAGCTTAGGTGTGCTGCCCTTTTCGGCCCAGAGAGAAAAATCGAGAGAGATGAGAGAGAATAATGATGTTCTCTCAGTTAAAACAAAAATATGGGGATAATTTAATTGTTTAATAAAAAAAAATCTCACAATCCAAAATTACCAAACTACCCCTGAAACTTCTAGATTCATAACTCTCTCATCCGAACTCCATTTTTCGCGTGACATCTGTCTACGAACTCTTGAGTTCGAGACCTACGTAACGGTTGAAGAAAAACTTCCAAAAGTATCTCCAAACAAAAAGTAACTTTCGAGCCTCTATTAAATCCAAAGGTTAAAATCGTCATTTCCCAAATTAATTTACGAAAATCATATAATTTAATAAACGGGTCGTCACAAATCTCGTCCATTACAAAAATCGAAATTAAAACATAGCACATGACGTGCGGTGAAATATAATATTAGATTGTAATATTGACCGGAGGCAATAGGCCTTAAATGGTTTAACTTTTAAGTAGGTAATTTCTTATCATTGGTCAATGGTCAAAATTTTCTTAAGCACGTACACAAAAGATTGTGCATAGCACATCTAGTGTGTCAATTTACATAGGTAGTACGTGTCAAATGTGTAAAATGAGTTTTTATCGTAATTTGAAGAAGCATAGGAGCAAATAAGCATTATTTTTGTTGAAACTAACAATTGTAAGTTCTTTATACCAAACTAAAAGAAAAAATTGACCAAAAAAAAAGAACAAAAGAAAAACAATTGTAATTTGTGAAAACTTGCTTTTCGGAATCTTGTTAGAAAAAACTGCGTGAAAAACAAAATTTGGATTATGAAATGGTGCCGGAGGATTAATTAATGATGTAAAAATGCAAGTGGCTTGGTCATCACATTACTTGGCATTCTCTAAGCTTGGGGACGAAGTATACATAAAAAAAAGTAGGTAGATCTACATTCTACTATTCTAGATACTTTTATAATATTATAAATAAGGGTATAAATGTATTACAAATTAAGTTATGATAATAAGATTTATAAGTCAATACGACAATATTAACACTAATGGAAGTCACACAAACAACTAAAAAACTCACGTTACTAATTATGCAAAATTACAAATCACGTCCACAAAACACATAACAGTCAAAATCCTAACATCAATAACCCTAACCAAACTACCTTCACTAAAAGAAACAGTCACCACCGTCAAACACATCACATGCGGATATAAGTAAAACTATATCTTCAGCGATCTAATTGCGCATAAAAAACGAATAAAGACCCAAAAATCCTAATGTAATTACTGTGACTAAAACTAATGATAGTATTATAGCGAACTTCTCCATCAGCAAGATAGAACTACATTAGAAACAGAGAGAAATTTTAAAGGAATAGTTTGGGTACGGGGATTAATTGAAAATATAGCAAAATAACAATAATGAGGAACTCAAATTTGAGCATAACTCAGACCTAACAATCACCACAAGAAACTCATAAAAATAAATAAATAAATAAAATAGTAAGTCGCTCATACCTACTCTAAGGACCGCGAGTCTCTACATTTAAACTCTAAGCATTTTGCCGTATTTCATTATATCTCAACCATTAATGATATCTAATGGTTTAAAATATAACACATCAATACACTTATATTTTATTTTATATTTTCTTTTCTGATTTTTCTGTTATAAATTTTTTTATCATTTAAAATTAATTTTACCATTAAATAAAAAAAATTAAAGACTTTAGAATCAAAAGAAAAAAAAATCAACAGTCAATAAAAGTTAAAACTCTCTAATCCCCCAAACCCAGCGAGTCATTTTCTCCACCACCCTTTGCCGCAAGCCTTCCATTTTTTCTCCTTCTCCCACCCACCAATTTTATCATTGCACACAACCCTCTAAGCACCACCATCCACCTTCAAGACAACAACCCCAAACGATCCACCCACCATTATGTCGATCCACAAAGGTACTTACCCAGACCAGTGCCCCTTCCTCCTCGATGAAGCCCATAATCCATTCTTCCAAATCTGGTGCAATAGATCGAAAGAGAGAGTAGGAGGAGAAGAGAGCAAGAGAAAGAGAAATAAGATTGGTTATGGTGGAGGAGGTGAATGGAGGGAGGCATTGGGGAAGAGGGATTGAGTTGAAGATTGACTCCTTATTACTGGGTTTGAGAGTTGAATTCTGTTACATTTTAGAAGTTGTTAAGATTTTTTTTTTGGTTGTATTTTAGAAGTTTGTTAAGTTTATAAAAAAAAATTTAATTTTTAATTTTTTGCAAAATTTTAATTTAAGATTTAAGTGATAAAAGAATTAGTAAAAAACTGAAAAAAAAAAAGAACAATTAAATTCAAAACTTGCTAATCTGTTATATTTTAAATCGTTAGATTTAATCAATGGTTGAGATATAACGAAATGCGATAAAATGCGTGAAGCCTAAATGCAAATCTATTCCAATAGTGTCAGTTTCAAGGGTCTTACGTTAGGATCATGCTTTGCTAAACTCTGTGGCCACTGCCCAGTCCGCTCCTCCATTAAAAGACTACCGCTTCAATTGGAGATAGGGTTATATATATTATTTGAACCACGACATTTTTCAATATTTGAGAAAAAAGAAGTTCAACATATCGGGAAAAAAAATTGAGTTTGGTTTGTGTAGATGCATAAAATTGATTAATTTAGATCGAGAAAATACACACGCACCCAAGACACAAACATGTACACACCTCGTATGATAATATTCCAATGAAATTTAAATAACTTATTGATATCTTTATTTTTCTTCTATTATTATAAAGTTAAGAGGGTACATTATTCTGAATTCAATGGAGCTTCCTTTATTCTTTGTAACTAAGAATATTGGCTTTACAAACTGCTTAGTTGGTGAAGGTTCCTCTTAGGGCTACCTCTGATCTTGGTTGCCAGAAGCTCCTGGTTGAAGGGGATTTAAAAGTTAATATTGATACCATAAATGGAGAGCTAAAATCGCCTTAGAAGATCATCTGTATCATTTCTAATGCGAAAAGATGGAGGAAGAATTTTCAGGCTATAAAATTCTCTCATGTTCACATAAAATCTAATTTTGTTGCAGATTCTTTAGCGGCGCTTGGACATCAACGTGATGTGAATCTAAGATGGACGAGACTTCTTCCTAGAGAGGAGATTGGAGTTTGAAAGTATGATTTTTCTGGTTGTGAGTGCCCTAGGGGCTCTGCGTTGTTCTAATTGTTTATTTTTGTATAAAAAAATAATACTAATGAAGTCAAGATGGTAAGTTTGATATTACAAACTTCACTAAAATATTTTAGATGAAAATATCCCTGGCTAATGACATTTAAAAAAAAATATAATATAAGGAAAAAATAGTAAAATCAAATACTTTAAATTAAAAATTAAAAATTAAATATTTTAATAGAGGAGTGGGCAGTTTTTATTTATTTATTAAGAGCGATGTCATTGTATATCATAAAGAAGGGGTACAACCATACCATCAAAATCAAACTATGACAACAAGACCCACAAACCAATATGACAATATTAACGCGGACAAAGCCGCACTAACAACTAACAAATCCACATAACTAAAATTATGCAAAATTACAAATCAAACCCACAAAGTCCAAAACAACCAAAACCCTAATAGCGCGTATAACCCTAAACAAATTACCTTCACTAAAAGAAACAGTCATTGTCGTCAAACCCATAACATCTGGTATTGAAGAACTTGTAGAGCATGGTGGATCTGAAGAAAACTTGATATCCAGCGATCCAATTACGCATAAAAGGGAATAAAGGACAAAAAGTCGTAATCTAATTACTGTGACTAAAATCAATGGGAGATATTGCAGCAAGCTCCTCCAACAGTAAGGTAGAACAAGATTTAGGGAAAAATAATAAATTTTAAAGGAAGATTTTGGGTAAGGGGATTGATTGAAAAAATAGCAAAATAACATGATAGGGAACTCAAATATGAGCATGACTCAAATCATACAGTCACCACAAAGGAACTCTTATTACTAACCCAAAAGAAAAAAGAGGAAAAACGATTGAGAGGAAGAGGGAAGAAGGTGATCTTCTCCCTCCTCCCCCTTAGTTTGTTTTTTCTTTGGAACTAGAAAGAGAGAACACTCATTCTTTTTATTATTTTTTGAATTTATTTTCTTTTTGCCTTATTTGTTAAAAATTGTAAAATTAAATTTAAAATAAAAATAATTAATGTATATATAACTAGGCTGGTGCACGAGTCTAATCACTTACAGAATCTAAGATAACATTTTTTATTAATAGATAAGTAAAATTACAGTTATAAATAAATAGAACTTTAAAAAAAAAATGGGACTTGAATTTGGCAATTAAATCCCTGGTGTATAAAAAATGATTGACATCGGGGTAAAAAAATGAATGGTCCTTATATGGAAATTGGGATATACTTATTTCTAGATGTAATTAATTTTTTTTTTCTTCAAATGTAGGATTGTGTGACACATCTCGATCCAGATAGTTTATGTGGACACTACATCAAACCATCCTAAATGAAGTATCCGAATCGGGGTATGTGACATTTTGAATGGATTGGAAACATTTGTTTGTAGTCAGATACAATTTATAATTTGATTTTGAAATAAATGTATTGACACAAATCACACTAGGCTACATAAATTCCACAAGTATAAGTGAAGAGTTACAACATAAACATCAGATGATATTTTGTTATTAGCAATAATGACAAATATTATAATGAAATTAAAGTTTAGAATTGGTGCATGCGATTTACACGTACTCATCCCGTAATTAAGTAGCAGCCACCGCCCAACCGACCACCGCATCATTCCAATACTCTTCCCATGTGCAAAGTGTGCAACCAGTAACCACAACATCCCATTTACTTGGAAATATTGCACTTATTTTTTCCTTTATTCCTTTTCTAGCTGAAACTAAACTTGCATATTTTACTTTGGCCCTTAGAGCATGTAACATTGATACTACGCTGTTTTAGTATGTGTATTTATTAATTATTAGGATAATATTTGTATTTCACTTTGGTGATATTTTTTCGTATTATCCTTTAGATTTATTATTTATCAAATTATTATTATACATATATCATAATCGAAACCGTTCAATTAATAAATTATTATTTTTAGATCATTTATATAAAAAAATCAACTAAATTGGAGTTCATTTATTCATTCATATGTATAAACAAAATGGATGGTTCACCATGATGATTTTAATTGTTATTATGATAAGTCTAGAATCACTCACGTTGTCTATACATTCTGTCTTCCAATTCTAGTATTTTCCTAAGCTTTTGAGTCAAATATGTTGCATTTTACTTGGTTTGTGCTAAATGTGCAGATTCATAGATTTTAAGAGCCATTGGAGCTAATGGAGCTCAAAGTGTTTCAAAACCAAAGAGAAGGAGCTCAGAATGAAAAAAAGATGATTCTAGAACTGATTTGATAGCCCATAATGTTATGAAGATTTTGGCGAAAGAACGAATTAAACCGAGATTAAAAATTGTTACTTGGGCTGCAAGAAAGATGTAACTTGGAGAGCAAGAAAGGAATAACTTGGGGAACGAGTACTATTCACACTGACACTATTCACGTGGGTAACTGTTCACATGTGAACAGTGCACACGAATATTGTTCATGGGCTAAAATATATGCCCCTCTTTTCCCTCTATAGAAAGACCCTCTTAGCTCTCATTTGTGACCTAACCTCCAAAGAACCAAGAAATCTGACCTTGCCTCCATCTCTTATTCTCTTTATTCCACAACACCTCAAACACAATATGACCTAGCCTCCACCTTCCACCATTTCTCTTCATTCCATATAATCTTAAACACATCCCTCCATTTCCCTTAGCCCTTCTCAGTTTATTCACATCTTTATTGAATAATAGAATTTATGTGGAGTACAAGTCAAGGCTTGGTTGTGGCTTTCTTCAAGGGTTTTTCCGATCTTTACTTTTCTTTCATGTGTAATTCATCTGCTGTAATTTCTATGAACATGTCTAGTGGCTAAGTAATTCATCCTAGGGCTGTGATGTAACCAAACATGATTATTTGAAGTTAATAAGATTTTAAGTTATTCAAGTTCTAATTATGATTTATGTTTATGTTTATTGTGCATAATTGAATATGCTTGTTTTGATGCTTGATCACCATTAGAATATGCATAGCTAAATTAGGATTAAGGCCACATACCATGCTTTAGTTCTATTCGATGACGAATACCATGCATAAGAGACTTAGTTGTTTAGCATCTCCTGAGCTTAATGGATTTATGGTGCTTAGTCTAAGTTACATACCATGACTATATTAGATTTTAATTAAGAGATACAAGGTTTAAATCACATACCATGTTTTAATCGTAACTTAGAGAAAAGTAATCTATCATGATTTAATCATAACTTAGAGAGAGAAGTAATCTTAAAATCATATTAGACTTGATAGGATGATTACTTAGAGATTATATTGTTTAGGTGAAATCAATGCCCTAGGTCCCCATAACTCATTCAGAGCCGTAAACTTTGTCTTTTCCATTTCTTCCTTGTTAATTTGTCCTAAACTCTTATTGTGACACTTGAGATTACTTAGATTATTTAATTTCATTTTCTTACCTTTCAAAACTTTCAAACAACTCCTTTTACATTATGCTTTAGTATAACTGCTTAAGTTTCAAAAGTTGGGTTGCTAAGCACTTAATTAGAGATGATCTTCTTCCGTCCATGTGGGATCGACATTGCACTATGGTTGTACTATTGTGTGAGGTTTTTCTATTGCAAGCATATAATACTAATATCGTTGATTCATTTAATGTATATGAATGACTAAACGAACTTCAAACAAGATGACTGGTTGAGAATCTCTAGACTCCCTAAGCATGGTACTTCATCTTCACCACTCAGATACTTTTTGGCTTTTAAGTTCAACAAAAAATATATAATGACTTCAATTCCAATCTCAAGTAAAATATTCTCAAATTCAACGATTGACAAAGCGAGTGATCAAATTTCTCAATCACATCCAAACTCACTGTTCAGTGACAAAGAGTCCCAGCATTATTGAGATTCCATGATTTTAAAAGCTTGCAGACCCAAAAGGCTATTTAGAATTATTCATAACAAAGTCATGGATCCGGAGGAAACTCCTTGCATTGAAGAAGGTGGTTGGGGTGGGGGGGTTTTGAGAGATTAAACCCAACACATTGGTTAATTTAAATTCCAATTTTGCATTATAACAATCTTCTAATGGACCTACTATATTTCAGTCTACACCCTTATAACATAACATAACATAACATAGTGATCAAAATAAAATAAAACAAAATACACAGAAACAAATTAACATATTTGACCTTATATGTTTTTGCACCAAAAATGCAAGACCTTGTATTAACAATGTGTTGGGTGTGTCAGTGTGGATGTACCAATGAAGGAAACTTACATGTCCGACACAGGTCACCACCCGATTCACCATGAGGACATTCTGGTAATTCGACATCCGAAAACAAAGAGAGAGAAAGAGATAAGCTCTCTCTCTCAACAGCGCACTCGGCAGAGAGAGAGAGAGAGAGAAAGAAAGATCAGAATGGTGACAGAACAAGAGATATCGCAAGCGTTACAAGCCCTAATCCACGACTCCACTTCCAACCCCAACACCACCACCCCGACCTTCACCACGCTAAACGACGTCGTCCAGCAGCTAGAGTCCAGGCTAGGCTTTGACCTCTCCCAGAAGACAGACTTCATTCGGGCCCAGATCCACTACCTCTTCCGATCCCACCCACCAACTCCTCAACCCCAACCCCAACCTCAACCTCAACCTCTACCTCAACCTCAACTCCAACAACTCCATCACCCTCCTCAACACCCCAAAGACCATTTTGCCCTCCACCAACCCCCTAATTACCACTACCCAACTCCCTCTGCCTTCCAAAACTTCTCCACCCAGCCCCCACCTCCACTCCTCAAGCCCGAACCCAGTTCCGCTGCTCCTGTATCTGTTTCCGCCTCCAACCCTCCCAAGGACAGGTCCATTTTTCTTCTTTTTAACATTTTTGTGAATGTGTAAAATTTGTTTGTTTTCCGAGAATATTGAGCTAGAGAAAATGTAGGTTTTTTTAAATATTCTTTTTATGAATGAAATGTTGTCTTCTCGTTGGTTATTTTGCTTAGTTTAAGCTTGCTTACCTTATAATTGGTATTCACCTGCTCAATTTGTGTGTTGGAGGCATTTAGGGTTTGAGGGAAGTTGGAAATTAGCCATTCACATTTTTGTTTGGGTATTAATAAAAGGTCCCCTAAGTTCATTTCCTTTATATTTTCCGACGTTCTTTTGGATTTTGATACAATTTGACCAAAATTAAGAAAATGGATAATGTGCTTTGTTGGAGTCTAAGCTTTATAATTATATCAATATTTGTATTTGAGCAACAGAAAGGAAATAGGTAGTATTCTTTGTAAAAGTCTCAAGTTTTATGTTATCCTGGGCCTTGTGAATTAGGGAAACCAAAACTTGATAGTATGAAGTGAAACAGATCACAAATTCCAGTGCTTTCTCTTCCCTGGGCATTGGTATGTAGGGTTTAATGTAAAATTCCTATTTGGTCTTCAATGCATGTAAGAGCATCTGTAGTGGAAAGGTAAAGTGGCTACGGGATGGGGGCTCCAGGGTCCATTTTGACCTCCAAAAGTGACACTTAACGAAAAAAAAATTGTTGTCAAGGAAAGTGATGAACTAAGAGATGAGTATTTCTAGAGTTGTAGTAATGGAGAGATTTCAGATATGAAAGTGATGAACAAAGATGTATTTATAGAGTTGTGAAATAAAATAAAAAGAGTGGGTGCCATAATTAAGTAAAACATAACTTTTTCAATTAGAAGCCTCTTGTAAATAAAGCCACTGCTAACAAGGTCTGACTTTCTTAGAAAGCAGCACTTGTTCTGCCCACATGGTGCTTCCTTATTGGACGCACAATATCCACGCTGCTTTTTCTTATTTGACGTTGTGTCGGCTCTACTTGAAGCCCAGGCTTGGACTTGGGCTGAACTGGTCTCTCTTGGAGCCTGGGATTGGAATAGCCTGGGTTACTTCAGTCTGTTAGAAAGCTGTTTTACCCATTTTTGGTCATATCTAGCCATAGCTGGGCTATTTCACCTGAAATGATATGTCTAAGGTGAATTGTTCATGGATGCAATTTGGTCTTCAATATATCAACTTTTATTCTTTTGAAATCTTGAGTTGCAAGAAGATAGATAGGAAAGGTTTCTGACACATTGTAGTTGTCCTATTACTTGGACATATAGTGGTAATTTGATCTTTGGACTAATATTTCTGTGCATTTAATAATTCTTTTGCAGCCCTAAACCTAAAGCTAAGAGAAAAGGTGGCCCAGGGGGTCTAAACAAACTTTGTGGTGTTTCGCCTGAACTTCAGGCCATTGTTGGCCACCCGACTCTCCCAAGGACAGAGGTTCAGGCTCATCAACTAGTGCGAATTGTTATGTTTAGTGAATATGTGCCAGGAGCATTCTAATTTTGATTTTTTTCTCTGTTACTGTTGAGTTCAGATTGTGAAGCAACTCTGGGCTTACATAAGGAAAAACAATCTCCAAGATCCTGGTAACAAGAGGAAAATCATTTGCAATGATGAGCTGAGACTGGTTTTTGAGACAGACTGTACGGATATGTTTAAGATGAACAAGTTGCTTTCTAAACATATTATTGCACTTGAACCATCAAGTATGAATTTGGTGCTATCTTTCTGTGTTTGCCACACACTTTCTGTTTGTTTTTTGGTATGGGTGTAAAATTTGATACATGCCTAAGGATTTAATGTTTTGGTGCTTTCAGAACCGTCAGTTCCCAAGAAGCCTAAGGTGCCCAAGGTTGCAGTGGAGTCTGGTACGAAAAGTACAGATCCAGGTCCTTCTCTGATAATATCTGAAGCACTTGCAAATTTTTTTGGCGTTGGTGTAAGGGAGATGCTCCAATCAGAGGTCTTAATGCGTATCTGGGAATACATAAAGGTCAACCATCTGGAGGTAGGTTGACACCCACTACGTCTCGAAATCAATTCATAAATAAAATGGTGGAGTTAGATAACTATTGCTTGCTTTTTAAAATTTATTTTGATGAATGGTTGTTTATTAAGTTTTCTAGCTCAACATGGAAATTGGAAGATGTTTATGGAGTCTTATATATTTACAGTTTACATTGGTCATCTCCAGCTTTGTTGTTCTTTGTCTGCTATTTTATTTACTTGTGTATACACAGCAACCAAGCTGAATTCGGATGCATGAATGTTCAGCTTTGTTTATTAATTTTAAATTATTTACTGAATATTGTTATATATTTTTCAATTAAAATAATTATAGATATAAATTAAGATTGTAAAATTTCTGAAACACAGTGATCAAATTGGTAAAATATGAAATAGAGTGACCAAAATAGAATTTAGGCCAAAACACAATGACTAAAAAGATATTTAACCCTAATAGATGGTACTTGGGATTAGTGTTTTAAATATCAGGTTCATAGCGGGAATCATAGCATGCGGGTGTTTTTTGTCATAGCGGGAAAAGAGTTGTTGATGATATGGATGAAGATATGTGATCATTCGCCCCATGGATGAAAATAATAATAATGATAGTAGTGATAGTGATTATGGTGGTTTGGATTTAGATTATCTTCTTAATTGATGAGGAGGATGATATGAATGAGTGAAGTGGACTTCTTTTACAATTACTTTTGGTGTTGTGTGAAATGATCTGTGTAAGATCAAGATATATTTGTTTAGATTTCTATTCTAATTGGTTGATTTTGTTGAATTAAGTCTTTATAATGTTTAACTATTGTGATTGAATGACAATTAGAATTATTTGTTTTATTAATATTGTATTGTAATATTGTTATTCCCCAAAACTTACTTGACACTGCATTGAGGCTTATGCGACGCTGTATGGACATCAATCTCGACGTGTTACACGGTCGTCATTTAAACATTTCTCGGGATGAATGTTGGGTTTCTCAAGGTGTTGACTTCTTAGTGTATCTGCGGATTACAATGTTTTAGAATTAGTTTTCGCGCTTAAAGAGGGATGCACCGTAATGTAATGGCTTGAAGGTTTTGCAAGCATGTGATTTTTTTACCTTGTCTAATCGAGAATTTATTTTGTCAGTTTGTTCCCCCATAGTTTATTCATACTAGTTAATTCAGAAATTAACAAAATTGTAACTGGATATATTGACCCTTGTTTCCTTCCTGTCTAAACACATTAGGATCCCCAAAATCCAATGGCTATAAAATGCGATGCAAAGCTTCAGGAGATCTTCGGTTGTGAAAGCATCAGTGCTCTGGAAATACCTGATATTTTGGAGCGTCATCACATATTCAGGAGATGATAGTAGGTTTGTAGACCTTGTTTCTATATACGTTTTAAGTTTTTTTTTACTAGTAGGCGCTGGATGTTGAATTCACACAGCTGTTTTACTCTTGTAATGATTCCTCCCTATATCTATTGGCAGTACTACCTGCTGTCCTTTTGCTAATTTTTGACCTTTTATCTGCATACATTGCGACCTTTCAAATATTCTTCTAATTACTTATTTTTAATATCAGTCCACGAGATTTGAGGAAATGCAGTCATTACTTGCTGTAGCAGATCTATGGCGTGATAAGTTGCGCGCTAAACCTCTGGAGTAACTGACGTGTCTTAATATCTTGTAGTTTGAGAGCAAGTGCTTGTGTCTATGTTTTTAGCTCATGTTGTAAGTAGTGTGACTGTGATGATATGAAAATGTACCAAAAGCGCTCATGGCAGGTCTTATTTTGCAAATGGTGCCATGTTTTGTCTGACTGGGCCTGGTAGGTTAGAGTGAGCGGGCATTTGTAGTTTCTAACACCTGTAAAATAGGAGGACGGTAGGAAACAAAAGCAAATGTATCAAGGACTCATTTTCAATTATGAATATGAATGAATGTATGTATTTATTTATCTTGGACAAATAAAGTAAACTATAAGAATATCTTTTTTGTCATTTGTGTATATTGTAAATTCCCGTGACTAGGTTTTCTAATTTTCAATCCATGAATTTACAATCGATCTATAAAAATTATATATGTAGGGTTTAGGGTTGGATTTTTCCAAGGCCCTTTTGTTTTTTATTATGCTTGTAAGTCCCGTGACTAGGTTCACATGTCTTCATTCCTGAACTGAGCTTGACATCAAATTATAAACAGATCCTCATTTCTCTCCTATAACTCAACTTCCAAATACAAGATCTATGTAGCAATTAGCAAGAGAGAACATGGCAGGGGCTACAGCTAGAGGCCACGTGTTCGGACCGGTGATGGTGGTTTTGTTGATTGCACTCGTGGGTGGAGCCACGGCGGTGTCTATTTGTAACATCGACTCTGACCAGCTAAAACAATGTCGCCCGGCAGTGACCGGAAATTCACCGAAGCCGCCGACCAAGAATTGCTGCAACGTAGTCCACCAAGCGAACTTGCCCTGCCTCTGCAACTACAAGTCCCTGCTCCCTGCGTTTGGGATCAACCCTGCACTGGCCATGGCATTGCCTAACAAGTGTGGAATGAAGAAACCGCGCGAATGCAACGGTAACATACCAAAACTAAGCTTGCTGCATATACCCATTGTTGTTTTTGATGCATTCTGTTTCTTACCATTTTTCTTCTTTGATTCATTGCAGTGGCTTGAAGCACTTGGAGCTGCCGCAGTTTCAACATTCCTCCTCCATTTTGACATTCCTAAATATTTATGATGTTTTCTATGTATATTTCCTTTTCTGTTGAAACCTTATCACATAATATTATGCAATGAGAAAAAAAATGAGTCATTGCTCTTTCCTATCTACCTGCTGTGCTGCTTGCATCCGCGTCCGATTCCAGCCGCCATCCAGTTCGCCTTAAAGCCCGATTTTCAACAATGAACTGAAATACGTAAAGTTTAATTCATGAAATTGATTTTACTTCTGCATCAACAGATGTTGCAACTATTAACCACTATTGCATAATAAACAATAACACAATGTACACAAAAGTTTTACTCATCCACGCAGTTAATCCGCCGCGTGTCAGTAATTCATTCTAACCCCTACACAAAGTTACTACAGCTCGGATGATGTCAAAAAAGGAAAACTTACTCACTCTTACGCCGCCGTACAAAATTAAGCATGAAGCCTTCATTCGCCAAATGAAAATCTATGCACTTCTACTAGCAAGTAGCAACATGACACGATTCATGTCATGGTTAGGGTACTTTGAATGCATTGCTCTGATGGAGTTATATTGGAAGTTTTCTGATTTTCTGTAGTGTATATCTTGTTTTCTGCAATTTCTTGATTTAAGGCTACAGCTGTTGTTCCTTGTTTTAAGGTCCTAGTTTTAAGGCTTTTAGTTAGGATAGTTTTGTGGTTAAGCAGCACACACCCCTTAGGTCTGTTGGTACTTAGATTGCTACTATCAGTCCTTTGATCTGCTGGTTCCTAGCTTGTTGTGTCCTTCTCTATTTATATCTCCTCTATCTTGTTCAATTCTTATGACTAAGAAATACAACACATTCAAAATTCTTTATGGTATCAGAGCAGGAATCCTAATCGGATATGCATATGCAATTTTTCTTTTTCTTCGTTCTTGTGCTCCTTCACTGCCTTCATCATTATGGCAGGTGAAGACTCTCTCAACACTAAGACATAAAGCCTTGATGGCAACCCAAATCTTCGTCTAAGTTCAGTGTTACTGAATGAATTCAACTACCTCCCTTGGTTAAGAGCTATTACTCTAGCTCTTGGTGGAAGGTCAAAGATCAGTTTCATTAATGGCAAGATCAAGGTTCCAGATGCCTCGTCAAAGGAATATGAGGGTTGGCTATCCAAGGACCAACTTGTCATGTCATGGCTTCTTAATTCTATGGAGCCAAAAATTGCTGGAATCTTCAGCTATTCTGAATCATCTCAACATCTTTGGGAGGCTGTCAAAGATACGTATGGCAACCTCAACAATGCAGCTAGAGTGTTCCAACTCAAGAAGAATCTTGCAGGGATTCAACAAGGAGATCTTTCCTTTGTTCAACACCTAGGAAACTTAAAGACCAAATGGCATGAGCTCGATATGTATTGACCTCATACCACCGATGCAAATATATGGCTGAAAAGAGCTGAAGAAGATAAGGTGTTTCAGCTTCTTGCAAGTCTAGGGGCTGAATATGAAGATCTCAAAAGCCACATTTTGATGAGCCATGAGATGCCTTCATTTGTAACTGTATGTAGCGCCATCTAACATGAAGAAGTTCGTAGGAAGGTGATGAATGTGGAAATCAATACTGGAGGATCTGAAGCAGAACTTTCGCTGCAAACAAAAGAACCTACAAGGGCAAGAGACTAGATCTTAAGTGCACACACTGTGAGCATATTGGAAGGAAAGGCATAGGTCATACAAGGGAGAGATGTTGGATACTACATCCAGAACTGAAACCTAAGTTCGATGAGGAGTAGAAGAATCATAAAGGCAACCTACAAAGAATCTCCTATCTCTCTGGTCCAAAAGCAAATCTCAGTAATTCCCACATACCAGAAGATATGAAGAACTTCACATCCAATCCAACTTCACTCATAAATGAGTTTGTTGACTATCTTCAAAAGAAACAAGGTAGTACTGAGAGATCAATGGGAGCACAACCGCACTTCTTGGAAAATTTTCTGGATTCTTGGCAAAATCAAACATGGCAGCCTTAGAAGACATACCAGGTATCGTTTATGCCATTTCTACTGCTTTAGATGTCAGTAATAATCATGATCTTTGGATAATAGATTCAGGTGCCTCTGGTCACATAACAAACAATTCTTCCATATTACATGATTTTTAAACCTTGTCAAGTCCCTCACATGTTTCCATTGCCAATGGCAAAGTTGTTCCCGTGCTTGGAAAAGGAAAATTAAAACTCATCTCAAACAATATTGAGTCTTCTGCATTGTATGTTCCATCGTTTCCATTTCAACTTCTATATGTAGGAAGGATAACAAACTCCTTGAACTGTCTAGCTGTGTTCTCTCCTCATGGTGTTGTGTTTTAGGATCAAGTGTCTAAGAAGAAGATTGGTGAGAGGTTCTTCCTAAATGGCATGTACTACATGTCAAATTCACCAATTTTTTTCAAAGTGTTTTTTAACGAACTCCAAATTAGCGCACCAGCAAAGATTGTGGCATAAACGTCTAGCTCATCCTTCTTTTCATGCTCTGTCAATGTTATTTCCTAGTTTCTGTAAAATCACACACGAGTGTGAGACATATCATATGTCAAAATTTACTAGATTGCCTTTTCAACCCTCTCAATCTAGAGCAACTGAGGCATTTGAGATTGTACATTCAGATGTATGGGGACCAGCGCCCTTAGATTCGTTTGACGGCTATAGGTTCTATGTTACTTTTGTAGATGACTTCACTCGAATCACCTGGGTGTATCTATTGAAATTCAAAAATGAAGTTTTTAAGTTTTTCAAAGATTTTCATAATCTGGTCACAAATCAATTCTCATCAAAAGTTTGTATTCTAAGGTCAGATAATGGCACTGAATTTACATCCAAAATCATGACTGAGTATCTTAGTTCTCATGGCATCCTTCATCAAACCAGTTGCGTGGGAACACCACAACAAAATGGCATTGCAGAACGGAAAAATAGAGACTTACTTGACAAAGCTAAGGCTTTGATGTTTCAAACAAATGTTCCAAAAAGATTATGGTCCCAAGGAATTCTAACTGCAGCATACATTATAAACAGATTGCCCAGCAGTGTATTAAACTTCAAATCTCCCTTTGAAGTTTTGAAATGTTGGAAGATTGATATAACACATCTGTGAGTATTTGGTTGTACATGCTATGTACATGTTCAGTCGAACCAATGTGATAAGCTGGATCCTAGGGCAATCAAATGTGTGTTTCTGGGGTACTCATCTACCCAAAAAGGCTACAAGTGTTACAATCCAAAAACTTGGATGTATTTCAGGGGGAGAACAATTTTGAGCTATTCCCTACACCAATTCCAGTTGAAGTTGCAGCAAAAAACTTTGATCAGCAACCTGTGGACACAGAGGAGGTGCAAGCTGACTTAAATTCTCAAGATCAGCATCAAGAAGTGCAGGCAAATACTCAACCTCGCAAAAATCCACTACGTACCAGACGTCTGCCACTAAGACTCCAAGAATGTGTGACTTATGCATCACGATATCCTCTAGATCAGTTTGTTCACTTCAACAACGCATTTTTCAGTCAAATGGCCAAAGAATTCGAACCAAGAAACTTTGCGGAAGCCAATCAATCACTGGTTTGGAGGAGAGCTATGCATGATGAACTTAAAGCTCTTGATGACAATAGAACCTGGAGCATAGTCAAGCTTCCTAAATGGCAGAAAATTGTAGGGGCAAGATGGATCTACAAAATGAAGTTCAACTCTAATGGTTCGATTGAACAACATAAGGCAAGGTTAGTTGCTTGTGGCTTCACTCAAACTTTTGGGGTTGATTATAAGGAGACCTTTCCTCCCGTTACTAAAATGAACACTGTTCGATTATTGTTATATGTTGTTGTGAATTATGTGTGGTCTCTCTATCAAATGGATATAAAGAATGCCTTCTTGCATGGTGATCTCGAAAAGGACGTGTATATGAGACTACCGCCTGGACATCCACGTGAAAGTGAACGTGGAATGGTATGTAAGCTTCACAAGGCCCTATATGGCTTGAAACAATCTCCACGTACTTGGTACTCGAAGCTGAGCTCAGTTCTCCTTGCATCGGGTTTCAAGTGAAGCCATGTAGACTCCTCCTTATTTGTTCAAAATGGTAAGGCTGGAAAATTGGCCGTGCTCGTGTATGTGGATGACTTAATCATCACCGGAGATAATATGGACGAGATCAACTCTCTCAAGTCAGCCCTACACAATGTGTTTGCCATCAAAGATCTTGGACCATTGAAGTATTTTCTTGGGATAGAAATGGACAGCTCCTCCACGGGTCTTTTCTTAAATCAACGCAAATATGCTATTGATCTGCTTGATGAGGTTGGCATGAAATATTGCAAGCCTGCACACACTCCACTTGATAGCAGACTTAAAATGGATGTCGAAGGAGAAGCTCTTTCAGATATTTGTGCTTATCAACGACTTGTGGGTAAGCTCATCTACCTCACCATCACAAGACCAGATCTCTCTTATGCAGTAAGTTTGGTAAGTCAATTTATACATTCTCCTACTACTCATCATCTCCATGTTGTCAAAAGGATCCTACGCTACTTGAAGGGCTCAGTTGATCGAGGAATAGCTATGAAGAATAATGGTCACTTCAAACTTGTGGGATACTCCGATTTTGACTGGGCAGTAAATGCTATTGATCGAAAATCCGAAAATCCACAACTGGATACTGTACATTTATCGGAGGCAATCTGATCACTTGGAAAAGTAAGAAACAAAATGTCATTGCTCGATTTAGTGCCGATCTAGCGCCGAGGCTGAATACCGCGCTATGGCATCCACAGCTTGTGAGCTCATCTGGTTAAAGACGTTGTTGGGTGACTTAGGAATTGCGTGCAATGAGCCAATACACCTACGTTGTGACAGCCAGGCTGCCATGCATATTGCAGCCAACCCGGTGTTCCACGAACACACCAAACATATTGAAGTGGATTGCCACTTTGTTCGTGATAAAATTCAGTCCAAAATAATTGAGACTCTGTACACTCGATCAAGTGATCAGCTAGCAGACCTATTTACCAAGATCCTTGCTTCCGCTTAGTTTCAACGTCTTCTATCCAAGCTTGGCTCAAGGAGTTTCCTCGATCCAGCTTGAGGGGGAGTATTGGAAGTTTTCTGATTTTCTGATTTTCTGATTTCTTGTTCTCTGTAGTGTATCTCTTGTTTTCTGCAATTTCTTGATTCAATGCTACAGCTGTTCCTTGTTTTAAGGTCCTAGTTTTAAGGCTTTTAGTTAGGATAGTTTTGTGGTTAAGCAGTACACAGCCCTTAGGTCTGTTGATACTTAGAATGCTGCTATCAGTCCTTTGGTCTGCTGGTTCCTAGCTTGCTATGTCCTTCTCTATTTATATCTCCTGTATCTTGTTCAATTCTTATGACTAAGAAATACAACACATTCAAAATTCTTCAAGTTAAGCTGAAAGTCATTCACTCAAGCAGCAGACTGATCACGATTTGGTCCTCCAAATATGGGTCTCATGTAGGCATCATCAAACCTCCTCCAATAAGAATGTATGGTGTGCACAGGCCTCTCGATCAACATTGACAAATTATCCTTTGCACGACTGATATTGGTCTCAGCAGATTCGTCAAAGGAGAGTAAAGGAAGGTTCAAGTCCTCCGACATGTCCTTTGACTCTTTCCGGTTGAGGTTGCTAGTTGTAGTGTGGGGAAGCAGATAAGTTATAAGCGGCTTCGTAAGAAAGCCAAACACCTAATGTCAAAATGATAGCATTATAAACATTTGGAGCTCCAAAATTCATGCTTCCTACAATTTTAATCAACATTCTGGTAAAAATAACAAATCCTATACAATAAGATAGTTGTTCACAATTAGTTGACAGTAAAACTACATACCAGTGTACTGAAGAGGACGATAATAATGGTGTTAGTAACCATCGTAGCATTGATTGGATCCCATGTGACACCAGAATATGTGAACTTCACGACAACGAATATGGTAACTTACGTTAGAGTTCATCCTACCGATAACTTCAAATAGAAAGGTTACACACACACACACACACACCTGTTTAAAAGCCAAAGCAATAGAGACAGCTCCTCTTATCAACCCAGCCCACCATATGATTACCTGCATTCAATTTCAGTTTCAAATTCTTTTCTAAATACATCAGAATAGGACCATCAGCTTATCTGGAGATACTAAACTGGCTTCTAAATGAAATCGAAGATGATCTCTCAGCCCGCCTATTCATGTAATTGGAGATTGCTGAGAGAGGGAACTAACCTGGCTTCTAAATGAAATCGAAGATGATCTCTCAGCCCGCCTATTCATGTAATTGGAGATTGCTGAGAGAGGGAATACAAATGCAGCACGTCCAAGCAATATTAATGCGAGTATCGTACTATAGATGCCCAATGACTCCCCCAAACTGCAATAATAAAAAGTTTAAGAAAAATCGATTTTGTAGACTTGATTAAAATGATTTTATTACGGCATATGGAATTTTAGGTGGAAGAGTGAGTACCTTAATGTAGTTATCTTCCACTTCTCAATGTCGAGAGCATCCATTCCCACATACAGAAATATGAATGTTTCCGCTATAAATGACAACATTGCAAATACATGCCTAAAAAATGATGAGGTACATGAGAGCAATAAGATGAGATTTGTTGCACTGAAAAGGAACTAAAAATACCAAAATGAAACAAGATTTTTTTCTAAAATCTGTTGTGATTTGTCCATACATGCCTGGTAGTGATTCTTGAACTTTCAGTGACATTATGCCATGCGTAGTGCGACATGAGAATCCCACAAAAGAAAACAGTGAGAATTCCACTCAGGTCTAACAGCTGCATATCAATTAAAATTAGGTAGGTTTTCAGCTACATAGTAAAATAGCAAACCGGCCAGCTTCCAAGTACATTTGGGCTCGTCTGGTGAGTGAGATTGGATTGGATAGAATAACTCATCAAATTTAATGTATTATGAATATGAAAATGGATGTGTTTTCATCGTAAGGGTATTAGAGGGAGTAGACATAGAAGAAAACCACATCCATTTTTACAATCCTGTCTAATCCTCGTACAATGAAACCACAGCCATTTTTACATTCAAAATACATTGAATTTGAAGAGTTATCCAATCCTTCTCACCAAACGTGGCCAATTTCTCCACAAATTATAAGTACATCGAATAAAAGAATATGTGGGATTAGATTCAAGTGCGTGCGAACTATTGAGCTTTGGAAAATGAAACAAAATAAAAGAGACATTAGTAAGCTGAATGAACTTTCAAATTGAAGCACAATCCGTTACCTCCGCCACCATGTAAGACAGGTAAGCCATTAGAACCATTAAGGAAATCTCTCGGATGCTTGAATGCCTGCAAAGGAGTATAAATAAATATGTTTATAGAACTATAGATAGTGAATGATAACCGGACATGTGAATCGGCCACTAACCTTCCAAAGCATAATGTTTTAAGGGCATAAGCTGCTACAAGTCCAAACTGAAAATAACATAAGAAACAAATTTGAAATCAGATAAGTGGGCATGGGCACAATTTACAATTATGGGTGGTCACATGGTAAACTTAAACTTACTGCAATTCCAAGAGCAGTGCTTGTGGAGAATAAGTATAGGAAATCTCCAATGAGACGAAGTGCGTTTGCACCTTTAAGCTTACTAACATCGATATTTTGAACTGCATTGAACAGAACAACTGCTGTTGCATCATTCACGACTCCTTCCCCAAAGACTAGGCTGTACAGTAAGGGAGTTTCATCTTGATGAAGAACCTACGTTGGATAGAATATCTCAGATCAAACATCCAAATATTGGAGCAGCTAGCTGGCCCAAATTAAATGAAACAGAACATCTAAAACAGGACAAACCTGCAGCGTACACACGGTATCAGTTGACGAAAAAATTGTGCCTAGAGCTGGTTCAATACAAATGGTTGACGTACCCCAGAACTTATGAGTGACATATTAAAATATAGCATGCAAATCTTTGAGATCATATGATACAAATGAATAGCGAATGGTTTCATGAACAAGCTGGTCAGTTCTCACCGAAATAGTCTCGTGCATTGAGGCCAACAAAACCCACCTTAGGGAACAGCCACCAGGTACCTATTAATGTGACACGAAATAGTTGGAAAAAATTGAGGAATTGACAGTAAACTAGTATATATGGGAAATTAGGTATTATGAAATAAAAAATATTACCAACTGTTATGGTGAAGGTTGAAATGAAAACACCAATGACCCCGAACATCATGATGGTTAGGAAGTTTTGGAAAATTTTTTTCTTCTTGACCTGGAACCTGAGAATTGACAAGGTAAGTAATTTAATTTGTGCGTAAGATGGCATGAAGCCAAGAAGAAAAGTAAAGTAATGCATGAAGCCAAGAAGAAAAGTAAAGTAATGCATGAAGCCAAGAAGAAAAGTAAAGTAATGCATGAAGCCAGGAAGAAAAGTAAAGTAATGCAGTAAGGAAGGTGAATTACCCGGCATTGAATATTATGGGTGGCAGTAGATATATAAAGAACAACTCTTCATTAAATCTAAGGATGTGAGAACTCCTCCCCTTGCTCACAAGCAAAATTATTGTTCCAGCTATACATCCCTGTTTCAAATTCAAAATGCAAATTGAACACATACACAACTTTTACGCAAAATTGGGCACACAACATACTTAGAGGAGAGGGGATTCAAATGGCACAATCATAAAAAATAAAAAATAAATTACAGAACAAGGTAGACATGCAAAATGGGAGTGTGGAATTCAGGAATTGAATTGTAGAAGAGTTAATTACTATGAGAATGGCAGTAATGGATTCGTTGACCCATCGATTTTCTTCGAGGAGGTGGCCGATGAGGAGGCAAAGACACAGAACCGCCACGAAGAGTGAGATTGGTATCACCTGCGGATGCTCGCGGGCTAAGTTGCTCATCGCTAACTCATACGCCCCCGCCATTTATGCTATTCGATACTAACAACCACTTAGCTACCTAGCTAGGCCTCTTTCTATCTCTTCGACATTCCCTCAAACGACGTCGTACATTTCTGTCTGATAATCTCACTCACTACTAACCATCTCTTTCTCTCTGTGACTGTGAGAGAGACAAAAACGAGGTAAGCCAAGGTATTGGTTCCTGGTTTGTTAGCCTGCAAAACCCAACTGTTTGTTTTTTTGATCAAGAAAAACCCAATTGTTGTTGAGTGCTGTTCACAGTTGGAGTTGACACGTAGTACAAAATGCATGGGAGTGACACGAGGCACAATAAAGTATAGCCACCGACAAGCTTCACTCGGACAGAGTCAGAGCCCAACTGAAACATAGTCGAAAACTTAGTGGGAAGAGCAAGATGCTGCCAAAACTTAGCGGGTCAAAAACATAGTCGATCGATCGAACGAAAAAAAAGGGACGGGCCAGATGCTAAAGTGGGCTTAGCCCACTTGAAATTGATGGTCCAAAGATAAAATTTAAATTGACTGAGAACCTTTGCATTTAGGCTTCACGTATTTCGCCGTATTTTAGTAAGTATAGGCCTGTTGATGCAGAAATTGTCCATGTAGGAATTGACCGTTGAGTTTCTATACACACAGGAAACTCTATACACACAGGAAACACTTGAGGTTATGGTTGAATCCCAAAATGGGGGTTCACGCTCCGATACTTAAGTTGACCATTGAGTTTCTATACACACAGGAAACACCTGAGGTTATGGTTGAATCCCGAAATGGGGGTTCACGCTCCGATACTTAAGACAGCTTAATCGAGAGAATAAACTGAAAAACTAATTATGAGAATAATTATGAGGTACCTGAGTTGTGAGGAGATGTCATCTATTTATAGTGGAGACCTAGGGGTCTTCGGAGCTTCTGATTGGTTGAAGCAGTTTCCAATCAATAAGTAATCATAATTAGGAAAGATTTAGGATTGACTTTTAATAATAAATAATTCGCTAGGAGGTTATTTATTAGGAGTAGGAAAATAAGTTTTAATTAATTAAGTAATCCTTTTAGGAAAGGAAGTTTACTCATTAATTGAATCCTACTTGGAAAATGATCTCAAAGAGATGTCTTTTATTATATGATATAATTCCTATTAATAAATATATTTAGCTGGTAAATATATTTAATTAATACGCAGTAATTATATCTCAATAATGATTCCACCAAGGGCAAAATTGTCATTATATAAATTATGGGCCACGTGGTAGCTCCACAATTTTTGGACGAATTTTGCTCCCACAAATGCCCCCACATCCCTTAGGAATTCAGGGAATCCTAATGGAAGTAATTTTTTGCGGTTCCGATAATCCATCGCCTTTTGATGCTTCTATGTAAGAAGGCTCAACTGCTTCTATGGAAGAGGGCTTAATTGCTTCTATGGTAGAAGGCTATGATGCTTTCGTAAAGGAAGGCTTGTATGCTTCGCAAAACGAAGGTTTTGGTGCTTCTGTAGAGGAAGGTTTGGGTGTTTCGCGGGGCGAAGTCTTTGATGCTTCCATAGAGGAAGGCTTGAATGTTTCACAAGGCAAAGACTTGATTTGTTGCTTCCATGCAGGAATACTTGAATACTTCGCAATGCGAAGGCTTTGATGCTTCTGTGGAGGAAGGCTTGAATTGCTTTGCAGGACGAAGACTTTGATGCTTGTTGTACAAATAGCAACCTAAAAATTACGCAACTATATGCACGTTTTAACTCGCAAGTGCACAAGATAAGACAAATAGTATAGAAAGCAAATACGAGATCATTCTCACGAGGACTGGATTAATATGTGTTTAAAATTGATTTTCTAGAACTACTAACTAAATGGCACAAACTAAGAATGCAAAAGTGAAAGAAAACCCTAAAAAAACTTATTTCAAAACCCTAAGATTTCTAATCAAAGTTAATGTGCAATACACGAAGGCATTCGGTGTTCAAAAGGATGATTTTAAGATGATTTTGAAAACTGAAAATTTCAAAAAAAAATATTAAAAACAGCGTTTGATTAAAAATAGAATTGAATTGAGGTTAAAACAATGAGAAAACCAGTTAGGGATTCGATGTTCACCGCTAATCTTCTTCCTTAAGCAAACGACAAGCACAATGCTACAAAACAAATTTTAAATGCTCATGTTTGTCAACCTAAATGCATGATATCTACTCTTTAAATTATTGATTTCCCTAAGCAACAAGTTAGGCATGGGTATCTACGCTAACTCTTTTCATTCTTAAAGTGTTTAGCATGGTATCTATTAAGTTGCACTTTAAGAACGCATAACACAATGGAAATCGACAAACACACAACTCCTAGAACATGATATCTATTCTAGTTATTCATGATGATTAATTTCAAGAACTTATAACTAGTTCTTTTGTTACTCTCACAGGCACAAGATTCGGTCATCTAAATTTACCTATGTAACAAACTCAATACACAGCATGCATATGGTGATCAAGCATAACATAACGTATGTAAAGAGTAAAATATAATATGAAATTAATCAATTAAGCATCACAAAAGTAGTTTACAGCAAAGGCATATCGAAATCCTTAAAGAAACATGATTAGGGCTTCAATCGAGCCCTAACTAAAGTACTTAGTTACCCATAATTTAAATAGATAGCAAGAACATAAAAAACAGAAAATAAAAAGAGGAAGAAGATAGCTCTTGGTGTGGCTGCTGGGATTGAGGCTGAAGGCAACGCTGCTGCTGCCCAATTGTGTGAGGTAGAGGGAGTCACTGCTGTGCAGAATTGAGGGAGAGAGAGAGACGCTGCTGCCAAGTCCAAGGTGTGGGCGTTGTTGCAAATTGAGGTGAGGCAGAGAAAAGTCCCTGCTGCCGAATTGAGGGCTCCCAATGTTTCTCCAGTTTTTCTAGGGAGAAAAAGAGTTGTTTCTTCAAAAGTGAGATAGAGAGAGAGACGTTTCTGCCTTTTTGTGTGGGAGAATGACTCTTTGCTGGCTACCTTTTTGTCTTCCTTGCGCGTTTTCCTCTTGTCCCATGTATGTGTCTGTCCCTTTGCTGCCCATAATTGATGTGGGTGTTAATTTCCTTAATGAGGGAGAGAGACGTTACTGTTTGCATTCGCTGCTCAATCAATCCTCAAGCTGTGGCTGCTCCTCTCCCTTTATTTTTTTATCTTCCTTTTTCTGATCAAAACGCTTCCTCCCGTAACCCTAATAAACTAGGCCTCTAGTCGTCCAAGCCTGATAAGGATTAGAAAACTTAAAATAGAAGGAATGTTGAATTCCAGCTCAGCCTGACCTTGCTATACTAAAACGGCCATAACTCATTCTAGAAAACTCCAATTCACAAACCATAAAATTATCTAGAAACTAGACTTCCGTATCTTTCCAACGATATATGGCCCATCAGCTAGTTCTTCCCGAGCAGGTGCAGTTAATTTTGAGAAGTTGAAATATCTGCTGAAGTCTGTTTCAAAGTTTCCTCATTAGATTTCCAAAGCAGCACTCATTAACTCCTTTTGTAACGTTGCTTCTAAAAATCCCACAAAACACGAAAACAAGCTAAATATTAAGAAAACATAGGAAACATGCTAAGAAAAGCATAAGAAAACAAGATAAAACGTCGCATAAATATGCTCCTATCAAATCCCCCCACACTTAAGCTTTTGCTAGTCCTCGAGCAAAACATAAACAAATAATGAAAGAAAAACAAAGACTCAATGATTCAATGTAAACCTTCCAACATTTTTCTCATAGATTTTCAATGGATCATGACATATTAAGATTCATCATAAGCATAAGAATTGGTCCACATGATTTGAGAGTTAATACACCTTCATAGAAATCATACACATACTCACAATGAAATCAATCAAAGAAAAAGTATAAAGAGAGACACATTTTGCAAAGAATTAGCTCAAAATTCACACCGAATAAGCTCTGATTTTACCTCATATTTTCTGGTTAAGTCACTCTTCCTATACTAGTTTTATGTGAGAGGATTGATGTAAAATGGAAACAAATTGCTCACATATGATATAACAAGAAAGAAAGGCACTTTCAGAAATTTTCTTATGAATATGACTCATGAAAGGAATGCTACTACTTGAATGCAAGAACAAGTGACATCATATGCTCATACTTCATTCAAATCTCCACATATTGATATAAACACAACAAACAAGATCAAAAGGTCTTTATGAGGATTGTAATGAGGCCAAAGGGTAAGGGGTTAAAGAAAGAATGGATATGGATAACACAAGGTTCTTAAAGAAATAGTAGAAGCATGCAATGATGTTAGAGACATAAGAACTTGTATCACTATCAAGGCTTAAAAATCATGTAAGTACCGAGCAAATACATACACTCAATGGCCGATTTGAACATTATGGACCATACTTCAACAATCAATACATGTACGGTTAGGGCATAATTATCAGTTCAAACACAATGCCAATTTTGTTCTCTTTTTTTTTTTTTTTTTTAATTTTTAATTTTATTTTGGACCGACGCAAAAATCAATGGAAAAGACAAGTGTTTCCCCAGCCCCGCCACACTTAAATCTAACATTGTCCTCAATGTTTGAAAGTTAAGGTATACACAATGAAGCATTTAAGGAAGGAGAAACAAGTGACGACACACACAAAGAAAATAAAATAAAATAAAATAAAACAAAACAAACGAAGGCAAAGTTAACGACAAAGAAGGACAGGGTGAGAGAAAGCAAATCTGATTGTCAGTGATTGTTGAGTGCCAAAACTGTCATCATCCTCTTCGCATGAATTATCTCCCAACTTCCCTTTGGGTTACCTCCCAAGTATTGCTAAGTTTATAGTCTTCAGCAAGACTGTTGGACTCTCATGCAATGTAATGAACAGGTTGGAGAGTCACATCCTCCTCTCTAGGCTCAAAGCTCATCTCAATATAGGGCTTTATTCTGTGCCCATTCACCATGAATGTCTGATTCTTCTCTTTGCTATGAACCTCCAAAGCTCCATGAGGGAAAACTTTTGTAACAACATAAGGACCATACCACCTAGACTTGAGCTTACCAGGGAAAAGTCTCAATTTTGAATTGTAGATCAACACCTTTTGTCCCACATGAAACTCCTTCCTAACTAGCCGCTTATCATGATACGCCTTGTTCCGTTCCTTATACAACTTAGCATTCTCATATGCATCATACCTCAACTCTTCAAGCTCATTCAGCTGTAACTTCCTCTTGTCACCTACTTGTTGCATATCATAGTTGAATTTCTTAATATCCCAATATGATCTATGCTCCAACTCCACTGGTAGGTGACATGCCTTCCCAAAGACTAGACGATATGGGGACATGCCAATGGGGCTCTTGTACGCAGTCCGATATGCCCACAATGCATCATTCAAGCGTAGAGACCAATCCTTCCTTCTAGTATTCACTGTCTTCTCTAGGATGATTTTGATCTCTCTATTGCTTATCTCCACTTGACCACTGGTTTGAGGATGATATGGAGTGCCAACCTTATGTGTGATCCCATATTTCTTCATTAAGGAAGCAAAAGCCTAGTTGTTGAAGTGGCTACCTCCATCACTAATTATCGCCCTTGGTGTCCCAAACCTAGTAAAGATGTTATCCTGCAAGAACTTCACAACAACTTTGTGATCATTAGTTTTTTAGGGAACAACCTCGACCCATTTAGATACATAATCCACACCCACAAGAATATATAAATAACCAAATGAGTTAGGAAATGGACCCATGAAGTCGATACTCCACACATCAAAGAGCTCCACCACTTGAATGTTTTACAATGGCATCTGATTTCTAGAAGAGATGTTCCTTGTTCGTTGGCATCTGTCACAAGAGCTGCAAAACCAAAAAGCATCTTTAAACACATTAGGCCAATAGAACCCAGATTGTAATACCTTAAGTGCTGTTCTCTTCGCTCCAAAGTGTCCTCCACATGCAAACTGATGACAATGTTGGAGAATGCTCATATGCTCCTCCTCTAGAACACACCTTCTGATAATTTGATATGGACAAAATTTGAACAACTAGGGCTCGTCCCAATAGTAGTGCCTAGACATAGACACTAATTGCTTCCTTTCTTGGCTAGACATACCTGGAGGAAAAACCTTAGTAGTTATATAATTAACAATATCTGCATACCATGGAAGTTGTAAATCAATTGCAAATAATTGCTCATCTGGAAAGTTTTCACTCAAGGGAAGCTTGTTCCCTTCTTCATCATGAAGTAACCTGGACAAGTGATCTGCAACCACATTCTCACTACCCTTCTTGTCCTTAATCTCAAGATCAAATTCTTACAGTAAGAGCACCCATCTAATCAACCTAGGCTTAGCATCTTTCTTATCAAACAAAAATCTCAAAGCAGCATGATCAATAAAAACAATAACTTTAGAACCAATCAAGTAGGACCTAAACTTCTCTGAAGCAAAAATAACAGCTAACAATTCTTTTTCAGTAGTAGAATAATTAAGCCGAGCATCATTCAAAGTTCTAGAAGCATAATAAATAGCATGAGTTACCTTGTTAACTTTCTGACCTAGAACAGCGCCCATAGCATAATCACTGGCGTCACATATGAGCTCGAATGGGAGGTTCCAATTTGGTGCCATCATAATGGGTGCATATGTGAGTAGCTCTTTCAATGTGTTAAAGGCATTCATGCGCTCTTCTGTCCACACAAACTCAACATCTTTAGACAATAGCGCACAAAGAGGTCTAGACATTTTAGAGAAATCTTTTATGAATCTTCTGTAAAACCCTGCATGCCCTAGAAAACTTCTCACACCCTTCACAGATGTAGGAGGAGGTAATTTTGATATGATGTCAATCTTTGCCTTGTCCATCTCAATGCCCCTGCTAGATATTGCATGACCTAAAACAAGACCTTGTTGTACCATGAAATGGCACGTCTCCCAATTCAACACTAGATTGCATTCCTCACATCTCTTCAGAACAAGCTGCAAATGGTTAAGACAATCATCAAAGTTAGAACCAAAAACACTGAAATCATCCATAAATATCTCTATAAATCTCTCCACCATGTCTGAAAATATGCTCATCATGTACCTCTGGAATGTGGCAGGTGTATTACACAAACCGAATGACATCCTTCTGTATGCAAATGTGCCAAAGGGGCATGTGAACGTGGTCTTCTCCTGATCCTCTAGTGCTATAGCTGTAAGGACCCTTCCCGAATTTCTCCTCTAAACCCGGAAAGAACCCTTATCCCGTATGATAGCTCTTTTACCTCAAAATTTAAATACCCGAAATACCCTTTGTTCTTGAATAATTTTTTATTAAACCTTATAAGGTTCCCGACAGAACCTCTGTACTTACTGATCACTCTTACTTGTCAGACGCAGGATAGTATACAGGTCAAAGTCAAGACCTCGGAACAGTGGTGGTTCAAATAGGAATACCCTATGACACCAAATGTCAGTAGGTCAGACACTGCTGACATCTCTACTGGAATACCACAAGACAACCGACTAGTCAGATACTTGTGAACCAACCATAATTCGTCCCTCTAGGTCACCGCCCACACCAACCCACATACCCGGCTGACGAAGTATTTTCATAGGTTGATTATGCCCATGACAATTGTCGTCTGGTTCATATTAGAGCTGGATATATCCTCGACTATCATATCGTATCATCAGCCGGTATAACCTTCGGCTACCATAACATATCAGTCGGCATATCTCTCGACTATCATATCCCTAGCCACCAGGGTATCCCTTGGGGTGTGCTAGTCATGTATCATAACATATCAGTCGGCATATCTCTCGACTATCATATCATATCAGTCGGCATCTCTCGACTATCATAACATATCAGTCGGCATCTCTCGACTATCATAACATATCAGTCGGCATCTCTCGACTATCATATCCCTAGCCACCAGGGTATCCCTTGGGGTGTGCTAGTCATGTATCATATCATATCAGTCGGCATATCTCTCAACTATCATATCATATCAGTCGGCATCTCTCGACTATCATAACATATCAGTCGGCATCTCTCGACTATCATATCCCTAGCCACCAGGGTATCCCTTGGGGTGTGCTAGTCATGTATCATATCATATCAGTCGGCATATATCTCGACTATCATATCATATCAGTCGGCATCTCTCGACTATCATAACATATCAGTCGGCATCTCTCGACTATCATAACATATCAGTCGGCATCTCTCGACTATCATATCCCTAGCCACCAGGGTATCCCTTGGGGTGTGCTAGTCATGTATCATATCATATCAGTCGGCATATCTCTCGACTATCATATCATATCAGTCGGCATCTCTCGACTATCATAATATATCAGTCGGCATCTCTCGACTATCATAACATATCAGTCGGCATCTCTCGACTATCATATCCCTAGCCACCAGGGTATCCCTTGGGGTGTGCTAGTCATGTATCATATCATATCAGTCGGCATATCTCTCGACTATCATATCATATCAGTCGGCATCTCTCGACTATCATAACATATCAGTCGGCATCTCTCGACTATCATAACATATCAGTCGGCATCTCTCGACTATCATAACATATCAGTCGGCATCTCTCGACTATCATAACATATCATATCATTATATTGGAGGTTCACCGGGTTCACCGCTAACAACGGATCCTCGTCCCGAGTCCTGGCCTCCCTCAAATCAATGTTTATCTTGGAGGTTCATCGGGTTCACCGCTAACAACGAATCCTCATCCCGAGTCCTGGCCTCCCTCAAATCAAAACCCAAATCATTGACTCAATAATTTCCACGTCAAAATGTTATCAAACCGAGTCTAAAACCATGATATTTCTCAAATCATACTTTAACTGAAATAGTGGAAAACATGTGTCTAGAAATCATTTCTAACATTCAGAAATTCAATGCCACAATACATAACCGTATTTACACAATGATATTTTTATGCATGCATTTCAGTTTATAAAACAAAGTCCACTCACAAACATCAACCAACCCTTAATTCATGGACGCTCTAGCCCAAGCAACACATGCACAATAACGACCCAACTACCCAACTACCTTGACTTCCCGAGCTCAAAACCCGCTAATACGGTCAATCATTACCGCTGGGATTGCACAAAACAACCTCTAAACGACGTCCGATCAACCTCAAACCTGTACCAACAGATTCGGAACATCGAAACTAGTTACCACGCGCCGCCGTGACCTCAGTATCGGCTCCACGCGCCGTCGGAAGGTCGGCACACGCGCCCACGCGCTCTCACGCGCCGGTCACGCGCCTGCTACAGTGTTCACGCGCCTGGACCGGTCCAACCCGGTCCAGCTCAACCTGACCCGATCCAACTCGACCCGACCGATTCAACTCGACCCGACCGGTTCACTCAACCCGACCGGTTCACTCAACCCGACCGGTTCACTCGACCCGACCGGTCACCGGTGACTCGCCGGAGAAGACGACCGGACTGCCGTCTGTCGCCGGAGGCTAGCCGGAAAAGATGACCGGACCGCCACCTCTGCCGCCGTCTGGTTCGCCGGAATCCCCCATTTCCGGTCGAAACTTCAAGGTTTTCTAACTTCTTCATTTCTTAACCGTTTTTCACGATCTACACATGAAAATTTATCTACGTTTCACCAGGAATCCAAATTTGAGGTCAAAGTTCCGAGATCGTACCTGGTTTGGCCGGAAAACGGCCGAGAAGGTTCGGTTCACCTCCCTCCTCCGTCTGTCGCCTAAGGCGGTGCTCCCGCTCCAATAGCTACCCCAAAATGCTCGTGGGGTCCCGGGGAAGATCCTCCCGACCTTGGTTTTGCTCAAATCGGATCGAAATCCATCCGATGAAAATCAATTTTCCTTGTTCACACGGGGGGGTTTTCGGGTAGGAGAGAGAGAGACCGAATTGACCAATCTCCCGAGGAGAGAGAAAAATATCTACTATATAGTTCCAACTTCTCCAAAATTACCAAACTGCCCCTGAAGCTTCTAGACCCGTAACGAACTCATCGAGTCTCCGTTTTCCGCGTGCCGCCTGTCTACGAACTCGTGAGTTCGAGACCTACGCAACGACCCAATAAAAATTCCCAAAAGTACTGCCAGTCAAAAAGTGACTCCCGAACCCGTCCAAAACTGAGGGTAAAATTGTCCAATTCTCAAAATAATTTAATTTCTGGTCCGTGTCGTTACAATAGCAATCTGATTATAACCACTATAACCATCTAGAAAACAGTAATGACTACGACTTGCTAACTTTTCTAACATCTGATCAATAAAGGGAAGAGGAAAATGATATTTCCTGGTTTCATTGTTGAGCTTTCTGTAATCAATGCAGACTCTCCAACCTGTGGTGAGCCTGGTAGGAACAAGCTCATTCTCTTCATTCTTCATCACTGTGATTCCACTCTTCTTAGGCACAATATGAACTGGACTTACCCATTTGCTATCTTAGATCGGGTAGATGATGCCAACATCCAAGAGCTTAAGAACCTCTGCTCTCACTACTTCCTTCATGTGTGGGTTAAGCCATCTCTGAGCATCCCTGTTAGGCTTTGCAATATCTTCAAGAAGGATTTTGTGCATGCACTTGGATGGATTTATGCCTTTGATGTCGGCAATGGTCCACCCTAATGCAGTCTTGTACTATCTAAGAACTCTCAACAACTTCTCTTGCTCCACCAAACTCAAGTTTGCAGAAACTATCACTGGTAATGTCTGGTTCTCTCCCAAGTAAGCATACTTCAATTGTTCAGGTAGTTGCTTCAATTCTAGATCTGGTGCCCTGACAATAGAAGGGACAAGAGCAGTATTAGTAGACATAAGAGTTTCAAAGGAAGGTACATACTTACTTGGATAAGGCATAGAAGCCTCAAGATAATGCACAACTTCATGGAGGTCTATCTCTGTAACATCACATCCACGTTCATAATTCAGCCTTGTGAGGTTGTGGGCTATGCATGATTCCAAAGGGTCAATGCTATTTACCTGAAACACTTGCTCAACAACACTTCCTACCACACCAATCTTGAAACAATCATGGTTGTCATATGGCAATTTGATAGTGTCAGACAACATGAATTCTATCTTCTTACCATTAACTTTCATGCATATAGTACCATTTTTCACACTTATCTTCATATCAGCAGTTACCATAAAGGGTCTACCAAGAATAATAGGTAATGAAGATGGCATAGGGGAATCTTCCATATCCAGAACAACCAAATCAGCAGGCAAAATAAATTCATTTACCTAAACCAAAACATCCTCTAATATACCTCTAGGTCTTCTGATGCTTCTATTTGCCAATTGCAATATAATTGAGGTTGGTTTGAGCTCCCCCAACCTCAACTCCTCATAAACGGTATAAGGCATCAAGTTAATGATTGCTCCTAAATCAAGCAAAGCACGTTCAAAAAGACGATCACCAACCCTGCAAGGAATAGTAAAACTACCAAGATGTCGTTGTAGGGTGAGAATTCATCCATTACGTAGAACATCTATGATGAGATGATGGGTGGCGAATGGACATCGAGCTAGAGAGTTTCGGCAATCATGCTGGTGGAGTCGTTGAAACCTCGCAATGAGATTGCTTTCTTTGTAATGAAGCTTTCTAACCCCATTTTGCGCACTGTTTCCAAGTTGAGAAGATTTGCAGCGCTTCCTTCGTCCACGTGAATTCAATCAACATGCGCATGGGCGATCTATATTGAAATGATGAGTGCATCGTCGTGCGGCCAGTCGAAGCTGGCTTTGTCTTTGAGGGAGAACCCAATAGAGATGTCGTCGGCGATCCCGGAGGTGGCAGCGGCGTGGGAGGCTTGGGGGATGGCCAAAGCGTCCCAAACTTTCCTCTTTTTTTTCTTGGAAGTGGTTCCAAGTAGCTTCGAATCGGCGATGATAATGTTTATATGAATGGTCTTAGAGGGTAGCTCCTTAGGGCTCTTGTCCCCAACACGTTTAACAGCTTTTCTGATGACGTACTCGGTGCAGTGTCCCTCCTTTATGAGATTTTGGAGGTATTTCTCGAAAGTTTTACAAGTGTTGATGGTGTGACCATAGCAATATTGGTAAGAACACCACCTCGTCTTGTCATCTTTTTCTTGGTCCCCCTTGACAGGTGACGGCTTTTTAAACCAAAATTTGTCTTTGATCTCGATATAGATATGACTGGTAGGCACTCCGAAGTGCGGGTTCAACCTTCCGATGAAAGGGGCGTCAGAAGATCGATCAACCTTTAGCTTGTTGGATTTTCTGAATAGAGATCGTGAGTGGCGTCATCCATGGGTGGCGTCGAGCTCTCAGTGAGCTTTTCGTCCATCCTGGTGTCCTCCGTGGTGCATGCCGCTATCCTTTTGTCCTCCCAAGAAGCATGTCGCTTAGCTAGGGAGAGCATTTTGGTAAGAGTGTGGGCATTGTTCATCACAATGTCTCCGTAGAGTTGGCTATCTAGGGGTAGCCCCTGTTTGAAAGCCATTGAAGCAACAAGGTCACTGCAGCCTACGATGCGAGACTTCTCTTCGCAGAATCTTCGGATGTATTGGCTAAAAGACTCCTTGGATCTCTTTCTCACGAAGAAGAGGTGATCATCTTTTACTTCGACATTGAGAAGTTGTGAATACTCCTTCACAAATGCAAGTGCTAGTTCCTCGAAGGAGGCAATGGATCTCCAGGGGAGATGGTTAAACCAAGTCATTTTTGGACCTTGAAGCGAAGCTTGAAACACTTTGCACAAGAGTGCCTCGTTGTGCCGGTATGGCACCATTACGCTGCGATAGTAGTCGATGTGTTTCATCCGGTCTGAAGTTCCTTTAAACTGAGTAAAGTTCAGAGTCGAGAACCGTTGAGGGAACGGTTCATTCTCGATTCACGGTACGAATGGAGAGGTTGAAGAAGTTCTAAGCTGGCGGCGTAGATCTTCTTCCAATTTTCTGTCACGTTGGACCCCCTGAAGTCGTTGGTCTAACATTCTTTTCACGTCGTTGGCGTGAAGCTGATTTCAAAGAAGGAGAGGATCTCGGTGGCCATGGTGGCGCCGACTCCCATGCGTCGTGGAATCTGAGGCGGAGTGTGACAGAGTGTATGTCCTATCTTCGCTGCCTTGGTCCGTTGATTCCCAGAAGTTAATGTCAATTCGTCCATTCGAATGAGTTTGTGTACTCCGCGAGGTTGCTCATCGAGAAGAGTTTCGATGGGGGATTCTAATTTGAGAATGGTCCCCAGCTCGTCCTCCCAATCGATCATGGACCGATTGCCTCTGATTTTGGCGATAGCTTCCACCGGGAGAGTGACTTTCGTCTGTTGAATAGCCAAGGTTGACGCCTCGCGACACAAGGTGGCTTCAGACAGGGTCCTTGATGTGTCTACGAGGAGCATTGCCTTGAGGATTCTGTTAATTAGCACGTCTCCCCACCATTTGCGAAGTGCTTCCTCCGCTCAAGTATTCCTAAAGAATTTCTGCCAAAATTTGAACTTGATTGCTAAGTCGGGACACCTACCGCGACAAACTGGCTTGTGAAGGTGATCCACTCGAAATACGGCGAGCGTTATGTCGCGATTCCCTTGATGAGCAGCATGTGGGTTCCCTTCCTTCGCGATTATTTTGATTTCTTGTGGCGCGAAGCTCATCCAGAATCAATGTTAAATCCTTGCTAGCATGACGAGACGCCCGTCCTACGAATCAGTTTTCAGTATGCTGAAATTGGGCGTGAACTCTTGGCTCTAGAGTTAGTGCACCAAACCTAGACATTGCCAAAGACGGATGTCCTTGGGTGTGAAATTTCGCCAATTGTTTGCCATGGGTTGTGGGCCCCGCCAAGATCGTCCCAACTCCTCCTTGAGTTGCAGCAAAGCTGCCGTGTCCGGCGACTGACCCCATGCCTTGGGATGTAGCAAGTCCTCCACCTGGGACATGCTTGTCCCATCTGCGCTTGGCCGACTGCGAGTTCTCCTCCTGGGACATGCGTGTCCACCCTGTGCTTGGCCGATAGTGCTAGCGACAAGAAGTCCCTGAGGTTATGGTTGAATGCCGAGAAGGCGGAGGGGGTTCAACCAAGAATGCTCCGATGCTTAAGTCAGCTTAATCGAGGGAATAAACTGAAAATCTAATTATGAGAATAATTATGAGTTACCTGAGTTGTGAGGAGATGTCCTCTATTTATAGTTGAGACCTGGGGGTCTTCGGAGCTTTTGATTGGTTGAAGGAGTTTACAATCAATAAGTAATCATAGTTAGGAAAGACTTAGGATTGATTTTTAATAATAAATAATTCGCTGGGAAGTTATTTATTAGGAGTAGGAAAATGAGTTATAATTAATTAAGTAATCCTTTTAGAAAATGAAGTTTACTCATTAATTGAATCCTACTTGGAAAAGGATCTCAAGGAGATGCCTTTTATTATATGATATAATTCCTATTAATTAATATATTTAGATGGTAAATATATTTAATTAATGCGCAGTAATTATATCCCAACAATGATTCCACCAAGGGTAGAATTGTCATTATGTAAATTATGGGCCACGTGGCAGCTCCACAATTTTTGGACGAATTATGCTCCCACAATGCCCTTAGATTAATTCAACCATTTAAAACATTGCACCTCATTAAGTTAGAAGTTAATATTTTGATTTATTTTTTTATTTTTAAATTCCCATTAAACTAACCCAAGTTAAGTTAACTTCAAATTCTTATTGATTAAAAATAAAAAAGCCACATTCTTAGAGTTACAACAAAGAACGAACTCTTCATCTTCTCTTTCTCTGTGTTCGTCTTCCTCATCAATCGAAAATCCTTCATCGCTGTTGCAAGAGTATTCAAATAATTTAATCGGGTAAATATTTTTCATATTAGTTCTTATTTCAATTATACCCATTGGGATAGTTAAACCTAAAATATACATTCAATGCATCGAAAGAAAATTTATCCGTAAAAAATACTGGGGATTTCATTTCCAAATTAATTAGCCATTTGATGAACCAAACAAGCCATTCATCACTTGGAAAAGTGCTTGGCTAAAATGGATCAAAACACAAATTTGGTGAGGGAGGGAGTCAGGGAGGCGTCCGATCAAGTGCCAGCGGTTGGTGGATGAATCCTCACAAATACCCTCACATGCATTTGGTCTGCTAATCTCCGTGTACCAGCAATCCATTATGATTTTTTCATTTCCTTACTTTTCCAATGAATCTGTGATTTTAAAAAAATGATGGAATAAATGTTTTATAAATAACAAAAAAGGAAAAATTATTCCACTCTCTACCTTTGTTGAGTCATGTTTTGAGAAAAACCCCCCTGCCTTACTGAGATGGGAATCCAATATTTTAGTTTATGTATTGGTAAGAAAAATATGAGACTGATAAGCAGATTATATAATTGTACAATTTGATTCAAAATTGACCTATTTTCAATCTTACTTATTAAAAAACCGAACAAATTTGTTTTTAATTTACAGCGATGGAGGATTTTCCATTGATGAGAAAGACGAACACAGAGAAAGAGAAGCTGAAGAGTTCGCTCTTTGTTGTAAACCCTAACAATGTGGCTTTTTTATTTTTAATCAATAAGAATTTGAAGTTAACTTAACTTGGGTTAGTTTAATGGGAATTTAGAAATAAAAATATTAACTCCTAACTTGATGAGGTGCAATGTTTTAAGTGGTTGGATTAATCCAATGGCCAATATTTAATTAAATGCAGCGAAATGCGTGGAGTCTAAATGCAGAGGCTCACAGTCAAATTTATATAATGTTAGTTCATATAGTTTCACTTCACTAATTTGTTCTACATTTAAATAAAATAGATGATAAATTTTTGGAGATTGTATGACATATTGTTTACATAAAAAGATAGCTTGGTGATATTATCGACATATATTCGATAATTGACGAATTTGGTGCCTTGAAGACTCGTAAAATTCAATTAAATGTTTGTTATTGTATTGCATTGCATTATTAGCTCTTATTTGTATGTATTAAGTGTATGCATTTTGAGTAGATGCATCTTTTTTTTATCAATGAAATTCACTCATAATATTGAGTGTCGATAAAATTTCACTCTAAAATTGAGCCCATCTCGTTTTAAAATCTTAGACTTGTGCCTGAGTTTTATATAGTGAGCACTCGCATTGAAAGAAACTATCGAGTGTTAGTGAAAGAACTACAAAACAAGAATCAAAGACAATATCAGTGCCTTTAGATTAGTGTTGGGATTGAGATTGATCCCAGTTGAAAATCTCAATCCCGAGTTCTAATCAAATAGGCTTCAGGAGGTCAATTTGAAACCTATTCCATCCCGCCCAAAGTCAAGATCCCGATATGGTAGACAGGATCGGGACGTAATGGGCCTCCCGAACCCTTAGGGCAATTGGGCTAACCGAACCTAATTTATAAAACAAACAGAAATAAATAAAAATCAGTATCAAAATCATACACGAGGTGGTGATCGTCAAACTCCGAGTTTTATTTTTTATTTTTTTTGTTATACAACGTTATTCTAATCTACGCTAATCTATAGAAGGGGGAATCTTTTACACACACAATGCGGTCCGAGATTGAACTTTGAGTTAGCCCAGTCGATCACATAAAGAAGTGACGAGTTGGCGAAGGCATTGGGCGATCACGTAAAGAAGTGACGAGTCGGCGACCTCGATTAGGGAGGGGGAGATATTCATTTAGCCGGTCTAGCCTGTTTTATTCATTTTTTTAGATACTTTTATGAGCAATTTATTCATAGGTCCTTGACAAGTTAAAAACTTAATCAAAAAGTCCTTTATATGTATTTTTTTAAATCTCTAATCCCTCATTAACAGTCAACTCATAAAACAAGTTGAATGTGATGATATTGCCTTCGATGCATCACATAACTATTTTTTTTATCTGTTGTGACTGTCGATTTTAAATATATATTGCTTAACTTCCAATGTTGAAGCAGAAATCAAACACGCTTGAAAATGTCTCTACAATCCCTAAAAACAGCAAACAAGAAATAATCGAGGTTAAGGCTGAAGCTCCAAGGGTATTGTTCAACCAAGAACGCTCTGATGCTTAAGTTAACTTCAAGAGAGATATCCGAAAGAACTTTAGAAGTGAGGCATGATTTACCTTAGAAGTGAGGTGAGGACCTGTATTTATAGTGGAGCTTTGAGAGTCACGAAGCATTCTGATTAGTCGATGAATTTTGTAATTAATAAATAATTATTTTTTAATAAAAGATATTATTTATTAATTGAATATTAATAACAATTAATTCTCAAGAAGAATATCATTATTATTAAGACTTTAACCCGATTAAATAATATATTTAGCTGGTAAATACATTATTTAATGTATGGATATCTATGAGCCGTTAATATCATCATTGGGGGTAATTTGGACATTATATGAATTATGGGCCACGTAGCAGCTCCATAATTTTAGGGTAATTTTGGATTCCACGTCCAATAATTTCAAGTTAATCGCTTATGACTTAGGGTTTAGTTATCAAACTTTTAACTTTGGCCAAAATTTGAAACCTAATCCCTAAACCATAAGCTCCATGCACACGCTCCAACGAGCATTCTAAAATCCTAGATTTTTAGATTTACCAACCCTTTCGTCAACCCATATTATAGCACATTCTCATATTACATTTGTAAACGATGAAAAGTGTCATTTTATCTCATTAAAATGCGTAAGTGTGATTTTATCATTTTAACATAATATTAAGGTTCTTATTTGTTTAAAAAGCAGTGTACACGCCACATTATTGCAGGTGCGGCATGAAGTGATGCACCTATTGGAAGAATGTCCTCATCGATTTTAAAATGGGGTGAATTGAATGAAATGGTTTGCTGGGTTCCAAAGTGTCAAAAATTGCAGGCCGGTGATTGTCGGAGAAGAAGCTGAAATCGTCGGAGTACATACTCAAGGGCAGCATTTGAACATTCTGCTTCTCATAACCCTGGAAGTGGAAGCAATGGCACCTGTAGGGAGGCATCGATGTCATCTTGAAGCATATGCGAATATGCCATATGGTATGCATCGCCATAACCCTCCTCCCCGTCCCCGGGCTGGAAAACCATCTTCAACAACGACTACAATTTATATTTTTGGCGACTGCCCATTTCTACTTACACTACGCCCACTTCTATTAATTTGTTATATATAAAAACTGAAATATTGGTGACTGATACATATTATCCTCGGTCTTTCTCTGAAATCTATTTCATATATCACATCAGTTTTAATTTTAAGGAAATTACGTTGTCCAAAAGGCACTACTCTTGGATCTATTTGGGTGGGCTTAGTTCCCTCGTTTTGTAACTTAACCATTTTCTGCTTGCACCTATTCTTTGATTGTTTGGTTGGTGATAAAATGAAGGGAAAATAACATGGGAGCAGATTGGGTTGTTTCTTCTTTGGTTAAGAATTCAAGTGTTGTTTTCACATGTACGTAGATCATTCATTCAATGGTTGGTTTTAATTTTTCTGAGTATACGTTTGGGGCCGTCAGAATAATTGGGCCTATAAATGATTTGAGTTTCCTCATTGAGATGTATGACAAATCTTTTTCTTTTTTGACAGCAAAACTAGTTTGTACGTTGCCCCTTGGTGCTTTTCATCAAGAATCTTCAGCAATTTGGTTTACACCTTGTTCAACTTAGCATGATTTTGTACGTGCTCACTTGCAAAGTCATATGTAATACATAAACTAATAATGTACGTACTAATGTTAGACAAACGTAATTTGCTAAATTTTAGTTCAATTTATTTACGTTTGTATTTGTTATGTTATTAAAAAAAAATACATGCTTCTAGATTCCCTCTAATCCCCTTATTATAATGAAAATACTTCCATTTTAATGTGAAAATATATATTGATTTTAATGAATTATCCAATCTAATCCAATTCCGCTCACCAAACAAACGTGCCCTCTATAAGAGGAATCACTTTATCCAACAAATTCATTATGTAATTTCATATGCAAATGCAACTGGTGGAAATTACAATTATTGAGAGCTAGCTTATTGATGGTCGGTCCACTCAAGAGTCATATGGGCAAAGGGCCAATATATATATTACATAATTTTTTTTTTTTTTTTTTCTGTTTAAGTATATATCTAAACCGGCTAAAACCCAAAAGAAAAGACTTGTCAAAAATGAGGGATTCGCTTTTGGAATTGTGTAGGATTCATTCGTTTCATATATACCTCCTTTTGTTGTGGATTAATTAGCTTCATACCTCCATTTAGACCTAAATTATTGCAGTGATCCCAAACTCCAAAGCTCTATGACAAAGCCATAAAAATATTTGTGAATTCGTTGAATATTATTTATTGATTATATTACTAAAAGCGGTGCAAATGACTTTATTTTTTTTAAAACAAAAAAAATAGCATTTGCACGTCCAACTGCATCTATTTTGGAAGAAGTCAACGAAGCTCAAGTCTTTGAGATGATAAGAAATTGGTGTACTGAATAACATCAAGATAATATTGATTTTTCTGATGTCTCTATGAAGAAGGAAGGAACACAGACATTCGCATCCATGGCTGGCGTCCCTTTCCTTTGATTATTTCTACTCCCACAGCTGGCCACTCCACTCCGTACGCGGCATCTAGCTAGCTAGCGACCAGCAAGCGGGCTTCTTTTCTCTAATATCAAATTTTCTTGCAACACAAACAAAACAAAGTTATATTCATATTGGAAATTAAAAATAGTTTAGTCCACAGCAACTGGAGCCAATCAATTTAATTTAATTGTAAAATGAGATTTTATAATACTTTTTTTTTTTTGTTTTTTGGTTGAAGGTTTGAAGCTGAGCCGGTTGTTTCTTTTTTTAATCTGCATTTTCCATATATGTGCTGTTGCCAGTTGGACCTTCTTGCTAAAACCTTCTCCTCAAATTATTAATTAACTAGATTCTTGGCCTAATTTAATTTTTTTTTATTTTTATTAGAAAAAATTAAAATAAAATAAAGTAAAATATTAATTTTTAATTATTTTAAACAAAAATAAGAGGAGTACTACCTTTTTTTTTTACCACTCACTCCTTCTATTAACCATTATTATCATTTTTTGATTTATAAATTTAATATTTTATTTTACTATTATATCCTTAATTATTAAATAATTTAAAGGGCATTTTCGTCAAAATTTTTTAATGAAGCCTTTTGACTCTCTCGGTTTTATAATAATAGAGATAACCCTGCTTTATGTAAGATATGCATCTTTCTAGATCTTATTCAAAGTAATTTTTATTTTATTTTATTTCATATAATAATATTCTGCTTATTAAGAGAATGACGTGCGTCCCACTTCCCTAATATCCTTATATCAAAGAGAGAATGACACACGTTCAGACACAATCAAACTACAAATTAATTATAATTTAAATACTAAATTTAACACAGACAATGCTACGGGTAACACTTATAATCCTATTTTTTATATCCCACCACATATGGCGTATGACGTGGTAATCTATATCATCATTTTTAATTAACTATCTCAAAATAAAAATTAAATTAAAAACAAAATCAAACATTAAAAAAATTAAAATACACAATAAATTAAATATCGACGAGATCGATCGTCTACTTCCCAAAATACTTAAGCCCTAACCATTTCAGAGCATCAAATCGTCTCCTTTCCAAAAAAATCATAAAACCTAAGAATTCAACTGTTCTTCTCTTATGCCTCTATTTCTTGCCCTCTCCAAGCAACGCAATAACATAGTCCACTACAAGAAAATAAGGCTTGCCCGGTGAAACATGTTTGTCGAGCAACATGTAAGACTCGTCGGGAAACATTAACCTCGGTGATTCCTCGTCGGGCAACAATCGTCGGGCCACTACCGTCGGGCTTAATGTTAGTCGACGGAAACAGTGATTCGTCTAGTAAATTTAAGATTGCCCGGCGGATCCATTTGTCACATATGAGTTGTCGAGCAATCCAAAAGTCAACATATGTTGCTCGACAAATAACATTCACCGGGCCAATGTACTACTTTTGCCCGACGCAATGAGTATTCATCGGGCAAAAGTGTAATATTAAAAAAAATATTAATTTATTTAATTAAATAAAAATATATATATAATTAAAATAAAAATATTTTTTTTAAATAAAATTAAAAGAATAAAACGAATCAAATTAAAAAAAAATATTTAGAAAAATTAACGTTATGTTTTTACATAATTAAAACTAAAACAATGTTTTACATATTACATTCTAACTACTCGGCGACGGGTCGGGGTGGTCGGGATCCTGGGTGGGCTGTTGGGACGGGGGTTGAGGCTGTGACAGAAGCTCATCCAGTCCACGCTCACCCAAGCGGTCAAGCACATTGGCGACGACAGTCTTGATTTGATCGTTTTGGGTCTGGATCTGCGCGTTTTGAGCCTTGATCTCAACATTTTTGGCTTGGAGGATCTCGAAGTTTCTCTTGAGCTCCGACATCTCCTCGGGATTGGCTCCCCAAGATGAACTCGACGAGTGACCGGAGACATCCCGCATTATCCCGTCTCCCGCCCCCCGAACGATCTTCCCTGGACGCCTCCCAAGTCATCGCTCTAGGATGACGATCGACTTCTCAGGATCCGGGAGCTGCTGCTCCAACGACACTTCGGGACGATGTTGTGTGATCTCAGTCTGTGTCTACTGGACATCTTGCTATATCGCCTCCTACAAATTCGAATAAATATTAATTAGAAATATAATTATCAAATTAAAAATTAATGTTTAATTAGCAAAAAAATAAACTTAGGTGAATTTTGTCAGCCTCTTGGTCGCCCCGTCCCGCGTACACTTTGCCCCTAGACATCCACCTCCGGGAACATCGACCCGGCGATGCGCTGATCCTCTTGCCGAGCCGATAAGGATTGCGACCCCCCGTGGTGGTTGAATTTCTTCGCTCCTCGGTTAGAAATGTTGGCAACCGATTTCAACTGTTCATTAGTAAAAACAAAAATTATATTTTCAAATGGAAAATAACATAAAAAATAAATAAATAATTTAACTAGGTGGATAGTACGTACCACATAGGTGGGGGACACGAAATGGTCGCACAACCACAACCACCCTGCTAGTTTCGATCCATCCAACTCATCCGGAGGATTTGCCCGAGCTTCCTCCGGGGAAAGCCAGCTCTTGTAGTACTTGTGGAGCTCGTACTTCTAGTCGGCGTACCGTAACTGCCAGTGTTGTCTCAGGTATCTATTGACGTCGACGTCTTCCAAGTTGAACTCAAAATTGATTTGCAATAAATTATTAAAGTTAGTAAAATAATTTAAAAAAATGAAATTAATGTAAAAAAGGGAGAAACACGTACCGATAACTCTCCCCAACAACGCGTGATCTCCTCCATGAGTTGGGTTATGAAAGTCTCCCCCATCATCAGGGACTTGGTGCGAAGAATCGCGCCAATATCATGCACAAGCAGGCTATGGATTTTTATCGGCGCGGACCGGAGGCGAGGCACGTACACCACCTAGATCTTTGTATTCGTTTCCTGCAAATCCGCTGGGATGTCAAACCCCGGTTGATCCTGCGCACGTTCACTGACTTCCCTGCAAATTCGATGAACATTCGTATATAATATGAGTAACAAATAAAAACGGTTGTTTAAATAAACAAAATAATCAACTTACCCTTAGGGAGTGCTCCGACATCAGTCACCATTTCGTCTGCTCCGGCATCGTCCTGTGGGGGCTGGGGGTCGGTACGGAGTTCCCCCCGTTTCTTACTGTGCTATCGACGAGCCGATCGGGCACCGGGTTGCTGATGATCCGAGATCGGTGCATGAATCGATGCCGCTATTGAGGCAACCGAGGTAGCGGCTGCCTCTTCCGCCTCATGATCATCAACGAGATCAAAGCAGGGGCGGGTCCTAGATGTGATCAAGGTGCGATACGACATCTACAATAAGAAATTTAAAATAATTAATATAAAATTAACGAACATATTTTTAATTTAATAAAAAAAAACCAAACATTTTAATATTAACGATTAAATTCACAAAATAAAAACAAAACCACATATAAAATTAACCAACATTTTTTAATTCCAATAATAAATAAAAAAATAAACCAATTTTTTTATTTATTAAAAATTTGTAAATTGGTATCTAAAAACTAAAACCACCAAATTCTAATTTTTTTAAAATAAAACCAACACAAACCAAAATTAAACCTAAAATACTAATTAATCCAAAAGTACTAAACTCAAAATTCACAATGTTATACCTAAATTTCTAAATCCAAATTTAGGGAATAAAATCAAACTTACAAATTAATCCAAACATACAATAATAATATCCAAATCATAAAATTCACATATTAAAAATTTATTAAACTCACATATCCAAAATTTATAAAACTCACATATCCAAAATTCACATATCCTACACCATATCAAAAATTCACATAATTTATTTAAAATTCAAATATCCAAAATTCATAAAATTCACATATGCAAAATTCACATAAAATTCATATCCAAAATCATAACAAAAATCATAACAAAAATCATATACAAAATTCATAACATTATGCCAATTTCAACATTATACCAAACATCAAAATTTCAACAAATCTTCAACATTAACCATAAATTCCTAAATCCAAACAAGCTTAGTAAACCAAATATTTATATTCCAATCCAAATTCACAATATTCAACTAATCCCCCTAAATTCTCAATATGAAAAATTAACAATAATGCACAATCTGCCAAAATCCAATCCAAATTTAAATTTCATTTTCAATACAATTTCATAATATCCAAACAAAATTTCAATCCAAAAAAAAATTAAAATTTAACCAATCAAAATTAACAATAACCGATCCACATTAACAATAGAGAGAGAGGGACAATGAGTTCGACCTTGAGATGACTGCCGGTGTGGATAGGGGCGGCGGCGAGACCTAACCTCAGTGAGAGAGAGGCGGCGCGAAAGGTAACTGCGGCGGCGGAGTGAGAGCTGGAGTATGAGTGAGAGAGAGCGAGAAAGGGAGGGAGTGGTATTGGACGCCGGCGACCTCCACAGCCGAGCTCTGGTATGAGTTGCAGAGAGATGGCAGTTGGGAGAAAACAAGGAAAATGAAGAAGAAGGAAGAAGAAGAAGAGTCGGTTTGATTTATCTGTCTAAATACCCTTGCCCGATGAACCTCGTCGTCGGGCCAACTTTTAAAGAATTCGTCGGGTAACATCACGCGGTGGATAGTCGTCAGGTAACTATTTAACTATTCGTCAGGAAAAGATACGCGGTAAGTTTGAGATTTCGCGAAATTTTTTGGGAATGTTTGAAATTTTATGGGGAAAAAAATGCGCATTTTTGTTACTTTGCCCGACGACGTTTCTACAGTGGCCTGACGAATAATTACATATTGCTCGGTGAATAGTTGTCTTCGTCGGGCTAAAGTCATATGATGTTGAGTTTATGACTGATCTAAAAACCAGGTCCGACGATAGAATTTTCAAGATCGAGACCGTTCAATTTTTGGTTTTACATGCCTAAAGCCCCATCGATCGTTATCGTCATGTTTTTCTAAGCTTATGTGGCTTGATCATTAAGTTTGTGAATTTCAATGGGTTTTTCGTAGTTTTGGTTTAATTGATATTCAAACGATGGAATTTCAAAAAATTGACTATTCAATGGTTACTTTTAAGTCTGTAGACCTCGCCTGTAAAAAATCTTGATGTTTTGAGTATTTCAAGCCGCCCAATCATGAAGAAACGTTGTGTAATCGTTGAATCGTCACTCACCATTACCTAATCTCAAGATTTCCAAATTGGGTAATTTTTCGCGTAGGTGATCTATGAGTACCTACTATAAATGTGGACGGTTAGATCGATCCATTTCAATTTTTAAATTATTAAAAATCGTAAAACAAGCATATTCATCAAGGAGTTTAAACACTTGAAGGAAAATTCAAAACAAATTTTGAAGTTTTGGTTCTATTGATATTCAAACGATTGAATTTGACTGATCTAACCGTTCATTTGTTGATTTTACGTGCCTAAATCTCGCCCATCGAAAAGCTTGATGTTTTGAGTATTTCAAGCCGTCCAATCGTTAAGAAACGTTGTGTAACCGTTGAATCGTCACGCACCGTTACCTAATTCCAGGATTTCCAAATTGGATAATTTTTCGCGTAGTCGATCTATGAGTACCTACACTAAATGTGGACGGTTAGATCGGTCCATTTAATGTCATAAATAATTTAAAAAAGTTGTTTAATAAATTAACGTACATTAAATCTGATATATATTGCCCAACGAATTCATATTCGTCGGGCATAACCTTACAGTTTTGGCAACCGCCCACCGAACAGAGAAACACGTGATGATATTCGAAGCCTTTGCCCGACGCATTTAAAAATATATTCGTCGGGCAAATGTTCGTTAGTATTTATAAATTGAAATTAGATTTAGTTTAAATTTTTTATTTTTTATAGTTGTTATAGATAAATGGTTGTTGTAAGTAATTTATCAAATAAGATGAAATGTTGGGAAGCCGAATCAAGGATGAGTGACATCAAAGTTTGTGGGTTTAGTACATAAAAGATTAATTGAAACTTTTGTGAATGAAATCATAAAACATATATATATATATATATATATCACATTTATTGATTTGAAGATGGATATTACATATATAAATGAAATTTCTAATTTACAACTTTCATTCGGCGTCGGATTTGCTTTCCCCCTCCCAATCACGCTAATTCCCCGAGATCAATAAAAATGTCATCAATCGCAATTGGTGGGATGATGTCGTTGGTCCGTACTCCATCCACGTTTATGATGGATGCCGAGGAATCCACCTGGTAAACGATATGGTCATCGTATGTTTCCCCTTCTTCTTCATGGTATCGGTCATCCAAGTCCCAAATATTTCTATGATTCACCACCTCTGCTACTCTCCAACCACCACCAACTTTTGGATCATCCACATAGAATACTTGTTTCGCCATACTTGCGAGGATGTAGGGATCACTCTCAAACCACCGGTTGTTTGTGTTGACAGAGGTACATAATTGATCTTTAATGACACTGCCTGGGATACTTGGGTTCGTATCAAACCAATGACACTTGAACAAGACGACTTCCTTGCGGTCTGCGTATAACACCTTAACCACACTTAACAATTTGTCGTAGAACCCCGTATCAGCATTTTCCCCATCCCCCGGCACGAAGACCCCCTGTTTTGCGTAGACAATTTGTTGTCTCGTTCTGTTCACACAAACTTAACTTCGTTAATGTGACAACCAGCGTACGTTTCTCCTCGGAATGGGCCAATGGCCAGCTGCATTAATTCTTTAATGAAATTTAGAGAGTTGACAACTTTCAGCTGTGCCATCTGGTAAGATACACACAAGAAACGAAATTGGTAAACTAAAAACCAATTTAAAAAATTTGCAAATAAAATATTTGACTTACATGCTCGGAAAACCAACGTGGAAACAGTTGTTTGTCCATTTCTTCCCAATTAGAAGGAAATTGGGTCTTCATCAACGCCTCGTGATGCTCGTGAAAGGGCCAGACTTCGTCATAGTTGTTTAGTATGAATCAATGAGCCACCTCCATGCCGCTATTGGTGAACGGATCCGAGATTAGACCAGTGCCGAATGGTCATGCGGGTTTGGCAAATACATATAGGGTCTCTGAACGTTGACCACCGTCGTCGTTGTGCGAGGCCCTATTGAAGGAAGTTGCAATATTCCGAAGATACATTGCACAAAATGCCAGTGCCTCCTTTGCAATGTACGCCTCCGCTATAGAGCCTTTGGGACGTGTCTTGTTCCGAACGTACCGCTTGTACGTACCTAACATTCTGTAAGGAAATTTACATTATTATTCACATATATACATGATAGGAAGGAAATATTATCAAACATCAAGGTTAAGTTATACCTCTCAATTGGGTACATCCAACGATAATGCATCGGGCCAGTTAGCTTTGCCTCATCCGACAGATGTATTAGCAGATGCACCATTGCATCAAAGAATGCAGGTGGATATATTTGCTCTAGCCGGCACATGATGTAGACAATACCCTCGTTAATTGCTTCGAGGTCCGCCTTAACCAACGATCTAGCACATAGTATTTGGAAGAATTGAGACAAATAAACTATCGTCTCAACAACACCAGGCTCCAAGAAGGACCTAATACCAATTGGAATGAGTCATTGTAGCAAAACATGATAGTCATGGATCTTCATACCAGATATGGTCCCACCATCGGTACTAACGCTTCGGGATATGTTGCCGGTGTACCCGTCGGGAAATTTCATACCCTGCAACCACTTTAGGAATTTTTTCTTATTCGCCGGCATAAATGTATAACTTGGATGAGCCATGTTGTATTTGCCATTGACGACTTTTGGCCATAAATGAGGCCGAATCCCCATTTCTTGCATACCCAGACGAGTCTTTTTTGTGTCCTTTGACTTGCATTCAATGGGTAAAGTCGTTCCCACAACACTCTCAGCAACATTCTTCTCGATAAGCATAGGATCCGCAATGTGTCTGATTTTCAATTTCGACAAAATGTCAACCGGAAGAATATGCTATTTTTCGTCCAATTTTCCTATTCAACTGGTTTCGATCCTCGTGTGACAAAATCATGTATACTGTTCAGTTTGGATAATATCTCATCATCGGACCTTTCCCTTAGTCGAGCTCGTAACTCTAGTTTGCCATCAAATGAGTCAGATTGCATTTGTCATCGGTGATCCCAGGGCATAAACATTCTCACACCCAAGTAGCATACCTTAGATGCATGCCAAAATGACGTTGTGTCTGGTCCACATGTCGGGCAAGCAAGATAGCCCTTGGTGCTCCATCCCGAAAATATACCATAAGCAAGAAAATCATTAATTGTCCACATTACGGCCGCTCGTAGAGTGAACATTTCTCCACTGCACTTGTCGTATGTTCGGACACCATTTTCCCACAGATCCACGAGCTTGTCAATCAACGGCTCCAAATACACATCGATGGAATTACTCGGCGATTTGGGCCCCGGTATCAAAGTACTGAGGATTGTGAATTATTTCTTCATGCATCTTCAAGGAGGCAAGTTATACGGAACCATAACCACCGGCCAAGTGCTATAGGGCTTTGCAAAACTCCCAAATGGCTTAAACCCGTCAGTAGCGAGCCTTAATCTGACATTTCTTGGCTCCGTAGAAAACTCGAGATACATCTTATCAAATTCCTTCCAAGCCTCTCCATCAGCCAGATGCCTCAGTACATCATCATCAACGCGTTCATCCTTATGCCACCTCATATCACGGGCTGTGTGGGACGACATGTAGAATCTTTGTAACCTTGGCTTCAGTGGAAAATAACGCAACACCTTATTCGGAATCTTGTTCTTTTGAAACCTAGGCTCATTGCACACGGGACATTTGTCAAGCTGCTCGAATTCACTGTAAAACAATGCACAATTGTTCTTGCATGCATGGATATTGATATACCCTAAATCGAGGCCCTTCAACAGCTTCTTCGAGCTATAATGATCTTTAGGCAGACGGTTGTCTTCAGGGAGCATTCGGATGATGATGTCCATCATGTGATCAAAATGCTTGTTCGTTTGATTATACTCAACTTTCATATGCATCAACTCCATAACTGCCCCTAGAACCGAAAATGATTTACAACTGGGGTACAATTCGTGCTGAACTTCTTTCAACAATCGTAATGGAGCTCAGAGTCTTCGGGTTACAACTTGGGCGCCTCTTCGTCCATATCATTCGATGCGAGAGGAAAATCATCGGTTAATAATTCAACGACTTAATCATTATCACATCGCCCATCCAAAGCACTTTCGTCCCGACGGGTCCCAGGAATCGAAGATGTAGATGCGAAAAATATTTCTTCACCGTGATAGATCTAATTAGTGTAGTTGTGTACGATCTCATTCCATTCCAGATGAGTTTGGACCTCATTCAATGGCAATCAACTACAGTTGTTAGATTTACGGCACGGACACCTGATACGTCTTTTATCACTGCAATGACTACGTGCAAAGGCAATGAAACTGTCGATCCCATCCAAATACTGATAAGAAGATCTATCCAACATTTGCATCTAGCCTCTGTCCATTGTGCCTGCTTTCACAACATAGAGTCAACTTAAGTAACTGAGTTAACATTGTCCCGTAATTAGAACACGTTAAAATCAAAAGCAGCTCGTCTCCTTATGCCTCCGGTGATTTGGCCCTATCCCATTCGAGAGTGCACGTTTTGTGTTGTGTACTTTGTGACCTACGAGGTTAAGTTTCGATAAAATTTCGACAACATCTCCCTAGAGTTCCCCAAATGCACGACGTATATATTATAAACAAATATCTAGTATGTATTCAGAGAACATTGAGGGGATACAAACCGAATTTCCCACAATCGAAACTTAACCTCGTAGACCGCCATCTACACAACACATAGTTGTGCACTCCCAAACTGTCCGAATAAATGATCAATTCAAGAGTCAGTCAATCAACCCGATTCACTGACTCTCAAACGGGTCTAAGGTTTTTCATTGAATTTCATTATACGAAGTTAATCAACTTTGATTAACTTCGCATAAACGGTTATGAAATATGAACATATTTCACTCCGTCAGAACTACATAAAGCGCTTTACAAAAAAATATCACAACAAATTCGCAAATTCACAAAAAATATCATAACATATTTTCTATTTTCATATTTTCCTAACAAATTTTCTAATTTCCTAAACATTCTAAACAATTTCTAGTTTCCTAACATATTTTCTATTTTCCTAACATATTTTCTAATTTCAATAATTTCATTACATATTTTTTATTTCCCTATTTTCCTAAAATATTTTCTAATTTCCTAAACATTCTAAACAATTTCTAGTTTCCTAACATATTTTCTATTTTCCTAACATATTTTCTAATTTTAATAATTTCATTACATATTTTTTATTTCCCTATTTTCCTAAAATATTTTCTAATTTCCTAATTTCCTAACATATTTTCTATTTCCCTATTTTCATGACATATTTTCTAATTTCCAAACTTATTTTCTAATTTCAATAATTTCATTACATATTTTTAATTTTCCTATTTTTCCTACAAAATTTTCTAATTTCCTAATTTCCTAACATATTTTCTATTTTCCTAACATATTTTCTATTTTCAAATTTTCTAATTTCTAATTTCCACAAATTCTAAACAATTTCTTCACAATTTACACAATAAATACACAATTTCCTAACATAATTATATCCAAAATTCTTAACAAAATTAAATTGAGAGGCAAGCACACATACCTTTTTATAAGTATTCCTTCAAATCAACCACAAAAATCCTAAAATACAAAACATAATTAATTTCCAATCAAAAATCAAACTTTGAAAACTAAAATAATTAAATTTCTCAAACCTTCAAAATTGATATTATTGATTGAGAGAGAAAGATATTTGATTGATAGTGATTGAAAATGGTGATGAGATGATGAAGCTAGAGAGAGAGAGAGAGAGGAGTATGAGACTGTGAAGCATAGAGGAAGAAGAAGAATAGAGCGGCTGAAACATTTAGTGTGTTTAGACTTTTTCCTGACAGAGTATATTCGCAGGGACAAGTTTAATGATTCTTTGTGCAAGATTCAGTCAACGCTAAGTGTTACCCGACGACTGATATTCGTCGTTATATCTCATCTTACCCGACGGGAAGAACATATCGTCGGGCAAGCCCTTCCTATTTTACGCGCCAACACCACGTCAAACCTGACGGAATATTCTGACGAAATCAGAATCTTCCGTCCAACCTAACGGCGTTAGGGTTCCGTTAAAATAATGTTACCTTTTGATGGAATATGCTAACACCGTCAGTATATTCCGTCAAACTCTAACGGCGTTAGTTGACCCAACAGTCAACTAACTGCTGATTGGACCGCTGACTGTGTTGCCACGTGGCTCCACGTGGCAGCCAAGTCAGCTGCTGACTAGTCGCCACGTGGGTTCCAGGTGGCATGTCACGTCATCAACCGCAGTTCGAACCAGTCATCGGAGCTCGTCAGCGATATTGACCGGACCACCGTCGTCGCCGCCGTCTCCGGTGGTCAGAATCTGGAAATTCTGGCTGGAAATCACCATTTCCTACGAGCTTTGAACCCGTCCTTTCTTCAACAATTTTTATACCTAAATTCATCTACTCACCTCCAAGATACCGATTATGAGCTCAAAAACAGAAAAACTTACCTCCCTTGGCTGTAAATCCAACGAGAAAGCTCGGCCCAAAGTCAACCCTTCGATTCCTCGTATCCGGGGGTGTTCTAGCCTCGAGTTCACCATCACCAGGCTTGTGGAGATGGGGGAAAACGATCCTCGACCTTGGATTGGCTCGAAACAGCCTCCACGGGCTCACTCGATCTTGGGGTTTTGGTGTGTTCATGGGAAGAAGAGATGGAGGTGATTCGCGAAGCCTTCCCCTAGAAGTCTGGAAAAACAAGGAAAAAATGCTCTTCCCAAAATATCTCCCATGTAATAATTACCAAATTGTCCTTGAACCTTCTAGACTCACAATTTTCTCCTTGGGTCCCCGTTTTCCGTGTGCCACCTATCCACGAACTCGTGAGTTGAAGACCTACGCAACGACCCAAGAAAAACTTCCAAAAGTACTTCCAGACAAAAAGTGACTTTCGAACCCTTCTGAAACCGAGGGTAAAATCGTCATTTCCTGAAGTAAAGTCTCAAATTACTTTAATTCTTGGTCCGGGCAGTTACAATTTTCCCCCCTTAAATGAATTTCGCCCCTGAAATTTCCTTAACTCAAGTCAAAGAACCAACCTCCTTCTTTCGAGTCCTATCGCATCACCATCAACACAAATTGGGCCTCAGTTGCGATTCCCAATTGAACCTATGCACTCTGCACATTTCTTTGTTCCCGTCTCGACAATAAACCATAGGCGAGAACAACATTCAGGAGACATCCTGAAGGCAGCAGAATCCATTCAACCCGGAACATACCTCGAAGCAAGGCTCTGAGCCCGAGAGGTCCACCGCGGGGCCTACTCCCAACATGACTTCAATTACCTCAAGTCATGACATCACATGACCGAATAGATCTCGAAGTCAGGTCTCAGATAGGGTCACGTGTACCAAGTGCAATTAGCCCCAACGATATGGCAGAGAAATGCCCTGCAACGCCAATATCAGAGAAACCAATCAACGATCTGGCGGAGAAATACCCTCCAACACCAACATCGGAGAAACCCCTCAATGATCTGGCAGAGAAAAACCCTCCAACGCCAGTCAGAGAAACCTCAACGATGTGGCAGAGAAATACCCTCCAACGCCAATTGGAGAAACCTCAACGATCTGGCGAAGAAATACCCTCCAATGCCAGTCAGAGAAACCTCAACGATCTGGCGGAGAAATACCCTCCAACGTCAGTCATAGAAACCTCAACGATGTGGCGAAGAAATACCTTGCAACGCCAACATCGGAGAAATCCCTCAATGATCTGGCGGAGAAATACCCTCCAACGTCAGTCAGAGAAACCTCAACGATATGGCGGAGAAATACCCTACAACGCCAGTCAGAGAAACCTCAACGATGTGGAGGAGAAATACCCTCCAACACCAACATCGGAGAACCCTCAACGATCTAGCGGAGAAATACCCTCCAATGCCAGTCGGAGAAACCTCAACAATCTGACAGAGAAATACCCTCCAACGCCACTCGGAGGAACGTCAACGATCTAGCGGAGAAATACCCTCCAACGCCAGTCGGAGAAACCTCAACGATGTGGCGCAGAAATACCCTCCAACGCCAACATCGAAGAAACCTCTCAACGATCTGGAGAAGAAATACCCTTCAACGCCAGTCGGAGAAATCTCAACGATATTGCGAAGAAATACCCTCCAATGCCAGTCGGAGAAACCTCAACGATGTGGCGGAGAAATTCCCTCCAACGCCAACATCGGAGAACCCCTCAACGATCTGGCAGAGAAATACCCTCCAACTCCAGTCGGAGAAAACCTCGACGAACACGTGATGGAAAATACCCCTCATCATGTGCTGGAGAAAAACCATGACCCTTGGGGACAGTAATTCAGTGAAAACCAAAATCCATGTTTTGTTAAAATTCTCGGTGGGACCCACGAAAACCCGAATAATAAAAACATCTCGTGGTCCACAACCCTGCTTTGAAAACCTTCCTCAAAGGAGTATAAAAACCATGAAACCAACCTGGACACAAAATATCATAAACCTGACTCATCGCTCCCCGAATGGAATCCCGAGCCGTAGCTCTTCTCAACTATCTGGCGGAGAAAGACCATCGACGCCAGCATCGGAGAAAAGCTTGACCCTTGGGGACAGTAATTCAGATCCATGTTTTGAAATCCTTGTTCCTTGGCCTAAGCCAAATTCATCGAAAAATCGGGTTTATGTCCAAATCCAATAAATCACAAATCCAGGTCTAAACCCAAAAATCATGGACTCAACCAAAACCCAAAATCCATAAGGTCAAAACAACATAAAAACAGAGTCCAAAAACCAGGCCACAACCCAAAACATCATTTCTAATGAAATATTGAGAACCAATGTCCAGTAATTTCTAAATTCTAGAAATTTGCCAAACACAATACGTAACAAGAAATTATTTCAAATATACCTTTATGCACGCATTATAATTTACAAAACCAAAGTCCACTCACCAGCAACAGCGATGGCTACCTCGCCCGTGTATATCATGACTCCCAACTCTCCATCTCCCTCAGTTCTAGGTCGCTGAAGAGACAAACGTCTCGGAGGCATCTCGTTGACAAGAACCATTAAATAATTTGCACACAAGTTTGCGGTCTGCAGGAAGTTAAACATAGAGCTCTGATACGAAATTGACAGGACCCTTCTCGAATTTCGACTCGAAATCCGCAAAAAGCCCTGTTCCCATCTGACATCCCTTGACCACAGTAATTAATACCTGAAATACCCTTAATTATGGGAAGCATCAAATAAAAATTTACAGGGACTCCAACTGACAGGACCCTGTGCTTGATTGACCTTTACCCACCTGTCAGATAAAGGACAAACCAGTAGTTCACAAACTACCTCTGGTAACCTCCTCCGAAATCGCCCAAGACAACTGACGTGTCACCTTTGGGTGGACCGCCAACAACTCGTCAATCTGGGTCACCGTCCACACCACCCACTGACCCAGATTGACGAGTTGTTGGCGGTCCACCCGAGGGTGACACGTCAGTTGTCTTGTGCAATTTCGAATGAGGGTATCCGGGGTAGTTTGTGAACTATTGGTTTGTCCTTCGTCTGACAGGTGGGTAAAGATTAATCAAGCACAGGGTCCTGTCAGTTGAGTCCCTGTAAATTTTTATTTAATTGCTTCCAAGAATTAAGGGTATTTCAGGTATTAATTACTGTGGTCAAGGGATGTTAGACGAGAGCAGGGATTTTATGGTATCGGAGACAGGTTTCGATCCCTGAGACTTGTGGGTTATGGGCCCACCACGCTTCCGCTGCGCCAGGGACCTGTAGGTTATGGGTTATGGGCTCTTATACCAAATTGACAGCACCCTTCCCGAATTTCGACTCCAAATCCGCGAAAAATCCTACTCCCGTCTGACCACAGTAATTAATTTCCTAATGTACAATAACATGAATTTAATTTAATATATGACATTAATTAATAAAGCTTTGAATTAATCTTAAATGATATTTAATTCAACAATACCTAATTAAACAGGGAGGTCATGATAGCTCTAATAGTGGGGGACCAATCTTGTCTTTTTAACTCCTTTAATCTCTTTTTCTGATTAAAGCTCGTTTATTGCTATAAAGAAAGACTTTGATCTGAGGTGACCAATTGCAATTTGCAAAGATGGGTATATTTTCACTTTCCACGCTCAATTTGCAACAAAGCAGGACTTTTCACACCCTTTTAATTTGATCACCAACACTTTGTTTGCTACTTTCAATCATTGTCTAAAAATCACAAATTCTCTGTGTTTTGTATGATCCTAAAAATCACACCCTTGAATGCGTCTGCATTTCAATTTCTTACACATATTTCTTTGTATTAAAATACGCAGCTCAGATTCTTATTTTTTTTTTTATTTTGAGATATGATAAATAGAACAAAAATAAAATTAAGAAAACAAGTAAAAGAAAAGTAAAAATGAAGAAAACTGAAAATGTGAAATCACGACCGAATCCGAAACAGTAGCCTATTAGGCCTTCATTGAATTGATGCATGACTCTGTAGCTGGTCATACTTGAATCATGATACAGCCACGAGCCAGCCAAGCATGAGAGGCATTGTTCAATATTTAAAAAGCAGAAGAAATAAATAATGAAAAAGAGCGTGACAAGAAAATTTTAACCAAATGATTATATATAAATACGATTGCAGGTTTTGCATTGTGAACCTGAAGACTTACTTTAGGAAGGTTCGCCTAATCTTGTAACTAATTGATGTCATCCCACGTGTTCATTTTGTTTTATGGTGTGAGTATTTTTTTTTTTTTATCAAGTATGGTGTGTGAGCATTTCATAAATTTTGTTATGGATATTTGTTTTTTTTTAATATCTAATTTTACTATTTTGTTCATGTTTTTAAAATCATTTTTTCTTTAGAACTTTTATTAAGTAAGGGTATTTTGGTCAAAAAATTTTAATGAAACCTTTTGACCCTCCTGGTTTTATGATAATAGAGATATTTATATTCTTCTTCGCTATAAGTAATATATTTCAGGTTTAATACAGTCGTATTCTTCTTCATTTATAAGTAATAAATTTGAGGTTTGACTCCAACAAATTATAAGGATATACGTTATGCATTTAGTTGGGATCTGGAAAAAAGATAAAACTGATTCATATCGATGACATCACTTGCAAAGAGATCTGGAAAAAAAACAGGAAAGAGGGCGAAAGATGAACTGAAAAAGGGAAGAATAAAGAAAAAGGTTAGTGTCAGCATAAGTTTTTAATTATACTAGAATTATTATGTTCATAAGGAATACATGAATATGTATATATATCTAATAGTGGACTTAAAAAATACGTACATGCATATATCTTTTTACAAAAAATTACTATTTTATGTATGTGCAAACGAAACTACTATAATTGAGTTTTTTTTATATACAATGATATTGACGAGGGGATTGCATTATATATATTAGGTACTATCGATTTTATTTTTTCGAGAGTCAAATCCGAAACATTCAACTATACTAATAAATACTAATTGCAACCATAGTCTAATTGGGCCAACTTAGTCACCCTTTATCAACTCATGTGCATATAGACGCGCAAAGATAGATCGCTTAAGATCTTTGGGTCAATCTTAATTTTGAGTTATTTTGCCTATAAGTTAATAGATTGAGTGCTAATTTCTAAAGATATAAGAATTTATAAACTTTCTAAAATTATAGACTTTGCTTAAAAGATTGAAATAGTAGGGTATCATTGTCCTAAGGTATAAGGTACCGTCAAACTTTAATAAGAATGTTTTGATCGATACAAACCCTATATAAGTTTGGTCCATTTTTTCCTTAAATATACGCCTAATTTTGTACAAAAATCTACTGATAGCTTTCCGACATAAAAGAAAGACTAACTCTCAAGTTTTTTATTGGTTCTTCCTCAGGTATGGTTTCTAACCTATTCTCTAGATATCCTCTTCAATTATTTGTTATTTGATTGAGTATTTGTGCTCCTTTTGCTTAGTTGATCTTATAGGTGATTTATTCTTACATTCAAAATCCTAATTTTTGTTTTAAATTAGGGCATATTTACTTACCAGTAATGAGAATGAAATCAAAGGTAATGATTCTTATTACTTACTCTCTTATGTTTACTGCAACTAGGTAATTATTACTCATTCAAAATAGGTAATAATTACCCATTTAAAATAGGTAATCTCATTAACTAAGGGATGAGTGCTAATGATTCCCATTACCCATTTTAATTTAATGATGTACCAAAATTGTCCTACAACTTTTAAAGTAATTATAGCGTTTAGCCACAATAAATTTATTAAATTTACGCGTACCTTAATTTATTGGTGTTACTAAATTTAACTTTTAATTTATTGGTGTTAATAAATTTACGCGTATCCTAATTTTCAGAAAATGAGTTTTGAAAGTTATCAGACAAGAGAACGAAGTGTTGAAAAAGTTGGGAAAAAGAAAGGGCATTTCAGTAATAAATTAATTTTTATTCTGATTCATAATGGTTGGTAAACAATAACAATGAAAATCAATCACATTGTTGTTCTAATTCTATATAGTTAGTAAACAACTCAATGAGAATGATTACCTACTTCTCCGATTACCCACTTCTCTGATTGCTTACTTATCTCATTACCCACTATTCTCATTATTGGTAAGTAAACGTGCCCTTAATGTTTTCATTATGGACTTTATTATTATCTCAAAGTACAAAATTATTAAAAAGGAAGGCTTAATGGTTGCAACCGCCCATGAACTTTACCATAATTTTAGCTACCATTCTTATAATTAAATATTAATATTCTCCGTCCCTGAACTTTATCCTAATATTTCCATTAGTTCCTCAGTCTATTTTTCAAAGAATTCCGTTAAAAAAAAGGCAAAATTATGAACTAATATTGAAGTATAGAAACGATTGCTGAAAGTATGATAAAATTTATGCACATTGCAATTATTTAGCAAAAAAAAAAAGGATAAACTACATAAAAGTACCCAAACTATAGGGGTCATTTCAAGTTCATACCCCAACTATATAAATTTGCATCTAGGTACCAAAACTATCAAAACACAACACATAGGTACCCACCGTTAGCAATTATTAAAAAAATCTGTTAAATGCTGAGCTGTCATTTTTTGGTCAACTGCTTATGCTGAGTTGGACTCCATTTGGATAAAAAATTATTAAAAATTAAATATATTATTAAAAACCATTAAATTTTTTTTAAAATAAACTTAATAACAAAATTATTAAAAAAGAAAAATTGAAATAACCCCATGACCCGCGACCCACTCCACATCCATTCTCCATCTCCACCGGTAGTGCCAGAAAGCCACCATTAACATTTGCATCCGATGGAGTCATGGTGCGGTGGTTGGATCAGGGTCGGAGTCGAAGTCTTTCCGACCCGTCGACGTAAGTGTACTCGTAGCGACACGGGCTGTGTAGACGGGTGTGGTTACACGGACTCGGGTCGGGTTATCGGACGAGTTCACAGGCGGAATCGTAGCAGTGGTAGGGAAAATGTGGATGAGTGGCGAGCGAGGAAAGCTGAACCGACGGCGTGCTTGGTGTAGTTAGTACAGGCAGAGCAAGTGAGCCACACCAGATCATTGCTGGTATCGGCGACTAGTAATAGCCTCAGGGGCGGGGTGCCCAGGCGGAGATCGACGAAGTACTGGCCAGAGCCGGTGGAGATGTTCGACCTCTCCGTCCTCTCCAACTCGTCATCCTCTTCGCGGCGAGATGTTCGACCTCTAGCACGTCGCCACTTTCCTCCCTCACACCAAGATCATCGCGAACCTCGACTACGTTGTCACATTCGGATCTTACCTCCGCGGCGAGATGCTCGGAGATGGCATTTTGCCGTTTCAAGCTCGCATCCGATGGAGTCATGGTGCGGTGGTTGGGTCTGGGTCGGAGTCGGAGTATGAGGTTGAGTTTGGAGCTGGATTTGCTCGACGGCCCAGCGGACAGCGTGTGCGCTCTCTTCTGAGAGGTCAACAGTGACACCGAGTTTGCGGTGTGCAGCAGCGGTAGGGGAGGGTGTGGCGGCGGAGCCAGCGGAAGAGTGGTGACGAGGAGAGTTGGGGTGATGGCGAGGAGAGTTGGGATGGAGGATTCTGATGTGATGGAGTTGGGGTCTGACAGGTCTTGAAGATAAAGATTTTAAGATTTTTTTATAATAATTGTCTTTTTACTTTATTAAAATATTTAAACGCATTCAAATAGTATTATTTTTTTCTTATATTCGTCTCTCAAATATTATTCACACTCAACAAATTAATTAACAAGCCAATCTCACCTTAAAATCTTTAATAAGATATTCTGAAAACGCATCGAAGAATTCTGATTTCGTAATTCCTTGACCCTATATTCTAAAGAAACTATAAAAATTTCTAAAATAATAAAAGTTGAAATTTCCAAAATCCATCTCTATACCCCACGTTTGTGTTGCCCTGGCCTGCAACGGCTTGGTGGTGGTGGTGGTGCGCCCCACCTCCACGTTGCGCGTTCCGTTCCGCTGACCTCATGGATTGTAATTTCCAAATAGGGAGCGAATGATTCGGTGCCACGTAGGAAATTGGCAGATTGGTGATGCCCATGTTGTGGGGTCCCCACTCTAGCTGTCTTCAATCAGCGGATCATCAAATTGATGCACCCATGGACATAGGCTTGTGCTGGCGGCTCGAGCCGCCAACCAAAACATGTTGACTTGTTCATTGACTCATACTCACCGTCGTCGTGCAAGCTACGGCGTCCACATGGTTCGGTGCTAGGTGTTTTGATCTGGTGCGGGACCCTCATTTTATTGTCGTAAGGTCGCTTCCTTGTTTGGTGGTAAAAGGAGAAAGTAGACTCCACATAAACCATGAAAAACAAAATCTAGCATAGTGATATAGTTGACTAGTCATAAAAAATTGCAAAATAGATTTAATAATATTTAGTTTATTGTAGCTTGACTGGTTTTATCCACAATGGATCAAAAACGGTAATTATTATTCCATCAAATATTTGAGATGAGATCTAATCTCGTATTTGATGGTAGGTGGGACGATAGGCTTTGCTTCTAAAATTACCTCAGTTGCCATCACTAAGCCAGAACGAGAAGTATAAAAACTTGATACACTCATTATTTTACAATGTCCAAAACTTTCTCGAATTTAATAATAAGATATTCAATATTAAAGACAAACAATTAGTTAGATTATTAATTAACTTCACAACGAATACAAATAAAACACTCTTTAATAACATTAAATAAAAGTTTGAGCCATACTTTCTCGTCATAATATATATGTTTTTATCCATCTTTAGAAAGAAAAAAAGAAAAAATATTTGATGTGTTTACATTTTTATTGATATGACCCCTCCCGAATTTCCCTTCGAAATCCGTGAGAAGTCCTGCTCCCCCCTAACAACAGCTGAAACCTCAAATTAATTTCTGCAATGCCCTCACTAGAGCAACAAAGATTTTACGAGAATTCTATAGAAAATTCGGCAGAATCTCCCCTGTAAGTCGGTCCAACCGTCTTTCACCTCTCAGACGAAGGATTCAAATACTAAATTATTATCCAAACAAACCAGATCAAATCACAACTAACCAACTCCGAGTCCTCGAAATAATTTACAATACCCAGAAGTTGATCAGAGCAAATTAGGTTAACATTAAGTCAACAAAAACTATTGAAAGTCCTACATGATGGTAGCGCATCAAAAGATGATGCCTCCTCTTAGTCTGGCCGCCTCGTCCCGCTACGGCTTAGAGGGCACAAAACCAAAACAACAATGAGTGAACAATCGAAGCGTATACACACTAACAAAGTGATAATGATAATAATAATGATAATCATGACCATCCACCTCGTGGTAAATCATATTTACATTAAGACCCTCCATACAAATATATATATATATATATATATATATACAACTTATCGGAGTACCATTCAATTATCTAGGTGGAACCCACGTCATATCCAATTGTACATGTCATCGTAATAACCCCGCCGAAACCGATATCCCATGCCGTAGCCCCATATCCCGGCCATAGCCTTCATCCCGAGCCGTAGCTCAATATCCCGATCGTAGCTGTCATCCCGAGCCGTAGCTCAACATCACGACCGTAGCCATAATCTCGAGCTGTAACTCAATATCCCAGCCGTAACCGTCATCCTGAGCCGTAGCTCAATATCCCAGTCGTAGTTCAATATCCTTGTTGTAGCCGTCATCCTGAGTTGTAGCTCAACATCCAGGGCAGTCCAATCTGGGGACATACCCTCCTAACCACTGCCTAAAATACTTCAATGCAATGGTTAGAGACCGAGAGGTCCAACCCAATGAGCTATTCTCCACATATCCGAAAATACCTCAAAGATATGCGGTGAAATTCATGTACTACGCGTGTAGGTAACTTCGACGAGCACATAACCGAAAATACCTCAAAGTCATGTGTCAGAGATGAACACGCATGACCGAAAATACCTCAAAGTCATGTGTAAGAAATACCTCAACGAATACATGACCGAAAATACCTCAAAGTCATGTATCAGAAATGAACACGCATGACCGAAAATACCTCAAGATCATGCGATCGGAGAAATCATATAACCCTCAACGAGCACATGACGGAAAATACCTCGAAGTCATGTGTCGGATAAATAATTCAACCCTCAACGAACACATGATGGAAAATACCTCAACATCATGTGTGGAAGAAATCCCCTGCCTCACATGTCTGACAATACCACAAAGACATGTGGCGGAATTCCATAATACCTAGCTGAAACCAAAATCACCAATACCTAGCCTAAGGCCAAACTCCATGACTCCGGGCCAAAGCCCAATATCCATATATGGGACCAGCCCCAAACCATATATGGGACCAGCCCCAAACCATATACAAAATCAATAACAAATCCACAACACCGAACCGTAGCCCAATAATCATATCACCAGGCCTAAGCCCATAATCACCTAACCGGGCCTAAGCCCAAAATGCTTTCAAAATATTAACCTTATTTATCAAACATATAAAATTCATAGTCCATAATCCACAATCAATCATTTAGGCATAAACGTCCTCAATTCCAAGAAGGCATAATTGATAAGAACTCCATAAATCCACATCCAATCTATAGTCAATAATAAATCAAGTAACCCAATTGTACTTAATTCCTGAATCTTAAAATTATAATAAAGCATTTTGGAATAATCCTCCTCAATTACCGAAATTCATAATTACTAATAAAACATTTAAAACATATCATTATGCATGCATTATGCTTTAGAGACCAAAGTCCACTCACCGTAACGTCCAATTGGGTCCAATCTCCAACCTATTCGGTCTCCCGTGACCCTCGGAGCCACTATGCATTTTGCAAGAAGAACCAAGGCAAACGAACACGGAGGTGGCCGAAATTGCAACTTGAAGATTGGTCTTCGCGGTGGTATTTTGGCCGGCCCCTTTCGAGCCAAAATTGGATCGAATAAGGTACTAATTGGATTAGGTCTTTTTGGGGGGGGGGGGGGGGGGGGGGGGGGGAATGTAGAGCTTGAAGAGATGAACGTTTTGGTTCAAGAATCGCAATGATTGGTGGCCTGCCGAGGGAGTTATGGCTCTCCAAAATTGGGATTTTGGGTTTGGCCGAAATTTTTGGGGGAGGAGGGGCTGAGCTCATGGAGAGAGAAAGTGAGGAGAGAGAGAGAGTGTCATCCAAACAAAAAAATGTGATTTTTCATAACTACAAAACTGCCCTTTTTGTTTTTGAATCATAACTCTCTCATTCGAACTCCGATTTTTGCATGGCGTCTGTCTACGAACACGTGAGGACGAGACCTACGCAACGGTAAAAGAAAAACTTTCGAAAATATCTCCAAACAAAAAGTGATTTTCGAACCTCTACTAAACTCGAGAATAAAATCGTCATATTCTGAAATAAATTTCGAAAAATTCACTAATTAAAATATGGGTCGTTACATTTATGTTTTCCTTCCCCAAACCATTGGGCGATTATACTATTAAATGCGCATATTACAATAATTTTCACACTTTCCTTTCTCCTCATGCACCTCTTATATTTATAACCATTCGATTGAATACATCAAAACACAATAAATGGACGAAAATAAACAAATGTGCATAAAAATATACTAGGACTATGAACATCACTTTTGATTTATTAATTGAATATACTTTGATAGTTGGCAAAGCCACAGCTGTACGCGTAATCGTAATCTGAAAAGAGCTCATGAGATAACATGTAGAAAAATACAGAACATGCAAAACAGCTGGCAAGATCATTACTTAACTTTCTCACCAAAATGCATATGTTTTTATCCATCTTTTTTTTTTTTTTTTATGTTTTTATCCATCTTTCGAAGAAGAAAAAAATGGAAACTATTTAATGTGTACACATTTCTATGTTTTTATTCAGGAAATCATTAATAAATGATTTTATTTACACTCAAACAATTGTTCTTCAAACCCTAAATCCAATTATACTTTTAAATACCCATATCTTTATTATTATAAAGGTCAAAAATCAACTTTGGTCCCTATAGTTTACTCAATTTCTCACTTTAGTCCATGTAGTTTCAATTTGACAAATTTTAACCTTGTAGTTTCATACTCATAACAATTTAAGGATACAACCAATTAGTTAACGGAATAAGGACATGCTCCTCACATAAAGGGGTATATTTTCATGCTCGTATTAAACGTAAATTACAAAATGGGTTTCAAGCATCAAGTAATAGGAAAATTAAAGAACAATGATATGTAATTGTATTGTAACAGAAAAAAAAAGATATACAATTGTAATATGACGAAAATATCCTTTCATAAGCGGAGTATACGAATATTCCGTTAAATAATTGGATGGAAGTATGGATTTGTACTTAAATTGCTATGAATATGAAATTATAAGGTTAAAATTAGTCAAATTGAAACTACATAGACCAAAGTGGGAAATTGAGTAAACTACAAGGATCAAAAGTGACTTTTGGCCAATTATAAAGCAAGGAGGGTGAGTAGGCTTTACCAAAATATTTTGAACGTAAATACCCTTACTGTCAGGACCCGTCCCGAATTTCCCCTCGAAACCCGAGAAGAACCCTGATCCCGTTTGACAAACAAGGAAAAATTTCCAAAATACCCTAAGTCCTTAGAATTTAATTATGAGATCTCTGCCAAACTTTTAGCAGAGTCTCCTCTTAGGGATTAATTAACTATTTTTCACCTGTTAGACAAGGGATTAAAAATACTCCAAATTCCAATAGACAACCACCAACCAAATATATCTTGTCAAAGCATCTAGGAAGGATAAATAATACATAATTAAATATCCTACTTGAAGGTTAGGTACAATGCGCAGCTGTAAAACTAATGCCTCCGCCTCAGAAAGTGTCAACGTCAACTCAACAGCCTGGAGGGGATTTAAAACATAAACGTTGTGAGTGGACAAAAATAATCATTTATAAAACCTTTTTCGAGGAAATCTTACATTTTTCCCCTCCACGAATAAAACCATGCATGCATCACATAAAACAGTTTATGATAATAAAACATCATCTGAAAATCACCGGAAATCCATTTCTCTTTAAAACCACTTGGCTGGACCCACGCAAAATCTGTATAATGAAAACACATCGTGGTCTACAGTTTGGTTTGAAAATCCTACTCAAAAGAGGTTAAAATCATTTAATTCGACTTGGACATATAATATATCAAATCCATTGTTCTCGACATATCCACCACACACCAGGTATCCCTTGAGGTGTACTACAACCTGTACTACGCGTAGATAGCCTCAACGACCCGGCGGAGAACACCCTCGACACCAGCATCGGAGAACCTTCAACAACCAGCGGAGCAAAACCCCTCAACGCCAGTCGGAGAAACTTTAACCATCGGAACAGAAAACCAGTGAAAACCAAATCCGTGTTTTGAAATATTTGTTCTTTGGCCTAAGCCAAATTCTTTGAAAAATCATTTATGGTCAAAGCGAGAAAAATCATAATTTCGGGTCTAAACCCAAATCACGGACTCAAATAATTACCACGTCAAAACGATATCAAAATCAAGTCCACAAACCAGGCCATTTCTCAAAACACATTTTCATTGAAACATGTAAAACTTGTGTCCAGTAATCATTTCTAAATTCCAGAAATTCATTGCAAGAATACATAATAGTATTTAAATCAAAGATACATTTATGCATGCATTACAGTTTATAAACCAAAAGTCCACTCACCATACGTCCAAGCAAGCTCAATCTTGAGCCGATTGTTCCTCCAAGGTTCCTGGAGCAGTATTGTCTATGAATATTAATAATCGGGATTACCGGCTAATAATAAAAACCTTATATATAAACTCTCTAAACCCCGGGAGATTCGTCTACGTCGTCCAAAAAATGCAGCAAATTTGGACGCCCAAAATTACCCCTATACGACGTCCGATCAACTCGAAACTTGCGCCAACAGATCCGGAACATTGAAAACTAGCTGTCACGTGCCACCATGACCCTAGAACAGGTTTCATGCGCCGCCACATGTCAACAGAAGGCCGGACCACGAACCGGCCACGTGCCATCACGCGCGCCCACGCGCCGTCATGCACTTGCTACAGTACTCACGCGCTTGATTCAGTCCAACTTAACCCGACCGGTCGCCGGCGACTCACCGGAGAAGACGACCGGACCGCCGACGTGCCGCCGTCACGGTCACCGGAATCCCCCATTTCCGGCCGACTTGAGCTTTTTCCTAACTTCTTCAAAACTCAACCATTTTTCACGACTTGAGCTTTTTGCTCTTTCCCTCGGTCTGACGCCTCCCGTGGTCGTCTCCTTCAATGGTTTGTACGGTTGTGATCTTGGGAAGGAGTAGATTCCGATTAATGGAACAAAAATGGAAGTCTAGGCCTTGAATCAAAGTTGAAATTCATGGGTTTTTGGGTGTTTGTGTTGCACGGGTTTGGGTAGTTTTAGGGAGAAAAATGAGTGGTCCAGAGAGAAAGAGAGTGAAATGAAGATAAATTGATGGTTTGGGGGTTAAAAATATCTACCCTAAGCCAAAGTATCAAAATGCCCCTAACAAACTAGACCCATAACTTTCGTTCACTAACTCCGTTTCCCGCGTGCCGCCTGTTTACGAACTCGTGAGTTCGAGACTCACTCAACGATATCCAAAACACAGCCTAATAAGTTTCGAAACAAAACTTGATTTCTAAGCCCTTAACCAACCAAGGGTAAAATCGTCTTTGTACAAAATAATTTACGTACATTCAATAATTAAATTTTCGGTTTGTTACAATCCACCCCCCTTAAGAAATTTCGTCCTTGAAATTCAACACTACCATTGGAACAAATGAGGATACTGCGCCCGCATTATTGCCTCGGTTTCCTACGTGGCCTCTTCCACGTTATGATTCCGCCACAACACTTTAACTAGAGGAACAGTCTTCCTGCATAGTACTTTTTCCTTCCTATCTAGAATTTGTACTAGTTGCTCCACAAAAGTCAAATCGTCTTTCAGCTCAAGTGGTTGCTCTTCCAACACATGAGACTCATCAAATAGATATTTCCGGAGCAAGGATATATGGAAGACATCATGAACTCTAGATAATTCCGAGGGTAAAGCAAGTCTGTACGCCACTGGTCCTATCCTCTCCACAATCTCATACGGCCCAATGTAGCGAGGACTCAGTTTTCCTCGTCTACCAAAACGTACCACTCCCTTCCAAGGGGATAATTTCAAGAACACCCAGTCTCCCACGTCAAATTCAAGATCTCTGGTCGACGGTCTGCATAGCTCTTATGGCGATCCTGGGCTGCCTTCAACCTTTCTCTAATGATTCTAATCTTTTCCTCAGTCATATCCACCAACTCTGGTGTCAGCAGTCTCCTTTCACCCACATCATTCCTGCATAATTGTGTCCTGCACTGCCTCCCATATAGTGCCTCGAAAGGAGACATCCCAATACTCAATTGATAACTGTTGTTATATGCAAATTCCATAAGAGACAGGTGTGAATCCCAGTTCCCTTTAAACTGCAGTACACAAGCTCTCTTTATATCTTCCAAAACCTAGATTGTCCTCTCAGACTGACCATCAGTCTGAGGATGAAAAGTTGTACTGAAATGTAATGTAGTGTCAAAAGCCTTCTGCAAACTCCGCCAAAACCTGGAAGTAAATCTAGGATCTCTGTCCGAAACAATTGACTATGGAGTCCCATGCAGCCGTATGATCTTATCCATGAACAATTTGGCGTACCGGACCATCCGGAAATCTTCCCGCACTAGCAAGAAATGTGCCGACTTCGTGAGTCTATCTACGATTACCCAAATTCCATCATGTCCTTTATGTGTCCTTGGAAGTTTATACACAAAATCCATCGTAATGTGATCCCACTTCCATTCCGGAATAGGTAATGGTTGTAGTGCCCCGTATGGTTTTTGCCTCTCTGCTTTCACTTGCTGACATGTCAGGCATCTACTTACAAACTCAGCAATTTCCCTTTTCATCCTAGTCCACCAATAGTGTTCCTTTAGGGTATGATACATCTTGGTACCTCTTGGATGCATAGCATAAACCGAACTATGAGCCTCCTGAAGAATTTCCCTCTTTAGCTCTAGCTTATTTGGTACGCACAACCGTCCATCCTTAACCAAGGCTCCATCATCCCTAATCGCATAATCCTGCCTGTTTCCAGCTTCCAACTCCATCTTGATAATGCACAAAGTAGGATCCTGGAGCTGAGCCTCAATAATATGATCAATCAAAATAGGTCTCACATGGAAACTAGCCACATGGACTTCCTGCTCAAGGCATCCGCCACAACATTGGCTTTTCCTGGGTGGTACTCTACAGTACAATCATAATCTTTTATCAGCTGAAGCCACTTCCTCTGCCTCAGATTCAAGTCCTTCTGGGTGAAAAAGTATTTCAAACTCTGATGGTCGGTGAAGATCCGACATGTCTCCCCGTACAAATAATGTCTCCAGATTTTTAGTGCATGCACCACCGCAACTAACTCCAAATCATGCGTGGGGTAATTTAACTCATGGGGTTTAAGTTGCCTGGAAGCATAAGTTATCATTTTCCCATGCTGCATTAGCACGCAGCCTATAACCCGCAATGATGCATCACTGTACACCTCGAATCCTCCGGTATCATCTGGAAGGGTTAATACTGGAGCAGAAGTCAACCTCCTTTTTAGCTCCTGAAAGCTCTGCTCACACTCAGTATCATAGTCAAACTTGACCCCTTTTCTAGTCAACCGAGGTAATGGGGCAACTATCGTAGAAAATCCTTCCACGAATCACCGATAATATCCCGCTAAACCCAGAAAACTTCTCACCTCTGTCACTGTCCTCGGTTGCTTCCAGTTTACCACTGCCTCAATTTTTTGGGGATCCACGCTGATACCCTAGGCCGAAATCACATGACCTAAGAATCCCACATCAGTAAACCAAAACTGGCATTTACTGAACTTGGCAAACAATTGCTTTTTCCTTAGCATATTCAGCACCGACCTTAAGTGCTTCTCATGTGCCTTGGCACTCCTCAAATTCACCAAGATATCATCGATGAACACAATCACAAATCGATCCAAATACTTTTGGAACACCCTGTTTATCAAATCCATAAACGATGTTGGTGCATTAGTCAACCCGAAGGGCATTAACAGGAACTCATAATGACTATAACGTGTCCTGAAGGCCGTTTTCTGCACATCCCCTTCCCTAATCCTCAACTGATGATACCCGGATCGAAGGTCAATTTTTGAAAAATATTTTGCCTCTTTAAGTTGATCAAACAAATCATCCATCCTTGGCAAAGGATACTTATTCCGCACCGTAACCTTGTTTAGCTGCCGTTAGTCGATAAACAATCTCAGACCACCATCTTTTTTCCTTACGAATAACACCGGCGCACCCCAAGGTGATACAGTTGGTCGAATAAATCCCATATTCACCAAGTCCTGCAACTGAGTCTTCAACTCCTTCAATTCTTCCGGTGCCATTCTGTACGGTGCCTGCGTTAATAGGTTGGGTATCCGGAAGAAGCTCTATGGTGAACTAAATCTCCCGGTGAGATGGCAATCCCGGAAGATCCTTTAGAAACACATCAGAGAACTCACTCACCATAGGAATATCCTCCACTCTCATCAGAGTATCCCGAGAATCAAACATGTGGGCCAAGTAACCCGCACAACCTTTCCTCAACAATTTCTCAGCAGTCAAAGCCGATATCACTCCTGAGGGTAGTACCCTACGATCTCCCCTAAATGTAAGTTCCAACAAACTTGGACTCCGGAAAACCATTATCTTGTCATAACAATTAATAGAGGCATGGTGCATGGTCAACTAATCCATCCCTAGAATCACATCAAAATCATAAATGTCTAAGGGGATTAAATATGCCTCCATTGCATGACCTTCCACTATCACTGGACAACCACGAATCACGAGACAATGTAAAACCCCGAGAAATAAAAGAGTGAGTCACCCCGGGATCTATCAAAACACAAGCATCACAGTTAAAAATAGATATCGTACCAGTGACCACCTTTGGTGTTGCTTGGGCCTCCTGTTGCGTCATAGCAAAAACTCGGGCATGTGTACCCTAAGATCGACCACGACCCCAATGTCTGCCTCTGGCCCTATTGGCCCCACTGGCCCTATAGGCCCAATTGGCCCTGCTGGCCCAATTGGCCCTACTGGCCCCCACTGGATTGAGTCTGGCTTCCAGCTCAGTACCAGACGTCTGCACTGTCCTTTGACTCGGCTCAGTAGCACCACGACCCAAGGAGCTACTACCCGAATGACAATGTGGACATTTTCTCATGATATGACCAGTCTCCCCACAGAAGAAACATCTAGTGTCACCAGAGCTGCCACTCTGTCTTCTAGTTGACTGTACCAAAGCACCACTAAACTGAGCGGAAGACTGCTGTTCCTGGCCGGCTCCGCCACTGCCCGACTTGGATCTCGCACCCCTAGAAGATCCAGAACTATAACTGCCTCTTTTGGATGGTCATTGACTAGAGGCTCCGACAGTCCAACGATCCCGATGTCGCTTGGAACCACTGAATTATTGCTGGACTAGCAAACTCAAACTCAACTCTACCTGAGCTACATCGTCAGACAAGGTTCTCAAGGAAGTATGTGCCACAACCATTACTGCTGACCGAATCTCGCCCCTCAGCCCATTTTCAAATCTGCGGCACTTGTCCTTCTCGGTTGCCACTAGAACTGGTACAAAATGGGCCAACTCTAGAAATTTCTACTCATACTCGGCTACAGTCATCTCTTCCTGCTGTAAATGTTAGAACTCGGCCTCCCTGGCATCCTGATACGAGCGAGGGTAAAATTGCTCAAGGAACCGCTCCCGGAAAGTCCCCCAGGTAAGTGTACTGACATCCCAGCCCGACAGCTCTAATGCGTGCCACCAATGGTAAGCAGGACCCCTTAGCAGAAATGTGGCTAATAGCACCCTGTCCCCATGAGGACATCCCATAACTGAGAACACTCGCTCCAAACGAGTAATGCATTCCTCGGCATCATTTGCGCTAGACTCGCCCATAAATATCGTCGCCCTCAATCTCTAGGCTCTCTCGATATCCGAAACATCAATAGCAACCCTGCCTGAAGTACTAAAGTCAATGTGTGACCCAATTGCTCCAGTGTCTGCCTCAAATCAGGCTCCACTGCGGGTTCATATGTGTCCACACCGTTTCCAGACTGCTGATGGGGCTCGCATATAGGAGGCAATACGATGATAAGAACTGTAACTCATCAATACCAAAATCAATTGTACACTAGGTGTACGGTCTACATGAATTTAAACCTAGGGTTCTGGTACCAATTGTCAGGACCCGTCCCGAATTTCCCCTCGAAACCCGGGAAGAACCATGATCCTGTCTGACAACCAAGGAAAATTTTCCAAAATACCCTAAGTCCTTAGAATTTAATTATGAGATCTCTGCCAAACTTTCAGCAGAGTCTCCTTTTAGGGATTAATTAATTGTTTTTCACCTGTCAGACAAGGGATTAAAAGCACTCCAAATTCCAATAGACAACCACCAACCAAATATACATTGTCAGAGGATCTAGGAAGGATAAATAATACATAATTAAATATTCTACTCGAATGTTAGATATAATGCGCAACTATAAAACTAATGCCTCCGCCTCAGAAAGTGCCCATGTCAACTCAACAGTCTAGAGGGGATTTAAAACACAAAAGTTGTGAGTGGACAAAAATAATCATGTATAAAACCTTTTTTGAGGAAATCTTACTTTTTTCCCATCCACGAATAAAACCATGCATGCATCACATAAAATAGTTTATGCTAATAAAACATCATCTGAAAATCTCCGGAAATCTATTTATCTTTAAAACCACTTGGATGGACCCACGCAAAATCTGTATAATGAAAACACATCGTGGTCCACAATTTGGTTTGAAAATCCTCCTCAAAAGAGGTTATAATTATTTAATTCGACATGGACATATAATATATCAAATCCACTGTTCCCGACATATCAACCACACACCAGGTATCCCTTTAGGTGTGTTAAAACCTGTACTACTCATAGACATCCTCAACGACTTGGCGGAGAACACCCTCGACACCAGCATCGGAGAATCTTCAAAAACCAGCGGAGCAAAACCCCTCAACGCCAGTCGGAGAAACTTTAACCATCGGGGACAGAAAACTAGTGAAAACCAAATCCGTGTTTTGAAATATTTAAATTTCGAAAATTCATTGCAACAATACATAACAATATTTAAATCAAAGATACATTTATGCATGCATTATAGTTTATAAACCAAAAGTCCACTCACCACACGTCCAAGCAAGCTCAATCTCGAGCCGATTGTTCCTCCGAGGTTCTCGGAGCAGTATCGCCTGTGAATATTAACAATTGAGATTACCGGCTAATAATAAAAACCTTATATATAAACTCCCTAAATCCCGGGAGATCCGTCTACGTCGCCCTAAAAACGCAGCAACTTTGGACGTCCAAAACTACCCCTAAACGACATCCGATCAACCTGAAACCTGCGCCAACAGATTCGAAACGTTGAAAACTAGCTGCCATGCGTTTCCGTGACCCCAGAACAGGTCCCACGTGCCGGTAGAAGGCCGGACCATGCGCCTGCTACAGTACTCACGCGCCTGACCCGATTCGACCCAACCCAACTCGGCCTGCCCCGGTCCAACTCAACCCTACCCGGTCCAACTCAACCTGACCGGTCACCAGCGACTCACCGGAGAAGACTACCGGACCGTCGCCGCACCGCCATCACTGTCGCTGGAATCCCCCATTTCTGGCAGACTTGAACTTTTTCCTAACTTCTTCAAAACTCAACCATTGTTCACGAATTTTACGTCTAAATCTATATACTCGAACCCAGAAATCCAAAAATGACCTCAAAACTTTAAACATGTACCTGTGCTAGCTAGAAAAACGATCGGAAGTTTCGGTTGTTCTTTCCCTCGGTCTGATGCCTCCCGTGGTCGTCTCCTTCGATGGTTTGTACGGTTGTGGTCGTGGGAAGGAGTAGATTTCGATTAGTGGAACAAAAATGGAAGTCTAGGCTTTGAATCAAAGTTGAAATTCGTGGGTTTTGGGTGTTTGTGTCGCACGGGTTTGGGTAGTTTTAGGGAGAAAAATGAGTGGTCCAGAGAGAAAGAGAGTGAAATGAAGATGAATTGATGGTTTGGGGGTTAAAAATATCTACCCGAAGCCAAATTACCAAAATACCCCTGACAAACTAGACCCATAACTTTCGTTCACTAACTCCGTTTCCTGCGTGTCGCCTGTCTACGAACTCGTGAGTTCAAGACCCACACAACGATATCCAAAACACAACCTAATAAGTTCCGGAACAAAACTTGATTTCCAAGCCCTTAACCAACCAAGGGTAAAATCGTCTTTTTACAAAATAATTTACGTAAATTCAGTAATTAAATTTCTGGGTCGTTACACTTACTTAATTAAAGTTCTAAAAAAATATGATTTAAAAAATAGAAACAAAATGGTAAATAAGATATTCTAATTAAAATTTTAAATAATTAACATTTAAGTGGAGGAAGTGGGTAGTTACTCCCCCTCTCTCATTCATTTTTATTTATTTTTTATATTTTTAGATTTATTTTCATTTCTCCTTATTTTTAAAAATTAAAAAATTAAAAAAATATAATTTGAGTGTGTTATTAATTTGAAATTCCCACCAATTTCACAGTGATAATTGATAGAGCCACAGTTGCACTGAGAAGAGGTCATGAGATAACACGTAGGGCCTCCCTATCGGAATCTTTTTCTCCTCTAAAGCTAAAATAACTCCACCAAAAAAGGCCAAGTTCCGACAAGGACCAGTGTGCGCATTGCGCTCTCGACTCAACGAAGCTGAGAACCGAGCCGGCTCAATGAAGCCGAGAACGGAGCCGGCTCTCCCACTGGAACAACGTGGAAGCGCGTATAAATTAGACCAGGTTCTTCATTGATGTATACACTAACACTTTGTTTAGTTAATTAAATCACCAGACACAACAAACCAAACCAAACCAATTTAATTAATTTTAGTTAATTTGAAAAATAAAATTAATCAAGTTACATAAATAGAAACACTACTGAAAAGCCAGCTGAAAAGGTTCAGAGCTCTCTTAAGCTCTTCTATCTCTTTCTCTCTCTTAGCTGAGGAAATCTCACACATTTCCCGAGAAGACCTCGACGACACCGCTTCGAGATCGCCGGAACTTGTTCAGCTCTGTAACTCGCTGGCGAGGCCTCTCCGGCAATGTGTAACTCACGCGCTCTCGTTGTACTTGCTCTGCTTCTTCACTCACTAGTAGCTCTGGTCTCTGCTCAGGGATCTAACGTCACCAGCCCATGGCAAACACTTCACGGTAACCATCTATACTCAATCTTCCTCTCTCTCTCTCTCTCTCTCTCTCTCTCTCTCTCTCTCTCTATCTCGGTGTGTGTTCAATTGTGCATGTGTGTTTGTATTTTGCTTCATATATTGTGCTTCAATTTTTGATTCGTTTTTGGTTTGGGTTGCTGAGAAAAGGGTAGGACTTTTGAAACGGAAATTTGACAGCCTCGTTTAATTTTCGGATTTTTGTTGGCGGTTTGTTCCGTTGGTTCTCAAATTAGGAAACTGATAGAACAAAATTTAAAAATAAAAGTAGTGCATGTTTAAAATTAATTCACTACCAAAGTTTGAAATTGAGTCTACTGCCTCTTGCATGTAGCGATAAAAGTTTACAAATTCATTTTGCAAAGGAGGAAAAATAAACTTTTAGTTTGCTTTTTTTTTTTTTGTAAACTTTCCTGCTTGGTTTTGTTTTTGGCAGCGGAAAGAAAGGCTCTTGATTTTATAAACAGAGAGACTGAATTGGTTTTGTTTTGGGCTAGGACATTCTACCATTGGTTTTTCCAAATATCTAAATTTTCAGGAAAATGTGAAAGATGGAGACTCTTTTATTTGTAAACTCACTGAAGCAAGGGTTTCTCGACAGTGGTTGGAAATAGAAACAATTGCTGGAATTAATTACTGCTCCCAATCAGGAATTTATATTGCAATAAAATTTTTGCATCATCAAACTTGTGTAGGATTCAGATGTTTAGTGAGGTAACTGGATTGATTTGGTTTGCAGGCGATCGACCTTTGGTCATAGCACGTGGTGGATTTTCAGGGCTCTTTCCTGGTTTCAGTTCAACTGCATTCAGTGTGGCATTGATCACAAGTTTACCCGATGTGGTCTTCTGGTGTGATGTTCAGTTAACGAAAGATGCAGCTGGAATTTGCTTTCCAGATCTCCTGTTGAATAATAATTCTGATATTGATCAGGTTTTCACAAAAAAGGAAATGACTTATCCAGTGAATGGGGTTTCTACCAAAGGCTGGTTTACAGTGAATTATACTCTCAACGACCTAGCAAGTGTATTTGGTGAGTGCAGATTGTCTGGAACTGTTTCGGTTGTATTGTTAATGGTCCTCTTAACACTCATGTGCATGTTCATGTGCAGTTCATTTGAACATAGAAATAACACAAAACGAATTGGTTTCTTTTTTTCACATTTTTTTGTTATGAAAGGGTGACTATTGGATTTGAAGGATACACTTTTTTCATGTATCATTTTTGTGGAATACTGTCTTCTTTATCACTTATGTGATTATCATGAGTGACTGCTTTATGGTTATCATTTATGAACCTAATTTTTTATAATTACATTTTTATCAACCTAATTGACCAAACAGGCATAGATAATAATGGCGACACCTACAGCTAGTGATAGTTAAAATTAGACGGGCCAATCCAAACCCTTGAAATTAGTTGGTGATAATCGTTTGTATCTTAATTTTACCTGTCATTTCGGAACCCTGAATTGTTGGTGTGTCAAGGAATTTACTGCATTATGTGAGAGGAATGCTAACAGGACCCTCTCAAAAAAGTCCCTCTATAGACTTGCGGCCACCTCATGATTTTTGTTTAAGAATTAGTGCTAAACTTGGCTTACTTTACGCAAAAACGATAAGGTGGCAGCAAGTATATATACAGAGAGACCCTTTTGAGAGAGTCACGTTAGCATTGCTAAGTAAGTGAATCATCACAGTTGCCCTTTTTTGAAGTGATGAAAATTGATATGTATAGTGTCTTTTCTCTTAGGTCACTGAATATCCTCTTGCATCCATGCATGCTTATTCTTTTAATCAGTATTATTTGTCTTTGGAGTTGTACCATGTCTTACACCCAATGAATAATATTAATGAAGAAGTACAACTATACCTTGAATTGTTGGTGTGTCAAGGAATTTACTGCATTATGTGAGAGGAATGCTAACAGGACCCTCTCAAAAAAGTCCCTCTATAGACTTGCGGCCACCTCATGATTTTTGTTTAAGAATTAGTGCTAAACTTGGCTTACTTTACGCAAAAACCATAAGGTGGCAGCAAGTATATATACAGAGAGACCCTTTTGAGAGAGTCCCGTTAGCATTGCTCAGTAAGTGAATCATCACAGTTGCCCTTTTTTGAAGTGATGAAAATTGATATGTTTAGTGTCTTTTCTCTTAGGTCACTGAATATCCTCTTGCATCCATGCATGCTTATTCTTTTAATCAGTATTATTTGTCTTTGGAGTTGTACCATGTCTTACACCCAATGAATAATATTAATGAAGAAGTACAACTATACCTAACCCCTACTAGGAACCTTAAAATCACAATAAGAATCCCAAAACATACTAATAAAATCCAAATTTCACGTTTCTAAACTTTAAAATCCAAACATTTTATCTGAAAAATGCATGTAATGACATTGTATCTATTAGTATGCTGTATAATATAGAGTACATATTAAGTACTCTAAAATCAAACATGTCCTCTATGCATATACAATTTATATGAAAAGAATGTGTATTATGCAGAAAATGTATAAGTCATAGAATTAAGATAGATATGTCTGACGTACATCTATTTATGGGCATTCCTACCCTAAAAAAAGTAACATGCCAGGTTCGCTACTGCCTAGTCTTAATATATTTATATGCGCATTATACAATGCATATGTTAACTATGTTTTGGCTTCTGCATCTTCTATAACTTCTCACTGATTTCTTGTTACCAATACAGTTACTCAGGGGGTATACTCTCGAACTGGTAGGTTTGACGGCAATACGTACCCAATTCTCACTGTTGAAGATGTGGCTACACAATTTAAACCACCTGGTTTATGGTTGAATATTCAGGTATATGATAGACTATGGCTTTCAGTCTTTAAACTTGTGTATTTTGTTTTAGCTTTATCCTTTACATTTATAAATCTGTTTGAAGCGACCGACTTTCTCTATTGCTTTTACAGCATGATATATTCTTCTCACAACACAAATTGAATATGAGAAGCTATGTGCTTTCTGTAACTAGAAAAGTGCCTGTCAGTTTTATCTCATCACCAGAGGTGGCTTTCCTGAACAGCATTACAGCACGTTTTAGAGCAACCAAAATAAAGCTGATATTTCGGTTTCTGGGACAAGATGAGAAAGAGCCTTCAACCAACCAAACTTATGGTTCTTTGTTGAAGAATCTAACATTTATCAAGACATTTGCCTCGGGAATTCTAGTTCCTAAAACTTATATATGGCCTCTCACCACTGATCAATATTTAGAACCTCACACTTCAGTTGTTTCGGATGCTCATAAAGAAGGGCTAACAGTACACGCATCAGATTTTGTGAATGACTTACCATTACCCTATAATTACAGTTATGATCCAGTGTCTGAATACCTGCAATTCATTGACAATGGTGATTTCAGTGTTGACGGCGTGTTGACCGACTTTCCCATAACTCCATCAGAGGCCATAGGTGATGTATCTTCTTCCTGCTCATAAGAATTGTGTTAAGCTAAATATTTTTGTGTTAGTTTTAAAATATTAGATTATCATGCAGTTATCTTTTATGCAACGCTACACCTTTTAGAAGAAATTAAATTTTTAATGCAGCATAGGATTAATATATATGAACAAGCTTTTTTAGGTGCGGCTGAATTACTGCAGATTGTTTTGCTCACCTAAAAAATAATGCCAAGTGTTTGTTGGTTATTCCAATTTAATGTTTGATGACAATTGTTTCTCTTAATTACTGCAGATTGTTTTGCTCACCTCAAAAATAATGCTTCAGCACAAGGTAACATCGTAAATTTTTGGGGTTCCCATTTAAAAATTTGATCCTTTTCTTCTGATATTCTATTAACATGCACTAATATCTGAGCGTTATTGCTAATCTATTTCGTTCATCTTTCTTGTGCTTCAGCCAAGCCTTTGGTTATCTCAAAATACGGAGCAAGTGGAGATTTCCCTAGTTGTACTAACTTGGCATACACGAAAGCAATTGCAGATGGTGTAGATGTACTTGATTGTCCTGTCCAAATATCCAAGGATGGGATACCATTTTGCTCAAGCTCTATAAATCTTATAGATAGCACGAAAGTTGCTCAATCAAGTTTCAGAAACCTCACAATGGTTATTCCAGAAATCAAGGCTGGCAGTGGAATATTTACCTTTAGCCTTAGATGGGAAGATATTAAAGGCCTGACCCGTAAGTTGATATATAAGCTCATTGCTTGCTTGTCGATGTGGTACTGTTCAACTTATACGTTTTACAGAATTTTTTATTTCTTCAGATACCATAGATCCTTTAAGTTATAGGTGAAGGAAGTTGAGGTTCCCCACCCCAAACCCAATTGGCAATGTGGGGAGTAGCCCAACTCCATAGAAGCCCTTGCAAGGTTGTGGAACTTTCTAATGTGGGACTTTTGTTCCTTCACATTCTCAGAATAAGAGATTTTAGAAAGTTCTTTTCACAAATTCTTCTATAGCTGAGACTGGTGATAAACATTTTCCCCATTTCTTCTCACTGGAAAAACCTACCAACTCTCTAATATACTTGTCTGTCTCGAGTTCTACTCTTTCCTACTTACACATAACTTATAACTGATAAGAATCTTATAATTACACATGACAACCTTTCTTGACATCCTATACCCTTTTCAAAATCTGACTCTTCTAATTTTGATCTTGCATGGTACCTGTGCTATTGAACTGGCATATTCTACTATTGTACGCTAGAAGAATGCATAAATAATAACTCTTTTATTGAATAATATTTTGACATTCTTGTCTTGATTATTCTTCATATTTGTACTGTAGCAACTATATCAAATCCCTGGTCAAGGTTTACGTTGATGCGAAATCCAAGGTCCAAAACTGCTGGAAATTACTTGACATTATCCGAGTTTTTGGATTTGGCAAAGAAATCAAGCTCTCTTTCTGGTGTCTTGATCAGCATAGAGGTGGGTACTTGCACCAAGTTTCACTGATTGGTTTATGATTTCATGCTTTGATTGTTGGAAGTTGCGGTAGTTCTTGTGGGACTCCAAATAAACTTTCACCATGTCTATTATAACTTGTCATTGTCATTTGTCAACCCCTTTCTACCCTCCCCATCATATATTTTTTTTCCTTACAACTAGAAACATGGGCTCAAGGATCCTCTTGAACTAATTGGATCTGAGACTGAGAGAACTAACTAATGGTTGCATATATGGGTAGATACCATATCCAAGTGAAGTCACAATGTAAACGTCTCATCTAGTCTTGTTGTGAACAATGGGCTCTATCGATGCTCAAAATTCCATTTATTACAAAGGCCCAAAGTAACATTTTGTACTGCTTTGTTTCAGAATGCGGCATATCTCGCAGGGGAGCAGAAATTAAGTGTAACTGATGCTGTCATTAGTGAATTGAGCAATGCTGGTTTTGATAATCAGACAGCGCTAGATGTGAAGATTCAGTCCACAAATAGTTCTGTTTTACTGAAATTCAAGGAGAAAACCAAATATGAACTTGTTTACGAAATTGAAGAGAATATCGGTGATGTTCCTAGTACAACAATTCAAGATATCAAGAAGTTTGCCAATTCTGTGGTCATCAACAAGGCTTCTATACTTCCTGAAAATCAGGCTTTCATCTCCGGAATGACACAAATTGTACCAAAACTACAAGCAGCTAAGCTTCCTGTTTATGTTGAACTCTTCAGCAATGAGTTTGTATCCCAATCATGGGACTTCTTCTCAGATCCAACTGTGGAGCTCAATTCGTATGTCATGGGGGTCGGCGTTGATGGTGTTATAACAGACTTTCCCAAAACGGCTGCGAGATACAAAAGTAAGTGTTCTTCTATACAAGCTTTACCAAATTAGATGATTGGTATTACATAAATTTTGCAAATCTGCATCAACCTTTCATAATATATGCAAAATTTTCAGCTGGGCCTTTGAGCTTTTGTGTGGCTTGGGCATTATTTGGGGTGATTAAATAGTGACTGATACTTTGGTGATTGCTTGTCGTAGGAAACCGGTGTTCAAGTCAAAAACCAACACCCAACTACATGAGTCCTATTGAGCCAGCCAGTCTTATACAAGTTGTTACTCCTGCATTCTTGCCACCTGCTGAGGCTCCAAATCCCGCCTTGACTGCGAGTGATGTGATTGAGCCACCTTTGCCATCTGTTGATGCGGCCCTAGCTCCTGGCCCAAACAGTGGATCTACAGTAGGAGTTCCACCACCACCCAACGGCCAGCCTAAGGTTGCTGCATGCTTTTTCCTCTCATATGTGGCTATGCTTATGGCCGCTCTTTTCCTGCTCTGAAATCTCTGAAATCTGTGAAGCATTCCCTCATTACTATTTGTGGCCTTGTAATTTTCCCATCTTACTGCTCTTGCTTGGAGCTTTTTGCTGAATGCGAATGAATATCAGGGCTCATCATTAATTTATTTTTCACTCTATTAGTAAACAGCTGTGTATTCAGGGTTTTCATGCTGTAGGTAATGCTCTCATTCTTTAGAGGTAGGTAAATAAATATACGATCAGGGTTTAGTTTAATTCTGTAATTTTCTGTTATTTATTTGTTGTTTTGGAGGGTCTACTGTACTCCTGACATATTCTTTGGTGTGTATTATGAAATATGGAGAATTTTTTTAATTTGAAAAATTCAAAATAGACCCTAAGGCCATCGCTTGCGCTACCCATTTTAAAATTTAGTCCCCCAAAAATTACTTTTTTACTCCGGACTGGGGGGTGTCCAACCGTTGAAAGCATCACTTGCATTTAGTCTCTGCCAGATGCTAAAATATAGTTGTGCAACCTTATTACGACTTCACTTCAATAATCTGGCCCGTATTCATTATTATGATTTTATGTATGGATAATTCCTCAAAATCTTGTTCGTTCTCAACGAAACATTTTCTTTGTATGGCAATAAAAAAAATTATGGTTTTTTGGAGATATACCATTTTGCCAATTGAGTTACATGTGTTTAATATATTCATACCTCATGACTTTTCCATAGAATGGTGAAGAATGTACGTACTACAAGGATGAGCGCCACCACACGAAGCATCACAGCCTTCAAACTCATCATAGTGGCCTTGAAGTAGCTATAGAGCATGAGTTCGAGTTGGGGAAAACTTGATATCCGAAATAATAGTAGAGATTTGTCAAGGTACATCACACTTTTTGAAGATGTAATCGATAATAAGTTTAGAATCACCTTCAACTAGGATATCAGAGTAGCCTATACGCAAAGCTTGAACTAATCCTTCTCGAAGAATGTTCAAAATGAATAGATCCAGTAACAAGAGGATTACCATTTTCATCGCTTATAATGAAGCTAGCAGAGCCACAAGAATTGTGTTGCAAAAGAGAACCATCAAAGTTACCACAAAAAACTTCTATTACTTACCCTAAAAAAATGATTTTTTACCTTAAATGCACCATGTACTCTCATTATTCGTTTAAAAAGCACCTTGAAACAGACAACTCGTCCCACTCAGGTGTTTTTCCGTTGAAGCTGTTAAGTGGGCGTAAAAAACTGGGGTAAAATTGGAAATTTGGAGATTGGAGAAATGAGTTTTGGTCAATTTATGGAGGGAGAGGTTGGATTTGCAAATCTAGCATATAGATTAAACAAAAACATACTAAGGGGGTTTATTTAATTTGGAATTGTAGAGGATTTTTAAAGCTATTAAAAATTCACATGTATTCAATGAGAGTTTGTGAGTGTTTTAAAAGACATTAAAAAAGTCTAAAGATATTCAATTTGGAATTGTAGAGGATTTTAAGAACTTAAAAAATATTCCTCTAAATTCTAGTGTATTCAATTAGGATTTCAAGAATTTCCACATAAATTCAGGTGTATTCAAAATGACAAGAATTTGGAGGGATCTAATTAATTTGAGAATTTGGGTGGATTATAAGATGAAAAGTATAAATAGGAAAGGTCAAAACAATTACACCCTTCACCCCAGGAACTGTTTGAGTAGCTAATGAGACAAGTTTCCCAAGCAGAAAGAAGAAGAACAAGCGAAGAAGAGAAGAAACAATGGAGGTACCGAAGAACAATAGAGCACAAATTGATTCAGAAAAGTGAAAATTGTGGAGCAGCTACGTGACCCATAATTAATGTAATATCCAAATTACCCCTGGTAATGCCATTAACGGCTCACAGACACTTACACATTAAATAATGTATTTATCAGCTAAATATATTATTTAATTGGGTTAAGACCTCAATAATTATAATATTCTTTTTGAGAATTAATTGTTATTATTAATAAATAATATATTTTATTAAAAAATAATTATTTATTAATTACAAAATTCATCGACCAATCCGAACGCTCTTAAGGTTTCACTATAAATAGCGAAGCTCATTTCACTTTCAAAGTAATTCGTTATTCGCTTCTAAAGTTCTCTCTGATTTCACTCCCAAAGCTAACTTAAACATAAGAGCGTTATTGGTTGAACAACCCCCGGGGCTTCAACCTTAACCTCGATTGTTTCTTGTTTGCTGTTTGTAGGGATTAAGAAGATTTTTTCAAGCGTGTTCGATTTCTGCTTCAACATGTATGCTGCACAAATTTTGTTGCCATTTTCTTGTTAGCTGAGGCTTTTATATTTGTCATCCCCTATTTGTCAACGTCGTTTCCTATGTTGCACGAAGAACGAAAGAGCACAAACAATGGAGGTACCGAGGAAGATATTTAAAGGTCGAAGGCCTAGGGCCGATGACGTTGATACACCTTCTCGTCTTCCACTTCTTAATAACGCTTATTATCGAGATGTACTTGGTGAACATGGAGCCTTCTTTGCTATTGCAAACCGAATTGACCGTATACCTAAGAACGCTTGAATAGGGTTTCAGTCTTGGAGAATAACAGCAAGGAAGGCATTAGTGGAAGAATTTAGGGAGGTAAACCGAATTGACCGTATACCTATTTGTATGATTTTACGCTCAGCAGAAGATGGATTCATTAATCAATTGGCAAGTGTTAACAACAAACTCCATATAAACAAAATAATTGGCAAGCTAAACAACGAACTCCATATAAACAATACAATCCTATTATTATAACTAGAATAGCTGCAGTGGAATAGAAGTGGAACTCAGAGGTTAAGTAGGATTGCAAGAGTGCATGGCAGCTTCCACACGTGGACTCGTCACAACACTATTTGTCACTCCATTGTTATCTTTTTTCGTTGAATTTGGGGAGCAATTAGTGAAAGAAAGGCTAGCAAAAGGCACTGAGTTCAAGAAATTGCGAGCATACGACTGAAAACATAAAATATATGCATATGCAAGATGAGGAAGGAAAGAGAGAGAGGAGGGGGAAGGAAGGCAGGTAAAAATAGAGAGCTCGTTAGAAGAAGCAAGCAGTAGAAAGATGAAGGATCACTGAGCCTTCATATTTTCTTGATACATAAAAAAGTTTTTTGTATAATAGTTTGGTTGATGAATCCCAGCAAAAACCATATAATGCACCAAAGCATGTAATAGAAATGTATATAAATTCTTGAGCTATTATCGGTTGTGTGCTCGTTGAGTCATTTCTCCGACACATGACTTGAGGTATTATGGGTCGTATGCTCGATGGGTCATTTGCTCGTTGAGGGTCATTTCTCCGACACATGACTTGAGGTATTATCGGTCGTGTGCTCATTGAGGGTCATTTCTCCGACACATGACTTGAGGTATTATCGGTCGTGTGCTCGTGGAGGGTCATTTCTCCGACACATGACTTGAGATATTATCGGTCGTGTGCTCGTTGAGGGTTATTTCTCCGACACATGACTTGAGGTATTATCGGTCGTGTACTCGTTGAGGGTCATTTCTCCGACAAATGACTTAAGGAATTATCGGTCGTGTGCTCGTTGAGGGTCATTTCTCCGATACATGATTTGAGTTATTATTGGTCATGTGCTCGTTGAGGGGCATTTCTCCAACACATGACTTGAGGTATTATCGGTCATGTGGAGAGTAGGTCCCCGGGTTGGACCTCTTGGGTTCTAGCCATTGCTTGAGGTATTATTGGCGGTGGTTAGGAGGGCTTGTTCCCGTGTTTGACGGCCCCGGATATCGAGCTATGGCTCGGGATTCCATTTGGGGGATGGTGGGATATTTTACAGTATTTTGTATCCAGTATTTTTTTCTATTTTGAGCTCCTTTACGGAGAGTTTTCAAAGCAAGGTTGTGGTTTACGGGATAATTTCATTTTTAGTGTTTTCGTGGGTCCCGTCCAATTTTTATTATTATATAAAAGGATTTTACGTATCCATGCATGGTTTTATTTGTGGAGGGCAAAAGGTACGTTTTTCTCGGAACTTGTGGTTAAATTATTATTAGTTTTAGCCGGGTTGTTAAGATGGCAGGTACAGTTAGATTTGGCGAGGGTTCCACCTATGAAATTGAATAGTACTCTGGTAAGTTGTAGAAAGATGTATATATGTATGGAGAGCCTTAATGTGATTTGATTCACCACGAGGTGGGTTGTCCGGATTACCCGTATTTTATTTATATTATTGTTATAATTACTTTATTAGCATAGGTACGCTTCGATATGGTTTACTGTCCACTCAAAGTTGTTTTGGTTTTGATGCTTTCCAGACCGTATCGGAACGAGGCGACGAGACAAGGAGGAGGCATCATCTTTCGCTGCGCTATATCCACGTAGACTTTCATTAGTTTATGTAGTTAAAGGTTACCTAGTTGCTCTGATCCCCTTTTGGGTATTGTAAATTATTTGATGGTTTGGTAGGTCGGGGTTGTAGCTTTGTTTTTCCAGGTTTTATATATGTTTTGTGTATCCCTTGTCTAACAGGTCATAGACGGTTTGATCGGTTGCGGGGGTGATTATGCCCAATTTTCGGTAGAATTATCGTAAAGTCGTTCCTGAAATAGTAAGGGTAATTCATGGATTATTATTCAAGGGGAAATTCGGGAGGGGTCCTATCAGCTTGGAATTAGAGCTCAAGGTTAACTTCCTGTGGACCGCACTTAGTGTGCATTCTTGGAATTCCAGGATTTGTTGTCTTATTTCGAGTCAACATACAATGAGTTTGTAGAGTTTCAATTGGAATTCGTATAAGAAGTTTGAAAATAGAATTTGACGATCAACCTGAGTGACACCGTGAACCATTTGGACTTGGGTAAAGAAGTTTAGTTTGTGTCGGGAAGGCGCGAGAGTACTCGAGGGGTTGTAGGAAGTTGATTCTTTGACCTGCGTTGAGTGAATTTCGAGGACGAAATTTCTATAAGGGGTGGTGAGTTGTAACGACCCGGATTTAAATTTAACCTCGGGTTAGGAGGGGCTCAGGAGTCACTTTTTATTCGCAGTTACTTTTGGAAGTTTCTCTTGGACCATTACGTAGGTTTCGAACTCACGAGTTTGTAGACAGGCGGCATGCGAGAAACGGAGTCCGTATGAGTGAGATATGGGTCTAGAACCTTCAGGGGTATTTAAGTAATTTTAGAGTTAGACATTTGAAAAGTGGCTTATCCCCTTTATTTTTCTGGAGCAATTTGATTTTTCCTCTCGCTCTCTCTCTCCTCTCGATCTCTCTCTCTCGGTGAACAGAAGCAAACACACACGCACACACTCACATCGATTTGGGTTTGACCAAATCAAACCTTGATGTTATCACCATCATGTTCCTCTCCTCGCTAGGAGTCTCATCGTACAAACCCCCTAGAGAGACAGCCACCGTGGATGGAGAGCCGAGGAGGAGATGTTTTTGAACTTCTCGATCGATTTCTGACCACCACTGGTAAGGGTTCTTGAATTTGACCCCGGATTTGGGTTCCTGGGCTTGAGTAGATGGATTTTGAGTTTTAGAACGTTAAATTTGGTGAAGAAATGAAGTTTTTCGAAAAGCTTGAAAATCAGCCTTTAATGGCGTTTTTCCGCCGATGACCGCCGTGCCGGCTGACAGAATATTCCACTAGTCACGGAATATTCTATCTGTCAGCAGCGACGTTGTCAGAGGAGTAATGCGGTCACTATTTGACGGAATATGTTAACGCCGTCAGCATAATTATGTTAAATGCCAACGGCATCATGACAGAACCCTAACAACGTCATAACAGCGAGAGTACGCGCGCGTGGGGGGTACTGTAGCAGGCGCGTGAACGCGTGTGGGGCATTGTGGCAAGCGTGTGGCGGTGAATGGGAAGGCCGCTGGTCTTCCACCGATGCGTGGGACCTGTATTTTTCCCACGATGACATGTGTCCGCTTATTTTTGACGTTTCGAATTTGTTAGCGCAGGTTTCGGGTCAATCGGAGTTCGTTTAGGGGTTGTTTTGGGTGTTTTAAGTTACTTGGTACGCGTTTAGGGCGTGTGTGAACTCCCAGGGTTTAGGGGGCCAGATTTCAAGTTAATAATTCTCGTTTAGTAATGCCATGTAACGTTTTTGACAGGCGTGGTGGCTCCGAGTATCATGAGGGACCGAATATCTCAGAGTGGGATTCGAACGGACTTTGAGGTGAGTGGACTTTGCTTCCTAGGTTGCAAGGCATGCACATTAATTATGTTTGAATCTTATGTTATGGATTATGAATTGTTATATGTGAAGTGGAATTATTAGAGAATGACTTATTATATTTATGAAACTCAGGAACTAAGTTAATCAGGTTATTTGGTTTATTGTTGACTAAAGGTATTGGTTTTGGAGGTGGATTTTCAATAATGGATTTGAAAACGAGGATTTGGGCTTAGGCCTGGGATTTCAGTTTTATTGAATTTTTGGGCTCTTTGCCCGATTTTTCTATGATTTTGATTATGATCAAGTAAGAAGAATTTCAAAAGTGGATTTTTGGTTTTACGTTACAGTTTTCACTTGTATTCCATCCCCGAGTATCATAGTTTTCTCTGACACATGACTTGGGGTATTATCAGTCGTGTGCTAGTTGAAGGTTATTTCTCCGACACATGACTTGAGGTATTATCGATCGTGTGCTCATTGAGGGTCATTTCTCCGACACATGACTTGAGTTATTGTCGGTCGTGTGCTCGTTGAGGGTCATTTCTCCGACACATGACTTGAGGTATTATCGGTCATGTGCTCGTTGAGGGTCATTTCTCCGACACATGACTTGAGGTATTATCAGTCGTGTGCTCGTTGAGGGTCATTTCTTCATTTCTTCGACACATGACTTGAGGTATTATCGGTCGTGTGCTCGTTGAGAGTCATTTCTCCAACACATGACTTTAGCTATTATCGGTCGTGTGCTCGTTGAGGGTCATTTCTCCAACACATGACTTGAGGTATTATCGATCGTGTGCTCGTTGAGGGTCATTTCTCTGACAGATGACTTGAGGTATTATCGGTCGTGTGCTCATGGAGGCTCATTTCTCCGACACATGACTTGAGGTATTATCGATCGTGTGCTCGTTGAGGGTTATTTTTCCGACACATGACTTGAGGTATTATCGATCATGTTCTCGTTGAGGGTTATTTTTTCGACACATGACTTGAGGTATTACCGGTCGTGTGCTCGTTAAGGGTCATTTCTCCGACACATGGCTTGAGGTATTATCGGTCATGTGCTCGTTGAGGGTCATTTCTCCGACACATGACCTGAGGTATTATCGGTCGTGTGTTCGTTGAAGGTAATTTCTTCGACACATGACTTGAGGTATTATTGGTCGTGTGGAGAGTAGGTCCCCAGGTTGGACCTCTCAGGTTCTAGCCATTGCTTGAGGTATTATCGGCAGTGGTTAGGAGGGCTTGTTGCCGTGTTGGACGGCCCCAGATATCGAGCTACGACTCAGGATTCCATTTTGGGGGATGGTTGGATATTCTACAGTATTTTGTATCCAGTATTTCTTGTGATTTTGTGCTCCTTTACGGAGAGTTTTCAAAGCAAGGTTGTGGTTTACAGGATAATTTCATTTTTAGTGTTTTCGTTGGTCCCTTCCAGTTTTTATTATTATATAAAAAGATTTTTCGTATGTTTGCATGGTTTTATTTGTGGAGGGGAAAATGTATGTTTTCCTAGGAACTTGGGGTTAAATTTTTATTAGTTTTAGCCGGATTGTTAAGATGGCAGGTACAGTTGGATTTGGCGAGGGTTCCGCCTATGAAATTGAATAGTACTCCGGTAAGTTGTAGAAAGATGTATATATGTATAGAGAGCCTTAATGTGATTTGATTCACCACATGGTGGGTTGTCCGGATTACCCATTTTTTATTTATATTATTATTATCGTTAATTTATTAGCATGGGTACGCTTCGATATGGTTTACTATGTACTCACATTTGTTTTGGTTTTGATGCTCTCCAGGCCATAGCGGAATGAGGCGACGGGACAAGGAGGATGCATCATCTTTCGCTGCGCTATATCCACGTAGACTTTCACAAGTTTATGTAGTTAAAGGTTACCTAGTTGCTCTTATCCTTTTTTGGGAATTGCAAATTATTTGATGGTTTGGTAAGTCGGGGTTGTAGCTTGTTTTTTTTTTCTTCTTCTGGTTTTTGTATTTGCTTTGTGTATCCCTTGTCTGACAGGTAATAGACAGTTTGACCGGTTGCAGGGGAGATTCTGCTGAATTGTCGGTAGAATTCTCGTAAAGTCGTTCCTGAAATAGTAAGGGTATTTCAAGGATTGTTATTTTAGTTATGGTGTTGTAAGACGGGAGCAGGGCTTCTCACGGATTTCAAGGGAAAATTTGGGAGGGTCTTGTCTTTGGTATTTTGAACTTAGGTTTGTGATAGCTTGTGGTTGTAGCTGTGCTGTTCGGTTTGGTATTTGTTTTTATGTATCCTTCGTCTGACTTGTAAAAGAGGGGTTGACTTGTTGCATGGGAGATTCTGTCGAATTTTCGATAGAATTCTTGTAAAATCTTTCCTAAAATGATGAGGGTATTTCAGGGATTATTATATTAGTTATGGTGTTGTCAGACTGGAGCTGGGCTTCTCATGGATTTCGATGGCAAATTTGGGAGGGCTCCTGTCAACTTAGAATTCGACCTCTAGGTTAATTTCTTACAGACCGCACGCTTGGTGTGCATGGTATTTGCGTTACTGAAATATTTTTTATTTCCTATTAGCTTGGTGCCTCCTAGATGTCTTTCTCGTCAGTGGTCTGGTCTGGAAAGAAAGGCGGAGGTTGTGCAAGGTGCACAAGACCCTGTGAGGGATCCCCAGTTACGATAGACCTTGGATCAGTTGAGTAAGGTGATGACTACAGTCCTGCAGGGCAGGGGTACTTCTGTGGCATCTGACGTTGAGTGGGGTCAAAGACTTGGAGCTACGATATTCACTGGCGAGACTTGCCTGGCAGATACGAATAGTTGGATCACTCGGCTAGAGACAGTGTTTGCGATTATGAGCTATCCTTTGGATGATCGAGTTTATTTAGCCATCTTTCTTCTAGATGGACATGCTTATCGATGGTGGCACTCCCTTGAGATGGCAGGGTGGGATGTCCGCACCATTATATGAGAGGTTTTTCGGGTGAGATTTTTTGAATAGTTCTACTCTCAGTCCTACAGAGATGCAATGCATGCTGAGTTTCTGCACTTGAGACAGGGTACGATGACGGTGCCAGAGTATGTGCAGAGGTTTGTAGAGTTATCCCGATATGTCCTATATTTGGTTGCTAATAAGGCGGACAGGTGCAGGTAGTTTGAATCTGACCTACGAGATGGGATTAGAGATGTGGTTATTCATGCTGTGTATTATTTTATGAGAGACTTAGCCGATACTGCCACATGAGTAGAAAGGATCATTGTAGTTAGGACTCCACCTAGCGGATCTAGACGACGCCGAGATCGGTTATTCTTTAGAGAGTCGGGTCAGGGACCGTCCAAAAGAGGTAGTCACAGTTTTGGCACTTCTGGGAGTGATAAGTCGGAAGATTATGGATCTGGTTTTAGTGATTGGGGTGCATCCTGAGAGTTCTCTGCGAGGTAGCAATTAGAGGCTGTTTCGAGTAGGTGTGCAGAATCGAGGAGCGGGCACCGGAGTACTCGGAGGAGTAGGCTTGGACTGGTTAGTACCACTAGTTGTTTTTTGTGTGGTGAGTTTGGTCACTTGAAGAGGGATTGCCCTAGCCGTTTGGGTCGTCTCGCTATAGTTACAGAGAAAGCAGAACAGGTTCCGAGGACGACATCACCTCACAGTATGGCTGTGGATTATCAGGCCCGGTCCAGAAGGGCAGACAATACTTGGAGAAGGCAGAGAGGCCGGGGTGGATCTTCGGGGACTTAAGCATGAGATACTAGTACTGACACAACAGGAGTTCAGGTGAGAGTTGAGGAGTAGTTTCGGACCTAGTATCCACTTTTTCTACCTTTGACTTGTATGAATTTTGAGAAAGAAATTTCTTTAAGAGGGTTGAGTTGTTACGACCCGAATTTAAATTTAAAGTAAATTTGTAAAATTAATTAGAAAATGATGACTTTACCCTCAGGTTAGGAGGGCTTCGAAAGTTACTTTTTGTTCAGAGACACTTTTGGAAATTTTTTTCGTACCATTATGTACATCTCGAACTCTTGTGTGCGTAGACATGCGGCACTCAGAAATCGGAGTTCGTACGAGAAAGTTACAGGTCTACAAAGGGAATGGGGCATTTTCTCAGAAAGTCCAAAAATATAAATTAGGATGTTTTACGGAATATGCTGACGGCGTTAGCATATTTAGTTAACGGTCAACGACGTCATCACAGAGCCTTAACACAGTTAACTGGACGGAATATTCCATTCCGTTAGAATATTTTGTCAGAGTTGATGGAATATTCTGTCAGATTGATGGAATATTTCGCCGTTACTGTGCGGGCACGTGAGATGCGCGTGGGGTAGGCTCCGGTCTTCCGCCTGCGCTTAGCGGTGCGTAGGATTGATCTTTGGCCCACGGCCACTCATGTCTACTTGTTGTCGACGTTTCAGACCTGTTGGTGTAGGTTTCGGGCCAATCATAGTTCGTTTATGGGTTATTTTGAGTGTTTAAAGTTACTGGGTACGCATTTAGGGCGCGTGTGAACTCCCGGGGTTTAAGGGGTCGGAATTTAGGTCAATCATTATCGTTTAATAATTCCAAGTAATGTTTTTGACAGGAGTGGTGGCTCCGAGTTTCACGGGGTACCGAATAGCTTGGGTCGAATTCGAACGAACATTGAGGTGAGTGGACTTGATTTCTTGGATTGCAAGGCATGCGTAATTTATGTTTAAATGATTTATTATGATTATGAGATTCGGGAACTAAAGTTAATTGGTTTATTATTGACTAAAGGTAATGATTTTGGTTGTGGATTTTCCATAATGGTTTTGAAAATGAGGCTTTGGGCTTAGGCCCGAAAATTCAGCTTATTTGATTTGGGCTCTTGACCTGATTTTGGTTAATACCATGCAATAAGGTTTCAAAAGTGGATTTTAGATTTACGTACGGTTTTCACTATATATACCATCCTCGGGTATCATGGTTTTTCTCCGGCACGTGATGTGGGGTATTTTCCATCATGTGTTCGTTCAGGGTTATTTCTCCTACAGATGACTTTGATGTATTTTCGGTCATGTGCTCATAGAGGGTGATTTCTCCGACGTGTGGCGTGAGGTATTTTCCTCCATACGATCATTGAGGCTGTCTACACATAGTACAGGGTTACGTCCGCATATCTTGAGGCATTTGCGGATATGTGGAGAGTAGGTCCCCGGGTTGGACCTCTCGGTTTCTAGCCATTGCTTGAGGTATTATTGGCGGTGGTTAGGAGGGCTTGTCCTCGTGTTGGACGACCCCGGATATCGAGCTATGGCTCGGGATTACATTAGGGGGATGGTTGGATATCTTTACAGTATTTTGTGTCCAGGTTTTCTCATGATTTTAAGCTCATTTGAGAAGAGTTTTAAAAGAAATGTTGTAGACCACGAGATGTTTTCATTGTTCATGTTTTCGTGGGTCCCGTCAGGTTTTGATTTTATAAACGGATTTTCCGTTATGTTCTTTGTAACTATCTTTATTTGGTTAACTATTTTAAAAGGATTTTATAGTATGTATGCATGGTTTTACTTATGGAGGGGAAAATGTATGTTTTCCTCGGAATTTTGGTTAAAATTATTGATAGGTTTGGCCGAGTTATTAAGATGGCAAGTACAGTTGGGTTTGGTGAGGGTTCCGCTTATGTAATTGAATGGTACTCCGGTAAGTTGTAAATATATATATATATATATATATATATATATATATGTAGGGAGGGTCTTAATGTAATTTGATTCACCACGAGGTGGGTTGTCCGGATTACCCTTATTTTCTGTTCTTTAATATTGTTAGCGTTACTTTATTAGCATATATAAACTTCGGTCTGGTATTGTCCACTCACAGTTATTTTGGTTTTGGTGCCCTCCAGGCCATAGCAGAGCTAGGCGACGAGACTAGGAGGAGGCATCATCTTTAGCTGCACTACAGACACGTAGGACTTTCATTAGTTTTTGTAATTAAAGGTTACCTAATTGCTCTTATCCTCTTTTGGGTTTTGTAAATTATTCGAGGGCTTGGTAGTTTGAGTTTAGGTTTGTGATAGCTTGTGGTTGTAGCTGGATTGTTCGGTTTTGTATTTATTTTTGTGTATCCTTCGTCTGACAAGTAAAAGACGGGTTGACCGATTACAGGGGAGATTCTGTAGAATTTTCTATAGAATTCTCGCAAAGTCTTTCCTGAAATGGCAAGGGAATTTCAGGTATTATTATATTAGTTCTGGAATTGTCAGATGGGAGCAGGGCTTCTCACGGATTTCGAAGGGAAATTTGGGAGGGATCCTATCACAGCTAATGCAAGGTTGACTTATCAGCTTATCTCGGCCAAGAAAGTGGGCATTGAGGAGTACAAGGCGTCTGTTGCCTTTCATCGCGATCGCCAAAAACTTGGAGCCAAGCTAGAGGATACGTTGTACAAACGGATCCTTCTGGCCAACACCGACCTCTTCATTCAGTTTCCATGTCAGGGGAGTCCTCCAAGAGTGGAAGATTATCTTAGGGATGATGAGAGTGATGATGAGGGTGATGTTGTGGAAGAAGAGTAAGATGGAGTGGAAGGTTGTGGGCACGAGTAAGATGGTGTAGATAAGGGGAATGCCCTGTAGTCATTGTATTTGTTTTTGTTTATGTTGCTCGGCATTGGCCAATTTGTTTTTTTTTTTGAACAAGTCTCTTTTGGTGGGACCATGGGGTCAGACCTAATATATGCATGTTTATTTTGCTCATACTTGTCTTCAATTTGCTTTCCCCTTTTTGTGGATGTGTTGAATTTTCCATTTGCTTATCTAATTGGATTCGATCGGATGAGACCTCACATGTAGGTTTTTTTGAGACGGGTGTATGATCGCTCAAATTAGACTTGTAATTTGACTTGATGGTTTTGAATTGATGAGCTTAAGGGTGTGTATACTCGACTGGGTTAAATGGGATTGACCACAAGTTGGAAATGGTCGATGCTCCCTTTGATGGGACTTAGTAATTTGTTGGGGTCTAAATTTGGTTGCCTATTTAGAACTGAAGTGAGTTGGATGGGCTTAGGTGGGATCCTTTTTTATGGAATTGGGTGATGGGACCATGTGAGGCATTTCTTAGATAGGTTATGCTTGATCTGTATGACTTGAATTTTGTAAATAAAATTGGTAATGCCATTGAATATTCCGTTCATTGATATTGTCAACTGGTTATGCCAGGAACGTTTACAAAATGTGGCCATGGGTCGATCAAATCTAAGGCTATTGGCTTGCTTACTTGTAGTAAAACTTGAGGTGATCCAAGTTCCATGGGTGTGAAAGTGTTTTGTCCTTTGAATTTTGGAGTTCATAGGTGCCTTCTCTGCAGATCTAAGAGACCTCGTTTGGTCCTTCCCAAGTGGGTGCAAATGTGCCCATAGAGCGTTCCTTGGTTGCAAGGCTGAATTTTCTTAATACACAATCTCCCACCTTGAAGCTTCTGTGGCGGACTCTTAGGTCGTAGTATCTTGCCACAAGTTGTTTATATGCAACGTTCTTCAAGTTGGCCTTCTCCCTTCGTTCCTTGATGAGGTCCAGGCTGAGTGTGATTTGATAATTTTTTTCTTCTGGGTTGAAGGAGATAACCCGGTAAGATGTTTCCCCAATTTCCACTAGTACGAATACCTCAGTGCCAAATGCTAAGGCGAAGGGGGTCTCATCCGTGGCGATCTTGTAGGATGTCATGTGAGACCATAGTACATCATCAATGATATCAGACCATTTTCCCTTGTTCTCATCTAGCTTCTTTCTCAAGTTGTACTTGATGTTTTTGTTGACCGCTTCGACTTGTCCGTTGGATTGTGAATGGGATGGGGAGGCGAATATGAGTTTGATATTGTATCTCTCACAGAAGGCCCTGAATCAGTGGCAATCGAACTGCTTCCCATTGTCAGTGACAATGGTGTGTGGGATTCCAAATCAGCATATGATATGTTGGTAGAAGAAGTGTTCGATTTGTGTTGCGGTGATTATTACTAGAGGTTTGTCTCTGCCTACTTTGTAAAGTAGTCTACATCCACTACTGCATGGTTGATCTTTCCCTTTCCTTCTAGCATTTGGCCGATCAGATCAATTTCCCATTGGGAGAATGGCCAAGGGCTGAGCATAAATGTTAGGTTTTCAGCTAGAAGATGGGGAATGGGCGTGAATCGTTGGCACTTGTCACATTTTTGTGTGAGCTCGATGGCATCTACCAGCATGGTAGGCGAGTAATATCTGCCAGCGTGGTAGGCGAGTAATATCTAACAGCATGGTATGCGATTAATATCCTTGCTCCAGAGTGATGTTCGCAAATGCCCTCGTGCATCTCCCTTAGCACGTAGTCCCCCATGTCCGGTGTTAGGTATTTCAAGAGTAGGGTGGTGAATCAGTGCTTGTAGAGGTGGTTGTGCTGAATAGTGTATCAAGTAGACTGTCTCTTGATTCGCTTTGCCTCCATCTTGTCTCCTGGTAGAGTGCATCTTGGAGGAAAGCCTTACTGGATTCCATCCACGTGGGGCTGGTGTTTATTGTGTACACAAGTCTCGCCGTGGTGCTCGGAGTATGTTGTACCTCTACCAGTACATTACGCTTCTCCCTCTCATCCAGGGAAGATGCCAATCTTGCTAAGGCGTTAGCATGACTATTTTTTGACCTTTGGATTTTGTTGATCTCATAGGCCAAGAAGTATTGGAGAAGTTGTTTGGTTAGGACCAAGTAGAGAGACGTGGAGGTATCTTTGGCTTCACAGTTATTGTTGACCTGACTCATCACCAATTGTGAATCGCTATAAATCCTCAATTGCTTGGCCTCCTAGTCCTTGGCGATGCGTAAGCCAGCCAACAATGCTTCATATTCAGCGTCGTTGTTGGACGCTTTGAAGTTGAAACATAAAGCATATTCTAACTTGGTTCCTTTTGGGGACGTGAGCACTAGTTCCGCTCCGGATCAGCTGTTACAGGCGGACCCCTCTACATATAATGTCCAGCATGGGCGTTTGGGGTCAATAAGGGATGCCTTGACTGTTTCTGGAGTTTCCTTAGTGGGGGCCGCATCTAGAGGTGTTGCCTTTGGTAGGTTGTATTGTGTTAGCTGGTAGGAGTACTCGGCAATAAAGTCAACTACCGCTTGTCATTTCTCAGTTGTCTTGGCAACATACGAGATGTCGAACTCGCTCAACTCGATTGCCCATTTGGTTAGTCATCCAGAGGTGTCAGGTTTCTGTAAGACCTGCATCATAGGCTTGTTGGTGACAACCTTGTTCTCGCGTGCTTGGAAGTATGGTCTAAGCCTTCGTGCGATGACCACTAGGGTGAGGGCCAGTTTCTCCGAGTCAGGGTACCTAGTCTCTGCATCCTGAAATACTTTGCTGACGTAGTAGACGGGATGTTCTGTACCTTCTCTCTTCGGGACAAGAACAGAGCTGACTGCCGAGGTGGAGACTGATAGGTATATGAAGAGATGTTCCTCGCTTATGGTCTTGTCAAGAGTGGGGCCCTGCTCATGTATTCCTTGAGCTCAGTGACTGCCTTGTTGCATTCATGTTGTACAAATAGCAACATAAAAATTACGCAACCATATGCACGTATTAACTCGCAAGTGCACAAGATCAGACAAATAGTATAGAAAACAAATACGAGATCATTCCCACGAGGATTGGATTAATATGCGTTTAAAATTGATTTTAAGATGATTTTGAAAACTGAAAATTTCGAAACAAAATATTAAAAACAGCGTTTGATTAAAAACAGAATTGGATTGAGGTTAAAACAATGAGAAAACCAATTAGGGATTCGATGTTCACCGCTAATCTTCTTCCTTAAGCAAACGACAAGCACAATGCTACAAAACAGATTTTAGATGCTCATGTTTGTCAACCTAAAAGCATGATATCTACTCTTTAAATGATTGATTTCCCTAAGCAACAAGTTAGGCATGGGTATCTACGCTAACTCTTTTCATTCTTAAAGTATTTAGCATGGTATCTACTATGTTGCACTTTAAAAACGCATAACACAATGGAAATCGAAAAACACACAACTCCTAGAACATGGTATCTATTCTAGTTATTCATGATGATTAATTTCAAGAACTTATAACTAGTTCTTTTGTTACTCTCATAGGCACAAGATTCGGTCATCTAAATTTACCTATGTAACAAACTCAATACACAACATGCATATGGTGATCAACCATAACATAACGTACGTAAAGAGTCAAATATAATATGAAATTAATCAATTAAGCCTAACAAAAGTAGTTTGCAACAAAGGCATATCGAAATCCTTAAAGAAACATGATTATGGCTTCAATCGAGCCCTAACTATAGTACTTAGTTACCCATAATTTAAATAGACAGCAAGAACATAAAAAAATAGAAAATAAAAAGAGGAAGAAGATAGCTCTTTGATGACGTGTTGGTCAGCCAGAGTGATTGGATGACGCCTTGACGTTCCTCCTTGGTTCCTAAGCCTTTTAGACCTTGGAACCTTGAAGGATGGAGCAGAATGGGATGGTGTGGCTGAGTCCTTGTGTGAGAGCCCAGACGTTTTCTGCAGTTTTTTTAGGGAGAAAAAGAGTTGTTTCCAAAGTATATGATGAGGGGGAGACTCTTTGCTTGTCTCTTGTATGCGTGTCTTTGCCCCTTCAGCTTGCCAAGAATTTATGTGCATGTTAATTCACTGAATGAGGGAGAGCAAGAGTTTCTTTTTTGATTCTTTTTAATTTTCTTCTTTTCTTTGATTAAAACAGCTCCTCCCATAACCCTAACAAACTGGGCTTCAGTCGTCCAAGCCTGATAAGGATTAGAAAACTTGAAATAGAAGGAATGCTGAATTCCTGCGCAGCCTGAACTTGCTGTACTAAAACGTCCATAACTCCTTCTAGAAAATTCTAATTCACGAACCGTAAATTCCTTTAGAAACTAGACTTCCGTATCTTTCGAACGATATATGGCCCATCAGCTAGTTCTTCCTGAGCAGGTGTAGTTAATTTCGAGAAGTTGACACATATGCTGAAGTCTATTTCAAAATTTCCTTTTTAGATTTCCCAAACAGCACTCATTAACTCCTTTTGTAACTTTGCTTCCAAAAATCCTATAAAACATGAAAACAAACTAAGTATTAAGAAAACATAGGAAACATGCTAAGAAAAGCATAAGAAAACAAGATAAAACGTCGCATAAATATGCTCCTATAAAATTCCCCCACACTTAAGCTTTTGCTAGTCCTCGAGCAAAACAAAAATAAAGAATGAAAGAAAAACAAAGACTCAATGATTCAACGTAAACCATCCAACATTTGTCTCAGAGATTTTCAATGGATCATGACATATTAAGATTCATCATAAGCATAAGAATTGGTCCACATAATTCGAGAGTTAATACACATTTATAGAAATCATACACAAGCTCACAATTAAATCAATCAAAGCAACAGTACAAAGAGAGATACATGTTGAAAGAATTAGCTCAAAAATCTCACTGAATACGCTATGATTGTACCTCATATTTTCTGGTTAAGTCACTCTTCCTATACTAGTTATATGTGAGAGGATTGATGTCAAATGGAAACAAATTGCTCACATATGATATAACAAGAAAGAAAGGCACTTTCAGAAATGTTCTTTTGAATATGATCCCATGAAAGGAATGCTACTACTTGAATGCAAGAACAAGTGACACCATATGCTCATACTTCATTCGAATCTCCATATATCGATATAAACACAACAAACAAGCTCATAAGGTCTTTACGGGGATTGTAATGTGGCCAAAGGGTAAGGGGTTAAAGAAAGAATGGATATGGATAACACAAGGTTCTTAAAGAAAAGTAGAAGCATGCTATGATGTTAGACACATACGAACTTTTATCACCATCAAAGCTTAAAAATCATATAAGTACCGAGCAAGTACATACACTCAATGACCGATTTGAACATTATGAACCATACTTCAGCAATCAATACATGAACAGTCAGGGCATAACAATTCAAACACAATGCCGATTTTTATTCTTTTTTTTTTTCTTTTGAACATTCCCCAAAACTTGCTCTTTAAACACCCCTTGATTCACAATTAAGTCTCTACAAATTATGCTTCACTAATCTTTAAGAAAAAGGGTAAGGATGAAAGTGTTTAGCCTAGGTGAGGAAAATGAGGGTTATGAAACAAAAAGGCTTAAACAAAGGCTCAACATGGGTTTATCTAGAGGAAAGTGTATCATGGGTCAAAGGTCATTTTGGCAATGGTGGTAATCTAGGTGCCTTCATCATCTCAAGTATGTCATGCAAATCAACTCAATGCCTCGAAAAGAAATTAGTACCAGTTCTGGCATTAGTTCCAATGATGATAAGCAATTCAAGTAGCAACCCGAAAGATGAGCTCATGCAACAACTTAATTGACAAGAAAGTGATAGATTAAAGAAATACAACTCTCTCAAACAAAGGATAAAGGCTCAAAGCTCACAAAAGGGTTGTATTGAGCTTCATTCAATTAAGCATGTTATGGGTACCACTTACTCGGGTGATTACATGTGATTTTGCATATGATAACCATGAATAATTGAGTATTAACCAAAGAATAATTTCAGCCGTTGAATCATGCTTAGAAATCATCTTAAAGTCATGCAATTAAAAACCAAATCTCATCATTGTGTTGGAAAGAAACCTAAGACACAAACAAACACAAAAATTACCCAAAGAACACTACTATAACCGACATAAACTAAGGCTAAAAACAAAGCTGTCAAATTTTATTTATTTATTCATTTTTAATAATTTTTTTTTGAACCAATGCAAAATCAACGGAAAACACAAGTGTTTTTTTTTTTTATTTAATTTTTTTTTAACCAATGCAAAATCAACGGAAAACACAAGTGTTTCCCCCGCACATCAAAATCTAACATTGTCCTCAAAGTTTGAAAGTTAAAGTATAAACAATTAAGCATTTAAGGAAGGAGAAACAAACGACGACACCAACAAAGAAAATAAAAATAAAAAAAAACAAACAAAGACAAAGTTAACGATAAAGAAGGAAAGGGTGAGAGAAAGCAAATTTGATTGTCAGTGGTTGTAGAGTGCAAAAAATGTCATCTTCCTCTTCACAAGGGTTGCCTCCCAACTTCCCTTTGGGTTACCTCCCAAGTAGTGCTAAGTTAATAGTCTTCAGCCAGACTGTTGGACTCTCATGCAATGTACTGAACAGGTTGGAGAGTCACATCCTCCTCACTAGGCTCAAAGCTCATCTCAATATAGGGCTTTACTCTGTGCCCATTCACCATGAGTGTATGATTCTTCTCTTTGCTATGAGCCTCCAAAGCTCCATGACGGAACACTTTTGTAACAACATAAGGACCGTACCACCTAGACTTGAGCTTACCAGGGAAAAGTCTCAATTTTGAATTGTAGATCAACACCTTCTATCCCACATGAAACTCCTTCCTAACTGGCTGCTTATCATGATATGCCTTGGTCTGTTCCTTATACAACTTAGCATTCTCATATGCATCATACCTCAACTCTTCAAGCTCATTCAGCTGTAACTTCCTCTTGTCACATGCTTGTTGCATATCTTCAAGGAGGATTTTGTGCATGCACTTGGATGGACTTATGCCTTTGATGTCGGCAATAGTCCATCCTAATGCAGTCTTGTGCTCCCTAAGAACTCTCAACAACTTCTCTTGCTCCACCAAACTCAAGTTTGCAGCAACTATCACTGGTTATGTCTGGTTCTCTCCCAAGTAAGCATACTTCAATTGTTCAGGTAGTTGCTTCAATTCTAGATCTGGTGCCCTAACAATGAAAGGGGCAAGAGTAGTATTAGTAGACATAAGAGTTTCAAAGAGAGGTACATACTTACTTGGATAAGGCTTAGAAGCCTCAAGAGAATGCACAATTTCATGGAGGTCTATCTCTGTAACATCTCATTCACGTTCATAATTCAGCCTTGTGAGGTTGTGGACTATGCATGCCTCCAAAGGGTCAATGCTATGTACCTGAACCAGTTGCTCAACAACACTTCCTACCACATCAATCTTGAAACAATCGTGGTGATCATGTGGCAATTTGATAGTATCATACAACATGAATTCTATCTTCTTACCATTAACTTTCATGCGTATAGTACCTTTTTTCACACTTATCTTTGTATCAGCAATTAACATAAAGGGTCTACCAGGAATAATAGGTAATGAAGATGGCATAGGGGAATCTTCCATATCCAGAACAACAAAATCAGCACGCAAAATAAATTCATTTACCTGAACCAAAGCATCCTCTAATATACCTCTAGGTCTTCTGATGCTTCTATATGCCATTTGCAATATAATTGATGTTGGTTTGAGCTCCCTCAACCTCAACTCCTCATAAACGGTATAAGGCATCAAGTTAATGCTTGCTCCTAAATCAAGCAAAGCACGTTCAAACAGACGGTCACCAACCCTGCAAGGAATAGTAAAACTACCTGCATCTTTTAGTTTAGGTGGTAGCTTTCTCAATAAAACCGCACTTACCTCCTCAGTCAATGTAACTTTCTCATGTTCCTGAAACTGTCTTTTGTGTGTACAACAATCCTTTAAAAACTTAGCATAAGATGGAATCTGTTTAATTGCATCAAGTAAAGGAATTTTGATTTCTACTTTTCTGAAAGTTTCAAAAATATCAAGAAGATGTTTTTGTTTCTTTTGCTTAACTAACCTTTGAGGGAAGGGTGGCAATATCACCTTCTCCTTCTCACCTACCTTTGTGGCTGGAGGTGGTTCAACATTTTCTGGATCTTTCTCATCTGTCACCACCTTGTTGTCAACTACCTTGCCACTTCTAAGGATTGTCACAGCCCTGAGCTGCTCCTGGCCTCCCGGATTAGGTATGGTTTGTGATGGAAACTCTCCTTTATTTCTCTCACTTAACTCCTTTGCCATTTGCCCTACTTGTGCCTCCAATCTCTGAATAGCTTAGCTAGTTGTGGCTTCTAGTTTCTGAATGTTCTGACTAGTTAGAGCATTTGTCTGTTCCTGTGCAGTCAAGAACTGGAGTATGGCACCTTCAAGATTATTCTTCTTCTGGTCAGTATTTGGTTGTGCCACATGTGATGAAGCATGATAATTACTTCCATGCTGGAAGTTCTTCTGCTGCCCTTGTGGATTAATCACATTCTGACTGTTGCTCCAAGAGAAATTTGGGTGGTCTTTCCATCCTGGATTATAAGTGTTTGAGTATGGGTTGTTCTTGAGATGATAGTTGTTTTGCCCCACATAATTAGCTTGCTCATGATCTGTAAAACAAGACATAGGACAAGTCTCAGTAGTATGATTAGAATGAGAACATATAGCACATACCTCGATTTTAGCAACTTGTTGAACTTGAGAGATGTTCTGAGCTGACATTGCTTTCACCAGCATATTTAACTTTTTCTCCATTGCTGCCATTTGACTCTGGACTCCACCATTTGTGCTAACTTCATGAACACCTTTACTTTTTACTCCTTGTCTCCCTCTCGATGAGAATTGCTGAGAATTTTCACTTAGGGTCTCAAATAGCTCAATGGCTTCATCACTGCTCTTTTCCATAAGCACACCTCCACAAGCTGAATCAACAAGACTTTTGTTAATATCATTTAAACCTTCATAAAAAGCTTGTACCTGATCGTCTTGAGATAGATTGTGGTGTGGACACTTGAGAAGCAACTCATTGAAATGCTCTCATGCCTCAAAGAAAAGATCTCCATCCTGTTGTTGAAAGGATTGAATCTCCCTTTTAAGTTGTCTTGTCTTTTGGGCTGGGAAAAACTTCTTCAAAAATTTAGTAGCCAATTGTTCCCAAGTAGTAATGGAACCTGCAACCAGAGAATTCAACCACAACTTAGCAATATCTTTTAAGGAGAAATGAAAGAGAATTAACCTGATTCTTTCTGGAGTTAAGCCCTGGATGTTTTGAGTCTTGCAGAGATCGAAGAAATCCCTAATGTGCAAGTATGGATCCTTAGAAGGTGTGCCTCTGTAGTGCGGCACCATGTTAAGCAATTGAGGTGATAAATTGAAGATGCCATGTGCATTTGGTTGGTAGGCAATGCATGATGGTTGATTAAGGTTTTGAGGGACAAAGGAGTCCTTCATTGGCCTTCGAACCTGTTCATCCCCCATTTCGTTCAAAGATTCTGATCTTTCTCCTTCTTCAATATCTTCTCTTTGTGTGTTAAGTTTTGCCCTCTCAACCTGCTTTCGAAGACGTCTAAGTGTTCGTTCAATCTCAGGATTGTAAACACCGATCGCTAACTTTTGGGATCGACGACCTTGCATAAACAAAATTCAACATGTAAAAGAAAACCAAAAATCTATTTCAGCACAAACTAATACACAACCCCCGGCAACGGCGCCAAAAACTTGCTGTACAAATAGCAACATAAAAATTACGCTACTATATGCTCGTTTTAACTCGCAAGTGCCAAAGATCAGACAAATAGTATAGAAAGCAAATACGAGATCATTCCCACGAGGATTGGATTAATATGTGTTTAAAATTGATTTTAAGATGATTTTGAAAACTGAAAATTTCGAAACAAATATTAAAAACAGCGTTTGATTAAAAACAGAATTGGATCGAGGTTAAAACAATGAGAAAACCAGTTAAGGATTCAATGTTCACCGCTAATCTTCTACCTTAAGCAAACGACATGAACAATGCTACAAAACAAATTTTAGATGCTCATGTTTGTCAACCTAAAGGCATGATATCTACTCTTTAAATTATTGATTTCCCTAAGCAACAAGTTAGGCATGGGTATCTACGCTAACTCTTTTCATTCTTAAAGTATTTAGCATGGTATCTACTAAGTTGCACTTTAAAAACGCATAACACAATGGAAATCGACAAACACACAACTCCTAGAATATGGTATCTATTATAGTTATTCATGATGATTAATTTCAAGAACTTATAACTAGTTCTTTTGTTACTCTCATTGGCACAAGATTTGGTCATCTAAATTTACCTATGTAACAAACTCAATACACAGCATGCATATGGTGATCAAGTATAACATAACGTATGTAAAGAGTAAAATATAATCTGAAATTAATCAATTAAGCATCACAAAAGTAGTTTGCAACAAAGGCATATCGAAATCCTTAAAGAAACATGATTATGGCTTCAATCGAGCCCTAACTATAGTACTTAGTTACCCATAATTTAAATAGACAGCATGAACATAAAAAAACAGAAAATAAAAAGAGGAAGAAGATAGCTCTTTGATGATGTGTTGGTCAACTAGAGTGATTAGATGACGCCTTGACGTTCCTCCTTGCTTCCTAAGCCTTTTAGACCTTGGAACCTTGAAGGATGGAGCAGAAATGGATGGTGTGGCTGAGTCCTTGTGTGAGAGCCCAGACGTTTTCTGCAGTTTTTTTTAGGGAGAAAAGTTGTAACGACCCAGACCAGAAATTAAACTATTTTGAGGATTTGGACAATTTTACCCTCAGTTTTGGACGAGTTCGGGAGTCACTTTTTGACTGGCAAGACTTTTGGGAATTTTTCTAGGGTCGTTGCGTAGGTCTCGAACTCACGAGTTCGTAGACAGGCGGCACGCGGAAAACGGAGACCCGGTGAGTTCGTTACGGGTCTAGAAGCTTCAGGGGCAGTTTGGTAATTTTGGAGAAGTTGGAACTATATAGTAGATATTTTCTCTCTCCTCGGCAGATTGGTCAATATGGTCTCTCTCTCTCCTACCCGAAAACCCCCCGTGTGAACACAAAGCTTGATTTTCATCGGACGGATTTCGATCCGAGTTGAGTGAAATCAAGGTCGGGAGGATCATCCCCGGGACCCCACGAGCATTTTGGGGTAGATATTGGAGCGGGAGCACCGCCGTAGGCGACGGACGGAGGAGGGAGGTGAACCGAAACTTCTCGGCCGTTTTCCGGCCAAACCAGGTACAATCTCGGAACTTTGACCTCATATTTGGATTCCTGGTGAAACGTAGATAAATTTCCAATTGTAGATCGTGAAAAACGGTTAAGAAGTGAAGAAGTTAGAAAACCTTGAAGTTTCGGCCGGAAATGGGGGATTCCGGCGAACCAGACGGCGGCGGAGGTGGCGGTCCGGTCATCTTCTCCGGCTAGCCTCCGGCGACGGTGACGGCAGTCCGGTCGTCTTCTCCGGCGAGTCACCGGTGACCGGTCGGGTCGAGTGAACCGGTCGGGTTGAGTGAACCGGTCGGGTCGAGTTGGACCGGGTCAGGTTGAGCCGGACCGGGTTGGACCGGTCCAGGCGCGTGAACACTGTAGTAGCGCGTGACCGGCGTGTGAGCGCGCGTGGGCGCGTGTGCCGACCTTCCGGCGGCGCGTGGCGGCGCGTGGCGGCGCGTGGGGCCGAGACTGAGGTCACGGCGGCACGTGGTAAGTAGTTTTCGACGTTCCGAGTCTGTTGGTACAGGTTTGAGGTTGATCATACGTCGTTTAGAGGTGGTTTTGGGCAATCCCAGTGGTAATAGTTGACCGTATTAGCGGGTTTTGAGCTCGGGAAGTCAAGGTAGTTGGGACATTATTGTGCATGTGTTGCTTGGGCTAGAGCGTCCTTGAATTAAGGGTTGGTTGATGTTTGTGAGTGGACTTTGTTTTATAAACTGAATTGCATGCATCAAAATATCTTTGTTAAATACTGTTATGTATTGTGGCATTGAATTTCTGTATTATGAGAAATGATTATTGTATACATGTTTTCCACTATTACTGTGGAAGTGTGATTTGAGAAACATCATGGTTTTAGACTCGATTTTGATATCGTTTTGACGAGGAAATTATAGAGTCAATGATTTGGGTATTTGACCCTGTTACATGAGTTTATCGGATTTGGTCAAATTGAGGGAGGCTAGGACTCGGGACGAGGATCCGTTATTAACGGTGAACCCGGTGAACCTCCAATATAATAATATGATATGATACGATGGTCGAGGATACTTACCGACTAATATGATACTGATATGATACTAATATGATATGATATGATGGTCGAGGATACTTACCGACTAATATGATATGATATGATGGTCGAGGATACTTACCGACTGATATGATATGATACGATGGTCGAGGATACTTACCGACTGATATGATACTGATATGATACTAATATGATATGATATGATGGTCGAGGATACTTACCGACTGATATGATATGATACGATGGTCGAGGATACTTACCGACTGATATGATACTGATATGATACTAATATGATATGATATGATAGTCGAGATATGCCGACTGATATGATATGATAGTCGAGATATGCCGACTGATATGATATGATAGTCGAGATATGCCGACTGATAGGATATGATAGTCGAGATATGCCGACTGATATGATATGATAGTCGAGATATGCCGACTGATATGATATGATAGTCGAGATATGCCGACTGATATGATATGATAGTCGAGATATGCCGACTGATATGATATGATAGTCGAGATATGCCGACTGATATGATATGATAGTCGAGATATGCCGACTGATATGATATGATAGTCGAGATATGCCGACTGATATGTTATGATAGTTGAGATATGTCGAATATGCCGACTGATATGATATGATAGTCGAGATATGCCGACTGATATGATATGATAGTCGAGATATGCCGACTGATATGATATGATAGTCGAGATATGCCGACTGATATGATATGATAGTCGAGATATGCCGACTGATATGATATGATAGTCGAGATATGCCGACTGATATGATATGATAGTCGAGATATGCCGACTGATATGATATGATAGTCGAGATATGCCGACTGATATGATATGATAGTCGAGATATGCCGACTGATATGATATGATAGTCGAGATATGCCGACTGATATGATATGATAGTCGAGATATGCCGACTGATATGATATGATAGTCGAGATATGCCGACTGATATGATATGATAGTCGAGATATGCCGACTGATATGATATGATAGTCGAGATATGCCGACTGATATGATATGATAGTCGAGATATGCCGACTGATATGTTATGATAGTTGAGATATGTCGACTATGCCGACTGATATGATATGATAGTCGAGAGATGCCGACTGATATGTTATGATAGTCGAGAGATGCCGACTGATATGTTATGATAGTCGAGAGATGCCGACTATGCCGACTGATATGTTATGATAGTCGAGAGATGCCGACTGATATGATATGATAGTCGAGAGATGCCGACTGATATGTTACGATAGTCGAGAGATGCCGACTGATATGTTATGATAGTCGAGAGATATGCCGACTGATATGATATAATACATGACTAGCACACCCCAAGGGATACCCTGGTGGCTAGGGACAGGATAGTCGAGAGATATGCCGACTGATATGTTATGATAGCCGAAGGTTATACCGGCTGATGATACGATATGATAGCCGAGGATATATCCGGCTCTAATATGAAACAGACGACAATGGTCATGGGCTTAATCAACCTATGAAAATACTTCGTCAGCCGGGTCAGTGGGTTGGTGTGGGCGGTGACCCAGAAGGACGAATTATGGTTGGTTCACAAGTATTTGACTAGTCTGTTGTCTTGTGGTATTCCAGTAGAGATGTCAGCAGTGTCTGACCTACTGACGTTTGGTGACATAGGGTATTCCTATTTGGACCACCACTATTTCGAGGTTTTGGTTTTGACCAGTATACTATCCTGCGTCTGACAGGTATGAGTGGTCAGTAAGTACAGAGGTTCTGTCAGGAACCCTGTAAGGTTTAATAAAAATTATTCCAGAACAAAGGGTATTTCTGGTGTTTAAATTTTGAAGTAAAGAGCTGTCAGATGGGATAAGGGTTCTTTCCGGGTTTCGAGGGAAAATTCGGGAAGGGTCCTTACAAAAGTACTTGTTTCCAAAGTATATGATGAGGGGAAGACTCTTTTCTTGTCTCTTGTATGCATGTCTTTGCCCCTTCGGCTTGCCAAGAATTTATGTGCATGTTAATTCACTGAATGAGGGAAAGCAAGAGTTTCTTTTTTTATTCTTTTTAATTTTCTTCTTTTCTCTGATTAAAACAGCTCCTCTCATAACCCTAACAAACTGGGCTTCAGTCGTCCAAGCCTGATAAGGATTAGAAAACTTGAAATAGAAGGAATGCTGAATTCCCGCGCAGCCTGAACTTGCTGTACTAAAACGGCCATAACTCCTTCTAGAAAATTCCAATTCACAAACCATAAATTCCTTTAGAAACTAGACTTCCGTATCTTTCCAACGATATATGGCCCATCAGCTAGTTCTTCCTGAGAAAGTGCAGTTAATTTCGTGAAGTTGACACATCTGCTGAAGTCTGTTTCAAAGTTTCCTCTTTAGATTTCCCAAACAGCACTCATTAACTCCTTTTATAACTTGCTTCCAAAAATCCTACAAAACAAAAAAACAAGCTAAGTATTAAGAAAACATAGGAAACATGCTAAGAAAAACATAAGAAAACAAGATAAAACGTCGCATAAATATGCTCCTATCAATTCCTCCGTTTAATCAATTTGTTTGCTTTTGCTTTTCAGGGCTTTGAAGAATGGGGCACACTTGTCCGTTGCTTTGGATATGAAAAGAGTAAGAGCGGCCACGCGTGCTATCAAGCTCTGGATATCTTTATGGGTCTTTGGAGGTTTCATATCAAGGATAACCTTGATCTTTTCGGGGTTTGCTTCGATGCCCCTATGGCTGATCATGTAGTTAGGAACTTGCTTGAGCCGACTCCAATGACAAATTTGGTGGGATTGAGGCACATCTTGTACTCCTTGGGGACTTTGAACATCCTTGCCAGGTTAGGGATGTGTTCCTCATCTGTTTTGCTTTTGACGAGCATGTCGTCAACATAGACCTTCTGGTATGTTGCGGCTGCATTTTTTAAGCCGAAGGCATAACGTTGCAGCAATAGATACCAAGGTCAGTTTGAAAGATTGTGTGGATCTGATCATCCGGATTCATGAGAATTTGATTGTAGCCTTAGTAGGCATCCATGAAGTTGAGTAGCTCATGTCCCGTCGTGGCGCCCACGAGCATATTGATTTTTGGCAATGGGAAGCTATCTTTTGGGCAAACCTTGTTGAGATCAGTGAATTCTATACACATGCGCCAATGTCTGGATGGTTTCTTGACTAGAACAACATTGGCCACCCATGCGGAATATATGGCCTTCTGTGTAACGACCCGGACCAGAAATTAAATTATTTTGAGAATTGGACAATTTTACCCTCAGTTTTGGATGGGTTCGGGAGTCACTTTTTGACTGGTAATACTTTTGGGATTTTTTCTTGGGTTGTTGCGTAGGTCTCGAACTCACGAGTTCGTAGACAGGCGGCACGCGGAAAACGGAGATCCGATGAGTTCGTTACGGGTCTAGAAGCTGCAGGGGAAGTTTTGTAATTTTGGAAAAGTTGAAATTATATAACAGATATTTTTCTCTTTCCTCGAGAGATTGGTCGATGCAGTCTTGGTCCTACCCGAGTCCTCCCCGTGCGAACACCGAAGGTCCATATTCATCGGAGGGATTTCGATCCGATTCGAACAAAACCAAGGTCGGGAGGATCTTCCCCGGGACCCCACGAGCATTTTGGGGTAGTTATTGGAGCGGGAGCACCGCCGTAGGCGACGGACGGAGGAGGGAGGTGAACCGAACATTCTCGGCCGTTTTCAGGCCAAACCAGGTACGATCTCGGAACTTTGACCTCATATTTGGATTCCTGGAGAAAAGTAGATGAATTTCCATGTGTAGATCGTGAAAAACGGTCAAGAAATGAAGAAGTTAGAAAACCTTGAAAATCGGCCGAAAATGGCAGTTTCCGGCGAACCAGACGGCGGCGGCGGTGGCGGTCCGGTCATCTTCTCCGGCCAGCCTCTGGCGACGGCGAGGGCCGTCCGGTCGTCTTCTCCGGCGAGTCGCCGGTAACCGGTCGAGTCGAGTGAACCGGTCGAGTCGAGCGAACCGGTCGAGTCGAGTGAACCGGTCGAGTTGGACCGGGTCAGGTCGAGCCGGGCCGGGTTGGACCGGTCCAGGCGCGTGAACACTGTAGTAGGCGCGTGACCGGCGCGTGGCAGCGCGTGGGCGCGTGTTCTGACCTTCCGGTGGCACGTGGCGGCGCGTGGGACTGTTCCCGAAGTCACGGCGGCGCGTGACTAAGGTTTTGGGACGTTCCGGATCAGATTTTCTTGGTTTCGAGGCCATAGGAGTTCATTTAGAGCTCGGTTGGGCAATCCCAGCGGTAAGGATTGACCGTGGAGAGGGTTTTGAGCTTGGAAAGTCAAAGTAGTTGGGTCATTATGGTGTAGGTGTTCTGAGGCTAGAGCGTACATGAATTTTGGGTTGGATGGTGATGGTAAGCAGACTTTGATTTATAAATTGTAATGCATGTATAAATATCTTTGATTTAATTACTGTTGTGTATGGTTGTATTTATAAATTGTAATGCATGTATTAATATGCTCGATTTAAATACTGTTGTGTATGGGTGCAATGATTGCTGGATAATTGTTGTTCCAATATTTCAGTGGAAGTGTATTGTGAGAAATGATATGGTTGTTGGGTTCGGTTTTGATATTGTTTGGACGTGGTAATTATTTGGGTACATGGTTATGAGTTGAAACCGTATTTGTGATAAATGATAAACAAAATATATACTTGATTTGGATACAAACCCGATTTGATGAGGCCCGGGCCTTGGTTCCATGTTGGCGGACTCCCGGTGAACCCCTAATATAAACAAAACCGATTTGATGGGGCCTAGAACTCGGGCCTTGGTTTCGTGTTGGCAGACTCCCGGTGAACCCCTAATATGAACAAAACCGATTTGATGGGGCCTAGAACCCGGGCCTTGGTTCCGTGTTGGCGGACTCCCGGTGAACCCCTAATATAAACAAAACCGATTTGATGGGGCCTAGAACCCGGGCCTTGGTTCCGTGTTGGCGGACTCCCGGTGAACCCCTAATATAAACAAAACCGATTTGATGGGGCCTAGAACCCGGGCCTTGGTTCCGTGTTGGCGGACTCCCGGTGAACCCCTAATATAAACAAAACCAATTTGATGGGGCCTAGAACCCGGGCCTTGGTTCCGTGTTGGCGGACTCCCGGTGAACCCCTAATATAAATAAAACTGATTTGATGGGGCCTTGAACCCGGGCCTTGGTTCCGTGTTGGCGGACTCCCGGTGAACCCCTAATATAAACAAAACTGATTTGATGGGGCCTAGAAGCCGGGCCTTGGTTCCGTCTTGGCGGACTCCCGGTGAACCTCCAATATAAAAGGTGATTTTGCAGAGATTGTGGTCGAGTCCAAGTAGTACATATTCTAGCACACCCCAAGGGATACCCTGGTGGCTAGGGATATGATAGTCGAGAGATATGCCGACTGATGAGATATCATGGTACAGAGAGTTATGATACGATATGATAGCCGAGGATATTTTCGGCTCTAATATGAACCAGACGACAATTGTTATGGGCCTAATCAACATATGAAAATACGTCGTCATCCGGGTCAGTGGGTTGGTGTGGGCGGTGACCCAGAGGGACGAATTATTAATGGTTCACTAGTATCTGACTAGTCTTTTGTCTTGTGGTTTTCCAGTAGAGATGTCAGCAATGTCTGACTACTGACATTTGGTATCAGAGAGTATTTCTATTTGAACCACCACTATTCCGAGGTCTTGGTTTTGACTGGTATTTTATCCTGCGTCTGACAGTAGGAGTGATCAGTAAGTACAGAGATTCTGTTGGGAACCCTGTAAGGTTTAATAAAAATTATTTAAGAACAAAGGGTATTTCTGGTAATTAAATTTTGAGGTAAAGGAGCTGTAAGACGGGATAAGGGTTCTTTCCGGGTTTCGAGGGAAAATTCGGGAAGGGTCCTTACAAGTGGTATCAGAGCTTTAGGTTAACTTCCTGCAGACCGCACACTTGTGTGCAAATTATTTAAGGAATTATGTTAACAAGATGCATCCGAGGAGTTTACCTATTTAGCGACCTTGAACTGAATAGGAGGTTGGTTCTTTAACCTGTGTTAGGAAAATTTCGGGGACGAAATTTCTGTAAGGGGGGTAGATTGTAACGACCCGGACCAGAAATTAAATTATTTTGAGAATTGGACAATTTTACCCTCAATTTTGGATGGGTTCAGGAGTCACTTTTTGACTGGTAATACTTTTGGGAATTTTTCTTGGGTTGTTGCGTAGGTCTCGAACTCACGAGTTCGTAGACAGGCGGCACGCGGAAAACGGAGATCCGATGAGTTCGTTACTGGTCTAGAAGCTGCAGGGGCAGTTTAGTAATTTTGGAAAAGTTGAAATTATATAACAGATATTTTTCTCTCTCCTCGAGATATTGGTCGATGCAGTCTCGGTCCTACCCGAGTCCTCCCCATGCGAACACCGAAGGTCCATATTCATCGGAGGGATTTCGATCCGATTCGAACAAAACCAAGGTCGGGAGGATCTTCCTCGGGACCCCACGAGCATTTTGGGGTAGTTATTGGAGCGGGAGCACCGCCGTAGGCGACGGACGGAGGAGGGAGGTGAACCGAACATTCTTGACCATTTTTCGGCCAAACCAGGTACGATCTCGGAACTTTGACCTCATATTTGGATTCCTGGTGAAAAGTAGATGAATTTCCATGTGTAGATCGTGAAAAACGGTTAAGAAATGAAGAAGTTAGAAAACCTTGAAAATCGGCCGGAAATGCCAGTTTCCGGCAAACCAGACGGCGGCGGAGATGGCGGTCCGGTCATCTTCTCCAGCTAGCCTCCAGCGACGGCGAGGGCCGTCCAGTCGTCTTCTCCGGCGAGTCGCCGGTAACCGATCGAGTCGAGTGAACCGGTCGAGTTGGACCGGGTCAGGTCGAGCCGGGCCGGGTTGGACCGGTCTTGGCGCGTGAACACTGTAGCAGGCGCGTGACCGGCGCGTGGCAGCGCGTGGGAGCGTGTTCTGACCTTCCGGTGGTGCGTGGCGGCGCGTGGGACTGTTCCCGAAGTCACGGCGGCGCGTGACTAAGGTTTTGGGACGTTCCGGATAAGATTTTCTTGGTTTCGAGGCCATAGGAGTTCATTTAGAGCTCGGTTGGGCAATCCCAGCGGTAAGGATTGACCGTGGAGAGGGTTTTGAGCTTGGAAAGTCAAGTTAGTTGGGTCATTATGGTGTAGGTGTTCTGAGGCTAGAGCGTACATGAATTTTGGGTTGGATGGTGATGGTAAGCGGACTTTGATTTATAAATTGTAATGCATGTATAAATATCTTTGATTTAATTACTGTTGTGTATGGTTGTATTTATAAATTGTAATGCATGTATTAATATCCTCGATTTAAATACTGTTGTGTATGTGTGCAATGATTGCTGGATAATTGTTGTTCCAATATTTCAGTGGAAGTGTATTGTGAGAAATGATATGGTTGTTGGATTCGGTTTTGATATTGTTTGGACGTGGTAATTATTTGGGTACATGGTTATGAGTTGAAACCGTATTTGTGATAAATGATAAACAAAATATATACTTGATTTGGATACAAACCCGATTTGATGGGGCCCGGGCCTTGGTTCCGTGTTGGCGGACTCCCGGTGAACCCTTAATATAAACAAAACCGATTTGATGGGGCCTAGAACCCGGGCCTTGGTTCCGTGTTGGCGGACTCCCGGTGAACCCCTAATATAAACAAAACTGATTTGATGGGGCCTAGAACCCGGGCCTTAGTTCCGTGTTGGCGGACTCCCGGTGAACCCCTAATATAAACAAAACCGATTTGATGGGGCCTAGAACCCGGGCCTTGGTTCCGTGTTGGCGGACTCCCGGTGAACCCCTAATATAAACAAAACCGATTTGATGGGGCCTAGAACCCGGGCCTTGGTTCCGTGTTGGCGGACTCCCGGTGAACCCCTAATATAAACAAAACCAATTTGATGGGGCCTAGAACCCGGGCCTTGGTTCCGTGTTGGCGGACTCCCGGTGAACCCCTAATATAAACAAAACTGATTTGATGAGGCCTAGAACCCGGGCCTTGGTTCCGTGTTGGCGGACTCCCGGTGAAACCCTAATATAAACAAAACCGATTTGATGGGGCCTAGAAGCCGGGCCTTGGTTCCATCTTGGCGGACTCCCGGTGAACCTCCAATATAAAAGGTGATTTTGCAGAGATTGTGGTCGAGTCCAAGTAGTACATATTCTAGCACACCCCAAGGGATACCCTGGTGGCTAGGGATATGATAGTCGAGAGATATGCCGACTGATGAGATATCATGGTACAGAGAGTTATGATACGATATGATAGCCGAGGATATTTTCGGCTCTAATATGAACCAGACGACAATTGTTATGGGCCTAATCAACATATGAAAATACGTCGTCATCCGGGTCAGTGGGTTGGTGTGGGCGGTGACCCAGAGGGACGAATTATTAATGGTTCACTAGTATCTGACTAGTCTTTTGTCTTGTGGTTTTCCAGTAGAGATGTCAGCAATGTCTGACTACTGACATTTGGTATCAGAGAGTATTTCTATTTGAACCACCACTATTCCGAGGTCTTGGTTTTGACTGGTATTTTATCCTGCGTCTGATAGTAGGAGTGATCAGTAAGTACAGAGATTCTGTTGGGAACCCTGTAAGGTTTAATAAAAATTATTTAAGAACAAAAGGTATTTCTGGTAATTAAATTTTGAGGTAAAGGAGCTATCAGACGGGATAAGGGTTCTTTCCGGGTTTCGAGGGAAAATTCGGGAAGGGTCCTTACATTCCGGATGAAATGTATGGTACTTAGCTTTGTGATTTCAGCTTGCATTGCAGCTTGCCTCTTAATGTCGTAGCTATATCGCTTCTGCGTGATTGGTTTGAATGATGGGTCAATGGTTAGCCTATGGCTGATGACATAAGTGGAGATGCCAGACATGTATGCTTAAGACCACGCAAAGACTTCAACATTTTCTTTTAAGAATGCTATGAGGGATGCTCGTATGGCGGGTTTTAGCTTTGATCCTATTCCAACCGTGCGATCTTTGTGTTGATCAGATATAGGTATTGCCTCAGTTTCTTCCAAGGGTTTTTCCTGTGTGATGCTTGATAGTTCGCGTGGGTCTTCCAGGGGGTTGTCCCTAAATTATTCCACTAACCTGGGATCAATGAGATCGTCTCCGAGAGCTGTCTCTGTGACTGACGGATTCTCCTTTTGACTTTGGTTGCTTGTCTTGGTCAACGGCGTGGCATAGCATGTCTTTGCGGAGAGTTGGTCTCATCACACCTGTCCCGTCCCCATGGGTGTTGGGAATTCCATCAGTAGTAAGTGGGTTACCGGGACGGCCTGCAGATGATTAAGTAAACCCCTTCCAATGATGGTGTTGTAAGCGGTGGGACAATTGACTACGAGATATCTAATGATGGCTGTTGCTATCATGGGAGCGGTGTCGAGTGATACTGGCAAGGAGATGATGCCTCTAGGTAAAACCGAGTCTCCTGAAAAACTCAAGAGTGGTGTGACTACTCGGTCCAGCTCTTTCTCATCTATTCACATGCGTTTAAAGGCATCCTAGAATAATACGTTGACCGAGCTCCCAGTCCATTCTTGGCTATTTTTTCCACTCGACCAGAGTCAATGCTGAACACTTGTTGGTTGGCCTGGGTGGTCCGGAGGAAGTTCTTCCTTGCCCTGTTTCATGTGAGTGGGGAAGATAGGGTTGGTCCTCCGCTCATGTTGTTGATTTGTGGGTGTCCCGCCGGTGGTGGGGCATGTTGGCGGAATTGATTGTTTTTCCCATCTTAGACTAGTTGTTCCACAATGTCCCGGAATGCGATGCATTGATCAATGGTGTGTCCATTGTACTTGTGGTATTGGTAGTAGGATTCCACATTGTGTTTGGGGCGACAATTGGGATTTCTTGCCTTGGACTTGGGTATCATATCATCCACGTTCAACATGATGCGATCCAAAAGGGTGTTTAAGATCGTGTATGTTTCATAGCGAGGAATTGGGCCGGCATTGTCTCCCACCAAGCTTCGTCACTCCTGGTGATGATTGTCACCCTATTTGAACCCTCGGTCATAATGGTTTGATCGACCCTTCTTCCCCTGATGCTTCCCGTCGTAGGTAAGCTTCCTCTTCCCTTGGTGGGATAACCCCCTAGGGTTGTATTTGTTCTTTGGGTGGGGGGGGGGGGGGGGGGGGGGGGGGGGGGGGTGGTGGCTTGGTCTCCTTGGTGGAGGTGTGAAAAATTTCTGCTTGGATCGTTGCTCGCCTCATGATCTCATTGTAATCCTTCCATCCTTCAGTATGGGCTGCATACTGGAAAGGTGACTCCTTTAGGCCGCTTCAGAAAGGGTTGAATGCTGCTTTGTCGTATGTATCCCGATTGAGGGAGCATTCAAGGCTGAATCTGGCAGTTTATTTTTGAAGTGTTTCTTCCTCATCCTGTTTGATGGAAAAAAGGTCTTCCGTAGAGACTAATATGTCCGTCTAGATCATGAATTGGTTGAGAAATGTTGTTTGCAACTCGTCGAAATAGTCAATGGTGTTGGGAGCTAGGCGGTAGAACCAATTGAGAGCTGCGTCCATGAGTATGGAGCTGAAGATGAGGCACTGAACCTCGTCTGTCAGGTTCTTATATGCAAGAGCATAGACGTAGTTGTTCAAATGAGTGACAGAGTCCCCTTTTCTAGTGTAGAGGCATATTTTAAAAGGTTTCACCTCCGAATTGTGCTTAGATCAAAGGATTCAGTTGGTGAAAGGACCGGTGCTAGTTTTACCCCACGTTGGCACATTGCCTTTATCTTTCTCTGGCTCAAGGTTATGCACCCACGTTGGCACATTGTCGTTGAAGTGTTTCTTCCTCATCCTTCTTGATGGAAAAAAGGACTTCGTTAGAGACTAACCTGTCAGTCTAATTGGTTGAGATAAGTTGTTTGCAACTCGTCGAAATATTCAATGGTGTTGGGAGCTAGGCGGTAGAACCAATTGAGAGGTGCGTCCGTGAGTGTGGAGCTGAAGATGAGGAACTGAACCTCGTCTGTCAGGTTCTTGTATGCAAGAGCAGAGACGTAGTTGTTTAGACGAGAGACAAGGTCCCCTTTTCTAGTGTAGAAAGCTATTTTCAAAGGTTTCACCTCCGAATTGTGCCTAGATCAAAGGATTCGGTTGGTGAGAGGATCGATGCTGGTTTTACCCCACGTTGGCACATTACCTTTGTCTTTCTCTGCCTCTAGGTTATGCACCTTGTGTACGAGGCTTTTCACCAAGGTGTTGTCCTACTAGGGTGGTGGGTTTGGTTGGCGATCTATCCGACCATTGCTCATTTCTTGGAAATCCCTATTTCTTCTACGGCCGTGTGAATAGCTCCTGGCTATTGACTCGGTTTATGTTTGGTCGTAATTTATACACATTTTATACATGATTTAATACCCTTTTTCTTATATTTTTTTAATATTTCGTGCTATGAAACTAGAGAAAATAATATATTTGTGAGAAGTGTGCAGGATTAGATAGAGCTTGGAATTACGAGAATTTGAGCGAAAGAATCACCTCAATCGAAGTTATGATGAAGAAGTTACAAATAAATCAAGATCGCGGGAGTCCCGCGGGCTAGCCTGCGGGCCCACAGTCAACTTCAAAATCATCTCAAAATCATTCCAAAATCAACTCAAGGTCATCCCTCACTCTATCCCGCAGGTCAGAATTCATTCCTATATCATATCAAGAACGTTCCAAAGATTACTTCAAGACCATGCGGGCCCACCAGAATGCATTTGACAGCTATTTGTTCACACTCATTCTCCATGTTTCAAGGGGATTTCATGCCTATTTGGTTAGGAAATATTAATTTTGATCCTTTTAGGTTTAGGAAAGGTTTTAATTAGTTTTCTTAAATGTTTAGGAAACATTTTCCTTATAGAATTCAATGTAAACTTCTATTTACTTTTTATCCTATTATTTTTATGTATTGTTTTAGTTTAGGTTCTTTATTATTTTTTTTTTTAATTATGTTATTTTATTTTTATTTTCTATTTTTATTTGTTTGTTAGTCTATGTGTTAATTAATCAATCTACGTAATAAAGTGGAACACAGTTAAGACAAGTCCTTGTGGGATTCAACCCTTACTTATTTGCTATACTATCTATTTGATTTGCGCACTTGCAAGATTAAATTGAATAGAATATGCTTCATATTTGTGTTGTCTATTTTATCCAACAAGTTTTTGGCGCCATTGTCGGGGACTTAGTCCTTAACGGTGTCCATATATCTTAGATTGGTTATTAACTCAGTTTGTTATTTTTTTAGGTACATGGCTTGCTGCGACGGTAAATAAAGCGCTTATTGGGAGGCAACCCAACCCGGTTCGATAGTTTCCTTTCCTTTTTGCTTTTTCGTATTTTTTATTTGATACCATGTCTCAACTTATAACTATTGTCATTTAATCTTTGCTTTATCACATTGAGGACAATGTTCAGTTTAAGTTTTGGGTTGTGGACTTTCATATAAAAATTGGAAATATTCTTGGGAATGAGAATTTTTGAATAATAAAAAAAATAACAAAATAATATTAAATCCGTATAAAAATATTTAATAAAACAAATAATAATTAAAAAAAACGTTTTCAAATAAAACAAAATTTGTTTTTTTGTTTTTAGCTCATTACTCTTTGCTTGTTAATAAGGATGAATATGCTAAGTTAATCGTTAATGCTTTACTAAGGTTATGCCATTTTTAGTTAGTATCATAACTATGCACTTCACAATGCCATACTTTATGTGATTAAGCAGACAAGATGATTATGTTTAAGTGAACTTTAGAAAATTAGTGGAGACTACCCTTGTGAGTTTTTTAGCCTAATGTCATTCTTCTAGAGGGATTTACATTGTTTCTACTCTTAAACACTCTTCGATTTTTGTTCTTAAATTGTTGATCTCATTAACATTATTTGCATTGATTATTAAAGAACTGATCACTTATGTAGTTGCTTTGAATTCTAAGTTTGATTTACCATAAGAGATGATGTAGGCTATGTATGTTTTAACCTCATTAAGCCTTTATCCTACCATTTGTGTGTGCTCCATTAGCCAACTTTGAATTCAAACACTTATAATGGTTTGTGCTAAGGTTGCTTCAATTGATTCATGAAAGAAAGAAATTTATGCAAAATATGGTAAGTGTTGCGTGTGGAAAATGCAGAATTATATCCAAGTTGGATAATGGTGACATCTCAAAGTAGTTAAGGTAATGTAGTTCAATTTCCAAAAAAAAAAACAGTTGAAGAAAAGAAGAAACAGAAAAAAAAAAGAGAATTTTGAAAAAAGAAAGAAAGAAAAAAAAAGAAAATTGGAATTGAGCTAAGTGTGATTTGATTCAAATTCCAAAAATTATATGTGAATAGTCACATATGTGCAAAACATGTGAAAGTGCTTAGTGTTCAAAGTTCAAGTAGAGATCAAGTGCATGTCATGACACTTCATGCCTTGGTACAACCTAAGTTCATTGCAATCATTATTCTTAGTTCTTTAACCCTAAGTCTAGCCCCAGTACAACCCTTAATTGAAGACCTAACGGATCTTATGGGCAATCTTGCTTGGAGTTGAGGTTAGTATCTACGTTCTTAAATTTCAATTTCTTTCATGAGATCTATTTTCAGAAATTATTCTTCTTTCATTGATTATTCATATGTGATTATACTTTGATTTTCTTTACATAACTTCCATCACATATACTTGTTAAAAGTGTAAGACTAGGATTCTAGTGAAAATTGAGAGTTGCTTAGTGAGAATTAGAGTCGAGGCTAAATCTTTCTAAGGCATTTAGATGTAGTTGTCTTGAAACTTGATTACTTGAACTTTTTGGCATTCACACTAACACATTATACATTCTTGTTTATGGCATCTCTTTAGTTTAGCAAAGCATGATAGAGTTACATTGATTCTTATTAATTTGCTTAAGAGTTATGTTCTTAATGTTTTTAGTAGTTAAGTAAAACGTTTGTGAGTATCGTAACTGGCATAACCCTCAGGAGACAAAACTCCTCCTACTAGGGACACCTAGAAGTTTAAATGTTCTATCTTAAGTAAGATTAAGCCTTTTCTATTTTTAATTTTTATTATGTGTTTTGCTCGAGGACTAGCAAAAGATAGGTTTGTGGGTATTTGTTAGGTCGTAATTTATACACATTTTATACATGATTTAATACCTTTTACTTATGTTTTGTTAATATTTCGTGCTTTGAAACTGGAGAAAATAATATATTTGTGAGAAGTGTGCAGGATTAGATAGAGCTTGGAGTTACGGAAATTTGTGTAAGGACCCTTCCCGAATTTCCCCTTGAAATCCGCGAAAAAAAAGCCCTTATCCAGGCTGATAGCTCTTTTTCACAAAATTAAATACCAAGAATACCATTTATTCTTAAATACATTTAGCAAACCTTATAGGGTTCCCGACAGAACCTCTGTACCTACTGACCCCGCTTATCTGTCAGACGCAGGATAACATTCAAGTCAAAACCAAGACCTCAGAATGGTGGTGGTCCAAACAGTAATACCCTCCAAATGTCAGTAGGTCAGACACTGCTGATACCTCTACTGGAATAACACAAGACAATTTACTAGTCATCCACTTGTGAACCAACAATAACTCGTCACTCTAGGTCACTGCCCACACCAACCCACTGACCCGGATGACGAAGTATTTTCATAGGCTGATTAAGCACATGACAATCGTCGTCAAATCATATTAGAGCCGGAATATCCTCAGTCATCATATCATATAAGTTGGCAAGTATCCTCGACTATCATATCGTATCCTCAGCCGGAATAACCCTCGACTGGCATAACACATAAGCAGACATAACCCTCGGCTATCATATCACATCAGTCGGCATATCCCTCGACTGACATATTATATCATCAGCCGGCATAACCCTCGGCTATTATATCACATCAATCGGCATATCCCTCGACTGACATATTATATCATCAGCCGGCATAACCCTCGGCTATCATATCACATCAATCGGCATATCCCTCGACTGACATATTATATCATCAGCCGGCATAACCCTCGACTATCATATCACATCAGTCGGCATATCCCTCGACTGACATATTATATCATCAACCGGCATAACCCTCGGCTATCATATCACATCAGTCGGCATATCCCTCGACTGACATATTATATCATCAGCCGGCATAACCCTCGGCTATCATATCACATCAGTCCGCATATCCCTCGACTGACATATTATATCATCAGTCGGCATAACCCTCAGCTATCATATCACATCAGTCGGCATATCCCTCGACTGACATATTATATCATCAGCCGGCATAACCCTCGACTATCATATCACATCAGTCGACATATCCCTCAACTGACATATTATATCATCAGCCGGCATAACCCTCGACTATCATATCACATCAGTCGGTATATCCCTCGACTCACATATTATATCATCAGCCGGCATAACCCTCGACTATCATATCACATCAGTCGGCATATCCCTCGACTGACATATTATATCATCAGCCGGCATAACCCTCGGCTATCATATCACATCAGTCGGCATATCCCTCAACTCACATATTATATCATCAGCCGGCATAACCCTCGGCTATCATATCACATCAGTCGGCATATCCCTCGACTGACATATTATATCAGCAGCCGGCATAACCCTCGACTGGCATATCCGCTAGCCACCAGGGTATCCCTTGGGGTGTGCTAGTCATGTACTATCTTCACCTTTTCTATTGGAGGTTCACCGGGTTCACCGCCAATAGCGGATCCTGGCTCCGGATTTTGGTCCTCCTCAAATTGGTGTTTTATCTTGGAGGTTCACCGGGTTCACCGCCAACAGCGGATCCTGGCTCCGGATTCTGGTCCCCACACATATCAGTATTACTTATATTGGAGGATCACCGGGTTCACCGCCAACAGCAGATCCTAGCCCTGGATTCTGGCCCCCACACATATCAGTATTATTTATGTTGGAGGTTCACCGGGTTCACCGCCAATAGCGGATCCTTGTCCCGAGTCCTGGCCTCCCTCAAATCAATGTTTATCTTGGAGGTTCACCGGATTCACCGCCAATAGCGGATCCTAATCTCGGGTCCTGGCCTCCCTCAAATATATCCAAATCCGATAAACTCATACATACGGGTCAAAACCCAAATCATGGACTCAATAATTTCCACGTGCAAACGATATCAAAACCGAGTCCAAAAACCATGACATTTCTCAAAATACACTTTAACTGAAATATTGGAAAGCATGTGTCCAGCAATCATTTATAAATTCTGGAAATTCAATGCAACAATCCATAACAGTATTTAAACAAAGATACATTGATGCATGCATTTCAATTTATAAATCAAAAGTCCACTCACACATATCATCAAACCCAAAATCATGGACGCTCTAGGCTCAAGGAACACATGACACAATAATGACCCAACTACCTTGACCTTCCGAGCTCAAAACCCGATCCACGGTCAACCATTATCGCTGGGATTGCCCAACCGGGCTCTAAACGAACTCCTATTACCTCGAAACCAACAAAATCAGATCTGGAACGTCCCAAAACCCTAGTCACGCGTCGCCGTGATATCGGGAACAGTCCCATGCGCTGGTAGAAAGCCGAAACACACGCACACGCGTTTGCACGCGTCGCCATGAGCCTGCTATAGTACCCACGTGCCTAGATCGGTCCAACTCGGCCCAACTCGGCTTGACCCGGTCTAACCCGACACGATCCACTCGACCCGATCGGTCCACTCGACTCGATTGGTCCACTCGACCTAGTCGGTCCGCTCGATCCGATCGGTCCACTCGACCCGATCGATCGCCGGCTACTCGCCGGAGAAGACGACCGGGCCGCCGCCGCCGCCGCCGCCCTCTGGTTCGCGAAAATTGCCATTTCTGATCGATTTTCAAGGTTTTTTGACTTCTTCATTTCTTGACCATTTTTTACGATCCACACATGTAAAATTTTCTACTTTTGATCAGGATTCCAAATATGAGGTCAAAGTTCCGAGATCGTACCTAGTTTGGCCGAAAAATGGCCGAGAAGATTCGGTCCTCCTCCCTCCTTCGTTCGTCGCCTACGGCGGTGCTCCCGCTCTGATAAATACCCCAAAATGCTCGTGGGGTTCCCGGGAAGAATCAGACCGAAATCCGTCCGATGAAAGGGGATGTTCGGTGTCCACACGGGGAGAATTTCAGGTAGGAGAGAGAGACTGAATAGACCAATCTCCCGAGGAGAGTGAAAAATATCTGCTTTATAGTTCCAACTTTTCCAAAATTACCAAATTGCCCCTGAAGCTTCTAGACCCGTAACTAACTCATCGGATCTCCGTTTTCCGCGTGCCGCCTGTCTATGAACTCGTGAGTTCGGGACCTACGTAACGACCAAAGAAAATTTCCCAAAAGTACTGCCAGTCAAAACGTGACTACCAAAACCGTCCAAAATCGAGGGTAAAATCGTCCAATTCTCAAAATAATTTAATTTCTGGTCCGGGTCGTTACAATTTGAGCCAAAGAATCACCTTAATCGTAGTTATGATGAAAAAGTTGCAAAGAAATCAAGATCATGTAGTTGACGAATCCCGCGGGCCTCTCGCGGGCCCACGGTCAACTTCAAATTCATCTCAAAATCATTCCAAAATCAACTAAAGGTCAATCCCCAAGTCTATCCCACGAGTTAGAATTCATTCCAATATCATATCAAGAACATTCCAAATATTACTTCAAGACCCCGTGGGCCCACTAATATGCCTTTGACAACTATTGTTCATACTCATTCTCCATATTTCAAGGGGATTTCATGCCTATTTGGTTAGGAAATATTATTCTTGGTCCTTTTATGTTTAGGAAAGGTTTAATTAGTTTTCTTAAATGTTTATGAAACATTTTCCTTATAGAATTCAATGTAAACTTCTATTTATTTGAGGATTAATACATCTCTTATAAATAGAGGTCCTAGGGTTTTGTAAAATGGCCCGAAAAAATACACAGAAGTACACCACAGAGCAAAAACACTTGTCTTTTAAATTGTAGTTTCTTTTTAAGTTAGGGCTTCTTGAAGCCCTAATCATGGTTACTCTTTAATATGATTTTGACTCTTTATTCTTTAATTATGAATGCTTGATAAATTTAGATTACTTCTTTAATTGTTATTCTTTTATGTTTATGAGATTGATCACCTTGTTTGCATAAATTATTGATGGAATTGCTTGGTTGACTGCCTTTATCATCTTGTAATTTACTTAGCATCAAGAGGTTGAGTTAAGAAACAATCTTGTAATCTGAATTCATGACAACCTAGGACAGATGCCATGTTCTAGGTTTAGTGTGATGACCTATATCTTCTTTAGCACTTAATGAATTCGCTCTATGTTAACTTGAGTAGATGCCATGCTAGGTTACATAAGTGGATAGGAAGTTAGAGTGTAGATGCCATACATCTAGCATACAAAGTAAAAAGAAGATTAATGTGTAACTGTACTAGGCCAAGGTATGTTGCATGGGTATCTTAGCAAGGAACATTCATAGGATTTAAATCTAGAAAATCATGTTAGGAAGTAATTGTGGATAATGGTGGATGGAGTGGATATGAGGCAATTAGGGTTTGGCAGGGTGTTTTGTCAGTGGATTAGATAGTGTATTTCTACAGCTTCTTTTAGTGTCCTAGTCAATGGTGAGCCTACTGAGACATTTCAGCCGTCTAGGGGGATTAGGTAGGGGGATCCCCTATCTCCTTTTTTGTTTGTGTTATGTGCGGAAGGTCTATCTGCATTATTGCGAAGGAATGAGCAATTGGGAGCACTACATGGCATACCGGTTGCCCTGGGAGCGTTTAACATGACACACCTGTTCTTTGTTGATGATTCAGTGTTGTTCTCAAAGGCGTCAGTGGCTGATGCAGTTTGTATCAAGGAGGTTCTACAATTGTATGAAGCGAGCTCAAGTCAGATGATTAATTTTGATAAAAGTTCAGTTCTTTTTAGTGATGATTGCCCTGTGTCAATTGAGGATCATATTGTATCAGTTTTGGGGGTTAGTAGAAATGATGAGTTTAGCAAATACTTAGGTCTTTGGGCAGATTTTGGGACTTCAAAAAGGGCAGTGTTTAAGGATATTCGAAATATATTTGAGGCCAAGGTTCTGGGATGGTTTAAGTAATTCCTCTCAATGGCTGGGAAGTGGATTTTGGTGAAGGCAATTACGCTTGCTATGCCAAATTATGCAATGTCATACTTTCAAATTCCAGTGGGGGTGTGTAGAGATGTGGAACGAATTCTTGCTAGATACTGATGGGGGAAACATCATTTGCATCGAGGTATTCATTGGGCCTCGTGGGATAAGGTTACCATACCCAAGAGTAAGGGAGGTTTGGGGTTTCAGGACTTACTCTGTTTTAATCTTGCTTTGCTGGCAAAAATAGGGTGGAGGATTATTTCAGATCCCGATTCTCTCCTAGCAAGATTGTTCGAAGCGAAGTACTATCCTCAAGACGATTTCTTGAATGTTATGGATGTGCCGGGGTCCTCGTGGGGCTCGAAGGGCATTTTTCAAGGGCATCGAATTTTGAAGGCTAATGTTAGGTGGCATGTTGGAAATGGGGCATCGATTAGTACCTTAAGTGATCCATGGTTACCTACGGGCCGACCCTTTGAAGTTAGGAGTAATGGAGTTAATATACCACCAGGGGTGGCTAACTTGGTGTGCCCTAGACGGAAAGAGTGGAAGGTTGATTTGGTGGAGAATGTATTCTTGCCGGAGGAAGCTGCTGCCATTCTAGAACTTCCGTTGAGCAGGTATAGTAATGTGGTCAAAATTATATGGCATTTTTCAAAGAATGGTTCATATAATGTGAAATTAGGTTACTTGTTGGCATGGGAGATGAGTAGAAATGGAGAGTTAACAAGAAAGGGTAGTGGTGAATCTAGCACCTCATGGTGTAATGAGAATTTTTGGAAGTAGATTTGGAAGTTGCAGGTGCCCAATAAGATCTGCCAACTTATATGGTGCTACTGCAATGGATTCTTAGCAGTACGTCAAAATCTTGTGAGGCGTAGGGTCCCGGTGGAAGATGTATGTCCTATTTGTAGTCAGGAGAATGAATATGAATAACATCTTTTGTTCATGTGCATGTTTGCCAAAATTTTCTGATTTGGGGGGCTTCTTCAATTAAACACGAGCAGATTGGAGCGACTCTCTTTTCGGGATTGCTGAACTTACCTTGTTTATTTGTACCAAAAAGTAGATGACATCGCAACTGTTTTCCAGTTCCCTGCTTTCGGGTGTTGGAGACTTTGGAAGGCTAGGAACAGCCGCTGTTTTCAGGATGTGGTGGACACGCTGGAGGAGACTATTATGAGGTTGCAAGTCCAGGTGTCGAAGTACCTGGCTGCCAAGGTGGCTGCTGCTCCTTCCGTGAGCCATGTGATGATGGGTCCTGACCCTATAAGCTGTGTTGTAGGTGTGAAGTGGGTGAGACTAGGTATGAGTTTTTTGAAATTGAATTGTGATGGGGCGTGGACTACATTGTTACGGTAGGACTCCTTTGGATGGGTGTTGCGTTCTTGGCTGGGGTGTTTTGAGGGTGTGGGTGGCATGGGAGGCTTGCCGTGTGATTTTGCTCTTTAGGCCGAAGCCATGGCCATATGCGCTGGTCTAAAATTTTGTGTGACGGCTGGGCATCCAAAGGTCATTGTGGAATCGAATTGTCAGCTTTTGGTCTCCTTGTTAAAGGGTAATGGTACTGATGCTGCTATTGCTAACATTTTACATGATATTCAGATTTTGTGTTCCTCTTTTAGTTTTGTTGAGTTTAATTATGCCCCACGGGGTTGTAACATAGTGCCACATGTTGTTGCTAACCATGCGAAATGCATGGGAGGGTGTCATAGCTGGGTGGATTTCGAACCAATGTGGCTTTTCAACCGTCTCGCCAAGGATATTGGTGCTTCTGCTGGTTTATAATTCAATAAAGATGACTTTCCGGTAAAAAAAAAAAAAACCTATTATTTTTATTTATTGTTTTAGTTTAGGTTCTTTATTTTGTTTTATTTTTAATTATGTTATTTTATTTTTATTTTCTATTTTATTTGTTTGTTATTCTCTGAGTTAATTAATGAATCTAAGTAATAAAGTGGAACACAGTTAAGACAAGTCCTTGTGAGATTCGACCCTTGCTGATTTGCTATACTATCTATTCAATTTGTGCACTTGCAAAGTTAAACTGAATAGAATAAGCTTCATATTTGTGTTGTCTATTTTATCCAACAGTTTCATCGTGTAGCTCTCGTGTGTTCGCCCTTTAGGGTTCTGGGCCTCGCGCGCCTCGGTTATCTTGGCTATTTGCCATGCCAGAAGCGCGTCACATTGCCTGTCGTCCCGTCGTTGGTAAGATTGGCAAATGAGGTTGTCCGACAGCCCTGGGATTCAATGTAGCATAAGTTAGGCGAACAGGCTCTATTTGTGTTTGCCTATCATTCAAGAGCCGGCGGGCATCCCGATTTATCCCAGGTTGTGAAGGACCAGCACCGTTGGCGGGTTAAATGAGGAGTCGCCCTTCGGATGAAGTGGGGTTTGCTCTGGATTGTTGCTTCTTGTGGTCGGCCAGAGTTTGTTCAGCAACTGATCGGCCAAGGGTTGCTCGGTCGGTCCCTTCTCTTGTCCTTGCTCCTGCTGGGTCATCCTCAGAAGGGCAAGTGTGTCTTATACTGGTAAGATAAGACCTGGTTCTTAGCATCTGCCTTGGCGCTATGAGCCCTAAGCTCAGCCTCCTCTCATTCGAGGTCGTCCAACGTTTGCCTGAATATGTTGGGGATGTTATCCCGTGAGCACCTTTGTACGAAAGGGGTGTGAGTCAATTCCCCTTCGTCTTGTTCGTCGAACATAATGTCTGAGTGGTGTTGAGACGACTAAAGTGGTAAGTGAGTTGGTGGGAGGTTGTTTCAATATTTCCATAGACGGCGCCAAACTGTTGCTGCCAAAAATAGACAAACTTAGAATTGCCTCAATGAGCTCGCTTGACTGATTTTTCTCGATGGTGGGAGGACCTGCAAGGAGAAGGTAAGAGCAAAGGAGCACTATTGTGGTGCCGGCCTAAGAGTCTCCGATGCCTAAGTCATTTAGATGAGGAGGGTAGTGTAGTAATTTAGGCAGCGCGAGGGCAATAATGTTGTTACCTTTTGAGGGGGGTGCCCTTGTATTTATAGAGGTATTGAATGTTGTAGGTGAAACATTCTAATGTGGGATAAATGTCTCTATTCCTGGTGTTGACACTTGTTCTAGTGGTCCTGGGTCCCATGGTCAAGTTGTCTTGGTCGCCCGAGGTAGAAGTAGATCGACCAGTTCTAGTCAGCGTTGTATCTGCAGGTATGTTTTGCTCAGGAGAGTAAGTTGGTGGGATGGACCGTCTGATGGGATTGTATTGTCGTATTTCTGTTGTGTTGAGGGCCAAGTGAGTTTTGTCGGGACTAGATGATCTTTTTGCAGGTAAATCAATTTAAGTATTAATACCCAAAGCTAAAATCCAACCAAAAAAGAGCATAACTTAACCTAAAAAAAAAAAGCTGATCTTTATCACCAATTCTTCAAATCCATGAAACCCAATTGAACCCAATTGAGAAAAATTCTCAATCCATCCGATTCTCCACCAGATCTCAGAAAAAGAGAGAAATTGGAAAACCTAGAAGATGAAGGAAGAGATTTTAGAGAGAGTGATCTTATTGATGACTAAAGCGGACAAGACAAAACAACAATGCCTCTCTTTCTCTCTCTAAAAGTGTCTCAGTCTGTTAATAGCTGTAAGTATTTATATAATAATTCGGTAGAGAAGAAGGGAAGAAAATGGCTTAAGGGAGACGAAAGAGACAGAGCAACAACGAAGCTTTTTAGACTCTCCCACTCACAAGTCCCACCGAAAGTGTTTATGTCTTGTTAAAGACACACAGCATTAATTGTAGAAGGAACCCGAAATGCAGTACGAAAATTTCGGAAAATCCATCTGGAAAACGAAAGAGAGAGACATGCGGTTCATACCCATTACCTCGGTGGTCTTCGCGTCTTCGTTTGAGTTGCTGCTGAAGGTCGAGTCCATGCATCCGAATATCAAACCGGAAATTCCGGAGCTTCCAATGTAGAATGTGTCGACTGCGAGATTGCCTTCGAAGGAGGAGGCGTCAGCGTAGGAAAGCATGGCGTGGCAGAGCTTGTCGGAGTCGCAGGAAGCGGGTATTGTCAAATCTCGGGTCCGGGTCGTACATGTGGGTGAGGAGCAAGGTACATGGGAGTAGGAGGAGGACCGGGTCGGGTCAAATGTGGAGTTCAAATTCTCGGTTCTGTTGCAATAAGGCCAGGAGAGCTTGCTTCATGTGTCGATAACCATCGAAACGTTCTGCGGAGGCGGTACCCACACACACATCATTCCAACTAGCTAAAGAAAGTCAGCCTATCCAAATTTTCAATTTTGCATTGGTATTTGACGCTTGCTTAACCGCTTCAACAAATAAGTATTTAAGTGGAACGACTCGTCTGTTTCAAGTACATTGTGAACGAATAGTGAGAATATGGTGCAAAGTGAAACATATAAGCGAGTACATAATGTATTTAAAGTAAAAAGCCAAAAAAAAAATATCAATAAAGGGCACAGGGAATGAAATAAAGAAATAATTTGAAAATCAATATTTTAATAACACTTTCTTTTTTCACGTACTATGACTTTGTAGTATTCCTCCTAATACGTTATGTGAGAGGTCTTGTGTCTGACTCTCGTAAAGAGCGATTTCGATATTCAGTATGTATATGTAATCCCCTCTCTTAATATCATTGTATAAAAAAAAGACGTCTTCTTTCATATTTTGTATTGGACACTTTAAAATATTTTAATTTTTAATTAAAATGTTTTATTTTTCCAAATTATAATGTTTACTATTATTTTTTCAATTAAAATGAAGAGGCGTCAGATTACTCAGATGCTCATCCAACGGTCAATAGAAGGGACGCACTCCACACGAGTCCGCATTGTACAATTTTCCCAAGGGGAAGGAGAGGATCCAGACTCCAGAGCAACTAGAAAGTGCCAGAGGAAACTCTCTTTGAGTTTAAACCCTAGCTCTCTTCTTTTTCGAACACTTCTTTACTCTCTCTCACTCTCTCTGTCTCTTTCCTCTGCCCTCTCTTGTCCGCCTGAGCATCCACATCGGCAACAATGTCATCCATGCTGGTACTCTCTCTCTTTATTTCTAGTTATTCTGTTCGTTTTATCTGCGTATGAGGAACTCTCTGACTCTGCTATTTTTTGTTGTGTTTGCTAACCGTTTGTGAAAATGCCTGAACCAAAAAAATTGAAAACGAAAACAGCAACCACAGATCATACTATTGAAGGAGGGTACGGATACATCGCAAGGAAAGGCGCAGCTGGTGAGCAATATCAATGCTTGCACGGCGGTGGCCGATGTGGTGAGGACGACGCTGGGGCCTAGGGGCATGGACAAGCTCATTCACGACGACAAGGGCAACGTTACGATTTCCAACGACGGCGCCACCATCATGAAGTTGCTCGATATTGTTCACCCCGCCGCCAAAATCCTCGTTGACATCGCCAAGTCTCAGGACTCTGAGGTATGGGTGTTGGATGTTGTCCAAGTGATTCTCTTTTACTTTAAGGGAAGCTTAAGAATTAAACTTGTGCTGTAGTAATGGTGATTATAAAGCAAGCATTGAAGATTTGGTAGTACACACGTACAATTGCTGATAGACTAATTTTTAGGCTTATATGTAGTGTTTGGAAGTGGGATAGCTGGCCTTGTAGCTTGAAATCTTCTGTTAGAAAGAAACCTCCTGGCCAAAAAAGTAGAAAAAAAAAGGAGACAACCAGGCAACTAACTTCATATAACATGAGATTTGTGCTACCGTACTCTGTCAGAAGATTCTTAATGATGGGTGTTTCGGTGCAGGTTGGTGATGGAACAACAACAGTTGTTCTGCTTGCAGGGGAATTTCTGAAGGAGGCTAAGCCTTTCATAGAGGATGGGGTGCACCCTCAGAATTTGATAAGAAGTTATCGGACCGCAAGCTATTTGGTAGGTCTTCATAATTAAGTTTTCAGTTTCTATCATGATTGAGATGTTTGCTCTGATCTTTATGCATCTTGAATGTTTTGTGTTGTGCATAGGCAATTGAAAAAGTCAAAGAACTGGCTATAAGCATAGAGGGGAAAAGCCTTGAAGAAAAGAAAACTCTACTAGCTAAATGTGCCGCTACAACACTATCTTCAAAGCTCATTGGTGGAGAAAAAGAGTTCTTTGCATCAATGGTCGTGGATGCTGTCATCGCTATTGGTAATGAAGATCGTCTCAACATGATTGGAATAAAGAAGGTACGCTTCTTGTACATTTTATGAAGACCTCTATGCTATCTATCAACTATGCAGTGATTAATCATTGTTTTCCGGGGACTTTTAAACTTCTTACTGCATATTAATGGACTAATTTCCTCGATATGATGAGAGTAAGACATGGTTTGTGTGCTTTAAGGGTTCGTAGGTCACAAAATTGTAATTGGTTCCTTTGTTGGCCACAGTGCAGCTTATGCAATGCTTTTGACACATTATCCTAAGATGATACCATTTTTCATTTACGTAGTGTTAAGCACACTGTAGGAACAAAAAACTTGAGACATGATGTAGGCCAATTATATTGGGGAACATGAAGAACTAATGGCCAACTGGGCTAGAGATGCTGTTGAAATACTGCTCTGTTATCATGCCAAAGTCAAGCTTTCTACCCAAAACAAATTGGCTCTTGTAGGTGTTCCAATTCCAACTGATTGGTCTTTTAGATTTGGTTGTGAGTTTTGGGTTTCTGTTAGAAATGTTCAGTGGTTTCTGGTGATGGGGAAGAAATGTATAACTTCTGATGTCCAAGAATTTATGAAATCACTAGGAAATTGAGAGGACACGATAGGTTAAAAGGTTATAGTGTATTGGGTGTGAGACAGAATGGGAGGAAGATGTGATAGGCTTTTCTTTGAAAATGAAGAATTGTCGAAGCATATTATGAGACTAAAATAGCACAAAATTCAAAGTCATCAAGACAGCCTAAGATAAGCATTAAAGTAAAATCTCACACGAAAACGATAAGCATTAAGTTAAGTAAAAGGATTCAAAGCATCTATCACTGAGCATTCATGTTAAGATTTAGTAATTCTTTTCTCAACAAAGAAAAGAACCTTTAATGTTGTGTAACATTTTGAGAGACTGATTTACTGTGTAGGGGAAAAAGTTTTATCTCCCTCTCTCTGTTTTTTCCCTTTTAGCATCAGATGGTTTTCCTGGAACTATGGTGTTCTGGCTTTTGTTGGGATAAGAATTTTTCTGGGTATTTATTTGTCTTGATTTTCCACTATAATGAAAATAAACCTTACTTGTGTTACACCACCTTTTTCTCTTGGCGACATTTTCAAGTTTTTATGTTTTGCTTTTAATTATTTTGTTATTTTTGTTTGTGTTAATGATGGCTTGAATTGAATCATGTATAATGGGAAATTGGTTTGGTGGTTCTTCAGGTTTCTGGTGGTAACATGCGTGACTCCTTTTTAGTAAATGGTGTTGCCTTCAAGAAGACGTTTTCATATGCTGGTTTCGAACAGCAACCAAAGAAGTTTCTCAATCCCAAAATACTTCTACTAAACATTGAATTGGAACTGAAATCTGAGAAAGAAAATGCTGAGATAAGGCAGGATCCTGTTTTTTTATTTTTTATTTGATATTTTATATAGAGTAGTTAAATCCTTTACAATTTGCTTATGTGACCTTGGTTTTTCCATCCACTGCAGATTGTCAGATCCATCTCAGTATCAGTCCATTGTTGATGCAGAATGGAATATTATTTATGACAAGTTGGATAAGTGTGTGCAGAGTGGGGCCAAGGTTGTTCTTTCACGGCTTGCTATAGGTGATCTAGCAACTCAGGTGGGCATTTTCCTATCTAAATGAGTTCAAAACTCGTCCAGAAACTTGTTATCGAGTTGATTGTTTTTTGTTTCTTTAATTACATTGTTTGTCTTGAAGAGTACAATGCATGATTTTACTGATGCACAGAGGAAACAAATCTTACATGATTTTGTGTGTTCATGAGATTTCAGAATTTTTTTTACGATCAGTCAGAAAGGCAATTTGCCCTTCAAATTAAGGGTGATAGTATGTTTTACATCTGACTGCTGCAATTTCACAGTATTCACAAGAACACAATCTTACTGGAACTATGAAAGTGTAAATTTATGTTAATTTCTATGAGCTGTTCAAGTGTGCACGAAACCTGGTTACCTGTGAAATTGCTTAGCATTTTGAAGGTTTATAGTTCTAATTTTACTACACAGTTCTTTTTGTGCATGTGGGTGAATTTATATCATGGTGGCTATTAAGTTGAAAATATACTTGATTTTTCCTGATATCAAGTCAAAAGTCTCTTTGTAAACATGTTACAGATGTAGAGTTTTATTTACAGGTTTATCTTACAATTCATTTCATGAACAGTACTTTGCAGATCGAGATATATTCTGTGCTGGACGTGTAGCTGAAGAAGATCTGCAACGAGTAGCTGCTGCCACTGGCGGAACTGTACAGACATCCATCAACAATGTTATAGACGAGGTTACTACCTTATGCTTTTTCAAACCTTATTTTCAAGCAGTTGTGGGCATTTTTATGTCCTATAGTTCTTATGTTAGTGCCCTTCTGCAGGTCGGAAGTATTTGTTTGTTCTTAGTCAACTGAAACTCTTTCGTTTGTTGATTTTTAGGTCCTTGGAACATGCGAGTGTTTTGAGGAACGGCAAGTTGGAAATGAGAGGTTTAATATATTTAGTGGATGTCCGTCAGGTAGGACAGCTACAATTGTTCTTCGTGGTGGAGCTGATCAGGTATGTCATTTCTTGTGGTTACTCAATGTTGGATGTTCATAAGATCTCATCCTATTTTTGTTCTTTTAGTTTTTTAATGCTGACCCGGGATATTCTTTTGGATTCTTGTTTAGTTCATTGAGGAAGCTGAGCGGAGTTTACATGATGCAATCATGATTGTTAGGAGAGCACTAAAGAATTCAACTGTTGTTGCCGGTGGTGGTGCTATAGATGTATGTGCTTAGCATTAGTGAGATCTCACATTATATCTGAGAGATATAATAGGCAATGGTGATAGTTTTGTTGTTTTTTTATCTCAGATGGAGATCAGCCGGTACTTGTGGCATCACGCACGCAAAATTGCTGGGAAGTCTATGATTTTCATTAACTCATATGCAAAAGCTCTTGAGGTATCAATTGATGGGCTTTTCTGTTATGCTAGTGGCAAACTCTTATAATACACTACGTATGATTTAAGGGAACCCAAATAAATTTGTCTAATATGTATCCATTTCTGTTTCTTAGGTAGACCTACTTATGCATATTTTCCAAATTAGTATGCAGTTCGAAAATTTTGAATTTTGGGTATACACTAGTGAACGTATCTATTTCCTGGAATTATCTTGGGGGTCTATATGTGCAATACTGTCGTATCATGAGGTGAATTGGTTCAAGTGATATTGTCAAAATCTTTGGAAAATGCTGGGTTGTATATGTGTAGTGTGTTGTTTGCCTTGATTTAAGTACTTCAGTCCCCTTCTCGACGTTAGAATTTCTATGTGATAACCATGTTGGGTTTTCCATGGGCAAGGGGCTTCTCAGTATCAAGCAGCTAGAAAGTAGTTGTTTTCAAACTTAAGGTTTATACTTTTAGTGTAGCAGCTTTTTAGATATAGTTACCTTCTTTAGGCTGTTGGTCTGGGTTTAAATCAGGCATATTTAGAACTTAGAACTCACTGTATCATAAGCAATAGAGCTCTAGGTCATTAATCTTTCAATTGGCCGGGATTTCCGAGGAGTTGTAACAGTTTAAATGCTTCAAAGAGCCTTGGGTGCTATTCCCTCAAAACTCCGGAGGTTAATATTACTATTTTCATGAAGAGTGTAAAATTGTGTGAAATGTTCCTGGTGGGATAGGCTTTTTCCTATTCGGTTTATGTTATGAAGATAAAAAAAAAATTTTGATTGGGTTTTGGGAATTATATTGAGTCCCAGCAGACTGGAAAACTGGCATTGTAAATTTACTTGCCAGTTAACACGTGCTCATGCGTCTTCCAATTGGATTTTTTACTTCACATTCATGAGAGGTATATGCTAATGAGAGTACTTTTAAGATGTTGATGGTAACAAAACAAAACAGTGGTATCTGAAAGGAAAAATTGCAATGTGGATAAGTAGAAACTGTGAACTTGTCTTTTCTCTTCCTCTGTTTTTCAATTTTTTTTAAAATCTGAATAATTGTATATTACTACTTGACCCTTTATATTAGATTACTTTTCTTAATATTAGATTACTGTTAATAGTGTTGAGTCATGAGCATGATTTTGGTAAATGAATGGAACTACAAAGAATATAAAGAATGCACATGCTCTTTCCTACTTAGCATTTGAGTGTGATACTTGATAGCTTGCTGTTTTACCTCATTCTTGCTGTGAATTCTTGGTCTTGGTAAACTTCCAACAATTTGAATGAAGAGTACACGGTGTCCTAATCAGCAATGTTCCACCTATGCTTCAGGTTATCCCACGTCAACTCTGTGACAATGCAGGATTTGATGCTACTGATGTGCTAAACAAACTAAGGCAGAAACATGCGCTTCCAGGAGGTTAAACTTTCATTTTATTATATCTTGGTCTTTATTTGTTTAATTTGAGGCTTGTTGTAGCTAATACAGTCATTCTTGCTTCTGTCTATTGCACCCAAGACTAATCATCTCTAAAAAGAAGGATTTAATGTGTTGGATGGTTGTTTTTGGTGTTTGGATTTTTGAATTTGCATTTGCAATTATTGATTGTATTTGTTTGCTAAAAGATTCAAAGTTTTTAACAGGTGAGGGTGCACTGTATGGAGTGGACATCAACACAGGTGGAATTGCTGATTCATTAGCTACCTTTGTCTGGGAGCCAGCAGTTGTGAAGGTATTCATGTTATATTTTTAACAGCATGACCTGGTCACATTTACTTTCTAAAATCACTTGGAAGTTGACATAAAGTTGTGCCTTTCTCCTGTAGATTAATGCTATAAATGCTGCTACTGAGGCTGCTTGCCTTGTTTTAAGTGTCGATGAGACAGTAAAAAACCCAAAGGTAATGTGAAACCTGTTTTCTGTTTGTAAATGATTAATTATGCCTTATTTCACTTTCATTTTTCCTTGAAACTAGTTTGTTACCTTGTTCCTAATATCATTTTCTTTTCTGTCATCTGCATTTTGTTTGAAGGGAGAAAACAGTTTTCCTTTCTAGAAATAGAGTTGGTGCTCTGACCTACAAATTTTGTCAATCAAAGAGCGATAATCACTTCTATTGAACTAGTAAATTTCCTCTGGGACAAAGACCCAATTGGAGGGGACTCTTAGTATGGTCTTGAATTTCTGCAGTAGATTGAGTGCAGTCATAAGATACTTTAAAACATTTGGCTTCTTACGTATTCATCTCAGAAGTTGTTACTTTATTATCACAAAAAGAAAGAAATAAAATAAAAGAAATCTCTGTATTTGAATAACGCTTATGTTTTTAAAGTTTATAATTATCTTGTATTGTAAAAGAGGAAGTCAGCTTCTTAATGCTAATTATGATTGCTGATGATGCAGTCCGAAAGTGCACAAGGAGAAGCTGCTGCAAGTGCCATGGGAGGAAGAGGGCGTGGAGGTGGTTTTCGTGGCCGTGGGCGCGGAATGCGAAGGCGATAGATAATCTTGAGAGTTTTCTCAAAGATGGAATTTGGTTAAAGCATACTACAGGTTTGATTTATTGTGTGCTTTCCAGTTGTACTTGCGTATGCGTTGCGAAAGATTCGTGTCTCAAATGGTTCTTGTTTGTGGATTCTAAGAACGATAGCATCTTAGGCTAGGTCTGGGTAGCAGCAACGTATCTTAATTTTGGTATTTTACTAGTGTTTAAAGAGCAAGAGTTGAGATATTGACTAGTGTTTTTTGTGCTCGCATTCAAGTATATCATTAATTTTGGGACCCTTAAGTCCATTTTCTGATTGATTGGTGAGGGAATTTGTATTCTGTGCTTTCTTTCCTAAAATGTGCAGTATCTAATCTGGGACTTTCGGGACTGCTTTTAGAAGCAGCAATTGTGGTCAGTAGCCCTTTCGGAAGTGTACCTATAGGAATTTGTATTCTATGGTTTCTTTCCTAAATATGGATGTGTTTTTACGGTAAGAGGATTAGAGGGGAGATATAGAAGAAAACTTCCACTCAAAATAGTAGGAATGGAAGAGGTAAGTTTCTTTTTACATCTGATCATATCTAATCCTCTAGTTTTCAAAATATATCAATTTTTACATTCAAGATACATTAAATTTGGTAAGTTATCTATTCAATCCGACTCTGCTCACCATATGTGACTGTATATTCACCTTGAATCTACCAAGGATTAGGGTTTAGGAATCAAAACAAGCCACTGGAACTGCGGTGAAAGTCCGAAGGCTGAAGGTGGCTTTCAAATGAAGTTGAGGTACATTTGAGGTCAAAAGAAAGAAAAAGTGGTGGAATTTGTAGAGTTTCATAACTTCATAAGGAGACAGATTTTAAATTAAAACTTATTACAACAAATAGGATCCAAGAGTAAGAGGGTTCTTCGGTATGGATAAACTACTAATCCTCAACAAGATTATATTTTACTTAAAAGTTGAAATAGGATAATTCTTTATTCTTGAGTCCCTTCATTATTTTTTAGTTATGAATGTTTATTGTCATCTTCTTTTACAATGCATGATTAAAATTATAACTCCTATTTTATAATTAAATTTAAAATATTTATAATTAAAAATGTTTATTACAATTAATTTTTTTTCTTTAAAATCAATAATGAAATCTTTGTTGTATGGGATTTAACAGTAGGGTATAGAAAATTTTAGGGAGGGGGTGGGGGGTGGGGGGTAGGGGTGGTGGTGAAAGAGCTTATGACATAGGGTTTAGGGTTTAATATCTGATAACTAAACCCTAAACCATAAACGAATAATATAATATTTTAATATTGGATAATAAAGATTTTTCAAATTTGAAGTTTAAAGTATTTTTGAAGAATTCTTGCTCTTAATTATCTTGTTTTAAGTTGGATTGTCCTTGCATTACTCCTTAAAATGAACAAGCAAAAAAGAAAAAAGATTATTAGTGGGAGTATTGTTTTCATAAAATAGAAAGGAAAAAAAAAACTACTAAATAGGGATTAAAAATTTTAAAGGTTGTTTGAGTAATTGTTATGGTAATTAGGGATTGGAAGGTTTCAAAAATATAATTATGGGAGTTTTGAATAAATATTGATATTATCAATGACTCATCAATGGATAACCCATTTGGTATTGAAATGACTTGGTTGTGTATTATGAATCAAATGGAAATGATAGTGAGAGAGTTAGTATCCTTTTTTCCTATTTACTTTTGTTTTGGACAATGATTGAGGGCCCGTTTGGTTTAGTTTTGCAAGTTTTTAAAATGTTGTTTTTGTAAAACGAAAACAACAAATAGGATTTTGTATTGTTAATATTTGAGAATGATAGTTTATTTTGAATATGATTTTGTAAGAAAGAAAAAAGAAAAACTTGTTTCGTACAAATATATAAAACAAAAAAAAGAATAAATACGCATTAGATAATGATTTGCTAAATATAAATTTTGAGATGACGACGGTGGGAATGGAAATAGTAGAGATAGTAGTTGTGTGATGGGGTGGAGGTGGTGGTGGTTGTGGTGAGGGTGGCAACGATGGTGGTTAGAGTGGCGGCGATGGTGGTGAGAGTGGCGGCGATGGTGGTGGTTATGAGGTGGATGTGGAGGTGGTGGTGGTGGTGGTGATGGTGGTGGGGTGGCAACGGCGGTGGCGGCAATGATAGGGTGGTGGTGGTAGCGGCGGTGCACAATTCAAAGAGCACTTATGTACGTGATATAAATAAAAATTGGCTAAATGGGAAATCGTCCCTGATTTAGCAACCGTCTATGTACTTCAATATTAGTATCGCTCCTCCCTGAACTTTACTGTAATGTTTTTGTTAGTTCTTCGGTCTACTTTTCAAATGAATTCCGTTAAAAAAAAAGGCAAATTGTCAATTCAGTTGGGTTTCATGTGACTTTTTTTAACGGGATTCGTTTGAAAAATAGACGGAGAGACTAACAAAAACATTAGGGTAAGGTTCAGGGATGTGGGACACTAATATTGAAGTATAGATTGCTAAAATTATGGTAAAGTTCAGATACGGTTGTAACCATTTAGCCATAAAAATTATATTCTTGATCAAATATTGGTGAAATTGTGATGGTAGAAATTGTACTATGGTTATGAATTTCCCTCAACAAAGAGTTTATATAGTTAAATTTGGATGTTTCAATTTTCTCTAACTTTATTAATGAGCTTATATATTTAGGGAGTAGATGTCGGAATTTGGTGGCTTAAATTAATTAGAGCTACAATTAAATTCACATTGGAAGCTTCGTCCATATTTCCAAGTCCACACAATCGAAGTCTTGACAGACGCACCCCTGTGCCAGGTGCTGCAACGACCTGAAACTTCAAGGCGCCTCATCAAGTGGTCCATCAAGCTTGGCGAATTCGATATTCAGAACAAGAGCAGGTATGCCCTCAAGGCCTAGGTTGTCGCTGACTTTATCGCTGAATTCACCCCCCACGAGCTAGAACACCTACCCTCAGACCAGGCTGGCCTACCCAATCCACCCCTCCTCCAAAATGTCCAAACTAGAAGCTATATGTGGATGGCGCATCCAACAAGGGAGTATGTGGGGCCAGATTAGTCCTCATCACCCCAGAGGGCCACGCTTTAGAATATGCCTTGCGCTTCACATTCTTTGCCTCCAACAATGAAGCAGAATATGAGGCCCTACTAGCTGGTCTACGGATAGCCCATTACCTGGGTGCCCAATCCCTCCATATCAGCAATGATTCACAACTAGTGGTTGGTCAGATCACTGACGATTTCCAAACTAGAGATCCCAACATGAGCACTTACGTGGCCGCGACAAAGTAACCCCTCAATTGGTTCAACTCCTATTTGGTCCTTTAGATATCTGTGGCTGACAATGACAGAGCCGACACGCTAGCATGCCTTGCCACCACCCTCCCTTTCAGACATCAAGCATACCAGTGTAATTGAGTATCTTATTGAACCAAGCATCAACAAGTCAGACCCAGAAGTACTATTTACCATATAGGGTACTTGTTGGATGACCGCCATCACCGCCTACCTCACGAATGGTACCCTACCACCAGACCCCTTAAAGGCTAAATGACTCAAACTCTGGGCAGCTCGCCACTGCATCATAGCTGGACACTTGTACAAACGAGGCTTCTCCACACCCTTGATGCGGTGCATAACGCTCGAGCAAAGACAACTGGTGCTCAGGGATATCCATGAGGGCATATGTGATAACCACTCTTCAGGGCAAGGTATGGTCTCGAGAGCTGTACGCCAATGGTACTTCTAGCCTACCATGCTCACGGACACACTAGACATAGCCCGCACTTGCAAACCATGCTAGTACTTTTCTCTTATTCCTAGCCAACCAGCCCAGCCACTCACCATCATGACCAGCCCATGGCCTTTTGCCCAATGGGGACTGGACCTAATCGGCCCCATGCCACCAGGCCTCAAAGAGAAACACTATGTTGTGGTTGCAGTGGACTATTATACCAAATGGGCTGAACCAAAGGCACTCACAGCTATCACGGAGCAGCAAGTGAGAAATTTTATCTGGAAAAATATAATTTGCCGCTTAGGGGTACCCAACACCATCATCAATGACAACGGGCGATAGTTTGACAACTTCCGCTTCAGAGAGTTTTGCACAGCGTATGGCATCGAACTCCCGTTCACCTCACCTTCACATCCTCAGGCTAATGGGAAAGTGGAAGCCATCAATAAAATCTTGAAGCAGAAAATCAAGAAAAAATTAGGACCCGCCAAGGAGGAGTGGACAAAACACCTAAATGCAGCTTTATGGGCATACAGGACCACTCAACGGACCTCCCTTGGGGAAACCCCATTTTCTCTAGCCTTTGGATTAGAAGCGGTAGCACCTATGGAGGTTAATCTTGAAACACACCGTATTGCCAATTTTGACCTCAACCAAAGCATAGAGCTCTAAGCCATCATACTCGACCTCCTGGAAGAAAATCGCACCCGCGCCGAACAGCACATGGCGACCTACCAACATTGGATGTCACGCTACTATGATAAGCATTTCAACTCACGCTCCTTCCGACTTGGCAGCCTAGTCTTGAGGAAGGCCACGTACGTTACCCGCAAGAGGGCAGTTGGTACCCTTGTTCCTAAGTGGGAAGGACCGTATAAAGTCCAAGAAGTTGTCCGCCTAGGAACGTACCGCCTGACAACACTCTAGGGACGCCACATCCCTCACCCCTAGAACACAGAGCACCTCCGCCAATATCATCAGTAAGGCAACCAACAAGCACGTGGCTAGCGGAGGGACATGTACCCGGTAATGGCCTAACCTACCAGTGGGTACTGCCATGCCGACCTAGGTGACTCCCCTTCTACCGGGGACATGCCCTCGCTTCGAAGAATTTGCTCCCCATTTTTTGGCTCATCAAGACAGACGACAAAGTCTATTTCTTTTGAATAGATGATACGCTATTCAACTTATATATTTTGAATGGATGATACGCTTTCCAACTTGTATAATTTGAATGGATGATACGCTCTCCAACTTGTATATTTTGAATGGATGATACACTCTCCAACCCTCGCAAATTCAATGGATGATATGTTTTCCATTTCTAATATATGAAAAGGGATGACCAACTTTCCCCTTACTTTTGATTGAATGGAAACCAAATTCTCCAAAGTACCAAGTATTAGAGAGACACCACACCCTCTCCGGACAGCTCCCATGGCAAGCAACACAGTGGGTGGTCGGATGAACAACGTTGCATCATTATGCACACCCACAACCCCTGCACCATGGTGAGCTGCCCAACCTGCATGACGGGTACTGTCTGGTCACCTACTTGGGTTCCACCAGCGATACCACCTATCAGGTTTTCGCATCCTAACACTTCGCATTTTTTCCAAAGGAAATTTGGGCCTTCCTACTTACTACTTGTTATTTCCTTTACTACCTTCTTTTAGAGTCTGGTTAAGCTAGCATACACAAGTGCACACACCAAACTCCCTTATCTGTAATTAATCTGCAACCTACACCAAATCAAATATCTAAAATCCACCAACATATGTTCCACCCAACCATCCACGCAAACACATTAAGAAAAGGGCAAAACAACAACCCCTTGCACATTCAATAATAACACATATATTCAAAACACCAAACTTATAAACAAGCAACCATACTTAATTCAAATTAGAATTTCCTCAAAAGGGCAAGCCACAACACAAAAAATGATAATTTAAACTTTGTCCTAAGCACTGTTACACCTGACAGGTCAACTAAACCGACTACTTAACATAATTAAAATTGCTCACAAAAATGGCTAACAGCAAAAAATAGGTACCCACATGGAAGGGCTGGTATCGTAGAGCCAGGTACCCTATGATGGCCACCCACGCCTACGTGTCCGTGGCCATATTCTCCACTTGCGCCTCACCACCGCCTACAGCCCCATCAATTTTCTCTGCCGCTTCATCTCCTGGTTGTACCACTTGGGTACCCAACATATCCTCTAGCAAAGAGGCACCCAGATCTTTGATACCCTGGCTGTCCTCCAAGGGTACCACCGGCTACTGCTGGCCCATCTGCACATCAGATTACGATGCCTCGGCACCTGGTTCACCTCAGGGCCCTCCTCCTCATCCATCTCAGCGATATCCGAGATAGTCAGGTGATACTCAGGACATTTCTTCAAAATCCTCTGTAGGGCATCAAATGCACCGTCAACCATAGCCTAAGTTACCACCTCAGTACCACTATCAAAGTCCAACCACCGTTGCACCACCTCCTCCTCCAACACACCAGCCTCAGCGACCTTCCGGGCTTCCTCTGACATGCTCAGTTTCCTAATCAGGGTCGCCTTATCATCCCTCACCTTACTCAGCTCAGATCAGGAACTCTTCAAGATTGCTTGCGCCTCTTCGCATTTCCTCCTCTCCGCTTCCACAATGCCATGGGAGTCAACTAGCTCTATCTCTTTCTTCTTCAGCTCCTCCTTGGCTACCCGTAGGTTACCTGCCCGGTTAACCTCATGCTCATGGTGATTCACCACGGGATGGGCAGACAGGAACTGCCTAAAGGTCACCTGCACCAATCACATAATCAACTCAGTATACATCAGCTACCACACACATTCATAAGGGTACACAAATTTGAAGTACGAAATACCTTCACCTGGTCCTCGAACACCTGCATACACGACCCGACGTACCCATCCAGCTCCAGACCTGCTGAGCCCACCACGGAAGAACCACCCATCACACACCTTTTGGTGGCCAAAAACTCTTCCACTAGTGGGGATACAACAGGTACCCCAGCCCAAACGGTACCGTCAGCAGCAAGGTTACCTGGTTTTGGGGTACTTGCTAGGCGGGTACCAATAGTAAATTTCTTCCTCGGCGACCTTCTAGAAGACCCCTCATTCGACGTTGGCCGCTTTCGACCTTTTCCCTTTGAGGACTGCATAGGTACGAACTTCGCAGGTGATTCCTCACCCAACTGCTTTTGATCAGATAGCAGAGGTGGCCTCATACCGGTTCCCTCTGGCTTGCTAGCCAAGCTACTAGTCAACCCGCTTCCCAGCTTCTTCCTCACTACCTTTTCCAAGTGAGCCTGCGTCGTAGGATCACTGCAATCGCCCATCTTCCCTGGCACTAACCCTGCTGCCTTCAATCGACTCTCCGTTAGAATGCCAGATGCCTCACGCCTTGACAGGGGCAGCACACATACCGCTTCCACCTCCAATACCTCACCCAGTGAAAGCACCACACTTAGGAACTCAACTGCAATAAAAAAGCCACAACAAAATTTTAAAAAACAATACAAGCACATATTCATCAAAGTAACAACGAAATTTTCAAAAATAATACAAGCACACATTCATCAAAGTAACATTGAGAGACCTAGACTACCAATCCCACCTTTCCCTCTAAACCTCCTGGCTACCATGGCAGCCAGTACCGCAACCCCGGGTTACACGTCCCACGCCCAGCTGGCAAAGAAACACCGCTCCTTTCAATGATTACTCCTTACACGATCCGTCTCAATTAAAGCTCATGTCTGAGCGATCAAGTAGTAAAACCCGACTTGCGCAGGGCTCAGACGAATCGCGTATGTGTAAGCCAGGGTCTCATTCGAGGGTTCACTTACGTTCACCTCATGCCATAGCACATAAGGCACCAGCAGCACCTTGAACGCATTCGGGTTCAGCTAGAATGGCGCCAACCCGATGTAGCTCGGTTGTTTCTATAACCAGGGGTACAAAGGCAGCCTTAGCCCAATCTTGAACATCTGCTCCGACAAGGTTACCCACCCATGCGGTGGCCAGCTTGACAACTCCCCCTTCTCAGGCAATCTGAGCAGCACTGACTGGGGTACCTAGTATGCCTCCCTTAAATCGGCCAGTCGCGCCTCTGTCATGGTGGACACCACTTCATCAGCTGACCACTGCTGCTTCTCGTAAAAGTGCACATCCAGCGGTACCCCAGCCCTGTACTGATGCAGCACAAGTGCTGCGTGTCACACCTGGTACCGCCTCCTCACTAAACCCGTTACCCTTAGCGCCATCACCCTCAACCCTCGTAGCGAGCTCCTCTCTACTAGATCCATTACCTTCAGCCTCATTTCTATCCCCCAATCACAATTAGCTCCTCATCATCTCTTCCCCGATCACCCCACCTGCCACCTCGCAGAAGAACTGCTATCCATTACGACCTTCCTCTTCCGCCTGGCCAACCGCCTAACCCCATGTCGCGGAACCCACTGCCCGGATCCAGGTTCCTCTCTCGAGACACCACCTCAAGCATCTGCAACGAGTCATCCCAGGGCGACCCAGCAAACGAATCGCCCTCCTCCTTCACCACCGCCAGCGGACGGACGTCCAGCTCTTCGGCAGAAGTTCGATCTACCATATCCAAGTTTATGCTACTGCTCTTGTCAGAACAGTGGAACGGATCCAATGGCAGCGAACGCCGCCCCTCAGACTCAGACATCCTCTTCTCTCTACCCCAAAGATAACAGCTGTAAAAAAGGAAGGAGAGTGTATGAAGTGCAGACTCAACAATGGAAAAGATAAGGGTGTAGAAGAGGCACTCACCAGTTTTTGAAGCACACCCCACGACCTCCAAAATGCCAACCCACGATCTCTCCACCACACTCTCCCTAAACCCTCAATGGCAGAAACAATAGCAATAAAGAAAGGATGGAGAAGCAAAAAGTATTACTCAGACAAACAAAAGCATATTTATAGCCTCCCCCAACATAATAAATCCAAAAGTCACCATGCACAACCTCCAAAGGTATATCCCTTCATCATTACTACTTTTCCACGTGGCCCACCACAATTCTCTTTCTTTCTACGTGCGCAGCGAACCCTTCCCCATGCCTCAACTCGAACATAAATGTTGTCATAAAACACATGGCCCACCCAGCTAAAAGGTGGAGAAAAAGATCCAACCGTCCAAATTTCAAAATCGAACTCAGCTGGGCAGTTGAGAGGACTCGGGGACTTCCCCGCCTCTGTAGTAGACCTGGGCCGGGTACCTAGTCAGGTACGTTGACTCGGTACCCGGATCAGGTACGCCGACTGGTACCTAGGTCCACTAGATTCGGCTCACAAGCTGGCAGAAGGTTCAACTCCCCACCAAGGGTTCGACCCTCGACTAAGGAGTTGGAGGACTGCTGTTGATAGCCATCATAAGTCGAGCCAAATCTGGTAAACAGTACTTCACAGAACCTGGTCGAGACTCACTAAAGACAAACCCTAAGGTCCACTAGAGGGGCCCGTTGCTAGCCCAAGCTCACTAAGCCCACCTCAGGCCTAAGCCCAGAAAACCAAAGGCATTGTCCGCCAAGCTCGGGTAGCGCACAGTCGTCTACCAAGGCAGCGCTCGACCGCCTACCCGAAGAACGCCCAGCCAACGGTACCAGGTTACCACATACAACATCTGACACTTTTTCATCTACAGTTGTAAAGCAAGAACACTTGTCACATTCTCCATGGTGGAGAGATTCTTGCCTCGAGAATGCCCCTCACGCTATCTCAGAAGGCTTTGGGTAGAGATACTCCAATTTCCAAGACCTTAGACGTCAGCCTAGGGTGACAGATGTCACTCATCGGGTGGAGTTCCCTAATGTCAAGGCCTGATATGAGGTACCCGGCGGACTGGTACCCAGTTCGATGACGGGTACCACGGTCCAAACAAAGGAGGTAGCAACCCTTATTCCTTTCCCTATAAATACCCCTCTACTTCTACATCACAACTTAACTTCAAGTAAGCAAAGAAACTTTGTTAAAATATATTCTCTCCTTAGGAACTATATTTCCTCTATTTTCTCCCAAACACATACTTATTTAGGCATCAGAGACCAAGTGGTCGGAGCCACACCGAACTCCCAAGCTTGATTTTCCTTCTCTATCTCTTCGTCTTAATTTCTCTCAGGTGCTTCCATATGAGGTGAAGAGGGACCCATTCACACGGAAGAATTCGAAGACTTGTGCTCCAAGTAATCTTCCTTCATTGTGGGAAAGGATCCAACCACCTTGTTTATAGAACCTAGGAGTTGTCCCGTCTCCCAAAGGACTCTGGAGTTGTCGGATCTGACCCACCTGTCAACAATATTGATTAGGGTTGATTGGAAGTCCCATGATGAAAAAACAAGCACCGATCAACTTCATTTGAATATGTGACAGTGGCTAGTCATGAGATCGATAAGCATTTTGGCTACATGTCGTTGAAGAGTCTATGCCATTGGCTACCAGTTTTTCTACAGTTAAGCATATTTTAATTAGCCTTTACTTTAATCATACTGTGGCTCAACTTTTTGTTTGGGCGGAAAATATGGAACTCCTCATATCAGCCCTACAAATCAATTGTGCACAAGAATTCAAACCAAACAATTATTTGGTTTCATTAGTAGGTTTGGAAATATAAGGCTTCGACTAGATTAAGGTCACCGACGTTTGGCCCATATACAGAAAAACTTGATCCAAGCAGTTTGCCGCAGTTGACAAGGCACCTGCGGCCAGTTATGAAACTAGCTATCACATACGATTACATATAATGTCAAATTTTTTCAAACAATCTATTCCATCGTTTCAAATGTATTTATATTTTTTCAAACAGTACAGTTAGGATCAGGCCAATTTTCCCCGAAAAATAAGGATCAAATCAGGCTTTAGGGTTTAGGGTTTAGGGTTTAGGGTTTAGGGCTGTCCCAAAAGTACTCCTCATATCATTTTCTTGCTAATCTATTCCATCGTTTCAAATGTACATATATTTTTTCAAACAGTACAGTTAGGAACCGGCTAATTTTCCCCAAAAAATAAAGATCAAAACCAGGCGGCGCGGCCCCAAAGGTACTCCTCATATCATTTTCTTGCAGTTGAGCCCATCCGTTGTGACCACAAGCCAGTAAATGAAAGGTAATTGATAATCATAAAGGGATGAACCTAGAAGTCGCAGAAGAGGTTTGAGTTAATGCGAGAGGCTGCGACGTCATATCATGTAGGGGAGAGGGGAGAGGGGAGAGGGGACCAAGGGCGGCCTTGGTCCATCAAAACTTTCTATAACCATTCCAACTATCTTCTACTAATACTAGCCTCAACCCTCAAACTCCGTACCTGCGAGAAGTATTTCGAAAATTACAAATTTCAGTCCTCTTATTCCAACGTACTGTTGATTAATTTCCTTAAATTTGATAAAGATGTTGTCATTAATTTGTTTTTTCGATTAATTCACTCAACGACCAATTTGTGGGGATGCTCCAGTGCAAATTAAGGACACCATTCATATTTTAATACATTTATTTATTGATGGGATGCTCCAGTACAAATTAAGGACACCATTGATATGAAGTTTGTTAGTAGAATACTAGAATATCATCGTATTAATGGAGATGAAATCCTGTATAGTTTTGGTAAAAAATTCAACGCTTGGTTGCAGTTGGGTGTTGAGACTCGAGATTTGAGAAGGAGGGCTCCATACTTTCATGTAATGGTATGCATATTAATTGCTGGTCTCTTGCTATATAACGCTTGGTTGCAGTTGGGTGTTGAGACTTGAGATTTGAGAAGGAGGGCTTCATACTTTCATGTAATGGAATGCATATTAATTGCTGGTCTCTTGCTATATAACGCTTTGTTGCAGTTGGGTGTTGAGACTTGAGATTTGAGAAGGAGGGCTTCATACTTTCATGTAAATGGCATGCATATTAATTGCTGGTCTCTTAATTTATATATAACGCTTTGTTGCAGTTGGGTGTTGAGACTTGAGATTTGAGAAGGAGGGCTTCATACTTTCATGTACTGGTAGATATGCATATTAATTGCTGGTCTCTTAATTTATACATAACATGTCCTCTTAATTAGTAACATTCACAACTGTGTACTACCGGTAGGTTCATAAATATTTATTATCTACGACATATATATTCAACTGCATTTTGGAAGGGTTAATTTGTGAGAGAAAATTTAAGGCAATTTCGGTATAGATTTTTGTAGAGAATGAAGTCGACATATAATATTATTTATATATAACCTCTTTTTTGATATTATTATACTAGCCTAAACATAGGCGATTCTGCGTCTGTGAGAGGAATTTGGGCACGTTACGCACGACTACACACGATATAAATTGTTTAAAAAAAACATTTAAGCCATGATGTAATGTTAGGTACCCATTTCTAATTAATATATAAAGGTTGTACATATCACAAATAGATATAAACATCATTCTTCAAAATCACTTGCGCCACCCGTTTCTTTATAGTCCGTTGATCTTTCACTCTTTCATTATTTGTCTATAAAAATATATATGAGACCAAAATTTACAATAAAATTGAATTAAAATTGTACTAATACAATAAAAAAAGTAAATAATTATTTTAGATCATGCATGATACCTTAAATTGGGATAATCTCTCCAATACATCATGTATACCACAAATATTGGAAGAAGTCTACCAGAAATAATTTCACTACGTTCATTATAAATTTCAATGGTCTTAAATATTACTTTAAAATAAATTTAAAATTGATAATATGCTTTTTTACCTCAATTTTCCCCTTATCTTCTTTATAAAGTGCGGCGACATTGCTTGTAAAATTGTCCACAAATGAAGGATAAAATATATTTTTGGTTAAGATAATGCAGTTAAAAAAAATATAATGAAAGAACATTAATGAAAGCAATCATAAGATTAATGAAACAACAATGATATGCAATAGTCTAAATAAACAAAATTAAAATTAGATGAAAAGCATCATAATTCAAATCAAGTAAATACTTCGATTGAAAAGATAGAAAATAAATAAATGGAATTGGGGAGTAAAAAACAAATATCAAGAGCTTTATCAATTTAAAATTTATAAATAAAATCATACCACACCTCAAACTGTCACCAAATCTCAACTCTCTGTATCATCATCAGCAAATATCAGAAATTCAAAATAGTGGAGGATTTTGTTCATTATTCTCATGATTTGCTTTCCCCTCAATTTTCATTAGACTAATGCAAGCTTTTACAACATCTGAATTTTCTTTTGTAATTGATTTTTTATTTTTAAATAAATTTTGAAATATAAAATATTATAAATTACATGGCTTAAAAAATCTTTATGCCTTTGATTGCGTTTCCTCGTGCATGTGCCACAAAAATAAATTGTTTTATAAAATAAAATTTTGAATTTTATTAAAAAGTAGATAAATTTGTGTACCTAGTTTGCGAAATAGTTTTGTATCTCCAAATAAGGTTTGATAGACTGCATTTTTAAGCTCGGCTAATGCACAATAAAACCGCCATATGAATTGTTGTTGTAATGCACTGTTAGTTGCTCACTAATTACTTGACATTACTAAATTAGTAGTAAGATAAAATAAGAATATTTGTATGTACTGCACATTTTTTTTTCTTCCATTAATTCAAAATCAATTGATCAAGATCAGTGGTGTTCATTGTAACCATCGACACAATCGCAACATGATGCATAAGCTTTGTGTCGCATTGTCTTTGTTTTTTCTTCTTCTTCATTTGAATGCTTGCGTACAAAACCATAAAACATAGAATGTTACACATTGATGATAGCATTGAAATTGAAATAAATTATGAAATATTTTAGTAACTTTTTAAACCTCATTATCAAGATTTTTTTGCATTATTATGGTTACGCAATTTTTTGGGATGAACCTCATAATTATCCAAACAATGGGGCAATTATTTCTTACAATCACCGGTATAAGAAAATTATTAATGAAGTCTAATTAATCATGTAGAAAGATTTTTAATAAATATATAAATATTATAACACCTCTTTTGTGTTGATTTCTTTGAAATTGCAGAGGCTTCTGTATTTTTGGCTGACATTTTTGATATCGTTCACAACTTTCTGTCATAGGAGAAATTTTTGTCTTCTTCCCATAGCTTATGGTCTTCTTCTTATATATAACACATTTTGTTTTTCTTCACAGAATTTAGAAGAGTACGTAGAGAATCATACTATCTGCTCTTTTTTAACTGCTCTAATGTGTTGATATTTTTTATTTTTTATTTTCGTGATTATCCTTTTTAACGTGTGATTGGAAGTTGCGGAAGTTAGTTTTGTTTTTTTTCCACGTATCTCATATAGTTTTGTGTGATTGGAAGTTGTTGGAGTTGTGTGATTTGAATCTGACTTTTTATTTTATTTTTTTAAGTGTTTTGAATTTTGAATTTATAGTTTGTTGCTCCTGTTTTTCCTCCACACGTTTCTCCCCACCTCTTCCCATATACTTCCACGTTTCTCCCTATTTTTTATAAAAGAAAATATATATAAAAAAACTACTATTTACGTGGGATATTGTTGCTATTTTTTTGCGCTACTTAGGTATCTATTTGAAATTCATTATTCATAATGTAAAAAATGATCATGAGTCTCTGCATTTATATTATGCGCATTTTCGCGTATTTCATTAAATTTTAGTCATTTTATATTCTAATTTAACAGTTTAAGATATGACACATTAATAATCTTCTACATTAATTTTTTTTTTTCAGTCTTAATTTTTTGTATAGTATTTTAGAATTCAATTATGTTTTTAATTATTTTTTTAAAAGTAAAATTTCACCATAGCCGCAATCGTTATCCTTTTTATCTTTTTTTGTTTTGGGCGTTCTCTTCCCTCCACCACTCTCCACCAGATCTTCATCCATAAAACATCTATCACTTTTCATAGTAATATTTCATCCAATCATGATCGTTTCTACCTCGTTGATCTATGAAATCGCCACCCGAATATGTTCCTCCTTCCCGATATTAAGCCCAAAATTCAACATTCCAAACACCAAAAAAATGATCGAAGTAAATGGGAAAAAAGAGAAGGTTAATAATGACAGAGGCCAACCACCAAATGTGGAGGCAGGGAAAAAAGAGTTGCAAATTAGGGAAGGCTGTGAATTTTTTTTTTTTTTTTTTTTTTTAAGAACAATTCAATCATTGTTATTTACAGGGAAGGGGGATTCTACCACACAATATGCCGTCGGCGTTCGAACTTGAGATTATTAGTCTGCAAATCAAGACTAGAACCATCTGAGCTAGACACATTTAGCAATTTAATTTTTTTTTAGGTTAGAAATTTTCTTTATTTTGAAAAGAAAGTTTAAGTTATTAATTAATTTTTTTAATTTAGGGGTAAAGTTGAATTTAAAAGTGATCAAAAGATTTTAATAGAAAAAGTAGTAAAGGTGAAAAAAAAATTAAATCAAAGTGTTGAGATATCCTATTTTAGATTGTTAAGTTAAAATAATAACTGAGTAGACAGTTTCATAAATAATTTCCGCCCATATATATAAATGGAGGCAGCAGTAGGTAGACAGTTTCATAAATCCCCCCACCTCCAACAATTAGCAGAGCTTGCTAGCTATCTATAGCTGCAATTATTGTATTGTATTTTATGGAAACTGTGAAAAGGTTTCTAACCAAGTCTTGTGGAGATTTTTGGGGGAGAAAATGGAATGTGCAAGATGTTCTGACAGTAATTGTGTTTTTTATTCTGCATTGCTTTTGTGTGTTGGCGCCCTTTCATTTCAACTGGGCTGCACTTTCAGTGGCCATTGCTCTCTATTTCCTCACGGGTTTCGGCATCACTCTTTCTTACCATAGAAATCTTGCTCACAAAAGTTTCAGGCTTCCAAAATGGCTTGAATACCCCTTCGCCTATTGCGGCATTCTCTCCCTTCAGGTATGTATATATGTATTTATGTATATTTTATGCATGTATGTATGTATTCTATGTATTAATGTATATTATATGTATGTATGTATGTATGTATGTATGTATTATGCGCTCAATGCTAACCATGCATGCACTTATTAATATTGCATATCCTTAATAGAGTGCATTTGCTCATTTAATACTCATTTGAGTTTACTTCAAAAATTAATATCACAATTTAGCCATTCAATTTGGAGATTATTCTAGATTATTTAAAATTCATGATCTTTTCAAAATTCTTTTAAATTGAAAGTCATTTAATCATTCAATTATTATCATCAAGAAGATTTCATATATTGTGTTATTGTACACCATTATTCTTTTTTGTTAGAGTGTTATGGAACACTTTTATGTATTTGACGGTAATATTGGATTGTCACACGATTACAATTTTAAGTGAGTTAATTAATGCAAGGATATATTACTATACTATTAGAATTACAATTGGAATGAAAAATTACAAAATAAATAGTTATGGTGGATTAGGTAGGGTTTTTATAGTCCATAATGTTTTAATTTGTGGTTGGCAGGGTAGTCCGATTGATTGGGTGAGTACACATCGGTATCACCATAAGTTTACTGACACAATGAAGGACCCTCACACCCCTATTAAGGGTTTTTGGTACAGTCACATGGGTTGGATCCTTGACAGCCGTCACCGCTTTCAACAAGTAAATTATCGTTGACACATTATGTATCTCCATCTTTCTCTTTAGTTATTTTTGAACCCTCCAATTAAAATATGTATTTTCAGTCTGGCGGAATAAAGAACGTGGACGATTTGATGAAGCAGCCATTTTATAGGTTTCTTAATCGAACTTTTGTTCTACACCCATTTGCTGTTGGAGCTTTACTATACGCTGTGGGTGGACTTCCCTTCCTGCTTTGGGGAATGGTGAGAATATCACTCTTGATATATATATATATATATATATATATATATATAGTTTCCTGAACTCTAAGAAGTTACTGCATTTTACTGAGTAAAAATGTTGACAGCAACTTGTTGCCTGAAGGGGCCACACTGTCATGACTCATGAGTGGTTATATTTTACGAATTAGCTAGCTCTTATGCTAAGTGTTATCTAGTTTTATTTCTCGATTCAAGCATGTCGTAAATAGAAATTTCTTATCCTACCAGGGCGTGCGAACGACAGCTGTTTTGCACAGTACTTTGCTGGTAAATTCAGCGTGCCACGTGTGGGGGAAGCAACCATTTGATACCGGTGACATGTCGAGGAACAATGGGTACTAATTCTAGCTAGCTATTATTCATATTCAAGGATTTCGAGCATCTCCATGTAAATATATAGTTGGCATTTACTCTCGTATTCAGATCATCCAACAACACACATACAGTATTAAATGTTTGTTTTTTGTGTGGAAAATTTAACTAGGTTGGTTGCATTGCTTGCTCTTGGAGAAGGGTGGCACAATAACCACCACGCTTTCGAGTACTCAGCTCGACAAGGGCTGGAATGGTGGCAAATTGATTTGACATGGTACATAATACGCTTGCTTGAACATGTTGGGTTGGCAACAGATGTCAAGGTCCCAACTCAACTTCAGAAGCAAAAAAAAAGCTTCAAACAATAGAGTCATGGCTACTCTACCAAAATTAGCCCTGTCAACATTTACTTTGTTGTGCTCATAATGATATGATATATTGTGATGTGGTCGATCAGTATTTGTAGTCGTAATTGACCAAAGACAAAATCACTTACTTATACTATATATAGAATAATGAGTTACATATTAAGAGAGTTTGGTGAATTTTAATAAGGATCTAAATTATGTGATTGCGTACGAATAGATATGACGTTGATATTAATATTTTGAAGGCTTATTAGCTGACCATGGTATGAAAAATATGGACTATATAAAGATTACCGATAGTCAAATGGGTAAATGGTTATTAACTACGATTTTTTTTGCCATAACCATTTAAGATTATAACTACGGTTATTTATAATCATTGGTTATTTAGTTAAATAGTTATGTACCATTATCATAACCATTAATATATGATTAACCGCGGTGCACTGCAAAAATAATTTTAATTTTCAATTTTTATTATTTCTATTTTTTTAAAATACTAAAATAACTGAAATTAATATTTTTAAAAAATAATAAAAATAGGTAAAATTGCAAAGGATAATCAACCATCTCGGATATCAACAAATTTTATATCACCGCGTAGAGCTCGGCGAGTAGAATAACTTTAATACTTGGGTCGACGGCTAAAATTTGCCAAAGGTGGTCGGAAATGTGAAAAACACTCTGAAACTTCGAAAATTTTCAAGTTAGATATACAAAAATTGACTAAGATATGAGAAATCTAAAGACACATGCTTGTTAGATTCGAAGAGATGAACAAATCCTTACTAAGATCGTCATCTGAGGTTGCCAAAAATGGCCGGAATAGTCGAGTCAACCTGCTGGCGTCGATGGTCGCCCACCGGTCAGTAGGTGATGAGTTTTTTTTTTTTTTTTTTTTTTGGCAATTTTTTTTTAAATTTTAAATGTTTTTTTTTTTCAAATGACTTTAATTAAACAACACTATATAAATTGTTAAATAAATATGACAAAAAAATAGAAAACCATCTAAATTTATATGGTAGGCAATAAATGGTTAAATGGTTATGTAATAAATGGTTAAATGATTTGTTCATTGGTTAAATGGTTAATAACCATAATCAAACCATTTAATTGTAGACCTAAATGGTTATAACCATAACTATATCATGTAGATAAATGGTTAAACCATAACCACCCATGTAATATAAATGGTTATGAAAACGGCGATTAACCTTAACTGCGATTTTTTTGCTCATCCCTAATAAAAACCGGTCTATCATTTTCTCTGAGGTTCGGGGGCAAAGAATTAAAATCACCGTTGACGACACGAGGTCTTGATTCACTCTTTTAAGGGCAATCGAACAACGACCGTTAAGGCACTCAACATATAAACACCTACATGAATTGATGCTCTGTTGAAGTTAGGGCCTCGTAGCGCTCACCAAGCTAAGCTCCTAAACTCTCAAAAGGAACATCATAAGCAACACCATGCTTTTCTCAAAAAGAGCCCGACCAAGGAGAATTGGAATCAAAATTAAGGAGGGCCAAAAATCTGTGTGAGGTAACCGCGGTTTTTTTTTTTTCCATAACTATTTAAGATTATAATCACAGTTGGTTGTATCCATTAGTTATTTAACTAAATTATTATTAATCATAACCATTAATATAAGATTAACAACAATTAACTGCAACCCTAAACATCAGTTAATCGCGAAAATAATTTTTATATTCAATTTGTTGTAAAGTAAAGAATATAACAAGAGAGAAAGATGAGGGAATTCAAGTGTATAAAAATGTGTATTATTTCCATGGGGATTTGTTCCTATTTATATGAGATACAAAGAGGAATACATGGTATATAATCTGATTGCTAATCAATCAAGTTAATGGACAATGTGATTACATAAATCACTCATTAATCAATCAATCACTAATTGCTTGAGTTGTGGGCAACCACATGAGTTACATATGGTATATAATACAATTTTTATTATTTTTATTTATTAAATTAACTAAAAGTAATATTTAACAAAAAATACACAAACCAAAAATAATAACATTAGGTAGAATGAAAGGAATAACCAACCATCTCGGATGCCAACATTTTTTACAGACCACATAGAACTTGACAAATAGAACAACTTTAGTATTTGGTCAAACGACCAAAAGTGGCCAAAGATGACCATAAAATGTGACAAGCGATTTAAAACTACGAATCTTTTCAAGTTAGATCAATAATAGACTAAAATATGAGAAATCTAAAAGCATACTTATTATTAGGCTCGAAGAGAGTAACAAAAATCATTAATTGTCTGAGATGGATGGAAATACCCAGAAAAATTAGGTTGACCCATGGTCTATGGATATGTGAGTTTTTTTTTCAAATTTTTTTTATTTAAATGGATTCCACTAAAAAAATCATATAAATGATTAAATGGATAAGACAAAACAAAAGTTAAATAGTTAAATAGTTTTTCCATTGGATAAATGATTAATAATAATAACTAAATCATTTAATTGTGGACCTAAATGGTTATAGTCATAACCATACCGTTTATATAAATGATTAAGCCATAAAAACCCCATTTAAAATATATAATTAGGATAACCACGATTTTTTTTGTCTATCCCTAAACAAGATAGGCTCTAGGGGTCTTTTTGTTAACTGCCTTATTTTTTGATACAAGGATATTAGGAGAGAGGGATTACATTATATAAACATTGTGTGTCGGCCTTACCCGACGAGAGTCGAACCCAAGACCCCCACATAGCAAGTGGAGAGAAATACCACGAGACCATAACACTAAATGGCAACTGCCTTACTTGTCACAATGGAATAAATTGATTGTATTAGATTCAATTGTCTGTTATGCACAAGATACACCAATAGATAATTTGTACAGTGAAGCTAAAGTAGAAAAGGAATGGGAGTTAACTTAAATCCCTTAATATTTTAGCGAGTTTCTCATCCAAGTATAATCTATAGATCGTGAAAAAGAAATAAATGATATTCGTGATCCCAAAGCCTCAAGTGATCGATGTATCACCCTTTAACTTTTCGTTTTATCCAAATCCGTTTTCATTTATAACAAAATAAATACTGAAATATCACTTCGTATTTATAAGTGGCCCCTCGGATAACTTTGTACACTTATTAATTGATCACTTGTAGGAGGACGAGAAATTATTTGGTGTATTTGATACACCACCCGGGACGGATATCTTAAGAGGGCAGCCTAAGTTGTAGCTCAAGTCACTTTTCTCATTGCTTTCGGCAGAAAAGTCATCTTGGCTTGTTGGTTGTGTTGTTGGCAGTTCATATTTTTTTATCCAAGTTTGAAACTCATAAAGTTTTCTTATTATTTCTATCATTTTTTTCATTTTAGCCCATCATTTACTTCAATCTAGCCCACCCAAGTTCGAAATTTAGCTAGGCATTTTATCAGTTTTATCATTTTCTTCAATCTAGCCTATCAATTTTTTCAATCTAGCCCCTCTTATTTTGAATTTCTGAGTCCGTCCCTGTACACCACGCCACCTATATCCACTTAAAATTTGTTATTTTTCTTTTTATTAAATAGATTTATATAACTAGACTTGAAATTTCATTGATATCCCTTTTTTAATTCAAAGATATGGGAAAGAGAAATATTACAATATACAAATAGAGTATCGACCTCGACCTTTACGAACTCAAGACCTCCCACATAACAAGTAGCTATGAGATATCTCATTTGTTTTCAAGCTTGGTATTTATAGACATTAATGAAAAAAAAAAATTTCTCCGGGCTGTATTTTGTCGAATCTAGTAATTCGTCACAATTTATTTGACATGAGTAATTCATTGAACCTAGTATACATTTAAGTTATGTAATTCGTTGCATCTAGCCCTTTTTAACTTGTGTCTATTTAAATTAAAACACATAATAGTAAAGTGTAATTTTCCCTTTATATAATTTCTCCAATCAAGTGATTTTAAAATCTTGGAACACACGAGTTAAATAGTTGTAGTACTACTACTTTATATGGGGTCATGTCTGCATGTCTAGTTTAGTGGATGTGGGTGCACATAAACTCTATTGGATGTTCTACATATGTTGGAGGTCACGATTTCATTTTGGGAGATTTGGTCGTCCTTATAGCATCGATGCGAGTGCTTCTCAAATTGCCCATGCAAGAGTTTGGCGCATATGGCCTCTCCAATAAACTAGCTCCACCGGACGAAATGAGGCCATGTGCATTTGTCTCAGTTGTAACTATCGTTTGTGCAATGAAATTGATGTTTCATTGGGCAAATCGTTTGAATGAGCATAACATAATCACTAACTAAGAGATTTCAAATAATACCAAATTAAGTAGTTATTAGTCTCCTTCATGCACTCACGCATGTGACAGAATTCAACTCGAATTTTCCCTCGTGAAAACCCGTAAAGGTCCTGTTTTGATTCTGACCTGGCTCTCGAGGAGGCTACGAACTAGGAAACCTTCACATCACCATAATCTGGACCGCAAAATAGGAAAAACTATAAGATACAATGAGTTAGTGGACAAAAATAATGTTTATGAAATCATTTTTAATCAGAACATACTATCCCCGTTTCGAAAATACTACTATACATAATAACTTGAATTATGATGAAAATCATAATCATAACATATAATTTCAAATATGATAATCGAAGTACTTAAAACCACTGTTGTACTGCTAGAAATAAATATATTTCCGAAAACTAAATAACAGAATCCATAAAGAAATATAATAATATGCTGATATCAAATACCATAAATAGCTATAATTCTATATTCTACTTAAAATCAATATCAAGTCCGTACTAATACTTATTGAACGCTGTGCACATCTCTAGTGCTAAGTATTGGTAAAATATCTATCGAGTCAAAACTCATCATACTGCATATACTATATATGAAAACCACATGCACCAACTAGTACCCAGACTATTCTGGCTATCTTACACGTGGACTGAGGGCGTGCAAGACGAAATCTGCGATACTAACTTAACTGTGTCATAAGCACGTATACCCCCAAAGGGCTAAGCACCCTAGAACACGGCCCAAAACCTTAATGTGTCCCCAGATAGGTCCCAAAGACTAGATCTGATATCTGATGATGGTACATCATTGGTGGTTTAAGACCACCACTATTACTTAATAAAAATAGTAAATATAATCTATCATGAGAAACCTACTGTAAAACATATCTGAAAACTATTCTCAATCGTCAGAATGAACATTTCAAATGTCATACTGAAATTCACAAAATAATATAACACTTTTTTTTTTAATTTTCGTAACCATTTTCGTGACCCCAAAAATATTATCATCGACCTCACTTTTTACAAGAGTCAAACTCGAGATCTTCCACATAACATGCGGAGAGAAATATGATACATCTAAAAGATGCACAACTTATCCTTACACACAAATATTGTCGTTGGTAATACAATGATCAAGCAAGGGTTATTACCCGCGGGAGATTGTTCCCAAAATACCAATCAAATGTCACATACCAATTTAAACTACTCTACTAACCAAAAAACGAAAACAAATTATTAAACTTACCTAGACTCAAAGAAATTTTATGAAAATTTAACTGTAGAATATAGACACATTGAAAAACATGCACACAAAATTGCAGGGGAATGGGGATGTTTTGATATACCAAATAATTTACGCAAGACAACAGGAATTCATGAAACCAAAAAAATAGATTTGGGGTTTTTGAAGATTATTTATAAAAATGGGCTAAGGACTCATTCTCTAACACCAAACACACTCAATCATAACAAAGTCCAGTCAAGGTCTCCTAATCTCAATTGAATTTACCTTAAGTTAACTCACAAGTTCGAATTAACTCGTTACCCTTTCTTAGTTCTTGTAAAGTGAATAAAGGCTGACCACTGAATCTATTTTCGACTATGCAACCTAGACACAAGCTCGCTGGGTTTAACATACCAAAATCATTAAGCAAAAAAAGGGTTTGGATAAATCTAGGGTTATAGGTACGTTGGTAGTCCTACTGCGCCTAGGGTTTGAATCACATGTCTTCAAGAAAACATTTGGTACTAACTTGGAATAAACACTTGACAAATACGAATCAATTATTATTCCTAGCATTAGAACCCTAACCTGTTCATCTAGCTGCGCGTCTAAACAAAGAAGCAACGATTCATTTTACGCATCTAAAGCATTAGATTTACCTACAAAACATGGTAATGATGCAAGTGCATCCACTGTTTCCTCAATGTCTTCCCTTAACACAATGTCCCTTTTTGGGTTCTTTGGTGTTTCAAAATTCAAACTTTGAGAAATGGTGGCTTCCAATGCATCCCCATTCATTACTTCAAAGAATTTCTGCTCTAAATCATTAAGAATGTCAATAAAAAAGCAAGAATGCACACTAGGATGCCTCATAGCTTCGAAGATGTTGAAGCTTGTTATGTCACCGTCAAACTCCACTAGATCGTTGAGGGGTTCTCCGATGTAAGTGTTCGAGGAATCTTTCTCCATCATATCGTTGAGGTCTGAGGAGTGCTCAGGACGAGCCGGGATATTGAGTTACCACTTGGGGTGCTCAGGAGGGGCAGGTTATCTAGTTAACACTCGGGGTGCTCAGGATGAGCAGGGATATCGAGTTACCACTTGGGGTGCTCAGGATGAGCAGGGATATCGAGTTACCACTCGGGGTGCTCAGGATGAGCAGGGATATCGAGTTACCACTGTGGGTGCTCAGGATGAGCAGGGATATCGAGTTACCGCTCGGGGTGCTCAGGATGAGCAGGGATATCGAGTTACCACTCGGGGTGCTCAGGATGAGCAGGGATATCGAGTTACCACTATGGGTGCTCATGATGAGCAGGGATATCGAGTTACCGCTCGGGGTGCTCAGGACGAGCCGGGTTATCGAGTTACCACTCGGGGTGCTCAGGATGAGTCGGGATATCGAGTATGACTTGGAGTAAGTCAGTGAGACTCAATTAAACCAAGTTTGGTACCTTCGTTATCCAGGTCAGTGGGTTGGTGTGGGCGGTGACCCAGATTGACGAGTCGATGACGGTTCACAAGAGGGTGATACGTCAGTTGTTTTGATAGATTGCGAAGGAGATCCTCCGAGGTAGTTTGTTAACTACTAGGCTATCATGCGTCTGATAGGTCGTTGAAACCCCTGTAAAGTGCATTTATTGTTTCTAAAGGCTAAGGGTGTTTTGGGAATTTTCCTTAGGTTTTCAGACGGGAGTAGGGTTCTTCCCAGGTTTCGAGGGGAAATTCGGGAAGGGTCCTTGCATTTGGTACAAGAGCGCTAGGTTAAACTTCCTACAGATCGGACACTTGTGAGCAAATCATTTAAGGATTCTTGTCGACGAGATGCCTTAGAGACGTTGTCTCTTCAACGACCTTGAACTGAGGAAGGCGAAGGTCATGTGATGCCCTGGCAAGGTAGGCGTCGCTGTTGCTGGTGAGTAGACCTTGGTTTATAAACTGCAATGCATGCATACAAGTATATTTGCAAAATTCCGGAATTTAGAATTTATTACTGGACACATGTTTTCTATATTTCAATGCAAATATGTTTTGGGGAAATGGCATGATTTTTGGACTCTATTTTTATGTTGTCTTGACGTGGTAATAATTGAGTCCGTGATTTTGGGTTAGACCCATATTTGTGAATTACTGGATTTGGCCATAAATGATTTTTCAATGACTTTGTCTTAGGCCAAGAAACAAAGATTTCAAAACATGGATTTGTTTTTCACTGGATTTCTGTCCATGATGGTCAAGGTTTCTCCGATTGGCGTTGAGGGGTTTTGCTCCGCTGGTTCGTTGAGGGTTCTCCGACACTGGTGTCGAGGATTTTCTCCACCTGATCGTTAAGGCTATCTACGCATAGCACAGGTTCCTGCACCACTCGAGGTATATCGGGTGGGTAAGGGTTTCTCTGATTGGATTTGAGGGGTTTTGATCCGTTGGATCGTTAAAGGTTCTCCGACGCCGGTGTCGAGGGGTTTTTCTCCGCCGGGTCGTTGAGGCTGTCTATGCATAGTACAGGGTTCTGCACAACTCGAGGTATATCGGGTGTGTGGAGGGTATTTCGGGCACAATGGGTTATGTTTTGATATATATTGTGTCTAGGTTTACATGATTTTTTTTAAACTCCTTTGATGAGGGTTTTCAAACCAAGGTTGTGGACTACGAAATGTTTTCATGATTTGGATTTTCGTGGGTCACATCGAGTGTTTTTACAAAAGATAGATTTTTCCGGCAAGTTTTTAGCTTAACTTTATGGACTTGTTTGAAAAGAAATTTTATGTATGCATGCATTATTTTATATATGATGAAGGGTATATTTTCATCACGTATTCATCAAGGTTTTCTCCGACTAGCGTTCGACGGAATTTTTCCTAGACTGGAATGGTAAGGTTTTTCCTCCGCCGGGTCATGGATATGCTCTGATTCTGGCGTGGCAGGAAGCTCTCCGCTAGATCGTTGAGGCAGACTGCACTTGGTACACATGACCCTATCTGACACCTGGCTTCGAGGTATGTTCGGTCATGTGACGTCATGACTTGAGGTGATGGTAGTCATGTTGGGAGTAGGACCCGCGGTGGACTTCTCAGGCTCAGAGACTTGTTTCGAGGTATGTTCCGGGTTGAATGGATTATGGAGCCTCCAGGATGTCTTCTCGCCTACGGTTTGTTGTCGAGACTGGACAAAGGAGATGTGCAGAGTGCACAGATTCTATGGGGAATCGCATTTGGGGCCCAGTTCGTGTCGGTGGTGATGCGAGAGAACTTGAAACAGGAGGTTGGTTCTTTGACCTAAGTTAAGGGAATTTCGAGGACGAAATTTCTTTAAGGGGGGTAAATTGTAACGAGCTGAAAATTTAATTATTGAATTTTCGTAAATTATTTTGCAAAAAGACGAATTTTCCCCTGGGTTTTAAGGGGCATGAAAGTCAATATTTGTTTCGAGACACTTTTAGCTGTGTTTCGGGTACCGTTGCGTAGGTCTCAAACTCACGAGTTCGAAGACAGGCGGCAAGCGAAAAATGGAGTTCGTGTGCGAAAAATGCGGGTCTAGAATGTCAGGGGCATTTTGGTAATTTGGAAAGGATAGATAATTTTTTTTAACCCCCAAGTGATTTGATCTTATCCTCATCTTCAATTATTTTCTCTTTTACTCTCTGGACTCTCCAATCGACACCCACCCCCCCCCCCCCCCCCCCCCCCTAAAACCCGTGACCCAAACTCATAAAACCCATAAATTGGGACTTTGATTCAAGGCCAAGTCTCCCATTTTGGTGGAACTAATCAGAATCTCCTCCTTCCCACGATCACAGCCGTACCATCCATCGGAGGAGACACCCGGAGGACACCGAACTGAGGGAAGGAAAACTAAGAATTTTTTGATAACTTTTTCGGCCAATATAGGTATGGGTTTCGTGTTTTGAGGTCATTTCTGAGTTCCTGAGTTCGAGTAGATAGATTTAGACCTAAAATTTGTGAAAACGGTTGAGTTTTGAGGAAGTTTGAAAAAAATGCAAGGTCGGTTGGAAATGGAGTTTTCCAGCGACGACGGACAGTGGCGGTCGGCGACGCAGTAGTCTTCTCTGGTGAGGGAATCCAGATTCTGGCCACTGGCGGCAGTTCCATCATCGTCTCTGGTGAACTCCGGCGACTGGTTCAGCCAGCAGTCGCTGACGTCAGCCGTCAGTTGACCGTTGATAAACAGACGCCGTCAAGGGTTTGACAGAATATGCTGACGACATTAGCATATTCCGTCGAACGTTAACGGAATATGCTGACGGCATTAGCATATTTCGTCAAAGGTTAACGGAGTTTGAAGGAACCCTAATGCCATCAGGGTTGACGGAATATTCCTATTCTGTTTGGAGATTTTCTCAGGTTTGACGAAATATTCCGTTAGGGTTGACGAAATATTCTACCGTGAACAATGCTAGTGCGTGGGGGCGCGTGGCGCCACGTGAGGACGTATGGTCGACATGTGGCACGTGTTCCAGCTTTCTGCCAGCGCTTGGCGGCACGTGGGATCGATTTCGGGGTCACGGCAGCGCGTGGCTAGGGTTTTGGGACATTCCGGATTATATTTTGGCAGTTTTGAGGCCGTAGGAGTTCGTTTAGAGCCCCGTTTGAGTAATCCTAGCAGTAATGCTTGACCATGGGGCGCGTTTTGGGCCCGAGAGATCAAGGGAGTTAGGTCATTAATGTGTCAAAGAGTTCCTTGGGGCTAGGGCTTCCTTTATTTGGTATTTTAGTTCCGCTGTGAACGGACTAGGTTTCATGGATTGCATAGGATGCGTACTTTTAGGTATTATGTTATACCACGGGGTTCTCCGATGATTGGCGTGGAGGTTGTCTTTCTCTGCTGGATCGTCGAGGGTTCTCCGACTGGCGTTAGAGAGTACGTTTGTGCCAGATCGGTGAGGGGTTCTTCTATGTAAGCGTTCGAGGGATCTTTCTCCGCCATATCGTTAAGGTCTGAGGGGTGCTCAGGATAAGCCGGGATATCGAGTTACCACTCGGGGTGCTCAGGAGGAGCAGGTTATAGAGTTACCACTCGTGGTGCTCAGGATGAGCAGGGATATCGAGTTACCACTCGAGATGCTCAAGATGAGCAGGGATATCGAGTTACCACTCGGGGTGCTCAGGATGAGTAGGGATATCGAGTTACCACTCGGAGTGCTCAGGACGAGCCGGGTTATCGAGTTACCACTTGGGGTGCTCAAGATGAGAAGGGATATCGAGTATGAGTCGGAGCAAGTCAGTGAGACTCAATTCAACCACGTATGGTACCTTCATCATCCGGGTCAGTGGGTTGGTGTGGGCGGTGACCCAGGTTGGCGAGTTGTTGACGGTTCACAAGAAGGTGATACGTCAGTTGTTTTGTTAGATTTTGGAGGAGATCTTCCGAGGTAGTTTGTTAACTAGTAGGCTATCCTGCGTCTGACAGGTCGTTGAAACCCCTGTAAAGTACATTTATTGTTTCTAAAGGTTAAGGGTATTTTGGGAATTTTTCTTAGGTTGTCAGACGGGAGTAGGGTTCTTCCCGGGTTTCGTGGGAAATTTCGAGAAGGGTCCTTACACGAAGGCAACTACTAATTCCACATTTCCATATTTGATAGAAGCGCCACAGAGATTATCCAATAATAACATGTCCTGAGATGGAAGAAAATAATGAAGAAGCTATTGATGATGAAAGTGCTGAAATATTGAAGGATTTGCCATGTCGACCTCAAAAGAAAACATAAGAACATTGACTGAAAATCAAAAGCTATATCTCTTGAAAGAGCTCATGCTTTCCATTAAATCTGCAAAACCTCATTTTAAAATTGCATCAACTCATCTACAATGGCTTCTCTTCCAAAAAATTCTCCAACAACTCCCCAATTCCTCAGATTCATCACAGCTGATAGTTCTAAGTACACAAAACTTGTAACTGCACATTTATGTGACAATCAGAGCTTTCCCCTTACTATAGTTTGAAGCATTTTATGTGACAATCGGGCAAAGGTGAAAGTTTCTAGGCAACCACCCCCCCCCCCCCCCCCCAAACAAAATGTTGAAATTCTATCGTTATAGGATTTTTCGGAAAATTTCCTAAACTCGTGGGTCAGACCTTTGCTCGATGAGACGTACATGCATAATTCGCCGGGCAAATGTGACTTCACTCGAAGAAGTAGTGCATTTTTGTTTGGCAAAAGCACATGCGCTCGATGAATCATGCATGTTCGTCGAACATAGGTCTAACCCACGAGTTTAGGAAAAACTATAACCGCACCCGTCGACCCTTTCTTCTTCCTTTCTCTTCATGTCAACCTTTTGTTTGGGAGGACATAATCATCACCTGAAATTGTTGTCAAATATGCGAACCCGAAATTTGGAACTCCCTTCATAGATAAAAGATAGGGAGTGACAATTGAGAAGAGAGTAAGACTCAAAGAAGTTTTTCCAACACTTTCCAAACCAAATATCACCATTCCACTTTGAAATTATTGTCTCCCACAAAGTTACTCCAACCATTTTGGAACATGAATTTTCCTTGTTTTCCCTTTTCAATTTTCAATTCAACATACCATGTTTTCCCATCCAAAACCTGAAGCACAACGTCACCAGAATTGATACCAAGCAATAATGCAATTATAAGGGTTGGCAACGTAGTATGTAATATCCGCAAAGCAGTGCATGTTGGTCGGGCATATGTTCACTTTCCCAAGCAATAATGCAATTACAAGGGTCGGAAATGGTTGAGAAATAACTCGTGGGGTCAGACATTTTTCCCGACGAAGAGTAAAATTTTGTCGGGCAAATGTGTGCCATATTTGATAGACGCACACCGATTATGGAACACTTTTGCCCGACGAAATTGAACACTTTGTCGAGCAACAATTACCAGATTGATTTTATATTTAATTACTAATTAACAGTTTTCAATACTTTGTGAAATGAATCGATCAATCTTAACCGTCCACATTTATTGTACGTACTCATAGATCGCCTACGCAAAACATTAGGCAATTTCAAATTCCTAGGACTAGGTAACGGTGCGCTACGATTCAACGGTCACAAAACGTTTTTTATGATCGGGCAACTTTAAATCCTCAAAACCTCACGATTTTCGACGGGCGAGGTCTAGGCACTTAAAACCACAAAATGAATGGTCAAGATCTAGAAATTCAATCATTTTAATATCAGTTGAACCAAAACTTTGAAAAACGTATTCAAAATATACTTTTGTGTTTGATGAATAAGATGATTTTATGATTTTAAATAATTTTCGAAATGAATCGACCTATCTAACTATACACTTTTATTGTACGAACTCATAGATCTCCTACGCCAAAAATGAGCCAATTTTGAATTCCCGGGACTACGTAACGGTGCGACACAATTCGACGATTACATAATACTTTTTGAGGAGCAGACAACTTTAAATCCTCTAAACCGGGCGATTTTCAACGGGCGAGGTCTAGGCACGTAAAACCACAAATTGAACGGTAACGATCTTGAAACTTCAATCGTCGGGCTTGATTTTCACATTACCCATATTTTCAAATAGAAAATTATGTTTGCCCAAAGAACCTTCTTTATTCGTTGGGCAACACTACAAAATTTCGTCCTGCAATATACTAACTTTGTCAGGCAAGGGTAAAAAAATTCGTGCAACTTTTTCGCGAAAAATCAAAATTTCTGCCAAAATTTTGGCCAAAAAATAAAAAAATCCCGCTTCAATTTGCCCTACGAATCGTTGGGCAAAGTCCTTCATTGAGATTAATAAGACCAGCGACTCTTCTTTTTCTTCTTCTTTTTCCTCTCTCCATCTCGGTTCTTCCGCCTTCCTCTTTGCAAAAAAACCCAATCCCAGTCCTCAATCTCCATATCCCTCAGCCTCACTCTCTCTCGCACAGATTCTCTACAAAAAAATGGAAACCCGCCCCTCCCACACACCCTTGCTCTCTATCTGACACTCCGTCTCTCCAAAAAACCTGAAACCCACAAAGCCCAAAATCCCTTGCTCTCTCTCTCTCTCTCTCTCTCTCCCTCTCTCTCTCTCTTCTCTCTCGCACTTCGTCTCTCTCAAGCTCGGATTCGACCATTCTCAAGGTCACACTCATCTCTCTTTCTTTTAATTTTGTGATTGTTTGTTAATTGATTGTTGTTTTTTTAATTGAAGCATGAATTGGATTTGTGGAAGTTATGAAATTGAATTGGATTGAATTTATGCCCATAGGCTAGCAGTTGGTTTCTAGGTTTTGGAATTGAATTTATGGAATTGAATTGACTTTTGGTTTGTTAATTGGAATTAGTTTGTTAATTGGAATGAATTGAATTTTTAATAATTGGAATGAGTTTGTTAATTGTTAGTTTTGGTTTAATTTGTTTGCAATTGGAATTGAATTTATGGAATTAAAATTTGAATTGAAATTGGAATCGAATTTATTGAATTAAAATTGAAACTGAATTTTTGGAATAAAAATTGGAATTGAATTTTTAGAATTGAATTTGGAATTGAGTATATTTTTTTGGAAATTTTAGAATTTTTGGAATTTGAGAAATTTTTTTATTTTTGCTAATTTGGTTTTATATTATTTTTTATTTTTTGGAATTTGAAATAAAATTGAAATTGGAATTGGAATTGAATATATTATTAAAAAATAAAATTATGTAGTTTAATTCTATTTTTGTGAATTTATATTTAAAAATTAAAATTAGGTGGTTTATTTCATTTTTGTAAATTATTTTTAAAAATAAAAATTTGGTGGTTTTATTTAATTTTTTGTGAATTTATTATTAAAAACTAAAATTAGTTGGCTTTATTGTTTTTTGTGAATTTATTATTTAAAATTAAAAACATATGGTTTATTTATTTATTATTAAAAATTACAATTTGTTGGTCTTTTTTTAATTATTTTGAATTTATTATTGTAGATGTCGTCGCGCATGTTCAGTAATTATTTATGCATCATTTTGATGTCTTTATATGCCTCTCTTACATGTCTTTTGAATGATTTTGTGCCATCAATAGTAGAAAGATAGGTAAATTCTGAGAAGAGCGCGAAAAGAATGACTCAAATTGGAGTTCAGATGAAGGAGATGTCCTCATTTCAATATCAGGGCCAGAATCGGGCCCTGAGTGCGCCAATGCGCCTAGTTTGGGTCCTTGACCAAGTACCTCCGATCATGCCATCTGGGTCCCAACCCTGTGTCTTATGACATCAAGTTCATGTCCTAGAAGTGCCAAGGTCATGCTAAGAGATGTCGAGTACATGTCCCAAGAACATCCGATCCAAGCTCAGCCTCTGCGCCTAAACCTTGGTTCCTGTTCCGCCAGCGGTGGATCAAAGTTTCTCCTCTGCGCTAAGCCTGACAACCTGTGCGCCTAGCCTGAGCGAAGATACGTTTCTACTATGCTCATGGTGTGCCTCAAAAGCGCAATCCCAAACCCCTATGATGAAGACATTCTAAGGGCCAAGTGCTTAGTTCCAGCGTCTGACTGTGGGAAGACCGCAGGCTGCCCGCGGCCAGCTTGTGTTCCCACTTGCCATCTTGCATTCACACTCCCAACCATGTTCTGATTGGTTCTGATAGATTTTAGGGACTTTGTAATTACTTAAGAAGTACAATAACTATTTTAGAACACTGTAGGCTAGGGTTTCTAATTCCAAACCTTGTAGGACAAGGTTTTCCCTTTGTCTATAAAAGGGAGCCTTTGTCTAGTATTTTAGGAGATAGATTTTACATACCATTTTTGGAGATCTAGACGTCATTTTGGAGATCTTGACACCCTAGCCTCAATTTACATTGTAATTCAGTTCAAAGAAAACAATTTTTCCTTTCTTCAGTTTTTGGGTGTGGAGCTTGGAGAGGAAGGCTCTGCCGTGTCTTTGTTGTGCATGTTCTTCAACAATCTCTTATGTAACCTTATTTTTATTATTGCAATTTAATTATGAATTCAATTATATTTGTTTTAATTTCAGTTATGAATGAGTAGTTCCTTTTAGAATTAGGGTTGTTTGAAGTCTTAGCCATGTTAGCTCATTAAGTAGATTTTTATTCTTGATCTTGATTGCTATGCATGCTGAATAATTCTGATTACTGCTTTAACTACCATTCTTTTATGTTTATGAGACTTGCTACCTTGTTTGCATAAATTATTGATGGAATTGCTTGAGTGACCGTCATATCATCCTGTGATTCATTAGCATCAAGAGTTTGAGGTTAAGAAACAATCTTGTAATCGGAATTCATGACAACCTAGGAATGCATCTCACTTTTCTAGTCTAGTGTGGTGTTATTAAATTCTCTTAGTACTTGTTGCGTCATCTTAACTGATAGGTGATAGACGTTCTAGGCATATGCCCTGTTTAGGACATGTTAAGTAAGAGATAATGATATATGTTTAGTGTACCAACGCCAGGACCTAAGCATGGGCACATAATTCAGAATTTGCATAGTAATTAGGTCAAGACAATCTGGTTAAGAGCTATAATTGGTTAGAGTGGATAGTAGGCCCTGATTCGCCTTAGTTAAATCAATCAACTTTTCCTGCATTTTAATTTATTGTTTTACTCTCTTGCGTAAGAATTCAAAAGCATTGAAGCCCCCCCTTTTGGCGTGCGTGTGTGTGGCTTTATTTAATTATTGTTTTCATCTAGGTTAATTGAATCTGAGCTTAATTGGGTTAATCGTTGATACAAGTCCTCGAGGGATCGACCTTTGCTTGCCATTATATTATCATAACCGATTTTGTATACTTGCAAAGATAAAACTGTTAAAGATAGAGTACATATTCTGTCCTTTATTTTTACCAACAAGTTTTTGACGCCGTTGTCGATGACTTGTCCCTCAACGGTGCCCATTAATTCAGATTTAGTTAACTTAATTTTGTATATTAACTATTTAGATTTCATTTAGATTGTTTACCAACTTAGTTTGTCATCTTTCTCATGTACATATGAACAACTCATACATGGATATGGGACCATGGAATTATCCATACATGGAGACGGGAGCTTGGAACGATCCATACCCAACTTCATTCAATCAGGGGTGGAGCAATCATGAAAATTCAAAACCATACAACCCAGGGTGGAGCAATGAGCCGGAATTCCATTATCAAGAACACGAAGAACCATACAACCCAGGATGGTGCAAGCAGCCTAATTTCACATGGAACTCCCCTCAAATAGTTCCTCACTACGAACCAACTCCTGACCTCCCACCTTCGTTGAAGGCCTTGATACAATTCAGGGAGGCTTGTACTCAATACATGGCAGTCGTTTCTAAAGAAATCCGAGAGGAAAACCAACGCTTGGAGGAGAGACTGGAAAAGAGCAAGAGTAGTTTGAGTTCAACATGCATCATATCAAAGAAAGGGCACGTTCCCCACCAAGTGAGGCCGTGAATGATGATCATGATGAAGCTATCATCGAGTCAACACTTCGACAAGTGCTTTCCATGGAGGCCACGAAGTCCACCCAACCATCGCTATGGACCAGGATAGAAAGCATAGAGGCTTGTAATTAGAACCATCACACAGATGAAGAGCATAATAAGGACACCATCAAGCTAACACTTCGACAAGTGCTTGCCATGGATGCCATGAATTCCACCCAAGGCCATGCCATGACAGTGTCTCCCGATTCTGCTTAGATTGAGCTTTGGGACGCACCCAATTCATACCCTCCAATATACTATTCATTTTATAATGTTTCTGATTCTGATTTCATGTCTAACTATACCTATTTGCATTGCACTCACAGATTGGGAAGCAAAATGAAAACAAACTGGGAGGAAGAGAATAGGACGAATGATGGTGACAAGGACATCCAGGTCAAACCCATGCCTGTAAGGACCCTTCCCGAATTTTTCCTCGAAACCCGGAAAGAACCCTTATCCCGTCTGACAGCTCTTTTATCTCAAAATTTAAATACTAGAAATACCCTTTATTCTTAAATAATTTTTAGTAAACCTTACCGGTTTCCCCACAGAACCTCTGTACTTACTGCCACTCCTACCTGTCAGACGCAGGATAGTATACAGGTCAAAGCCAAGACCTCAGAATAGTGGTGGTCCAAATAGGAACACCCTCTGACACCAAATGTCAGTAGGTCAGACACTGCTGACATCTCTACTGGAATACCACAAGACAACTGACTAGTAAGATAATTGAGAACCAACAATAATTCGTCACTCTGGGTCACCGCCCACACCAACCCACAGACCCGGATGACGAAGTGTTTCCATAGGCTGATTTATCACATGACCATCGTCGTTAAACCATATTAGAGCTGGAAATATCCTCAGCTATCATATCACATCAGTCGGCATATCCCTAGCCACCAGGGTATCCTTTGGGGTATGCTAGTCCTGTATCACAACTCTCTATACTATGCATAAATAGCCTCGCGATCCGGCAGAGCCAAAACTCCTCGATGCTAGAGTCGGAGCACTCAACGAAGCAACGGCGTAAAACTCTCGATGCTAGTCGGAGAACAGTAACCAATTATATTGAAGGTTTACCGGGTTCACCGTCAATAGCGGATCCTAGTCCCATTTTCTAGTCCTCCTCAAATATGTTTATCTTGGAGGCTCACCGGGTTCACCGCCAATAGCGGATCCTGGCCCAGATCCTAGCCTCCCTCAATCAATGTTTATTTTGGAGGTTCACCGGGTTCACCGTCTCAGCGGATCCTGGCCCCCTCAAATCGGTATTGTTTATTTTGGAGGTTCATCGGGTTCACCGTCTCAGCGGATCCTAGCCCGGATCCTGGCCCCCTCAAATCAGTATTGGATCCAAAATCAAGTATTTTATAATCACAAATACGGTTTCAACTCAGAATCTTGGACTCAAATAATTACCACGTCAAAACGATATCTCCCTGTGACTCATGTATTTCACCGAATGTATCATACCTCACGACTTGATATCGTGATACGTATCTCGGAATTGACCCTCGAGATACGCTAATCTAGTGGTAGTTCATACTCATTCCAGAGTACCTACTTCTCATCGATATTCTCATTTAAATCTCGGAATCTATCTTTGAAATGTACCACTAAAGTATTAGTTTATACTCGTTTCAAAGTACCTACATCTCATAATTAACAATGCTGGTCCTAAAGCTAACCCTGGCATAGTCTAGATTTCCTATCATCATCTTGTATCATTCTCATCCCTTAAATATATTATTAGTCAACCAAACATTCATCATCATACCCATAATTACATCAAATACTACTAACACAATTAAATCAATCTTCATTCAATTGAAATTCCAGTCATCACATAATCTATCACATAACATTACATAAGTCATATAGGTATGAGTTCAGGAAAGGATTCCACTCACAAACATCATCCAACCCAAAATTCATGGACGCTCTAGCCCAAGGAACACATGCACAATAATAACCCAACTACCATGACTTTCCGAGCTCAAAATCCGCTTCAAGGTCAACCATTACCGCTGGAATTGCCCAAATCGGGCCTTAAACGAACTCCTATGCCCTCGAAACCAATAAAATCTGATCCTGAACGTCCCAAAACCCTAGTCACGCGCTGCCGTGACATCAGGAACAGTCCCACGCGCCGCCGGAAGTACGACACACGCGCCACACACCGATCACGCGCCATCACGCGCCTGCTACAGTGTTCACGCACCTGGACCGGTCCAACCCAGCCCGGCTCGACTTGACCCGGTCCAACTCGACTCAGCCCGACCGGTTCACTCAACTCGACCAGTTCACTCAACCCGATCGATTCACTCGACCCGACCTGATCTGACCCGACTCGACCGATCGTCGGAGAAGACGATCGGCTGTCGGCGCCGTCACCGAAGTCTGGCCGGAGAAGATGACCGGCAGCGCCGTTGTCGCCGTCTGGTTTCGCCGGAATCCTCCATTTCCGGCTGAAACTTCAATCTTTCGTAACTTCCTCAAAACTCAACCATTTTTCACAAATTTTATGTCTAAATCTATCTACTCGAACCCAGGAATCCAAATATGACCACAAAACCAGAAACACGTACCTGTGCTAGCTGGAAATTCGATCGGAAGTTCCAAAACTTCCTACACTCGGTTCGGCTTCCCCCGTGGTCCTCTCCTTCGATGGTTGGTATGGTTGTGATTGTGGGAAGGAGTAGAATACGATTAGTGGAATAGAAATGGAAGTCTTGGCCTTGAATCAAATTTGGAATTTGTGGGTTTTGGGTGTGAAAGTCCCACACGAGTTCGATGGTTTTTGTGATAAAATGGGTGGTTCAGAGAGAGAGATGAGAATGAGATGATGATCTCCAGATGTAACAATGATTTGGGTTAACAATATCTACCCCCAAGTCAAAAATTACCAAAATGCCCTTACATGTCTAGACCCATAACTTTCGTCCACGAACTTCGTTTTCTGCGTGCCGCCTGTCTACGAACTCGTAAGTTCGAGACCTATGCAATGGTACTCGAAACACAACCTAATAAGTTTCGAAACAAAACTTGATTTTCATGCTCTTTACCGACCAAGGGTAAAACGGTCATATTCTCAAAATAATTAAATTTCTGGTCCGGGTCGTTACAATGCCCCTGCCCTATGTGCTGCCTAACAACAACGCACTGTCCCAAACCGTGTTCCACAACCATTACCACGTTTTGCCTCATGACGCGCTTGAGTCTCTACCACAAATCCAGCCTCAAGTTGCACATGCCCTACCGCAAACCCAGGATCCTGCTAAGTCCCAGGACTCGCCAAATGTCCTGCCGCAGCCCCAGCCCAGCGCCACAGAACCTGGACATGTCCAGGGCACGATTTCAACCCGCGAAGCTGCGCCAACTGATTCACTGCAGGGCAAGTCCTTAGCCACTGCACCAAAACCCCCAGCATGCATCTGAGACGCGCAGCGCTGCGGCTACACTTCAAGACACCTCCACAACAGAACCCAAGGACCAGCCCATGCCTCCCAATCTGCTGCCAGCCGTGTCTTAGCCCATGCTCACGGACAAGGACCCGATTTTGAAATTCAATGTGCCTTCTCAACTCAATCTTGAAACACTTAACTTTCATTTTAATAAGGCAAACTTGGATTTGAATTGTGATTTAGCTCCTAATACTGTTGAACTTTTCCTGTGCAGGTTCCACCATAAAAACACCAAGAATATGCTAAAGGCCCTGAACTTGGTTCCCCTCTTCAAGTTCCGAAGGAAAAATCAACGGAAGGGACCAAGGATGAAGTCTTGAACGTACAAGGCACAACCAAAGTTGTTCCCCCACGAGCATTGTCCAAGGAAGACATTCCAGAATGGACAGAAACTACTCTCATTCAAATCACTCCTCAATCTCTTTCCCGATAAGTTACGTTTTCGTCGGTGGATTCCTGTATGTGTTTCCAACTTTTTTCTCCATGATGCAACGTAGATTCTACAGCAAGAGGCTAATAATCGGTTCCATGTTGACGCTGAAATCCTGGGCACACCATCAAATGCCTAGTATGCCAACCCCGTCTTGCCTAGACGTTAAATAAAGCGCTTCTAGGAGGCAACCTTGCCCTGTTTGTATTTCTCTCTTCCTTTGTTGTTTTTGCCCGTTATATCTCTCAAACCTTTCTGCTGTTGTCATGCTTACTGCTTACCACATTGAGGACAATGTTCAGTTTCGGTTTGGGGGTGTGGATTTAAAATTTTTGCATAAAACAAGTAGGTTTGGGGGTGATACACGGCCAGGACTTTTGAATTTTCAGCCCTAGTTTTTTGTGTTTAGTTAGTTACTTAATTTTTTGCTTTTGAATAGTATGATAACTTGTTAATAGGGATGTATATGCTAAGTTAACTATCTTAGCCTTACTAAGAGTAATGCCATGGTCAAGTAGTTCATAATCTGCACTTCCCAATGCCATGTTTTAAGTGATTAAGTGAACGAAATAACTAAACTTGAGTGAACCTTAGAAAATTAGTGGAGACTACCCTGTGAGATCTTTGAGCTAATTGTCATTCTTTCTAAGGGATATACTTGTTTCTACTCTTAAACACTCATCGCTTTTGTTCTAGATTGCTGATCTCATTACATCATATTTGCATTGAATTTGAAAAAACTAACACCATTTAGATACTCTTGATTTAATGTGTGGTTTGCCATAAGAAGTGATATAGGCTATGTATGCTTTAACCTCTAAAGGCTTTATCCTACCCTATTGCATGCTCCCTAAGCCAACTTTGAAGCAAAACACTCAGCCTTTTCTGTTATCACCCAAAGTAAAACCTAACTGAAATACTTAGTCATTCATCACAACCATGCCCTATAACCTCAGTTTGTGCTAAGGTTGCCCTATATAAGATTCATGGTGAGAATGAGTGGTGGAAGAAAATGCTGCCCAATTCAAAGGACATTGGTGTCAATTCAAAGTTCAAAAGTTTAAAGAAAAACTTACATATAACAAGCTGCAAGAAAGTTTGAGGAAATCATTCCATGATCTTAGTTCAATTCAATTCAAAGATAAGAAGAAAAAATAAAGAAAACAAAAGAAGAAAAGAAAAAAAAAATTGTAAAGAAAAAGAAAGAAACATTGAAAAATAAAAGAAAAGAAAAAAAAAGTGAAAAAACAAAGTGAATTGAGCCAAGTGAGTCAAGAGCCTCAAAATAAGCCATCAAGAAAGCACAATGCTGTGGGCCTTAAGCAAGGATTTAGTTCAGAAACTGCAAGTTCAAGTCACGACTTCTCATGCATTGGCACATCTCAGGTTCTTTGAATCTCATCCTTCCTTTCTAAACCCTGAAGCTTAGTTCCGTTACAATTTAAAAAGAAGACCTAACTGATCTTATTGACAATCATGCGGAGGATTAAGGTACATATCTATGTTCTTAAAGTTCAATTCCTTTCATGAGATCTTTATTTTCATAAAGTGCTAATCTTCATTGTTACTCATATGTGATTAAATGTGATTTTCATAACATAAACTCATCACATATGTTTGAAAAGAGCGAAAGCCTAGGATTCTTGTACGAATTGAGAGTTTCCTAGTGAGGATTAGAGTCAAGGCGAAATATTTCTAGGGCACTTAGATTAAGTTGTTCTCAAACATGATCACTCGAAATATTGGCACTTCTACACGTACACATTCACATGACACTCACGGCTATGGCATTCCTTTTAGTTCTGCAAAGCATGTCTAATTACTTTGATGCTTATTAGCTTGTTAAAAGTACTATCTCTAGCATCTTATCTGTCTAAGTAAAACGTTTGTGGATATCGTGCTGCTATAACCCTCAGGAGACAAAACTCCTCCTACTAGGTGAACCTAGGGGTTTAAATGTTCTATCTTAACTAAGATCGAGTCTTTTCATTTTGTTAAAGTTTGTTTCGCCTAGGGACTAGCAAAAGATAGGTTTGGGAGTATTTCTTTATTCACTATTTATGCATCATTTTGATGTCTTTATATGCCTCTCTTACATGTCTTTTGAATGATTTTGTGCCATCAATAGTAGAAAATGATCAATCTTGTGAGACTTGTGCAGATTTAGAAAGATAGGTAAATTCTGAGAAGAACGCGAAAGGAATGACTAAAATTGGAGTTCAGATGAAGGAGATGTCCTCATTTCAATATCAGGGCCTGAACTGGGCCCTGAGTGCGCCATTGCGCCTAGTTTAGGTCCTTGACCAAGTACCTCAGATCGTGTCATCCGGGTCCCAAACTTGTGTTTCATGACATCAAGTTCATGTCCTTGAAGTGCCAAGGTCATGCTAGGAGATGTCGAGTACATGTCCCAAGAACTTCCCATCCGAGCTCAGCCTCTGCACCTAAACCTTGGTTCCGGTTCCGCCAGCGATGGATCAAAGTTCCTCCTCTGCGCTAAGCCTGACAACCTATGCGCCTTGCCTGAGCGAAGATGCACTTCTACTATGCTCATGGTGTGCCTCAAAAACGCAGTCCCATACCCCTATGACGAAGACATTCCAAGGGCCAAGTTTTTTGTTCCAGCGTCTGACCGCGGCCAGCTTGCATTCACACTCCTAACTTGGTTCTGATTGGTTCTAATAGATTTTAGGGACTTTGTAATTACTTAAGAAGTACAATAACTATTCTAGAACACGGTAGGCTAGGGTTTCTAATTCCAAACCTTGTAGGACAAGGTTTTCCCTTTGTCTATAAAAGGGAGCCTTTGTTTAGTATTTTTGGAGATAGATTTTTACATACCATTTTTGGAGATCTAGACGTCATTTTGGAGATCTAAACACCATAGCCTCAATTTACATTGTAATTCAGTTCAAAGAAAATAGTTTTTACGTTCTTCAGTTTTTGGGCGTGGAGCTTGGAGAGGAAGGTTCTGTCGTGTCTTTGCTGTACGTGTTCTTCAACAATCTCTTATGTAACCATATATTTATTATTTCAATTTAACTATGAATTCAATTATATTTGTTTTAATTTCAGTTATGAGTGAGTAGTTCCTTTTAGAATTAGGGTTGTTTGAAGCCCTAGCCATGTTAGCTCGTTAAGTAGATTTGTATTCTTGATCTTGATTGCTATGCATGCTTAATAATTCTGATTACTGCTTTAACTACCATTCTTTTATGTTTATGAGACTTGCTACCTTGTTTGCATAAATTATTGATGGAATTGCTTGAGTGACCGTCATATCATCCTGTGATTCATTAGCATCAAGAGTTTGAGGTTAAGAGACAATCTTGTAATCGGAATTCATGACAACCTAGGAATGCATCTCACTTTTCTAGTCTAGTGTGGTGCATTAAATTCTCTTAGTACTTCATGCGTCATTTTAACTGGTAGTTGATAGACGTTCTAGGCATATGCCCTGTTTAGGACATGCTAAGTAAGAGAGAATGATATATGTTTAGTGTACCAACGCCAGTACCTAGGCATGGGCACCTATTTCAAAAGTTTCCTAGTAATTAGGTCAAGAATTTACTCTCTTGCGTAAGAATTCAAAAGCATCAAAGCCCCCCTTTTTGGCGTGTGTGTGTGTGTGACTTTATTTAATTACTGTTTTCATCTAGTTTAATTGAATCTGAGCTTAATTGGGTCAATCGTTTATACAAGTCCTCGAGGAATCGACCTTTGCTTGCCAATATATCATCATAACCGATTTTGTATACTTACAAAGATATAACTATTAAAGATAGAGTACATATTCTTGTCCTTTATTTTTACCAACACCGCCCTCTTGTCACATCTCGTGGTAGTGGCCGCCGCACTACTACAGTTGACCATCCGGAGGAGTTTGTACCCCCTCCGCCCATCATATCGGTACCCCCTATGCAATCCGTGCAGACCCAACACATGATTGGCTCGTCGACTCCTCAACAAGAAACGAGGGGAACCACGTGCCAAGGTCGTGACTTTAGAGGTCAAATCATATGCCCCGACTTCTGGGGATGTTGAGATCCCCAAAGGTGAGTTGACTATTTTGCTAATTAAAACCAACGTTTTCATTTTTTGCTCTTACTTTTACTAATTTTCATTTGCAAAGCCTTCGGTGAACATGCGGGGAATTAATAGGGGGTTGAAATCACAACGGATCACCCGGACAACGAAGGAAAAGATCTGGGTGACTTACCATCCGGGAATGCGTACAGCGTCCCCAACTGTCCACAGGCTCTTGGTGGCCGACATAGGGGTTGTTATTCGTACCAAGTGCCCGATGGTCGCGTTGACTTTTAAGAAGCTCGGGGACGACATCAGAATGTGGGGTCAGTTGTTGGTAAGTATTTGTCCATTTATTTACATTATTTTCATTAGTTTTTATATTTTACTAACTTTATTATTTCATTGCAGGTGAATTGGGAGTACGACTCGACTGACCCCGAGACGGCTGGGTACCTCACCAACATCTGGCAGAAACGGTATAAGGAGTGGATGTACGAGCTCCAAAAGTACTACGAGAGTTGGAGTTCCCCGGCCGAAGCCCTTTTGAATCCTCAAAACGAGTTGGAGGAGGAGGGTTTGTTGCCCGAGTGGCGCTGGTGGAGCGCCCATTTCCAGGAGCTCGCGTATCTGGTACGTGCTGACTATAAGTATTTTTTCATTATTTTTGCACTTTATGTAGATTTGATTATAATGATGTTTTTTACTAATGAATAGCAGAGATCGGTGGCCAACAAAAGAAACCGGGGGGAGAAGAAATTCAACCTCTACGAGGGCTCGTGAGCATTGCTTTCCTACTCGAGGACCTGCGAATGCAGGGTTCGTTGTGGCTGGATCTGGAGGTGTGGGGGGAACTCAACACTAACCACAGAGTAAGCATATTTTTTTTGCATATTAAATGTTACGATTGAATTTTCCTAATTAAATTTCTAATTATTATATATTCGTATTTACGTAGGAAGTGATGGTGCAACATATGGATGCTGTACAATCTTCCTTGTCGCAGCAGCAACCCGACACCCCGTTGGAGCATCTCGGGCTACTGGATCTGGCTAGGTAGGTGGAGATCCTAGACAAAAGGGTGCGGAAGCGTCCCAGGAAGATCATTTGGGGTGTGTGAATGGCAATAGTTCGGGATCTCGGGGAACCATTGACCCTCACCTCGCCGACAAGTTCACGGCGCTGGAGACCAACTTCCACTCATTGATTGAGTGGATGATGATTTCGCAGGGGATGCCTCTTCCTCCACATCACTAGCCTCCGACTCAGCCCGAGCAGCAGCCCGACCAGCCACCGAGCCATTAGGTAGGATATTGGATAAAATAGACAACACAAATAAATATGAAATCTATTCTATTCAGTTTAACCTTGCAAGTGCACAAATCGAATAGATAGTATAACAAATAAGAAAGGGTCGAATCCCACAAGGACTTGTTTTAACGTTTAAATTCACATTATTACGTAGATTAATTAATTAACTCAGAATCTTAATAAAAATAAAAACAAAAAATAAAAACAAACACAAAAACGTTGGTGGGGGTTTTTACATAATTAAAAATAAACAAATAAAACAAATAAAACAATTAATAAAAATAACAAGTTAACGCACTCAATCCACCACTAACCACAATTACTTCCAAACATGATTTCCAGGATTCAATTACTATGAAACTTCTGAGTAAGGTGCCCATGCAAAGGTCCTGATGGTTGGCCCACTCCACATATATTATTTCTTCTTATTTTATTTGTTCTAGGGACGATGTGTACCTTAGAACGTCTATTCAATTATGCAATGGTTCTCTTAAGATAATGTCACTCTCTTAAGCGATTATAACACAAAAGAAATCATTAAGTTCAAAAGAAATTTAATGACACCACACTAGCCTAGAAAAGTGATGTGCAGTCCTAGGTTGTCATGAATTCCGACTACAAGATTATTTCTTAACCTCAACCTCTTGATGCTAATGAATTACAAAATGATATAGTGGTCCGTCAAGCAATTCCATCAATAATTTAAGCAAATAAGGTAGCTAGTCTTATAAACATAAAAGAATAGTAGTTTAAGTAGTGGTCCTTTATAACTTCTTCGTTATAACTCCGATTGAAGTGATTCTTCCGCTCAAATTCTTATAATTCCAAGCTCTATCTAATTCTGCACATTCCTCACAAATATATTATTTTCTCCAATTGCATAGAATGAAATATTAACAAAACATATGTAAAAGAGTATTAATTCATGGATAAAAAGTGTATAAATTATGACCTAACAAATACTCCCAAACCTATCTTTTGCTAGTCCTCGAGAAAAACACAAAATAAACAATTAAAAACTAAAAAGACTCAATCTTAGTTAAGATAAAACATTTAAACCCCTAGGTTCACCTAGTAGGAGGAGTTTTGTCTCATGAGGATTTACTAGTTACGATACCCACAAACGTTTTACATAATAACTAAAAACATTAAAAACACAACCCTGTAGCAAATTAATAAGAAAAAAATGTAATTCTAACATGCTTTGTTAAACTAAAGAGATGCCATAAACAAGAATGTATCGTGTGTTAAATGTGAATGCCAAAAATTTAAATAATCAAGCTTAAAGATAACTACATCCAAATGCCTTAGAAAGATTTCACCTCGACTCTAATCCTCACTAGGCAACTCTCAATTTTCATATAGGAATCCTAGGATTATATTCGTATCAATCATATGTGATGGAAGTTACGTAAAGGAAATCAAAGCATAATCACATATGAATTGCAATGAAAGAACGACAATTTTCTAAAAATAGATCTTTTGAAAGAAATTGAAATAAAGAACGTAGATACTTACCTCAACTCCAAGCATAATTTCCCATAAGATCCGTTAGGTCTTCAATTAAGGTTGTAATGGGGCTAGGCTTAGGGTTAAAGAACAAAGGATAAAGATTTCAAAGAACTTAGGTTGTACCAAGGCATGAAGTATCATGACTTGAACTCTTCTTGAACTTTACACACTTCTAAGCACCTTCACATATTTAACTTTAATCCAAAAAGACTTAGCTCAATTCCAAAAAAATTTCCTTTTTCCTTTTTTTTTTTCTTCATTTCTTCACTTTTTCTTTTTTTTTTTCTTTTTCCTTTCCCTTTTTTTTTTCTTTTCAGAATTGAACTAATCACAATTACATTGCCTTAACTAAATTGAGATGCCACCATTATCCAACTTGGATATAATTTTTCAATTTCCACACATAAACACTTATCATAATTTGCATAAACTTCTTTCTTTCATGATCTTCAATTGGAGCAACCTTAGCAGAAACCTAAGTTATAGGGTATGGCCATAACATAGGGTAAGTGTTTAGGGTGGGTTATAGTGTAGGTGATGAAAGAAAAGGCTCAAGTGATTGGCTTCAAAGTTGGCTAATGGAGCACACAAAAAGGTAGGATAAAAGCTTAATAAGGTAAGAACATGCATAACCTACATCATCTCTTATGGTAAATCAAACTTAGAATTAAGAGCACCTACATAAGAGGTCAGTTCTTTAATAATCAATGCAAATAATGATAATGAGATCAACAATTTATGAACAAAAATCGAAGAGTGTTTAAGAGTAGAAACAAAGTAAATCCCTCTCAAAGAATGACATTAGGCTCAAAAACTCACAAGGGTAGTCTCCAATAATTTTCTAAAGTTCACTTAAACATAATCATCTTGTCCACTTGATCACATAAAGTATGACATTGTGAAGTGCATAGTTATGATACAAACTAAACATGGAAAAACCTTAATAAAGCATTAACGATTAACTTAGCATATTCATCCCTATTAACAAGCAAAAAGTCATGAATTTAAGAAAAAAACAATTTTTTTTTTTAAATAAAACTTTTTTTTCCGAAAATGGTTTTTTTTTATTATTTTATTTAATAATTCCGAAATTACCAAAAACAAAAACAAAAAAAATGTCATCAATGTGATAAAGCAACGATTAAATGAAGATAGTAAAGTTGAGGCATGACATCAAACAAAAATATGAAAAACAAAATGGAAAGGAAAGATCTAACTGGTTTGAGTTGCCTCCCAATAAGCATGTACCTAAAAAAAAATAACAAATTGAGTTAAATAAAACAATATAAGATATATGGACACCATTAAAGGACAAAGTCCCTAGCGACGGCACCAAAAACTTATTGGATAAAATAGACAACACAATTAAATATGAAATCTATTATATTTAGTTTAACCTTGCAAGTGCACAAATCGAATAGATAGTATAGCAAATAAGCAAAGGTCGAATCCCACAAGGACTTGTCTTACCGTTTAAATCCACCTTATTACTTAGATTAATTAATTAATTCAGAATCTTAATAAAAATAAAAACAGAAAATAAAAACAAACACAAACACGTTGGTGGGGGGCTTTACATAATTAAAAAAAAACAAATAAAATAAAATAATTAATTAAAATAATAGGTTAAGACACTCAATCCACCACTAACCACAATTACTTACAAACATGATTTCCAGGATTCAATTACTATGAAACTTCTTAATAAGGTGCCGATGCAAAGGTCTCGATGGTTGGCCCACTCCACATATATTATTTCTTCTTAGTTTGTATGTTCTAGGCATGATGTGTACCTTAGAACGTCTATTCAATAATGCAATAGTTCTTTTAAGATAATGTCACCTCTCTTATGCGATTATAACACAAAAGAAAGTATTAAGTTCTAAAGAAATTTAATAATACCACACTAGCCTAGAAAAGTGATGTGCAGTCCTAGGTTGTCATGAATTCCGACTACAAGATTGTTTCTTAACCTTAACCTCTTGATACTAATGAATTACAAGATGATATAGTTGTTCGTCAAGGAATTTCATCAATAATTTATGCAAACAAGGTAGCTAGTCTTATAAACATAAAAGAATAGTAGTTTAAGCAGTAATTAGAATTATTCAGAATGCATAATAATATAAATCAATAGCCAAAATCATATTAAAGAAAAATCATGGCTAGGGCTTCAAGAAGCCCTAACATAAATAAAGAACTACAAAATAAAAGACAAGTGTTTTTCGCTTAAAGTATTATTTGTTCCTCTTTGAATCTCTCTCCCCTCTTTTTTTTTACATAAACATAGCACCTCCATTTATAGGGAATTATTAATCCTCATAGAAATAGAAGTTTCCCATAAATTTTACAGGGAAAAAGTTTCCTAAACATTTAAGAAATCTAATTAAAAACCTTTACTAAATATAAAAGGGGTTAAAATAGTATTCCAAAGGGAAATAGGCTTGACATCCTTATGCAATTTGAAAACTAAGTGTGAATGCAAGGTGGGAATCCCCTAAAACAAGGAGACAACACGCAGGTCAGCTTGGAAACTCTTCAGAACAGGTTTCGGTGGACAGCGGCGGAAAGAGGAGCCCACATTCCGTGGTGAAAAGCTAAGTCAACGCGGGAAAGCAAATGGCTGGAGTTCTTCGGTAGGGGTTCGCCGAATACGTAAGGGTCAAAGTTGGTTAAGACGCCAACTTTGACGTTCAGAAGAGGTTGGCCGAGATTGGAGTTCAACCGGCGCTGGTCAACGCAGGTCAGACTCCCTCTGATGCTGATTCGGTAGGCCCCTACCGGATTTACTGAGCAATCTTCTTCTTTTAATAACTTCTTCGTTATAACTCCGATTGAAGTGATTTTTTCGCTTAAATTCTTATCATTCCAAGCTCTATCTAATTCGGCACATTCCTCACAAATATATTATTTTCTCCAATTGCATAGAACGAAATATTAACAAAACATAAGTAAAATGGTATTAATTCATGGATAAAAAGTGTATAAATTATGACCTAACATAGGACGTTGAAATAAATTTTTAATTATGTAAAACATTTGTACAAATATTTTTTTTAATTATATTTGTTTAGTTTTATTTTTTTTAATTATATTTGTTATTTGTTTCTAAAATATTAATTCATTGAAGGATAATGTGAAAAGTACAGACAGGGCATTGACGGGGCCTCCTTAAAACCCTTGCCATAAAACCCGCTAATCGGGAAAATCTGGTCAAGGGAAAGAGTGCCCCACCCCAAACAACCAATACATCCAGAAAAGAAGCACAGTCAGGGCAGTGACGGGGTGTCATTATATTTGTTTTAAAATATATTAATTATAACTAATATTAAAGTATATTAATTATGTATCAAAATTTTTTTTATTATAATTAAAATTAAAATATACAATTATTTTGAATTATATATTTTATTAAAAAAATGTTTATACTTTTTTAAAAATCCAAGAACATGCCCGACGATTTTGACATGTTCATGGGGCAAAGTAGCACAACATTCTGTGCACCTTTACCGAATACATGAACATTTTTTATGAGTGCGTATCAAAATAGGGACCACATTGACCCGGCGAACTTGTACATTTCGTCGGGCAAAGTGTCACCACATTCGGTACACGCTCACTGAATATGTGAACATTTTCGATGCGCGTGTACTGAATAGGGGACAATTTTGCCATACCAACATGTCAACTTCGTCGGGCAAAGCTCATGACCGGAAGATGACTCGACGGACTTCTTCGTTGGGCAATTGGCGTTGAGTAACGGCATTTGCGGGATGACTTCGGCCAGGCCAAATCATTTTTGTGGCCAGGCTAGATTTGGTTCGACTGCCTTTGCACGATGACTTTTGCCCAACGATATTTCGTCACCTATTGTTTTGCCCGACCAACGGGTGTCATGCTCGACGATTATTTTTCGTAGGGCAAAGGCTCTTTCCCTATTGTGCCAGATTCGTTTTCTCCCAAAATTTTCAGCGTTTTCTTTGAGATTCTTGCTCTCTGGTTGATATGCATGAATTTTGAATTTTCTACCATTGAATTTGCTTGAAGATGCTGTTTGAAATCGTTAAAATATCAGTTACTTTTGTCCTCCTTTTGCGACATGGTTTGTGCGGTTTTACTGGGTTCTTGGAGAAGATTCATATTTCTTGACAATAATGACACTTCAATTAATTGTAGACTAAGAACTTTTCTATGTACATAACATCAACAATGGATTTTTTTTTTTGACTGCTGAACCTAAGATGTCCTAGAACAACTAATATTAAATGTAGCTACTATCATCCACATCCAGCCAGTCTCATCACAGTGATCATCACTTCAATTCAATCAACAATCATGGTCCATTTTCGTTTAAATACAGTAAGAAAGAGAATAGAAGGATTCTAAACCAATCTTAGGCTCAATCGTTTTTTAGCTACAAGTTCAAAAGGATAGAAACCATACATGAGCTCAAATTCTAAGTTCATTTGCTCTGAGAACCACCTTCAACCTCTACTGTGTTCCTCATCTCGGATAATCCAACATGGTATTAGAGCTCTGAGATCATTATCTGGGGCGTCTGATTGTGCTGGTAACTGAGCTAAAGCTGACATTGCTTTGAGGCCAAGTCTATCATGGCTGGTACTGGTGGAAGTGAGCTAAGAACTTATGTGTTCACATGAATCAATTATGACTTTTGAAGCATAAAGATGAAGACAATGTTAAAATCTAATGATCTATGGAAGACTGTGGAGCAAGGAATACTTGAACCTGAGTATGATGAGGATAATGAAGAGATTGAGACACAGCAAACTCGTGCTGACCAGATCAAGAATACCAAGGCTTTGAGTCTGATACAGAATGTTGTAGCTGAGGACATCTTCCCAAGGATTTTGAATGAAGAGAAAGCAAATTCAGCCTGGGCATTCTGAAACAAGAATAAAGAGGAGATCCTATGGTTAGAGCTGTTAAATTGCAATCTATGAGAAGGGATTTTGAATATACAAGAATGAGAAATGATGAAACACTGTCTACATATATGTCTAGATTGTTTGGTGTGGTTAATCAAATGAAAACATATGGTGAAGAGATCACAGAAAGGAGACTAGCACAAAAAAATCCGATTAGCTTAACTAGGACATATGATTCTATTTTGTCCATGCTTGAAGAGACTAAAGATCTAGAACATATTAGTGTTCAAAGCATCATTGCATCAATCAGGGCAATTGATCAATGTTTGGAAATGCACACTGAGGGTGAAGTCTAGAAAGCATTCTCAACCATAAGTGTTAACCACAAGTCTCATCATCTAACTCTAATCAGTGGAAGTATAAGAAGAAATTCAAAGGAGGAATCAAGGGCTGGAATAGCAACAATAAGTTCAAGGGAAATGCAAAGTATGACAACAAGTTTTCTAGAAACCTGAAATGTGGAAGTAGTGGTTCTAAAGATGCTTGCAAGATCTGTGATAAGGTACACTATGGTGAATGTTAGTTCAAAGGAAAGATCAAGCGTCACAAGTGCTCTAAATTTGGCCATATTTCCAAGGATTGTGTTGTTAAGAAATCAGAAAACCTAGCTCAGCAGGTTGATGAAGTTGAAGGAAATATGTTTTATGCTTGCCACTCAGCCTCAATTGAAAATGGTGTGGATGCGTGGTACTTGGACAGTGGTTGTAGTAACCATATAGCAGGGCATGAGTCCCTACTGATCAACATTGATAGGAATATGAATTTGAAAGTGAAGATGGGCACTGATGATTTGGTTCAAGCTGATGGAAAAGAGTCACTGGTAATTCACACTAAGTGAGGTGACAAGTACATCAAGGATGTGATGCTTGTTCCTGGCCTAGATGAAAACTTGCTAAGTGTGGGACAAATGGTGGAGCATGGCTACTACCTAGTGTATGGTGATCATAATGTGGATATCTATGAAAATAAATACATGGATCACAGAGTTGCAAGAGTTCCAATGATTAGGCGTAGGTGTTTCCTACTGTCACTTGACTATGTCACATGAGATTTGGCCATTTGAGATACTCTAGTCTTACAATGCTAAGGTAGAAGGAAATGGTGACATGTTTGCCTAGTCTAGATTGTGAGAAGGAAATTTGTGAAGGGTGCATAGCTAGAAAGCACCAAGTCAATCCACTTGACACAGAACAAGCTTGGAGGCCATCCACACCACTTGAGCTTATACACTCATATTTGTGTGGACCAATGCAGATAGAGACAATAGGAGGTAACAAGTACTTCCTTACCTTTATTGTTGATCACTCTAGAATGTGCTGGTTGTATTTTCAAGACACAAATAAGGTGTACTAAATATGTTTAGAAAGTTTGACATGACCATTCCCGAATTTCACCTCGAAACCCGGGAAAAACCCTGCTCCCGTAAGTCCTTTCAATTAATTATGAGAATTCTGCATAAAATCCGATAGAATCTCCCCTTAAGGACTGGTTAACCGTCTTCCACCTGTCAAACGAAGGATCATATAACACTCCAAATTCCAACAACACCAACCATCCAACGATGTAATCACAATTTTACAATCAGTCCAAAAGACTTATCAGAGCATCTAGGTAGGATAAATAAAATACATAAATAAATATCCTACTCGATTGTCTAGGTTAACACGCAGCTGAATATTTAATGCCTCCACCTCTGAATATGCCCACGTCAACTCAACGACCTGGACGGGATTTAAAACACGAAAATTATGAGTGGACAAAATAATAATTTAAAATCATTTCCGAGGAAACCATACATTTCCCCCCTCCACGAGTAAAACCCTGTATGAATAACATAAAATTCCTTTTTATATAAATATAATATATAGATAATCTGAAAGCCCACTGGAAAAATCCAACTTTTGTTAAAACACTTGGTGGGACCCACGAAAACCCGAATAATGAAAACATTCCGTGGTCCGATCACTAGTCTTCAAGCCTCCATAGAAGTATAACATAAGGTGATGGTCTTCGATATGGTGGTGGGGGCACGCCCATAGCATCTGGTTGAAACGTCCCCAGAACTCATAAAAGGACTCCTCCATGTCTTGTCATGGGTTCATTATTCTGGACTTTAATTCGTTTGTCTTTTCCACATGGAAATATTGTGTTAAGAATTTGGACGTCAAGTCCCTCCATGAGTGAATGGAAGCTGGCGCCAGCGAATGAAACCATACCTTGGCGCGATCCTTGAGACTGAAGTGAAAAAGACGTAGGCGGATTTCAGATTCCGTCATGCCATTAATGCGCATCGTTGAGCAGACTTCAACAAATTCCTTGATATGAAAGTGCGGGTCCTCGCCGGAAAGTCCATAAAATGCAGGCAGCATATGAATCGTCCTAGACTTTAATTCAAAATTTGCCACAGTTGACTCAGGAAAAACAATTGGGAATTGATCCTCTGAGACATGGGGAATGGCAAAGTCTGTAAGGAGCCGTCGGGCTTGTGGTACTAGGTTACGGTCTCGTCCTTGCTCTTCTCTTTGATCCGCCATCCTTTTGGGACTTGGTGGTGGTGAGCCTTTTACTGAAGATTCTCTCAAAGATGGCCCACTTGACGAGCGTGCACCGAGCCTTGGAATGACATACACGGGTACATAAAAAAAACCAAAACAAAACTAAGTAAAAAATCCAAACTTAAACGGCACCCTTGAGGAACAAGTCCCCGGCAACGGCGCCAAAAACTTGATAGAAGAAATACTAAACACAATATTTATGAACTTTATTTCTACTAAGTATAACTTTGCAAGTGCACAAAATCGTTGGAGATAGTATAAAGACAAGCAAAGGTCGATCCCTCGAGGACTTGTTCAACGATTAACCCAATTAAGTTCAGATTTTTTAACTTATAGAAAAAAACACACACACACACACACACAAAGGCAAGAGGGGGGGGGGGGGGGGGGGGGGGGGGGGAGGGGGGTGGTGCGGGGTTGTTTTATGAGGGGTTGTTTTATGAATGAGAGTTGAAAATTAAAGACAAGGAAATCAAAGTGCAGAAAATAACAATGCAAGAATAAAAGGTTGATTGTTTGTTAACTAAGGCGAATTATGGCTTACCATCCACTCTAACCAATTATAGTCCTTAACCAGATTTTCTTGACCTAATTACTATGCAACTTCTGAATTAAGTGCCCATGCAAAGGTCCCGATGGTTGGCCCACTCCACATATATTATTCTCTCTTACTTGGCATGTTCTAAGCACGATGTGTACTCTAGAACGTCTATCACCTACCAGTTAAGATGATGCATGAAGTACAAAGAGAATTAATGACACTACACTGGCCTAGAAAAGTGATGTGCATTCCTAGAGCATTGTGAATTCCGACTACAAGATCGTTTCTTAACCTCAACCTCTTGATGCTCATGAATTACAAGATGATATAGTGGTCACTCAAGCAATTCCATCAATAAGTTATGCAAACAAGGTAGCAAAGCTCATAGGCATAAAGGAATGGCAGTTAAAGCAGTAATCGGAGTTATTCAGCATGCATAGCAATCAAAATCAAGAGCCAAAATCTAATTAACAAACTAACATGGTTAAGGAATCAAGCAGCCTTAATCCTAACAAAAACTACTCACGCATAATTCGGATTAAAACATATATAATTGAATTCATAATTAAATTGCAATAATAAAAATAAGGTTACAGAATAGATTGTTGAAGAATAGGCACATAAGAGCCACGGCAGAGCCTTCTTCTCCAAGCTCCACGCCTAATAATCTATGTGTAAAATATTATCCCTAAAAATCTGGTCTCCCTTAAACACTGAACAAAGGCTCCCTTTTATAGACAAAGGGAAAACCTTGTCCTATAAGGATTGGTATTAAAAACCCTATCCTAGAATGTTCTGGAATAGTTATTGTACTTCTAATTAATTACAAAGTCCTTAAAATCTATTAGAACCAATCAGAGCACGGTTGAGAGTGTGAATGCAAGCTGGCCAATGGGAACACAATATGGCCGTGGGCAGCCCGCGGTCTTCCCGTGGTTTAGAACTTGGCCTTTGGAATGTCTTCGTCATAGGGGTATGGGACTGCGCTTTTGAGGCACACCATGAGCATAGTAGAAGTGCATCTTCGCTCAGGCAAGGCGCATAGGTTGTCAGGCTTAGCGCAGAGGAGGAACTTTGATCCACCGCTGGCAGAACATGAGCTCAGGTTTAGGCGCAGAGGCTGGGCTCGGATGGGAAGTTCTTGGGACATGTACTCGACATGTCCTGGCATGACCTTGGCACTTCTAGGACATGAACTTGAACTCATGAGACATAGGTTTGGGACCCGGATGGCATGATCTGAGGTACTTGGCCAAGGACCCAAAATAGGCGCACTGGCGCACTCAGGACCCAGTTCAGGACCTGATATTGAAATATGGACATCACCTTCATATGAACTCCGATTTGAGTCATTTATTTCGCGTTCTCCTCAGAATTTACCTATCTTTCCCAATCTATACAAGTCTCACAAGATTGATCATTTTCTACTATTGATGGCACGAAATCATTCAAAAGATATGTAAGAGGGGCATATAAAGGTATCAAAATGATGCATAAATAATGACTGATCAAATACCCCCAAACCTATCTTTTGCTAGTCCCTGAGTAAAACAAACTTTAACAAAATGAAAAGACTCGATCTTAGTTAATATAGAACATTTAAACCCCTAGGTTCACCTAGTAGGAGGAGTTTTGTCTCCTGAGGGTTATAGCAGCACGAAACCCACAAACGTTTTACTTAGACAAAAAGATGCTAGAGATAGTACTTTTAACAAGCTAATAAGAATCAAAGTAAGTAGACATGCTTTGCAGAACTAAAAGGAATGCCATAGCCGTGAGTGTCATGTGAAGGAGTACGTGTATAAGTGCCAATATTTCGAAGTGATCATGTTTGAAAACAACTTCATCTAAGTGCCCTAGAAAGATTTCGCCTCGACTCTAATCCTCACTAGGCAACTCTCAATTCGCACAAGAATCCTAGGCTTTCACTCTTTTCAAGAATATGTGATGAGTTTTTGTTATGAAATTCAAATTTAATCACATATGAGTAATAATGAAGAATAGCACTTTATGGAAATAAAGATCTCATGAAAGGAATTGAACTTTAAGAACATAGATACGTACCTTAATCCTCAGCATGATTGTCCATAAGATCAGTTAGGTCTTCCTTTTTAGGTTGTAATGGGGCTATGCTTTGGGGTTTAGCAAGGAAGGATGGGATTCAAAGAACCTGAGCTGTGCCAAGGCATGAGAAGTCATGACTTGAACTTGGAATTTCTTAACTGAATCCTTTCTTAAGGCCCACGGCATTGTGCTTTCTTGATGACTTATTTTGAGGCTCTTTTGGCTTATTTTGAGGCTCTTGGCTCACTTGGCTTAATTTACTTTGTTTTTCACTTTTTGGCTGTTGTGGCTTATTTTGAGGATGTTGTGGCTTATTTTGAGGCTCTTGGCTCACTTGGCTTAATATACTTTGTTTTTTACTTTTTTTTTTCTTTCTTTTGATTTCTTTATTTTTTCTTTTCTTCTTTGAATTGAATTGAACCAAGATCATGCAATGATTTCCTCAAATTTTCGTGCAGCTTGCAACTTCTAAAGCTTTTTTTTACTTTTGAACTTTGAATTGACACCAATGTCCTTTGAATTGGGCAGCATCTTCTTCCACCTCTCATTCTCACCATGAATCTCTTTTACGGCAACCTTAGCACAACTGAGGTTATAGGGTATGGCTGTGATGAATGGCTAAGTATTTCGGTTAGGTTATACTTTGGGTGATGAAAGAAAAGCCTGAGTGTTTGGCTTCAAAATTGGCTTAGGGAGCATGCAATAGGGTAGGATAAAGTCTTTAGAGGTTAAAGCATACATAGCCTACATCACTTCTTATGGCAAACCACACATTAAATCAAGAGTATCTAAATGATGTTAGTTCTTTAAAATTCAATGCAAATATGATGTAATGAGATCAACAATTAAGAACAAAAGCGATGAGTGTTTAAGAGTAGAAACAAGTATATCCCTCAGAAAGAATGGCAATTAGGCTCAAAGATCTCATAGGGTAGTCTCCACTAATTTTCTAAGGTTCACTCAAATTCAGTTATTTCGTTCACTTAATCACTTAAACATGGCATTGTGAAGTGCAGATTATGAACTACTTGACCATGGCATGACTCTTAGTAAGGCTAAGATAGTTAACTTAGCATATACATCCCTATTAACAAGTTATCATACTATTCAAAACCAAAAAATTATGTAACTAACTGAACACAAAAAAACTAAGGCTAAAAATTCAAAAGTCCTAGCCGTGTATCACCCCCAAACCTACTTGTTTCTATATGCAAAATTTTAAATCCACACCCCCCAACCGAAACTGAACATTGTCCTCAATGTGATAAGCAGGAAGCATGACAACAGTAGAAAGGTTTGAGAGATATAACGGGCAGAAACAGCAAAGGAAGAGAGAAATAAAAACAAGGGCTATGCTGCCTCTTAGGAGTGCTTTATTTAACGTATAGGCAAGACGGGGCTGTCTAGTTATGTAGTTGGCACAGGCGGGGCACTTGGCGCTGGTGGAACGTTAATTGTGCCCGTGATTGGGCTGGGGATGACCTCGAAGTAGGCTTTTAGGCGATGTCCATTCACTTTGAATGGCTCCCTCTTAACTGGGTGCTGAATTTCAACTGCACCATGTGAGAAAACATGAGTAATCACAAAAGGACCAGCCCACCGTGAACTCAACTTACCTCGAAACATCTTGAGTCGTGAGTTAAAGAGGAGGACTTTCTGTCCAATTTGAAAGGCCTTGGGCTGAATGTTCTTGTCGTGAAAAGCTTTTGTCTTTTCCTTGTAAATCTGAGCACTTTCATAAGCCGCATTTCGGAGCTCGTCCAATTCACTTAGCTGAAGCTTTCTGTGTACTCCACCATCATCGATATTCATGTTCATCTTCTTAATTGCCCAGAATGCTCTATGCTCCAATTCCACTGGTAGGTGACATCCTTTTCCGAAAACAAGCCTGAACGGAGACATGCCAATTGGAGTCTTGTATGCTGTCCTATAGGCCCATAATGCATCGTTCAATCTATGGGACCAATCCTTGCGGCCAGGGCTTACTGTTTTCTCCAATATAGCCTTTAATTCTCGATTGGAAACTTCAGCTTGGCCACTCATTTGCGGGTGATAAGGTGTTGACACTTTGTGGGTTACACCATACTTCTTTATTAAAGCTTCAAACAAACGATTGCAGAAGTGCCCTCCGCCATCGCTGATGATTGCCCTAGGCGCTCCGAACCTGGCTAAGATGTGACTCTGTAAAAGCTCACAACTACTTTGGCATCATTAGTTTTTGTGGGAATTGCTTCCACCCATTTAGACACATAGGCGACAGCTAATAAAATATAGAGATTGCCAAAAGAGTTCGGAAAAGGTCCAATGAAATCAATGCCCAACACGTCAAAGATCTCAACCACGAGGATAGGGTGTAGTGGCATTTGATTTCGAGGGCCTATGTTACCTTGCCGTTGGCATATGTCACAAGTGAGTACAAACTCATATGCATCCTTAAACAATGCAGGCCAATAGAATCCGCTTTGAAGGACCTTGAGTGCCGTTTTGTTAGCTCTGAAATGGCCTCCACACGCCAAGCTATGGCAAAATGTCAGGACAGATTCCATCTCTGCTTCGGGAATGCATCCTCGAATGATTTGATCAGGACAATGCTTCCATAAGTAGGGCTCGTCCCAGATGTAGTACTTAGCCTGTTTAGCTAGCTTGTCCTTTTGATACCTGCTTAAAGAGGAAGGAAATTCTTTAGTGACAAGGTAATTAATGAGATCAGCGTACCATGGATCGATTGCTTAGAGTGCGAAGAGTTGTTCATCTGGGAATGTCTCCATGAGCGGCAATTGGTCAGCCTCTTCGTTGGATCCATGTATCAAGCGGCTCATATGATCAGCCACTATGTTTTCACTTCCCTTTTTATCTCGAATTTCGAGGTGAAACTCTTGGAGAAGTAGCATCCATCGCAGCAACCTTGGCTTGGCGTCCTTCTTAGTGAGTAAGTACTTCAAGGTCGCATGATCGGTGTAGATGATGACCTTGGTCTGAATCAAGTATGATCTGAACTTCTCAAGAGCGAAGATAACAGCAAGGAGCTCTTTCTCGGTGGTGGAGTAGTTCAGCTGGGCGTCATTCAGGGTTCGACTTGCATAGTAGATGACGTGAGGAAGCTTGTTGACACGCTGTCCTAAAACAGCTCCTACAACGAAGTCCGAAGCGTCACACATAAGTTCGAAAGGTAAGTCCCAATTCGGTGGCATAATGATGGGGGATGCTGTGAGCTTTGCTTTGAGTGTATTGAATGCCTCACGGCAGTCTTTGTTGAAGTCAAATGCGGCCTCTTTAGCTAGGAGACTGCACAACGGCCTTGTGATTTTTGAGAAGTCTTGAATGAAGCGTCGATAAAAACCGGCGTGCCCTAAGAAAGATCGAACCTCCTTGACTGTTGTAGGGTACGGAAGCCTTTCTACTATGTCTAACTTAGCCTTGTCCACATCAATTCCATTGCTAGAGATCACATGGTCTAAGACAATTCCTTGCTGGACCATGAAGTGGCATTTTTCCCAATTAAGCACTAAGTTACTTTCTTGGTAGCGTTCTAGTACGCGGGATAAGTTTGCTAAGCATAGTTCAAATGAATGGCCAAATATAGAGAAGTCATCCATAAATACCTCAATTATATCCTCCACCATGTTAGAGAAGATGCTCATCGTGCAGCGTTGAAAGGTGGCTAGGGGGTTACACAGACCAAAAGGCATCCTTCGGTAGGCAAATGTGCCATAGAGGCACGTGAATGTAGTCTTTTCCTGGTCTTCCGGGGCGATAGCAATCTGATTATACCTTGAGTAGCCGTCCAAGAAGCAATAATGTGAATGGCCAGCCAACCGCTCAAGCATTTGATCGATGAATGGCAAGGGGAAATGATCTTTGCGGGTGGTGGTATTAAGCTTCCGGTAGTCAATGCAAACCCTCCATCCGGCTTGAACTCTTTAGGGTATGAGCTCATCATGCTCGTTCTTTACCACAATAATCCCACTTTTCTTTGGAACTACTTGGACCGGGCTTACCCACTTGGAGTCACTTATAGGATAGATAATGCCCACGTCTAGGAGTTTAAGGACTTCCTTCTTCACGACCTCCTTCATAGGTGGATTTAATCTTCGTTGTGCCTCTCTTAATTGTTTGGTATCGTCCTCAAGAAGTATTCGATGCATGCATTTGGCAGGACTCATCCCTTGTATATAGGCAATTGTCCATCCTATCGCCGTACGATGAGCCTTCAGAACTTGCACCAATTGCTCCTCTTCTGCCGCACTTAAGTTAGAGGCAATGATGACCGGAAGGGTCTGAGCTTTTCCTAAGTAAGCATACTTTAAATGTTCAGGCAGTGGTTTTAGTTCTAGTTCTGGGGGCTGGATGGTGGACGGCAAAGTCTTGTGGTCCATGAGAGGTAGTGCCTCAAATGCTGGTTGTTTGTTCCATGAATGAACAGGAACGGCATCAAGTATTCTAACTTCCTCTATCACCTTATCGTCAAGTGGCTCAGTAGTTGGTGAAGTGATGGTCGTTTCAAGAACATCTGTTATGCATGAACTGGTGAGTGCCTTCTGTAGCAGTAAGTCCATGGTGTTTAACGGGAAGTCCACAATTGGCTCCGCAGGATATTGGATGGCATCATGGATGGAGAATGTCCGAAGTTTGTCCAAGACCTTGATGGAAATTGGCCATTTTTGACGTCCATAATGCACTCAGCCGTGGTTAGCAGTGGTCTTCCAAAGAGGAGTGGAGGTTCCCCATTCTTGTTAATTCTGTCCATCTTGAGTACGTAAAAGTCTGCAGGGATGCATGTGTCTCCAATTTGCACAAGTAAGTCCTCTAGAACGTCCATTAGATTAGTAATAGAGGCGTTAGCTAATCGAACACATAGGTTCGTAGGTTTGAGTGCCCTTAGGTTGAGTGATCTGTAGATGTGGAATGGCATAATGTTTATCGATGCTCCCATGTCGCAGAGGCAATGCTCGAATCTTTTCGATTGAATGATACACGAAAGTGATGGAGGCCTAGGGTCATTGGCTTTAAGGGGCATGCGGAGAAGGGCAGCAGAGTATGCCTTAGGGATTTCGATGATATCAGTGGAGCTGAAACCACGCTTTCCTGCGACTAAGTCCTTCATGAGTTTTGCTAATATAGGCATGTGCTTGATGATTTTATGGAAAGGCAGTGTGATTTGAAGCTTCTGCAACATGCTGATGATTTCCGCCTCAAAGTCCTCCTTTTGCTTATGCATGTATTGGAACCTACGAGGAAATGGAATTTCAACATCATTAGCTAACTCAGAGGTTACAGTTTTAGTTTCTTTAAGATTGGACTTTTGAGGTTTAGAGTTAGAATTATTTGAGGGCTGGGAATCGGCTTTAGGAACAGGTTGGATGTCGGCCGTGGCCTGTGGCTGTGCCTTGGACATGATACTTGGCGCGTCTTGTGATAGCAGCTGGGAAATGGCTCTCGGCAGATCTGTTTGAGGCGCAGTGTCAGCTCCTTCTTGTGTTCCATTCAGCAGAGTGATTGCATTGGCCGTATGATTGTGAAATCCCTTAGGATTTACCAAGACTTGACTTGGTAACTTTCCCTGCTCCCGCTGAGTTCGTTGATTTGCCATTTGCCCTATTTGACGATCCACGTTTACCAGATCACTCTGGGTGTCTTGCATGAATTGCATGAGTTGGCTTTGCTATTGAACCACGGTATTTAGGGTATCGTCCATAGACTTGCTGCCTCCACTCTGATTTGAGGACATGCCGTGAGAGTTCCCTTGAGGGGCTGTGACTTGATGCTGAAATCCAGGGGGGGCAAAGGATTGGATGTAGTCTGATTGTTGCTCCAGCGGAAGTTTGGATGATTTTTCCACCCCGGATTGTAAGTGTTTGAATATGGGTCATTTCGGAGTCGTGAATTGTTATTGGAACCAGCAGCGAAATTGGCGTCTTCCACCATTGGGCAGTCTTGGGAAGTGTGACCCAGAATTGAACATACTTCGCAGATTTGAACTCCTTTTGCCTTCTCGTTACACAATTGTTTCACCAATGCCGTGAGTTGAGCAATGGTGTCATCATTGTGATTTGTGTACGTATCACCAGTAGCCCTAGAGGAAGGACCTCTGTAACTGAATTGTTTTTCCCTTTGAGTGATGTTGTCAAAGGTGGTCCTTGCTTCCTCGGCCGAGACTTCAAGAATCCCTTGGCATTGAGAGTCTACCATTGTCCGATCACTAGTCTTCAAGCCTCCATAGAAGTATTACATAAGGTGATGGTCTTCGATATGGTGGTGGGGGCACGCCCGTAGCATCTGGTTGAAACACCCCCAGAACTCATAAAAGGACTCCTCCATGTCTTGTCATGGGTTCATTATTCTGGACTTTAATTCGTTCGTCTTTTCCACAGGGAAATATTGTGTTAAGAATTTGGACGTCAAGTCCCTCCATGAGTGAATGGAAGCCAGCGCCAACGAATGAAACTATACCTTGGCACGATCCTTGAGACTGAAGTGAAAAAGACGTAGGCAAATTTCAGATTCCGTCATGCCATTAATGTGCAGCGTTGAGCAGACTTCAACAAATTCCTTGATATGAAAGTGCGGGTCCTCGCCAGAAAGTCCAAAAAATGTGGGCAGCATGTGAATCGTCCCAGACTTTAATTCAAAATTTGCCACTGTTGACTCAAGAAAAACAATGGGGAATTGATCCTCTGAGACATGGGGAATGGCAAAGTCTTTAAGGAGCCGTCGGGCTTGTGGTACTAGGTTACGGTCTCGTCCTTGCTCTTCTCTTTGATATGCCATCCTTCTGGGACTTGGTGGTGGTGAGCCTTTTACTGAAGATTCTCTCGAAGATGGCCCACTTAACGAGCGTGCACCGAGCCTTGGAATGACATACACGGGTACCTAAAAAAAAAGGAAACAAAACTAAGTTAAAAATCTAAACTTAAACGGCACCGTTGAGGAACAAGTCCCCGGCAACGGCACCAAAAACTTGATTGAAGAAATGCTGAACACAATATTTATGAACTTTATTTCTACTAAGTATAATTTTGCAAGTGCACAAAATCGTTGGAGATAGTATAATGACAAGCAAAGGTCAATCCCTTGAGGACTTGTTCAACGATTAACCCAATTAAGTTCAGATTTGTTAACTTATAGAAAAAAACACATATACACACACACAGAAAGGGGGGTTTTATGAATGAGAGTTGAAAATTAAAGACAAGTAAATCAAAGTGAAGAAAATAACAATGCAAGAATGAAAGGTTGATTGTTTGTTAACTAAGGCGAATTAAGGCTTACTATCCACTATAACCAATTATAGTCATTAACCAGATTTTCTTGACCTAATTACTATGCAATTTTTGAATTAAGTGCCGATGCAAAGGTCCCAATGGTTGGCCCACTCCACATATATTATTTTCTCTTAGTTGGCATGTTCTAAGCATGATGTGTACTCTAGAACGTCTATCACCTACCAGTTAAGATGATGCATGAAGTACAAAGAGAATTTAATGACACTACACTAGCCTAGAAAAGTGATGTGCATTCCTAGAGCGTTGTGAATTCCGACTACAAGATCGTTTCTTAACCTCAACCTCTTGATGCTCATGAATTACAAGATGATATAGTGGTCACTCAAGCAATTCCATCAATAAGTCATGCAAACAAGGTAGCAAAGCTCATAGGCATAAAGGAATGGCAGTTAAAGCAGTAATCGGAGTTATTCAGCATGCATAGCAATCAAAATCAAGAGCCAAAATCTAATTAACAAACTAACATGGTTAGGGAATCAAGCAGCCCTAATCCTAACAAAAACTACTCACCCATAACTGGGATTAAAACATATATAATTGAATTCATAATTAAATTGCAATAATAAAAATAAGGTTACAGAATAGATTGTTGAAGAATAGGCACAGCAGAGCCACGACAAAGCCTTCTTCTCCAAGCTCCACGCCTAATAATCTATGTGTAAAATATTATCTCTAAAAATCTGGTCTCCCTTAAACACTGAACAAAGGCTCCCTTTTATAGACAAAGGGAAAACCTTGTCCTATAAGGATTAATATTAAAAATCCTATCCTAGAATGTTCTGGAATAGTTATTGTACTTCTAATTAATTACAAAGTCCTTAAAATCTATTAGAACCAATCAGAGCACGGTTGAGAGTGTGAATGCAAGCTGGCCAATGGGAACACAATATGGCCGCGGACAGCCCGCGATCTTCCCGTGGTTTAGAACTTGGCCTTCGGAATGTCTTCGTCATAGGGGTCTGGGACTGCACTTTCAAGGCACACCATGAGTATAGTAAAAGCACATCTTCACTCGGGCTAGACGCACAGGTTGTCAGCTTAGCGCAGAGGAGGAACTTTGATCCACCGCTGGCAGAACAGGAACCCGGGTTTAGGCGCAGAGGCTGGGCTCGGATGGGAAGTTCTTGGGATATGTACTCGACATGTCCTGGCATGACCTTGGCACTTCTAGGACATGAACTTGAAGTCATGAGACACAGGTTTGGGACCCGGATGGCATGATCTGAGGTACTTGGCCAAGGACCCAAAATAGGCGCACTGGCGCACTCAGGACCCAGTTTAGGACCTGATATTGAAATGAGGACATCTCCTTCATATGAACTCCGATTTGAGTCATTATTTTTGCGTTCTTCTCAGAATTTACCTATCTTTCCCAATATGTACAAGTCTCACAAGATTGATCATTTTCTACTATTGATGGCACGAAATCATTCAAAAGATATGTAAGAGAGGCATATAAAGACATCAAAATGATGCATAAATAATGACTGATCAACACGTCAGGCACCTACTCACAAACTCTTCTATTTCCCTTTTCATTCTAGTCCACCAAAAGTATTCCTTCAGGGTACGATACATCATGGTACCGTATGGATGTATAGCATTGGCAGAACTATGTGCTTCCTCAAGAATTTCTCTTTTCAACTCTAGATCATTAGGTACGCTCAACCGGCCATCCTTAACCAAGACCCCATCATCCCTAGTCACACAATCCTGCCTATTCCCAGCCTCCAACTCCATCCTAATATCACACAAAGTAGGATCCTGGAGTTGAGCTTCAATGATTCGATCAATCAAGATAGGTCTCACATGGAAACTAGCCAACAGAGCCCCCCAGTTATCCATGCCGAGTATAATTCCCACTCTTCGGTCTTCCACAAACAACGGTAGGTAAACAGTATGCAAATGGGCCAAGGAACCCATGGACTTCCTACTCAAGGCATCCGCCACTACATTGGCTTTTCCTGGGTGATATTCTATGGTACAGTCATAATCCTTTATCAGCTCAAGCCACCTTCTCTGTCTCAAGTTCAGATCTTTCTAGGTAAAGAAGTATTTGAAACTCTGATGGTCAGTAAAGATCCGGCACGTTTCCCCATACAAATAATGTCTCGAAATCTTCAGTGCGTGCACCACTGCAGCTAACTCTAAATCATGTGTGGGGTATTCAACTCATGAGGTTTAAGTTGCCTGGAAGCATATGCTATCACCTTCCCATGCTGCATCAACACGCAGTCTATACCCTGTAATGATGTATCACTGTACACCTCAAATCCTCCGTTATCTTCTAGAAGGGTTAACACTAGGGCAGAAATCAACCTCCTCTCTAGCTCCTGAAAGCTCTGTTCACACCCATCATCCCAATCAAACTATGAACATGATAAAACTATGATTTTTCACACACACACACACACGATGTCATTAGGGTTTGAACTTGAGACCACTTATATGCAGAATAGAGCTCTTACCAACCGAGCAAGAAAGGAAACTAAACATGATGTACATTTTCTATATGTTTTTGTTTTGTCATGCACTTGAGGACACCCTTGTTCGACATGACAAGCTTATAGCCTGCCTCGAGAAAAAGAAGAAAAAGAAGAAAAGGAGCAAGTTGGTATGTATACATTCGCTTAACCATTATAAAAGGAAGGAATCAAACTCAAATTTTCCGGACTAACTAGAATACGTGTTTTGTTTTGATGGTGAATGCAGAACCCATTCCGTTGGTAAGCTCAGATCGAGGTCGGCGGCGGATGAAGATGAGTGTTAGCTGTTGGTGGCGATGTCTCCGATTCTCAGCCCTACCCCAAACCCCAGGGATGCTTTGTGAAAATGCAGCTTTTTGTCTTATGTTTGCTAGTTTGGTACTACTCTACTGTAACTTATAAAAGCTTTCTTCTTTTGTACATTATTGATATTGTGGGCACTGGGCAGTGTGCCTTTTTCTTTCAAACTACTCTTGTCTATATTTTGAGTGTAAATGGGCACCGCTTCAGTTTAACTAACATTTCTACTCTACTTCCTTTTACTCTCTACTTTCATACTAAAAGATCATCTTTTGAGCAAGTTCTGAACATTTTTTTTACCAACGACGTAGAAAATGTGCCCAGATTTGAATAAATGACTGATAGCATAGCAAAATGACCGTCTTCCAAAGAATCAATTTAGAGAAGAGGTGAAGAAATTAGTAGACAGATACAAATTAGGAGCTCGCTGGGGTGAATTTTTAACTCTCAATGAAGAATAGGAAGTTCAATACTCAGAATGTGGTATGTTTGTTTTGTAGGTTTGGTTAATCATAGTGACTATTTTACAGTTAAAATGGATATTCACCGAGCCGGATTTCGTCAAACGGTATCCAAATGGTGAAAGAAGAAAAAAGGGCACAAGCAGAATGGTCAACGACAGTTAAATCCGGCATGGTTGGCACCGGGCACCGGGCACTGGCCATGAAATCTATAGTCAAATTGTAAGTTGGGGTGAATGATAAGCTAATTGGATATCGTTTTCTATGGTAAATTTAAAAAAAAAAAAAATGGTGCACCAGAACCATATAAACAACTGTTATCATCAAATCTCTGGTTACTCTTTTCAACACTGATCGGAAACGGTATAATAATACTAAGCAAATCAAACTGCACAAAAACATCATCTTTTTAAGAAAATAAAACTCAATGTTCGTTTCATTTGGGTATCGTTCTCACTTAGACAGAATGGCATCATTTCAGATGATATATAGTCTAGGAGATCAAAGGTGGGTGGGAATGTCAACTATCAAGTCAAGCACTTAGGTGACCACATTTTGAGAAACAGCTTACCAAATCCCTTTCTTCAGTAGTCTCTCTTCCTCAGCAAACTCTTCTAACAGCAAAAAAACTTCTTTTTCTGATCACAAGTAGCAAGCAGATTGATGAGTCCTAAAACTCATAAATATCATAGTTAAAAAGAGGAAATGAAGATAAAATCAACACAGACTGTACGGTGAACCAACCTGGAGCTTGGCTTCTTCTTGCCTGTCTATATAAGCCAGGAGCTCTTCTTGGCTCATTAAAGCTTCATGCAGAGCCTGTTTCATATGAAATACAATCAATGTATTCATCCTTGTAAATTATTGAAACAAATGCTGGTCCAGTTTGTTCACACCGTAAATTATAGCCTTACTACATGCACAATGAGATACAAAACACATGCAAGGAAAGCTCAAGTAAACTAAAATGTCATATGGCAAGTGAAATGCTAATACAATAGTACCAACCAAATGCAATTCCTAGAACATGTAGAGTATTTTATCGCACAGAAGCTAAAAAGGTGACATCTTGAAGACACAATAGTCCACGGCATGGAATTTGCATTAGGACTGAGGTTGGAAGCTTGTAACCATCAGTTTAGGTCTACTTTATCTCTTTTGATTTGACATCCAATGTAAATAGACGGACTATAGGCCATAATGAAGTCCTTTATTACATAAAAAACATAGTTTGTGGCCATATTAACGTAAGGCAAAGTGGTTGCCGTCTTTTGTGGAAAATAATGAAAATGCAATGCTCGCCAAAAGTTGGAGATGTCGAAGACAATAATATGATCTCATATGTCAAAGGCCCCCACTTTTTTCAGTAATCCCACAATAAGAATATAGCATCTAACCTTTTTAGTAGCAATTAACTCTGCCTCCAAGGCATCCACACGACAAACAGCGGCATTCAGCAATTCCTCCTTCTCATAAGGCATCTCAGATGGCTTAGCTTGGAGCATATCAACCTTCTCCTCCAGCTCCACCAGCTTTTTCAGTACAGAGGGTAGAAGATCTGTCCCTGCAATTGGTGCTGTTGGTGAAGGAGGACGACCCTCTTCCTTGTTTGTTTCTTCAACAGTTATATCAGGAATATGTTGATCGTGATTAATCAGAGTGTTGGGAAGCTTCTTAGTTACCCGGAAAGCCACTGAGCGGAAGAGGGTGAGAAAAGTCATGAAGAAGGCCATAAGTGCCAACAATATCCGACCTCGAATTCCTTCTGGATCTTTCGGGGCGTCAGGTAGTGGATATGTCCCTGAATTCAAAAGGTCATTTCAGCTTCTTCATTTATTTAATGTTAAGTACCAAAAATTTAAAAGGGAGAAGAACCAAGATGATAACATTTCGATCAATTAAGGATATCAAGCATTCCAAGGATTTTTTTTTACTGGGCAAGCATTACAAGGCATTAGCATACAATCTGGCATCTGGACCTGGCCAACAGTATTGAAGAATTAGAGCGGTTTGCCTGAAGTTCAAAATACTAATACGCAAAATGGAAGGCCAAAGGTGTCAGCAGAAACTAGAGTCAAAATCCAAACAGATTCCTATGAAGGATACACTTCGTAAAACAATATCCTTCTTGCTTGAGAATCTAAAATGTTTCGTTCAACTAAGAATAAAAGGTATCTGGCCAAGTGGCAAAGATAACAGTTGCCTGATAGCTCAGCTTCCAAACCACTGAAGTAATTCTGACAAAAATAAATATCTCCTTTGATGATAACAGGAAAATCAATTCTTGGGACAGAAGGGTCAAGAACAAAGCATCCTGGTGTATGCTTTCTAATACATTCAAAGTCCATATATTGTGGCATTGAAGTGCTACATAATGTAAAAGTATTAAAAACACCCTATTTCTTGAAGAAGGTATAGTATGTATGGAAGTATACAGATTCATGTATAGTTTTGGTCTTTCCACAAGTATCCGTGTCCTTTTTAATGCAAACACTACAATTATATTTACGTAATATATCAGAAAATCGGCATTAGGTATAGTATCAGATTGAAGTAAATGGCCTCAAAGTAATGAAAATTCAACTAGTAGGAGGCTGTGAAGCTTTATTATAACTGACTAGTGTCAGTAATTGTTCATATAACAATTTAAACAATGTGCAGCAAAGACCAAGCTAGAAATGCTGAGCTTTGGAAGCATGAGTTCTCTGAAGCGCCACTTGCTTTTTCCAACCAGCATCAACAGCTTTGTCAACCATAGGAACATATTCATCATACCCCGAGAAGTTACCTGCACAGGTGGCCTTGCCCATGACCTTAACCTGCATATTAAATTATAGCAGATTAAAGAACACATAATTGACAGCTAATGAGTACGGCCATCCATATAGAGTAATATCTTTCCAGGATACTTGTTGATTACATAAAGACACATATCTTAACTACCCTCAGTGATCATAATAGCTCTTTACTCAACCAATTCAAGCAAACACAACTCTAATCACAATGGTGTAGCTCATTAAGTGACATGTAAACAATAATTGTTTCTCATGACAATACGCAAAAGGGAATTTATCTTCCAAAAAGAAATTACAACAGCCTCATTTCCTTTCTCTTTTCCTAGATTGCCCCAGCCCTAAGACCTCCATTCACCCCAGGCAAAGACACAATTTGCCACTTCACCAAGTGATCTACATTTCTATTCTCCATTCTCAACTACACCTGAAGACACCAACCAAATACTTGTACACAATAAGTTCCTTTTTTTTCCATGGTTAGGAAAAATAAGTACTCGGGTGCCAATAACACAAAGAAATTAATATAGCACACTATTTACATAATAAAAGGTTAAAATACCTCTTCACGAACAGGAGTCAATCGAAGATGTGAATAATTCTTCAAAGCTTTTGGGGACGCAATAACTTCCGCTTCAGATCCTGACTCAGAAGTTGATGTATCACTACCCTTTAGCTGCTTCAATACATGACCATCCCAAAAGAAAAAACATAAAACCTTTGGCAAAAAGGAATCTCACTATTTATTTTGCAAGAAGTGAAAACCAAAGAAGATTTACCATTGGATATTGTGGCTTAGCATAAGCAAGAACCTTCCCTTCACTGTTTAGAACTTTAACAACTTGCCTTGCACTGTTTGTGCTTAAGCTGTCACAAGGCATCTAGGTAACTAAGTCCTAGACAAGTCAGCAAAGGAGGTGTTAGCAGAACTGTGAAGAGTCTGTTACAACAGAAAACAGTGAATGACTGTGTGAGCCTAACTTGGCGCCCAAGCTAGAAGAGGCGTGTGGGTGTGGGTGTGTGTGTGACATCATAGTGTCATTACACTAACAGAATGTAAGAGTGTATGTAAGGTGTGTGTGAGTGTGTAATCAAATACATTTTCAATAACAATTGAACACTCTCTCTGTCATAGCAGAAGAGAGCATCCGAATCCTTCAGAATTCCATAGTAGCATTTCATCAAACAATTGGTGTGCAACAAACAAAATCATTCCATTCCTACAGAAATTAAATCTAGAGTTCATCACCCGAAGGATTCATTCCTACATCTAAGAACTATCAATCCAAATCTGCAATTAAAACCATACTCAATTCAGGTTGAGTTTAGAGAACTTACCCGATTGAAGTATAAATGCTTTCCGATTGTGTTGAAGCTGCTGAAATCAACATGGTATAAGAGCTATCTGATCCGTGAGCATTGGCACAAGGGACGATCATCTGTGAAGAAGAAGCATATGCGTCTAACATGACAGGAGTTGTTGGATCAGAGCTACGAGCTCCGATCTTTGATGGAACTAACTACGAATTCTGGAGTATCAAAATGCGGACCATCCTCAGAGCACATGATATCTGGGAGTATGTTGATTTTGGACTGCATGAAGAAGCAGGAGATACTGCTGGTGATGTGGTTAATCAACCAACCCGAGCATATTACATCATGGATGCAAGAGCCTTGGGGATGCTTCAAACATCAGTTGCTGATACTATCTTCTCAAAAATCTCAAACGAGGAGACTGCCAAATCAACCTGGGATCTGCTGAAAAGAGAGTACAGAGGTGATCAGAAGGTAAGAGCAGTAAAGTTACAATCCTTAAGACGTGATTTTGAGTATACAAGGATGAAAGAAACTGAATCCTTATCCAACTATCTGTCTAGACTATATGAAATAGTGAATCAAATGAGAACCTATGGTGAAGATGTTACTGAAAAACAGTTAGCACAGAAAGTATTGATCAACCTAACTAAATCCTATGATTCTATAGTAGCTATTATAGAAGAAACTAGAGATATGGACACTGTGAATGTTGAGAATGTAGTGGCTTCCATTAGAGCTTTTGATCAAAGACTAGAAATGCATGAGAGTACTGTGGATAAAGCATTTTCTAGTTTATCTATGCATGATAAGGGACAGCAAGGGACTGGTCAAAGCAAGTTCAAGAAGCAGTTTAAGGGAAACAAAAACTGGAATCAAAAGTTCAATTATGGAAAGCCTAACTACAAGCAAAGTGTGAATCCCAGTAAAGCTGAGAGCAGTGGTACTAAGTGCAGGATCTGTGACAAACTACACTATGGGGAATGCTGGTTCAAAGGAAAAACCAAGTGTTATCAATGCAACAAGTTTGGTCACATGGCCAAGGACTGCAACGGGAAGCAGAATGAAAATGTTGCAAGACAAGCAGATGAGGAAGGTGCAATGTTCTATGCATGTCACTCTGCTACATCTAAACCTGACACTGATATCTGGTACCTTGACAGTGGATGCAGTAATCAGATGACATCGAATGAAGCCTCATTTATAAACTTAGATAAGTCTATAAAGTCCAAGGTGAAAATGGGGACTGGTGAACTTGTGGATGCAAGTGGTAGAGGCACACTGGTGATCAAGACACAGAATGGAGACAGATTGATCAAGGAAGTGATGCTAGTGCCAGGTCTGGATGAGAATCTGCTCAGTGTTGGACAGATGGTGGAGCATGGATACAAGCTTGTGTTTGAGGACAAGATTGCTAAGATCTATAATCATGGAAATGAGGTTGCAATTGTTCCAATGACAAGGAATAGGTGTTTTCCACTCTCATTCAACCAAGTGATTCCAGTAGCAAGGATTGCCACTGAAGATGGATGTTCCTGGCTATGGCATAGGAGGTTTGGTCATCTGAATCACTCTAGCCTAGATGTTCTGTACACAGAAGATATGGTTGTGGGAATGCCTAAGCTATCCAAGAATAATGAAGTGTGTGAAGGCTGCATTGTTGGCAAGCAACATGTTGAAAGTTTTGACAAAGATAAAGCTTGGAGAGCATCAAAACTACTAGAGTTGATCCACTCTGATTTCTGTGGTCCAATGCAGACTGAGACAATGGGAGGAAACAAGTATTTCCTAACATTCATTGATGACTACTCTAGGATGTGTTGGGTTTATTTTCTTAAACACAAGTCTGGGGTGTTTAATGCATTCAAAAAGTTTAAGGCAATGGTTGTACTGCAGACAGAAAACAAGATCAAACGGTTGAGAAGTGACAGAGGAGGTGAGTTCACATCACAAGAGTTTCTGACCTACTGTGAACAAATGGGAATAGAAAGGCAGCTCATTGTGGCATACTGACCATAACAGAATGGGGTTGCAGAAAGGAAGAACAGAACTATTGTGGAAATGGCTAAATCTATGATGCATGACAAGAAGATGCCATATCAGTTTTGGGCTGAAGCTGTTAATACAGCAGTCTATCTACTCAACAGGTGCCCTACAAAGGCAGTTCTAAGGATGACACCATTTGAGGTGTACAGTGGGAGGAAACCAGGAGTAAAACACTTAAGAGTGTTTGGTTCTGTGTGCTACACTCATGTACCTTCACAGCTAAGACATAAGCTAGATGAAACTGCCTCAAAAAGGGTGTTTGTAGGCTATGGGAGTTGTGAGAAAGGGTATAGGATTCACAATCTGGAAACCAAGAAAATTGTGATTTCCAGAACTGTGACCTTCAATGAGAGAGCAATGTGGAATTGGGAAACAAATGAAGAACTTAGAATCCAAGTTCCTGAGATGGAGACTGAAGTTCCTATGGTTCAAGAACCAGACCTTCAAGCTCAGGACTCACAACCAAGTTTAAGCATCAGCTCATCCTCAGAAACATCAGCTGAGTCAGAAGACATTCCAGCAAAGATGAGGAGTATTGGAGATATCTATGCTAGATGTAATCAAACTATTATTGAGCCTGAGAAATTTGAAGAAGCAGTAAAGGACAATGCCTGGAAGACAGCAATGAAGAATGAAATTGAGATGATTGAGAAGAACTCAACCTGGGAGTTGGTTAATAGACCAGCTGATAAACCAGTTATTGGGGTTAAATGGGTATACAAGACCAAGCTGAACCTAGATGGCTCAATCCTGAAGCATAAAGCAAGGCTAGTAGCTAAAGGCTATGCACAGAAGCCTGGAATTGACTTCAATGAAACATTTGCTCCTGTTGCAAGACTAGATACAATCAGAACTTTGATTGCCCTAGCTGCACAGAAGGAATGGACTCTATATCAGCTAGATGTCAAATCAGCCTTCCTAAATGGTGTCCTAGAAGAGGAAGTCTATGTGGATCAGCCTGCTGGTTTTGAAGTACAAAGAGAAGAAGGGAAGGTCTATAAGCTCAGAAAGGCCTTGTATGGTTTGAAACAAGCCCCTAGAGCTTGGTATGGTGAGATAGATTCTCACTTACTCATCTGTGGATACCTAAGGAGTCCTAGCGAAGCAACATTGTACATGAAAGCAACTAAGGATGGCAGGACCTTAATAGTTTCCATATATGTAGATGACATTGTCTATACTAGCAATTGTGACAGATTGTTGAAGGAATTCAAAGAGGACATGATGACCAAGTATGAGATGACTGATTTGGGACTTCTACATCATTTTCTAGGTATGGGAGTTATTCTAACAGAGAAGTTCATCTTCATCCATCAGCAGAAATATGCACAGGCTTTACTTGACAAGTTTGGAATGAAAGATTGCAAACCTGTGAGCACACCACTTGCTACTGATGACAAGCTCAGCAGAAGTGATGGTTCAGAAGTTGCAGATGAAGGTACCTATAGACAGATTGTTGGTAGTCTGTTATACTTAACTGCCACTAGACCAGACATCATGTTTGCATCTAGTTTGCTATCTAGGTACATGCATAATCCATCAAAGAAACACTATGGTACAGCTAAGAGAGTGCTCAGATACATTCAAGGAACTATCTCTTATGGGATTGAATATCAAAAGGGAAAACAAGCTACTCTAGTAGGGTATTGTGATAGTGATTGGAGTGGTAGTTTGGATGATATGAGAAGCACCTCTGGTTATGCCTTCTCATTTGGCAGTGGGGTATTTTCTTGGGCCTTTGTGAAACAGCATAGTGTTGCCTTATCTACTGCTGAGGCAGAATATGTAAGTGCATCTGAGGCAGAATATGTAAGTGCATCTGAGGCTACTGCTCAAGCCAAATGGCTAAGATTCGTGTTGGAAGACTTTGGGGAAGAACTAGTTGGAGCTACACCTATCCTATGTGATAATACTTCAGCTATAGCCATGTCAAAGAACCCAGTCTTTCACCAAAAGACTAAGCACATCAACAAGAGGTTTCACTTCATAAGAGAAGCTATGCAAGCTGGTGAGATTGACCTAATCTACTGCAGGTCAGAGGAGCAGCTTGCAGATGTGTTTACTAAAGCACTACCTAAAGGCAGGTTCTACTACTTAAGGAGTATGCTAGGGGTAATGCCAGTGAATAGCTTAGGAAGGGATGTTGGTGCTTAAGCTGTCACAAGGCATCTAGGTAACTAAGTCCTAGACAAGTCAGCAAAGGAGGTGTTAGCAGAACTGTGAAGAGTCTGTTACAACAGAAAACAGTGAATGAGTATGTGAGCCTAACTTGGCGCCCAAGCTAGAAGAGCCGTGTGGGTGTGTGTGTGTGTGTGACATCATAGTGTCATTACACTAACAGAATGTAAGAGTGTATGTAAGGTGTGTGTGAGTGTGTAATCAAATACATTTTCAATAACAATTGAACACTCTCTCTGTCATAGTAGAAGAGAGCATCCGAATCCTTCATAATTCCATAGTAGCATTTCATTAAACAATTGGTGTGCAACAAACAAAATCATTCCATTCCTACAGAAATTAAATCTAGAGTTCATCACCCGAAGGATTCATTCCTACATCTAAGAACTATCAATCCAAATCTGCAATTAAAATCATTCTCAATTCAGGTTGAGTTTAGAGAACTTACCCGATTGAAGTAGAAATGCTTTCCGATTGTGTTGAAGCTGCTGAAATCAACATGCACGTCGTGCTTCACCATTAAGGAACATCTGCAACAAGGAGAGCAAGCAAGCAATTGATATCAGTTACGAAAAAATGTAACTGCCAATATACGTCAAACAACTATAAAGAATATGCAGCACTATAGAAATCTAGAGGGCAAGATAGAACCTTCAGTATCTCAGGATTTTTCCACGGGCCCTTATCAGGTCGAAGGCAACCTCCCTGATCTGCACAGGTACAGCTACCGCCGAGAAACTCTGGAAACTCGCTGCATATTTTGAAGAAATCTATTAAGCTGAGTGCAATTATAAAACCAACATAAGATACCAAAAGATCATTGGAGAAGACGATGAGTACGAAAGTTTTATGTTTGTGCGTCTATTAAGCGAAGTGCAATTATAAATGCAACATAAGAAACAGAAAGATTATTAGAGAAGATTAGAAAAATTGTATGTTTGCATGTGCGTCTGTGTATGTAAATACTTATAGATAAGGTTAATGCTGTTGAATGATAAGAACAAAGCAGTTAGCTAAGAGCAAAGCAGTTAGCTAGCTGTGGTATGCTGTTGGTATGGTTAAGCTGCTAGCTGTGCTAGCTGTATTGTTGGTTAGTTAGTTAGCTTAATTGTTAAGGTTCAAACCAATTCAGTTAGGTTGTTAGGCTAAATTAGTTAAGCATCTCTCCTTAGCTGTCATACATTGCAAGCATCTGTAACTTGCTGTACATAATTACTATATAAGTATTGAAGGTATGAATGAACAAAGGTGAGTGAAAAGATAAATATAAACAGAAGCTTTTACTTCATCTCTTCTTATACTCCTCTCTCTTCAATCATCTTCTTCACTAGTGATTTTCCTTTACCACTACAGCAGATTTCTAACATGGTATTAGAGCCATAATGCTCACAGCTGTATGATTCTGGTGCTTCCTGTGCAAGTATATGAAGATCGTGATGAGCCTATAGTATTCTTTCTTCCTTAATTCCAGTTCTTCAGGCGTGCTTTTCTTCTCACCACCTGGATCTTCTGCTTCTCTTCTGCTCACTATCTGGATCTTTCACGTTGAGATTCTCTGCAAGATAAGTGGTTCTTACATTTCTTGCTAGTCAAGTACTCAATACTGAGTTTATACTTTCCTGTGCTTTCTGTTTTTGCCATGACTCCAAGAGGGAATATGTAACTTTTGCACAGAAAGCAGATTATGAACAAGACGAGGTACATGATACACATCCTTCAGTTGAAAAGCATGATCGATAATAGGCAAGGTAAGGGAACCAACACTAGCTATAGGAAGGACAGCTCCATTACCAACTGAAATACCTGATTTAGAAGGACAAGCGTGAGCTTGTTGTAAGTGAGAATCATCAGAGATCATGTGATTGTTGGCACCAGTATCAGCAAGCCAGAAGTTAGGATCATTGAACTCAAACACAGGAGTAGCTGAATAGGCCTGAGACTGAGTACCGGGTGGAGTAGACACTTCAAAATGACCCCGTTGTGAGCATTCCAGGGCCTCATGGCCAGAAATCTTACATAGTTGACGTGGTAGTTACAGGTGGTGATTTTCCTTTACCACTACAGCAGATTTCATAAATACTATGTTCTCTTCATTGATGACTGTACTCGCTACTCTTGGATTTATCCGTTGAAGAATAAATCAGATGTTTACCCTACTTTTGTTAAGTTCTACTCTTATGTTCTTAATTTCTTTGAAAAATCTATAAAAGTATTTCAAAGTGATGGTGGCGGTGAGTTTGTCAACAAGGCCATGACTGAGTTCTTTATGTCTAAAGGCATTCTTCATTTCAAATCGTGTCCTTATACACCACAGCAGAACGGTCTTGCTGAAAGAAAACATCGACATCTCATTGAAACCACCATTACCTTGCCACAAACAGCTTCTATGCCCTCTTCTTTTTGGTTTCATGCTTGTTCCACTGCCAATTTTCTTATCAATCGTATGCCAACTGCTGTTCTTCATATGAACTCTCCCTATTTTCTGCTCTTTGGTTCCTATCCTTGTTTACGATTTTTAAAATCTTTCGGGTGTGCCTGTTATCCCTTTCTCCGACCCTATACTAGTCACAAACTTGAACCCCGGACCACCCAATGTGTCTTTGCAGGGTACACTCTTGAGTATAAGGGTTATCTGTGTTATCATATTCCCTCCAAACAGACTTTTGTGTCTCGCCATGTTATCTTTGATGAAAGTCAGTTCCCTTTCTCTTCTTCTCATGCATCCATCAACACATCCTTCGTGCATGATAATGGCTTGGTAAACCATCCTAGTTGTACTCCATTATATACTGCTTGTCCTCCACTTGGCAGGGTTACCTCTCCTGCTGCATCGGGGTCTACTTCTGTGCATCCTGGGTTATCTCCAAGAGGCTGGGGTTGATTATGGTGAAACTTTCAGTCCAGTTGTCAAGCATACCACGGTGCGTCTCGTTCTTGCTTTGGCTGCTCAGTTCAATTGGCCTTTACGGCAGCTTGATGTCAAAAATGCTTTTTTACATGGTGTTCTTCATGAAGAGGTTTACATGGACCAACCTCCGGGTTTTGTTGATTCTCACTGTCCTTCTCATGTGTGCAAGCTGGAAAAGTCTCTTTATGGCCTGAAGCAGGCTCCTCGCTCTTGGAACGCTCGGTTTACTGGTCATATGCTCACTTTGGGGTTTGTTCAATCTCTCTCTGATTCTGCCTTGTTTGTCTTCCATCAGGGACCGATTCTTCTTATTGTTTTGCTCTATGTCGATGACATCATCGTGACTGGGAATGATCCTGCTGTGATGGCCCGTTTGATTCGTGCCTTAAGTACTGAGTTTGATATGAAGGATCTCGGGCCTTTGTCCTATTTCCTTGGTCTCCATGTGCGTTCTCACAACACTGGTTTGTTTGTTGATCAAAGTAAGTATACAAAGGAGCTTCTGAGCAAGGTTGGGATGTCTAATTGCAGTCCTGTTTCTACTCCTTTGGTTCCTGACGCTAAGTTACTCCTTACTGATGGTCTCTTGCTTCCTAATCCCACTCTTTATCGGAGCATGGTTGGTGCTCTCCAATACTTGACGTTTACTCGCCCGGATATTGTTTTTGCTGTTAATACTGTGTGTCAGTTCATGCATGCTCCCATGGATGTTCACATGATTGCTGTCAAACGTATCCTTCGTTATCTAAAAAGTACTATGGCCTTTGGTCTTCGTTATGTCTCAGGCGCGCTTCGTCTTCACGCCTTCTCAGACGCTGATTGGGGTGGTGATCCTAATACTCGCCGTTCGACTTCTGGTCATATTGTCTTTCTTGGTCATAATCCCATTTCATGGGGGGCCAAGAAACAGACCACCGTCTCTCGTTCTTCTGCCGAGGCGGAGTACCGAGCTCTTGCCAACACTGCTTGTGAACTCCAGTGGCTAACTCACCTATTGGCTGAACTTCACCTTCTTCTTGCTCGTCCGCCCCTGATCTGGTGTGATAGTGTCTCCGCTATCCAGATGGCCCATAATCCAGTTTTTCATGGCCGTACTAAACATGTTGAAATCGACGTCCATTTCGTTCGTGAGCGGGTTCAACGTAAAGCTCTTCACTTGGCGCATGTTTCCTCTCAGGATCAGCTAGCCGATGTCATGACTCATGGGCTACACACGCCTCGGTTTGAGTTTTATAGGGACAATCTCATGCTTCGGACTCCAGCATCAGGTTGAGGGAGGATGTTGAATGATAAGAACAAAGCAGTTAGCTAAGAGCAAAGCAGTTAGCTAGCTGTGGTATGCTGTTGGTATGGTTAAGCTGCTAGCTGTACTAGCTGTATTGTTGGTTAGTTAGTTAGCTTAATTGTTAAGGTTCAAACCAATTCAGTTAGGTTGTTAGGCTAAATTAGTTAAGCAGAATCTCCTTAGCTGTCATACATTGCAAGCATCTGTAACTTGCTGTACATAATTACTATATAAGTATTGAAGGTATGAATGAACAAAGGTGAGTGAAAAGATAAATATAAACAGAAGCTTTTACTTCATCTCTTCTTATACTCCTCTCTCTTCAATCATCTTCTTCACTAGTGATTTTCCTTTACCACTACAGCAGATTTCTAACAAATGCCAGACTATCAACCAAGACCACACTATCAGCTGTGGTTCGACATAATTTGATTTGCATGACAGTCAGAACAAAAATATCACAATAAATTGCTGTGTTTATAGATAGCACAAACATAGCATTAGAGATCACAGATACACTATGACCGCCTCACCTGGCATCAATTATCTCAAGCAATTTGTTCTGGTATTTGTTTCCAAGCACCTAAAATGTTGCATACAAAAAAAAAAGGATTATATAAATACATGATATTCCAACAAAACCCAAAATTTAAGTGCAAATTCTAATATGAGGAGAAAGTAATTTTTACACACATGAATCTTTGATGTTGTTCTAGGATCAAGAAAAGTCTTTACAGTGTTCCACAGCAGCCTAAATCCAGGACCAGCATTAATGATGAACATTTGACACAAGGTTTGCACCAATTATGAACAAATAAGGGCTTCAAACTATGATGTTAAAACTTAATTAGAAATCATTATGACGTTCTGAAAAATATCATTGCATACCTCAGGGTAATTGGTACCATCAACATTCTGTAACCGCGTAATTAAATCTCGTGCAGACTTCGTAAAATTCTTGAAGCCCTTAAAACAATTTAAACGAACAAATATATAATAATCAGATATTATGATTGCACTGGATATGAACGGTAACTACAGCAATGTTTGATTCCAGATAACATACCACGCCTTGAACATCTAAAATTGCAGTGCTTGAATCTATGTGCCTCTTTGCAGCAATGGTGCGAGCTGGAAACTTTATTGCAAAGTTTTTCTCAAACTCCTGAACATGGTACATACCGATCCATAGTTGTAACCTGCATTAGTTTGTTGGGGTCGACTTTACCCAACCTTTCAATGTATACTGGCCTTCCCTCCTTATCCACACCATGATGCCCATGAGGGTAGTACTTTAGAACTTCATTCAACTCTTTGAACTCAAAATCCTGAAAGAAACATGAACATGGCAAATTGATTGAGAAAAAAAATAAGTACCAAGAACTGCAAATTCAAATAAACTTTTCAGCTGTAGTTACCTCCATGATAGTGTCGGCACAAAATTCCTTTCTCCATTGAAGCATATCAGCCCACATATGCTTTGCTTTTTCAACATCAAACTTCCTTGCTTTCAAGAACCTGAAAGTATATAATTGTAGAAAGGTTTACGTCTAAAACTGGTGGATAGCATTTTAATCAATGTTACCAGAACTACATCACAAAAAACAAAACTAAATGTGGGATGGATAAACCAAATTCAAGGGGCAAAGGGGCATGTTGTAGGAACTGATTAAGTCTGCCTTCGTGGACTAGCTGCTCGACAATGTCCTAGAATGCAATGCACTCCTCAATGGTGTGGCCATTGTACTTGTGATATTGGCAAAAAGCTTATTTGTTGACGATGGGGCGGTAGTTATGGTTTTTGGGCTTGGCCTTGGGGATCATGCCTTCCACATTTAGCAGTACGTGGTCCAAAGAGGTGTTCAGTATCGTGTATGTTTCGAAGTGACGCCTTAGTCCGGAGTTGTCTCCTACCAAGTCTCGTCCCATTTGGTGATGGTTGTCACCTCGCTTGAATCCCCTGTTATCGTAATTTGGTCGACCCTTCTTGTCATGATGTTGTCCGTCATAGTTGAGTTTCATCTTTCCTTGATGAGATTGGTTAAAGCCATGATTGTAGCCTCCCGAGTTATGGTTGGTCTTACCTTGGCTGTTGTTGTTGCTTGGGGGAGTTGAGTATGAGAGTGCTTTAGTCTCCTTGGTGGGAGTGTGGAAGAATGATGCTTTGGCGTAGATTGCCACCCTTCGCATGATCTCATTGTAATCCTTCCAATCTTTAGTATGGGCTGCATACTTGAAGGGTGGCTTACTGAGGCCGCTTCGGAAAGCATTGAATGCAGCCACGTCATCCGTATCCTGGCAGCGAGAGTATTCAAGGCTAAACCTGGCGGCATATTTTTGAAGTGTTTCGTCTTCTTCCTGCCTGAGGGAGAAAAGATCTTCCGTGGAGACCAGCCTATTCGTCTAGATCATGAACTGGTTGAGGAAGGTTGTCTGTAATTCATTGAAGGAGTCGATGGTATTGGGAGCCAGCCATTAGAATCAATTAAGAGTTGTGTCGGTAAGAGTAGAGCTGAAGATAAGGGATTGGACCTCGTCCATCACATTCTTGTATGCAAGGGCAGAGAAATAATTGTTCAAGTGGGTGACGTGGTCGCCTTTTCTCGTGTAGAAAGCTATTTTCAGAGGTTTGACCTTTGATCTATGTCTTGACCGAAGGATTCGGTTGTTGAAAGGACTAATGCTAGCCTTCCCCCAAGCTGGTGCTTTACCATTGTCCTTCTCTGCCTCAAGATTACGCACTCGCCGTAAGAGACTTTCCACCAGGGCATTGTCCTGTTGAGGTGGAGGCGGATTTGGTTGGTGTTCCTCTTGACCAATGCTTCTTTCTCGGCGATTTCTATTTCTCCTTCGGCCATGGGAGTAGCTCCCGGCAATTGAGCTGATCTCATCTTGCATTTCTTGGGTGTTTGCCCTCTGTTGTGGTTCAGGACCTCTCGTCCTTTGATCTTCTTGGCCAAAGGCCATGCCGGAAGCATGTCCTGTCGTCTGTCGGCCTGCCGTAGTTAAGATGGATAAAGGAGGTTGTCCCACAGCCCTAAGGTCTGATGTAGCTTAAGTTAGGTGGAGGGGCTCAAACTAAACTTGGCGATCTTCTAGTAGTTGGCGAGCGTCCGGATAGATTCTTGGTTGAGAAGGACCGGTGCCATTGGGTGGTTGGATGAGCAGTCACCCTCCGGATGAGGTTGGGTTTGCCCTAGACTGCTGTTTCTTATGCATGTCCGAGGAAATTTGCTCAATGTCAAGTTGATCGACCAGGGTACGGTCGGTAACAATCTGGTCGGCTGCCCCTTGTCTCGCCCTTGATTGCACAGGGACAACCTTACAAGGGCAAGTGTGCTCCCGTATTGCTCAGACATGACCTGATTCTTGGCGTCCATCTTGGCGTTGTGAGCCCTGAGATCAGCCACTTCTCGTTGGAGGACATCCAACGTTTGTCTCAGCACATCAGGGATGTTGTCCCTTGAGCTCCTTTGTAGGAAAGAAGTGTTGTTTAGTTCTCCTTCATCTTGATCGTCCAACATGATGACCGGAGGGTGTTAGGACGACCTAGGTGATAAGTGAGTTCGTGGGAGGATGTTTCAGAATCCCCACAGATAGTGCCAAACTGTTAATGCCAAAAATGGACCAACTTAGAGTTGCCTCGCAGAGCTCGCTTGACTTGCAGGGAGGAGTTAAGAGCAAAGGAGGTGCCCTTTTTTAGGGGAGGTACCTTTGTATTTATAGTGGCATTGAATGTTGTAAGTGAAACATTTCGATGTGGGATAAATGTTCTTCATCCTGGAGCTGACACGTGTCCTGATGGTCCCGCGGTTGTGTTGACACGGTCGGCCGATGGACGGGTAGGCAGACCAGATCTAGTCGGCCTAGTGGCTTTTGGTGTCTTTTGTCTAAGGCTGCGTTGGTGGGATGCACATGATGCTATAGATTTGTATTGTTGTACTCTTGTTGAGCCGATGGCCAAGTATGGTTTTGGTGGGATTGATCGATCATGACTAGGTTGACCAAATTAGGTACAAACACCCCGGAACCACAAGATGAGACACCCGTGGACCCGAAGAGGTCCCAAATCTGCTAGGGTTGTTCAAACTTCAAACTAAAAGTATTAGCTGCAATGACACCGGGAAAATGATCAATAATACACCAACGGTAAATGCACATGATTGAGGATCACCAAGCCCCCACCCATAGGTCTGCCCATTCATGTATGTAGTCCATGCATCAATCACAAGTGGGAGGCTATGTAGTCCATGCATCAATCACAAGTGGGAGGCTATGTTACCCGACGAATTGTAAAAATACACGCGACGAATGGGTGACATGTTACCCGACGACATATAAAACTATTACCGACAAATCAGTTAAATGTTACCCGATAGATATTCAAACTATACCCGACAATTGAGTGACATGTTACCCGACGGCTGTGTAAAATGTTACCCGACGGTTGTTTATCATGTTACTCGACGTGTGTATATAACAGTGTCCGACGACTATATTTCACCTTACCCGACGGTGTTTCTTAACGTTACCCGACGGGTATATATGACTTTACCCGACGGTCTATAAACCTCCCCCGATGTATATTTAATAGATTACCCGACGGATAAGGAAGCCCTTACCCGACGGTCTTATGATGTTGACTTTATATTGCTCGACGATTCAACGGTTACAGAACGTTTCATCACGATCGTAAGGCTTGAAATCCTCAAAACATCAAGATTTTTGACGGGCGACATCTAGCCACGTAAAACCACAGAGTGAACGGTTAGATCGCTCAAATTCAATCGTTTGAATATCAATAGAACCAAAATTCAATAAATGTATTGAAGTTTCCTTCAAGAGTTTAACCTTCTTGAGCGATATGCTTGTTTTCCGATTTTCAAAAACTTAAAAATTGAAACTGACCGATCTAACCGTCCATATTTATGGTCGGTACCCATAGATCATCTGCGAGAAAAATTTCCCCAATTGGAAATCCCGGGATTAGGTAACGGTGTGCAACGATTCAACGGTTACACAAAGTTTCTTCACGATCGGACGTTTTGAAATCCCCAAAACATCACAATAACGATAGATGGGGTTTTAGGCATATAAAACCAAAATTTAAACGGTCCTGATGTTGCATATACTTTCGCCGGACTTGGTTTTCGGATTAATTCCAAAAACGGCATCAAGAAGGTCATGCCCGACGGATATTTCAACATGTCTGTCGGGTAACTTCAATTAATAGTCCAGTGTTTGAAAATTTCAATTTTCCACCTAATTTTTCGTGAAATCTCAAATTTGCCGCTTGGTGTTACCCGACGAATCATTAACATTTCCGTCGGGTAACCTCAAGATATCGTCCAGTTTTTTGAAAATTTCAATTTTTCGCCTAATTTTCCGCGAAATCTCAAATTTGCCACTTTGTTTTCCCTGACGAATGAGTTACAGTTGCCCGACGGGCCCGACCGACTTAATTTTCGCGGATTCTCAAGAGTCCCGCATTTTGTTACCCGAGGGAGTATAAAGGTATAACTCGAGGGATATTCGACAATCATCCTTACCCGACGGGTGAAATTGCTGTTACCCGACAGACGTCAGACCTAATATTCCGTATTTCGATGATGCTATTGCCCGACGGGGTGTTAAACGTTACCCGACGCGTTGATTTAATTGTTACCCGACGGGTTGTGAAACGTTACCCGGCGCATGAAACCTTTTTCTGATGCCCGACGGGTCATTAAAGTGTTAACCGACGGACGTATCCGTCGGGCAATACCAATCAGATACATAAATCAGACCGAGTCTTCTTCTTCATCCTTCTTCTTCATTTTCTGGATTTCTTTCTTCTTTGGTTCTTCTTCAGTTTTGCTTGAAGCGCCACTTGCATCTTCCTCTCCCTCACGCAGTCAAGGACGCCTTTTATTACACCTAGTTTTCCTATCGGCTCCGCTCTCCCAAACAGTCAAGGACACTGTTTTTATCCACGGAGGTTTGCCGTCACCGCTGCTCCCCTCACCGAGGTTTGCTGTCGCCGCCGCTCTCCTTGTTAATGTTAATGTTAATTTTGATATATTGTTTATTGTTAATTTGGATATATTGGTTTATTGGTTTATTGTTTATTGGTTTATATTGGTTTATATTGGATATATTGGTTTATTGTTAATTTTGATTTGAAAAACGAATTTATGAAATTGGATATTGTTATTGTTAATGATTATGTATATATTTATGTTTGGATATATATATTTGTTAAGGTATATATAATAGTTGAAGATTTGTTGAAATTTTGATGTTTGATATAATGTTGAAATTTATATAATGGTATGATTTTTTATATGGTATTTATGTGAAATGTATGAATTTTGGGTATTTGAATTTTAAAAACAATTATGGGAAATTTTGATATGGTTTAGTATAAGTGGATTTTGGAAATGTGTGTTTTATAAATTTTTAATTTGTGAATTTTTGGATTTGGATATTATTAGTATATGTTTGGATTAATATGTAAGTTTGATTTTGGTCCCGAAATTTGGATTTAGGAATTTAGGTATAATGTTGTGAATTTTGAGTTTAGTACGCTTGAATTAATTAGTTGTTTAAGTTTAATTTTCGTTTGTGTTGGATTTATTTTAAAAAATTAGAATTTGATGGTTTTAGTTTTTATATACCAATTTACTAATTATTACTAAAAAAAATTGATGCTTTATTTATTTATGTTTATTGGATTTATAAAATGTTGGTTAATTTTAAATGTGATTTTGTTTTTATTTTTTGAAATTAATATTTAATATTAAAAAATTTTGCTTTCTTTTTTATTTAATTAAAAGTATGTTCTTTAATTTTATATTAATTAATTTATATGTGTTATTGTAGATGTCGCATCGCACCTTAATCACATCCAGGACTCGCCCTTGCCCGGATCCTATTGATGATCATGAGCCGGAGGAGGCAGCCCCTAACACAATTGCCTCAACAGCGGCGTCGGTTCATGCACCCCTGTCAGTCTATCAGCGACCGGGTGTCTGATCGGCTCGTAGACAGCATAGCAAGAAACGGGGGGAACCCCGTACCGACCCCCGACCCTCACAGGACGACGTCGGAGGAGACGAAATGGGGCCTAATATCGGAGCACTCCATAAGGGTAAGTTTATTATTTTGTTTATTTAACCAATCGTTTTTATTTGCTACTCATTTTATTTATCAATGTTCATCGAACTTGCAGGTAGGTCAGTGAATGTGCGCGGGATCAACCGAGGTTTGACATCCCAGCGCATTTGTAGGACGACAAATGCAAAGATACTGGTGGTGTCCGCGCCACACCTCCGGTCCGCGCCGATCAAAATTCACAGCCTCCGAGTTCATGACATTGGTGCGAAGAATCGCACCAAGTCACTAATGATAGGGGAGACTTTCCGAACCCAAACCGCAGAGGAGATCTCGCGTTGTTGGGGAGAGTTATCGGTATGTTTTTTTCCCATTTTTAACATTAATTTCATATTTTTTAATTATTTTTTTAAATTTAATATTTGATTGCATATCAATTTTGTGTTCGACTTGGAGAACGTCGAGCTCAGTAGGTACCTGTCCCAACACTGGCAATTACGGTACGCCGACTGGAAGTACGAGCTCAACAAGTACTTATTGACTTGGCCTTCTCTGGAGGAAGCTCGGGCAAATCCTCCGGAGGAGTTTGACGGGCCGAAACTGCCAGGGTGGTTGTGGTTGTGCGACCATTTCATGTCACCCACTTATTTGGTACGTATTATCTATCTAATTAATTAAATTATTTAATTTTTATGTTATTTTCCATTTTCAAATCTAATTTTTGGTTTTACGAATGAACAGCGGAAATCGATTGCCAACACATCAAACCGGGGGGCAAAGAAATTCAACCACCACAGGGGGGTCATGATCCTTATCGGCTCGGCAGGAGGATCGGCGCATCGCCAGGATGATGTTCCTAGAGGTGGATGCCTGGGGGCAGGTGTATGCTGGACGGGAAGATGAAGAGGCTGATCGAATTCACGTAAGTTTATTTCCTTCTGATTAAACATTTTTTCTTAATTTCATAATTATTTTTCTAATTAATATTTATTCGAATTTGTAGGATGCGATGGTGCAAGACGTCCAACAGACACAAGCTGAGCTCACCCAACATCATCCAGATGTGCCTTTGCATCAACAGCTCCCTAATGTCGACATGTCGATCGCTATTCTGGAGCGACAACTAGGGAGGCGCCCAGGGAGGGTCGTTCGGGGAGCGGGCTACGGGATTGTGCGGGATGTCTCGACTCAATCGTCGTCTTCATCTCGGGTAGGCTCCCAGGAGACGTCGGATCGTATGAGAAATCTCGAGGTCGAAAATGCTATGATCAAAGCCCAATACGCGGAGATTCAAGCCCAAAACCAACATATCAAGAGCGCCCTTGACAACATCCTTCAACGTTTGGGTGATCGTGGATTGGATGATATTTTCTCACCGCCCAACCAACCGCCCTCTCAGGATCCCGGCTATTTTGACAACTCCACTAATTCTTAGAGTATATATAAAGTATTTTTATACTCTTAATGATGTCAAAAAATTACATTATATTTTTTAATATTAATTTTATTTTATTTTTATTCTTTATATTAAAATTTTTAATTAAATTTTTTATTGTTTATTATTTAATTTAATATTTTATTTTCAATATAAAGAGGAGGTTGCCCCACGAATTCTGTACATGTTACCCGACGAATTGTAAAAATACACGCGACGAATGGGTGACATGTTACCCGACGACATATAAAACTATTACCGACAAATCAGTTAAATGTTACCCGACATATATTCAAACTATACCCGACAATTGAGTGACATGTTACCCGACGGCTGTGTAAAACGTTACCCGACGGTTGTTTATCATGTTACTCGACGTGTGTATATAACAGTGTCCGACGACTATATTTCACCTTACCCGACGGTGTTTCTTAACGTTACCCGACGGGTATATATGACTTTACCCGACGGTCTATAAACCTCCCCCGATGTATATTTAATAGATTACCCGACGGATAAGGAAGCCCTTACCCGACGGTCTTATGATGTTGACTTTATATTGCTCGACGAAGATGTCAGCGACGAACTTTACCGCCGGGCATTAGTTAATTGCTCGACGAGGACACTGTGCTCGTCGAGTAAACTCAAAGCCCGACAGCGGTAGCCTGACGCCTATTGCCCGACAGAGATTCGCCGTTGTATATGTTACTCGACGGATGATTTACGTGGCTCGACGAACTGTTTTCGCCAGGCAACTTCTAATTTCTTGTAGTGGTGGGATGCACCTGATGTTGTGGATTTGTATTGTTGTACTCTTGTTGAGCCGATGGCCAAATATGGTTTTGGCGGGACAGATCGGCCATGACCAGGTTGACCAAATTAGGTACGAACACCCTGAACCACAAGATGAGACACCCGTGGACCCGAAGAGGTCCCAAATCAGCTAGGGTTGTTCAAACTTCAAACTAAAAGTATTAGCTGCAATGACACCGGAAAAATGATCAATAATACACCAACGGTAAATGCACATGATTGAGGATCCCCAAGCCCCCGCCCATCGGTCTGCCCATTCATGTATATAGTCCATGCATCAATCACAAGTAGGAGGCTATGTAGTCCATGCATCAGTATACGTGGCTCCACATCTAATCCAATCCACTGCAGCCGTACGTTTAGGATGTGGTTGGCTGCCCCGTTATTATTTCTGCAAGACCGCAATAATTAAGCTGCAATATATACTTGAAGCTACCAATCTCATCGATCAGAATTAACTAATATATAACAAATATGCGAGGTTTGGGCACAGAGAAGTCCGGTGGAGATTTTTGGTGGAGGAAATGGAGTGCACGAGACCTAGGTACCTTTGTCGTGTTTGCAGGTATCCATGGGCTTTGTCTATTGGCGCCTTTTTATGTTAACTCGGCTGCAATCACGGTAGCCATCGCTTTGTTTTTCGTGACGGGTTTAGGGTTGACTATATCTTACCATAGAAATCTTTCCCACCAAAGTTTCAAGCTTCCTAAATGGCTCGAGTATTCCTTTGCCTATTGTGGCCTTCTCTCGCTTCAGGTATATAAGAATATATCTAGTTTATCGGTCTCTTTCTTAGAGATATGACGCTCATGAAATTTGTTCGACGTACTGGCTGCTGATATGTAGGGTTGTGTTTTTTGTTTTCAGGGCAGTCCGATTGAGTGGGTGAGTACACATCGGCATCACCATCAGCATCAGATAACTGATACAGAGAAGGACCCTCACAGCCCTGTCAATGGATTTTGGTATAGTCACATGGGTTGGATTCTTGATAGTCGTCGTCGCTTTGAACAAGTAAACAATTAACACACACACGATATATTATCCCTCAATTCCCTAGCTATATTTATAGACGTACTCAAGCGCTAACCAGTTAACTTATTACGGCTTACTCTACAAACTAAGATCACATTTTAATCAAATGTGATAACGAAAAATTTGTAGTTTGGCGGACTACAAAACGTGGAAGATTTGATGAAGCAGCCATTCTATACGTTTCTTGATAATACTTCATCGCTTCACTCAGTTGTTCTTGGCGGTATACTATACGCTGTGGGGGGGCTTCCTTTCGTGGTTTGGGGAATGGTGAGATCTGATCAATGAATTTGGTTTCAGCAAACTAGCTTTTATATATATATTTGTGGTTAATTCTAAATACCGAGTTTTACTTGTGGATCTAAACGTGTCCTAAATTATTGAAATATCTTATGACGATTTTAATAGGGAGTGAGGACAGTAGCTACTTTGCACAGCACTTTGCTAGTAAATTCAGTTGGCCACACGTGGGGAAAGCAAGCATGGGATACCGGTGACATGTCCCGAAACAACTGGTAAATTCTACCGACTATATATCATCCACATCCGGCCAGTCTCCGGCCGCCTTGCTTTTTTTCAAGTTCTACGAATTTTGACATTAATTAATGTAATCTAATACTGTAGGCTGTTGGCATTGATGTCGCTGGGAGAAGGGTGGCACAATAACCACCACGCTTTTGAATTCTCAGCTCGACAAGGGTTGGAATGGTGGCAAATTGATCTTACTTGGTACATAATAGGATTGCTTGAAGCTGTGGGATTGGCAACAGAAGTGAAGGTCCCAACTCAACTTCAGAAAGCAACCAAAAGCTTCAAAAATCAGTAGAATCATAGTGACTACTATTTATTATGCTTTTATATATTATGCTTAATTTGGAAAGTTCAAAACTAAATAAATGCAAACACTATGCACTGTCGGTGTAATAGCTAGTGGATGGTACGTGTCCTTCTCGATTAGCAGTACATATACGTTTGTTGCATTCACTTCGGTAACAGTTTTTTTATGTGTAGTTTTTATGTTTGAAACAATCATTCCAAGCTTAAATGTTTCCAACTAGTAAGTTGTACTCCTTCAATAAAAATGAAGTGTTTCTTTCAATTTCGTTGTTTTGTTTAATTATGTTTTAAATAGTTTAACTTCCTTGAGAGAGTTATTAGTGAAATGTGTGATAATTAAATTTTATAGATTTTTCACCCATATTTATTAAGTTTAATGATTCCTCGGGCAAACTTTAGTCGACGCCAAATATTGCCCGACGACCAATATTCGTCGTTAGAGCGAATCTTGCAAGACAGATAGAACATATCATCGGGCTCAACCTTCCTATTTTACGCGCCAACAACTTTTTATTCCCGCCAACACCTTACCCGGTGAGCCTTCGTTTTCGTCGGGAAAAATGTATTTAGGCGGCGAAAACTACGTTGTCGGGCAACCTCGAATTTCTTATAGTGATGTAACATCTCATGAACAAATTGAATATGACGTTCAAATTTTAATTTATTAAGCACTTCTCGGTGCTCCATGTATACCTAAAAATTCCTCATGTTGTTCTAATTTTTTCTTTATTTAAAAAGGTTTTAATTTTTATTTTTTAAGAAGACCCTTATTATTTCCCTTTAACATATTTTAGCACACTTGATAAATTATTAGAACTACAAAATTTAAATGAATTCTGAATCTACTACACCCTCTATTTGACAATTCATGGTCAAGTCTTTGTTATGAACATAAAGGTTTCGGTCCTCTGATTTTGACTTTTTCCACAAAATGGGTTAATTAAAAACCGGAATGGCTATAATACCATACCTCATTTAGTGCGCTATGCTTTATTTTCTTTTCCTTTCTCTTTCTTTCACTTCTTTCTTGTTCTCTTTTGGTTTTTAGCTATCATGCAAAGTGCATGATTATACAACTCCAAGAAACATACTATTGCATAATTGTACATGTCTCTTTGATTTTTCAAAGGGCAAGATCTTCAATTCCATGTAGTGTTTATCCTTGTTTAGGGTCCACTACACTTCCATCATGTTGTTAAGATTTGCATATTCTATCCAATATTCATTATCTGAATCGAAATAGAAATTACTAGAGTTATTTTTCTTCTTTCTTCCCATTCTTCAAACTCAACTTCTAGGTCCATATGAAGGTCAAGTTCACTTCTTCTTTTAGCTATCTTTAACAACAAGGCTTCCGCTTCTTTTTTCTAGTTTTCCTAAAAATAATTATGCTTTCAATCCATTGTTACTGGATATATTTGAAGTGCAATTTGCTTTGTTCCAGGCAATGGTTCTTCTAGAACGCGTCCATATTAATGGTTTCTGTTAAAAGCCAAATTTAGTATGGTTGATAAAACGTTATCTTATTCTCTCCATTTCTCCATTCCAAAGTACTTGATATGGAGAAGGAATATTTATCCATCTAAGGCTACGTTTGGTACGCCGTATAAGGAACCGGATAGGATAATATTGTATGAAACCGGTGTTTGGTATCACTCGTATTAATTAACCACCAGATAAGTTAACACGGCTGAGTAACTTTATACGGTCTACACCCGCTAAAACAATACCCTCGAAATTGGTCTCATTAAATAGTCGGATGATAAGCAATCTTGAAGAAAAAAAATATTAATAATAATAAAATAATAATAATTCATTAATAATTAATTAAAATTAAATAATATTATTAATAATAATATCAATAATTAATTAAAATTAAATAATATTAATAATAATAATAATATCAATAATTAATTAAAATTAAATTTAAAAAAATAATAAATAATAATAATAATACAAAATTAATATTTATAATATATAGATATTTCTTATCAACTAGTATAATATAATCTTGTCAGTATAATAAAGTCAGTATTTTAATCCGATATAGTACCAAATGCCCGACTAAATTGTCAGTCTATCGGTTGGACAGATTAGTCTATCGGACTGAAAGAGTCAGTACAATACGGCATAACAAACGAGGCCTAAAAGTTTTCACAACGACATCTGCCAATCTTATGGGGCCTAGATCCTCCTCCTTTAGACTAGGATTCATATAGCCCAACCATGTTCATAGCGTCCATCTTGGCGTTGTGAGTCCTAAGCTTAGCCACTTCTCGTTGGAGGTCGTCCAACGTCTGTCTCAACATATCAAGGATGTTGTCCCTTGAGCTCCTTTGTAGGAAATGAGTGTATTTTAGTTCTCATTCATCTTGATCGTCCAATATGATGCCCAGAGGGTGTTGGGATGACCTAGGTGATAAGTGAGTTCGTGGGAGGTTGTTTCAGAATTCCCACAGACAACACCATACTTTTAATGCCAAAAATGGACCAACTTAGAGTTGGCTTGCTCGCTTGACTCGCTCTCCTCGGAGATAGGAAGACCTGCAAGGAGAAGGTAAGAGCAATGGAGCACCAACAACTTGTTCTTCCCACCAACACCTTACCCGGCGAGCCTTCGTTCGACTGATGCAATATGATAGCCTTCGTTCGACTGATGCAATATGATATGCTAGTCGAGAGATAGGCCGACTGATGCAATATGATAGACGTAGGTTATACCGGCTAATGATATGATATGCTAGTCAAGAGATAGGCCGACAGATGTGATAGCATAGTACAGAGAGTTGTGATACAGTACTAGCACACCCCAAGGGATACCCTGGTGGCTAGTGGATGTGTCGGGAACAGTGGATTTGAGATATTATGTGTCTAGGTTGAATTAAATGATTTTGAATTCCTTTGAGGATGATTTTCAACCCAGATTGTGGATCACAATGTGTTTTCCTTATATGGATTTTGTGTGAGTCCTACTGAGTGGTTTTAAAGAGAAAAGGAAATGCTGGTGATTTAAAGATGATGTTTTATAACATGAACTATTTATGTGATGCATGCATAGTTTTATAAATGGAGGGGGAAAAAGGTAATATTCCTTGGAAAATGATTTATAAATGATTATTTTTGTCCACTCACAACTTTTGTGTTTAAACCCCCTTCAGGCAGTAGAGTTGACGCGGACATTATCTCGAGGCAGAGGCATTAGCACTCTCGGCTGCGCTGTGTAGTTGTACTTGAGTAGGATATCTAATTTGTATCTTGATCCTACTTAGACACTCTGATATTATGTTGTATTTGGTTGGTAATTACTTACGGGAATTTTAAGTGCTTAAATCCCTTGTTTGACAAGTGAAAGTATTTATTATTATTTTAATTTCTAAGGATTGAAGGGTATTTGGGAACCTTTCCTTAGGTTGTTAGACGGGATCAGGGTTCTTCCCGGGTTTCGAGGGGAAATTCGGGACGGGTCCTGACAATTAGTATCAGAGCACTAGGTTAAATTCCTGTAGACCATACATCTAGTGTACAGGTGAAATTTTGGTATTAATGGTTTACAACTTCTTTTCAGCGTATAATGCCTCCGAGACGAGAGTTCCGTCAACGGTCGGGGAATGGTGGAGATGACCATGAACCTGCAGTGGAGCGTGATTTGAGGCAGACACTGGAACAGCTGGGTCAGACTTTAGCTTCTGTACTCCAGGATAGAGCTTCTCATGAAGTCTCTGATATCGAGAGAGCCCAGAGACTGGGGGCGACGATATTTATTGCCGACTCTAGCCCAGATGAGGCTGAGGAGTGGATTACTTGCATGGAGCGGGTGTTTTTGATTATGAGGTGTCCTATAGAGGAGAGAGTTCTGTTGGCTACATTTTTACTAGGTGGTTCTGCTTACCACTGGTGGCACTCATTGGAGGTGTCAGGCTGGAATGTCCATACGCTTACTTGGCAGACTTTCCGGGAATGCTTCTTGGAGCAATTTTACCCTTGCTCACTCCGGAATGTTAAGGAGGCCGAGTTCTTGCATTTACAGCAAGGAGACATGACGGTGGCCCAGTATGAACAGAGATTCATAGCGCTGAGTCGCTTTGCACCGACTTTGGTGGCGGCCGAGTTAGACAAGTGCCACAGATTTGAAAGTGGACTGAGGAGTGAGATTTAATCAGCAGTTACGTCTATGGACCACACTTCCTTGAGGACTTTGGCTGATGCTGCAGCTCGAGTAGAGTTGAGTTTAGGTTTCCCAATTCCACAGCAGTACAATGGGTACAGGAGACGTCGAGATCACTGGACTGCCGGAACCTCTAGCCAGGGACCATCAAAAAGAGGTAGTCATAGTTCTGGATCTTCTGGGAGATCTAGTACAGGCAGTGGCGGAGCTGGTCAGACACGACAATCTTATGCACAGCCTAGGGGTGCGTCAGTGCAGTTCAACAGAAGACAGGGTGGTAGATCTAGTGGCTTCAGTGATTTCGGTTGTTATTTATGTGGGGAGACTGGTCACATCAAGAGATTCTGTCCACAACGTCGTCCGGGCAGTAGTTCCTTTGGTCGTGGTACGACTGATCCTAGCCCGAGTACAGGACAGATGCTTGATACTGCAGCTGGGAGGCAGACCTATTTCAGTGGGGCTGGTAGAGCTAGTGGAACCAGCAGTGCTAGAGGCAGGTATGGGGATCGTGGTCGATCTTCTGGTACACCAGCTCGAGTTTTTGCCATGACGCAACAGGAGGCTCGAGTAGCACCGGAGGTGGTCACGGGTACGTTATCTATTTTCAATCGCAATGCTTGTATTTTATTAGATCCGGGAGCAACTCATTCTTTTATTTCTCGGGGTTTTGCACTGTTTGGGGATAGAGAATTGTCTGCGATTGGTTGGGACATGGGTATTAGTACTCCTACCGGGGATATGTTAGTGGCGAACCTCGTGATTCGCAGTTGTCCGGTGATGGTTGAAGGCCATGGTTTGGAGGCAGATTTAATTCCCTTAGATATTTTTGAGTTTGATGTGATACTGGGGATGGATTTGTTGTCCATGCACCATGCCTCCATAGACTGTTACGACAAGACAGTAGTTTTTCGGAGTCCAGGATTACCAGAACTTACATTTCGGGGAGATCGTAGGGTATTACCCTATGGAGTGATATCAGCGTTGACCGCTGAGAGATTTTTGAGAAAAAGGTTGTGAAGGTTACTTGGCTCAAGTGTTTGATTCTCGGGATACTCCGATGAGAGTGGAGGATATTCCTGTGGTGAGTGAGTTCTCTGATGTGTTTCCAGATGATCTTCCAGGATTACCACCACACCGGGAAATTGAGTTCACTATCGAGCTTTTGCCAGGTACTCAACCTATTTCACAGGCACCGTACAGAATGGCACCGGCAGAATTGCGAGAGTTAAAGACTCAGTTGCAGGACTTGGTGAATATGGGATTTATTCGCCCAAGTGTTTCACCATGGGGTGCGCCGGTATTATTTGTGAGGAAAAATGATGGTAGTCTGAGATTGTGTATCGACTACCGGCAGTTAAATAGAGTGACGGTACGAAATAAGTATCCTCTGCCAAGGATTGACGATTTATTTGATCAACTGAAAGGGGCAAAGTATTTTTCGAAAATTGACCTTCGATCCGGGTACCATCAGTTGAGGATTCGGGAAGAGGATGTTCAGAAAACAGCTTTCAGGACTCAGTATGGTCATTATGAGTTCCTGGTGATGCCTTTCGGGTTGACTAATGCCCCGGCAGCGTTTATGGATTTGATGAACAGAGTGTTCCAAAAGTATTTGGATCGATTTGTAATTGTGTTCATCGACGATATCTTGGTGTATTCGAGGAGTGCCAAGGCATATGAGAAGCACTTAAGGTTGGTGTTGAATATGCTTAGGAAAAAGCATTTGTTTGCCAAGTTCAGTAAAAAGCATCTTGGGTCATGTGATTTCGGCTGAAGGTATCAGCGTAGATCTCCAAAAAGTGGAGGCAGTGGCAAACTGGGAACAACCGAGGACAGTGACAGAAGTGAGGAGTTTTCTGGGTTTGGCAGGATATTATCGGCGGTTCGTAGAAGGATTTTCTACGATAGCAGGTCCATTGACTCGGTTGACTAAGAAAGGAGTCAAGTTTGACTGGTATGCTGATTGTGAGCAGAGCTTTCAGGAGCTAAAGAGAAGGTTGACTTCTACTCCAGTATTAACCCTTCCAGATGGTAACGGGGGATTTGAGGTATATAGTGATGCATCATTGCGGGGTATTGGCTGTGTGCTGATGCAGCATGGGAAAGTGATAGCGTATGCTTCCAGACAACTTAAACCCCATGAGATGAATTACCCCACACATGATTTGGAGTTGGCTGCAGTAGTGCATGCACTGAAAATATGGAGACATTATTTGTACGGGGAGACGTGTCGGATCTTCACCGACCATCAGAGTTTAAAGTACTTGTTCACCCAGAAGGACCTGAATTTGAGGCAGAGAAGGTGGCTTAAGCTGATAAAGGATTATGATTGTACTATTGAGTACCACCCAGGAAAAGCCAATGTTGTGGCAGATGCCTTGAGCAGGAAGTCTATGGGTTCTTTGGCCCATTTGCATACAGTCTACTTACCGTTGCTGGTAGAGTTCCGTAGAGCAGGGATTGTACTGGACATGGATAGCCAGGGGGCTTTGTTGGCTAGTTTCCATGTGAGGCCTGTTCTGATTGATCGGATTATTGAGGCTCAACTCCAGGATCCTACATTGTGCATTATCAGGATAGAGTTGGAAGCTGGAAACCGGCAGGACTATGCGGTTAGGGATGATGGAGCATTGGTTAAGGATGGACGGTTGTGCGTACCGAATGAGCTGGAGCTAAAGAGGGAAATTCTTGATGAGGCTCATAGTTCGGCTTACGCTATGCATCCAGGAGGTACCAAGATGTATCATACCCTAAGGAAACACTATTGGTGGACTGGAATGAAAAGGGAAATTGCTGAGTTTGTGAGTAGATGTTTGACATGTCAGCAAGTGAAAGCGGAGAGGCAGAAACCTTATGGGACACTACAACCATTACCTATCCCAGAATGGAAGTGGGATCACATTACGATGGACTTTGTGTATAAACTTCCAAGGACACGGAAGGGACATGATGGGATATGGGTAATTGTTGATAGACTTACGAAGTCTGCACATTTCTTGCCAGTGCGAGAAGATTTTCGGATGAGTCGGTATGCCAAATTATTCGTGGATGAGATTATACGGCTGCATGGGACTCCAGAGTCTATTGTTTCGGACAGAGATCCTAGATTTACCTCCAGGTTTTGGCAGAGTTTGCAGAAAGTTTTTGGCACGACATTGCATTTCAGTACAGCCTTTCATCCTCAGACGAATGGTCAGTCTGAGAGAACAATCCAGGTTTTGGAGGATATGATGAGGGCTTACTACAGTTTAAAGGGAACTGGAATTCACACTTGTCTCTGATGGAATTTGCATATAATAACAGTTACCAGTCGAGTATTGGGATGTCACCTTTCGAGGCACTGTATGGGAGGCAGTGCAGAACACCTTTGTGTTGAAGTGAAATAGGTGAAAGAAGACTGTTAACACCCGAGTTGGTGGATTTGACTGAGGAAAAGATTAGAATCATCAGAGAAAGGTTGAAAACAGCCCAGGATCACCAGAAGAGCTATGCAGACCATCGAACCAAAGACCTTGAGTTTGAGGTAGGTGATTGGGTGTTCTTGAAACTATCTCCATGGAAAGGAGTGGTACGTTTTGGTAGACGAGGAAAACTAAGTCCTCGTTACATTGGTCCGTATGAGATTTTGGAGAGGATAGGACCAGTGGCATATCGTATTTCTTTACCCTCGGAATTATCCAGAGTTCATGATGTCTTTCATGTGTCTTTGCTGCGGAAATATCAGTTTGATGAGTCTCATGTGTTGGAAGAGCAACCACTTGAGCTGAAAGATGATTTGACGTTTGAGGAGCAACCGATGCAAATTCTGGATTGGAAGGAAAAGGTGCTTCGCAGAAAAACTATTTCTCTAGTTAAAGTGTTATGGAGGAATCATAACGTGGAGGAAGACACGTGGGAAACTGAGGAACTAATGCGGGCACAGTATCCTCATTTATTTCATGGTTAGGAATGAATTTTGAGGACGAAATTTCTTAAGGAGGGTAGATTGTAACAACCCGGAATTTTAATTCCTGGGTTTATGCAATTATTTTTGTAAAATGACGATTTTACCCTTGGTTGGTAAAGGGCTTGGAAATCAAGTTTTGTTTCGAGACACTTTTGGTGGTGTTTTGGATACCGTTGCGTAGGTCTCGAACTCACGACTTCGTAGACATGTGGCACGCAGGAAACGGAGTTCGTGGACGGAAGTTATGGGTCTAGATGTGCAAGGGCATTTTGGTAATTTTCCATGGAGGGGAGATATTTTGTTACCCAAATCAGATTAATCTGATTTATTTCATCCTCATCTTCATTTCATCTTCATCTCCTTCTTTCTCTCTGGGACAGACAAACACAAAACCACTTCGAACACCAACCCGTGCGAAACTTACCCGAAGAGAAACCAAAAGTCAACGTTGGATTCAAGGCTTTAACTTCCCATTTGGATCAACTAATCGTGTTCTACTCCTTCCCACGATCACAACCGTACCAACCATCGAAGGAGAGGACCACGGTGGAAGCCGAACCGAGTAAAGGAAGTTTCGGATCTTTGGATCGATTTTCCAGCTTACACAGGTACGTGTTTGATGTTTTGAGGTTATATTTGGATTCCTGGGTTTGAGTACATAGATTTAGATGTAAAATTTGTGTAAAACGGTTGAGTTTTGAGGAAGTTGTAAAGCTTGGAGTTTCGGTCGGAAATGGAGGATTCCGGCGGAACGAGACGGCGGCGGAGGTAGCGGTCCAGTCATCTTCTTCGGCCAGCCTCCGGCGACGGCGACGACAGTCCGGTCGTCTTCTCCGGCGAGTCACCGGTGACCGGTCAGGTCAAGTTGGATCGGGTCAGGTTGAGCTGGACCGGGTTGGACCGGTCCAGGCGCGTGAACACTGTAGCAGGCACGTGGCCGGCGCGTGAGGGCGCGTGGGCGCGTGTGCCGACCTTCCGGCGGCGCGTTGCGGCGCGTGGGGCCGAGACTGACTTCACGGCGGCGCGTGGTAACTAATTTTCGACGTTCTGAATCTGTTGGTACAGGTTTCAGGTTGATCGGACATCGTTTAGAGGTCGTTTTGAGTGTCCGAAGCTGCTGTGTCTTCTAGAAACAACAAGGGTAGACTTCCCGAGATTAGGAAGTTGTTATATAAGAGTCTTATTACTAGCCAGTAATCCTGATTGTTGTTTTTGATAGGCGATATTGTTCCGGGAACCTCAGAGGAACGAGCGAGAAGGGATTGAGCTAGCTTGAACAGGTTTGTGAGTGGACTTTGTTTTATAAACTGAAATGCATGCATCAAAATATCTTTGTTAAATACGGTTATGTATTGTGGCCTTGAATTTCTGAATGTTAGAAATGATTACTAGACACATGTTTTCCACTATTTCAGTTAAAGTATGATTTGAGAAATATCATGGTTTTGGAATTCGATTTTGATAACGTTTGACGTGGAAATTATTGAGTCAATGATTTGGGTTTTGACCCTGTTGTATGAGTTTATCGGATTTGGTCATATTTGAGGGAGGCTAGGACTCGGGATGAGGATCCGTTATTAGCGGTGAACCCGATGAACCTCCAAGATAAACATTGATTTGTGGGAGGCTAGGACTCGGGATGAGGATCCGTTATTAGCGGTGAACCCGATGAACCTCCAAGATAAACATTGATTTGTGGGAGGCTAGGACTCGGGATGAGGATCCGTTATTAGCGGTGAACCCAATGAACCTCCAAGATAAACATTGATTTGTGGGAGGCTAGGACTCGGGATGAGGATCCGTTATTAGCGGTGAACCCGATGAACCTCCAAGATAAACATTGATTTGTGGGAGGCCAGGACTCGGGATGAGGATCCGTTATTAGCGGTGAACCCGGTGAACCTCCAATATAATGATATGCTATGCTAGTCGAGAGATAGGCCGACTGATGCAATATGATAGCCGTAGGTTATACCGGCTAATGATATGATATGCTAGTCGAGAGATAGGCCGACTGATGTGATAGCATTGTACAGATAGTTGTGATACAGTACTAGCACACCCCAAGGGATACCCTGGTGGCTAGTGGATGTGTCGGGAACAGTGGATTTGAGATATTATGTGTCTAGGTTGAATTAAATGATTTTAAATTCCTTTGAGGATGATTTTCAACCCAGATTGTGGATCACAATGTGTTTTCCTTATATGGATTTTGTGTGAGTCCTACTGAGTGGTTTTAAAGAGAAAAGGAAATGCCGGTGATTTAAAGATGATGTTTTATAACATGAACTATTTATGTGATGCATGCATAGTTTTATAAATGGAGGGGGAAAAAGGTAATATTCCTTGGAAAATGATTTATAAATGATTATTTTTGTCCACTCACAACTTTTGTGTTTAAACCCCCTTCATGCAGTAGAGTTGACGCGGACATTATCTCGAGGCAGAGGCATTAGCACTCTCGGCTGCGCTGTGTAGTTGTACTTGAGTAGGATATCTAATTTGTATCTTGATCCTACTTAGACGCTCTGATATTATGTTGTATTTGGTTGGTAATTACTTACGGGAATTTTAAGTGCTTAAATCCCTTGTCTGACAAGTGAAAGTATTTATTATTATTTTAATTTCTAAGGATTGAAGGGTATTTGGGAACCTTTCCTTAGGTTGTCAGACGGGATCAGGGTTCTTCCTGGGTTTCGAGGGGAAATTCGGGACGGGTCCTGACATGTTGTAGATTTGTATTGTTGTACTCTTGTTGAGTCGATGGCCAAGTATAGTTTTGGCGGGACATATCGGCCATGACCAAGTTGACCAAATTAGATACGAACACCCTGAACCACAAGATGAGACACCCGTGGACCCGAAGAGGCCCCGAATCTGCTAGGGTTGTTTAAACTTCAAACTAGAAGTATTAGCTGCAATGACACCGAAAAAATGATCAATAATACACCTAACAGTAAATGCACATGATTGAGGATCCCCAAGCCCCCACCCATAGGTCTGCCCATTCATGTATGTAGTCCATGCATCAATGAATTCTGAACATATTTTAGCACACTTGATAAATTATTAGAACTACAAAATTTAAATGAATTCTGAATCTATTACACCCTCTATTTGACAATTCATGGTCAAGTCTTCGTTATGGACATAAAGGTTTCGGTCCACTGATTTTCACTTTTTCCACAAAATGGGTTAATTAAAAACCGGAATGGCTATAATACGGTACCTCATTTAATGCGCTATGCTTTATTTTCTTTTCCTTTCTTTTCCTTTCTCTTTCTTTCACTTATTTCTTGTTCTCTTTTGGTTTTTAGCTATTATGCAAAGTGCATGATTATACAACTCCAAGAAATATACTATTGCATAATTGTACATGTCTCTTTGATTTTTCAAAGGGCAAGATCTTCAATTCCATGCCCATTCATGTATTTGAAGTGCAATTTACTTTGTTCCACGCAATGGTTCTTCTAGAATGTGTCCATACCAATGGTTTCTGTTAAAAGCCAAATTTAGTATGGTTGATAAAACGTTATCTTATTCTCTCCATTTCTCCATTCCAAAGTACTTAATATGGAGAAGGTGGAATATTTATATATCCATCTAAGGCTACGTTTGGTACGCCGTATAAGGAACCGGATAGGATAATATAGTATGAAACCGGTGTTTGGTACCACTCGTATTAATTAGTCACCGGATAAGTTAATACGGTTGATTAGATTTATACGGTCTACACCCGCTAAAACAATATCCTCGAAATTGGCCGTATTAAATAGTCGGATGACATGCAATCTTGAAAAAAAAAATAATAATAATAATAATAAATAGTGATTATAATAAAATAATAATTAATAATTAATTACAATTAAATAATATTAATAATAATAATATCAATAAATAATTAAAATTAAATAATAATAATAATAATAATATCAATAATTAATTAAAATTAAATTAAAATAAATAATAAATAATAATAATAATACAAAATTAATATTTATAATATATAGATAGTTCTTATCAACTAGCTAGTATAATATAATCTGACCATATAATGTAGTCGGTATTTTAATCCGATAGAGTACCAAACGTCCGACTAAATAGTCAGTCTATCCGATGGACAGATTAATCTATATGACTGAAATAGTCAGTACAAAACGGCATACCAAATGAGGCCTAAAAGTTTTCACAATGATATATGCAAGTCTTATGGGGCCTAGATCCTCCTCCTCCTTTATACTAGGCTTCATATAGCCCAAGCCTGATTCTTAGCGTCCATCTTGGCGTTGTGAGTCCTAAGCTTAGCCACTTCTCGTTGGTGCACTACAACAAAATCTCAGTAGCCCGACTATATTTTGCCCGACGGATATTTACAGTCGCCGGGTAACAAGTTGGCAGGAAGAAAAAACCGTTAGCGCGCAAAATTGGACATTGTTACCCGACGATGTGAACTACCCGTCGGGTAACAATGTCAACAACGACGACCAATCGCCGTCGGGTAATAGTAGACGTTGACTCTTTATTGCCCGACGAATCATTTAATATTACCCTGCGAATACTTTTCGTCGGGCAACTGTCTAAACACTCTTATCCTGTCTGACAGCTCTTTTATCTCAAATTTTAAATATAGAAATACCCTTTATCCTTAAATAATTTTTTTTTTCTTTTTTGTAAACCTTACAGGGTTCCCGACCGAACCTCTGTACTTACTGACCATTCCTACCTGTCAGACGCAGGATAATATACAGGTCAAAGCCAAGACCTCGAAATAGTGGTAAACATATGTCTAGTAATCATTTCTAAAATCCAGAAATTCAATGCCACAATATATAACAGTATTTAAACAAAGATATTCTGATGCATGCATTTCAGTTTATAAAACAAAAGTCCACTCACATACATCATCCAACCCTTAATTCATGGACGCTCTAGCCCAAAGAACACATGCACAATAATGACCCAACTACCTTGACTTCCGAGCTCAAAACCCGCTAATACGGTCAACTATTGCTGCTGGGATTGCCCAAAATGACCTCTAAACGACGTCCGATCAACCTGAAACCTGTACCAACAGATTTGGAACGTCGAAAACTAGTTACCATGCGTCGTCGTGACCTCAGACTCGGCCCCACGCGCCGCCGGAAGGTCGGCACACGCGCCCACGCGCCCTCACGCGCCGGTCACGCGCCTGCTACAGTGTTCACACGCCTAGACCGGTCCAACCCGGTCCGACTCAACCTGACCCGATCCAACTCGACCCGACCGGTTCACTCAACCCGATCGGTTCAACTCGACCCGATCGGTTCACTCAACCTGATCGGTTCAACTCGACCCGACCGGTCATCGGTGACTCGCCGAAGAAGACGACCAGACTGCCGTGGCCGTCGCCGGAGGCTGGCCGGAGAAGATGACCGGACCACCACCTCTGCCGCCGTCTGGTTCGCCGGAATCCCATTTCCGGCCGAAACTCCAAGCTTTACAACTTCCTCAAAACTCAACCATTTTACACAAATTTTACGTCTAAATTTATCTACTCAAACCCAGGAATCCAAATATGACCTTAAAACATCAAACACATACCTGTGTAAGCCGGAAAATCGATCGGAAGATCCGAAACTTCCTATACTCGATTCGGCTTCCACCGTGGTCCTCTCCTTCGATGGTTGGTACGGTTGTGATCGTGGGAAGGAGTAGAATACGATTAGTTGATCAAAACTGGAAGTTGGAGCCTTGAATCCAAAGTTGACTTTATGGTTTTTCTTCGAGTGTTTTCGCACGGTTTCGGGTTCGATGTGGGTGTTTTTGTTTTCCGAGAGAGAGATGAGTGATAATCCCATGAAGATGAAAAATGATTGGGTTAAAATATCTTCTCCCAAATCAAAATTACCAAACTACCCTTGCACATCTATACCCATAAGTTCCGTACACGAACTCCGTTTTCCGCGTGCCGCCTGTCTACGAACTCGTGAGTTCGAGACCTACACAACGGTACCCGAAACACAGCCTAATAAGTTCCGAAATAAAACTTGATTTCCATGCCCTTTACCGACCAAGGGTAAAATCGTCATTTTACCAAAAATAATTGCGTAAACCCAATAAATAAAATTCCGTGTTGTTACAATCTACCCCCCTTACCAAATTTCGTCCTTGAAATTCATTTATAACCATGAAACAAATGAGGATATTGTGCCCGCATTAGTTCCTCGATTTCCCACGTGGCCTCCTCCACGTTATGATTCCTCCACAACACTTTAACTTGAGGACTTCGGTCAACCAAAACTGGCATTTTCTAAACTTGGCAAACAAAAGCTTTTTCCTAAGCATATTTAGCACCAACCTCAAGTGCTTCTCATGTGCCTTGGCACTCCTCGAATACACCAAGATATCATCGATCAACACAATCACAAACCGATCCAAATACTTTTGGAACACTCTGTTCATCAAATCCATAAACGCTGCCGGGGCATTAGTCAACCCGAAAGGCATCACCAGGAACTCATAATGACCATACCGAGTCCTGAAATCTGTTTTTTGAACATCCTCTTCCCGGATCCTCAACTGATGGTACCCGGATCAAAGGTCAATTTTCAAAAAATACTTTGCCCCCTTCAGTTGCTCAAATAAATCGTCAATCCTTGGCAGAGGATACTTATTTCGCACCGTCACTTTATTTAACTGCCGGTAGTCGATACACAATCTCAGACCACCATCATTTTTCCTCACAATTAATACCGGCGCGCCCCATGGTGAAACACTTGGGCGAATGAATCCCATATTCACCAAGTCCTGCAACTGAGTCTTTAACTCTCGCAATTCTGCCAGTGCCATCCTATACGGTGCCTGTGAGATAGGTTGAGTACCTAGCAAAAGCTCGATGGTGAACTCAATCTCACGGTGAGGTGGGAATCCTGGAAGATCATCTGGAAACACATAAGAGAACTCACTCACCACTGGAATATCCTCCACTCTCATCGGAGTATCCCGTGAATCAAACACATGAGCCGAATACCCCTCACAACCTTTCCTCAACAATCTCTCAGCGGTCAACGCTGATATCACTCCAAAGGGTAGTACCCTACGATCTACCCAAAATGTAAATTCCGGTAATCCTGGACTCCGGAAAACCACTGTCTTATCATAATAGTCTATGGAGGCATGGTGCATGGACAACCAATCCATCCCCAGAATCCCATCAAACTCAAAAATATCTAAGGGGATTAAATCTGCCTCCAAACTATGGCCTTCAACCATCACCGGACAACTGCGAATCAAGAGATTCACCACCAAAGTCGGTGCAAAGCGACTCAGCGCTATGAATCTCTGTTCATATTGGGCCACAGTCATATCTCCTTGCTGTAAATGCAAGAACTCGGCCTCCTTAACATTCCGGTGTGAGCGAGGGTAAAATTGCTCCAAGAAGCGTTCCCAGAAAGTCTGCCAAGTAAGTGTATGGACATTCCAGCCTGATACCTCCAATGAGTGCCACCAGTGGTAAGCAGAACCACCTAGCAAAAATGTGGCCAACAGAACTCTCTCCTCTAGAGGACATCTCATAATCAAAAACACCCGCTCCATGCGAGTAATCCACTCCTCAGCCTCATCTGGCTAGACTCGCCCATAAATATCGTCGCCCCCAGTCTATGGGCTCTCTCAATATCAGAGACTTCATGAGAAGCCCTATCCTGGAGTACAGAAGCTAAAGTCTGACCCAGCTGTTCCAGTGTCTGCCTCAAATATATGGCCAATTCCGATAAACTCATACATCAGGGTCAAAACCCAAATCGTGGACTCAATAATTTCCACGTCAACATGATATCAAAACCGAGTCCAAAACCCATGATATTTCGCAAATCACACTTTAACTGATATAGTGGAAAACATATGTCTAGTAATCATTTCTAAAATCCAGAAATTCAATGCCACAATATATAACAGTATTTAAACAAAGATATTCTGATGCATGCATTTCAGTTTATAAAACAAAAGTCCACTCACATACATCATCCAACCCTTAATTCATGGACGCTCTAGCCCAAGGAACACATGCACAATAATGACCCAACTACCTTGACTTTCCGAGCTCAAAACCCGCTAATACGGTCAACTATTACCGCTGGGATTGCCCAAAATGACCTCTAAACGACGTCCGATCAACCTGAAACCTGTACCAACAGATTCGGAAAGTCGAAAACTTGTTACCACGCGTCGCCGTGACCTCAGACTTGGCCCCACGCGCCGCCACGCGCCGTCGGAAGGTCGGCACACGCGCCCACGCGCCCTCACGCGCCGATCACACGCCTGCTACAGTGTTCACGGGCCTGGACTGGTCCAACCCGATCCGGCTCAACCTGACCCGGTCCAACTCGACCCGACTGGTTCACTCAACCCGATCAGTTCAACTCGACCCGATTGGTTCACTCAACCCGACCGGTTCAACTCGACCCGACCGGTCATCGGTGACTCGCCGGAGAAGACGACCGACCTGCCGTCGTCGTCGCCGGAGGCTGGCCGGAGAAGATGACTGGACCACCACCTCCGTCGCCGTCTAGTTCGCCAGAATCCCCCATTTCCGGCCGAAACTCCAAGCTTTACAACTTCCTCAAAACTCAATAATTTTACACAAATTTTACGTCTAAATTTATCTACTCAAACCCAGGAATCCAAATATGACCTTAAAACATCAAACACATACCTGTGTAAGCCGGAAAATCGATCGAAAGATCCGAAACTTCCTATACTCGGTTCGGCTTCCACCGTGGTCCTCTCCTTCGATGGTTGGTACGGTTGTGATCGTGGGAAGAAGTAGAATACGATTAGTTGATCAAAACTGGAAGTTAGAGCCTTGAATCCAAAGTTGACTTTATGGTTTTTCTTCGGGTGTTTTCGCACGGTTTCGGGTTCGATGTGGGTGTTTTTGTTTTCCGAGAGAGAGATGAGTGATAATCCCATGAAGATGAAAAATGATTGGGTTAAAATATCTTCTCCCAAATCAAAATTACCAAACTACCCTTGCACATCTAGACCCATAACTTCCGTACACGAACTCCGTTTTCCGCGTGCCACCTGTCTACGAACTCGTGAGTTCGAGACCTACGCAACGGTACCCGAAACACAGCCTAATAAGTTCGGAAATAAAACTTGATTTCCATGCCCTTTACCGACCAAGGGTAAAATCGTCATTTTAACAAAAATAATTGCGTAAACCCAATAATTAAAATTCCGGGTTGTTACATCGTAGGTCGCAAACTACATAGCACAGAACGTGCACTCTCGAATGGGATAGGGCCAAATAACCGGAGGCATAAGGAGAAGAGTTGATTTTGATTTTAACTTGTTCTATTTACTGGGCAATGTTAACTGAATTACTTATGTTGACTCTATGTTGTGAAAGTAGGCACAATGGACAGAGGGTGGATGCAAATGTTTGATAGATCTTCTTATCAATATTTGGATGGGATCGACAACTTCATTGCCTTTGCACGTAGTCATTGCAGTGATACAAGACGTATCAGGTGTCTGTGCCGTAAATGTAATAATTGTGTTTGGATGTCGTTGAATGAGGTCCAAACTCATCTGGAATGGAATGGGATCGTACACAACTACACTAATTGGATCTATCACGGTGAAGAAATATTTTCTGCATCGAAATCTTCGGTTCTCGGGACCAGTAGGGACGAAAGTGGTTTGGATGGGTGATGTGATAATGATCCAGTCGTTGAGTTATTAACCGATGCTTTTTCTCCGGCATCAGATGATATGGAAGCTGATGCACCAAGGTTGCAACCGGAAGACTCTGATCTCCATTATGAGAGATTGTTGAAAGAAGCTCAGTGCGAATTGTACCCCGGTTGTAAATCATTTTCGGTTCTAGGGGCAGTTGTGGAGTTGATGCACATGAATGTTGAGTATAATCAAACGAACAAGCATTTTGATCACATGTTGGACATTATCATCCGAATGCTCCCTGAAGACAACTGTCTGCCAAAAGATCATTATAGGTCGAAGAAGTTGTTGAAGGGGCTTGGTTTAGGGTATATCAAGATCCATGCATGCAAGAACAACTGTGTTTTGTTTTACGGTGAATTTGAGCAGCTTGACAAATGTCCCGTGTGCAATGAGCCTAGGTTTCAAAAGAACAAGATTCCTAACAAGGTGTTGCGTTATTTTCCACTGAAGCCAAGGTTACAAAGATTCTACATGTCGTCTCACACAGCCCGTGATATGAGGTGGCACAAGGATGAACGCATTGATGATAATTTACTGAGGCATCCGACGGATGAAGAGGCTTGGAAGGAATTTGATAATATGTATCCCGAGTTTGTTGCAGAGCCAAGAAATGTCAGATTAGGGCTCTCTACTGACGAGTTTAATCCGTTTGGGAGTTTTGAAAAGACCTATAGTACTTGGCCGGTTGTTATGGTTCCGTATAGCTTGCCTCCTTGGAGATGCATAAAGAAAGAATTCACAATCCTCAGTACATTGATACCGGGGCCCAAATCGCCTAGTAATTCCATCGATGTGTATTTGCAGCCGTTGATTGACGAGCTCGTGGATTTGTGGGAAAATGGTGTCCGAACATACGACAAGTGCAGTGGAGAAATGTTCACCCTACGAGCGGGCATAATGTGGACAATTAATGATTTTCCTGCTTATGGTATGTTATCGGGATGGAGCACCAAGGGCTATCTTGCTTGCCCGACATGTGGACCAGACACAACGTCCTTCTGGTACGCATCTAAGGTATGCTACTTGGGTGCGAGAAGGTTTCTGCACTGGGATCACCGATGGCGAATGCAATCTGACTCATTTGATGGTAAATCAGAGTTAAGAGGTCGACCAATGGAGAGGTGCGGTGATGAGATATTATCCAAACTCAACAGTATACATGAGTTCGTGATAAGAGGATCAAAACCAGTCAAACAGGAAAACTGGATGAAAAAAAGCATATTCTTCCGGTTGCCATATTGGTCGAAATTGAAAATCAGACACATCGCCGATCCTATGCACATCGAGAAGAATGTTGCTGAGAGTGTTCTGGGAACGACTTTACCCATTGAAGGAAAGTCAAAGGACACAAAAAAAACTCGTATGGGCATGAAAGAAATGGGGATTCGGCCTAATTTGTGGCCAAAAGTTGTCAATGGCAAATACATCATGGCTCATCCAAGTTATACATTTACGCCGGACAATAAGAAAATATTCCTAAAGTGGTTGCAGGGTGTGAAATTTCCCGACGGGTACGCCGGTAACATATCCCGGAGTGTTAGCACGGACGGTGGGACCATTTCTGGTATAAAGAGCCATGACTATCATGTTTTGCTACAACGACTCATTCTTATTGGTATTCGACCCTTATTGGAGGCTGGTGTTGTTGAGACGATAGTTTATTTGTCTCAATTCTTCCAGATATTATGTGCCAGGTCGTTGGTTAAGGCGGACCTTAAAGCAATTAATGAGGATATTGTGTACATCATGTGTCGGCTTGAGGAAATATATCCACCTGCATTCTTTGATGTAATGGTGCACCTACTAATACATCTGCCGGATGAGGCAAAGCTAGCTGGCCCGGTGTATTATCGTTGGATGTACCCAATCGAGAGGTATAACTTATCCCTGCTATTTGATAATATTTTCTTACTATCATGTATAATCTGTGAGTCTTAATGTAAATTTCCTTGCAGACTGTTAGGTACGTATAAGCGGTACGTGCGGAACAAGACACGTCCCGAAGGCTCCATAGCCGAGGCGTACATTGCAAATGAGGCACTCACATTTTGTGCAATGTACCTTCGAAATGTTGAAACTGCCTTCAATAGGGCATCTCGCAACGACGATGGTGGTCAACGTCCCGAGACCCTATCCGTATTTGCCCAACCCGCACGACCATTCGGCACTGGTCCAATCTCGGAGCTGTTCATCAATACTGATATGGAGGTGGCTCATTGGTTCATTCTCAACAACTGTGATGAAGTCTGGCCCTTCCACGAGCATCACGAGTCATTGATGAAGGCCCAATTTCCTTCTAATTGGGAAGAAATGGACAAACAACTATTTCCACGTTGGTTTTCCTGGCATGTAAGTCAAATATTTTATTTCCAAAGTTCTTAAATTATTTGAAGCTTACCTATTTCGTTTCTTGTGTGTATCTTACCAGATGGCACAGCTGAAAGATGTCAACTCGCCAAATTTCAATAAAGAATTAATGCACCTTGCCATTGGCCCATTTCGAGGAGAAACGTACGCTGGTTGTCACGTTAACGGAGTTAAGTTCGTATGCACAGAACGAGACGACAAGTTGTCTACGCAAAACAGCGGGGTCTTCGTGCCGGGGGATGGGGAAAATGCTGAGATGGGTTTCTACGGCAAATTGTTAACTGTGGTTAAGGTGTTATACGCCGATCGCAAGGAAGTCATCTTGTTCAAGTGTCATTGGTTTAATACGAACCCAAGTATCCCAGGAAGTGTCATCAAAGATCAGTTATATACTTCTATAAACACAAACACCCGGTGGTTTGAGAGTGATCCCTACATCCTCGCTAGTACGGCGAAACAAGTATTCTATGTGGATGATCCAAAGCTGGTGGTGGATGGAGAGTAGCTGAGATGGTGAATCACAGAAACATTTGGGACTTGGATGATCGATACCATGAAGAAGATGGGGAAATAAACGATGACCAAATCATTTATCAGGTAGATTCATCGGCATCCACCCAAAACGTGGATGGAGTTCGGACCAATGACATCATAACACCAATTGCGATTGATGACATTTTTATTGATCTGGGGGAATTAGAACAAATTGAAAGTGATTCGGAGGAATCAAGTATTGTACACATGTCAGATGACGAGCGTGATTGGGAGGGGGAAAGCAAATCCGAATGAAGCGTTGTAATTTCAAAATTTCATTCATATATGAAATATCCATCTCCAATCAATAAATTTTATTTTTATGTATGTTGTATGATTTCATTGAAAAAAATAGTTTTTTTACTTTCTTAAAGTGAGGAAACCATACATGCCCTCCACAAAATACGCAACTTCAAACTAAATGAAGGTGGCAGATTTAGTACAATATTTTGATGATAAGTCAATTTTTACTCTTTAATGCAATGTCAAAAAAATTGAACCAAACTTCATATTAACCTAATAAGATACAACAATTTTTTATATAAAATTTTGCATATAACATGTTCTTTGGTAATATTTTTATAAACAATTAGTTAGTAGATTAAATTTACCTTTATTTAATAAAAAATTTGTTTAAATTGATTATGGTCGACGGATTCACTATTTTATGCGACGGATCGCCACAAATGTTACCCGACAGATTCGTAAATATAACCCGACGACTATATGTAAAATGTTACCCGACGGGGAATAGAAGGTGTACCCGACGACTGCCTCAGCCTGAAATAACCCGACGAATATATATGAAGATTCGTAGGGTCTGATTTAGCTAATTAAATTTACCATTTTTATTACAGATGTTACCTGACGGATAATTTATGGGTTACCCGACGACAGAATCCTTAACATAACCCGACGGATACGTATGAATCGTCGTCGGGTCTGATTTAGTTAATTAAATTTACAATTTTATTATACTTGTTACCCGATGGAATATTTATGGTTTACCCGACGACAGACTCAGTACAGTTACCCGACGGATATATAAGAAGATTCGTCGGGTCGGATTTAGTTGATTAAATTTTCAATTTTATTTGACCTGTTACCCGACGGATAATGTATGGGTTACCCGACGGCAAGCTCCGTATAAATACCCGACGGAGATATTTGAAGATTCGTCGGGTTGGATTTAGTTTATTAAATTTACAATTTTATTTGACCTGTTACCCGACGGATAATGTATGGGTTACCCGACGGCAAGCTCCGTATAAATACCTGACGGAGATATTTGAAGATTCGTCGGGTTGGATTTAGTTGATTAAATTTACAATTTTATTTGACCTGTTACCCGACGGATAATGTATGGGTTATCCGACGACAAACTCCGTATAAATACCCTACGGAGATATATGAAGATTCGTCGGGTCTAATTTAGTTGATTAAATTTACAATTTTTATTACACATGTATTTACCATATTAAAAACTTTACATTTTATTTTTACAAAAATTTTCAAAAACTTAAAAATTGAAACTGACCGATCTAACCGTCCATATTTATGGTCGGTACCCATAGATCATCTGCGAGAAAAATTTCCCCAATTGGAATCCCGGGATTAGGTAACGGTGCGCGACGATTCAACGGTTACAGAACGTTTCATCACGATCGTAAGGCTTGAAATCCTCAAAACATCAAGATTTTTGACGGGCGACATCTAGCCACGTAAAACCACAGAGTGAACGGTTAGATCGCTCAAATTCAATCGTTTGAATATCAATAGAACCAAAATTCAATAAATGTATTGAAGTTTCCTTCAAGAGTTTAACCTTCTTGAGCGATATGCTTGTTTTCCGATTTTCAAAAACTTAAAAATTGAAACTGACCGATCTAACCGTCCATATTTATGGTCGGTACCCATAGATCATCTGCGAGAAAAATTTCCCCAATTGGAAATCCCGGGATTAGGTAACGGTGTGCGACGATTCAACGGTTACAGAACGTTTCATCACGATTGGAAGGCTTGAAATCCTCAAAACCTCAAGATTTTCGACGGCCGACATCTAGGCACGTAAAACCACAGAGTGAACGGTTAGATCGCTCAAATTCATTCGTTTGAATATCAATAGAACCAAAAATTCAAAAAATGTATTGAAGTTTCCTTCAAGAGTTTAAACTCCTTGGGCAATATGCTTGTTTTTCGATTTTCAAAAACATAAAACCAAAACTAACCGATCTGCCTGTCCATATTTATGGTAGGTACCCATAGATCGCCTGCACGAAACATTTCCCAAATTGGAAATCTCGGGATTAGGTAACGGTGTGCAACGATTCAACGGTTACACAAAGTTTCTTCACGATCGGACGTTTTGAAATCCCCAAAACATCACAATAACGATAGATGGGGTTTTAGGCATATAAAACCAAAATTTAAACGGTCCTGATGTTGCATATACTTTCGCCGGACTTGGTTTTCGGATTAATTCCAAAAACGGCATCAGGAAGGTCATGCCCGACGGATATTTCAACATGTCTGTCGGGTAACTTCAATTAATAGTCCAGTGTTTGAAAATTTCAATATTCCACCTAATTTTTCGTGAAATCTCAAATTTGCCGCTTGGTGTTACCCGACGAATCATTAACATTTCCGTCGGGTAACCTCAAGATATCGTCCAGTTTTTTGAAAATTTCAATTTTTCGCCTAATTTTCCGCGAAATCTCAAATTTGCCACTTTGTTTTCCCTGACGAATGAGTTACAGTTGCCCGACGGGCCCGACCGACTTAATTTTCGCGGATTCTCAAGAGTCCCGCATTTTGTTACCCGAGGGAGTATAAAGGTATAACTCGAGGGATATTCGACAATCATCCTTACCCGACGGGTGAAATTGCTGTTACCCGACAGACGTCAGACCTAATATTCCGTATTTCGATGATGCTATTGCCCGACGGGGTGTTAAACGTTACCCGACGCGTTGATTTAATTGTTACCCGACGGGTTGTGAAACGTTACCCGGCGCATGAAACCTTTTTCTGATGCCCGACGGGTCATTAAAGTGTTAACCGACGGACGTATCCGTCGGGCAATACCAATCAGATACATAAATCAGACCGAGTCTTCTTCTTCATCCTTCTTCTTCATTTTCTGGATTTCTTTCTTCTTTGGTTCTTCTTCAGTTTTGCTTGAAGCGCCACTTGCATCTTCCTCTCCCTCACGCAGTCAAGGACGCCTTTTATTACACCTAGTTTTCCTATCGGCTCCGCTCTCCCAAACAGTCAAGGACACTGTTTTTATCCACGGAGGTTTGCCGTCACCGCTGCTCCCCTCACCGAGGTTTGCTGTCGCCGCCGCTCTCCTTGTTAATGTTAATGTTAATTTTGATATATTGTTTATTGTTAATTTGGATATATTGGTTTATTGGTTTATTGTTTATTGGTTTATATTGGATATATTGGTTTATTGTTAATTTTGATTTGAAAAACGAATTTATGAAATTGGATATTGTTATTGTTAATGATTATGTATATATTTATGTTTGGATATATATATTTGTTAAGGTATATATAATAGTTGAAGATTTGTTGAAATTTTGATGTTTGATATAATGTTGAAATTTATATAATGGTATGATTTTTTATATGGTATTTATGTGAAATGTATGAATTTTGGGTATTTGAATTTTAAAAACAATTATGGGAAATTTTGATATGGTTTAGTATAAGTGGATTTTGGAAATGTGTGTTTTATAAATTTTTAATTTGTGAATTTTTGGATTTGGATATTATTAGTATATGTTTGGATTAATATGTAAGTTTGATTTTGGTCCCGAAATTTGGATTTAGGAATTTAGGTATAATGTTGTGAATTTTGAGTTTAGTACGCTTGAATTAATTAGTTGTTTAAGTTTAATTTTCGTTTGTGTTGGATTTATTTTAAAAAATTAGAATTTGATGGTTTTAGTTTTTATATACCAATTTACTAATTATTACTAAAAAAAATTGATGCTTTATTTATTTATGTTTATTGGATTTATAAAATGTTGGTTAATTTTAAATGTGATTTTGTTTTTATTTTTTGAAATTAATATTTAATATTAAAAAATTTTGCTTTCTTTTTTATTTAATTAAAAGTATGTTCTTTAATTTTATATTAATTAATTTATATGTGTTATTGTAGATGTCGCATCGCACCTTAATCACATCCAGGACTCGCCCTTGCCCGGATCCTATTGATGATCATGAGCCGGAGGAGGCAGCCCCTAACACAATTGCCTCAACAGCGGCGTCGGTTCATGCACCCCTGTCAGTCTATCAGCGACCGGGTGTCTGATCGGCTCGTAGACAGCATAGCAAGAAACGGGGGGAACCCCGTACCGACCCCCGACCCTCACAGGACGACGTCGGAGGAGACGAAATGGGGCCTAATATCGGAGCACTCCATAAGGGTAAGTTTATTATTTTGTTTATTTAACCAATCGTTTTTATTTGCTACTCATTTTATTTATCAATGTTCATCGAACTTGCAGGTAGGTCAGTGAATGTGCGCGGGATCAACCGAGGTTTGACATCCCAGCGCATTTGTAGGACGACAAATGCAAAGATACTGGTGGTGTCCGCGCCACACCTCCGGTCCGCGCCGATCAAAATTCACAGCCTCCGAGTTCATAACATTGGTGCGAAGAATCGCACCAAGTCACTAATGATAGGGGAGACTTTCCGAACCCAAACCGCAGAGGAGATCTCGCGTTGTTGGGGAGAGTTATCGGTATGTTTTTTTCCCATTTTTAACATTAATTTCATATTTTTTAATTATTTTTTTAAATTTAATATTTGATTGCATATCAATTTTGTGTTCGACTTGGAGAACGTCGAGCTCAGTAGGTACCTGTCCCAACACTGGCAATTACGGTACGCCGACTGGAAGTACGAGCTCAACAAGTACTTATTGACTTGGCCTTCTCTGGAGGAAGCTCGGGCAAATCCTCCGGAGGAGTTTGACGGGCCGAAACTGCCAGGGTGGTTGTGGTTGTGCGACCATTTCATGTCACCCACTTATTTGGTACGTATTATCTATCTAATTAATTAAATTATTTAATTTTTATGTTATTTTCCATTTTCAAATCTAATTTTTGGTTTTACGAATGAACAGCGGAAATCGATTGCCAACACATCAAACCGGGGGGCAAAGAAATTCAACCACCACAGGGGGGTCACGATCCTTATCGGCTCGGCAGGAGGATCGGCGCATCGCCAGGATGATGTTCCTAGAGGTGGATGCCTGGGGGCAGGTGTATGCTGGACGGGAAGATGAAGAGGCTGATCGAATTCACGTAAGTTTATTTCCTTCTGATTAAACATTTTTTCTTAATTTCATAATTATTTTTCTAATTAATATTTATTCGAATTTGTAGGATGCGATGGTGCAAGACGTCCAACAGACACAAGCTGAGCTCACCCAACATCATCCAGATGTGCCTTTGCATCAACAGCTCCCTAATGTCGACATGTCGATCGCTATTCTGGAGCGACAACTAGGGAGGCGCCCAGGGAGGGTCGTTCGGGGAGCGGGCTACGGGATTGTGCGGGATGTCTCGACTCAATCGTCGTCTTCATCTCGGGTAGGCTCCCAGGAGACGTCGGATCGTATGAGAAATCTCGAGGTCGAAAATGCTATGATCAAAGCCCAATACGCGGAGATTCAAGCCCAAAACCAACATATCAAGAGCGCCCTTGACAACATCCTTCAACGTTTGGGTGATCGTGGATTGGATGATATTTTCTCACCGCCCAACCAACCGCCCTCTCAGGATCCCGGCTATTTTGACAACTCCACTAATTCTTAGAGTATATATAAAGTATTTTTATACTCTTAATGATGTCAAAAAATTACATTATTTTTTTTAATATTAATTTTATTTTATTTTTATTCTTTATATTAAAATTTTTAATTAAATTTTTTATTGTTTATTATTTAATTTAATATTTTATTTTCAATATAAAGAGGAGGTTGCCCCACGAATTCTGTACATGTTACCCGACGAATTGTAAAAATACACGCGACGAATGGGTGACATGTTACCCGACGACATATAAAACTATTACCGACAAATCAGTTAAATGTTACCCGACATATATTCAAACTATACCCGACAATTGAGTGACATGTTACCCGACGGCTGTGTAAAATGTTACCCGACGGTTGTTTATCATGTTACTCGACGTGTGTATATAACAGTGTCCGACGACTATATTTCACCTTACCCGACGGTGTTTCTTAACGTTACCCGACGGGTATATATGACTTTACCCGACGGTCTATAAACCTCCCCCGATGTATATTTAATAGATTACCCGACGGATAAGGAAGCCCTTACCCGACGGTCTTATGATGTTGACTTTATATTGCTCGACGAAGATGTCAGCGACGAACTTTACCGCCGGGCATTAGTTAATTGCTCGACGAGGACACTGTGCTCGTCGAGTAAACTCAAAGCCCGACAGCGGTAGCCTGACGCCTATTGCCCGACAGAGATTCGCCGTTGTATATGTTACTCGACGGATGATTTACGTGGCTCGACGAACTGTTTTCGCCAGGCAACTTCTAATTTCTTGTAGTGGTGGGATGCACCTGATGTTGTGGATTTGTATTGTTGTACTCTTGTTGAGCCGATGGCCAAATATGGTTTTGGCGGGACAGATCGGCCATGACCAGGTTGACCAAATTAGGTACGAACACCCTGAACCACAAGATGAGACACCCGTGGACCCGAAGAGGTCCCAAATCAGCTAGGGTTGTTCAAACTTCAAACTAAAAGTATTAGCTGCAATGACACCGGAAAAATGATCAATAATACACCAACGGTAAATGCACATGATTGAGGATCCCCAAGCCCCCGCCCATCGGTCTGCCCATTCATGTATATAGTCCATGCATCAATCACAAGTAGGAGGCTATGTAGTCCATGCATCAGTATACGTGGCTCCACATCTAATCCAATCCACTGCAGCCGTACGTTTAGGATGTGGTTGGCTGCCCCGTTATTATTTCTGCAAGACCGCAATAATTAAGCTGCAATATATACTTGAAGCTACCAATCTCATCGATCAGAATTAACTAATATATAACAAATATGCGAGGTTTGGGCACAGAGAAGTCCGGTGGAGATTTTTGGTGGAGGAAATGGAGTGCACGAGACCTAGGTACCTTTGTCGTGTTTGCAGGTATCCATGGGCTTTGTCTATTGGCGCCTTTTTATGTTAACTCGGCTGCAATCACGGTAGCCATCGCTTTGTTTTTCGTGACGGGTTTAGGGTTGACTATATCTTACCATAGAAATCTTTCCCACCAAAGTTTCAAGCTTCCTAAATGGCTCGAGTATTCCTTTGCCTATTGTGGCCTTCTCTCGCTTCAGGTATATAAGAATATATCTAGTTTATCGGTCTCTTTCTTAGAGATATGACGCTCATGAAATTTGTTCGACGTACTGGCTGCTGATATGTAGGGTTGTGTTTTTTGTTTTCAGGGCAGTCCGATTGAGTGGGTGAGTACACATCGGCATCACCATCAGCATCAGATAACTGATACAGAGAAGGACCCTCACAGCCCTGTCAATGGATTTTGGTATAGTCACATGGGTTGGATTCTTGATAGTCGTCGTCGCTTTGAACAAGTAAACAATTAACACACACACGATATATTATCCCTCAATTCCCTAGCTATATTTATAGACGTACTCAAGCGCTAACCAGTTAACTTATTACGGCTTACTCTACAAACTAAGATCACATTTTAATCAAATGTGATAACGAAAAATTTGTAGTTTGGCGGACTACAAAACGTGGAAGATTTGATGAAGCAGCCATTCTATACGTTTCTTGATAATACTTCATCGCTTCACTCAGTTGTTCTTGGCGGTATACTATACGCTGTGGGGGGGCTTCCTTTCGTGGTTTGGGGAATGGTGAGATCTGATCAATGAATTTGGTTTCAGCAAACTAGCTTTTATATATATATTTGTGGTTAATTCTAAATACCGAGTTTTACTTGTGGATCTAAACGTGTCCTAAATTATTGAAATATCTTATGACGATTTTAATAGGGAGTGAGGACAGTAGCTACTTTGCACAGCACTTTGCTAGTAAATTCAGTTGGCCACACGTGGGGAAAGCAAGCATGGGATACCGGTGACATGTCCCGAAACAACTGGTAAATTCTACCGACTATATATCATCCACATCCGGCCAGTCTCCGGCCGCCTTGCTTTTTTTCAAGTTCTACGAATTTTGACATTAATTAATGTAATCTAATACTGTAGGCTGTTGGCATTGATGTCGCTGGGAGAAGGGTGGCACAATAACCACCACGCTTTTGAATTCTCAGCTCGACAAGGGTTGGAATGGTGGCAAATTGATCTTACTTGGTACATAATAGGATTGCTTGAAGCTGTGGGATTGGCAACAGAAGTGAAGGTCCCAACTCAACTTCAGAAAGCAACCAAAAGCTTCAAAAATCAGTAGAATCATAGTGACTACTATTTATTATGCTTTTATATATTATGCTTAATTTGGAAAGTTCAAAACTAAATAAATGCAAACACTATGCACTGTCGGTGTAATAGCTAGTGGATGGTACGTGTCCTTCTCGATTAGCAGTACATATACGTTTGTTGCATTCACTTCGGTAACAGTTTTTTTATGTGTAGTTTTTATGTTTGAAACAATCATTCCAAGCTTAAATGTTTCCAACTAGTAAGTTGTACTCCTTCAATAAAAATGAAGTGTTTCTTTCAATTTCGTTGTTTTGTTTAATTATGTTTTAAATAGTTTAACTTCCTTGAGAGAGTTATTAGTGAAATGTGTGATAATTAAATTTTATAGATTTTTCACCCATATTTATTAAGTTTAATGATTCCTCGGGCAAACTTTAGTCGACGCCAAATATTGCCCGACGACCAATATTCGTCGTTAGAGCGAATCTTGCAAGACAGATAGAACATATCATCGGGCTCAACCTTCCTATTTTACGCGCCAACAACTTTTTATTCCCGCCAACACCTTACCCGGTGAGCCTTCATTTTCGTCGGGAAAAATGTATTTAGGCGGCGAAAACTACGTTGTCGGGCAACCTCGAATTTCTTATAGTGATGTAACATCTCATGAACAAATTGAATATGACGTTCAAATTTTAATTTATTAAGCACTTCTCGGTGCTCCATGTATACCTAAAAATTCCTCATGTTGTTCTAATTTTTTCTTTATTTAAAAAGGTTTTAATTTTTATTTTTTAAGAAGACCCTTATTATTTCCCTTTAACATATTTTAGCACACTTGATAAATTATTAGAACTACAAAATTTAAATGAATTCTGAATCTACTACACCCTCTATTTGACAATTCATGGTCAAGTCTTTGTTATGAACATAAAGGTTTCGGTCCTCTGATTTTGACTTTTTCCACAAAATGGGTTAATTAAAAACCGGAATGGCTATAATACCATACCTCATTTAGTGCGCTATGCTTTATTTTCTTTTCCTTTCTCTTTCTTTCACTTCTTTCTTGTTCTCTTTTGGTTTTTAGCTATCATGCAAAGTGCATGATTATACAACTCCAAGAAACATACTATTGCATAATTGTACATGTCTCTTTGATTTTTCAAAGGGCAAGATCTTCAATTCCATGTAGTGTTTATCCTTGTTTAGGGTCCACTACACTTCCATCATGTTGTTAAGATTTGCATATTCTATCCAATATTCATTATCTGAATCGAAATAGAAATTACTAGAGTTATTTTTCTTCTTTCTTCCCATTCTTCAAACTCAACTTCTAGGTCCATATGAAGGTCAAGTTCACTTCTTCTTTTAGCTATCTTTAACAACAAGGCTTCCGCTTCTTTTTTCTAGTTTTCCTAAAAATAATTATGCTTTCAATCCATTGTTACTGGATATATTTGAAGTGCAATTTGCTTTGTTCCAGGCAATGGTTCTTCTAGAACGCGTCCATATTAATGGTTTCTGTTAAAAGCCAAATTTAGTATGGTTGATAAAACGTTATCTTATTCTCTCCATTTCTCCATTCCAAAGTACTTGATATGGAGAAGGAATATTTATCCATCTAAGGCTACGTTTGGTACGCCGTATAAGGAACCGGATAGGATAATATTGTATGAAACCGGTGTTTGGTATCACTCGTATTAATTAACCACCAGATAAGTTAACACGGCTGAGTAACTTTATACGGTCTACACCCGCTAAAACAATACCCTCGAAATTGGTCTCATTAAATAGTCGGATGATAAGCAATCTTGAAGAAAAAAAATATTAATAATAATAAAATAATAATAATTCATTAATAATTAATTAAAATTAAATAATATTATTAATAATAATATCAATAATTAATTAAAATTAAATAATATTAATAATAATAATAATATCAATAATTAATTAAAATTAAATTTAAAAAAATAATAAATAATAATAATAATACAAAATTAATATTTATAATATATAGATATTTCTTATCAACTAGTATAATATAATCTTGTCAGTATAATAAAGTCAGTATTTTAATCCGATATAGTACCAAATGCCCGACTAAATTGTCAGTCTATCGGTTGGACAGATTAGTCTATCGGACTGAAAGAGTCAGTACAATACGGCATAACAAACGAGGCCTAAAAGTTTTCACAACGACATCTGCCAATCTTATGGGGCCTAGATCCTCCTCCTTTAGACTAGGATTCATATAGCCCAACCATGTTCATAGCGTCCATCTTGGCGTTGTGAGTCCTAAGCTTAGCCACTTCTCGTTGGAGGTCGTCCAACGTCTGTCTCAACATATCAAGGATGTTGTCCCTTGAGCTCCTTTGTAGGAAATGAGTGTATTTTAGTTCTCATTCATCTTGATCGTCCAATATGATGCCCAGAGGGTGTTGGGATGACCTAGGTGATAAGTGAGTTCGTGGGAGGTTGTTTCAGAATTCCCACAGACAACACCATACTTTTAATGCCAAAAATGGACCAACTTAGAGTTGGCTTGCTGAGCTCGCTTGACTCGCTCTCCTCGGAGATAGGAAGACCTGCAAGGAGAAGGTAAGAGCAATGGAGCACCAACAACTTGTTCTTCCCACCAACACCTTACCCGGCGAGCCTTCGTTTTCGTCGGGAAAAATGTATTTAGGCGGCGAAAACTACGTTGTCGGGCAAACGTTTGTCGAGCAACCTCGAATTTCTTATAGTGATGTAACATCTCATGAACAAATTGAATATGACGTTCAAATTTTAATTTATTAAGCACTTCTCGGTGCTCCATGTATACCTAAAAATTCCTCATGTTGTTCTAATTTTTTCTTTATTTAAAAAGGTTTTAATTTTTATTTTTTAAGAAGACCCTTATTATTTCCCTTTAACATATTTTAGCACACTTGATAAATTATTAGAACTACAAAATTTAAATGAATTCTGAATCTACTACACCCTCTATTTGACAATTCATGGTCAAGTCTTTGTTATGAACATAAAGGTTTCGGTCCTCTGATTTTGACTTTTTCCACAAAATGGGTTAATTAAAAACCGGAATGGCTATAATACCATACCTCATTTAGTGCGCTATGCTTTATTTTCTTTTCCTTTCTCTTTCTTTCACTTCTTTCTTGTTCTCTTTTGGTTTTTAGCTATCATGCAAAGTGCATGATTATACAACTCCAAGAAACATACTATTGCATAATTGTACACGTCTCTTTGATTTTTCAAAGGGCAAGATCTTCAATTCCATGTGTCTAGTGATTAGCCGTGATGGCTAAGAATGACTGCTAGGAGATTAGAGTAGTCGTTTGTCCCTTCTACAAGTTTCTCCTTGCTTGTAATTAGTGGCTTTCTATAATGGAGGTTAAGGCTGTAATGTAAGGACCAGCAGGTCTTAGGGTAGCAGCTGGTTCTTAGAGAGGTAAGTGGTTTTTTAGCTTCCTTGCATGTATGCTTATATACTGCTATAATCGTGGAAATGATAGATAAGAAATACAAACCTTCTCTCCATTTTTTTCTACATGGTATCAAAGCAGGAACCTTAACAGGCCTATCTTCATTATTCCTCTTATCTCTGCACATTCAACTTGATCAATGGCAGAAGAAAATTTATTCGGCTCTGATGCAGAAAGCTTCACTGCCCCTCGCACCAGCTTTCCCGAAGCTGAAGTCAACCCAAACCAACGACTGTGCTCAGTGGTGTTAAATGAATTTAACTATCTCCCATGGTCTAGAGCTGTATCTCTTGCCCTTGGAGGAAGATCCAAACTCGGATATGTCAATGGAAGCATTTAGGCACCTGTCGCCTCTTCTCCGGAGTATGAAGCATGGTTGTGCAAAGACCAACTGGTCATGTCGTGGCTTCTCAACTCCATGGATCATAAGCTGTCTGAAATCTTTAGTTTTTCGGAATCCTCTTGTTCTCTTTGGAATGCAGTCAAGGAGATGTATGGAAATCAAAACAATGCTGCTCGAGTGTTCCAGCTCAAGAGAAATCTGGCAAGTCTTCAACAAGGTGATAAATCTTTTGTTCATCATCTCGGTTGCATGAAAAATATGTGGAACGAACTAGATATGTATCGACCACATACTATCGAGGCTGCTGCACTACTAAAAAGATCCGAGGAAGATAAAATCTTTCAGTTGCTTGGAAGTTTGGGATCTGAATATGAAGATCTTAGAAGCCATATTCTAATGAACCCCGAACTTCCATCATTTGCAAGTGTTTCCACCACGATTCAGCGAGAAGAAGTTCGTAGGAAAGTCATGAATGTTGACATAAAATCTAGAATGTCTGAAGCTCGAGGCTTTGTGGCAAATCACAAGTCTTCTGGAGAAAAAGTGTACAAGGGAAAGAGGCCAGACATGAAGTGTTTACACTGCAACAATGTTGGACATCTAGTAGATCGATGCTGGATATTACATCCTGAGTTGAAGCCAAAGTTTTAAAACAAAGCTTCAAGAGACTACAAGGGCACACAAACCAGATCACATACAAATAAAAACTATGCTACTACTGCTTCTTCAACTGACGGGCTGATGAACTCCATAGCAAATCCAGCTGACTTGATAAATGAGTTCTCAGCTTATCTTCAAACCAAAAAAGGAGGCGCAGGCAACGTATTGACTGGTGGAAATAAAACTGCTCTCCTTGGACAGTTTGCAAGATTCTTAGCTGAGTCTAATCAGGAGCATCAAGCCGACATTCCAGGTATTATGTGTACTCCTTCAACTGCTCTAAATGTTAGTCATCCTCATGATTTTTGGATTATAGACTCTGGTGCCACATATCACATGACAAACCAACACTCAAAGTTAGACAAGTTTAAAAGCTATCCTAAACCATCAGTTGTTTCTGTAGCAAATGGTAGTGATGTACCCGTACTAGGTAGTGGCAAAGTCAAACTAATGTCAGGAAGAGTTGAGTCCACAACATTATATGTTCCATCCTTTCCTTTTCAATTATTTTTCATAGGACGGATTACAAATTCTCTCAACTGCCGTGCAATTTTCTCTCCTCACAATGTTGTTTTTCAGGATCTTGTCACCAAGAAGCTGATTGGTGAAGGTCACTACCTAAATGGGCTGTACTATTTGTCAAAAGACCCTAATCTTCCAAAGGGATTCCAAGTCAGTTCAAATCTAGAGCATCAGTTGTGGCATCAACGTCTAGCACATCCTGCAGAATTCGTTTTATCTATCTTATTCCCTAATCTGTGCAAATCCTTACTTGTATGTGAAATTTGTCATCTGTCAAAATTTGCAAGGCTTCCATTTAATTCGTCCATATCTAGAACTAGCAAGTTGTTTGAGATGGTGCACACCGATGTTTGGGGACCAGCACCTCTCGAGTCATTTGATGGTTATAGGTACTATGTTACGTTTTTTGATGATTTTTCAAGAGTCACTTGGTTGTACCTTCTAAAATTCAAAAATGAAGTCATGGATGCTTTCAAAAACTTTCATAACCTTGTCATGAACAATTTTTCATCCCAAATCCACATACTAAGGTCTGATAATGGCACTGAATATACATCCAAAAATATGACTAACTATTTGAGCACACATGGCATCATACATCAAACAAGTTGTGTAGGTACCCCACAGCAAAATGGGATTGCCAAGAGAAAGAATCGGGATCTACTTGAAAAAACCAGGGCTCTCATGCTTCAAATGAATGTGCTAAAGAGGTTTTGGTCTCAAGGAGTGCTTGCAGCAATTTACCTCATCAACCAACTACCTAGTCGGGTTTTGAATTCCAAATCACCATATGAAGTCTTCAAAAACAAAAAAATTAACCTTTCCCATCTGAGAATTTTTGGATGCACTTGTTATGCTCACATTCAATCCCATCACCGAGACAAACTTGATCCCAATGCAGTCAAGTGTGTGTTTATGGGTTACTCCTCCACTCAAAAAGGATACAAGTGTTACAATCCTTATTCCAGGAAGGTATTTGTCTCCAGAGATGTAAGGTTTGATGAGATCAAACCATACTTCACCAAACCATCATATGAAAACCGTCAGGGGGAGGACTTGCAGGACCTTTTTCCATTACCAACTCCAGCCGACCCAAGTGATCGTGCTCAAGTATTTGCTCCCAGTAGCGACTCCCATGCAACCGATGATGACTGTGTAATCATTGAAGACGAAACTGAAGCGTCTGGAGTGGTTCCTCATGACTATGACGTACCATCCATAGACGAAAGGTTGGTTGAACCTTCAGCAGTGGTTCCTCAACCCCGACGGAATCCAACTCGCGATAGACAACCACCACCCAGGCTGCATGATTATGTAACGTACGCTACAAGGTATCCAATCCACAAGTTTGTAAATTACTCCAAGGTGTCTCCCGCTCATTCCACTTTTCTCAGCAAGCTGTCACATAAAATTGAACCAAGGACTTTTCAAGAAGCAAATCTTCAAGAGGTTTGGAAGCTTGCCATGGCCGAAGAGCTCAAGGCGTTGGATGAAAATAAAACCTAGAGCGTCGTACGGCTTCCAAAGGGTAAGAAGGTGGTAGGCAGTCGATGGATTTACAAAACCAAGTTTAATTCTGATGGTTCGATTGAAAGACACAAGGCAAGATTGGTGGCCCGGGGTTTTACTCAAACCTTTGGAGTGGACTATAAGGAGACCTTTGCTCCCGTGGCTAAAATGAGTACAGTGCGGGTGTTGTTGTCCATTGCAGTTAACCATGAGTGGCCGTTGTACCAAATGGATGTAAAAAAATGCTTTTTTGCATGGAGACCTTGAAGAGGAAGTCTACATGCAGTTACCTCCTGGTCACTCCCAAGCACAGAATTCAGATATGGTTTGCAAGCTTCACAAGTCCATTTATGGATTAAAACAATCACCATGTGCCTGGTATGCCAAGCTAAGCCTAGTCCTTGAAAAGTTTGGTTTCAAGAGAAGTCATGCTGATTCATCCCTGTTTGTTCGAACTGGATCAGCTGGTAAATTAGTTCTTCTAATTTATGCTGATGATCTCATCATCACTGGTGATAATCTTGATGAGATTCACACCCTTAAGCAATCTCTTCATCAGCAATTTGCCATCAAAGACTTAGGAGTGTTGAAATACTTCCTTGGGATTGAAATGGCTACTTCTCCCAAGGGCCTGTTTTAAAGTCAACGAAAATATGTGCTTGACTTGCTTCAAGAAGTGAAGATGATGGATTGCAAACCGGCTCGTACTCCCCTTGATAGCAAATTGAAGTTGGACTTGGCAGGTGCGCCTCTCCGTGATATCAGTTACTATCAACGGTTGGTGGGTAAACTCATCTATCTCACCATTATTAGACCTGATATAACCTATGCAGTCAGTCTTATCAGCCAATTCATGCATGCACCCACGGAGACCCATCTTCACGTTGTCAAACGGATTCTCCGATACCTCAAAGGCTCAATTTGTAACAACCCGGAATTTCAATTATTGGATTTAATTAAATTATTTATGTAAAATGACGATTTTGTCCTTGCTTGTTAAAGGGCATAGAGATCAAGTTTTGTTTCGAAACCTTTTCGGTGGTGTTTTGGGTACCGTTGCGTAGGTCTCGAACTCACGAGTTCGTAGACAGGCGGCACGCGGAAAACGGAGTTCGTAGACGAGAGTTATGGGTCTAAATGTGCAAGGGCATTTTGGTAATTTTCCATGGAGGGGAGATATTTTGGTAACAAATCAGATAAGTCTGATTTGTTTCATCCTCATCTTCATTTCATCTTCATCTCACTCATCTCTCTCTGTAACAAACATAACACAAACACACCCGAAACCATTGAACCAAACCGTGCGAAACTTACCCGAAGAGAAACCAAAAGTCAACGTTGGATTCAAGGCTTTAACTTCCCATTTGGATCAACTAATCGTGTTCTACTCCTTCCCACGATCACAACCGTACCAACCATCGAAGGAGAGGACCGCGGAGGAAGCCGAACCGAGGATAGGAAGTTTCGGACCTTCCGATCGATTTTCCGGCTAGCACAGGTACGTGTTTGTGGTTTTGAGGTCATATTTGGATTCCTGGGTTCGAGTAGATAGATTTAGGCATAAAATTTGTGAAAAATGGTTGAGTTTTGAGGAAGTTGGAAAGCTTGGAGTTTCGGCCGGAAATGGAGGATTCCGGCGAAACCAGACGGCGGCGACGGCGACTGCCGGTCATCTTCTCCGGCCAACTTCCGGCGACGTCGACGGCAGCCGGTCGTCTTCTCCGGCGAGTCGCCGGTGACCGGTCGGATCGAGTTGAACCGGTCGGGTTGAGTTGAACCGGTCGGGTTGAGTGAACCGGTCGGGTCGAGTTGGACCGGGTCAGATTGAGCCGAACCGGGTTGGACCGGTTCAGGCGCATGTGGTACTGTAGCAGGCACGTGGCCGGCGCGTGAGGGCGCGTGGCGGCGCGTGGACGCGTGTTCCGACCTTCCGTCGGCGCGTGGCGGCGCGTGGGGCCGAGTCTGAGGTCACGGTGGCGCGTGACAAGTAGTTTTTGACGTTTCGGACCTGTTGGCGCAGGTTTCGAGTCGATCGGATGTCGTTTAGGGGCTGTTTCGGATGTTTTAAGGTTGCTGCGTTTTCTAGGCCAGCATAGTTAGACTCCCGGGGTTTAGGGGGTTTATATTTAAGGTTCTTATGATTAGCTGGTAATCCCGATTATTAATTTGGACAGGCGATACTGCTCCAGGAGCTTCAGGGGAGCGTACAGTTCGGGATTGAGCTTGCTTGAACAGGTTTGTGAGTGGACTTTGATTTATAAACTATAATGCATGCATAAATGTATCTTTGATTTAAATACTGTTGAGTATGAGTGAAATGAATTTCTGGATTTTAGAAATGATGCTGGACACATATTTTACAATATTTCTGTGAAAGTATGTTTTGAGAAATAGCCTGATTTGTACTCGATTTTGATATCGTTTTGACGTTGTGACTATTTGAGTATGTGATTTGGGTTGAGACCCATAATTGTGATTTTACCGATTTTGGCCATAAAATGATATTTGCAAAGAATTTGGCTAAGGCCGCGAAACAAAGATTTCGAAGTATGGATTTGATTCACTGATTCCCGTCCCGATGATTGTTGTTGCTCTGACTGGTGTTGAGGGGCCTTGCTCTACCAGTTGTTGAGGGTTCGGACCTTAGGTGTTGAGGGGCATGACTCCGCCGGGTCGCGAAACTGTCTATGCATAGTACAGATATTACAGACAGTACATATGGTACACAGAGTTGTACAGATTTGAACACATCTCAAGGGATACCCTGGTGTGTTATGAATATGTCGGGAACAGTGAATTTGAGATATTGTGGCAGATTGAACCAAATGATTTGATTTTGAGATATTATGTGTCTGATTGAACCAAATGATTTGAATTTGAGATAATTTGTGTCCAGATCGAACCAAATGATTTTAAACTCAATTGAAGAGAGTTTTCAAACCAAATTGTGGATTACGAGGTATTTTATTATACAGATTTTATGTGAGTCCAATTAAATGGTTTTAAAGATAAATGTGAATTTTGGATGATTTACATATGATGCTTTTATATGATAAATTGTTTTATGTTATGCATGCATGATTTTATAAATGGAGGGGAAGAAAGGCAATTATTCGAAAAGGAATTTATAAATGATTATTTTTATCCACTCACAACTTTTGTGTTTAAACCCCCTTCAGGCAGTTGAGTAGAGTTGACGCGAACATTGATCTCGAGGCTGAGGCATTAGGATTTCGACTGCGCTGTGTTGTATATTTGAGTAGGATATCTAAATTTTACTCTTGATCCTACTTAGACGCTCTGATATTATGTTGTATTTGTTTGGTCGTTAATTACGGGAATTATTGAGTGCTTAAGTCCCTTGTCTGACAAGAGGAAGTATTTATCATGGTTATTATAATTTGTATGGATTGAAGGGTATTTTGGGAACCTTTTCTTAGGTTGTCAGACGGGATCAGGGTTCTTCCCGGGTTTCGAGGGGAAATTCGGGACGGGTCCTGACACAATTGGTCGGGGAATTGACATGAAGAAGAATGGTCATACTCATATTCTAGCATACACTGATGCTGACTGGGCAGGAAATATTGTTGATCGAAAATCCACTACAGGTTACTGCACGTTCGTTGGTGGTAACCTCGTAACTTGGAAGAGCAAAAAACAAAATGTTATTGCTCGTTCCAGTGCAGAAGCTGAGTACAGGGCCATGGCATCCACAACCTGCGAACTCATTTGGCTCAAGGGCCTTCTCTCGGACCTGGGGTTTTCCAGCCACAACCCTATGTCCCTTTTTTGTGACAATCAGGTGGCTATGCACATTGCCTCTAATCATGTGTTCCATGAACGCACCAGACACATTGAAGTTGATTGTCACTATGTCCGTGAACAAGTTCAGAACAAGGTAATTCAAACAATCTTCACTCGGAGTCATGATCAACTTGCCGATGTCTTCATAGAGTCTCTTCCTTGCACTCAGTTTCACCGTATGCTCTCCAAGCTTGGATCAATTAATCCCCTTGATCCAGCTTGAGGGGGAGTATTGGAAGTATTGGACATATTGGTGGATATCGGTGGATGTGTGACTGCTAGCTGTGCTAGCTGTGTCTAGTGATTAGCCGTGATGGTTAAGAATGACTGCTAGGAGATTAGAGTAGCCGTTTGTCCCTGCTAAAAGTTTCTTCCTTGCTTGTAATTAGTGGCTTTCTATAATGTAGGTTAAGGCTGTAATGTAAGGACCAGCATGTCGTAGGGTAGCAGCTGGTTCTTAGAGAGGTAAGTGGTTTTTTAGCTTCCTTGCATGTATGATTATATACTGCTGTAATCGTGGAAATAAAAGACAAGTAATACAAACCTTCTCTCCATTGTTTTCTGTTTGGTACCACTCGTATTAATTAGTCACCGGATAAGTTAATACGGTTGAGTACCTTTATACGGTCTACACCCGCTAAAATAATACCCTCAAAATTGATCGTATTAAATAGTCGGATGACAAATAATCTTGAAAAATAATAATAATAATAATAATAATAATATCATTAATTAATTAAAATTAAAATAAATAATAAATAATAATAATAATAATACAAAATTACTATTTATGATATATAGATGTTTCTTATCAACTAGTATAATATAATCTGACCAGTATAATATAGTCGGCATTTTAATTCGATAGAGCACCAAACTTCCGACTAAATAGTCAGTCTATCCAGTGGACAGATTAGTCTATCTGACTGAAATAGTCAGTACAATACGACATATAGCCCAAATCTTATGAGTCTTATGGGGCCTAGATCCTCCTCAGTTTATGGGGCCTAGATCCTCCTCCTTTAGACTAGGCTTCATATAGCCCAAGCCTAATGCAAAAGATCAATCTCCATTGGAGCTGAATTTTGGGCTAAATATGCTCAACTTCATTGAGTCTATTAAAATTGATAATCTAGAAGAACTCAACCCCTGATTCAGCCCCGTCCAACGCGCCACACACATGCTTGCTCTAGGACCCAACCTGACTTACGATCATTTTTTTTAATTTCTTTAAGTTTATGTTTGTGACTGTTTAACACCACCAAGCAGTTAACAGGTGGTATTCAAATTTAAAATTAAATGGACATTTTTATTATTATAAAGCCAAAAGAATAAGTAAGCTTCATCAAAATATTTTGACGAAAATACCCTTTAAATTATTTAATAGTTAATGATGCAATAGTAAAATCAAATATTAAATTTATAAATTAAAAAAATTGGTTAATGAAAAGAATGGGTGGTTAAAAAAAAAAGCTAGTGGATGAAAATAATTACTCCTCTCATTTTTGTTTTAAAAAAATTAAAAATTAATTTAATTTCTCTTAGTTTAATTTTTTCTAACAAAAATAAACAAATAAATTAGCACACGTATTAACGGTTACCAAGAATCTAGTATGTCATCTCATTTTGCCTTTTAATGTCAACTTCGTAAAAATATTCAGTTAAATTGCTAACATGGCATAAAAAATGACATTGCCTTTGTGGTAGTTACCACGTAAGAAAAATAATAATCATTAAATTAAATATGAAAATAATATTTTTTTACAAAATTTAGGCAAAATTAAAATAAATTAGAAAACTTGAAAATTTTCCCTTCTCTTCCGGTCACCCCGACCTCCCAAAATCCCCTACCACCGTCATCATAAAACCATCTAACTCCCCACATCCCTAATCTCCACCACCACTCCACCCCAAACTACTGCTACCATTGCCGATGTGACTGACTCTCATGCTAGGCTTGGTCACTCTCTGCTTAAGCTAAGTTCGAGGTGGAGGTCTCTCCCGTCTTTGTCTTAGGTTGCTATCAGATTCGATATAACGTAGGTTGTTTTAGAGGTTTTGTCTTATAATTTTATTCTTAATATAAAAAAAAAAAATACACCGCATATGAATCTAGCCCCAAATTTAGTCCTCCAATGTGGGTGACCTAATAAGTAAATCCATTAGCTCCGGATGTTGGTCCAGCCTACCACATATGAATCTAGCTCCAAATTTAATCCTCTGGATGTTGGTCCAGCCTACTACGTACGAGGATCCCCGTTAGTTCGTTTTTTACAAGACAATGCCACAAAGGTCACAGACAATTGTGACTATTGTAGCTGTACGTGAAAATTAGATCAACATAGATATCTAACTCAATTACTATAATACGTTACGGTTCTCTATCATCTTTCAAGGGTTTTCTTTCAGCATAATGGCATTTGAATAATTAATTAAGAGAAAAAAGGGTGACGTTTTTTTTCAAACAAAGAACTGAAATTTCGCTTTAGTTACATGTCGTTTTTACTGAAACTGATACTGATATAAAATTTATCTAAAATATGTGGATACATGTATTAGTAAAAGATGACATCTCGAAATGTTTCAGTGCATGTATCAAGATACGTACGTACCATGGGTTCATTTAGAATATACAGGCGGCGATACACTGAGCCTCTCATATATATATATATATATATATATATATATGCAAATTTTGAGATTTTAAAACAAAAAATTGGGCTATTCTATAAATTCAAAAATTTCTACATGGTTGCCAAAAACCGTAAAACTCATTTTCTCCCTGCTCGTTTGACATCTGAGTAGCTCACATAATTAATATCATCCTCTATCTTCTTTCTCGCTCGTTAGCACTATATATCCTATGTTATAAACATAATTTTACATCGCTGTTTTACTTGAATATTTGATTCTCTACCTTTTTCCAACTCATTAACACTCTCGAATGTTTCAATCTACTCAAAGAGTATTTTAATTTTTTGAATATTTTAATTGACGTATTCAAACCATATTCATATCCTAAAATTTTAAATTCTTTTGAATTCCCTTATTGTATACCCAATGGATTATTTGATCCACATTGATGCAATGCGACCAGATGAAAAAGAATGGCACCTACTAAAATAAAGGGGAGTAAATGTTGAAGACTAAAAAAACAACTTAATGTGGCATTGTCCAAGGAAAAACAGCCCCAAAGCCAAGTCACTATGGTGTCCCCTATTACGAGTATGTTACTAGCTAAGCTTGTAATTACTGTAGCTTCCCAAAAGGTCATTTGACCCCAAGGTAGTACGTATGTAGCGTGTAAAAGTCATCACAAACACTAAAAGCTCGATCAGGAGATAGGGAGGATCCAACAGAAGTACGAAATCCTAATTCTTCAGAAAATCAGATCAAGCAGTTTACGTTTTAGTAGTTACCGTTTCCTGGCCTCTAGTATTCACTCACTTTCAACGAATGGAGTCATCATTACTAGGAATTATTGTTTATACATAATTGCTCCTTTTGCATACTGGAAATTAACAAAACGTACCCAATGAGTCTTTGAAAAGGCAAATTAACAAAACGTACCCAATGAGTCTTTGAAAAGGCATAAATATAATGCAATTTAATTAAATCTATATTGGTCCAAACTCATGTTGACATACTAGTACAAGAATAAGTGCATGCGGAATTTTATCCCAATTAAAAATATCAAATATATAATATTTCAGAAAATTAAACATAAGAAACTATTTTCTTTATTTTTAAATTACAAAAAGAAAATAATAAATAGAAAATTTGCTGTGAAAAAGACATAAGTAAGCTGATAATTCACAAACCTAAATGCAGCCTGAATATGAAATGAAAAGACAGAGGCATGTTGTAGGAAGGTTCTGTAATGGAGAAATGGAAAGACAGAAAGTTGTGGTCTTGGTTTTCTTATAAACAAACCAACAATCCAACATCATATCATCAGATTTGTTCCCAGAAATTGCGTGTCATTCAGCAATCAGCAATTCAGCAATCACCATGCATAAGCATGACCCATGCATCCCATAAGCCCTTCCTTCCTATTTATATATATATATATTATTCTTGTAGTAACTTTTGCTGAAATATTTGACTGTATCATGTAGTTGATTGGGAATAACTTCCCATGTGGGGGCCATGCGTAGTCCACCATTTCTGGAACCAGGTGGGGAAGCGGCTTTTGAACGTTCTATCAAAATTAACAAACAAGGAATGAATAAAATTGTCATGTTGGTGCAGGAACACTTTGTACCATGCATCAATGTAATCTTAGTAACTGTATGGAATCTCTTTATTTGCTTTGAGGAAGTATTTGAGGATGTGAGGTTTGGTTCCCCACTCTTGCTGGTTAATAACTTGGAGAATGTAAATTGAGTGATAAAGTAACTTTGGGGGGTCATTCTTGTCATAAATGAGTTTAATACTGATTGATTCTGTGTGGAAAATTATGGTTGTGTAGTATTGGAGGTTTTTGGAAGGATGACTGGGGGCATAATGATAATTAGGTGGGAAATAGACTTTAGCTAATAGTGAAGGTGATTTAAGATGACGAAAACACTCTTCAATATAAAAGAGTGCATGGCTGGAATTTTTTGGAAAATAAGGTGATGATTGGGGCTTATAATGGGTAATTGGTTGGCAATGGCCTGAACTGATTGATATGGGTGATAAGCTGAAACTAAAGATGAATGGTAATTGGGTCGTGACTGGCTACTTGTAGATCCAAGTGTTGTAAATTTGTTGGTGAGAGTAATTAGGAGTGTCCTGTAAGGAACAAGCCCTTGGGAATAACGGCTTTCTTCTTTAACTTCTTTTTTGACTGGTGCTGCTGGAGTTTTGCCAGCAGTTGATTGATTAGAGAGCTGTCTAGACTTCATCTGCATTTTCCTGTAAAAATTCCCTGGTAAGGAAATCATGAATGCAATTTTGACTGCCTTGAATGTATTCTATGTCAAAATAAAAAATGCTTAATATTGATTGCCATTGGGCAAAAAATTGTTTTGATGCAATGTTTTTAACATTTTTTTCTAAAAGATATTTTGCGCTTTTACAATCAACACGAATTAAAACTTTTGATTTAATAAATCTTCTTGAAATTTGCAAATACATAAAACTATAGATAAAATCTCTTTTTTAATAGTACTATAATTATTTTGAGTAGGATTCCAAGTACCTGAATGGAAACGAATAATTAACTCAGGACTATTTGGATGACTTTTCTGTTTAAGAATACCTCCATAACCAAGTTCAGAGGCATTAGTTTCAACGATTTTGAAAGAATTGATTGTTGGAATTCCAAGACATGGAAGAGTAATGACATGTTTTTTTTATTTCTTTGATTATAGAAGTGTGGATATCAATCCACATAGGAGGATTACTTTGGAGACGCTCAAATAATGGTTTATATTTTTGGCGAAGATTTTGATAGAATTCAGCAACATAATTTAGTGACCCAAGGAATCGTTGAAGTTGATTTTTATCAAGGATTTTATCAGGAAGAGTAATGACATGTTTTTTTATTTCTTTGACTATAGAAGTGTGGATATCAGTCCACATAGGAGGATTACTTTGGAGACGCTCAAATAATGGTTTACATTTTTGGCGAAGATTTTGATAGAATTCAGCAACATAATTTAGTGACCCAAGGAATCGTTGAAGTTGATTTTTATCAAGGATTTTATCAGAAAATTTATCAGCAAATTGTATGACTCTATCAATAGGGGTGATTGTGGATTGATGAATATTGTATCCAAGAAACCTGACTTTGGTTTGAAACAGTTTAATTTTTGGAGCAGAAATTACTAGACCATTGTGTTTTATTGGTTGGAACAATATATTAAGATGCTTCCAGTGTTCGTCAATAGAGGATGAGAATATGAGGAAATCATCAATGTAGACAATTGCGAAGTGACTAAGGGGATTAAATATGTCATTCATTATATTTTGAAATTCACTAGGGGCGTTCTTTAATCCGAATGACATTACATTCCATTCATAATGATAGAAATGGGTGACGAAGGCTGTTTTATATTTGTCACTTTCATGAATTTGGATTTGCCAAAATCCACTTTCATGTCAAATTTTGAAAATATTACGGCTTGGCTTAATCGGTTAATTAAGTCTTTTTTATTTGAGATTGGATACCTGACCCACTCTAGGACGGTATTCAAAGGTTTCTAATTAATTACTAATCGAGGAGTGTCTCTTTCTAATTCAACATTTTTTTGAACATAGAAGGTTGCACAAGACCAAAGAGATTTACTAAGGCGGATGATTCCTTTATTGAGTAATTAAGTTATTTCTTTTTTGCAAAATTTCATAATTTCTTGACTCATTTGAATTGGTCGTGCCTTTGTTGGCATATTTGTTTCACTGAAGTTCTTAATATAAGGAAGTCTGACTGTGTGTTTCTTTCTATGCCAAAAGGCAGTGGGAAGATCAAAACATAGTTCATTTTTTAATCTTTTTTCAAAATTATTGATTTTCTGTTGAAGAGTTTTATTGGTTAATTATTGTGTAATTCTGTGGTGTTTAATTTCGTCTAATAAGTAATTAATTTGAGAGTTCTTGCAATGATCATATTTATTGATTTTGAAATGACATTTTCTTTCAAAGTGTTGATATCATTTATTGAAGGGTTTGCTATGAAAGAGACTTTGACTCTTTCTCTCATGGGATAGGTAACTATACCATCTGTTCATATATAACTTGGGGTAACTTTTATTCAGTAATTTTATGAATATATATATATATATATATATATATTTCTCCTCAAAATAGTGCCTTTGTTGTTTTGACCATATCACTAAAAAAACGTGACGACTAATCGATTAACAATCATTATGACATCAATCCTACCAGCTTCATACTCATATTCTTATTTTGATTCATTTTTGTACGTTGTAGATTGTGGTATGGATAACATAAAAAAGATAAAAGTAAAATTGAGATTTTCAAAATGCGACTAATTTGTGTTTTTATAAATTATTGCAATGTTTATATCACCATTCTAATTTAAGACCTTACTAGGCATGAATCTAGGATTTGAAAACGGAATGAGGTAAATTTTAATTACACACCATTTACGTGTAGAGAAATTAAAATTGTACACCTAAATAGGGGAGGAAGGAAAGGGGTCCCAGGGATCCTGGGCACCTCCTCACTTATATATGATCTATTATATATAATATAATATAATATATGTTGTTTAATTATGTATTAAATTGATTCTGTTAATCCAAGTAAGTATTTTTCTTTCTCTTGTAATTTCGAATTTGTTAAATTAATTAATTTATAATCTTTGCACGATGAACTTTGTGTTTGTGATTTCTTACTTCTATTACATTCCACATGTATAGATTTCTATTAAAATTGTTTGAATTTAAATTAAGTCACTATATTTTCCATTATGGAAAAATATCACAAAAGAAAAACAAATGCTGATAAAGGTATAATGATTTCAAAATATGAGAATTCGTCGAGGACAATTATTAATGTAATAATTTAGTAATATGATATGACCTTTTTAATTTTTGGTTAGTTTGATATATATTATATTAATTTCAATCATTAGACTAATGTTGTATGCATTATGAATTAAATTATATTAAAATTTTAATTATTTTAAGAATTTTGTAAAAAATCCGATCAACTTAATTCCTGATTATGTCATTACACTTGAACAACAATATATATTAAATAACGTGAAATATGTATATATATATATATATATATATGTCCGTTAATTTTCCACGTGTATAATCCCGCTAGGATTGATAAAGCATGACGATGAAGATGATTGCCAAAGGTCCCACAGACCTTAATAGTCACCACATCATCTAAACGCCATGCTGACGTTACACATGAAGATACAATAAAGTCCCTGGAGGTGAAGCAAAGTTGTCATCCCATGTGGAGCTCTTACTGGCCGCAACAAAAATCTCTTTGACCTTCCAAAAATACACGTACCTACTCTTTTTTCTCCTCTCTAACCCCCGTCTCTGATCACTATATATACACCTCCAATATCATTAATTTTTCTTCACATCAATTCATTCGCAGCTGGCTTCAAATATCCAAAACCAAAATTTAATTTTCAGACAGATCGATCACACAGAAAAAGAAAATGCCTGAGAGAGAAGCTTCACTTTCAAGTGTCGTGAACCAACCTCGCCTTGTGATCAGGAAGTTCTTGGCAAGACCTCAGCATGAGGGAGTTGGAGCCATTGTCAGAAGAAGCATTGGAAGGTAAGTGAATTAGGGTAGCGATTCGGCACTCTTCTTTTAATTATATCTGTGCGCGTCATATATAATATTTTACGATTTATATTTGTACAGGTTCGAGATGAAATATTTTGATCCTTTTCTTGTTTTGGATGAGTTCTCAGTTACTGCTCCTGCTGGGTTTCCTGATCATCCACACAGAGGTGTGTCTTCAATAATGTCCTTGTATTTAATTACCTAATTGCTAATTGAAATTAATTAATATTGGGTTGAATATTCTAATTTTTCTTTTTCTTTTTTCATTTGCATTTTGCAGGGTTTGAGACAGTGACCTACATGTTGCAGGTAGAAAACGTGTATAATTTTATAATATAATTACTTTTCCAGAAAATCTTATTTTATTTTATAAATTAGTGGACTTAGACATCATTATAATATATACTACTTGTTTTTTCTTTCTTTCTTTTAATTAAAAAAGAACCACTTTGCACCTGGAAATCTAAATCACTCGGAATCTGAATGTTTAAATTTTCACACCTGAATATTAAGTAAGTCAGGTCAAATAGCACAACATAGGTGTGAAATTTGAATATAGTTGAATGGAATTAATTAGGTAATTTGTTTTTGGTTGATCATTATAAATAGGGAGCAATGACACATGAAGATTTTGAAGGGCACAAAGGGACAATAGGAGCTGGTGACTTGCAATGGATGACAGCAGGAAGAGGCATCCTTCACTCTGAAATGCCTGCAGCCCAAGGAACCCAAAAGGGTTTGCAGTTGTGGATAAACCTCTCCTCCAAACATAAAATGTATGTATAATTATAATTATACCCTTCATTTTTATGCATTCACCATAAAATGTATGATTCGATTTTTGACAATTTGACTACATATATGATCATGATGACATATACCTGATGCCATCTAGAAATCATTAATATAAGTCTATTATTGCATGATTGTCTTACGTGACTATGAGTCTTGATATTTAAAGGGTGTTGATTTCCGCACTTCAATTTTTATTTGCTTTACTTTATTTTTAATTTTATTTTTTATCTTTTTAAAAAAGAAGGGGAGTATAACAAGTAAAATTGGAGTGCAAAAATCAACTCTATGTTTAAACTATTTTTTCCAAGCAAAATATGTGGTTTAAATTCACCATTTAACAGCATAATAAGTATTTGGGTGCTAATTGTATTAGTCAGTAAAATAAAATGATTATATTACAAGACCGTGAATTTGACCTTGTTAAATAAATCTGCACATGCATTTTCAATTTATTTTTTTAATCAAAATATGTAGTATAAAGTTAGATTTATATGTGTTAAAATACGAGTATTTGACTAATCTTTGAAATGAGTGTCTGTCTGCAAAATTCATATGATTGGTCATCATGGGATATACGCTTTTTTCTAAAAGTGCTTTTGAAATGCCCTGAAGTATCTAGCCCATGCTGTGAAACTAGGGGCCTTTTGACTCACACATGACACATCCCGTGGTCATGAAAAAATGTTCTGTGATGATTTTATCAGATAGGATCTGCTAGTGCTGGTAGCTTTCAGACTTTTTGAAAATTTAGGATAAGCTTTTATGAATAGAGTTAGGTATATATGCCTTTCTTTGCACGTAAGTTTCAATCTTTTTATTTTGTGGTTTAAATATCAGATTTACGACGACGAGTCAATATTATTTCTAATTATTATGTAACTAATTTGCGTGAACACAGGATTGAGCCAAAGTATCAAGAGGTTCTGAGCAAGGACATTGCAGAGGCTGCAAAAGATGGGATCAGAGTTAGAGTAATAGCTGGAGAAGCCTTGGGAACAAAGTCACCAATTTACACAAGGACCCCAACCATGTACTTGGACTTCACTCTAAAGCCAGGAGCCCACTTGCAACAACCAATACCAATGTCATGGAATGCATTTGTATATGTGTTGGAGGGGGAGGGTGTTTTTGGTAGTTCAAAATCTTTGGCTGTGACAGCTCACCACCTTCTTCTTCTTGGGCCTGGGGATGGCTTGGAGGCATGGAACAAGAATTCCAATTCCAAACCCCTCAGATTTATTTTAGTGGGAGGTGAACCTTTGGGTGAGCCTATAATGCAGTTTGGGCCCTTTGTGATGAACAGTCAAGAAGAGATTGACCAGACCATTGATGATTTTGAAAATTGTGTCAATGGATTTGAGAAGGCAAGACATTGGAGATCTGAATGAGGACAGCTGCACTTAGCCTAGGCTTTTATTAATTAATTAGATCCTGTTCCTGTATTATTTGAGAATTTATTGGTTGATTTTAGAATTTCGAAATAAATGTTGTTAATTAATCAATTTTTTTCAAAAGAGAAATGCTGACGAGTTACTAAACATGAAGTTGTTACATTATATTCTTCTTTTCATTGATAAAAAAAAAAATATTCTTCTTTTCAAGAATTAGTATTAACTTTGACCAAATTTATATTTAAAAAATAATATAATAGTAAGTTCTAAAAAGAACAATTAATTTGATGGGTGCATTCAAATAGGACGCCTTATCTGTTAAGAAAACCAGCCTCATAGCAGGTAAGAGACATTTCGGGCGCGTTATGTGTGACTTCACAATTGAATTGTGCGCGAGATATTTTCATATCGCTGCTTTAAACACATTTAAATTTATTGTATACACGTGTATCAATTTATATTTTTTAATATATAAAATGTGATTACAATTTTTAATTTTTCAAAACAAATGGAAAAAATCAATGAAAATGGATGTTGATAGTTCCATGTTCATAGAACTTGGTATGCTTTGGTAACTGAAAAAAAAAAAGTGAATATGGGTATGTGGAAGAAAATACAACCAAAAAATTCCTTATGAGTTATGATAACCAAAAATAAATAATCAGATAATGCTGATTGCTTTAAAAATAAAAAATAAATATTACAACTATTAAATTTATATCTTTTTTTATTTCATTTTCTATTTGACCTTTTTACCCCTAATATATTAGATTGTCTTCTCTTTAATAGTTTCTTCAACCGAGGACTTTTTTTGATTTTATTGAAAATTTAACCAAAATCAAGTTTTGGCTTTATATATATAGATTTTTACTCTTTAATTAACATATTTTTATTTTTACTATTTTGACCTCACTTATTAAATTATTCATTTTTGAATAAATTTGTTAAGTAAGGATATTTTGGGGATTTGAGAAATTTAACCTATTTTTACTATTTTGCCTTAACTTATTAAATCATCTATTTTTTAATAAATTATTTTTGTAAGGATATTTTTCGGATTATGGAAGTTTAACCAAAATGCCCTTCTAGCTTTATATATATACATTTGACAATTTTACCCTTAATATATTATATTGTCTTTTCTTTAATATTTTCTTCAACCGAGGACTTTTTTGGGTTTATTGAAAATTTAACAAAAATCAAGTTTTGACTTTATATATATATAGATTTTTACTCTTTAATTAATATATTTTTAATTTTACTATTTTGACCTTACTTATTAAATTAATCATTTTTGAATAAAGAGATAATTATATATAGGTCCAGTTCTAATAAGTGAACTTTTAATGTAGTCGACTTTATTAATGAAAGTCCTAGCTTATCATCTCTAGCCAAATAAATAAACTTTTATCCATATTTTAATCACAATTTACGTATCATGCAATTTTTTAACACATTCCACAAAATATAAAAAAGTTATTATCTGCTTATCTAAAAAAACAAAACGTAGCCTAAATTTATTTTTACAATTTACGGCGTACCAAACATAGCCTAAATTTTCCTATTTATCCTACTGGTAAAATCCCTTAAGTTTCAAATGACAGGACCCTTCCCGAAATTCCTCTCGGAACCCGGGAAAAGCCCGGCTCTTGTCTGAAAATTTAATAAAATTCCAGAAATACCCTTAATCCCTTGCAATTAATTATGACAATTCTGCCAAAAATCCGACAGAACTCCCCCTTCAGGAATGGTTAATCGTCTTCCACCTGTCAGACGAAGGATCAAATAACACTCTCAAATCCCAACATCACCAAACAACCATCGACGTAGTCATAATTTACCAGAAGTCCAAGGAGGCTTATCAGAGCATCTAGGTAGGAAAGGTAATTACAGAATTATAAATCCTACTCGATAGTCTAGGTAAAGGCGCATCTGAAAATTTAATGCCTCCGTCTCTGGATGTGCCCTCGTCAACTCAACGGCCTAGAGGGGATTTAAAACACGAAAAGTGTGAGTGGACAAAATAATCTTTTAAAACAATTTCCGAAAAAAACATACATTTTCCCCCTCCATGAGTAAAACAATGCATGCATAATATAAAATTCCTTTTCAAACAAATCCATAAAGATAAGGTGAAAACTTACCGAAAAATTCATTATTTTTGGTAAAACACTAGTGGGACCCACGAAAATCCGAATAATGAAAACATCCCGTAGTCCACAACCCTACTTTGAAAACCCTCGTCAAAGGAGTTTAAAAAACATGTAAACATACATGGTCACAAAATATAGCATAACATATCTCATTGCTCCCTGAATGGAATCCCGAGGCGTAGCTCGATATCCGAGTTGACTGGCCCGGGTCCAACCCTCCACAAACTCGATATACCTCGGGTTGTGCAAAATCATGTACTACACGTGGACAACATCAACGACCTAGTGGAGAAATAGCCCTCGACACCAGTGTCGGAGAACCCTCAACGATCTGGCGGAGAAAGACCCTCGATGCCAGCATTAGAGAAAATCTTGACCCTTGGTGACAGTAATTCAGTGAAAACCAAAATCTATGTTTTGAAATCCTTATTTCTTGGCCTACGCCCAATTCATTGAAAAATCGGATTTATGTCCAAATCCAATAAAATCACAAATTCGGGTCTAAACCCAAAAATCATGGACTCAACCGAAACCCAAAGTTAATAAGGTCAAAAGGACATAAAAACAGAGTCCATAAAGATAGGTCTTTGCCCAAAATGTCATTTCCAATGAATTATTGAGAACCCGTGTCCAATAATTTCTAAATTCCAGAAATTTACCAAAAACAATACGTAACAAGAAATTATTTCAAATATACCTTTATGCATGCAGTATAATTTACAAAACCAAAGTCCACTCACTGAACGTCCAATTATGCTCAATCATGAGTTTAACCCTCCTCTGAAGTTCCCGGAGCAGTATCGTCTGTCAAAATTAATAATCGAGGTTACCAATGATAATTAAAAAAACACTACATTTAGACTCCCTAAACCTCGGGAGGTCCGCATGCGTCCCACTAAAAATGTAGCCACATCAGACGCCCAAAACTACCCCTAAACGATGTCCAATTAACCTGAAACCTACGCAAAAAGGTCCGGAACGTCAAACACATGTCGACATGTGTCACCGTGACCCAAGGACCGATCCCATGCGACGCCACGTGCCGGCGGAAAGTCGATGACTTGGCCACGCGCCGGCTACAATACCCTACGCGCATGCACGCGCGCTGACTCAACCACCAGGTGGCATGCCACGTCAGCCCCTCTTACTAAACCAGTCGCCGGAGAAGACAACCGCTCGGCTATGCGCTGCCGTCCATCGTTGCCGGAAATCGCCATTGCCGGTCGACCTTGAAATTTTCCTAACTTCCTCAAATCTTAACCGTTTTTCACAAATTTATAGTCTAAATCCATCTACTCGAGCCCAGGAACTCGAAACTGAAGTCAAAACATGAAACCCATACCTATGTTGGCCGAAAAATCGATCGAAATGTTCAGTTTTCCCTTTCCTCAGTTCGGTGTCTCATGTGGCTGTTTCCTTTGATGGCTGGTACGTCCTTTATCACAGGGATAAGGAGATTCGGATGAATGGAACCAAATTGGTCGAGATTGCTTCGAATCAAAGGTCGAATTCTGGGTTTGGGTTCGGTCGCACGGGTTGGATAAGGATTGCGGAGAGAGGGACAAAAATGAGAAAAAATCTGGTGAAGTCTACGTTAAAAATATCTACCCAGTGCAAATTACCAAAATGCCTATGAACATCCTAGACCCATAACTCTCTCATACGATCTCTGTTTCATGCGTGCCATGTAACAACCCGAAATTTCAATTATTGGATTTACGTAAATTATTTATGTAAAATGATGATTTTACCCTTGCTTGTTAAGGGGCGTGAAAGTCAAATTTTGTTTCGAGACATTTTTGGTGGTGTTTTGAATACCGTTGCGTAGGTCTCGAACTCACGAGTTCGTAGATAGGCGGCACGCGAAAAATGGAGTTCGTGTACGAAAGTTACGGGTCTAGATTGTTAGGGGTATTTTGGTAATTTTTGACTTGGGGTAGATATTTTTAACCCCAAATCAATGTTTCATCTTCATATCATCATCTCACTCTCTCTCTCTGTGAAACACTCTCCCAAAACTATCGAACCTGTGTGCGAAAACTCACCCAAAACCCACAAATTCCAACTTTTGATTCAAGGCTAAGACTTCCATTTCTATTCAACTAATCAGATTCTACTCCTTCCCACGATCACAACCGTACCAACCATCGAAGGAGAGGACCACGGGGGAAGCCGAACCGAGTGTAGGAAGTTTCGGAACTTCCGATCAATTTTTCGGCTTACACAGGTACGTGTTTGATGTTTTAAGGTCATATTTGGATTCCTGGGTTCGAGTAGATAGATTTAGACATAAAATTTGTGAAAAATGGTTGAGTTTTGAGGAAGTTACAAAAGCTTGAAGTTTCGGCCGGAAATGGAGGATTCCGACGGAAACCAGATGGCGGCATCGGCAACCGGTCATCTTCTTTGGCGAGTCGCCGGTGACCGATCGGGTCGAGTAAACTGGTCGGGTAGAGTGACCGGTCGGGTCGAGTTGAACCGGTCGAGTCGAGTGAACCGGTCGGGTTGAGTGAATCGCTTGGGCCGAGTTGGATCGGGTCAGGTCGAGTTGGGTCGGGTTGGACCGATCCAGGCGCGTGGGTACTGTAGCAGGCGCGTGACCGCGCGTGAGGGGCGCGTGGGCTCGTGTTCCGACCTTCCGTCGGTGCATGGCGGAGCGTGGGGCCGGGTCTGAGGTCACGGTGGCGCGTGACAGCTAGTTTTTGACGTTTCGGACCTTTTGGCGTAGGTTTTGGGTCGATCGGACGTCGTTTAGGGGTTGTTTTGGGCGTTTGAAGTTGCTGCGTTTTCTAGGCCAGCATAGGTAGACCTCCCGGGGTTTAGGGGGTTTATATTTAAGGTTCTTATTATTAGCTGGTAATCCCGATTATTAATTTGGACATGCGATACTGCTCCAGGAACCTCAGGGGAGCGTACAATTCGGGATTGAGCTTGCTTGGACAGGTTTGTGAGTGGACTTTTGGTTTATAAACTATAATGCATGCATCAATGTATCTTTGATTTAAATACTGTTATGTATGGGTGCAATGAATTTCTGAAATTTAGAAATGATGCTGGACACATGTTTTCCAATATTTCAGTGAAAGTGTGTTTTGAGAAATGGCCTGTGTTAGTACTTGATTTTGATATCGTTTTGAAGTGGTAATTATTTGAGCATGTGATTTGGGTTGAGACCCGTAATTATGATTTTACCGATTTTGGCCGTAAATGATATTTCAAAGAATTTGGCTTAGGCCAAGAAACAAAGATTTCAAAATACAGATTTGGTTCACTGGTTTCCTATCCCGATGGTTACAGTTGCTCTGACTGGTGTTGAAGGGTTTTGCTCCGCTGGTTGTTGAGGGTTCGGACTTTGGTGTTGAGGGGTCTTGCTCCGCCGGGTCGCGAAGCTGTCTATGCATAGCACAGAGAATTGTAGTACAGATTTTAACACATCTCAAGGGATACCCTAGTGTGTTGTGGATATATCGGGAACAGTGAATTTGAGATATTATGTGTCCAGGCTGAATTAAATGAATTTTAAACTCCTTTGAAGATAGTTTTCATACCAAACTGTGGATCACGAGGTATTTTCATTATACAGATTTTATGTGAGTCCAACTAAGTGGTTTTAAAGAGAAATGGAAATTTTGGTGATTTACATATAATATTTTTATATCATAAACTGTTTTATGTGATGCATGCATGGTTTTATAAATGGAGGGGGAAAAAGGTTATATTTCCTTGGAAAACGATTTATAAATGATTATTTTTGTCCACTCACAACTTTTGTGTTTAAACCCCTTTCAGGCAGTTGAGCTGACGTGGACACTTAACTCGAGGCAGATGCATTAGTACTTTGGGCTGCGCTGTGTAGTTATATTTGAGTAGAATATCTAAATTATACTCTTGATCCTACTTAGACGCTCTGATATTATATTGTATTTGGTTGGTCGTTATTTACGGGAATTATTGAGTGCTTGAATCCCTTGTCTGACAAGTGAAAGTGACTAGTATTATTATTATTTGTAAGGATTGAAGGGTATTTTGGGAACCTTTCCTTAGGTTGTCAGACGGGATCAGGGTTCTTCCCGAGTTTCGAGGGGAAATTCGGGATGGGTCCTGACAATTGGTATCAGAGCACTAGGTTTAAATTCCTGTAGACCATACACTTAGTGTACAATTATTTTGGTATTGATGGGTTATAATTCTTTTCAGCGTAATGCCTCCGAGACGCGAGTCCCGTCAACAGTCTGGAAACAGTGGGGACACACATGAACCTGCAGTGGAGCATGATATGAGGCAAACACTAGAACAATTAGGTCACACTTTGACTTCTGTACTTCAGAGTAGGGCTGCTACTGAAGGGTCGGACATTGAGAAATCTCAGAGATTAGGGGCTATAATATTTATGGGCAACTCTAGCCCAGATGATGCAGCATAAGGGATTACTCGTTTAGAGCGAGTGTTCTCAGTTATGAGATGTCCTCAGGGGGACAGGGTGTTGTTAGCCACTTTTTTGCTAGGTGGTTCCGCTTATCATTGGTGGAACGCATTAGAACTATCAGGCTGGGATGTCAGTACAATTACCTGGGCAACTTTTCGGGAGAAGTTCCTCGAGAAATTTTACCCTTGCTCGTACCGAGATGCCAGGGAGGCTGAGTTCTTGCACTTACAGCAGGGAGATATGACAGTGGCTCAGTATGAGCAGAAATTCATAGAGTTGGCTCGTTTTGCACCGGCTCTGGTGGCAACCGAGAGGGACAAGCGACGCAGATTTGAAAATGGACTGAGGAGCGAACTTCGGTCAGCGGTAACGGCTGCAGTTCATACTTCATTGAGAGAAGTGGCTGACGCTGCAGCTCGTGTAGAGTTGAGCATGGGTGTGCCATTCCAGCAGCAGTTTAGGGGTTCCAGGCGACATCGGGATCGCTGGGATATTGGAGCCTCTAGTCAGGGACCGTCCAAGAGAGGAAGTTTCAGTTCTGGATCTACTGGGGGTGCGGGATCCGGATCAGGCAGTGACGGAGCCAGACAGGCACCGCAGTCATCCGCTCGTTCTAGTGGTGCTTCAGTGTAGTCAACTGGAAGACTGTGTGGCAGCTTCGGTGGTACTGGATGTTACTTCTGTGGGGAGATTGGTCACATAAGGAAATTTTGCCCACATCTTCATCCGGGCAGTAGTTCCTGGGGGTGGGGTGCTACTGAACAGAGGTAGAGGACAGTTCAGACGTCTGGTATTGCAGCTAGAAGCCAGAGTTAATCCAGTGGGGCCAACCGGGCCAATTGGACGAACAGGGCTAGTGGGTCCAACAGGGCCAGAGGCAGACGGTGGGGTCGTGGTCGATCTTTGGATACACAAGCTCGAGTTTTTGCTATGTCGCAACAGGAGGCCCGAGCAGCACCAGATGTGGTCACGGGTACGTTATCTATTTTTAACCGTGATGCTTATGTTTTGATAGATCATGGGGCGACTCATTCTTTCATTTCTCGAGGTTTTACATTGTTTGCTAATAGAGAATTATCTCCGATTGGTTGGGACATGGGTATTAGTACTCCTACTGGGAATATGTTAGTGGCGAATCTCGTGATTCGTAGTTGTCCAGTGTTAGTGGAAGGTTATGCATTAGAGGCAGATTTAATCCCTTTAGATATTTTTGATTTTGATGTGATTTTGGGGATGGAATGGTTGACTATGCACCATGCCTCTATTGATTGTTATGATAAGAGAGTGGATTTCCGGAGTCCAGGTTTACCGGAACTTACGTTTAGGGGAGATCGTAGGGTACTACCCTGTGGAGTGATATCAGCTTTGACCGCTGAGAGATTGTTGAGGAAAGGTTGTGAGGGTTACTTGGCTCATGTGTTTGATTCTCGGAATACTACGATGAGGGTGAAGGATATTCCAGTGGTGAGTGAGTTCTCTGATTTGTTTCCAGATGATCTTCCGGGATTGCCACCTCACCGGGAGATTGAGTTCACCATAGAGCTTTTACCAGGTACTCAACCTATCTCACAGGCACCGTACAGAATGGCACCGGCAGAATTGCGAGAGTTGAAGACTCAATTGCAGGACTTGCTGAATATGCGATTTATTCGCCCAAGTGTTTCACCTTGGGGTGCACCAGTGTTATTTGTGAGGAAAAATGAAGGTGGTTTGAGATTGTGTATCGACTACCGGCAGCTAAACAGGGCTACAGTGCGGAATAAGTATCCTCTGCCAAGGATAGATGATTTGTTTGATCAACTTAAGGGGGCAAGATATTTTTCGAAAATTGACCTTCGATCCGGGTACCATCAGTTGAGGATTAGGGAAGAGGATGTTCAGAAAACAGCTTTCAGGACTCGTTATGGTCATTATGAGTTCCTGGTGATGCCCTTCGGGTTGACTAATGCCCCAGCAGCATTTCTGGATATGATGAACAGGGTGTTCCAAAAGTATTTGGATCGGTTTGTGATTGTGTTCATCGATGACATCTTGGTGTATTCGAGGAGTGCTAAGGCACATGAGAAGCACTTAAGGTTGATACTGAATATGCTTAGGAAAAAACATTTGTTTGCCAAGTTCAGTAAATGCCAGTTTTGGTTGACAGAAGTTGAATTCTTAGGTCATGTGATTTCGGCTGAGGGTATCAGCGTAGATCCCCAAAAGGTTGAGGCAGTGGCAAACTGGGAGCAATCGAGGACAGTGACAGAGGTGAGGAGTTTTCTAGGTTTGGCAGGATATTATCGACGGTTCGTAGAAGGATTTTCTACGATAGCAGGCCCGTTGACTCGGTTGACTAGGAAAGGAGTCAAGTTTAACTGGGATGCCGATTGTGAACAGGGATTTCAGGAACTGAAGAGGAGGTTGACTTCTGCTCCAGTATTAACCCTTCTTGATGATGCTGGGGGATTCGAGGTGTATAGTGATGCATCATTGCGGGGTATAGGCTGCGTGTTGATGCAGCATGGGAAGGTGATAGAGTATGCTTCTAGACAACTTAAACCCCATGAGTTGAATTACCCCACACATGATTTGGAGTTAGCTGCAGTGGTGCATGCGCTGAAAATTTGGCGACATTATTTGTACGGGGAAACGTGTCGGATCTTCACCTACCATAAGAGTTTAAAGTACTTGTTCACCCAAAAGGACCTGAATCTGAGGCAGAGAAGATGGCTTGAGCTAATAAAGGATTATGATTGTACTATAGAGTACCATCCAGGGAAAGCCAATGTTGTGGCAGATGCCTTGAGCAGGAAATCCATGGGTTCTTTGGCCCATTTACACACAATCTACCTACCATTGTTGTTAGTGTTCCGTAGAGCGGGGATTGTATTTGACATGGATAACCAGGGGGCTTTATTGGCTAGTTTCCATGTGAGGCATGTTCTGATTGATCGGATTATTGAGGCTCAACTCCAGGACCCTACATTGTGCATTATCAGGATGGAGTTGGAGGCTGGAAACAGACAGGACTATGCGCTTAGGGATGATGGAGCCTTGGTTAGAGATGGCCGGTTGTGCGTACCGAATGAGCTGGAGCTAAAAAGGGAAATTCTTGATGAGGCTCATAGTTCGGCTTACGCTATGCATCCAAGAGGTACCAAGATGTATCATACCCTAAGGAAACACTATTGGTGGACTGGGATGAAAAGGGAAATTGCTGAGTTTGTGAGTAGATGCCTGACATGTCAGCAAGTGAAAGCAGAGAGGCAGAAACCATATGGGGCACTTCAACCATTACCTATTCCGGAATGGAAGTGGGATCACATTACGATGGATTTTGTGTATAAACTTCCAAGGACACAGAAGGGACATGATGGGATATGGGTAATTGTTGATAGACTCACGAAGTTTGCACATTTCTTGCCAGTGCGGGAAGATTTTCGGATGAGTCGGTATGCCAAATTGTTCGTTGATGAGATCATACGGCTACATGGGACTCCAGAGTCAATTGTTTCGGACAGGGATCCAAGATTTACCTCCAGGTTTTGGCGGAGTTTGCAGAAGGCTTTTGGCACTACCTTGCATTTTAGTACAGCTTTTCATCCTCAGACAGATGGTCAGTCTGAGAGGACAATCCAGGTTTTGGAGGATATGATGAGAGCTTGTGTACTGCAGTTTAAAGGGAACTGGGATTCACACCTGGCTCTGATGGAATTTGCTTATAATAATAGTTATCAGTCGAGTATTGGGATGTCTCCTTTCGAGGCACTGTATGGGAGGCAGTGCATGACACCGTTATGCTGGAACGAAGTGGGTGAAAGGAAACTGTTAACACCAGAGTTGGTGGATACGACTGAGGAAAAGATAAGGATCATCAGAGAAAGGTTAAAGACAGCTCAGGATCGCCAGAAGAGCTATGCAGACCGTCGAACCAGAGATCTTGAGTTTGAGGTAGGTGACTGGGTGTTCTTGAAACTATCTCCTTGGAAGGGAGTGGTACGTTTTGGTAGACGAGGAAAACTGAGTCCTCGCTACATTGGCCCATATGAGATTTTGCAGAGGATAGAGCCAGTGGCATATCGTCTTGCTTTACCATCGGAATTATCCAGAGTTCATAATGTTTTTCATGTATCTTTGCTCCGAAAATATCTGTTTGATGAGTCTCACGTATTGGAAGAGCAGCCACTTGAGCTGAAGGATGATTTGACCTTTGAGGAGCAACCGGTACAAATTTTGGATTGGAAGGAGAAGGTACTGCGCATAAAGAGTATTCCTCTAGTTAAAGTGTTATGGAGGAATCATAACGTGGAGGATGCCACGTGGGAAACCGAGGAACTAATGCGAGCGCAATATCCTCATTTGTTCCAAGGGTAGAGTTGAATTTCGAGGATGAAATTTCTTAAGGTGGGTGGATTGTAATATCCCGGAATTTCAATTATTGGATTTACATAAATTATTTATGTAAAATGACGATTTTACCCTTGCTTGTTAAGGGGCGTGAAAGTCAAATTTTATTTCGAGACCTTTTTGGTGGTGTTTTGGATACCGTTGCGTAGGTCTCGAACTCACGAGTTCGTAGACAGGCGGCACACGGAAAACGGAGTTCATGTACGAAAGTTACGGGTCTAGATTGTTAGGGGTATTTTGGTATTTTTTGACTTGGGGTAGATATTTTTAACCCTAAATCATTGTTTCATCTTCATATCATCATCTCACTCTCTCTCTCTGTGAAACACTCTCCCAAAACCATCGAACCTGTGTGCGAAAACTCACCCAAAACCCACAAATTCCAACTTTTGATTCAAGGCCAAGACTTCCATTTCTATTCAACTAATCGGATTCTACTCCTTCCCAAGATCACAACTGTACCAACCATCGAAGGAAAGGACCACGGGGGAAGCCGAACCGAGTGTAGGAAGTTTTGGAACTTCCGATCTATTTTCCGGCTTACACAGGTACGTGTTTGATGTTTTAAGGCCATATTTGGATTCTTGGGTTCGAGTAGATAGATTTAGATATAAAATTTATGAAAAATGGTTGAGTTTTGAGGAAGTTACAAAAGCTTGAAGTTTCGGCCGGAAATGGAGGATTCTGGCGGAAACCAGATGGCGGCGCCGGCAGCCGATCGTCTTCTCCGGTGAGTCACCGGTGACCGGTCGGGTCGAGTTGAACCGGTCAGGTCGAGTGAACCGGTCGGCCTGGTCAGGTCGAGTGAACCAGTTGGGTTGAGTGAATTGGTCGGGTCGAGTTGGATCGGGTCAGGCCGAGTTAGGCCGGGTTGGACCGGTCCAGGTGCGTGGGTAATGTAACAGGCGCGTGACCGACGCGTGAGGGCAGTGGCGGCGCGTGGGCGTGTGTTCCGACCTTCCGTCGGCGCGTGGCGGCGCGTGGGGCCGAGTCTGAGGTCACGGTGATGCGTGACAGCTAGTTTTTGACGTTTCGGACCTGTTGGCGCAGGTTTTGGGTCCATCGGACTTCGTTTAGGGGTTGTTTTGGGCGTTTGAAGTTGCTGCGTTTTCTAGGCCAGTATAGGTAGACCTCCTGGGGTTTAGGGGGTTTATATTTAAGGTTCTTATTATTAGTTGGTAATCCCGATTATTAATTTGGACAGGCGATACTGCTCCAGGAACTTCAGGGGAGCGTACAATTCGGGATTGAGCTTGCTTGGACAGGTTTGTGAGTGGACTTTTGGTTTATAGACTAGAATGCATGCATCAATGTATCTTTGATTTAAATACTGTTATGTATGGGTGCAATGAATTTCTGGAATTTAGAAATAATGCTGGACACATGTTTTCCAATATTTCAGTGAAAGTGTGTTTTGAGAAATGGCCTGGTTTTAGTACTTGATTTTGATATCGTTTTGAAGTGGTAACTATTTGAGCATGTGATTTGGGTTGAGACCCGTAATTATGATTTTACCGATTTTGGCCGTAAATGATATTTCAAAGAATTTGGCTTAGGCCAAGAAACAAAGATTTCAAAATACAGATTTGGTTCACTAGTTTCCTATCCCGATGGTTACAGTTGCTCTGACTGGTGTTGAGGGGTTTTGCTCTGCTGGTTTTTGAGGGTTCGGACTTTGGTGTTGAGGGGTCTTGCTCCGCCGGGTCACGAAGCTGTCTATGCATAGCACAGAGAATTGTAGTACAAATTTTAACACATCTCAAGGGATACCCTGGTGTGTTGTGGATATGTCGGGAACAGTGAATTTGAGATATTATGTGTCCAGGCTGAATTAAATGAATTTTAAACTCCTTTGAAGAGAGTTTTCATACCAAACTGTGGATCACGAGGTATTTTCATTATACAAATTTTATGTGAGTCCAACTAAGTGGTTTTAAAGAGAAATGGAAATTTTGGTGATTTACATATAATATTTTTATATCATAAACTGTTTTATGTGATGCATGCATGATTTTATAAATGGAGGGGGAAAAAGGTTATATTTCCTTGGAAAACGATTTATAAATGATTATTTTTGTCCACTCACAACTTTTGTGTTTAAACCCCTTCAGGCAGTTGAGTTGACGTGGACACTTATCTCGAGGCAGAGGCATTAGTACTTTCGGCTGCGCTGTGTAGTTAAATTTGAGTAGGATATCTAAATTATACTCTTGATCCTACTTAGACGCTATGATATTATATTGTATTTGGTTGGTCATTATTTACGGGAATTATTGAGTGCTTGAATTCCTTGTCTGACAAGTGAAAGTAACTATTATTATTATTATTTGTAAGGATTGCAGGATATTTTGGGAACCTTTCCTTAGGTTGTCAGACGGGATCAGGATTTTTCCCTAGTTTCGAGGGGAAATTCGGGACGGGTCCTGACATGCCACCTGTCTACGAACTCGTGAGTTCGAGGCCTATGCAACGGTCCCCAAAAATTTCCAAATGTGTCTCCACACAAAAGGTGATTTTCGAGCCGCTTATAAAACCAAGGGCAAACTCGTCCTTCCCCAAATTAATTTTTGAAAATTCACTAATTAAATTTCCTGGTCGTTACAACTCACCCCCCATAAAAACATTTCATCCTCAAAATTGATACATGTCATTGTAACAAATGTGGATGATGCACCCGCATCACTGCCTTGGTTTCCCACGTGGCCTCCTCCATTTTATGATTCCTCCACAGAACTTTAACCAGAGGAATAGTCTTTTTGCGCAATACTTTTTCCTTCCAATCTAGAAGTTGCACTGGTTGCTCCTCAAAGTTCAAATCATCTCTCAGCTCAATTGGTTGCACCTGCAATACATGAGATTCATCAAATAGATACTTCCGGAGCATGGATACATGGAATACATCATGCACCTTGACACTTATGGAGGTAAATCAAGTCTGTAAGCCACTTGCCCTATCCTCTCAATAATCTCATAAGGCCCAATATAGGGAGGACTCAGCTTTCCTCAACTACCAAAATGCATAACTCCTTTCCAGGGGGATAATTTCAAGAAAACCCAGTCTCCGACCTCAAACTCAAGATCTCTGATCCGTCAGTCCGCATAGCTTTTATGGCGGTCCTGAGCTGCCTTCAACCTTTCCCTGATGATTCTAATCTTTTCCTCTGTCATTTCCACTATCTCTGGTGTCAACAGTTTTCTCTCACCTACCTCAGCCCAACATATCAGTGTCATGCATTGTCTCCCATACAGTGCCTTGCAAGTAGACATCCCAATACTAGACTGATAGCTGTTGTTGTATGCAAACTCCATCAAGGCCAGGTGTGACTCCCAGTTCCCTTTAAATTGCAGTACACAAGCTCTCATCATATCTTCCAGAATCTGAATTGTCCTCTCAGACTCATGGTTAGTCTAAGGATGAAAATTTGTATAGAAAAGAAATGTAGTTCCAAAGGCTTTCTGCAAACTCCGCCAAAACCTTGAGGTAAACCAAGGATCCTTGTCTGATACAATCGACTATGGAGTCCCATGTAACCGTATGATCTCATCCAAAAACAACTTGGCGTACTGGTCCATCCTGTAATCGTCCCGTACTAGCAAGAAATGTGCTGACTTTGTGAGTCTATCACCAATTACCCAGATTCCATCATGTCCTTTTTGAGTCCTAGGAAGTTTATAAACAAAATCCTTAGTAATGTGATCCCACTTCCATTCTGGAATTGGTAGCGGTTGTAGTGCCCCATATGGTTTATGCCTCTCTGCTTTTACCTGTTGACATGTCAGGCATCTACTCACATACTCTGCTATTTCTCTTTTCATCCCTGTCCACCAATAGTGTTCCTTAAGAATACGATACATCTTAGTACCTCCTGGATGCATAGCATAGGCAGAACTATGAACTTCCTTAAAAATTTCTCTTTTCGACACTGGATCATTAGGTACGCACAACTGGCCATCCTTAACGAAGGCCCCATCATCCCTAATCACATAATCCCGCCTATTGCCAGCCTCCAACTTCATCCGGATAACACACAATGTAGGATCCTGGAGTTAAGCTTCAATAATTCGGTCAATCAAGATAGGTCTCACACGGAAGCTAGCCAATAGAGCCCCCTGACTATCCATGCCAAGTATAATTCCCACTCTTCGGAGTTCCACCAACAACGGTAAGTAAACGGTGTGCAAATAGACCAAGGAACCCATGGACTTCTTGCTCAACGCATCCGCCACTAGCTTTTCCTGGGTGATACTCTTTGGTACAGTCGTAATCCTTTATCAGCTTAAAGCCATCTTCTCTGTCTCAAGTTCAGATCTTTCTAGGTGAAGAAGTATTTCAGACTCTGATGGTCGGTAAAGATCTGGCATGTTTCCGCATACAAATAGTGTCTCCAAATCTTCAGTGCATGCACCACTGCAGCTAACTCTAAATCATGTGTAGGGTAGTTCAACTCATGAGGTTTAAGTTGCCTGGAAGCATATGCTATCACCTTCCCGTGCTGCATCAACACGCAGCTTATACCCCGTAATGATGCATCAATGTATACCTCAAATCCTCCGTTATCATCTGGAAGGGTAACACTTGGGCAGAAGTCAACCTCCTCTCAAGCTCTTGAAAGCTCTGTTCACACTCAACATCCCAGTCAAACTTGACTCATTTCCTCGTCAACCGAGCCGACGGGGCGGCTATCGTAGAGAATCCTTCTACGAATCACCTATTATATCTTGCTAAACACAGAAAACTTCTCACCTATGACACTGTCCTCGGTTGCTCCCAATTTGCCACAACCTCCATTTTTTGGGGATCCACGGTGATACCCTATGCAGAAATCACATGACCTAAGAATCCCACAATGGTCAACCAAAACTGACATTTACTGAACTTGGTGAATAGTTGCTTTTTCCATAGCATATTCAGCACCAACCTCAAGTGATTCTCATGTGTCTTCACACTCTTCGAATATACTAAGATATCATTTATGAACACAATTACAAATTGATCCAAATACTGTCGGAACACCCTATTTATCAAATCCATAAATGTTGCCGGTGCATTAGTTAGACCAAAGAGCATCACCAGGAACTCATAATGTCCATAGCATGTGCTGAAAACCGTTTTGGGAACGTCCCCTTCCTTGATCCTTAACTGATGGTACCTGGATCTAAGGTCAATTTTAGAGAAATACCTTGCCCATTTTTATTGGTCAAACAAATCATCAATGCGTGGCAAAGGATACTTATTCCGCACCGTAATCCTGTTTAACTGCCGGTAGTCGATGCATAGCCTCAAATCACCATCTTTCTTCCTTACAAATAACACCGGCGCACCCTAAGGTGATACACTCGGTCGAATAAATCGCATATCCACCAAATCTTGCAATTGAGTCTTCAATTCCCTCAATTCTGCCGGTGCCATTCTATACGGTGTATGTGATATAGATTGGGTACCCGGAAGAATCTCTATGGTGAATTCAATCTCCCGGTGTGGTGGTAACCCCGGAAGATCTTCTAGAAATACATCTGAAAACTCATTCACCACAGGAATATCCTCTACTGTCACTGGAGTATCCCAAGAATTGATCACGTGAGCTAAATAGCCCTCAAAACCTTTCCTCAATAATTTCTCAGCCGTCAAGGCCGATATTACTCCTAAGGGAAGCACCCTACGATCACCCTGAAACATAAGTTCCGAAAAACCTGGACTCCGGAAGACCACCCTCTTGTCGAACATTCTATGGAGGCTTGGTGCATGGTTAACCAATCCATCCCCATAATCACATCAAAATCATAAATGTCCAAGGGAATTAGATCTGTCTCTAACTCATAACCTCCCACTACCACCGGACAACTCCGTATCACTAGGTTTGCCACTAACATATATCCGGTAGGGGTGCTAATACCCATGTCCCAACTAATCGGTGACAATTATCTATTGGCAAAAAGTGTAAAATCTCGAGAAATAAAAGAATGTGTAGCCCCGGGATTTATCAAAACTCGAGCATCATGATAAAAAATAGACAACTTACTAGTAACCACTTCTGGTGCAGCTCAAGCCTCCTGCTAAGTCATAGCAAAAACTCGGGACTGTGTACTAGCAGATCGACCATGACCCTTCTATCTCCCACTGGCCTTGTTGGCCCTACTGGCTTGGTTCTGGCTCCCCACTGCAGTACCAGATGCACGCGCTGCTCTCAAACTCGGTTCAACAGCATCTCGACCCAAAGAACTACGGCCAGGATGATGTGGACATTCTCTCTTAAAATGACCAGTCTCCCCACAAAAGTAACAACCGGTGTCACCAGGCCGTGCGGGTCTGCCACTATGTCTCCCGGTTGACTGTATTGAAGCCCCACTAGACTGAACGGATGACTGCTATCCCTAATCGGCTCCGCCACTACCTGCTCCAGATCTTACACCCCCAGAAGATCCAGAACTGAAACTTCCTATCTTAGATGGTCCATAACTAGAGGCCCAAAAACTCAAGCGATCCCGGCGTCGCCTCGAACCACTAAACTGGTGATGAGCTGGCAAACTCATCTCTACTCTGGAAGCAACATCTGATAAAGCCCTCAAAGAAGTATGTGCCACATCAGTTACTGCTATTCAAACCTTATCTCTCAGTCCATACTCAAACCTTCGACACTTATCCATCTCAGTCGCCACGAGAGCCGGTACAAATTGTGACAGCTCAAGAAATTTCTGCTCATATTGTGCCACCGTCATGTCCCCCTACTGTAGTTGTAAGAACTCGGTCTCTCTGGCATCTCGGTATGAGCGAGGATAAAACTGCTCGAGGAAGCGCTCCCGAAAAGCTTCCCAAGTAAAGGTACGGACATCCCAGCCCATCAGCTGCAAAGCATGCCACCAACAGTACACATAGCCACCTAGAAGAAATGTGGCTAGTCGCACCCTATCCTCTAGAAGGCACCTCATAACAGAAAACACTCGTTCCAAACGAGTAATCCACTCATCAGCATCATCTGGGCCTAACTCGCGCGTAAACACTGTCGCCCCCAGCCTCTGGGCTCGCTTAATGTCAGATACTTCAGAAGTAGCCCTTCCCTAAAGTACAGTCGTCAATCCCTGAACCAACTGATCTAGGGTCTGTCTCAAATTAGGCTCTAATACAGGATCTTTTGTACCCCTAACGTTATCAGCTTCATCACCGTTTCTAGGCCGCGGCTGGGGTTCGCGTCCATCACGCTAGAAAGAACCATAATTCGTTAGTACCATTGTCAGTTGTACACTAGGTGTACGGTCTACAGGAATTTAAACCTAGTGCTTTGATACCAAGTTGACAGGACCCTTCCCGAAATTCCCCTCTGAACCCGGGAAAAGCCCTGCTCCCTTCTGACAATTTAATAAAATTCCCTGAATACCCTTAAGCCCTTGCAATTAATTATGAAAATTATGCCAAAAATCCGGCAAAACCTCCCTTTAAGGAATGGTTAACCATCTTCCACCTGTCAGACGAATGATCAAATAACACTCTCAAATTCCAACATCACCAAACAACCATCGACGTAGTCATAATTTACCATAATTCAAACAGGCTTATCAGAGCATCTAGGTAGGAAAGATAATTACAGAAATATAAATCCTACTAGACAGTCTAGGTAAAGGCATAGTTGAAAATTTAATTCCTCCGCCTCTGCATGTGCCAACGTCCACTCAATGGCCTAGAGGGGATTTAAAAAACGAATAGTGTGAGTGGACAAAATAACCTTTTAAACCAATTTCTAAGGAAAACATACCTTTTCCCCCTCCATGAGTAAAACAATGCATGCATAATATAAAATTCATTTTCAAATAAATCCATAAAGATAAGCTGAAAACTTACTGGAAAATTCAATGTTTTTGGTAAAACACCGGTGGGACCCACGAAAACTCGAATAATGAAAACATCCCGCAGTCCATAACCCTGCTTTGAAAACCCTCGTCAAAGGAGTTTAAAAATCATGTAAACATACATGGTCACAAAATATAGCATAACATATCCCACTGCTCCTCGAATGGAATCCCGAGCCGTAGCGTGATATCCGAGCTGACTGACCCAGGTCCAATCCTTCACACACCCGATATACCTCGAGTTGTGCAGAACCATGTACTACGCGTAGACAACCTCAACGACCTGGTGGAGAAATACCCCTCGACACCAGCGTCAGAGAACCCTCAACGATCTGGTGGAGAAATACCCCTCGACACCAGCGTCAGAGAACCCTCAACGATCTGGTGGAGAAAGACCATCGACGCCAGCATCAGAGAAAACCTTGACCCTCGGGGACAGTAATTCTGTGAAAACCAAAATTCATGTCTTGAAATCCTTGTTTCTTGGCATAAGCCCAATTCATTGAAATTCGGGTTTATGCCCAAATCCAATAAAATCACAAATCCGGGTCTAAACCCAAAAAACATGGACTCAACCGAAGCCCAAAATCTATAAGGTCAAAATGACATAAAAACAGAGTCCATAAAGCCAGGCCATAGCCCAAAACATCATTTCCAATGAATTATTGAGAACCCGTGTCCAGTAATTTCTAAATTCCAGAAATTTACCAAAAACAATAAGTAACAAGAAATTATTTCAAATATACCTTTATGCGTGCATTATAATTTACAAAACCAAAGTCCACTCACCGAACGTCCAATTATGCTCAATCCTGAGTTTAACGCTCCTCTGAAGTTCCCGGAGCAGTATCGTCTGTCAAAAGTAACAATCGGGGTTACCAACGATAATTAAAAAACTCTACATTCAGACTCCCTAAACTCCGGGAGGTCCGCACACGTCCCACTTAAAACGCAGCCACTTCGGACGCCCAAAACTACCCCTAACCGATGTCCAATTAACCTGAAACCTGCGCCAACAGGTCTAGAACGTCGAAAACATGTCGACAAACATCGTTGTGACCCAAGGACCGATCCCACGCTCTGGCTACCGTACCCCACCCGCCTGCACGTGCTCTGACTCAGCTGCCATATGGCTCCACATGGCTACTAGGTGGCATGCCACGTCAGCCCTTCTGACCGAACCAGTCACCAGGCTCCACATGGCTGCCTGGTGGCATGCCGTCGCCGAAAATCGCCATCGCCGGTCGACTTTGAAATTTTCCTAACTTCCTCAAATCTTAACCGTTTTCACAAATTTATAGTCTAAATCCATCTACTCGAGCCCAGGAACTCGAAATTAAAGTCTAAACACGAAACCCATACATGTGTTGACCGGAAAATCGATCGAAAGGTTCAGTTTTCCCTTTCCTCGGTTTTGTTTTCTTCCGCGGTTGTTTTCTTCGACGGCCGGTACGTCCTTGATCGCGGGGATGAGGTGATTCTGATTATGGAACCAAATTGGTCGAGGTTGCTTTGAATCAAAGGACAAATTATGGGTTTTGGGTTCGGTCGCACGGGTTGGATAAGGATCGCGGAGAAAGGGATAAAAATGAGAAAAAATTTGGTGAAGTCTGGGTTAAAAATATCTACCCAGTGCAAATTACCAAAATGCCTCTGAACATCCTAGACCCATAACTCTCTCATAAGATCTCTGTTTCCTGCGTGCCGCCTGTCTACGAACTCGTGAGTTCGAGACCTATGCAATTGTCCCCGAAAAACTGCCAAATGTGTCTCCACACAAAAGGTGATTTCCGAGCCCCTTATAAAATCAAGGGTAAACTCGTCCTTCCCCAAATTAATTTACGAAAATTCACTAATTAAATATCCGGGTCGTTACATCAAAAACCTATAAGCAGATGCAACCTACAATCTCCTCTTCAACATTCAATCTCCTTCAACTTGAGTTTTTTATGTGTTTATTCCTATCCTCAGTATTTGTTTATATATCCTTTTTGGAGAAATAATTTATTGCTTTATTTTGGGTAATTTCATTATGTAAATTTCGATTTCTTTTTTTGTTTTGGCTTGCATTTATGTTGTTTTTCATTTGATTTTTATATACATCCCTCACATGTCAGATTAATTCTGCCTTCCTATGTAATGGGCAGATAATGTGTTAATTTTTCTGTCTCAAAGGTATATTCTCGTTTGGATTTTCATGAGATTTGTTTACCTTTATAACAGACTCAATCAATTTAACTCACATGTGATTTTTTTCAACCTAATTCACAAGAAAAACAAAATAATATTAAATATTAAAAAATGATATGCTGAGGTGGAATCTAAATCATCAATAAATTGATTATTTTAAATATTGGCTATTAAAACTAGACTAATAACTAATTAATTCTTGAATAAATTTGTTAAGTAATGATATTTTGGGGATTTCAGAAATTTAACCTATTTTTTCTATTTTGTCCTCACTTATTAAATCATTTTTGCAAGTGTATTTTGGGATTATGGATGTTTAACCAAAAAACCCTTCTAGTTATATATATATAGATAATGTGAGCATGTTTCATGTGAAAATCTACCTTGACTTAGAAAAGGAATCACAATCTCTTTTGATGGGAATTAATAAACCAAATTAATTGGATATTAAATGGATTGATTTGCTTAATCCAATACAATACTAAATGGATTGATGTCGAAGGTCCAATATGTTACATACATACCCATAAGAAAAGCTTAATCCAAACACACGAAAACTATTTTCAAGCCTGATAAAGATAAAGATTAGAAAGAATTAATTCTGATAAACGATGTTGATTAAACACTTTTTTTTTTTTGCCCAATGTTGATTAAACACTTGAGACTTATCCGCAGTAAAAATAAATTCCTACCGCAGCCTTCATACTCGTACCATGCCGTTAGGCTTATTTCTTTTGTCACCACTCAAAGGTCATCTTTAATTTAAAAAAAAATCAATCAAATTAAAAATTGTTTATTCATACATAAACTGATTCATATGGCAGCTCATTGTATCTGTCACTGTTACAAAACCCCAACAGCATCCTTTTTCAATGTGCTTGTTTTCCCACTTGTTATTACAATTTTTTCTTATGTATATGTCATGATTGAAACTATTTATTTCTTTTGCCACCACTCAAAGGTCATCTTTAATTAAAAAAAAAAAATCAATCAATGGAAAATCGTTTATTCATCCATATGTATTAATTAATTGGAGGTTTACCATAAAAAATATTTCTTATTATCAAATCTTCGTTGTTTTGATACTTACATATAACCATACAATTTCCAACTTAGTTTATTGCTAAATCATTCGGAAATTTTCGGATCTACGCTTATTTTTAACTGCATATTGGTACACTATTCTTTCTATATGTTATAATTTATTTTCGTTGCACTTCATATTCTTTGAACAAGAGATGATCGATAAATTAACAATTCCAATTATAAATTAACAATTATTCCAAGGCCGAACGTGTTATGGGCTGTATTTAGAAGTTTAATTTCAAGACTGACCATTTTACCCTTGCTTTATCGATGGGCCCGGTAGTCACTTTTTGAGCAGGAACACTTTTGGAAGTTTTTCTCATACCATTACGTACGTCTCGAGCTCATGAGTGTGTAGATAGGCGGCATTCGAAAATCGGAGTTCGTACGAAGAAGTTATAGGTCTCAAACGACGAGGACATAACGGTGATTTTTGAAAAGTCCAAAAGTATAAATAGAAAATTTCTCTCTCCTCACACCATTGGTCCATTTGCATTCTCTCTCTCTTCTCTCGGTCTCTCTCTCTCCCCGTGCGACCACCGTACCTTACCACCACCATCGACCTATTTTCAGGTCGTTTCTACCTAATCAATGGCCACGAATCCCTTCTCTTTGACTCCACGAACCGTTTGTTGCCAAGTTAGAGGTGTGGGCACCACCGTAGACGGCTGATTGAGAGAGGGAAGTCAACCGAAACTTCTCGACCAGATTCCGGCTAAACCAGGTACGATCTCGAACCATTGACTGCATTTTCTAGTTCCTGGGGCCGAGTAGATGGGCATAGGTGGGTAGATCACGAGAAATGGTGGGGAATGGAAGGAGTTAGTAGCTCGCTGGAAATGGCGATTTCCGACGAGATTTTCTAGAATCCGGCCACCGTGAACCGTAACGACGACTGCGGTCCGGTCATCTTCTCTAGTGACCTGGTGGATGCGACGGGCTGACGTGGCACCCAAATGGAGCAACTTGGAGCCACGTAGCAGCCACATGGAGCAACATAGAGCCACGTGGAAGCCGAGTGAGCTGACACATGGGACCCGCGTGAACGTGCCTGGGGGCGCGTGATGCGTCTCTAGACTCTCTATAGGCACGTGGGATGGCCATCGGCCTTTCGTTAGCGTGTGGCAGCGCATGTGGTCATTTTTTGACCCACAACGACGCGTGTCTAGGGTTTTCAGACGTCACGGACCTATTTTTGATAATTTTGAGGCAAATTGGATCCGTTTAGAGCCCCATTTGATCATTTTAAATGGAAAATAAGCTAGTTAAGCGGTGTCTTTACTTCCGAGGGCTAGGGGCCCAAGTTTAATGATTCATTTAGTATTTATTGGTACTAATGCTTCCTTTTTGGGTTGGTATTATGGATGAGGCAATGATGGAGAGTCACACTACCCAAGACGGGACTCGAGGAAACGTTTGGAAACAAGCAACATAACAAGGAAAGTAGCGATGGATCTTGTCAGGTGACTTTTTCCTGACGTACTGTGACTGGACCCCCTTCCCTAAACTTATAATTATATACTGTCTATGTGATTGAATATTTGATGATTGTAATGCTAAGGGAAGTTTGATATAAGTACGTATGTGATGATCACTATAGTAGTCTTAGACTATGCTATGGGTTACCTTTAGGGCCCGGTGACAGGACCCTTCCCGAATTTCCCCTCGAAACCCGAGAAAAACCCTACTCTAGTTTGAAAACTTAAAGAAATTCCCAGAATACCCTTCAGCCCTTGCAAATAATTATGAGAATTATGCCAAAAATCCGGCAGAATCTCCTCTTAAGGACTGGTTAACCGTCTTCCACCTGTCAGACGAAGGATCAGATAACACACCAAATTCCAACAACACCAACCATCCAACGATGTAACCACAAATTTACAATCAGTCCAAAAGACTTATCAGAGCATCTAGGTAGGATAAGTAAATACAGAAATAAATATCCTACTCGATAGTCAAGGTAAATGTGCAGCTGAAAATTTAATGTCTTCACCTCTGGATATGCCCATGTCAACTGAACGGCCTGGAGGGGATTTAAAACACGAAAATTGTGAGTGGACAAAATAATCATTTCCGAGGAAAACATAGTTTTTTCCTCCTCCACGAATAAAACCATGCATGCATAACATAAAATTCCTTTTTATATAAATATAATATATAGATATTCCGAAAACTCACCGGAAAATCCATCTTTTATTAAAACACTTGGTGACAAAAATCTGTATAATGAAAATATACCGTGGTCCACAATCCTGCTTTGAAAACCCTCCTCAAAGGAGTTTAAAATCATGTAAACCGACATGGACACAAAATATATATCAGAACAAATCCCACCGCTCCCCGAATAAAATCCTGAGCCGTAGCTCGATACCCTCCGCACACCCGATATACCTCGAGTTGTACAGAAACCTGTACTACGCATAGACAACCTCAACGACTTGGTGGAGAAAATACCCCTCAACACCAGCATCGGAGAACCCTCAACGATCTGGCGGAGAAAGACCCTCAACGCCAGTCAGAGAAAACCTTGACCCTCGGGGACAATAATTCAATGAAATCCAAAATCCCTATTTTAAAATCCTTGTTTCTTGGCCTAACCCAAATTCATTCAAAAACCAGGTTTTTGCCCAAATTCAAATAAAATCACAAATCCTGGTCTAAACCCAAAAATCATGGACTCGATCGAAATCCAAAACCAATCAAGTCATACCATATAAAACCTGAATCTATAATACTAGGCTATAGCCCAAAACGTCATTTCCAAATAATTATCGAAAGCTAGTGTCCAGTAATAATTTAATAATATCCAGAATTTTTTCCAAAACAATGCGTAATAAGATTTTATATCAATATACCTTTATGCATGCATTATACTTTACAAAACCAAAGTCCACTCACCACACATCCAAATAAGCTCAATCCCGAGTCGTACGCTCCTCTGAAGTTCCCGAAGTAGTATCGCCTGTCAAAAGTAACAATCATGATTACCAACTATAATTAAAACCATATATTCAGACTCCCTGAACCCCGGGATGTCCGCTTGCGTCACACTAAAATTGCAGCCACTTCAGACTCCCAAAACTACCCCTAAACTACGTCCGATTAACTCGAAACATGCGCTAACAGGTTCGGAACATCGAAACCTTGTCGACACAGTCCATCGTGACCCAAGGACCGGTCCCACGCACCCCCACATGTAGGATGTAACAACCCGGACTTTTCAATAATTGATTTTATGCAATTATTTTTATTAAATGACTATTTTACCCTTGATCGGTAAAGGGCTTGGAAATCAAGTTTTGTTTCGAGACACTTTTGGTGGTGTTTCGGGTACCGTTGCGTAGGTCTCGAACTCACGAGTTCGTGGATAGGCGGCACGCAGGAAACGGAGTTCGTATACCGAAGTTGTGGGTCTAGATGTGTAAGGGCATTTTGGTAATTTGCCATGGAGGGGAGATATTTTAACCTCACTTATTGTACAACTCATTTCATCTTATCTCCTTATCTTCACTCACTCACTCTCTCGGTAACAAACAACACAAACACACCGAAATACTTTGAACCAAAACCGAAGAAAAACCAAGAGAAAACCAAAAGTCAACGACGGATTCAAGGCTTTAACTTCCCATTTGGATCAACTAATCGTATTCTACTCTTTCCCACGATCACAACCGTACCAACCATCGAAGGAGAGGACCACGGTGGAAGCCGAGCCGAGTAAAGGAAGTTTTGGATCTTTGGATCGATTTTCCGGCTTATACATGTACGTGTTTGATGTTTTGAGGTTATATTTGGATTCCTGGGTTTGAGTAGATAGATTTAGACGTAAAATTTGTGTAAAACGGTTGAGTTTTGAGGAAGTTGTAAAGCTTGGAATTTCGGTCGGAAATGGCGGATTCCGGCGAACCAGACGGCTGCGGAGGTGGCGGTCCGGTCATCTTCTTCGGCCAGCTTCCAGCGACGGCGACGACAGTCCGGTCGTCTTCTCCGGCTAGTCACCGGTGACCGGTCGGGTCGAGTTGAACCGGTCGGGTTGAGTGAACCGGTCGGGTCGAGTTGGACCGGGTCAGGTTGAGCCGAACAGGGTTGGACCGGTTCAGGCGCGTGGTACTGTAGCAGGCGCGTGACCGGCGCGTGAGGGCGCGTGGGCGCGTGTGCCGACCTTCCGGCGGCGCGTGGGATCGAGGCTGACGTCACGGCGGCGCGTGGTAACTAGTTTCGGACGTTCTGAATCTGTTGGTACAGGTTTCAGGTTGATCGGACATCGTTTAGAGGTCGTTTTAAGTGTCCGAAGTTGCTGTGATTTTAGGAACAGCAAGGGTAGACTTCCCGAGGTTTAGGAAGTTGTTATATACGAGTCTTATTACTAGCCGGTAATCCCGATTGTTGTTTTTGACAGGCGATATTGTTCCAGGAACCTCAGAGGAACGAGCGAGACGGGATTGAGCTAGCTTGAACAGGTTTGTGAGTGGACTTTGTTTTATAAACTGAATTGCATGCATCAAAATATCTTTGTTAAATACGGTTATGTATTGTGGCATTGAATTTCTGAATGTTAGAAATGATTTCTAGACATATGTTTTCCACTATTTCAGTTAAAGTATGATAGTCGAGATATGCCGACTGATATGATATGATAGTCGAGATATGCCGACTGATATGATATGATAGTCGAGATATGCCGACTGATATGATATGATAGTCGAGATATGCCGACTGATATGATATGATAGTCGAGATATGCCGACTGATATGATATGATAGTCGAGATATGCCGACTGATATGATATGCTAGTCGAGAGATAGGCCGACTGATGTGATAGCATAGTACAGAGAGTTGTGATACAGTACTAGCACACCCCAAGGGATACCCTGGTGGTTAGTGGATGTGTCGATGACAGTGGATTTGAGATGTTATGTGTCTAGGTGGAAATAAATGATTTTGAACATGAAAATGCCGGTGATTTAAAGATGATGTTTTTATAACATGAATTGTTTATGTGATGCATGCATGGTTTTATAAATGGAGGGGGAAAAAGGTAATATTCCTTGGAAAGCGTTTTATAAACGATTATTTTTGTCCACTCACAACTTTTGTGTTTAAACCCCCTTCAGGCCGTAGAGTTGACGAGGACAGTATCTCGAGGCAGAGGCATTAGCACTTCCGCTACGCTGTGTAGTTGTACTTGAGTAGGATATCTAATTTGTACATTGATCCTACTTAGACGCTCTGATATTCTTGTATTTGGTTGGTATTTACTTACGGGAATTTTTAAGTGCTTAAATCTCTTGTCTGACAAGAGAAATTATTTATTGTTATTATCATATGCTAAGGATTGAAGGGTATTTGGGAACCTTTCCTTAGGTTGTCAGACGGGATCAGGGTTCTTCCCGGGTTTCGAGGGGAAATTCGGGACGGGTCCTGACATAGGAGGAAGGCCAGACCGCGCTCCACGTGCCTGTTACAGTACCTCACGCGCAAGGTGGCATCCACGTGGCTGCCAGGTGGCATGCCACGTCAGCCCCCCTCCGACCGAACCAGTTGCCGGAGTATCCCAGGAGAGTCACTGGAGAAGACGACCGCTCTGCCGTGTGCCGCCATCCATCGTAGCCGGAAAACTCCATTACCGACCGACCTTGAATTTTTCCTAACTTCCTCAAATCTTAACCGTTTTTCACAAATTTTTAGTCTAAATCCATCCACTTGAACCCAGGAACTCAAAAATGAAGTTTAAACACGAAACCCATACATGTGTTAGCCGAAAAATAGATCGAGAGTTCCAATTTTTCCTTTCTTCAGTTATGTGTCTCCCGTGGTTGCTTCTTATGACGGTCAGTACATCCTTGATCGCGGGAAGGAGGAGAGTCCGATGAGGGGAACCAAACTAGACGATCTTGCCTCGAATTGAGGTTCAAAATTTTTGGTTTTGGGTTCCGTATTACGGGTTTGGGTGAGTCACAAAAAGAGAGCGTGAAATTAGGAGGATCTGATCTACTTGGGGTTAAAAATATCTAACCATGCCAAATTACCAAAATGCCCCTGAACATTCTAGATCACAACTCTTTCACACGAACTCTGTTTCCCGCGTGCCGATTGTCTACGAACTCGTGAGTTCGAGACCTACGCAACAGTCCTCGAAACACAGCCAAAATTTTCTCGAAACAAAAATTAACTTTCAAGTCCCTTAAACAACCATGAGTAATTTCGTCATTTTGCAAATTAATTTATGAAAATTTACTAATTAAATTTTCGAGTCGCTATGATTCACCCCCTTTAAAGAAATTTCGTCCTCGAAATTCATACTTGTCACTAGAACAAATGTGGATGCTGTGCCCGAATCAGTGTTTCGGTTTCCCACGTGGCCTCCTACACTTTATGATTCCTCCACATAACTTTAACCAGAGGAATAGTCTTTATGCGCAGCACTTTTTCCTTCCAATATAGAAGTTGCACTAGTTGCTCCTCAAAAGTCAAATCATCTCTAAGCTCAATTGGTTGCGCCTCTAATACATGAGATTTATCGAATAGGTACTTCTGGAGCATGGATACATGGAAAACATCGTGAACCTTTGACAGTTCCGGGGGTAAAGCAAGTTTGTAAGCCACTGGTCATATCCTCTCAATAATCTCATAAGGCCCAATGTAGTGAGGACTCGGTTTTTCTCGTCTGCCAAAATGTACAACTCCTTTCCATGGGATAATTTCAAGAAATCCCAGTCTCCGACCTCAAACTCAAAGTCTCTGATACTTCGGTTTGCATAGCTTTTCTGGCGGTCCTGAGCTGCCTTCAACCTTTCCTTGATGATTCTAATCTTTTCCTTTGTCATTTCCACTAACTCTGATGTCAATAGTGTTCTCTCACCTACCTCATTCCAACATATCGGTGTCAAGCACTGTCTCCCATACAGCTCCTCGAAAGGAGACATCCCAATACTAGACTGATAGATGTTGTTGTATGCAAACTCTATCAAGGCCATGTGTGAATCCCAGTTTCCTTTAAACTGCAGTACACAAGCTCTCATCGTATCCTCCAAAATCGGAATTGTCCTCTCAGACTGACGGTCAGTCTGCGGATGAAAAGCTGTATTGAAATGCAAAGTAGTTCCAAAGGCTTTCTGCAAACTCCGCCAAATCCTCGAAGTAAACCTATCATCCATGTCTAACAAAATTGACTCTGGAGTCCCATGTAACCGTATGATCTCATCCATAAACAATTTGACGTACTGGCCCATCCGGTAATCTTCCCGTACTGGCAAGAAATGTGATGACTTCGTGAGTCTATCAACAATTACCCAGATTCCATCATGTCATTTTTGAGTCCTAGGAAGTTTATAAACAAAATCCATAGTAATGTGATCTCACTTCCATTCTGGAATAGGTAATGGTTGTAGTGCCCCGTATGGTTTCTGCCTCTCTGCTTTTACTTGTTGACACGTCAAACACCTACTCATAAACTCCGCTATTTTCCTTTTCATCGCAGTCCACCAATAGTGTTCCATAAGAGTATGCTACATCTTGGTACCGCTTGGATCTATAGTATAGGCAGAACAATGAACTTCCTCAAGAATTTCTCTTTTCAACTCTAGATCATTAGGTACGCACAACCGGCCATCCTTAACCGGGGCCCCATCATCCCTAATTACATAATCCTACATATTCCTAGCCTCCAACTCCATCATAATAACACACAAAGTGGGATCGTGGAGCTGAGCTTCAATGATTCGGTCAATCAAGGCAGGTCTCACATGGAAGCTAGCCAACAAAGCCCCCTGGCCATCTGTGCCAAGTATAATTCTCGCTCTTCGGAATTCCACCAACAACTGTAGGTAAACAGTATGAAAATAGGTCAAGGAACCCATGGACTTCCTGCTTAAGGCATCCGTCACTACATTGGCTTTTCCTGGGTAATATTCTATGGTACAATCATAATCCTTTATCAGCTCAAGCCACCTTCTCTATCTCAAGTTCATATCTTTCTGGGTAAAGAAGTATTTCAAACTCTGATGGTCAGTAAAGATTTGGCACGTTTCCCCATACAAATATTGTCTACAAATCTTCAGTGCATGCACCACTGCAACTAACTCCAAATGTGTAGGGTAATTCAACTAATGAGGTTTAAGTTGCCTTGAAGCATATGCTATCACCTTCCCATGTTGCGTCAGCACGCAACCTAAACCCCGTAATGATGCATCACTGTACACCTCAAATCCTCCGTTATCATCTGGAAGGGTTAACACTGGGGTAGAAGTCAACCTTGGAAGCGCTGTTTACCTCATGATCCCAATCAAATTTGACTCCTTTCTTCGTCCACTGAGTTAACGGGGCGGCTATCATAGAGATCCTTCTACAAATCGCCGATAATATCCCGCTAAACCCAGAAAACATCTCACCTCTGACACTGTCCTCGGTTGCTCCCAATTTGCCACTGCCTCAACTTTTTGGGGATCCACGCTGATACCCTCAGCAAAAATAACATGACCTAAGAATCGCACACTGGTCAACCAAAACTGACATTGTCTGACCTTTGCGAATAGTTGCTTTTTCCTCAGCATATTTAGTACCAACCTCAAATGCTTCTCATGTGCCTTAGCACTCTTAGAATATACCAAGATATCATCGATGAACACAATCACAAATCGATCCAAATACCTTCGGAACACCCTGTTCATCAAAATCATAAATGCAACCGGTGCATTAGTTAGCCCGAAGGGCATCACCAAGAACTCATAATGCCCATAGCCATTCCTAAAAGCCGTTTTTGGAATATCTCCTTCCTTGAACCTTAACTGATGGTACCCGGATCAAAGGTCAATTTTTTAGAAATATTTTGCCCCTTTTAATTGGTCAAACCAATCATCAATTCGTGGCAAATGATACTTATTCCGCACCGTAACCCTGTTTAACTGCCGATAATCGATATATAGCATCAAACCACCATCTTTCTTCCTTATAAATAAAACCGGCGCACCCCAAGATGATACACTTGGTTGAATAAATCCCATATCTACCAAATCCTGCAATTGAGTCTTCAATTCCCTCAATTTTACCGGTGCCATTCTATACGGTGCCTGTGATATAGGTTGGGTACCCGGAAGAAGCTCTATGGTGAACTCAATCTCTCGTTGAGGTGGCAATCTCGGAAGATCCTCTAGAAATACATCGGGAAACTCATTCATCACAGGAATATCCTCTACTCTCATCGGAGTATCCCAAGAATCAATCACGTGAGCTAAATAGCCCTCACAACCTTTCCTCAATAATTTCTCAGCTACTAAAGCCGATATCACTCCTGAGGGAAGTACCCTACGATCACCCCGAAACGTAAGTTCTGGTAAGCCTGGACTCCGGAAAACCACCCTCTTGTCGAAACAATCTTTGGAGGCATGGTGCATGGTTAACCAATCCATCTCCATAATTACTTCAAAATCTTAAATGTCCAAGGGGATTAAATCTGCCTCTAACTCATGACCTCCCACTACTACCGGACAACAACGTATCATGAGGTTCGCCACTAACATATCTCCGGTAGGAGTGCTAATACCCATGTCCCAACCAATCGGGGACAATTCTCTATCAACAAAAAGTGTGAAACCCCGAGAAATAAAAGAATGTGTAGCCCCGGGATCTATCAAAATACGAGCATCATGATTAAAAATTGAGAACGTACCAATAACCACCTCTGGTGCTACTCGAGCCTCAAGTTGAGTCATAGCGAAAACTCGGGCTTGTGTACCAAAAGATCGACCACGACCCCCTTGTCTCCCTCTGGCCTTGTTGGCCCCACTGGCTTGGGTATGGCTCCCTGCTGCAGTACCAGATGCCTGTGCTGCTCTCTGACTCGGTTAAACGGCATCTCAGCCCAAGGAACTACTGCTCGGATAATGATGTGGGCAATCCCTCTTAAAATGACCCGTCTCCACACAGAAGTAGCAACTGGTGTCACCCACCAGTGCAAGTCTGCCACTCTGTCTCCAGGTCGACTGCACCAAAGCCCCGCTAGACTAAGCGGATGATTAATGTCCCTGACCGGCTCCACCCCTGCTAATCTGGATCTTGCACCTCCAGAAGATCCAGAACTGAAAATGCCTCTCTTAGATGATCCTTAACTAGAGGCCCCAAAACTTTGGCGATCCCGGCTTCGCCTGGAAGCACTAAACTGGTGTTGTGCTAGCAAAACTCAACTCTATTTTAGCAGCAGCATCTGACAAACCCCTCAAAGAAGTATGTGCCACAGCAGTTACTACTACCCGAACCTCATTCCTCAGTCCATACTCAAATCTTCGACACTTATCTATCTCAGTTGCCACAACAAGAACTCAGCCTCTCTAGCATCACGGTATGAGCAGGGATAAAACTGCTCGAGGAAGCGCTCCCGGAAAGTTTCCCAAGTAAAAGTACGGACATCCCAACCTGTCAGTTGAAAAGCATACCACCAACGGTACGCATAGCCATCCAGAAGAAATGTGGCTAGTCGCACCCTATCCTCTGGAGGGCGCATCATAACAGCAAACACTTGTTCCAAACGAGTAATCTACTCATCCTCATCATCCGGGCCTAAATCCCCCGTAAACACTGTCTCCCCCAACCTCTGGGCTTGTTCAATGTCTGAAACTTCAGACGTAGCCCAACCCTAAAGTACTATAGTCAAAGCCCGACCCAATTGATCCAGGGTCTGCCTCAAATCAGGCTCTACTACGGGTTCATGTGTATTCTCACCGTTTCCAGACCGCTGACCGGGCTCGCGTCTCGAAGACATTACGCTGAAAAGAACCATAAATCATTAATACCACAATCAGTTGTACACTAGGTGTACGAGCAATAGGAATTTAAACATAATGCTCTGATACCAAGTTGACAGGACCCTTCCAGAATTTCCCCTCGAAATCCGAGAAAAACCCTGCTCTCGTCTGACAACTTAAAGAAATTCCCAAAATACCCTTAAGCCCTTGCAAATAATTATGAGAATTCTTCCAAAAATCTGGCAGAATCTCCTCTTAAGGACTGGTAAACGGTCTTCCACCTATCAGACGAAGGATCAGATAACACTCCAAATTCCAACAACACCAACCATCCAACGATGTAGCCATAGTTTTATAATCAGTCTACAAGACTTATCAGAGCATCTTGGTAGGATAAGTAAATACAGAAATAAATATCTACACGATAGTCTAGGTAAACGGATAGCTGAAAATTTAATTCCTCTGCCTTTAGATATGCTGACGTCAACTCAACGACTTAGAGGGGATTTAAAACACGAAAATTGTGAGTGGACAAAATAATCATTTAAAAATCATTTTCGAGGAAAACATACATTTTTCCCCCTCCACGAGTAAAACCATGTATGCATAACATAAAATTCCTTTTTATATAAATATAATATATATATAATTCAAAAACCCACCGGAAAATCCATCTTTTGTTAAAACACTTGGTAGGACCCACGAAAATCCGTATAATGAAAACATACCGTGGTCCACGACCCTACTTTGAAAACCCTCCTTAAAGGAGTTTAAAATCATGTAAACTGACCTGGACACAAAATATATATCAAAACATATCCCACTGCTCCCCGAACAAAATCCCGAGTCGTAGCTCGATACCCTCCACACACCAGATATACCTCGAGTTGTGTAGAAACCTGTACTACAGCCTCAACAACCTGGTGGAGAAAATACCCCTCGACACCAGCGTTAGAGAACCCTCAACAATCTGGTGGAGAAAAACCCTCGACGCTAGTCTGAGAAAATCTTGACCCTCGGGGACAATAATTCAGTGAAAACGAAAATCTATGTTTTGAAATCTTTGTTTCTTGGCCTAAGCCAAATTCATTGAAAAACTGGGTTTATGCCCAAATTCAAATAAAATCACAAATCCGGGCCTAAACCCTAAAATCATGGACTCGACCGAAATCCTAAATCAATCAAGTCATACCATATAAAAATCGAATCCATAATAGCAGGCCATAGCCCAAAACGACATTTCCAAATAATTATTGAAAGCCCGTGTCCAGTATTAATTTAATATTATATAGAATTTTTGCCTAAATAATACGTAATAAGCAATTATATCAATATACCTTTATGCATGCACTATACTGTACAAAACTAAAATCCATTCACCACACGTCCAAATAGCTCAATCCCGAGTCGTATGCTTCTCTGAAGTTCCCATAGCATTATCGCCTGTCAAAAGTAACAATCGGGATTACCAACTATAATTAAAACCCTATATTCAGACTCCCTAAACCTCGGGAGGTCCGCTTGCATCACACTAAAAACTCAACCACTTAGGATGCCCAAAACTACCCCTAAACGACGTCCCATTAACCCAAAACCTGCGCCAATAGGTCCAGAACGTCGAAACTTTATCGACAGGCATCGCTGTGACCCAAGGACCGGTCCCACACGCCACGTGCCGACTACAGTACCTCACGCGCCTTCTACAGTTCTTCACGCGCTGCTACAGTGTCTCATGTGCTTGACTCGGCGATGACTCAGCCGCCTAGTGGCACCACGTGGCTGCTAGGTGGCCTCCACGTGGCTGCCAGGTGGCATCCACTTCAGCCCCCCTCTAGCCGAACCAGTCGCTAGAGCGTCACCGGAGAAGACAACCGCTCCACCATGCGCCGCCGTCCGCCGTCACTGGAAAACTCCATTACCGGCCTACCTTGAATTTTTCCTAACTTCCTCAAATCTTAACCGTTTTTCACAAATTTTTAGTCTAAATCCATCTACTCGAACCCAGGAACTCAAAAATTAAGTCTAAACACGAAACTCATACCTATGTTGGCTGAATAATCAATCGAAAGTTCCGATTTTTCTTTCCTCAGCTCGGTGTCTCCCGCGGCTGCTTTCTGCGACGGTCGGTACGTCCTTAATCGCGGGAAGAAAGAGAGTCTGATGAGTGGAACCAAAAGGGATGATCTTGCCTCGAATTAAAGTTCAAAATTTTGGGTTTTTGGGTTCGATGTCACGGTTTGGGTGATTCGCGAAGAGAGAGGGTGAAATAAGGAGGATCTGATCTGCTTGGGGTTAAAAATATCTACCTAGGCCAAATTACCAAAATGCCCCTGAACATTCTAGACCCACAACTCTCTCACACGGACTTCGTTTCCCACGTGCCACTTGTCTCTGAACTCGTGAGTTCGAGACCTACCCACAGTCCCCGAAATGCAGCCAAAAGTGTCTCGAAACAAAATTTAACTTTCAAGGCCCTTAAACAACCAAGGGTAATTTCATCTTTTTTCAAAATTAATTTACTAAAATTCACTAATTAAATTTTCGGGTCGTTACACCCGGTATTGTAGAATGTGACATTTGAGGGTTGGAAACCCTAAGAATGGTAAATTACTCCAGAATGAGTATAAAATAACACTATTGTAAGGTATCTCAAGGGCCGATTCAGAGATCTAAGTTATGATTTCAAACCATGAGTTATAGGTGGATATCGATGTGAAATGAAAAGTATGATGAGCATGGCAATCGAGTCAATGTTGTAGTACTACGACCGAGGCATGCCAGCCTAGTACATGAGTCCTGTGTCAGGTTGAGTATTGTCGAGTTGACTGTTAGTGTTGAGTCATGGTATACCCATATGGTGGTCGTTGGTGTCATACCTGTATGTAGGCCACATACCAGTCCTCCAAGTGATCATTCACCTACGCTCGCTCTATACTAGTTAAACAGCGCCAATCCTATCCCCGAGCTCTTATGAGTCTGTGTGGTCCTAGAGCTCCTAGGGGGACTCGTGGTGATGGTGCTTTCGCCCAGTCCTTCACGTGGTCGTGGTATCAGTGAAAACACCCAGTCCTATCTCGTACTTGTGACTCGTGCGACAATAGTGCCATTGGGATACCTAAGATGATGATTGAGTCATGATATGCTAGCCGAGTGATATGACGACTTATGTGATATGCCAACCGAGGGTTATACCGGCTGATGAGATATGCTAGTCGAGGGATCTGCCGGCTTATGTGCTATGTCAGCAGAGGGTTATGCCGGTTGATGAGATATGATAGCCGAGGAATATGCCTGCTTATGTGATATGCCAGCTGAGGGTTATGCTGGCTAATGAGATATGATAGTCGAAGGATATGCCGGGTTATGTGATATGCTAGCCGAGGGATATGCTGGCTTATGTGATATGCCAGTCGAGGGATATGCCGGCGGATGAGATATGATAGCCGAGGGATATGCCGGCTTATATGATATGCCAGCCGAGGGTCATGCGGCTTATATGATATGATAGTCGAGGATTTACGCTAGCTTGTGATGATATGATGGCCGAGGGTTATGCCGGCTCATTTGATTTGACGACAATTATCACGGGCTGTGATCATAAATCAAAATGCTCGTTACCGCGATCAGTGCGTTTGGTGATGGCGGTGATTCGGTCGACAAGAATATTGATTCGTTTGCATGAGCGAGACGTTAAGACGATCGATATCGTTCGTAGAGAGACAACTATATCGAGGTACTAACGGCTTAGCGTTAAATTCTTTATTTATGATCATCAATTATTGATAAACATTGCTTTGGGTGCCGCTGTTAAAGGGTAATTGAGTAATTAATAGTTACCAGTTACCATTTCACTTGGCTTCCTAAAACGCAACGTTTTAGTTTGGCTTTCGTCACCTATACTCAATGTCCAGGTGTTGGCCATCATTCCGATATTCCAGTTATCTAGTTGGATTCCGGGATAGGGTGTAACATAGAGCCACTAGTGACAGATGAAATAAAAGATGGAGTTGGGTATCCGAGTTTGAGGGAGAGGAGAAGAAAATGAGATTTGGTGGCAAATATCTTAATTGACCTTTCATTTTTTACTACTTGACTTGTCACATAAGAGCATCTTCAACATACTCTCTATATTTTTGGTCAAACTTGAATTTAAATTACCCAAAAGTCATTAATAACTATCTAATTTTTAATGCAACTAAAATTAATGCTCTTTATATCTCAAAAAAAGAAGCTAAAATTTGTCCGAAAGCTCTTAAAGCATCTTCAGCAGACTCTTCAAATTTGATGTTTGACAAATTTGACCCAAAATTTGTCTGAAAACATTAAAACAACTCTGCAGTAGACTCTCTATGTTTAATGGTCAATTTAATATAATAAATAATGCTAGCTACATATAGCCAACTATGGTTCATTTGGTCAAATTTGAAATTAAATGTAGAGAGTTTGCTAGAGGACTACTTTAATAATTTTGGATCAAATTTGTCTAAAAGCTATGGTTCATATGGTTCATGTGGATGCTCTAAGATAAACTAACAGAAATGGATGGGGCTAACAAAATTAGTGTAACTTTTTGTATGGAGAGTGACTTTTGAGTGTTAAGTGAGACAAATAGAGTGCAAAGTGAGATTAAAAGTGCAGTTTTTGGTGCATTTCAAGTAAGAAGACATAGAAAAATTAGTTTTTGATATAATGGGATTGAAGATTATAATATACACATTGAGTATCGATTCATTTACGAGAATCGAATTCGAGATTTTTCATATAATATCTGAAGAAAAATACAAAAAATTAGTTAGATGCCAAAAAAATAATAAGGAGCACGTTCACCAAAAGTGGATGCAAATGTTTTCCTTACTTTATAAAGTTTGTATAGAAGACTATAGGTTGAGAAATTTTTTAGAAATTATTCAATACAAATATGTATTGAATACACTTACCATCTGCACCTTTAAAAAACCAATAAAACTTATGGTAAGATTATAAATATATTTTTTATTTTTTATTTATTTTTATATATATATTCGATTTATGTATTATACTAAATAATAATCTCAAAATTTGGAAGGCTGTCAGCTTACTTGTAGGAGTGAATCAGGAACTTACCTCCGCCCATAAGATAAGAATACATAAAAGTCGTCCTTTTGCTTTTAAAAAATAGTAGAAATAAAAAATAAAAGAAAAAACTGACGCACAGTGTTTCTTCCCCCTGCAAGGCCTGAGAATCAAGAATCTGAAAGCAATCTGAAAGCCAGAAACTGATAGGTTTTCAGAGGGAGGGAGGGAGAGAGAGCCATGAACAAAAGGAACTTATTGCTGCTGAAGATTCTTTTGTTTCTCTTTGTCTTGAACTCCATCTCTCTCTGCCTCTACTTCACTTCCAACTCCAGAACGTTGACTCCCTCTCAAACCCAAACCCAACCCCACCCTTCTTTATCCCTCAATCGCCTCCCTTTAACAGATCAAAATCACTATCCCTACCGTTATTCAAAGCCATGGCCAATATTACCCTCTTATCTCCCATGGTCTAAGACAACCCCAGTGCCCTTTCGCTCCTGTGAGGCCTATTTTGGCAATGGCTTCACTAACAGGGTCGATCTCTTAAAACCCAAAAAGGATTTGAGCTTGAATCACATGGGTTGGTTCAGGTGCTGGTTCAGTGAGACCCTCAGAAGCTCAGTGTGTGAAGGAGGAGGGCTCAGGATGGATCCAGAGAAGATTAAAATGTCAAGAGGTGGTGAGATTTTGGAAGAGGTCATTGGAAGAGGAGAGGAGGAGGAGATGCCAGAGTTCCAAAATGGTGCGTTTCAGATTGATGGAGGAGATGGGGTTAGTGGAGGGGATCAAAGGCCTGCGACACAAGAATTTCTTGATGGGTATTTGCCTCATGGTGAGATTGGGAAGCACACAATGAGAGAATTGGTTGAGTCTGTTCGGATCGTGCCCACCACAGAGCTTCAGTGCAATGAGGTTTGTAGGTTTTGTTAGTTTCAATTTTTGCAATTAGTTGACTTTTGCTTCACGTGGTTTCAAATTTTTATCTTTGCTTAAGAAACTTCTGTTTTGTAAATCCTATGTGTGTGCTTAGTGGTAAGTTTTGGTTCCGTTGGTTGATTTGCTTTTCATTGATACTCACTGTGATGTTTTTCGGAGATTGGGCATTTGGTGTATCTGTAAATCTGCGGAGTGGAATGGATATGATGCTGGGAGGAGATTTAATGGTTTTGTTACCTGGAAGTAAAATGTGTATATAAAGAAGGAAGAAAATTGCAATTTTGAGAGAGTGATTATAACTCAGCTGTCTTCCAGTTAGTGATGTTGTATTATGATTATAGTGTTACTTTCTTCTTTTCTAAGTATGAAATTCTTTACTTTCAGTGGATTGAGGAGCCAACACTTCTGGTGACACGCTTTGAGTACGCAAATCTTTTCCACACATTCACAGATTGGTATAGTGCTTATGTAGCTTCGAGAGTTGTGGGCTTACCTAACCGACCTCATGTGGTCTTTGTAGATGGCCACTGTGCGGTATGTGTGCTTGATTTTCTTGTTTGCATTTTTTTCGTTCCTATTGTAACATTTTCACTATCAAACTTCCCTTTTTGCTGGCTACACAAGTATGTTGTGCGCACAACACTCGGGGTATAGATTAACTTGTTACCATGATTTCATCGGTTGATGCATACAATAGTTATTTTTTAACTCGAAGGAAGATGCAAAGAATTTTCTTATTTATAAATTTAAAAGAGTCCATATGTTATATCTGGTATCTATTTCGCGGAGGGCAGTTCATGTCCTTTCTTATAAATGTTATGGGTTATTATAATGATGATATTTCAGATGATTCTATACCCCTGGTTTATGCAATCATCTCTGAATTTCAGTGTACCAGTCTTTTTGTAAACCAGAAATAAAACCTATAAGTGATTATGAGAAATTCTTAACGTGGCAGTCCTCAAATTTTGGCTGAAATATCGTTATGAGAAATGAGATCCCTTAATATATGTAATTAGATAGGATGAATAGAATAATATTGGCCATAAGAGGAGGGACATAGGTGAGCTGAGTGCCAAGTTCTGAACGAAATGAGGACACGGTAACTGGTAACATGTTACTGTCTTTAAAAAAGTTACGAATGCTATTATTCTTACGAAATATATCTTGATCCTTGTGGATAGAGGAGCACGAGTGTCGGTCTTCCCGTTGTTGTTTCTTTAGTTCTTCTTCCTCCAAAGATTTCCATGTTACTATTTATTAGGGGTCCAATGCGGTAATCCTTCTATCAAATTTTATCCTTGTTAAAGTGATCTTGAGTTTGTTCTGCTTGATTACTGGTCAATAGTTTCTTGTTTCTGATCTAATTTGCTTTGGTGGTTATTTTCAGGCATCTTTGGAAGAAATGTGGAGAGCATTATTTTCTAGCATTGGATATGCTAAAAACTTTAGTGGTCCAGTTTGTTTTCGTCATGCTATTCTCTCACCTTTGGGATATGAGACTCCACTATTTAAGGGGCTGAGTGAAGACATAAATTGTCATGGTGAATCTGCACCCGATCTGTGGCAACACCCTGATGACCAGAAAACTGCGCGATTGTCAGAGTTTGGTGAAATGGTTAGAGCTGCTTTTGGATTTTCAGTGCATAGACATCGTATTGAGAAGCCAGCCTCAGGTCATAATGTCCTTTTTGTTCGGCGTGAAGATTATCTAGCCCATCCACGTCACCATGGTAAGGTTCAGAAGAGGCTAAGCAATGAACAAGAGGTGTTTGATGCCATAAAGACGTGGGTATCTAAGCGTAAGGAATGCAAAATAAACCTGGTGAATGGATTGTTTGCACACATGTCCATGAAAGAACAAGTCCAGGCCATTCAAGATGCTTCTGTTATTATTGGTGCTCATGGTGCAGGTCTCACGCACATAATATCTGCAATGCCAAAAACCGTGATTCTGGAGATTATTAGCAGTCAATATAGACGGCCACATTTTGGTTTAATTGCCCGGTGGAAAGGGTTGGAATATCATGCCATTCATCTTGATGGGTCATTTGCCAGTCCACCAGTTGTTCTTGACCGGCTTAACAACATAATGAGAAGCCTCGGGTGCTGAAAATTATGTGATTATGGCTGAAACCAACCCCCATCCCAGTGTCCGGAAGTGGAAATGATGGAGAATCCTTTCTGCCTTAGATGCTGGTTCATGTACCACGATTTCTGTTTCCTCACGAAAAACTGACACTTTTTTACACGATTCTGATAGAAGCTTGTTAGACTGAAGATAGAGAGTAGACAACCCAACTTGTTGTGCTTTGCGAAGGATATGAGCGGGGCTAAAACAGTTTATATATAGACTGCGTGTGCGAGTAATTACAAGATTGTGTGTTCATTTGTTGAGGTAAATGGCCTAACAGCTTGAGGCACTGTGTTGCTTTTATATACTGAATTGTTTTTCACTAATTACAGCATAGCTTCTTGTACAATAATAGATTATTGCTTTGTATGATTGTATGATCCAATGTTAGTCAGAAATATTTGTGACACTAATAATTGCATCTTTAGGTCATAATGTTGTTACGGGCTCCTTTTCTAAGTTAAATTCATAAAGTTAGGGTGGGAATAAAGCTTTTGAATGATTTGGACAGTGCATTCATATTTGATTTAGGTGCCCATACATGCCTGGAATCTAGAGAACATGAAATGAGTATGTTTCATCTGGTCATTGACTTTCAGGGACAGGAGTGGCTTTTCAAGTTTATTGTATTGAAAGTCTGTCTACATTTTCAAAAAATATTTGAATTCAATATTTGCTCAGAAACTGAGATAGCAGCATGAAATTTTAATTGGTTTGGTGGTTTTGACAAGTACCTGAATTATTCTGCCGATGCCCTCTTGTTTTGTACCTTTGCCTTTTCCCGTTTAATGTCCAAACCGTAACACTTTTATTCATCCGTTCATGAAATTATTTGAATTTTCGCTTTTAATGTCCAAACGGTAACTTTTAGTAATTGTTCATAAAATTTGAATTCGATACCTCCAAATTTAAACAGCAAAGTAGAGGCCTGATGTCATTATACGCAATCGTTGCGTCGAAGGCAGGCATTCGAACCAGACAACCACTAAATTACACAACTTGGTAGTGAGTAGTACCCTGCTTTATTGCTACTGTAAACTATGACAGTAGCGTAACCTAAATCTTAAACAACTAGACCATCCTTGGAGGCCAAATTCTAAATCTTACACCACTAAATCGCAAATTGTGGAGACTGCAAAAATGCCAAAATTATTTCAACTCTCGTGAAGAACGGATCTTCTATGGCTGTTTGAAGGTCGGAACGTCCTACTCTGGTATAAACGTTAATTCTACCCTCTATTTGGACAAGACAAAAAATCTTAAATTTTGGATAAAATACATAAATTATAAATTAGCTAAATAGTTGTCAATGTCTTTGAACTTTGCCCAAATTTTACCAACCGTCCCTACACTCAATATTAGAGAGTGTCAACTTTGAACTTTACTCAAATGTACAACAATAGTCATTGTGTTAAATTTTTGAACTTTTTCGGTCAAAAACGTCATGTGGAATGATATCTCTACTCTTACTTTTAACTGAGTTCGTTCAAAAAATTAATGTAAGGACCATTGGTGTACATTTAGTAGAGTTCAGAGACAATTGACTCATTGAAGTTTAGGGATTGTTGATAAAATCTCTATTATTATAAAACCAGGATAGTCAAAAGGCTTCATCAAATTTTTCTAACAAAAATACCCCTTAATTAATAACCTTTACATTTAACCATAAAGATACAATAGTAAAACTGAATATTTAAATTTGAAAAAAAATTAAAAAATAAACATTTCAGTGGAGGAGTGGGTAATTACTCCAACATTTTTTTTCTAATTCTATTTTTTCAATTTATTTTTATTTCTCTTTATTTCTTAAAAATTATAAACAATAAATTCAAATAAAAATAACTAACGTACACACACGTACGCAGGTGCATAAGTCTAATTTAGGTAAAGTATAAGGACGATAATTACTCTTTAGCCATTATAAATTTCTATTACCAATTTTCCTATTTAAATTGATAAATGTGGAAATTTAGAAATTTTATGTAAAAAAAAAAACACCACGCGTTTAAGCAACGATCTTCACATGACCATCACACATTCACACCCACCGCCACGACCACCACCCAACTTCCCAACATAACCGTCACCACCACCTAAACCACCATCGTTGACCCCACAACCACTAACATCACCCCTACTACCATAGCCCCCACAACCACCCTCAATTTAGGATATTACACATGATAATCTTTTCATTTTTAATTTAAAATATGGGAAAGACTAATGCTACTTATTTTTCTTCATTTATTTCTCACAATATTGGCCCAATAATATCATGATAATGCTAAGGCTTCCTTGCGGCCCAATCACTTCCTTTCCCGCTGTGCTTTCGACAAACAAAAAATTAAGAACCTTCGCGTTCCTGAAACCGTAGCTGTCTCAGGTATGAACTCTCTTCGCCTCCACACACACAAAGAGGCTGCCCGATTTTTAACAAACCAATCCTCTCAAACTTTTTACTTTGTACACACTGTAAACGAATAGGGCATGAGAAAAATTCAGTGACCAAACCCAAGCACACATGAATCCCCAATATTGGCTAATGCCCCTTATGTGTATGACGAAATGCCTGAGAGAGATTTTAGTTTGAAAACTCACTGCACATGCGCTAGACTCGCATATATATATATATATATATATATATATATATATATATATATATATTTATCTAAATGGAATTTCATTTGGAAGCGCTTTAGTTTTATAAATTTGGTTTGTTGGATGAAAAGCAGTGTGTGAATATTAATGTTCCTTGTTTTCTGCATATAGCAATTTGCAAAGGTCCAAGGAAATGGTGGTTTGCTTTCCCTCCACACCCAAGAGGCTGGCGATGACAGTTGGATGCTTCATATCTGCTGCTGCTCTATTTGCTTTTGGTGTGCATCTCTCTTATGTAAACATCGCCCCTCAACAAGCTCGAACCAAAGCTCGAAATGAATATGTGAGAGAACGACTCAAACAAAAGTATGGAAAATGATACAACACGCACGCAGCATTGCGCTATCTTACTTCGGTTTTCGGATTGTAGACTGTTGACGAAAATAAATGAGTTGTGGATTCCTTCATCTTTCCTTGGCTTGTTAGGGAAGGGATGCACTGTTAGAACCAAAGAGAAGATAGAGAGTTTTGTGAATGCTCGTTAACTCGGAGAATCGTTATTGAATTGAACAACTATTATGACTAATAAATAGCCTTACATTGAGATGGAAAGGGAAATAACAACCCACGACTCTACAAGTCCTATAATCGTGGAGCATGACTACATTAAATAGAAAAGCAAACTTGTTCCTCAAGTATAGGAGGAATTATTCAACACCACGAGAAGTAAACCTAAAAACAAGAAGCCCTAACCCTAACGGCTAGGAAACTCCAACAGTTTCATCATCCTCCCTTAAACTGAATGCCATTGACATTCAGTTTACACCTGGATGTTGACACACACCCAGTAATCCTCGCATCTTCAGAAATACATCAAGCTTCAATGGTTTTGTTAGAACATCCGCAACTTGCTCCTATGTAGAACATTGAATCAGCTCCACTAATCCATCTCTGACAAGATCTTGAAGGAAATGAAACCTTACATCTATGTGCTTGCTACGGCCATGCATTACGGGGTTCTTCGAGAGTTTGATCACTGAGATATTGTCACAATACACCATTGTTGGACTGCTTTGCATTTGATTGAGATTCTTCATAATTCTTCTAAACCACACGACTTGGCATGCACTTGATGCTGCTGCTATGAACTCAGCTTCGGTGGTGGAGAGAGTAACAACTGGTTGTTTCTTTGAAGACCAAGAAATAGCTCCTGAGCTCATTAGAAAAACATAACCTGAGGTGCTCTTTCTGTCATCCTGATCACCAGCATAATCGTTGTCCGTGTATCCAATGAGCTCTTCACTTCCTCCCTTCTTGTAGAACATCCCAAAAACTAATCGTGCCTTTCACGTACCTTAGAGCCTTTTTTGCTACCAGCAAATGAGAGTCAGTAGGACGCTCCATGTACCTACTGATCAAGCTGACAATAAACATCAAATCGGAACGTGTGGCAGCTAAATACATGAGGCTTCCCACCATCTGCTTGTAGAGAGTACTATAAACTTCAACTCCCTCTTCATCTTTCGTGAGTTTAAAGCCAGGGACCACCAGATTGTGTACTGAGTTGCACTGATCCATATTGAACCTCTCCAAAACCTCTTAAGCATACTTTCGTTGACTGATAAAAATACCATTTGTCCTTTGTAACACTTCAATACCAAAGAAATATCTCATTCTTCTAAGGTCAGTCATGTCAAACTCAATCATCATGGATTTCTTAATTGTTCAAACATCAATTCATCATTGCCAGTAAAAATGAGGTCATCAACATAAAGACACACAATTAAAATTTTACCTCCACCTGCAGTTTTAATGAATAAAGTGTGCTCGTAGGGACATTTGGTGAAGCCTTCTTTGATGAAATATGCCTCAATGCGACTGTACCAGGCTCGGGGAGCCTGTTTGAGTCCATACAAGGCCTTTTTGAGTCGATAGACCTTGGATTCATGCCCCTTCTGTTCATAACCCGGAGGCTGATCAACAAAGACCTCTTCATTAATTTCCCCATGTAGAAAAGCCGACTTGACATCAAGTTGGTAGATCACCCAACTTTTCTGGGCAGCAAGGGATATGACAAATCGAATGGTGTCCAAGCGGGCCACTGGTGCGAATACTTCAACATAATCAATTCCATATTGCTGACAATACCCCTTAGCAACTAGCCGAGCCGAGCCTTGTACTTGCCCACTTCCCCATTTTCGTTGAACTTTGTCTTAAAGACCCACTTCACTCCTATGGTTTTCCCTCTTGATGGCAGCGCCATTAGTTCCCATGTATCGTTCCTCTCTATGGCTTGTATTTCTTTATACATGGCTTGCCTCCATTTTTCAAACTTCACAGCCTCTTCGAATGTCATGGGATCCTCGTCAGTGAACAAGGCCAAATGTGTCATGTTTGCACTTTCTTCATAAGAGAGACCTTGGCCAGTTTCATAGTCTCTCATCCAAACTAGTGGCCTTCGAGCTCGTCCTTCGCGTGGTAAATTCTCACCATTTGGAGTGTCTCCTCCATTTTGATCAGACTCAGGTTCAATCTCTCCTGGCTCTTCATCAGCTTCAAACTCTTCTCCATTACTCTCATCTTCTATACCTGCTTCTTCGTCAGTTTCCCACTCGAGATAAGCCAATATGGCTTGCTTGTGACCATCATCCCAACTCCATTGTTGATCTTCTTCAAACACCACATCTCGGCTAACAATTATTTTTTTGGCAATGGGATCAAATAATCTATAAGCCTTAGATTCCTCACGTACCCCCAGCAATATGCATTTGAAACTCTTGGCATCAAACTTCACTCTTTTGTTGTCTGGTACATGCACGTAGGAAATGCATCCAAAAACTCTAAAGTGATCCACTGATGGTTTGAGCCCACTCCAAGCCTCCTCAGGTGTCTTGCTCTTCCCGGCAAGAGTCGGACATCGATTCAGCACATACACAGTCCAATTCACTGCTTCAGGCCAGAAGGTTTTGGGAATTTGTTTTGCTGACAGCATACTTCGCACCATATTCATAATAGTACGATTCTTCCTTTCCGCGACGCCATTTTGTTGAGAAGTATTGGCAGCCGTCAACTGTCTACGAATTCCCTTCTCATTACAGAAATTGGTGAACTCCTGTGATGTAAACTCTCCCCCACGATATGTTCTAAGACTCCGTATGAATGTCCCAGTTTCCTTCTCAACTCTTGCTTTGTAGGACTTGAATGTGCAAATGCTTCTGACTTCTCCACCAAGAAGTATACCCAAGTTTTTATGTTGAAATCATCAATGAAGGTGATGAGATACCGTTTCTTGCTGTTTGAGATTGGGTTGATTGGTCCACATATGTCAGCGTGCACCAATTGAAGAATTTTGGAGGCTCTCCACATGCTTTCGTTGGGAAATGGATCACGGTGCTGCCTTCCTACCAAGCAGTCTTCACACAGCCTTTGAGAGGCTCTAAACTGAGGTAACCCTTTCACCATGTTCTTTTGTTGGAGCACTTTGAGCCAATTCTAACATAGATGCCCATATCGACAATGCCAAAGGTTTGCTTGATCTGTGGTCAGTGAGGAGAAGCATTGTTGTTCCTTTGGTGAGCAACGAGCGAGCACAGCAAACATCCTGTTATGTGTCATCTCAGTTTCCTTGATTAAACCTTTCTCATAATGAAAGATTTTGCATTTTCCATGTTGGATAAGCACTGCCATCCCCTTTTCTTGCAACTGACTGATGCTCAACAAATTGTTCTTCAAATCTGGTATGTAGAAGACTCCTGTGATCACAAGCACAATCCCATTTACCTCCATTCGAACCTTACCCTTGCCTTGTACGGTAAGACTCGAATCGTTGCCCAGCTTCACCGATTCTCTAAAGCTGCTATCAAGATCACAACACATGTCTTTGTTGCCACACATGTGATTACTACACCCAGAATCAAGAAACCAAATGTGCTTTGATGCAGCCTCTTTGAATTCCACAAGAGCCATCAACATCATCACCTCTTTTGCTTCTATGTAATTTGTTGTTTGTTCCTTGGCTCTCTTAGGACATTCCCATTGAAAGTGCCCTAACTCGTGACAATTGTAGCACTCTATGGTAGATTTGTCGAACCCAAGCCTACCCCTTCATCTTCCTCTTCCTCGGTACGTGCCTCGGCCTCCACCTCTTCCTCCTTGCTGGGGTCCATGAGTGATTTGAAGGGCTTGTTCATCTACCGCATGTCGGCTGATCCTTTGTTCATGCACCAAAAGACTACTTTGGAGCTCGTCGATTGACAAGGTGTCCAGGTCATTTGGTTCCTCAATAGAACATACAACGTAATCATATTTTGAAGTCATAGACCTCAAAATCTTTTCAATGATTACCACATCATCCATTTTCTCCCCATGAATTCTCATCTTGTTAGCTATGATGAGAGTTCTTCCGAAGTAGTCATTAACCGATTCCCAAGCCTTCATATGCAGCACTTCAAACTCTTTGCGAAGAGCTTGCAGTTGAGCACGCTTTACACGTGTTGTTCCTTGATACTTTAGCTTCAAAGATTCCCATATATCCTTTGCAGTATCCTTCTTCAAGATGGTCTCCAGTATCGAGCGATCAATAGCTTGGAACAGGTAGTTCTTAGCCTTTAGATCTTTCAACGTTTGATCATCAATGACCTTCTTCTGTGACTCACTAAGATCCGTCCCTTCTGCTGCAGCAATGATTCTCGCATCCACCAAGTTCCAATATTCTTTGGAACGCTGAAAATTCTCCATTACCATACTCAAATGGTCGTAGTGACCATCAAACCTTGAAATGGCAGGTTGCACAAAACTACTCTCGGATGCCATATCTGTGTTTCTTCACTCTTGTACCGGGATTGTAAGCTTTTGATTAGGCCCCGTGATGGAGCTCTGATACCAGATGTTAGAACCAAAGAGAAGATAGAGAGTTTTGTGAATGCTTGTTAACTCGGAGAATCGTTATTGAATTGAACAACTACTATAACTAATAAATAGCCTTACACTGAGATGGAAAGGGAAATAACAACCCACGACTCTACAGGTTCTATAATCGTGGAGCATGACTACATTAAACAGAAAAGCAAACTTGTCCCTCAAGTATAGGAGGAATTATTCAACACTACGAGAAGTAAACCTAAAAACAAGGAGCCCTAACCCTAACGGCTAGGAAACTCCAACAGTTTCATCATGAACATCATGCTGTTCCTTTCTTTGCTGCATTTCTACGTAATATAAAAACAGATGATATACAATTCTGGTGGCCATGATTTGATTGCTATTAGATACTGATTTGAATATGTCGGGTAGGGACTTAACAAGAAACCGATTAAGGGGGCCGTCCTCGATGTCAGCTTGAATTTTCCAAACCGTCGTGATCTGGACAGCCGCTTCTCCTTCGATCCCCTTGTCCCTCGACAACCCTGGTCGTCAGTAGCACCGTGGTGGTGGAAACGGTTAAGAACCCCAGCCACCGTCATCTCTAGTCAAGATCACGACGGATCTGAAATATTAGATTGGTTTACTTAGTCAAATGAAACTTATGACCCTAAAAAATCAACCCAATCACAAAAAAATCAACCCTGGTGATTGTATTGGATAATTCATTCATTGTAAGAACTCGGTTTAATTGTCCGTAAGAACTCCGTTCAATGCCATTCAAAAAACACAACTCGGCAAAAAAAACACTTCGTTTAATGTCATACAAAAAAAAAACTCGTTTGATGCATTCCGGGGATTGTATAATTAAAACCAACGTTAGTCAGACCGACGACGGGACAGTTGCACGAACCGGCGTAAATCTACGCAATTAAAAATATCCAAGAACGAAAGTGAGAAAATTGAAATCCGGCATTAAAATTTGTGGAGGCAAGTAAATGCAACAAAATCTTCAAACCCAGAATAGCTGAAATAACTTGTCCAAAATCTAGCCAAGTGAAATCAAATGCAGAACTCACAGGGTTCTGTGGTGCACTTGGAAGTAGTGAATCACAGGGTTTGAACTTTGAAGAACTTCAAAAACTGTGGCTCAGAATTTTCAGAGATAAATGAAACTACTGCATCCAACTACTACAGAAGAGAGCAATCCAGAATCAAATATAATTTGCTGATTAAGCATTCAACCATAGAAACAATGTTTACCAATTCAACTTCAAAAAGAAACGAAGTGCAACCCTTGCGAATATAATAAATAAGGACATAAATAACACGTTCTGAGTCTAAAGTGACAAACTTCTGGCAACAAAATTTTAAGCAGCCCCACCCTTCCCCTTCTTCCTTTGGAGCTTCTTCATGTAAAACTCGAGCTCTTTGCCTTCCAAGATGTATCTGCAAAAAATTCATGACCGTTATATATGATACACCATATTTAAGCACAGCTATATTGTTAGTCCATCTTACAGCTCATATCCTCATGCAATAGTACAACTACACTAATCAAATGCCTGTCATTGAATGCTAACAAGAAAGAAAGAAACAGAGACAGGTAAAAGTCACATACCCATCAGCACGGCCACACTGACCGGGTCGTGATGAGATACAGGCCAATAGACGACCACCACCAAATTGCTCTTCAATATGTTGGTCAAGGGTACGACCCTGTTGACGCTTCTCCAGCTTTCTTGCAATATGGTTGCTCTTCTTTGCCTCCTCGGTAGGAACTGCAGGGGCAGCTTCACCCTCCTATCAAACAAATAAAACAAATGTCATCAAGATTATGAAGCCTATTGTTGTTGACCACAGTCAATCCATCCACTAGGAGTTAATAATGTAATCTTCCTACAAATTTTTCAAACAAATTTCTTTCCACCTCAAAGTGAACACATTATCACATTGCTAGAAACCATACATTTTTTGGGATGCAAAAAGAAATAATTCCACAAAAAAAGAAAATAGAAGGCAAGTTCAACTTTTAACATAATGTTTTGGAAAAAGAACATACACAATTAGGAAATTTAACAACATAAAGGAGATAATAGAGCCCTACCTCTCCTTCCTTCTTGGCTGAAGCTGCAGTTTTCTTCTTGCGCCCAACTTCAACTCCATAGTGCTGGAGATACCACTGCTTAAATGGTGCTGCATCAACCTGAACGATGGCACTCTTCACCAAAGTTTGAGTACGGACAAGCTCATTGTTGGATGCATTGTACACAACATCAAGAAGACGAGTTTTGCGGGTCACAGCCTCACTACCCCAGGAGAAATTTCCTGTGTCGAGCCTCAAAGCACGCCACTTCACATTACCTCCTCGAACCCTGATCCTCCTCACGGTCTTGTTGCTTGACAACTTTGTGTTTGCTGGTTGCCTTCCAAGCTCATACCTTCAAACAACAAGTTGAAACCAAATGAACTATTAATTCATTGGAGCTTTATAGTAATCTCAGTTTACGCATGTGTAACAATCCATTGTAATTAAATAATATCAAGCATGACATAAAACTAGTTCAATGACCAGAAAACGTGCTCTTTCAAATTATACAAACTTAGCAAGCAGAGATTAGAACAAAAAGGTTAAACACTACCCATAGTAAAAAAAAAGGGTAGCTTGGATGGTATACTTCCTATAAACTTAGACAACCCCAGTTACTGGAGGCATAAGATGGTCAATTACTTGTCAGAAAAGTAACAAGGAAAAAAATTGTAAAACATTTAAAGTTCTTATAACATATGCAGCTAAATATAAACTATAAAAAATCACACAATAACCAAAAACAATCGAGGAAAAATACAAAAAGGATTTCCAAAAAGTGGAAACAAAGGGCTTAGCTACATCAAACAAACATTAATTATACAAACCACATAAGCATATTCAAAAATAAGACAACTCCGTTTCATTGAGCATACAGAACACTTAGTCCCAGCCTAGCCCCCGTTAAAACACAACAAAAGAAAAGGGATCAAGACACAGTACAATAACTTGACAAAAAACAAAACATCTAAATCAAATAAAAAGAATCGAGTATTACTTTCTCTTCTTCCTCCAAGCCTTCTTCTTGCCTCCAGTGGCACGCCTCTTGTGCATGGAATCTCGAGAGATACCTAAAAATTCACACAAAATTTCAAGATTAGCGTCACAAGTAGGAAAGCGTAAAGAGAATTCAAAGCTTCACAAGAGCAATTTCACAGGTTCCCATCTCGGAATCGAAGCTGACAAACAGAAACTGTAGACGAGATCGAGAAAATAAGAGTGATGAGGAAGAGATGTACCCATTTTGGGAGATTGAGCGTTCTAGGCTTCTCTGCTCCAGAAGTTTGCGGCAACGGCTAGGGTTTGAGAAGAGTGAGAGATCCGAGCCAGGCTTTTAGTAGAAACGTAGTGCAATAAATTACTATATTACCCTCAACATCTGGAGGTAATGGCTTTATAGCGGGCCCAAACCTTAATTTAGTTCCCCGTAAACTTTGAGAAGCCCAAACTATTTAGTTCGGAAGCAAACTTTGAAAAGCCCAAATTATTTAGTTTTTGAGACGGAGCTTTTGAGTGTTTCACAAACATTTGACGGCACGACGGGCACATTATCTTACCACCATAATTTGCTTGTTTATATCGGAACAAATTGGATTGTTTGAAAGTCGAACCAGATTCCTCTTGTTGATGCCAAAAATTGATCAATTTAGAATTGTCTCGCTGAGCTCGTTTGACTCGCTATCCTCGAGGTAGGAAGACCCGCATGGAGAAGGTAAGAGCAAATGAGCAATAGTGGGGTGCCGCCCTAACCGTCTCCGATACATAAGTCAATTAAGTGTGGAAGGTACTATAGTAATTAGGCAGCATAAGGGCAAGGTTGTCATTACCTTTTTTAGGCGAGGTGCCCTTATATTTATATTGGCATTGAATGTTGTAGGTGGAACATTTTGATGTGGGATAAATGTCACTGATCCTAGAGCTGACAAGTGTTATGGTGGTCCCGAGCCCCGTGGTTGTGTTAACACGGTCGACCGATGGATGGGTAGGCTGACCAGATCAGTGGTTTTTGGTGTCTTTTGTCTAAGGCTGCGTTGGTGGAATGCACCTGATATTGTAGATTTGTATTATTGTTTTTTTGTTGAACCGAGGGCCAAGTATGGGTTTGGCTGGGCTGATCGGTCATAACCAGGTTGACCAAGTTAGGTACGAACAGAAGTCCCCCAAGTCGTTGACTGAGGTGAATTTCCTCGGTTGAGGGTTTGTCGTCACTTGTCGGCCTGTACGGATATTTGTCTTATACAAGTCCACAGTCCCCCAAGCCCTTGGCTGAGGCAATTCGTCTTGGTCAATCTTTGCCAAAAAAGGGTTTGTGAGAGAGGATGGTTGGTGTGAAATTTTCGCAATGGCCGAGTGCCATCTTGTACGGCCCGCATGAATGGAATTTCGCATGTTCATGCGGCCGATCAGCTAGGAATGTCCATAGCCAATTGAGTGCCACTTGCAAGATGAGTGTATGTCATCTTATACGGCCCGCAGAAGCGGAACCTCACACGATTATGTGGCCGATCGACTAGGAATGTCCATGGCCAACAGAGTGCCACTTGCAAGATGAGTGTATGTCATCTTGTACAGCCCGCAAGAGCGGAACCTCGCACGATCATGCGGCCTATCAACTAGGAATGTCCATGGCCGACCGATTGCCACTTGAAAGATGAGTGTCTATCATCTTGTATGGCCCGCAGGAGCGGAACGTCACACGATCATGTGACCGATCGGCTAGGAATGTCCATGGCCGATCGATTACCACTTGCAAGATGAGTGTATGTCATCTTACATGGTCCGCATGAGAGAAACCTCGCACTATCATGTGACCGATCGACTAAGAATGTCCATAGCCGACCGAGTGCCACTTGCAAGATGAGTGTATGTCATTTTACACAACCTGCATAAGTGGAACCTCGCACGATCATATGGCTGATTGGCTAGGAATGTCCATGGCCGATTGAGTGCCTCTTACAAGATGAGAGTATGTCATCTTGCACGGCCCGTAGGAGCAGAACATCGCACGATCATATGGCCGATCGGTTAGGAATGTTCATGGCCGGCCGAGTGCCACTTATAAGATGAGTGTATGTCATCTTGCACGGCCCGCAGGAGCAGAACCTCACACGATCATGTGGCTGATCGGCTAGGAATGTCCATGGCCGACCTAGTGCTTCTTGTAAAATGAGTGTATGTCATCTTGCATGGCCCGCAGGAGCGGAACCTCGAACGATCTTGTGGCCGATCGGCTAGGAATGTCCATGGCCGATCGAGTGCCTCTTGTAAGATGAGTGTATGTCATCTTGCACGGCCCGCAAGAGCAGAACCTCACACAATCATGTGCCCAATCGGCTAGGAATGTCAGTGCCTCTTGTAAGATGAATGTATGTCATCTTGTACAACCCGCATAAGCGGAACCTCGCATGATCATGTGGCCGATCGGCTAGGTATGTCATGGCCGGCCAAGTGTCACTTGGAAGATGAGTGTAGGTCATCTTGTACGGCCCGCAGGAGCGGAACTTCGCATAATCATGTGGCCGATCGGCTAGGAATGTCCATGGCCGATCGATTGCCACTTACAAGATGAGTGTATGTCATCTTTATAAGCCCCCCGGAGGGGAACCTCGAACGATCATGTGGCTGATCGGTTAGGAATGTCTATGGCCGATTAAGTGCCACTTGCAAGATGAGTGTATGTCATCTTACACAGCCCGTAGGAGCGGAACCTCGCACGATCATGTGGCCAATCGGTTAGGAATGTCCATGGTTGATCGAGTGCCACTTGCAAAATGAGTGTATGTCATCTTTGTACGACCCGCAGGAGCGGAACCTCGAATGATCATGTGGCTGATCGGTTAGGAATGTCCATGGCCGATCGAGTGCCACTTGCAAGATGAGTGTATTTCATCTTGCACGGCCTGCAGGAGCGGAACCTTGCACGATCATGTGGCCGATCGGCTATGAATGTCCATGGCAGATCGAGTGCCACTTGCAAGACTTCATATATGTGCTTCTGACATGATGTGAGGTATCTGACATGGTATAAGTGGAGTGCCACGCGTCGTGCTTTCAATGCCTTGGGTTGTGTGCACGATCCTTCGACTAGCCGAAGTGGGTTTGTAACGGTCGACTTTTGCTCTCCTATAAAAGTCGAATCCTTATTTGTCACTTTGGCTTTTGAGAAAAAATTTTGAAAATTTGAAGGCGATTTTCGGCGACTCTGAATCCTGTTTAGGCGATTTTCGACGAGTACTTTGCTGCGGAGTTTACGGCGGAATTCCCACAAACAAGGTATTGCCCTGTTCTTCCTTTGCTTTTTCGATTGAATTTGTGACTTTTACATGAACTGGTGATGTACTTGATGAATGTGTTTGCTTGATCGTATGTGTGTCAAGTTGTTGTGTCTTGCATGTTTCCCTTCATAGATCTTCCTTGTATGTTGTAGATGTCAAGTTCAGTGGGTGATTAAGAAGGATCTGAGGATCGGTCCTATCATGAGTTTGACGGTGAATTTGAAGTTAGCTCAGCTAGCTCTGATTCACTGCTAAACGTGTCTGAATCGGCCTCTAGTTCCCCTCGGCCAAACCCTAGGATAGAGCTAGAGGTGGATACTAACATAGGTGGATCGATCCTTGAGGCATCTCAAGGACAATCGGCCAAGGAGCTACAGGAAGAGCTTGATAAAGCTTTTGAATACATTGACACCCATTATGTGTCGGCCGGTGATGGGGTCGAGACCTCTAACGCCGAGGTGTCATCCGTTGAAGTCTCCGGCTGAGAAAGGTAAGAGTATAGCTTCGAGTTCATTGTCGGTGGAGATAGCATCGAGTTCAAGGCAGATGGAATTTGATGTGGAAGAGGCTGTTGAATTGGTAACAGTGGCCAGCTCGGCCTATGAGGTTGATCAGCAAGTAAGTACCTTGGATGATAATGACCTTCTGGCTTACCGAAGAGTGTTCAACATTCCAGATTCTGTAAAGATGAGATTACTTAGGAGAGGGAGAGGCCGAGCAATCCTTCGATCGGTTGGGCGACCTTTTATCTGGATAATTTTAGTCATGGGGTGATGCTTCATCTTCATCCATGGCTGCAGAAGATGGTCGTTGCACTGGGGGTTGCTCTCGACCAGCTTAATCCAAATTGTTGGATTATGTTAACTAGGGTGTATACGACATTCAAGTTGTGCAGAAAGGGTGAGCCGACTTGGGGTCATATCAACAATTTGTACAAATTTGTGATGGATAAGATTGGCTGGATATATGTAGAGTCCAGGACGAAGAAATAAAGGGGGCCCTTTATTGAAGATATGCCGACCTCCCAGAAGGCTTGGAAACAAAAGTTTATGTATGTTTTGGGAATTGGGAAGGAATAGACATGCCCTTCTTCGGTCGACGCATGCCACGCGTGTATCAGTCAAAATGTGGTAGTCGTAGGAAATTTTTGTCTTGTTTTGTTGTATGATTTCTTTGTGAATGATATGGCCGATTGGTGTTGACTTGAATCCTATTCTTTGTAGACGTTTTTAAGCGGCCTGATATTAGTGACCAGGAGAAGCCGACTGCGCTGAGGTGTTTTCAAGCTTCACCGGGCTGAAAGGAGTAGAGATTATCTACGACGGCCTACTCATCTCCTACAAGTTGGTTTGATACCCACTCTACGTAAGTGTCACTCGGCCTTAGTTAGTTAGGATTATGCTTCAGCCCTTTACTAACTTTTTTTTGTTGCAATCGATCCAGATTTTATTGTAGCTGCGGCCGAGTAATTAACCAAGAGAATGGCAAAGATTACAGAGGCGTTGAAGAAGGCAGCTGAGACAAAGGTCGAGGTTGAGAAGGCCGGAACATCCACAAGGAAAGGTGACTTCCATAAGCCGATCAAGAGAAGATCGACTTCGAAGGTTTCTTTACTGGTTGATGATGATTTGGTCGAGTAGGGTGGTCATGAGGCGTTGGATTCCTAAAGAGGTGGATCTTGTTACTGGGGAGCCACCGACGCAACTTTTTACAAGTGCATCTGGGTCGGTCCCTACCCAGCCGACTGCTAGCTCTGGGCCATTTGCTAATCGTCCTCATGTTCCTCCCTCCATCAATCTTGACGATGAAGCCGACGAACGTCGCCGAATAATGGTTGAGGAGAGGAAAAAGAAGGGGAATAAGCGGAAAGAGTTGGCCTCCAATTATGAGGATGTGCTTCAACAGAAGAAGCAGGGTCAGATTGAGGCCCTTGAGATGGTTCGCAAGATCATCTATCCTAATATTGGCTCGAACTTGGAAGGCCGAAGGGTCCCCAAGAAGATGAAGAAGCCGAACCTTGATGCTTCCCTTCGATCTAATGTTTTGAAAACTAATGAGGAACCGAATATGGTTAGGACCCGAGAGGTGGACGAGACTTGGAGGTAGCTATCTACGGCCTTCCATCCCTCTCAGCTAGACTTCATGAACACTGTTGTTCGTGGGTCTCAATATGAGTTGCATGAGATTGCGGCCTTGATGGCGAATGACTTACTAATATGTGTGACAAGACTATGCGAGCTGGGGCATATGTAAGTTCCTTCTGTTTGACCTTGTATTTTGTTGTTTTGTACTCCTGCTTTTCTTTATCTAAGTGCTTGGTGTTTATGCAGTTCCTTGCTGAGGTCTTCACCACCTTTCGGTATGCTAGCCAAGCTAGGGAGAAAGCAGCCGAAGAGCACTAGGCCTTGAAGTTGAAGATGGACTCCTTGGCCGAGAAAGAGAGGATGGCCGAGAGGTCTATTCAGGCCAAGGTGGATGCCGAGCTCGAGGTGAAATAGCTGGAGAGGAGGCTGGTTGCCCAGCAGGATAAAGCCAAGGAAAATATGGCTGAGCTGGAGGTTAAGGTCTAGGAGGTCGAGTCGGCCAATGCTAGGCTGTCCGAGCAGCTCATCTTGGCCAAGAAGGTGGGTGCTAAAGAGTACAAAGCATCCCCGGCTCATCATTAAGACCTTCAGCGGTTTGGGGCCAAGCTAGAGAATGGGTTGTTTAAGCGAATCCTTCTGGCTAACATTGGTCTTCCTATCCAGTTTCCATGGCTGAAGCATCCTCCACAGTTGGAAGACTACCTGGATAAAGATGGGAATGCTCTGCCTGATGATGAGGATGATGGTGATGCTGATGATCAAGGTGAGACGCCGAAAGATGATGAAGGAAATGTCCTAGAAGATCAGGGGAATGCCCCTTAGTTTTTGTAATAAGTTCTTGTATTGTTTCTATTCATCAGCATTGTGGCCTTGTATGAACAAGTAATTTTTTGGTGGGACCATAAGGTCTCACCTATAGATGTATGCTTATTTTCTTTCTCATACCTTTTTGTGAGTGTTGAATTTTGCATGGTCGCTCATAATAGACTTGCATGTATGCCAGGTCGGACTATAAGGCCGATCTGGTAAGTGATGCAAGGTCGTTCAAAATAAAGGTCAACATAAGGTGTTTGCCTTTGAAAGCTGTTAAGGCCATTAAACATGACATAAGGCCGTTTAAGGTGGGATGCTTCGTAATGAGAGAAGATTGATTAAGATAAGGCGAGGCCATTCAAAATGAGGTGCCTCATAATGAAATAAGGCCGTTCAAAATGAAACAACCCGTTTTAAAAGGAAACTGAGGTCGTTCAAAAATGAGTCGTAATGAATGTTGATTAGGGTAAATTAAGGTCGTTCAAGATAAGGTTCCGCCTCATAGTGAAGGATGGCCAACCACTTGATAAAATAACAGATTACCAAAGAGATGAGAGAGAAGAGGTGTTGCCTCATTGTAAAATTCATTCATTGATAACGTCAACTGGGTATGCTAGGAATGATTACAAAAATTCGGTCATTGGCCGATCATGTTTGTGGCCATGGGCCTGTTTACTTGTAGTAGAATTTGAGATGGTCCACATTCCATGGATGTGGAAGTGTCTTTCCTTTCGAGTCTTGGAGCTCATAGGTCCCCTCCCGGTATACTTTGGAGACTTTGTAGGGTCCTTCCCAATTTGGGCAAATGTTCCAGCAGATCTCTCCTTGGTTGCAAGGCTGACTTTCCTCAAGACTAGATCTCCTATCTTGAAGCTTCTGTGGCGAACCCTTGAGTCGTAATATCTTGCAACTCGTTGCTTGTATGAAACGTTCTTTAGGTTGGCCTTCTCTCTGCGTTCCTCCAGTAGGTCCAAGCTAAGAGCTATTTGATGATTGTTTTGTTCTGGGTCATAGGAGATGATTTGATAGGATGTCTTGCCAATCTCCACTGGTATGACTACTTTTGAGCCGAATGTCAAGGAAAAAGGAGTCGCATATGTGGCTGTCTTGTATGAGGTTTTGTGGGACCATAACATGTCATCGATAATGTCGGATCATTTTCCTTTGTCTTTATCGAGTCACTTCTTTAAGTTGTACTTGATGTTCTTGTTGATGCTTCTACCTATCTGTTGGACTGTGGGTGAGATGGTGAAGCAAAGAGGAGTTTGATGCCGTAGGTTTCACAGAATGCGCTGAAGCGATTGTAATCAAATTGTTTCCCATTATCTGTGAAAATGGTGTGTGGGATCTCGAAGCGGCATATGATGTGTTGGTAGACGAAGTGCTCGTTCTGGGCTGTTGTGATGGTTGCTAATGGTTTCACTTATGCCCATTTTGTGAAGTAGTCCACAGCTACAACTACATAGTTGACCTTTCCCTTACCTTCAGGCATTTGGCCAATCAGATCTAGTCCCCATTGGGAGAACAGCCAGAGACTAAGTATAGAAGTTAAGGGCTCAGCTGGGAGGTGAGGGATTTGTGCATGACGCTGGCACTTGTCGCATTTTTGCGTGAGTTCAATGGCGTCTAAGAGCATGGTGGGCCAACAATACCTTTGCTTGAAGGCCTTTTGTGCCAAAGTTCATGCTCTAGAGTGATCACCGCAAATGCCTTCATGCATTTCTCTTAGCACTTAATCACCCATGTCTGGTGTCAAGCACTTCAATAGTGGGGTAGTGAAACCACGCTTGTAGAGATGGTCATGCTGGATGGTGTACCGAGCTGATTGTCTCTTGATTTTCTTGGCCTCCATCCTATCCTCTAGAAAGTGTCATCTTGGAGGAAAGCTTTGATGGGATCCATCCAGGTAGGACTGGTGTTGATGGTGTATACTGGGTGTGGTCTCGTGCTGGGCACGTGCTAGACTTCCACAAGCACCCTTAGCTTCTCTTTCTCATCCAGTGGGGATGCAAGTCGTGCCAGAGCATCGACATGGCTGTTTTCCGATCTGGGTATTTTGTTGATTTCATAGGCCTAGAAACTTTGAAGAAGTTGCATTGCTAGGACCAAGTAAAGTGACATGGATATGTCCTTAGCTTCAAAGTCATTGTTGATTTGGATGACCACCAATTGTGAATCGTTGTAGATCCTCAACTGTTTGGCCTCCAGGTCTTTGGCTAAGCATAGGCCAGCCAACAGTGCTTCATACTCGGCCTCGTTATTGGATGCCTTGAAGATGAAGTGTAGGGCGTATTCTAGCTTGACTTGTTCTGGGGAAGTGAGAACTAGTCTTGCACCTGATCCACTGTGGCAAGCGGATCCATCCACATATAGTGTCTAACATGGGCGCTGCAAATCAATTGGGGGTGCCTTGGCTGATTCTGGGATTTCCATGGGGGTGGTTCCTTGCGGTGGGGTTGCCTCTGGTGGGATGTATTGTGTAGGTTGGTAGGAGTATTCGGCGATGAAGTTAGCCATTGCTTGTCCTTTCTCAGCTGTCTTGGCTACATAGGAGATGTCGAACTCATTCAGCTCGACTGCCCATTTGGTGAGACGGCCAGAGATTTATGGTTTCTGTATAACTTGTCTCAAGGGTTTGCTGGTGACGACCTTGATCTCATGTGCTTGGAAGTATGGCCTGAGCCTCCGTGCTATGACTACTAGAGCCAGAGCAAGTTTCTCCGGGTCAGGGTACCTAGTCTCTGCATCCTGAAATGCTTTGCTGACGTAGTAGACGGGATGTTCTACCCCTTCCCGTCTTGTGATAAGAATAGATCTGACAACTAAGGTTCATACTGATAAGTATACAAAGAGATATTCTTCGGTCTCTGGTCTTGCTCGCAGTGGTGCCCTGCTCATGTATTGTTTGAGTTCAACGAATGCCTTGTTGCATTCCTCTATCAAATCAATTTGTTTGCTCTTGCTTTTTAGAGCTTTGAAGAATGGGACGCATATGTCCGTTGCTTTAGATACAAAGCGAGTGAGAGCTGCCACTCATCCCGTCAAGCGTTGGATGTCCTTGTGGGTTTGTGGAGGTTGCATGTAAAGGATTTCCTTGATCTTTTCAGGATTTGCCTCAATGCCTCTCTAGCTGATCATATATCCCAAGAATTTGCTGGATCCCACTCCGAAAACACATTTGGTGGGCTTGAGGCACATATTGTACTCCTTGACGACTTTGAACATCCTAGCCATGTTAGGAATGTGCTCGTCATTTGTTTTGCTCTTGACAAGCATGTCATCCACATAGTCTTCCATTGTTTTGCAGATTTGATCGGCGAACATGAAGTTGACCAATCTTTGGTATGTCGCTCCTGCATTCTTTACGCCAAAAGGCATAACATTGTAGCAGTAGATACCTAGGTTAGTTCGAAAGCTTGTATGGATTTGATCACCTGGATTCATGAGGATCTGGTTATAGCCTGAGTAAGCATCCATGAAGCTGAGTAATTCATGTCCCACGGTGGCGTCCACGAGTATATCGATCTTAGGCAATGGGAAACTGCCCTTGGGATAAGCCTTGTTGAGATCGATGAAGTCGATGCACATGCGCCAGGATCCGGATGGTTTCTTGATGAGCACCATGTTTGCTACTCAGGCGGCGTATATGGCTTTCCAGATGAAGTGTATGGTGCTCAGCTTTGTGATTTCGGCATGCCTAGCCAATTGTCTCTCGGTGTCATAGCTTCGCTACTTCTGTGTCACTGGCTTGAATGATGGGTCGATGGTGAGCCTGTGGCAGATCACATCAGTGGAGATGCCGAGCATGTCTACGTAAGACCATGCAAAGACTTCGGTATGTTCCTTTAAGAATTCCACGAGGACTGCTCGTATGGTGGGTGTCAGCTTTAATCCTATATGGATCATGCGATATTTGTGTTGATCAGATAGAGATATTACCTCTGTCTTTTCCACAGGTTCGACATGTGGCATGTTTGCAAGGTCTCGTGGATCTTTTGGAGGGCTATCCCAAAATTCTTCCATGAGTTTTGGGTTGATGGGGTCATCTCCCAAGGTAGTTTCGGTGACTGATAGAGTTTCTGTTTGATCTGGCTGATCCTGCTTGCTTATTTTGGTTAAGGTTGTGGCATAGCATGTTTTTCCAGAGAGCGGGTCTCCTCGTACTTATCCTGTTCCCAAGGTGGTTGGGAATTTCATCAGTAGTAGGTGGGTTGCCACGATGGCCTTCATTTGATTGAGTAATCCTCTTCCGATAATGGCGTTGTAGGTCGTGGGACAATCAACCACAAGGAAGGTCGTGATGGTTGTGGCTATCTTTGGGGTAGTGCCCATTGATACTTGTAGAGAGATGATGCCCTTGGGTAAGACTGAGTCCCCTGAGAAACCCAGAAGTGGCGTGACCTTTCGGTCGAGCTCTTTCTCGTCTATGCCCATTTGTTTGAAAGCATCCCAGAAGAGTACATTGACCGAGCTCCCGGTGTCAATGAGTATTCTTCCTAAGTCATAGTTGGAAATTTGGGCCCTAGTGATGAATGGGTCGTCGTGCGGGAACACGATGCCTTTCTCCTCTTCCTATGAGAATGTGATGGGTTGCCATCCGTTCTTGGGCACCTTAGCTACTCGACCGGAGTTGATGCTGAGTACTTGGTGGTTGGCTTAGGTAGCTCGAAGGAAGTTCTTCTTTGCTCGGAAGGAAGTTCTTCATTGCTCGGTTGGAAGTTAGTGAAGAGGATAAGGTCGGTCCTCCGATGATGGTGTTGATTTGCTATTGTGCTAGGGGAAAAGGGGCATGTTGTAGGAACTGATTAAGTCTGCCTTCGCGGACTAGTTGCTCGACAATGTCCTTGAATGCAATGCACTCCTCAATGGTGTGGCCATTGTACTTATGATATTGGCAGAAAGCTTCTTTGTTGACGATGGGGACGGTAGTTGGGGTTTCTGGGCTTGGCCTTAGGGATCATGCCTTCCACGTTCAGCAGTACGTGGTCGAAAGAGGTGTTCAATATCATGTATGTTTCGAAACGACGCCTTGGTCCGGAGTTGTCTCCTACCAAGTCTCGTGCCCCTTGGTGATGGTTGTCACCTCACTTGAATCCCCTGTTATCGTAATTCGGTCAACCCTTCTTATCATGATGTTGTCCGTCATAGGTGAGTTTCCTTTTTCCTTGATGAGATTGGTTAGAGCCATGATTGTAAGCTCCTGAGTTATGGTTGGTCTTACCTTGGTTGTTGTTGCCTGCAGGAGTTGAGTATGAGGGTGCTCTCGTCTCCTTGGTGGGAGTGTGGAAGAATTCTGCTTTGGCATGGATTGCCGCCCTTCGCATGATCTCATTGTAATCCTTCCAATCTTTAGTATAAGCTGCATACTTAAAAGGTGACTCTATGAGGCCACTTCGGAAAGTGTTGAATGCAGCCTTGTCATCCGTGTCCCGGTAGTGGGAGTATTCGAGGCTAAACGTGGCGGCATATTTTTGAAGTATTTCGTCTTCTTCTTGCCTGAGGGAGAAAAGATCTTCCGTGGAGATCAGCCTATCTGTCTGGATCATGAACTGGTTGAGAAAGGTTGTCTGTAATTCATCGAAGGAGTCGATGGTATTGGGAGCCAGGCGGTAAAACCAATTAAGAGCTGCGTCGGTAAGAGTAGAGTTGAAGATAAGGCATTGGACCTTGTCCGTCACGTTCTTGTATGCAAGGGCGGAGACATAATTGTTTAAGTGGGTGACAGGGTCACCTTTTCCCGTGTAGAGAGCTATTTTCAAAGTTTTGACCTCTGATCTATGTCTTGATCGAAGGATTCGGTTGGTGAAAGGGCCAGTGCTAGTCTTCCCCCAAGCTTGTGCTTTACCTTTGTCCTTCTCTGCCTCAAGATTGCGAACTCGGCGTAGGAGACTTTCCACCAGGGTATTGTTCTGTTGAGGTAGAGGCGGGTTTGGTTGGTGTTCCTCTTGATCATTGCCTCTTTCTCTACGATCTCCATTTCTCCTTCGGCCATGGGAGTAGCTCCTAGCAGTTGAGCCGGTCTCATCTTGCATTTCTTGGATGTTGGCCCTCTGTTGTGATTCAGGACCTCTCGTCCTTTGATCTTCTCGGCCATTGGCCATGCAGGAAGCGTGTCCCGTCGTCTTTCGGCATGCCGTAGTTAAGATGGGTAAGGGAGGTTATCCTACTGCCCTAGGATCTGATGTAGCGTAAGTTAGGCGCAGGAGCTCTAACTCAACTTGGCGATCTTCTAGTAGTTAGCGAGCGTCCCGATAGATTCTTGGTTGAGAAGGGCCGGTGCCATTGGGTGGTTGGATGAGCAGTCGCCCTCCGGATGTGGTGGGGATTTCCCTAGATTGCTATTTCTTATGCATGTCAGAGGGAATTCCCTCGATGACAGGTTGATCGACCGGGGTTCGATCGGTCACAATCTGGTCGGCTAGTACTTGATCAACTGGTCCCCTGTCTCCCCCTTTATTGCACTGGGACATCCTTACAAGGGCGAGTGTGCTCTCGTATTGCTCAGGCAGGACCTGGTTCATAGCGTCCATCTTGGCGTTGTGAGCCTTGAGCTCAGCCACTTCTCGTTGGAGGTCGTCCAACGTCTGTCTCAACACATCATGGACGTTGTCCCTTGAGAGCTCCTTTGTAGGAAATGTGTGTTGTTTAGTTCTCCTTCATCTTGATCGTCCAACATGATGCCCGGAGGGTGTTGGGATGCCTAGGTGGTAAGTGAGTTCGTGGGAGGTTGTTTCATAATTCCCACAGACGGCGTCAAACTGTTGATGCAAAAAATGGACCAATTTAGAGTTGCCTCGCTGAGCTCGCTTGACTCGCTCTCCTCGGGGGTAGGAAGACATGCAGGGAGAAGGTATGAGCAAAAAAGCACCGGTGGGGTGCCGGCTTAACAATCTCCAATGCTTAAATCAGTTAAGTGTAGAGGGTACTGTAGTAATTAGGCAACATAAGGGAAAAGTTGTCATTACCTTTTTGAGGGGAGGTGCCTTTGTATTTATAGTGACATTGAATGTTGTAGGTGGAACATTTCAATGTGGGATAAATGTCCCTGATCCTAGAGCTGACACGTGTCCTGGTGGTCCCCAGTCCCGTGGTTGTGTTAACACGGTCGGCCGATGGACGGCTAGGCCGACCAGATCTAGTCGCCCTAGTGGCTTTTAGTGTCTTTTGTCTAAAGTGCGTTGGTGGGATGCACCTGATATTGTAGATTTGTATTGTTGTTTTCTTGTTAAACCGAGGGCCAAATATGATTTTTGACGGGACTGATCGGTCTTGACCAGATTGACCAAGTTAGGTACGAACACCACGTATCACTCCATACTCCAAAGGTTCCACTACTTTCACCTTATTATTGCATAACATGTACGCTTTCGTTCTTCCTTTTTCTTTCTGCATTCTCTCAAATGCCGATTATATGAGTTAATGACGCATACCCACTTCAAATTGGGCCAAATATCATCCACCAAATCGATCTTCATCGCACCTTATAAGATTTGAGAATGGGATTTTCTGTGTTGGGTTCACTGGGTTCTCATATATCACTGAGAAATCCGCATGAAAGGGCTTTGAAGATTCATTCTTTCAGTGGAAGAGAGAGGCCCACAATTAGTTTTAAGCACTCAAGGTCGATGTCCTACCCAGGAAGACATAGATCAAGGAAGTCTGATTTAGCTGATTTTGATGAAAGAACAAGCCCAAACGAGGTCTGTAGTTTTGATCCTGGTACTATGTTTAGTGCTGTGTGGTTGAAGATTTTTATCTTTATTTTATTTGTATATGTTCATTTGTGCTTACATTTGTTGCTTTTCTTCTTTCTGGGCCATGAATTAGACAAGAAAAGAAGTAGGCTGGTGGTGTATGTAGATTTTTGTTCTATCTGATAGTCTAACGGAACCCTATATGTATTTAGCAAGCACAAATCTTGATTGCCAATTTATATGAAAATTCAAGTAGCTCGGAGTAGAATAGGGAATTGCAAGTTAAATGCATTGTAAGCCTGGCTTTTGCTCTAATGTTCAATAGATTCCACTCGGAATTCGATACAGTTTCAACAGGGCCCTTGAGTTTAGTCTATTTGAATATATTGGCAATGATTTTGTTGTTCCCAAGTAAGTTTTTCACTCAAACTCTCATAAAGTTTGAGAATTTGATCTTTTGTATAAGCTGCTTTTGTTACTCGTTTCACACAGGCAGGCATTGTCTTTGCTTCACCTAAGTGATTGATGTTTATGTGCTAAATTTGTTGACTTGGAATATACTGCAAATTGCAAGCTTTCATGTGCTAGTATTTGGTTTGTTGTTGAAAGGGGAGGAAAGATATAGAATCATATAACCATGTTTTCGTTACTGATACACAGGCTTGGGAGAGGATTGGGATTGCAAATTGGTCCTTTATGTAGCATACTTTAGCATATCATGTGTAGTCCTTTTATTACTTTACACCTGATATCTTTAGACTTTTTCCCAGGTGTATTGTTCACTACTATTATTGCTCCGTTTGAACAGAGTAATTAGTTGTTATTATTACCTTCGTTGGCTGACTGGGAATACACTGCAAATTTTAAGACCTTATTTGCTGATATTTGGTTTATCGTTGAAAGGTCAGGAAAGAGATAGAACAATGCTATGAACTAATACACAGACTTGGAAGAGGAGTTGTATATTTGGGTTCTTCGAGAATGGGACCTGATCATTCACATTATTTGCAAGCACTAGAGTTGGGTAGAGAGGTAATTCACTTTGTCCTCCCTAGCTTTCCCTAGCACCCGTTCATTTTAATAGTATCTCATGCATTCAAATGGAAGAAGATTGCAGGACAGACACAATAACTTTAGAACATGAAATTCCTTCTGGAATTAAAATTTTACAAGTGTCTTATTAATGACATATGTCTTTTCATACATCTTACTGAGCAGATTGCTAACCTATTGGAATGTACTTCTTGGACGGGTGCTGGTCCGGGGCTAATGGATGCTGCTACTAAAGGTGCTTTGCAAGCAGGAAAACCAGTTGGTGGATTTAAGATTGGTAAAGAAGCTGGCGAATGGACAGCTTCAAATTTTCATCCCTACCTACCATCAGAAGTGTATCTCACATGCAGGAAAGATATATCTATCTGTTAGAAACTTACAAGTGCATTTTTTTAAACTGCTGCAAAAATGCATGACTGCTTTAATGCTTGCAGATTTTTTTCTGCTCGGAAGCATGGGTTGGTAGATGCTGCAGTTAGAAGCACTAGCTCTGATAAAACTGCTGTTGTTGCTCTCCCCGGGGGGATTGGTACCATGGATGAAGTTTTTGAGATATTAGCATTGATTCAGCTGGAAAGGATCGGGTCAGAGCATCCAGTTCCATTCTTGTTGATGAATTATGACTCGTTCTATTCAAAGCTACTAGAATTTCTTGATGTTTGTGAGGACTGGGGTACCCTCTCCAAGGGAGAGGTTACATCTCTCTGGAAGGTTTGCGATAGTAATTCAGAGGCTTTGGCTCATTTGGCAGAGTTTTACGACCTACCTCCTAGTAAAAAAGGCAGCCATGACAACGAATTGCATGGTGCACGCTCAACATTTTCTTAATAAGATTGCAGTTGAAGTGGTTTTCTGTAAAATGATCTTCCCATTTGGGTGTATTCACCAGCTAAGAATGTTTCCACTTCACCTTGTCTATTTCTTGATTATATGACATTGCAACAATAATAGATTCAAAAAACAAATTCCACATTCAAAGTTCAAGCCAAAGTAATTGATAATCACAGACATATCCAAGTTCAACATTCTAAGGGCATCTTCATACTCTTAAGCCTCTATTTTTTTGGGTCGAAAACCCCAAAATATATCAATGACTTGACCTCTGCAAGGACGGTAGCAACTCATCCCTACTGGCATCCTCATAACTTGCTGAACTGGATGCAGATTTATCAGTGAAGCTCATAGCAGCAAGCTGCATTATGTTCTCGATCTCTTTCACCACTTCCCCCATTCGAGGCCTTTTATCCGGGGATTCCTCGACACACCTCATTGCCAAATCAACAAAGATTTCTAACCCGTTGAGCTCTGTTCCCAAACCAATTGTTGGATCAAGAACTTCATGAAGGTTGTACAAATCTTTTGTTTTGTCCATTGCAGCCTGCACCACTCTCACTATGTACTTCCCTTGATCTATTGGCCTCCTAGCAGTTATCAGCTCTAACATTACCACGCCGAAGCTATAAACGTCACTCTTCTCTGTCAACTGTTGAGTCAAGTAATATTCTGGATCCAAGTAGCCCTATACCCATAAACGAAATCCATAATCAGTATAATTTAGGTCAACACAAGGTTTCTTGTAAACCAAGGATCTACTACCATGCTAAAAAGCCGGTAGACCCCAAAAGCTTAAGCGGTTAGGGAATAGGGCAACAATATATAATAAGTAGAGGGGTTCAGAAGTTTTGTTACTGACCATTGTTCCTTTAACTTGAGTAGTGACATGATCTGATCCACTATCAGCCATAGACTTGGAGAGGCCAAAATCAGCAACTTTTGCAGTCAAGTCTTTATCAAGCAGTATGTTGTTTGATTTGATGTCCCGGTGTATAATCGAAGGGTTTGCGTGCTCATGAAGGTAGGTAAGACCTCTTGCTGCACCAAGAATGATTTTAAGTCTCCTCATCCAGTCCAACCTGATTCCTGTCCTCCCTGCATTCATAGAACAATGTCCAATAGTTCATTATCAAATGCCCGTGAAGGTCCTAAAATTCAGATTTGGAGGTGAAGAATACCTGAAAGACTGTCCAACAGATCACCATTTGGAACGTATTCGTATACCAAGATTTGTTCACCTTGCTCCAAACAGAAACCAACAAGGCTGACAAGATTCTTATGGTGTACTCTTGATAGAAGCTCAACCTCAGCTTTGAACTCAGGCCCTCCCTGCATAGACTCCCTTTTAGCTCTCTTGATGGCAACCATTTGGCCTGTCGGAAGAATTCCCCGATACACCTTCCCATAACCGCCAGATCCAACGTCATTAGCTTCTGAGAAAGCATTGGTGTATTTCTTCAGCTCTTCAAAAGAGAAGAGTCTTGCTCCTTTTAACTGAGGAACACTAGAACTGCTGTTTGAAATCCCAGTCTGCAACATTTGTATGACATGAAAACTATAATTTACGCACTGTCTCTGTCTTCATTTTATAATGAGACATAATGTGTCGAGTTTTGGATGAAGAATATGTTACCCAGGGGATTGAGCTGCTCCATGGTTCTTTTGCTCTTTTCCTTTGTTGGAGAGCATAAACCCCTACCAGGCCTAATAATAACACGAGCACACAACCACCAACTGCTGCGCCGATTATCAACCCCTTGTTTGATGATCCTGCAGGCATCTCAAAATTATGAGCAAGGGAAGAGACACGCGTCAGTAAGTGTAACCAAAAATTCCTTGTTCACCATTATTTTAAGACTTACCACCTCCTGGTTTTGCAATGTCATAGGGGAAACCAACAGAGAAGGGTCCAAAAAATATGGGACGCGAGAGAGTCTGGTTGCTGATCAATGAAGCAATTGCCGAAGCTCCTGTTTGGTTGAACCGTTCTTCACCAGAAGGGAAGATTTCTATGAAGAGTTCAAGGTGAAAAGATGAGCCCCAAGAAGGATAACGAAGAGCAACTGAATCCACAGGAAGGTTATTGGACTGAAGGTTTTGTAGAAGAGAGTCCTGAAGAACTTTGTAGTAGCTTAAGTTCCCCAAATTCGAGAACGAAACAAATAAGAAGACTAGAGTTCCTGTGTAGGGATATGCACATTTACATTTGGGGGAAGTAACTTGGCCGGGAAGACAGGCAACAGACGTACAGTTACTTGGTAGCATTGAATTTGAGGAGTTTGATGGAGAAATAATGCAGTAGCTATCCGTCATTCCTTCACAAATTGGATTATCAACAAGTCTGCGAAAGATAATGCGCAGTTACTCTTAACCACAATGGCAAAAAACAGCTAGTCATATCTTTTTGTATTTGAATTGTATTCTGATATTCCTCAACACGAAAAAAGAAAGAAACTAAAAATATGTAGGAAAAGATATGTTACATCAATGTGTAGTTGGATCCTGAATCATTTCGCTGAAGATCGGTGATGAAATTTTTCTCCAGATCAATCAGGTGCAAATTCTTGTTAGAAATGGTTCCAAGATCCAATAAACCAGTGATCTTGTTGTTCTTCAGTAACCTGTCACAAGTTAGAATATCCATATCGCTTCAAAACTAAAGCTGCGTAGATTCTTTAGTGTAATGACATTGGAGATAAGTATTATACTCACACTGTCTCCAAATTGTTAATGCTGAATAGGGTTTGAGGAACTTCACCTTGAAGTCCTGTGTTTTCCATCATTCTGCCATACATTAATTCGGAGCACTTAAACTTCCGCCTTAGCTTGATTATATGTCAATTGCAATTACGTATACATAGAAAGGAGAAATGAAACATACAATGTTGTCAAATTCTGCAATGTCGAAATCCAACTAGGAACATCTGATGCATTAAAAGTATTGTTGCTCAAATCCCTGCAGAATTTCTTCAAATTCAGTCAAGGACCACAAATGATAGCAATGATCTTCTGCAAGGGAAACAAAGTGATTCATTCAATTCATAAATGTTGTTCACACTTACACATAGTTGAGGCCATTCATGCTAGTAAGGTTAGGCATCGGGCCAGTCAGCTTGTTGTTGGACAAGTGCCTGAAGAGCATGTCACCATTAGCCTCCCTTAGCAAAGTGAACTCAAAACAAGACATTCGAAAATTGGTATGCTTACAGTTCAGTTACATTTGAAAGCTTTCCGAGGTTTGAAGGCACGGATCCATTTAGAGAGTTCCTATCAAGGCGTCTATGTACCAGAACAAAATCGATATTCAGTACAACTAACATTACACAGTCCACAGCTATGAAATAGATACTCACATCGCCTTCAGAGTCTGCACAAGTCCAAGTGTTGAAGGTATGCTGCCAGTTAGATTATTTCTGTCAAAAATCCTGCACAGACAAAAGTACTCAAAGCTTATAAAGTAAGACAAATTGCACAGCTTTTCTCCATACCCTCAAGCTATATTTTGTAGCAAATAGACGGTTTAATGAAACTTACACATGAATCAGAATCATCTGTGAGCTGAAAAGTTGTGGTGGAATTATGCCTGAGAGCCGGTTATTTGAAAAATGACTATATATTCAAAGTAAATAAAAGAATCAGACTGGAACAAAGCGAATGAAGGGAGAAAAAAGAATAATCAGCAGAGAGTTAACTAGAGTTGACATACAAGTGTCTGGTCTTATTTAACATGTCAAGACCAGGTGATGTCTTGTTAGAGACGGGGATGGATCCTTCAAGCGTGTTATCAGAAAGGTCCAGAATGGAAAGACTGGACAGATTACCAATGGAAGGTGGAATCTGCCCGCTCAAACTATTGTTTTTCAAAGATCTGCAGCAGCATATAAATGACATGAAAGTTATTCAAGAGCTATTGCATATTGCCTTGGTTGAAAAAATGAAGGCAGGAGGAGGGACTTACAGATAAGACAGCTGCTTGAGAGATCCTAATGTGTCTGGAATACGACCGAAGAAACTGCAACCAACAAGGTTTCTGGCATGCAAAGAAGAAAGCATCAATGTAATTAGGAGGATTGAAATGATTTATAATCACACTTTCTTGTTTTTTCTTCTTACAAGTATACTAGTTTTGTCAGTTTTCCAATTGATGCCGGAAGAAGTCCTGTCAAGCCCTTGTTGAAAGACAGATTCCTATATGAAAAAGGGTAAACAAAAATGAGTTACATAAGACTGATTGAGGAACTGATTACCGATAAAATGATTTTAGTAACGATGAACATTTCTTTAACATTAAGTAGCATATAAATTGAAGACCTACAGAATCTCTAGCTCAGATAACAACTCAATATCGCTTGGAAGCTGACCTGTCAAACCCATATCTGCCAATGATCTATATATTCAAAGAAGCAAAGTATAAATTATCAAAATCGGCAGAAGCAATGAAAATGGTGGAAACATGGGAATTATTAAGAACTTACATGGAGGTTACACGCGAGTTGGTACAAGTAATGCCTTCCCAGCTGCCATTATTACCACAGGGATCTGAACCCGTCCAGCTGAGAGGTCTTATGTTCCACTCATCCATCAGAATCTTCATAGGAACATCTGCATCACAAGTACATAACTCAAGATGACAAAAAGGACATATATAGCAGTTGATTGAACACAACTTACATTCCTCTATGCTTGCCTCTGCTGCAACAAAAAAGAACGGGATTACCACAAGCAGCGAAATCACACAAGTTTCTGCTGGTGTTCGTCCCATCAAATCCTTATCACTCAATTTACTTGCCATTTTTTGTGCATAAACACTAATCGGGGACTAAAAAACATTTAAAAGAACTAAGGTACCAACTTCTACAAAGTCCATGGTAGAACTTTTCAAACCTTGTGGACAAAGTAAACGCCGTTGTACGTTTTAATCAAGTTAACCAATTTGTTAACCAATTTGTCCGATAACTATTGGAAGAGAAGTCAATATCCGTATTTTAAAGATAAACAAAATGGATCATTGCAGAAGAAAAAAAAACCAGAAGACTAAACTGTACATGAATTGAAAACGTTGGAACCAGCAAAAGGAAAAGCTTGAACAATTCTTTATGCAGTAACTTGGTTTTCAGTCTCAACATTGTTATCAGGAAACATTCAAATCAAATATATAAATACTTTTCTATATATTATATCATGAAGCCAACAACCACAACAACAAATTAGCTGACTATGGTTTTGTTTAATAATTGTTGTCATAATGGTGGTGTCAAAGGAAATACAGGAAATACCTACCCCTTTAATACCCGCAGATTCTATGCCTTACAGATTTGATTATATAGTTTTATTCTTTCCTTAATTAGGATATACTAGCTGTAGGCTATAATTGGATAGTTGTATATATATGGTAGGTTAGCTATTTTAGGGGCTGAATATCAGCCTATATTCTTTCCTATATTAGCGTGTATTATGTCTATATAATGGGAGATTCTCAATGAAAGAAACACACTTTTCAGAAAAGACTCTAAGTTGTTATGGTATCAAAGCCACAACTTTGAATTTTTTTTCTTGCTCTCCAGTTCCTTAGTCTCGGTATTTTCTTGCTCAAGTTCCTTAGTCTCAGTTCGTAGTCTCGGTTAGTCTCGATCAAGTTCTCTTGCCCTCACGTCTTCAGATAAGTATGATGTTTCCTTGATTCGTCTCAATGGCAAGAACTACTCCGCTTGGGCGTTTCACTTCAGGATCTTCGTCAAAGGTAAGGAGCTGTGGGGACATGTTGATGGAAGTAACCTAGCTCCTGACCAAATTCGGGACAAGGACCAGCACACCAAGTGGGATGTCAAGGACGCTCAAGTTATGGCATGGATTTTAGGATCTATCGAACCCAACATCATCTTGAACCTACGATCTTCTCAGGCTGCAGCTCAGATGTGGACTTACCTGAAGAAGATTTACAGCCAACAAAACACTGCTCGTCGGTTCCAGCTTGAACATGAATTGGCCACTCTCCAACAGGATAGTCTTTCTATCTCTGATTTTTACTCTAGCTTCACTAATCTCTGGGCTGAATACACTGATATAGTTTATGCTGGCTTACCATCCGAAGGTCTTAGTTATGTTCAATTTGTCCATGAAACTACTCAGAGGGATCAATTTCTAATGAAACTGAGACCTGACTTTGAAGGCACCATATCCAATCTTATGAACCGAGAATCTGTCCCCTCCTTGGATACATGCCTCAATGATCTCCTTCGCGAGGAACAACGTCTTCTCACTCAAACCACCTTGGAACAACGACGCTCTGCATCTGTTCCTGTGGCCTATGCAGCACAAGGTAGGCCAAGAGGTAGGGAAATGAGCATTGTTCAGTGCTTCTGTTGCAAGGGATTTGGCCATTATGCTGCCAATTGTCCCCGAAAATTCTGCAACTACTGCAAAAAGGATGGTCATATCATCAAGGAATGCCCTACTCGACCTCCCAAGAAATAAGAGACAGCATATATTGCCTCAATTGACTCTTCTGGTGCTGGTAGTTTTGTGAATACAGCACCTCTGACACAAAGTGCTCCTGCTCCTGTCCAACCCGTGACCCCTGAAATGATTCAACAAATGATCCTTTCTGCATTTTCTACTTTAGGACTCTCAGGTAAACCCTTCTCTACGTCCTCTCCCTGGTACTTTGATTCTGGGGCTTCCCATCATATGACCAACAATGCTGATTTTCTTACCAATGTAAACAAATATTTTGGAAATCTCAAAATTCATACTGCTGCTGGCACTCATTTACCTATCACGGCCACTGGTGATGTTTCTTCCTCTTTCACTGATGTCTTTGTATCTCCTGGTCTTACCACCAATCTTGTGTTTGTCGGTCAGTTGGTTGATAATAATTGTAAAGTGGAATTTTCTACATCTGGTTGTGTTGTGCAGGATCAATAGTCAGGGAGGATGATCGCGAAGGGGCCTAAGGTGGGACGTCTGTTTCCTCTTCAATTTCCATTGTCTTCTCTTTCTTTGCCGTTTGTCACTTGTAATTCTGCTCAGGTTGATTACCGAGCGTGGCATAAAAATCTAGGACATCCAAACTCTAATGTACTTCATGCTTTACTAAATTCTGGTTTTCTTGGGAATAAAGAATCACCATCTCTTAGTGCTATTCAGTTTGATTGCAATTCTTGCAGACTTGGCAAAAGTAAAACTCTGCCCTTTCCTATTCGCACACCACATGTAGTCCAACCTTTCGATCTGGTACATAGTGATGTATGGGGTATGGCACCAGTCACTTCTCATCCTTATTACAAGTACTTTGTCACCTTTATTGACGACTGCAGCCGTTTCACATGGATTTATTTCCTGCATTCTAAGGACGAAGTATTTTCTATTTTTAAGGCTGTTCATGCATATGTTCAGACCCAATTTTCGGTCCCTATCAAAGTCCTTCGTTCTGACAATGGGGGTGAGTATATGTCTCGTTTGTTTCAGGACTTCCTGCAGCATCATGGCACTGTCCGAACTATCCTTGCCCTTGCTGCATCTCAATCCTAGCCCTTACATCAAATGGATGTCAAGAACGCATTCCTCCACGGTGATCTCAAGGAAGACGTTTACTTGAAACTTCCCTCTGGTATGCCTACTTCCTCACCTACTGATGTTTGCAAACTGAAACGTTCTTTGTATGGTTTGAAGCAGGCACCGAGAGTATGGTTTGAAAAGTTTTGATCCACTTTGCTTGGTTTTTCTTTCACTCAAAGTCAGTATGACTCCTCCCTTTTTCTCCAAAGGACATCCGTGGGTATCGTTGTCCTCCTTGTTTATGTGGACGATATCGTTCTCACTGGCTCTGATTTGAAGGCACTCTCTATGGTTCAGACTTTGTTGCACTCTACATTCCACATGCAGGACCTTGGCCAGCTCACCTATTTCTTGGGTTTAGAGGTACATCATTAGCCTCACGGTCTCTTCTTGAATCAGCACAAGTATAGTCAGGATTTGGTTCAGTTAGCTGGCCTCACCGACACTACTTCAGTTGACACCCCCATGGAACTTAATGTGAAATTTCGACGTGACGAATGAGAGCTTCTTGAGGATCCTACTCTCTATCGACAGCTGGTTGGTAGTCTTATCTATCTAACCATTACCCGACTAGACATCTCTTATGCTGTTCACACTGTCAGCAAGTTCATGCAAGCACCACTGCATCTCCATCTCTCTCCCGTCCGCCGCATTATTCGCTACATTCTTGGCACACCTAGTCGTGGCTTATTCTTCCCTACAGGTTCTTCCCTTCAGCTACAAGCCTATAATGATGCTGATTGGGCCGGTTACCCAGACACCAGGAAATCTACTACCGGATGGTGTATGTTTCTTGGTGATGCCCTTATCTCTTGGAAATGCAAGAAGCAGGACCACGTCTCCAAATCCTCAACTGAGGCGGAGTACCGCGCCATGTCTGCTGCATGCTCCGAGATCATTTGGCTGCATGGCCTTCTCACAGAGCTCGGTTTCTGTCCAGTTCATCCTACTCCCCTACATGCTGACAACACTAGTGCCATCCAAATTGCAGCCAATCCCGTCTTTCACGAACGCACCAAGCACATCGAGGTTGACTGTCACTCAATAAAGGAAGCTTATGATCATTAGGTTATCACACTTCCACATGTCTCCATTACTCTGCAGATCGCAGATATCTTCACGAAATCCATGCCACGTCAGCGCCATCATTTCCTAGTTGGCAAATTGATGCTTGTCGATTTACCAGCATCAATTTGAGGGGGGATGTCAAAGGAAATATAGGAAATACCTACCCCTTTAATACCCGCAGATTCTATGCCTTATATAGCCTTGACATATTTGATTATATAGTTTTATTCTTTCCTTAATTATGATATACTAGCTGTAGGCTATAATTGGATAGTTGTATATATGGTAGGTTAGCTGTTTTAGGGGCTGAATATCAGTCTATATTCTTTCCTATATTAGCTTGTATTATGTCTATATAATGGGAGATTCTCAATGAAGGAAACACACTTTTCAGAAAAGACTCTAAGTTGTTAGGTGGGACCATCAAATGAAGATTAGCTAAATTATTCTTTCTCTTTGCCTAACTATGAAAATGAAAAATAACAAAAAATACTAGAACATATTTTGAAAAATGAAAAGTTTCTGTCTTGTTTTGAAAGATTGCCGCTTGTGAATCGGACGATAAGGCACAATGACTTAAGGGTTTTGAGTAACAAATAGACCACCTGATCTTCTGTTAATACTGTTACTTACTAACATGGTACAAGTCAAGGGTAGTCAGGACTTGACTCTCATCCTGTGTTTTCGCCTCATTAACAGGAAAACTGCTGCTGGATGCATGGATATGCTTGCGATCCCAATGATACTTGCACTGCGATTGATTGCATGGTTGCAGATTGGAACTACTCCAATCTTGTTTCAGGGCTTATTGAAGAATATAATGCTCCTGCAGGCACTGCAAGAAAGAATCGCTTGGATTTATCCATGGTTTGTTTATTCCTTATCCTGAAAATCCCAACCCTATTTCTTAATTCTACATCATGTTGGATCCGATCGAAATAGGATTTGGTTTGTTTATATTTAAATAAATATATGTTATATATATTGTTATATATAATATGTAATGTGGTAGGATTGTTGCTGCTGTGTTTGAAACATGTAATGAGACTGGTTAAACGTTTGGATGCTGCTGTGTAGTATAGTAATGGGTTTGTGGTAGGATTGTTGCTGCTGTGTTTGTGGTAGGATTGATGGCTGTGTGTATAAAAGTTTGGATGAAATTTCAATTTGATTTGTATGTATGCAATTGAAGGCTGTGACTTTTGATAATGCAGGTTAGGAGTCAAACAGGCCGTGTGAAAGGCTGTGACTTTTGGGAGTGGTTCGATCCGAAGATGTGCAAAAGGTCAACGATAATAATTCCGGGCTTGCTAAGGAAGCTTGATAGAGGAGAAGAACAATTGTTGATTGAGAAGCGGAAGGTCTATAAGCTTTGGATTGTACTTATGTTCAGTTGGTTTGTATTGATTGGAATTATGTATGTGTAAGGTGCAAAAGTAAGTTAGAAAGCTTGAAGTAAGTAGTTAAGATACATTATGCAATGGATGATCAAGTTTGTACTAGGATGTATGTTTGATGTATTTGAAGTGTTCAAAGTTATGAAATGGTGGAATTGAGAGAATTGACTTTGGTTATGAAAATTAGATTGAAAATGAAGCATAAGTTTGAGCATAAGATGATTGAAATTTGGTCACTTTGACCATACAACTTGACCATAAAAGGAGCATGACAGTTTGAGCATAAAACTTGACATGTACACTATGAGCATTAAAGGAAGCATAATAACACTTTGATCATAAATTGAGCATAACTTGTGATTCAACTTTGGACCATCACAAAAGGATGCATTGTCTATATTACAAAAGCACCACTTAAAAACCTACAACCATCACACTTTTGAAGTCCAATGAGTCAAAAAGGAAGGCATTGGACTTGAAAAGTTTCCATTACACTACAATTAGGCTTTGCAAACTACAAAAGCTATGTAAGCAACCAATGGTTCCAAATGCTAACAAAATACAGCAAAAAGGATTAGCCTAGGTAGTAGGATTCTAATAATGGTGCCAATGGGGCAACAATTCCTTTGCCCTCTTCAGCCAATCTTTGTTGTTTGGCTTTGGCTGTGACTTTGGCTTTGGCTTGGAACTCCCCATTCTACTTTGTTCTTGCGGCTGAGCTTGTGAGACTTGGCTAGATTGAGAATCAGCAATTGGTTGTGTGATTGGTTGAGGTGGGATAAGAGACCTAATTCTCTGTGCTGGCCTTTTCAATCTCATTCTTTTGATTGGGGTTGTGGAAGGGGAACTCAATGAGGCCATTGGTTGTTGCTAGGAGGAGTCATTTTGGGGTGGTGGAGGTTGTTGTTGGGAGGAGTTAGTTTGGGGAGGTGGAGGTGCTTGTTGGGAGGAAGCTGGTGCTTCAGGTTGGACAACATGTGGGGTTTGATTGGGCGGCTCAACTGCATGATTTGAAACAGAACCTGTTTTCTTCTTTTTGTTCACCTAAGCACAAACCAACAAACACACCACATCACATTTCAAATGCCCTTAATATCACATATCACAATTCCCAATTATAGGCAGCACTATAAACTATGAGAACTTCTAGCATCAAACAGATAATAGGCACCAATACTTCTAGCATCAATACCACTCATAACATAATGAAAACACAATCAGATTACAAACACGGTTCTATGACAACATACTTTGCAATCCCTATATAGATTGAAATTGAAGACTGGTTTTAACACAATCAAGACAAGGTCATATTACAATCCCTCCAATAGACAAATTGAATACTGTTTATAATAATTCAGATTTCAATATCACAATTCAGTATCACAATTCAGATATCAATATCCCATTTCAACACCAAATTCAGCACACAATTCAGATTTCAGCACACAATTCACACATGCTTAAGCTAACATTGTAAGTTCAAATAATAGGCACTTACGGGTTGCTTGTCCACCTTTGCAACCGTTGCAGCTCTGGCAGCTTCTCTTTGTTTCCTAAGTTCTTGCTTATGCTTGAACTTCGCTTCCTTCTTAGGGTCCACTGGTTGTGTGCAGACATTTCTTTTGTGTCAATCAGCCCCACAATTGCCACACTTGAGTGTAGAATGGTATCTTGGCAGCTTCTTTGGATTTGAAGGTGCCTCTTCATTTTGACCTTTATTCCTTTTCATCTTTGGCCTCCCGGGCTGCTTATGATATATAGGAGGCTTTAATATTAGGGTACCAACTTTGACGCATTGGTCTTCACTAGGCATAGGTTTGATTATCCCCTCGTACGCCTTAGTATACCCAGCCTCTTTGTAGCATTGATGGACATACATCTCCGGGTTGCCCTTAAACCGGCTAATTGCACTACATGCATGGGGGCATGTGATCCCACTGAGGTCAAATCTTCTGCATGAGCAAGTGTGGAGGTTCAAGTCCACTGAAAACCTTCTTCCAAGAGGATGAAGGATTTCGAAGATATTATTCCCACAATGTCTAGGAATCAACATTTGCCCTTTCTTTTTGTAATCCTCTAGGAGACACTGAATTCTTTTTCGCACCAGATGTCCATTCCAATTTCGCCCTTCCTCTCGTCTCTTAGTCATCAAGGCAATAATGTATTGCCTCACTTTGTCCAACACTGACAACACATGCTTGGCTCTATAAGGCACAATCGCTTTATTGAAGGCTTCATATAGGTTGTTTAGCAGTATATCGCACTTGAAGTCTGTTCTGAAATGGGATTTGCACCACTGTCTTACATCCCGTTCTTTTAGCCATTGGTGAGCACTAGGACTGAGAACTTCCATTTTCCTCATCTCTTCTTCAAACCATGGTATGGTCGTGGTCCGTGCAATGGCATCCATTTGATTCTTGAGGGCTAAGCCTTTATGGGTATGGTTGAAATTCTCATAAAGATGCCTAAAACAATGGCGGTGCTTTGCATTTGGAAAAACTTGAGTAACTGCTTCAACCAAACCCTTCTTTTTGTCTATCATTATCAATAACCCACCACTGTTTTCAATTCTAAGGTCCCCTTGCAAGATGTCTAAAAACCACTTCCAGCTGCTAAAGTTCTCCACCTCACATAGGGCATATGCCACGGGAAACATCCCATTGTTGGCATCCACTCCTACTGCCGACAATAGTTGTCCTGTGTGAATGCCCTTAATGTGGCAGGCATCTAACCCTATGAAAGACCTGCACCCATTAAGCCATCCTGCGTTGCTAGGCTGGAAGCATACATATACCCTTTCAAATCTGGCCATCCCATCAGAGTCCATGTCAGACTTGATGACCATAGTAGAACCAGGATTGGTCTTCTTCAATTGTAGACAGTATTCCCCAAGAATTTCGTACTGTCTTTTGCATGATCCTTCAACAAGATCCATAATCACCTGCCTTGACCTGTAGCATGTTGCCGTTGATGGTCTGTAGCCGGTTTCTAAAACCACCATATCTTGAAATTCATGCAAATTCCATTTGCTACTAGTCAGCTTCCTTGCATACTGCTTAACCATCCACTTCACATATGCATGTATGTTTGTGTTCCCTACACCACAAACATGCTCATCATCGAACTCTCTGACCTGCAAACACTTGCTGGCTTCTACTGAGGAGGCATAGATAATAAAGGGACACAGAGGAGAGCATTTCACTTTAATGTGATATGCTTGATTTTTCTTGAACTTCAGTTGTCTCCCTTGGATCACTGAATATTTTCTCACTGCTTCTCTAAAAGTGGCAGCATCTTGAAACTTCAACCTTATCTCAAACCTTGGATTCTCCATGTCAAGAGAGGGAATAAAATCCCTAGACCTGGGCACAAGTTTCTTCCTACTCCTTTTCTTAGGTATATCCTCATTATCTTCCTCATGACTCAGATCAGGGAAACTGTCAATCCTAGGTGAAAGAGGGACATTGTCCTCGTCATCTAATTGTGGCCCTGTCCCATCATCCACATAAGCACCAAAAACCCCAAACAGCTCATCATCACTGACCACTATCGGTTCCTCAACATTCTGATTAAAACCTTCCTCTTCAAAGTCTACCACAACCTTTTCATCATTATCACTATCATCCTCACTGTCACTACTTGAAGATTCCTCAACAATTACTTTGGCTTTCCCTCGTCACTTCCTTGCCACTCTTGCTATATGAGCCTCTTCATTGTCTTGATTAACTGGTTCATGATTAACCGGGTCTTGATTAACCGGTTCTTGAGTAACCGGGTCTTGCTGAACCGGTTCTTGAGTACCCGGGTCTTGCTGAACCGATTTTTGATTAACCGATTCTTGATTAACCGGTTCCTCATTAAACGGTTATTCTTCACATCTGCTTGACCCGCACTCAATAGCAACATACACCTCTTCAATATCCCCACCCTCCATACCATGTCTGCAGTATACATACAGTGCTTTTCCTTTCGACTTTGCTGACCTTCCAACCAAATCCAACAGTTGATAATCCGTCCCAATTAGAAAAAACTTCCCTCCCTCTTTAAAGTAGAATTCCATATTGGCTTCCACTTTCCCAGCAGCATAATGGTTGTCCTTCACCAGATCATGTAACTCAATCAACGATATGTAGTCCCAAGAGCACCAATCATACCAAGTCAGTGACCCACTGTCGTAAGTTCACTGTCCTGCTTTCTTTAAGATGCTTCCCCGATGATGTAACCCAATGGAAACTATACCATCAATTCCACCTAAACCACATAACCAATATGAAAACATTACAAACACATAACAACTTAGACATTCCACCTGTAATACTTACTTATAATAGTTAACACAACAAGCAAACAATGCCTCAAGCTCCAATTTCCAAATTTTAGCGATATTACACCAATTTTAAACTTGACAGCCATATTACACCAATTTTAAAATTTACACCCTTATTACATCCATATTACACCCCTATTACAACATTTTTTACATAACAAAAATAATACATCCATTTTACACCATGAACCACATCCATTTCACACCCTAAACCCTAAACTTTACCCTTAATCACATCCATTTCACACCCTATACCGTAAACTTTACCCTTAATCACATCCATTTCACACCCTAAACCGTAAACTTTACCCTAAACCACTTTCATTTCACACCCTAAACCGTAAACTTTACCCTTAATCACATCCATTTCACACCCTAAACCCTAAACTCAACCCTTAATCACATCCATTTCACACCCTAAACCCTAAACTTTACCCTTAATCACAACCATTTTACACCATGAACCACATCTATTTCACACCCTAAACCCTCAACTTTACCCTAAACCACTTCCATTTCACACCCTAAACCGTAAACTTTACCCTTAATCACATCCATTTCACACCCTAAACCCTAAACTTTACCATTAATCACATCCATTTTACACCATGAACCACATCCATTTCACACCCTAAACCCTAAACTTTACCCTTAACCACTTCCATTTCACACCCTAAACCCTAAACTTTACCCTTAATCACATCCATTTCACACCCTAAACCCACACTTTACCCTTAACCAAATCACCCAAATCACACCCATAAACACTCAACACTAAAAGCCCAAAACAAAAGCCTCATTACCCCAAAATTTTACAAGCGTTTTAATGTTTTTTCACAGACTAGTCTACACACCCCACCACTGCCAAATACCCCATTGACAATTTCAACAGTATTCAATTCAAATCCAAACCACTGCCCGACAAGGTTTTAAGCCTTTTAATAACCCCACAAACTGACATTAGTATAAGACAAATGCAAATAATATTCTAACCACATAGCCATTCACTTCAATACCATAAACAACCAAAAATTTTAACTTTTTCCAAGCAAAACCAGTAAACAATGCCTCAAGCTCCAATTTCCAAACCCTATCTCTATGTCAACCAAACACAACAAGTAAAGTCATATACAAAACCACCTTGCTAAATTTCGGTTTAGAACTTACCATAATCGGGTTGTACACCACCAGGTCCTCGAACTACTGGCGTCCTCTAACTCCTACCTCTTCGAGCTTGCCTGCAACTCCGATTGAAAACCCTCACAGCCCCACGAACGTTCGCATCTGTCTGCAACCTTTCTCCCAACTTTTTCGAAACCCTAACATCTTAGTGTTACCCCAGTTTTCGATTTCGCTCAATACTACCGAAACCAACAACTCCTACCTCTTTGAGCTCGCCTTCTCGTCCGATTGAAATCCCTAGAAGGCCCACGAACATTTGCGTCCGCCTTCAACCTTTCCCACAATTTCTTACAAACCCTAGCAGACGATTTTTCCCCAAAGCTTATGATTGGAAATCCACCTCACTTCACACGTCCACATTTATCGGGTCCCACTTTTGCCACCTTGGCTCCACGTATGAAAGATTAGACAAAATTACCCTCACACTTGATGGAGTTAAAAACGAAGTCAGTAAGTTGGTCCAACGTTTTTGAAGTTGCTACGGTTCTGGATGCATTTTGAGGCAAATTTCAGTTCCGGATCCAAATTGAGAATCGCGGTCCTGTTCTGGGTGCATTTTGAGAAATAAGCCTAATGAAAAAAAGGAGATATGTGATTGTTGAATGCGATTCTCTTTTGGCTGTTTCCCTTATCTTGAATCATATTGATAATTGCCATCCTCTCCTCACCCTTGTCTGCGATTGCAGAATGATAATGAAACGTTCTTGGAAGTGTGATCTCCACCATGTCTACCGTGAAAAGAACCACGTGCTAATTTCTTGGATTCGCAAGTCGCAATCTCTTATCACTTACCAGCGTCATCTTCTTCCTCTCTCTCTGTCGCGTCGCAGCATGCCATCGCACAAGCATCGTCGTCGTCGCACAGGCCCGCGCAGCCCTGCTTCAAGGTTCGTCTCTCTCTGCTTCTCTGGAGTCTGGAGTCTATTGCTGGATATCTCTCTCTGTCTCTCACTCTCTCAGTCTCTCAGACTGAAATCGGGTTAGTTTTGATTTTTGGGGTTAGTGAATTAAATTTTGGGTGAGTGAGACTCTGAGACCGAGAACGAAGAGTGTGGCTGTGTGCAGAAGTGTGAAAGAAGTAGAAGAGTAGAAGACTCTTTCTTTAGTCTTTAAAATTTCTAGAAGAGTTTTTACTAAAAAACTGACCAGAGGCTGGGAGCCAGGCAGTAAGCAGTAGGCAGTAAGCACTAAGCAGTGCACTAAGCAATTGAATGTTGAATTCTTTGATACTAAAGGTTTAACTTTGACAGACTTCGAATAAAAGACAAAGACAACTAAATTAAAGACTCACACACATGACTCTTTACAGGCCTAAGTTATTTAGATCTATGTATATGTTTATATTTATGTTCTTTATAAAACTTTTATTTTGAACATTTATGATTCCTAATTCAATTTATTTATGTTTAAAATGAATTTTTATTCTAGAATTATTTGGTAATATTCATTATATCATTTATTTATTGAATTTTATCCCTAAAAAAAACCGCCTAGGCGCTAGACCCCTACCCGCCGCCCTGGGAGCGCCTAGCGCCGTTTTGAACATTGAATAATATACAGTCTCGGAGTCATCCCTCAGTACAAGTATAGAACGTTTAGCCCACTAACTATGCTCTTGAGTTGCTCTAGTCATGTGCACATAACAGGCTGGGTATCTAGGGTTTGCTCGTGTATCTCGACCACATGAAGGCTAGGTTCTAAGCACCATCACCTCATGTCCCCTAGAGCTCGGGGACAAGCTGGTGCTATTTAATTAGCATTTGAGCAAACGCGGATGATCGATCACGTGGAGGCTAGTTTGTGGCCAATAGACGGGTACTAAAGATACCAGCGACTCCTAAGTGGGTATTACGCACCTCGTGTATAACACATGTACAACACCACTCTTATAGTGGCATACAACGACCATAGTCAACAAAGCATACTCGAGAATATAACATATTAAGCACTGAAGTATTTCAACATCTCTAACTACCATCTCAATGCCGTCTAGACCCTAATCACCGTCATTATCAACCATAAGGATGAATCCTTCAAAAACGCATTCGTGTGCACACCCATATCTCGTGAAGCTAGTGAAAACATTATTGACCTCGTAGTAATTATCATAAATTAAGTTCTGGCAAACCATGCTCGGGAACAGAAGTGTCACTAATTAACAACTTAATTAGGACCTAAACCACAAAAAAATTACACATCAACCAATCATGATCTCAAATGATATTATCACAAAAGTATGCAAGTGTAATACAATAATAAAATAGGGTTTAGGAAGGAGGTCCACTCACTAACTAGTCGGGTGGAGTTCGCAATTGCTGCTCTGACTTTCACACCGGCGCCTTTGGATGTGACCGTTCGGAAATGGGGATAACTTAGGTAGTTGTTAAACTTTATGATCATCAAAGTTGTTTACTATGCTCTGAATTTCTGCTGTCCCGTTAAATTGCTGATTGGTTTTTACAAGTCACATTTCACACAACCTACTAAAACTTACCATTTTAAACTTTTGGCTTCGTCATCTGGACGTCACCGTTTGGATGTCAACCAACATGCCTCGATTTTGGCATCCTTATGGACTTACTAGGTTGGGGTGTGTCAGATATATTAAAAAGTTATAAAATATTAAACGAAATATAACATAACTCTCACCTGCTAGAAATGGTAAAATATAGCCCTATACTATTTATTAAAAAACTAATATTTGGTGTCTTAAATTTACATTTAGGTGACCCTTTAGGACCCCCTTGCTAGAGATGGCCTTATAGCCTATAACAAATGAAAAGTGAGAGCCCTAATTTGAGCAGCTAACTGAGACTGAGGTATTTGACATGTTTGGTTTCATTATTTAATATAATTGGTTTTATTTTTACCAACGAAGAATTTATGGGTTTTGTTTCTATTTTGTCTGCTTGCTTTGTGGGTAACGAATTCAGTAAATAACCTGTCCGCTGCTACTTCCACGTCCATACTTACTGAGAAATTGAATCTTCCAGATTTCTTAACAACCCAACTGATCCTTTCATTGAAATTGAAAACCGCATTTCATTGATTTTGTCGTATACAAGTCATGTCTGATAAAACGAAAAATGGACATTGAGAGGTCGTGAGACTGACCTCTTACAATTGGTGTGAACTTGTCCTATATATCCGTACTGATGTGAAGTGAATGACTTCCTGCTTATCTGTTTTCCTTTTGTTTTAGTATTTATTTCTCTTCTTTGGTTTCATTTTGTACTTTTGACCCAGTAAACTCATTGGATTTTCAGAACATTCAAACTACAAAAATGCTTGGATATGAGGATGACATCATTGATGATGTAGAAGATGAGTCCAATAACATTGATGAACTGTTTAGCTTTGTCTGTTCTATATGCGATGATGGTGGTGATCTTTCGTGGTATGCTCGTGTCTTCTCATTCTTACAGTAGTGATGACAATCTTAGAAGTTATTTCCAGGACTTTATTTCTTAGAATTTATGGGTGAATATTTGTGCTTTTATACAGTTATGAAGGAATATGCCTAAGGTCCTTTCATGCCAATGTAGAGGCTGATCAGGGATCGGGTTGCAATTCTCTTGGCTTTACTCAGGATTATGTAGATGTATGCTCTGGTTATATATTTTCTTTAGAAATCCTAGTTCTCTTTTTGTTTGTACTTTTGTTATTATTATTTTCATCTTCACCTGGACTACTAATTATAAAACATATAAATGTTAGGAAATTTCTAGGGTATTCGAACCTTCTTATGCAAGAACTGCACATATAAACAGCATCAGTGCTATGCTTGTGGGAAGTTAGGCTCCTCTGATAAAGCTTTAGGTCTGAGGTACGAGTTTTTCTTAAGAAACTGAATGACTTTTTGAATGTTGGTAACATGTTATGTTAATTTTGGATGATTTTTGTATACATCTGTTTGGGGTGCCACGTAATTAGTTTCAGCAATTCGTACTCAAATAATAGAGTTTTGTAAATTCAGAACTAGCTTTTTCCTTGTCATTGCTCTGTTTTCCCTATTTTAAAGTACTATTTTGATGTACAGTATGTTTTTTTTGTTTGGTTTTTTTATTCAAGGGACATGAGAGAGGGGGTTGCAATTTTAATATGATGAGTTATTAAGAAATGAGAATGTTTATAAGAGGAGATTTTGTCGCTAGGAACCCTCCATGTAGTGTTAAGTCTATTTTCATTGTCTTCACTGCTTGCTGTTTCCTCTTTTATTAGACATCCCTTAACTTTTACTTAAATCTAACTTATTGTGGTATGTGCTTTCTTATGACCCGCATCTTTACTTCATTGGGCTTCTGTTCCCATTTCATCTTCTGAGAATTGTTTCCAGTTGTCATTACACTTTGGTTCTCATTTTGTCGTCCGGGCTCTGTTTCAACGTGGCATTTGTTTAAATTTCTTTATCGTGTTTCCTCCTTCTATAAATGAGTATATGCTTTTTTGTTTAGATTTTGTGCTAGGGGCAAAAGGGTTTTGTGTAAAGTGAGAGGTCATGGATATGAAGTTGTTTAAGATCTGTTAATTTCTCAGTAATAACTAATGGGAGGCCCAAGGGGAAATTTGGGGCACCTACAACCTAGGGGTCTTTGAAAAGGAGGCCTACTATCAGTTTTCCTGCTCATTTTGGTGGTTGTGAGCATGTTAGGAATGAATATGATACACTCGGAGTCATGGTTGTCACAATTTTTTGGATGGTATGAGAAGTTCTTAGTAAAATGTTAGTGGTGGTATTTTAGCGCTATCACTACTGAAACTTAGAGTTCTAATTGCAGGGATAATTCTTATAAGAGTAAATTGGAGACATTGACAAATAGAAATGGCTGTGGTGGGGGGCTCGGCCTTTTAAAGTATCGGGTTCCTTTAGGGTGGAAATCCCGGAGCTGATTCTTTGTACCTATTGGCTAAAAGAATCCAGAAGCTTATGAAGAATATTTGCAGGTGAAGAAAGGAATTTAAAGTGTGAATGTGCAAGATCTAAGGAAGAAGGAGGTTTAGGAGTAGGAGGTCCGATTAAAATCACTTATTTCATTTGGAGAGGGAATCCATTTGGAATGCTGTTATTTGAAGTAGATAGGACCCATCTAGCAACATGTATAATTGAGCACTGCCAACTTCCATTTGTGGGGGAAGCATTAGGCTCGCCTTACCCTGTTACCATTGAGATATTTCTTCTGTAAATATCTGACCACAACCTTGTATCATTTTGTAATGTCCTTCTTCTAGCTAATAGGGCATTCCTCATCCTAGCTCTCTTGATATCAAGACCCCCTCCCATGTGAGGGTTGGTCACGCTATTAGACAAGGTGCAGTTTCCTGCCATGCACATCACCCCAAACTGGAAATTGGCTACAAAAACTAGACAACCCTATATTGAATGATTTGAAATAATTAGATGGAGTGCTTTTGGAAAGGGTTTGAAATAACTACATGCACAAATTCATTGGAAATCCATTTGCTTTCTTCATTTTTCTTCTTATTCAAATCAAAGTCAGACATGAGTTGTATTAGTCTAAACAACCAATTTAGCCTTGTTATCAAAACAAACTGACTTACTTCTCCAGGCATAATGTATCATTGATTTAGTGCATTCACTGCTTTTTAGTTCATCGTTTTTTTTTTACTTTAGAGCTCTGACCTATCTATTTTTCTGATTGAGTTTTCCTTTATAAAGAAATTTGAATTTCTTCTCCTGCGACAGATCTTAAAGTAAGTCTCCTTTTAAAGTCAGAAATCATTAGAGTATTCAGTTTTATTTTTTTCTTTTTTACTGTTATCATTACCGTTGTTAGCATTTGTATGTTCTTTTCTGTGGGTCTAAAGCATCCTAGTCAATTTCTTTTTAGGTTTTTCCCTGCGTGTCCCCTCTCTGTGGTGGATTTTAGCAACCACATTGTGTTGCAAGATTATATTGTGAGGATAATGGAGCGTCTGCTGAAGAACTTGAGAGAGATTTTACTTGTCCAATTCACAAGTGCTGCATTTGTTAAGAAGGGGAGAATAAGAAGAAGCTTGAGCTGCGGTTGGCCGTGTGCATGCCATCGGACATGCTTTCCAAGGTACTCTTAATGGACTTTTCTTTTGTTTTCTACTAAGTACTACGAGATCATGTTACGTTACTTTTTTGTTGTTGTAGTGTGTAGATAATTTGATGCTTGAACTGCTTGTGTCAGGGAGATTGCTTTTGAATACGGGGAATAAACATTTGGAGACGGAAGATCAATAACAAGAGCTTGGGATAAGCTACTACCAAACCGCATACTACTAATATATTCCTCGTGCTATTTCATTCGTTCAATATTGTTAGTTTTTGTAATAATTATTATCAATTAGTTTTGTAACTTAATCTCTGTATACAGTCTATTCAAACCGCCTTACGAAAACCAGAGGAAGGGTGCAGTACTGAAGAAGCAGAGGCGGTTTGTGGGGCGTGATGTTGTTCACCAGATTTTAATGTGGAAGGTGGTTTCTTATTCCTGCACTGTATCTCAAGTTTAGTGCGTCAAAAGTGAAAACTCTAATCATCTTCATATTCTTTGCTTTCACTTCTGGGTTATCTGATTTAAAGCTTCATTCATATATTTTCCTTTTTTGCTCTGGATTTTCTGTCATTACCTTTTTTTGTTGTGTAGCATATATTTTTACTGTTATTACCTGTCATGCTCCCTCGATGCAGAAGAAGCTGCAAGTTTATGCTGCTCCCTTTCTCCATGGTATGCACTCCACGTCGTTTGGTCGCCATTTTACGAAGGTGGACAAGCTAGAACAGGTGTAATCTGCTTCTCTTAAACGTATACCTATTTCAGAATGATATTGTACTTTAATCTTTTGTATCACCTTCAAAATCCTGCTTGCCCTCTCTATTTCTGTGTTAGTCATAGCCCATAGGTCCTAGTCAGGTTCAAAATTTATTTAACCGTCCTTATTATCCATCTTTCAATCTCTGGTCCCTCATTTAAAGTTCCCCTTAACAAAAAAGTTCAACTTCACATTTCTTCCTCCAATTCAACACGTCTTTTTTTTGTGTGTTGTGATTATACATTTTAAATTTACTCTTCTTAATTTTCAATAATATTGGACGAATCGTTTAATTGGGTGTTTCGAGACCGAACCCCTAAGCCATAAGCTCACTCACATCGTACAAGATACATTCTAAAATCCTAAAATAGGGATATATTAACTCTGTTTTACTCATATCATAACACGTACAGCAAAAATGTCGATCTTTCTAACACATATATAACTAGGACCGCGAACATCTATATTTAGTTTTCACGCATTTAGCTGTATTCCTATTTATTTCAACCATTATTTTAATCTAACCGGTTAAAACAAGGCACATCATGGAGGTTTTAGTTTATTTTTTTAATTAGTTTTTTTTTTAATTATTATATCACTCCAAAATTTCAAAACAAACAATTTTTAAGAATTAAATGCCCACAATGAATTTCATTCAGAAACCTACAACCTTGTTAAATAAAAATTAATTTAACACAAAAGTCAGTATAAAATCCTCTTCACCTCTCGTTGACGGCTTCCATTACCGTTAGTTTAGGATTTGGACGGGAAGGGGGGAAATTGTCTTTAAATCAAGCATTCCACTATAAAGATATATATTAGGTGATGGTGAATGCTAGATTGGGGCGTATAATAAGATGGGTGGATTAAATGAAGAAGAGAGAGAATTGTTGTATGGTGGTGATTTCAGTAGCAAATGGGTGCGTGTAGGGTGGGGGGAGAGGGAACGGGTGGGGGAGTGAACATGGAATGGGCGAGCGGGGGAGCATGCGGGGGCGCAAGCGAGCAAGAGAGGCCAAGCGGGGGCGTAAGTGAGCAGGAGAGGACGAACTGGTGGAGCGGGCGAGTGGGTGGAGCGGAGCCCGGAGCGAGGGAATGGAAGAGCGGGAGAAAGGGAGAGGGGGAGAGCGAGAGCGAGGGAGTAAACAGGTGGAACGGAAGAGCAGGAGCTAGGGAGCAAGCGGGTGGAGCGGAAGAGCAGGAGAGGGAGAGCAGAAGCGGGTGCGAGCGAGAGGTGGAGTTGGCGTGGGGGAGGAAACGCGGGGGAGGAGACATGGGGGAGCGGGTAGTGGGGGAGGAGACGCGGGGGAGCGGGCAGCAGGGGAGGGAACACAGGAGCATTGGGGGAGGGACCGAGCGGGGGAGTGAGCATGGAGCTGGGGAGCGGGGGAGAAAGCAGGGAAACGCGCGAGTTGGGGAGGAGACGCGGGGGAGCGGGCAATATGGGAAGGTACGTGATGAGTCAATTATATACTTGTATTTTCCCATATATTTAATTAGTTATTATTATTATTTTGGGAAGAATTGATACTTGAATTGATTATATTGACAGGTTTATTCTAGAAGGAGTGTTTGGAGCAAAAGAAGGAAGTATATCAATAAAATCCCAATTCAAGAAGGAGAAGGCATATGCTCTCCTATTTATGTTCAAACTAGGAATTAGATTTGATTATTTTTATTTTACTCCTTTTCAGAATAGGATTAGGAATATTTCCTTATAAATACCCAAGCTTGGCTTAGATTTAAGGACACCAAAAAATTCAGAATACAATTCTTCATCTAAGAGCACGGCAAGCTGGGATTTTCGACTACCTTTGTTCTACAAACTGTTTGTTCTCTTAACTTCAATTTTAATGAAATTATTTCTATTCATTATGAGCATGAGTAGCTAATTTTCTCACTAGGGTTAGACCTAAGCCTTAACATGATTATGTGATTTATCTTTTTCCTATGTTTTCGTATATGCATGCTTTGAATCTTTAATCACTGTTTAAAACTATCTTTATATCTTAATGTTTGATCACCCTTAGGATATTTAGACAAGTAATTTGATGCAATTTTATAGGAATGCCCACCTAAAAATTGGGATTAGCTTCTTGTGATTAAGGATTGTAATACATCTAGGTTAAATACCATAACTAAGAGATTGCATGGTTATAAAAGATTTTCATGAACTTAATGAATCTTGCATGTAGAATTAGATCTAAATGCCATAGACTAATCGCATGTTAGGTATACGTTTTCACTTGAATGCCCACGAGGAAAATATGCTTTCGAAAAATCTAACCTTCAAAGTTGCATGTATTGATTCATAGATTCTTTTCTAAGTCACATATGATTGTTAATGGTGAAGGTTGAACCCTAGTACTTATTTACATTGTTTACTTAATTTTTATTCCGTTACCAAACATCAAGCAATTTACTTTATTATTAATTAAGAGTAAATACTAAAATAAGAAATATCAATATCAGTCCCTGAGGAAATCGACCCTGCTTCCAGTGCTATACTACAACAGCCCTGTATTCTTGCAGGTATTATTTGTGTGATTTTAACCCTTGTTTTGCAGGTGGAAAAAATCCTATCAAGAAATTGGCGCCGCTGCCGGGGACTATGCAGATTTCTCTTATTTTAATTTACTTTTAGTTAATTATTTATTTTCATTTTTTTTTTATATACTTCACCAAATCAACATTTACGCACAGGTCTCTACTCTTGCAGGACTATCTAATTGTGCATGGTTATTGCTACACGATCTACGAACCCAATTCTAGCACAATTCAATCCTGAACCTGAAAGAACAGCAAGAAGAAGAAGACAACTACAAGCAACTAACGCAAGGTTCACACTCAAAGGAACTTTCCTTGCAGCTTTGTTCATAGAGATAGACAACATACTGCCAGCACCAATGGCATTAACAATACCTGAAGTCGGCGCACCGCTTAGCAAAAGCCTTGCAGCACGTGGTAATGGAACCCCACAATGCATCGTGCACCCCGAGGTACAGGACGGAGTCACTTTTGAGATCAGGCATCACATGCTTGAGCTTCTACCCACTTTTCATGGACTCCCAAATAGTGATCCAAACATGCACATATCTGAATTCTTGTCAGGTTGTGACAACATCATTGTTCGGGGGATTTCAAATGAGGCAATTAAGTTACGGCTTTTTCCTTACACCTTGAAGGATAAAGCTCGGGCTTGGCTACATTCATTACCTCCAGGGAGCATAACAACATGGGAACAGTTACAAACAAGGTTTCTAAACAAATTCTACCCATCATCCAAGACTCTTGCTTTAAAAAAAGAAATACTGGCCTTCGCCCAGAAATCTAATGAGTCGTTTCATGATACTTGGGAGAGGTACAATGACCTGTATATGCGTTGCCCCCACCATGGATTGGATTCAGACATGCAGATGAACATCTTTTATGATGGACTCAACCACATCACCAAAAGTTACGTCAACGCATCCGCAGGTGGTTCTCTCATATCCAAAACAGCTCGTGAAGCATTTGAAATATTTGAGCTAATGGCTAACGAATCTCAACAATGGACGGATGATGGCTCTCATACGAGGGGACACATCTATGATGTAGCACAAGGACATGGTACCCCGAATATTGCAGCACAAATCACCCAATTGGAAAAGAAGATCAACAGTTTTATGCTCGCCACCGCTGCCCCAAAAACAACACAGGTTTGCGCCATATGTGAAGACCCTACACATAATGTCCTCCAATGTCCTCAGAAGGATGGGTATCCCGACCTTGTCCAAGAACAAGTAAATGGCATGAGTTCCTTCCCAAGACCCCGTAATGATGCCTACCCCAATACATATAATTCTGGATGGAAAAATAATACAAATTTTGGGTGGAATGGACAACACCAGGTCCGGCCCAATTACCAGCAGAATTATCAACAGCCACTCAACCATCAGACCCAACCGGCCGCACCACGCCAATTGAGTGTAGAAGAGCAGCTTACCAGGTTTATTGAGATCTCTACCCAGAATCAACAAAATACTCAAGCATCAATTAAAAACTTGGAGCAGCAAGTTAGCCAACTGGCCCAAGAAATTTCTGAAAGGGATAAAGGGGTTTTTCCCAGTCAACCTATACCAAACCCGAGAGGAGCCGAGCACTGTAAGATGGTAAGGACTTTACGAGGGGGAAAAAGTTATGACAATCGGGAGGCATCAAAGTCATCCCAATCAGAAAATAATACCACCGAATCACATATTGAACCTGAACCTCAGGTTGAACTATTCACCCCACAAATTAAATTTGCTCCATCCAACGTCCCTGCCTACACTCCGCCACTGCCATTCCCAGAAAGGCAGCAGCGCCGGTCAAACAAAGACCAACAGACCATTGACTTCATGCAGACATTAGCCAAGGTCCATATCAATCTACCTCTACTAGATGCTATAAAGCACATCCCTTCCTATGCAAAATTTTTGAAGGAGGTATGCGCCAATAAGAAAAAAAATTTAGACCTGGAAAAAGTGGTTTTGACAGAACAGTGTAGTGCAGCCCTTCTACACAAACTGCCACCAAAGAAAAAAGATCCGGGCAGCTTTACTATTTCCTGCACAATAGGGAATTCCGAATTTCAGCAATCTCTAATAGATCTCGGATCAAGCATCAACCTTATGCCCTACTCAATATTTAAGCGATTAGGAGCAGGACAGCTCAGGCCTACACCAATGGTTCTCCAGTTGGCTGACCGATCCCTCACTTACCCTAAGGGCATCATTGAAGATCTCATCATCAAGGTGGATAAAGTCTATCTACCCATCGATTTTGTGGTACTCGATATGGTGGAAGACAAAGAGACGCCCCTAATCCTTGGACGACCTTTCATGGCCACAGCCCGCACACTGATAGACGTAGAAGCTGGCACTCTTACATTCCGTGTGCAAGATGAAACTGTGGTATTAAACCTGTTTGACATGGCTAAAAGACCCACTGAAATTTCAGAGTGTAGCAGAATTGAAGTTTTGGAGGAAGTAACCTGCATGGCACAAAGACAATCGCTCTATACCGACCCTCTAGAAGCTGCCCTCATTGACCCCATCCTTTGCCAAAATGAGGAAGACATTGCAGAAATTATGGCTGCACTAGATAGCAACCAACCACCCTATCCACGGTGGCGACCTCAGATTGAAGCACTTGGGCCACCAAAGACTCCACAACAGCCTTCCATTGAGATAGCCCCTCAGCTGGAAAAGAAGCCTCTTCCAGCCCATCTCAAATATGCACACCTTAGTGACCACGAAACTCTGCCCGTGATCATTGCAGCAGACCTCACCGACCTAGAGGAAGACAAGCTACTCAGAATCCTACGCAAGTACAAAGAGGCGATTGGGTGGACAATAGCCGACATCAAAGGCCTCAGTCCATCAATCTGCATGCATCGTATCCTACTGGAAGAGGACAGCAAGCCTACTGTTGATGCTCAAAGGCGATTGAACCCAATAATGAAAGACGTTGTTCGAAGTGAGGTCCTAAAACTTCTAGACGCAGGCATTATCTACCCAATTTCAGACAGCCCATGGATAAGCCCAACACAAGTTGTTCCTAAAAAATCAGGAATCACGGTTAGTACTAACGAAAAAGGGGAGCAAGTCCCTACAAGGTTAACTACGGGGTGGAGGGTTTGTATTGATTATCGCAAGCTGAATTCAGCCACACGAAAGGATCACTTCCCACTCTCATTCATCGATCAGATGGTGGAGCGATTAGCGGGTAAGGCATTTTATTGTTTTCTAGATGGTTATTCAGGGTACAATCAGATTCCTATAGCACCTGAGGATCAGGACAAAACTACATTCACGTGCCCATTTGGCACTTTTGCCTACCGACGTATGTCTTTCGGACTGTGTAATGCACCTGCCACATTTCAGCGATGCATGATGAGCATATTCTCAGACATGGTGGAACGAATAATTGAAGTGTTTATGGATGACTTCTCCGTATATGGAGATTCATTTGACAACTGTTTAGACAACTTGGCCACTGTTTTAGAAAGATGCAAAGAGACACATTTGGTATTGAACTGGGAAAAGTGCCACTTTATGGTGAAGCACGGAATCGTGTTAGGGCACCTAATTTCAGACCGTGGAATCGAGGTGGACAAAGCCAAGATTGACGTCATCAGCAACCTGCCACACCCCACCTCAGTCAAAGATATCAGCTTGGCCATGCTGGGTTCTACAGAAGATTTATCAAAGATTTTTCTAAGGTTAGTCGACCACTGTGCAATCTATTGGCCAAGGACTCAGACTTCATATTCGATGACAAGTGCCTCGAATCATTCACAACTCTGAAGACACTTTTAACCACAGCCCCAATTATCACCGCACCAGATTGGAACCTACCTTTTGAAGTCATGTGCGATGCATCAGATTATGCAGTTGGAGCTGTTCTAGGACAGCGACAGGACAAGCTACCAAGCGTGATATACTACGCCAGCCAAACCTTAAACGATGCACAACTCAATTATTCAACAACAGAGAAGGAGCTCTTAGCAGTGATTTTCTAATTGGAAAAGTTCCGATCATATCTAATCGGTGCTAAGGTAATTATTTTCACTGACCACGCAGCATTGAAATACCTTTTTGCCAAGAAAGATTCAAAACCTAGACTCATACGATGGATTCTCCTACTACAAGAGTTTGACATCGAAATTCGTGACAAAAAGGGGAGTGAGAATGTAGTGGCAGACCACTTATCTCGGCTGGTGAACACCACTACAGCAGAGTCTGAGTCATTGCCACTCCAAGAAACTTTTCCTGACGAGCAGCTCTTCGCCCTCATGCTGCTCACACCCTGGTATGCGGATATTGTGAATTTTCTGGTTAGTGGCAAACTTCCAATCGATATTGCATCCCAACAGCGGAAAAAGTTCCTATCCACTGTCAAATATTATTTCTGGGATGAACCCTACCTATTCAAGCACTGTGCAGACCAACTTATTCGACGGTGTGTGCCAAGTGAAGAGCAGGAAAGTATCCTACAATTTGCACATCAATCTGCGTGTGGAGGTCATTTCGGTCCCAAACGAACCGCAACAAAAATTTTACAGAGCGGTTTCTATTGGCCTACTTTATTCAAAGATGCTTACACATGGTGTAAAGCATGCAATCGCTGCCAGCGTGTTGGAAACCAGTCCAAACGCAATGAGATGCCCCAGCAGAGCATTTTGGTTGTTGAAATTTTTGACGTTTGGGGAATTGACTTTATGGGTCCGTTTCCCTCATCTCACGGTAATCTCTACATCTTAGTGGCTGTGGACTACGTCTCTAAATGGGTGGAGGCCATCGCCAGTCCAACAAATCAAGGATCGGTGGTTCTCAAATTTCTACAAGGTACAATTTTTCCTAGATTTGGAGTCCCCAGAGCTATCATAAGTGACGGAGGCAAGCACTTCTTGAATAAGCCTTTTGCCTCATTACTTGCAAAGCATGGCATCACTCATCGGGTGGCAACACCGTACCACCCCCAAACATCTGGGCAAGTTGAAGTTTCTAATCGCGAGCTTAAGCGAATTCTAGAGAAAACAGTGTCTTCTACAAGGAAGGATTGGAGTACAAAGCTGAACGATGCACTATGGGCGTACCGAACAGCTTATAAAACCCCAATTGGAATGTCCCCATTTCGACTGGTTTATGGCAAAGCTTGTCATTTACCAATGGAGTTAGAACACAAGGCATTCTGGGCTGTCAAGCAACTCAATCTTGCCTATGATGAGGCAGGAGAGCAGCGTAAACTAGAACTCAGTGAGCTGGAAGAAATTCGGAATGATGCATACGACAATGCAAGGATCTATAAAGAGAAGACCAAGCTTTTTCATGATCGCCAGATTTTAAGAAAGGACTTTCATCCCGGACAAAAGGTACTCTTATTTAACTCCAGACTCAGACTCTTTCCAGGGAAGCTTAAGTCCCGCTGGTATGGACCATTTGAAGTTGTCCATATACATCCACATGGAGCTGTGGGTATAAAGAACATCCAAACCGGAAAGGAATTCACAGTTAATGGACATCGTCTGAAACCTTATTTGGAGTCACCCTACGACCTAGCTAAGGATGTCGTGGCTCTACAACCGCCTACTCCATGATCCTACCAGCCCTACGTCGAGCTCTAGACGTTAACTTAAGTGCTTAATGGGAGGCAACCCACCTATATCCTTTACAATAGCGTATTTGTTTTTGTTTTACTTATCTAACATGCAATGACCGTTTTCTGTTGTTACCTAGCACTAAGTGTGATTCCAGGCATACATGGTTGATTTGATTGGCGCGCCCTATCCACTAACAGTCGGGTATAATCATACAACAAAATGTAGACATGCTTCAAAATCTAAATACCAAGGATAGAGGAGTCATACCTGGGCTGATGATGATCGTGATCCTAGGTCTATTATTACAACACTTTTACATCAAATGAATTAAATAACCTAGGAATCTACACCCTACTCTAAGTTTGGGGATTGGGCCTGCACAAACACCAGTCTGGGTCAGTATCTATTCAAAAAAAAAACAAAAAAAATAATAATAATAATAATAAACAAAAAAAAAAAAAAAGTTCAACAAAAAAAAAAAAATAAAAAAAAATAAAAAAATAAAAATTTTGTTCTGAGTTACCTGCCGGCCCACCCAAGCATGTGAGCTGCATCCAGGCTTGAGTCAAGCAGCCGAAGCCGTCCAAGCCCGCTCAAGCGACGGTCACGTGGGTACCCAACCTGGCCCTCCTGCGCCTTACTACTAGGACCAATCACATCTTGGGCCCACGTTCCGGGCAGGTCCACACTAGCCGAGTCGCCCACGATACATCCCCGCCTGATAGAATTGGACCCACACAGACTACCGGCCCAACCACGACCGCGGCCCGACCCGCGGTAAACTCGGGCCTTACTCTTAGGCCTGCTGTCAACTCAGGCCCAATTTCGAGGACCTCAGCCGTTACTGGACCGGGCCTATGGTGGCTCCACCCCACTTCACTGCCGCCTCCGATGGCCTGTTTCCTCGTGGGCCCACGCCAATCGACCGTACTAGCCCGATGCTTACAACCTGGTCCTCCCTTCCCGTACTCATGAGCCCATCGGGCCCACTTTCCGAGCCGGGTACCCCTAGCCGTATGCCCCGAGTGTTCCCGCCATTGGAGTGAGCTCACGATCGACCGGTTGGCCCACTTTCGGCCTCCAGTCCACGACCGCACTAGATCCGGGCCCAGTTACCCGGATCCCCCAATCTCCGGTCAGTCCCTGCACACCCACCATCACCAACATCGCCTCCGACGGCCGGTGATGGCCCACACAGACATTTCAGATAACCGCTTCTCAACAAGCACAGCTCAGGGATCACGGTTAGCATTCACACAAACATTTCAGATGCACACATCTGCACACATATGCCTACCGGTTTTTGCAGACATGAGGGTCCATTCCCTTGCATGGGTTTCTGTCCGCGTCCCCTGCCCCTGCCCGCTCCAGGTCTCTCTCTGCCATCCCACCTCCATTTCTCCCACCTACACACCGGTACCAGATTCCACATCAGATGCCACGAACGATATTCAATAAAAAAAAAAAAAAAAAAACAAATCGACACCAAATCGGACCAAGCACGGAATCCTTACCTCGTGCCCACTTCCGGTCGCTGCTGCTGGTTCCCTCTCGGCCGCTGGAGCCGTGTGGTGATGGACAGTGTCCCAGCCTTCTCCTTTCCGCTGTCCTGGGCTCCGACGGGTGCTCGGATTTCCACACTTTTGGAGCCCATTTCTCTCGGACTTCGTTGGGTATCGGCGATGGGGAGGTTCGTGGTGTCTCTCGCTTGCACAACGGTGGTGGATCGTCGCTGGCAGTCATCGGGGGCGCATCACGGCGTGACCGAGTGGTGGGTATTTTCGGAGCTGTTGATTTCAGACTCTCTGCTCTCTTGCTCCTGGACGGCTAGGGTGAGAAATGAAGCCCTCAATCTGAAGAAGGGGGCTTTATATCTGCTCAAAACGGTGGCGTTTTCGGTCCACCTTCAACTCACACACAACGACGCCGTTTTACTGGCTGGGAGCACAGCTCAGGTCTCGGGTTCGACCCCAGGTGCTCTTCTTTCCTTTTTTGTTTCTTGTCCTTTTTAATTTTCTGCTTAATTCTTTATTTTGTTTTCATTTTCTTTCTTCTTTTCTCTTTTGCACCATGGGGACATGTTGCATGATAAGTTTGGGGGTAGAAAACTATTATTTTGTTTGTGTCTAATAAAAAAATTAAATACAAAAAAAAATAAAAAGAATATATAAAATAAACATTTAAAAAAAATAAAAATAAAAAATAATAATAACAAAGATTTTTGTTTAGATTTAATTTGATTTTTCCTTCCTAAATTATTTTTAATGCACTCTATTTGCTATGATCGAAATTTGAAAATTCATAAGTGAGATTAAATATTAGAGCATGACCACCAAGAACATATAGTTGATTTTTGCACACAATTCGTACCATATTCAATTTCGCACATGCACATCAACTTATTTGTGGAAATTAAATTTGTTTCAAGCATGTTAATTTTTCTTACCCTAAGATTGTGGGTTATTTAATTTGTTACCGTCCAAGGTTCGAAAAAGTGAAAGTCATAAATAAATCGGAGGTGAGTCCGAGCCCTAAAATAAGGGTGTGCATTTACCCATCAATTACATGCTAGCCTTTCCAATTCGAGTAAATAAATCATTTGGGATATTTGTTGTCTGGTGCCCTAAAGTCATCTGATTTGGGAGTCATCGATCTAAAGCTCGTTACATGGGTTGGATAGAAAGCTTGCTTAATGTTAAATAAAATTTCATCCTTTGTTATTAAAAAAAAAAAAAAATTATAATAATAATAAATAACAAAAAAATAAATGAAAAAAATAAATAAAAATAAAAATTTCAGGCAAGAATGTTTTGGATGGTGATAGGTTAAGTGATTTTACAGTTGGTGGGTACAGATGTAATGCAAGTGAGAGACTGGTTTAACACTTACAATTTTGTTGAGATTCACATTACACGAATATGGTTTATGGATTGCTCATCAGAATCTGGTAATCTTCTGTTTTGAAAGTGTGGATTTGCTCTCTCTTTTAGACTTGCTTATGACTTGAGAATTTTGATTTTGCTTTTATGAGTGTTGCTTTATATTCAATGGAAAGAAAGTTAAATTAAGTTTAACAAATTTTGAAAGTGTTTGTGGGTATCGTAATTGGTAAACCCTCAGGAGACACAACTCCTCCTACTAGGAACACCTAGGGGTTTAAAGGCGTGTAGTGTTTGCTCAGCACTATCGAGTTCCCTGCGAAAGTGGCATCTTATTTTTCTCAATGTTTTCTTAGTTTTGTTTTATTTACTTGAGGACAAGTAACAATTCAAGTTTGGGGGTATTTGATGAGTCAATTATATACTTGTATTTTCCCATATATTTAATTAGTTATTATTATTATTTTGGGAAGAATTGATACTTGAATTGATTATATTGACAGGTTTATTCTAGAAGGAGTGTTTGGAGCAAAAGAAGGAAGTATATCAATAAAATCCCAATTCAAGAAGGAGAAGGCATATGCTCTCCTATTTATGTTCAAACTAGGAATTAGATTTGATTATTTTTATTTTACTCCTTTTCAGAATAGGATTAGGAATATTTCCTTATAAATACCCAAGCTTGGCTTAGATTTAAGGACACCAAAAAATTCAGAATACAATTCTTCATCTAAGAGCACGGCAAGCTGGGATTTTCGGCTACCTTTGTTCTACAAACTGTTTGTTCTCTTAACTTCAATTTTAATGAAATTATTTCTATTCATTATGAGCATGAGTAGCTAATTTTCTCACTAGGGTTAGACCTAAGCCTTAACATGATTATGTGATTTATCTTTTTCCTATGTTTTCGTATATGCATGCTTTGAATCTTTAATCACTGTTTAAAACTATCTTTATATCTTAATGTTTGATCACCCTTAGGATATTTAGACAAGTAATTTGATGCAATTTTATAGGAATGCCCACCTAAAAATTGGGATTAGCTTCTTGTGATTAAGGATTGTAATACATCTAGGTTAAATACCATAACTAAGAGATTGCATGGTTATAAAAGATTTTCATGAACTTAATGAATCTTGCATGTAGAATTAGATCTAAATGCCATAGACTAATCGCATGTTAGGTATACGTTTTCACTTGAATGCCCACGAGGAAAATATGCTTTCGAAAAATCTAACCTTCAAAGTTGCATGTATTGATTCATAGATTCTTTTCTAAGTCACATATGATTGTTAATGGTGAAGGTTGAACCCTAGTACTTATTTACATTGTTTACTTAATTTTTATTCCGTTACCAAACATCAAGCAATTTACTTTATTATTAATTAAGAGTAAATACTAAAATAAGAAATATCAATATCAGTCCCTGAGGAAATCGACCCTGCTTCCAGTGCTATACTACAACAGCCCTGTATTCTTGCAAGTATTATTTGTGTGATTTTAACCCTTGTTTTGCAGGTGGAAAAAATCCTATCAGTACGCAGGAGCAGTGGGGGAGGAGACGCGAGGGAGCAGGCAGCAGGGGAGGGACCGAGCGGGGGAGTGAGCAGGGAGTCGGGGAGACAGCGGGGAAGCGGGCGAGTTGGGGAGCTAGGAAGCGGGCGAGCTGGTAGTGAGGGAGCGGGCAGCGGGGGATCGGGTAACGGGGGAGGGAACGCAAGAGCATTGGGGGAGGGATCGAGCGGGGGAGTGAGCAAGGAACTGGGAAGATGGGGAGCGAGGGAGCGGGCGAGCTGGGGAGCTAGGAAGCGGGGGAGGGGGCAAGCGAGTGGAGCTGGCGAAGCTGTTGGGTGGGTGGAGTGGGGGAACAAGAGAAGGGGGAGCGGGAGAGCAAGCAGGATAGCGGGAGAAGAAGAGCGGGAACGAGCGCGGGGGAGTGGGCAGTGGGGGAATGAGGGGAGTATTGAGGGAGGGGCTGGGAGAGCGGGTGTAGGCACAGAATGAACGGACGCCGGAGCAAGCGTGAGAGATGGAGCAGGCTTGGGAGCGAAGGATCAAGCGGGAGGGTGAGAACGGGCCGGCGAGAGGGGGGATGGGTAAGGGGGAAGGCGCGGGGGAGCAGGGAGATGGGGGGGCGGGCGGGACCATTGTGGGAGGGGCCAGGAGCAGGCATGGGAGGAACGGACACCAGAGCAAGCGCGGGAGATGGAGCAGGCGTGGGAGCGAGCGTGTGGAAGAAAGGGCGCGGGAGATGGAGCAGGCGTGGGAGCGAGCATCTGGAAGAAAGGGCGCTGGAGTACGTGTGGGGGAGAGGGTGGGGAAACAGGTGCGAGCGCGCGCTTTTGGTGGAGAGGGCGCTGGGGGAGAGGGCTTTGGTGGAAGCGGATACAGAGGGAAGCGAACACGGGGGGAGCTGGCGCGGAGGAGGGGGAGGGCAACGTACCTCAAATTTTGTTAAGAATTGATTTTTGGAAGTATTTGTGTTGGGCAATGAGGAATCTTGAAAAATGGCCAAAAGAGAAAATGAAGAACTCTCAAAGTGGCTTTGGTAATGGGTTTTTGAAATGGAGATGATACATGGGTATATATGAGTTCTAGAATCTCCAACGGCTAGGATACGAATGGAATACTAAGCCTAGAAATTTCCTCCTTGCGGATTAACGGAGTTGGAGTAGACGCTTAAAATTCAATTGCCCACCCTTGAACTCGATTGGCCAATTGAATGGGGCAATGTTTGGTGGTGATTGAAAATCAACCTCAAGGTCACCTAAATGATCAAAGGAGTTGCCATTGTGGTGAGCTCAACATCCACCATTTGTAACAAGTATTATGGGTGGATGGGTTGAATAAAGAATGAAATGGTCCACACTTGTTGTAGTGGGTTGAAGATTACACAACCAAGCCAAGGGTGGCCGAAAAAATGAGAAAACCTCTCTCTGTCGGCTGGGAAATGAAGTGTTTTTTCTCTAGGTTGGCTGAAAATGAGGCCAAGGTTAGGGTGATTATTGGTAGAAAATGAGGCCAAGGTGGGGGTGAGTTATTAGCTAAAAATGATGGTTTATTTAACATTGATTTTGTGCTCTCGATACCGCTCAAGGAACATTCCGAATTATATCTCAAATTGGCGATTTAGTATGAGCTTGTGGTGATTCTTCAATTCGCGAGCAGAGATCAAGTGTTGGGAAAAGGCTGATGTAGTACTAGCCAGGTCGACACCTTAAGAGGTGGCGTGCAAAGTTGCTGCTAGTAACGTCGTTCGTAAGCGCTCCTTCAATTGTCAGGGCTGCCTCTGCTTCAAGTACAATCACATTGTTCTCTTCTTTAAGGCTATGTTTGGTGGCGAAATTTCAAACTACGAAGGATTTAAGCTCAATTAGTTAAAAATGAGGAACTTAAATGTATCAAGAAATTTGAAAATGGTAAGAGGCAATGCATTTAGAGGGATTGGTGGTTTTGGTATGCTCTTGTGCTGCATGTACTCCCTTTCTATTTGCTTAACTACCTGCTTATTAATCTCTCCATTTAATTGTTCTAGCGCATTGCTTAGTACGAGATGGTATGCTTGGATGAGTAACTTCAACGTACTAAGGGATTTGTGCTATATTAGTAAGAAATGCAGTGGAAACAATTGATAGAGGGATTTGTAAGTAGCTATTTGAGCAACTAATTAACAAGAGAGCACATGCACCAATGAGCATAACAAACTATTAAATAAGGAATTTCTAAAGTAACAAATATCCATTTGAAATCGCTTGGTATTTTTAACTTCCTCATTTTAAACTAGTTTAACCTGAATTCTTGGTAATTTGAAGTTCTTCATCCAAACATAACCTAAGGGCCCGTTTGGGAATAAGGATTTGGATTAGGATTTGGATTTCAAATGAAGGGATTTGAAATTCTCTTGTTTGGCAACATAAATATTTGTTTGTGGATTTGAAATTTCTTCATTTAAAATCAATTATTTGGCAAACTTTTTATTTGTAAGGATTTGAATTGAGGATTTCAAATAAGTAATTTCATTAAAAACATATTGAAAATAATAATGTCAAAATGACTCATTATTTATTTAGCAAAATGAATATTATTAATAATCATAACCATTAATACATGGCTAACCCTAAAGCCTAATAATATTTACGTTTACTTTCCATACCTTATTCGTATGTTTTGCACTAGTTTTTTTAAGTAGAATTGGTCGTTTTAACGTGTTGAGAACAATTTTTGTGAGAAATTGCCCCTAAAGGTTATTAGATTTTTATGGCTCATAATTTTGAGTTTCTAGGAGTTTCATTAGTTTTAGTACTAGAAGCTCAGTGTTGTAACTAAAATTGTTAATGTAGATGTGTCAACTTTATGGATTGAACTGTACATGCTCAAAAAGAACCAGACAATGAGCCATATTTACTTGGAAAGCTCTGTAAGTCTAGTTTCTGGAAAATTTTATAGCCCATGATTTTGAGTTTTCTAGGGTGCGTTACATCAATTTTAGTACTTAGTACTAGTGGCTCAGTACTGAAATTGTCAGCGACTCTTGACAAATTGGCATTGCAAGTTACCAATCTTGGTAAGCAAGCTTTTGGACGATTCTTGGAAAATTAAGGGGCACCAAAATCGTTTGTTAGTTCAATTATTATTCAATTAAAGGCCATCAAAATCTTATGCTAATTCAATTATTAGTTCGTTAGAACAATAAGGTGAAAAAATTTGAAGAAAATGGTGGTTTATGAACATCACGTGAAGATTTATAACCTACATAAGAGTTGATGGTCAGAGAAAGGGCGAGGAGAGGAGGAAAGAGAAATATGGGCGGTAGAGGATGAGGAGGAGAGAAATGGGCGACAAAGGTGGAGAAGAGAGAAATATGAGCTGATATAGGGGAAGAGAGAAGGGGAACAAAGAATGATGAAAAAAGAAATATGAACAAAAAATTGATGGAATAGGATGAAAAAAATACAGAAAGATGAAAAATAAAAAAATAGAAGGATGAAAAAAAAAAGATGAAAAAGATAAATATGAAAAAACTGATGAAAGAAAAGGATGAAAAAAAAATGTTGAAAAGAAGAGAAAAAAAACGGAAGGATGGAAAAAAAAAGGATGAAAAATGATGAAAATAAAGATGTCTTTGGCCAAGAGATGCTAGAAAAAAAAAGATGAAAAAAAAATGAAAAAATAGAGCATTGAAAAAAGGATTAAAAAAAGAGGATGGAAAAAACATGAAAATAAATATGTTTTATTTTTTTTTGAAAATAAAGAGGGGAAAAGGAAGATGTGGATTTGTCAAATGACTAATTTCAAAATGGATTTGAAATTTTAAAATTTGGTTTTATGAAATTCATAGAGGATTTGGGCTAAATTCAAATCCTCACAATAAATAATTATCCAAACAAATCAATTTGAAATTGGAAATCCAAATCCATAGCTATCCAAACGGACCGTAAAAATCTCAAGATCTCTCGTATTTGGCTAAATTGTTTCCATTTCTAATTCTAAAGTTATAAAGTTTTGTTTATGGATTTTGATGATTCGAGAACTTAGATTTTTCAATTTTATCATATTTTAACTGGGTAAAATGCATTATTAGTCATTGTGGTTTTGCTCGATAACGATTTTGGTAACTGTGGTTTTAATTTTGCAATTTACTTTTTTTAGGTAACAAATTAAGTCAATATGGCCAATTTTTGTTAAGTAGGCAGGGACATTTTAGAACTTTTATTATTTAAAAAAAAAATTGACAAAAAAAGAGAGCAAATTACACTTTAGTACCTTGTGGTTTATACCAAATTTCAGAGTTATACCTAACGTTTCAAATTTTGGATTTAAGTACTCTGTGGTTTATACCAAATTTCAGAGTTATACCTAACGTTTCAAATTTTGCATTTAAATACCCTATGGTTTATACCAAATTTCAGAGTTATACCAAACGTTTCAAATTTTGCATTTAAATACCCTAAATTTTTTAAAACATTACAACTTGGTTTTATTGTTAATTATTTCGTTAGATAATCCGTTAAAAATTTTATTATGCCATGTAGATAAAAATAATAATAATAAATTCAAATAAAACATTAAAAATACATACATTTGTTATTTCAGGGTACTTAAATGTAAAATTTAAAACGTTAAGTATAATTCTAAAATTTAATAAAAATCACAAAATACTAAAATGTCCGTGTCTATTTAACAAAAATTGGCTTAGTGATGGCTTCTATCATAAAAGTTCTAAAATGTCCGTGTCTATTTAACAAAAATTGGCTATATGACTAAATTTATTACCAAGCAAAAACACAGTTATCAAAATTGCAAAAATTGAAATCACAGTGACCAAAATCGTTTTCGAGTAAAACAAGAGTAACCAATAATGCATTTTACCCTTTTAAATTCTTTATTGCATGTCCTAGTTCACGTGTGATCCAAAATTCAAATACTCCCACTATATTGAACCTTGATTTCTTTTTCAGATTTATTTACATAACAAAATTCTATTTCGTTTACTTGTCTATTCTTATAGAACCCAAACCTCGAACCAACCAACTCATCATCCATGATATAACCGGTGATGAAAATATCGGCACTATCGCCGATATTTTGCAAGAAATTTCGGTAAATTGGAAGGTCAGCATCAAAACAAGGTGGGAAATTTTTTTTTCCCCCAATATCCAACTTATCGCCCAATGTCGAAGAATATCGCCGATATTCAACGATATCCACCGAGGAAGTGTAACGACCCAAAAATTTAATTAGTAAATTTTCGTAAATTAATTTTTAAAATGTCGAAATTACCCTTGTTATTTAAGGGGCTTGAAAGTCGATTTTGTTTCGAGACACATTTGCCTGTGTTTCAGGGACCATTACGTAGGTCTCGAACTCACAAGTTTGTAGATAGGCGGCAAGCGGAAAACGGAGTTCGTGTGAGAGAGTTATGGGTCAAGAATATTTAGGGGCATTTTGGTAATTTGGCCTGGGTAGATATTTTTAACCTTAAGCAGATCATATCTCCTTCATTTCACTCTCTTTCTTCGCGACTCAACCGAACTCGCGCGACAGAACCCAAAAACCCAAGAATTTGAACTTCAAGAACGTACCAACCGTAGCAGGAAGCAGCTGCGGTAGACAACGAACCGAGGAAAGGAAAAATCGAAACTTTCAATTGATTTTTCGGCCATCACAGGTATGTGTTTTGTGTTTAGACTTCATTTTTGAGTTTCTGGGTTCGAATAGATGGATTTAGACTAAAAATTTATGAAAAACGGTTAAGTTTTGAGGAAGTTAGAAAAAGTTCAAGGTCGGCCGGTAATGGAGTTTTTCGGCGACGGCGGACGGCGGCGCACAGCGGAGTGATCGCCTTCTCCGGCGACTAGTTCGGTCAGAAGGGGGCTAATGTGGCATGCCACCTGGCAGTCACGTGGATGGCACCTGGCAGCCACGTGGATGCCACCTGGAAGCCACGTGGATGCCACCTGGAAGCCACGTGGATGCCACCTGGTAGCCACGGGGAGCCACGTGGTGCCACCTGGCGGCCGAGTCAGATCGAGTCAGCGCCGAGTCAGACCGAGTCAGCGCCGAGTCAGACTGAGTCGGCGCGTGAGGTACTGTAGCAGCACGTGGAACATTGTAGCAGGCGCGTGAGGCACTGTAGCAGGCACGTGGCAGCCCATGGCGCGTGGTCCGGCCTTCCTCCGACGTGTGGGATCGATCATTGGGTCACGACGACACGTGTCGACAAGGTTTCGACGTTCCGGACCTGTTGGCGCAGGTTTCAGGTTGATCGGACGTCGTTTAGGGGTAATTTTGGGCGTCCGAAGTGGGTGCGTTTTTAGTGTGACGCAAGCGGACCTTTCGAGGTTTAGGGAGTATAAATGTAGGATTTTAATTATAGTTGGTAATTCCGATTGTTACTTTTGACAGACGATGCTGCTCCATGAACTTCAGAGGAGCGTACGACTCGGGATTGAACTATTTGGACGTGTGGTGAGTGGACTTTGGTTTTGTAAAGTATAATGCATGCATAAAGGTATATTTGATAGAATTGCCTAGTACGTATTGTTTTGGAAAATTTCTGGATATTATTAAATTATTACTGGACACGGGCTTTCAATAATTATTTGGAAATGACGTTTTGGGCTATGGCCTGGCTTTATGGTTTCGGGTTTTATATGGTTTGGCTTGATTGATTTTGGATTTCGGTCGAGTCCACAATTTTGAGTTTAAACTCAGTTTTTCAATGAATTTGACCTAAGCCAAGAAACAAGAATTTCAAAACATGGATTTTGGTTTTCACTGGATTTTTGTTCCCGATGGTCAAGGTTTTCTCCGATTGGCGTCGAGGGTCTTTCTCCGCCAAATCGTTGAGGGTTCTCCGACGCTGGTGTCGAGGGGTATTTTCTCCACCAGGTCGTTGAGGCTGTCTAAGCGTAGTACAAGTTTCTGCACAACTCGAGTTATATCGGGTGTGCGGAGGGTATCGAGCTACGGCTTAGGATTTTATTCAGGGAGCAGTGGGATATGTTTTGATGTATATTTTGTGTCCAGGTCGGTTTACATGATTTTAAATTCCTTTGAGGATGGTTTTCAAAGTAGGGTTGTGGACCACGGAATGTTTTCATTATTCGGGTTTTCGTGGGTCCCACCAAGTGTTTTAACAAAAGATGGATTTTTCGGTGTGTTTTTGGATTATCTATATATTATATTAATATACAAAGGGATTTTATGTTATGCATGGTTTTACTCGTGGAGGGGGGTAATGGTATTTTTCCTCGGAAATGATTTTTAAATGATTATTTTGTCCACTCACAACTTTTGTCCTTTAAATCCCCTCCAGGCCATTGAGTTGAGTTGACGTGGGCATATCCGGAGGCGGAGGCATTAAATTTTCAGCTACGTGTTTATCTAGCCTATCGAGTAGGATATTTATTTATGTATTTACTTATCCTACCTAGATGCTCTGATAAGTCTTTTTGACTGATTGTAAATTGTGGTTACATCGTTGGATGGTTGGTCATATTGGAATTTGGAGTGTTATATGATTCTTAGTCTAACAGGTGGATGACGGTTAACCAGTCTTTAAGGGGAGATTCTGTCGGATTTTTGGCAGAATTCTCATTATTAATTACAAGGACTTAGGGGTATTTTGGAAATTTTTTTAGGTTGTCAGACGAGAACAAGATTTTTCTCTGGTTTCGAGGAAAAATTTGGGAAGGGTCCAGTCAGGAAGTCAGTAAACTGGAGAGATTATGCGAATAAAATAGGGGGGAGGCCACCGTAGCCGCCGCCGCAGTCGCCTAACTTCATCTATGGACTCCTAGGAACTCGAATCCAAGCTTAGATTGTTGAGATTTTACTTGGATTTCTCATAAAGGGTCGAGTAGCTTCGAATGCCGTCGTGCTCTTATCCTCGGTTCGTGCGATTCGAGCGTCGACGATGGAAAGAGAAGGCATGAACCTCTTCGCCTTGTCTAGATGAGTCAAACGATGGTGTTTTCACGGTGTGGGTCCACCGAAATCTCGAGCGATGTCGTCCAGGTTCTCTAATTTCACAGCTCCTATTCGTTCAAACCAGTGGGCATTAAAGGGGGACGAAGACATGAAGGGGTTCTTTTGGATGAGAGGATTCATCTGGTGGAGTGGCGAGGTCGGTCTTGGTCGCAGTCAAGGGCGGCGGTGAGTGAAGGCGTCGTAGTTGCAGAGAAGCAAAGGAAAACGATGAAAATGGTCTTGGGGGAGAGAGAGTGTAAAATTAGGAGAGAATAATGAGAAGTGGAAGGTTGTGATTGGGTGGGTTTAGATATTTTAGAAAAAAAAATACAATAAAATATAATAATTAATTGGTTACTCATTTAACTAATACTAATATATCCAAATTTCCAGAAACCTCGGTTCTCTCGTCTCGAATTCCATCTTGGAAGATCCTCGACCAAATCCTCAATTTATTCAAAAGTTCGAAGTCTAACTCCCTAAAATAGTTCCGTTTTCTAACTTAATAACCCTTAAGGAAATTCGATTCTTACAAATGAGGGGTAATTTGATAATTTCGACTTTAAAATTCTGGGACGGGTCGTATCAGCTAGGCCCCTACTCACTGCACTATAAGCCCCTAGCACCGTTTTGAAAATTGCTAAATAATGGTCATATTTATTAGGATAAACTACATAAAAGTACCCAAACTATAGGGGTCATTTCAAGTTCATACCCCAACTATGTAAATTTTCATTGGTACCCAACCTATATGACCATCAACAAATCACTACCTCCGTTAGGTTTTCCATCCAAATTGCAGTTAAAAGTACACGTGGCAACTCTTTGGTCCAATCAACTCATGATTTGGCCAAAATTAGAAGGGCATTTTCGTCATGTCACTATTTTATCCCCAATTTCCTTTTCCCCTTCGTTTTCTTCTTCCCTTCTTCCTCTTTTCCCCAAATCCACATCTCCATTTCCATCATCATAACATCCGATCTATTTCACAAGAACATTCCCAAGAGGAATCAATCTTCCCATCTAATCAATCCAATCCACTATTTTTACCTTTTTTAGCAACATACATCTCTGATTCAAAACCACCACTCCACACATACATGACACAAACCCAGTAACAACATGCAGACTTCTCCAACCCGACTTGACGAACTTGCCGAAGCGAGAGAAGAGGGTGTGGAGGTTCGAATTGGCCATCATCATCGACTCAGACATCTAAACCCAATCATTCCAACCTGAACCCGTATTCTAACCTAGACCTTATTTCCAAACCCAATCCGACCACTCCCAACTCCTTCGACGACCCTCCTCCGCCGATGTCCACCTTAGCCTCTTCGTTGACCCCTCCCTCGTAAACCCTTCCTCCCCTACCATCCAATCCACGTCGTTCTACATCTCCACGCCCACACCCTCCGTCGTTGCAAGTATTTCTCTGCCCTCCGATCTCGACTCCGCCATTAGCACCGTGTTGACGACTCGATCTTCTCTCTATCACCTTGGAGCTCCTCTTGGAGGAATGCGTCTGATCCTGCCTCCGTTTCCTCGAAGCCGTCCCGTGGACCCAAGATGAAGAGATACGAGTTCTCACCCTCATCCCTCATTTGAGCGAGGACGAAGCCAAAGACCTCATCGCTAGGGTCCATAGGAATTCAATTGAGGCTAGGGATTTTCTAGGTTGGATTCCAAACTCTTTCCGCCATTGGCTACTTCTTCAGCTTCCTTTAATGGGTTTTCTTCGATTTTGAGTTCGTGGGTTTGTTTGGTTTCAGATTTAGAAATGGGTGGACCATAATTTTGAGTTTGTGGGTTAGTTTAGTTTGTTGGGTGATGATTGGGTCTTTTGATGTCTAAGTCGATGATGAGGGGTTTCAATCTGGGGAGGGGTTTCAATTTGGGGAAGGGTTTCAATCTGGGGAGGATGAGAATGATGAGGATGATTAATGAAGATTATGAGGAAAATTAAGATGAGAAATTTTGTGATGAAAATACCCTTCTAATTTTTGCCAAATCATGAGCAAATTGGACCAAAGATTTGCCACGTGTACTTTAAACGGCAATTTGGATGGAAAACCTAACGGAGGTAGTGATTTTTTTTATGGTCATATAGTTTGGGTACCTAGATAAAAAATTTCATAGTTGAAGTATGAACTTGAAATGACCCCTATAATTTTGGTACTTTTATGTAGTTTATCCTATTTATTATTATAATAATAATAATTATTACTATTATTATTATTATTATTATTATTATTATTATTATTCTTTATAATTGTTAATTTATTATCAACAGAAAAAACAACCATTGTATTTATATGTCAATTATTAACCATTGTTTATTACTAATTATTTAATAAACATTTTGTTAAATATATTGTAAATTTATTATCAATTAATAGGTGCTCTAAATAAAATTTTGTTTTAATTTATGTTTATGTTTAAGGTTTTAAATTGTTAGTCATCATCAGACCATATTGTATCATATTATATATCATATGTTTATTATATCAAAGTAATTTTATAATTTTTATTAGTCTTATATAACCATTATTGGGTTCTTAAGCTTTTCCCAAAATTTCATTAAAAATTTCCAACTTTTGAACTAAATTTCCACTATTTTTGTTGAGCGTAAACGATATCGATATTGATATCGAAATATCCATTGATATTTCCGTAAATTTGATTGTCGATATTTCTATCGATATCGATATTTTCATCCTTGGATATAACCAAACCCTATAATGAATTGAATTATTAGGCTCTTTTAATTATTGGGACTGAAATAGATTGAATAACTCATAAAATTATGACATTTTGAATGCAACAATAAATAACTTTCCATTTTTGTCTGATTGGGAAAAAAATGTCATTAAAGTACAAAATCATGTATATTTATCTTCAAAATTACTTAAATTTCATGAGTCAGTCAAATCCAATCAATCAAATCACTACAAGAAATCTGAGGTTGCCCGATAAAATTTTTCCCGACGAAGTAGTTTTCGCCACCTAAATATATTTTGCTTGACGAAAATGAAGGCTCATAGGATAAAGTGTTGGCGGGAAGAACAAGTTGTTAGCGCGTAAAACAGGAAGGGTTGGCCCGACAAATCTATTCTATTCGTTGGGCAAGATGAGGCCTAACGACGAAAATTGTTCGTCGGGCAAAACTTGACGTTGACTAAAGTTTGCCCGACGAATCATTAAGCTTTACCCTGCGAATATGTTTCGTCGGGAAAATGTATAAACACATTAAATAACCCATACACCCCTTTCTTCTTCTTCCTCTCTGCCCATTTTCTCTCAGTCTCACAGTCCCATATCTCTCTCTCACTCACTCACTCTCTCTTTGTAGCTATATAGCATCAACAATCATCATCTCATCACCATTTTCACTACCAATCAAATCTGTTTCTCTCTCAATCACCAATACCAATTTTGAAGGTTTGAGAAATTTAATTTTTTTAGTTTTGAAATTTTGATTTTTGATTGGAAACTAATTATGTTTTGTGTTTTAGGAAATTTGTGGTTGATTTGAAGGAATACTTAAAAGGTATGTGTGTTTGCTTCTCAATTTAATTTTGTTAAGAATTTTGGATATAATTATGTTAGGAAATTGTGTATTTATTGTGGAAAATGTGTAGAAATTGTTTAGAATTTGTGGAACAATGACCTAGTGAAAAATGGGTTTTGACCTTTTTTACTTGATAAAATATTGTATAGAATTTAGGGAAAAATGGGTCAGAATCTTTGCCAGACGATCAAGCAAAGAAAATTGCCCAACGAATTTCTTTGCTTATTCGTCGGGCAAAGGTTCTGACCCATTTTTTCCCTAAATTCTATACACTATTTTATCAAGTAAAAAAGGTTAATTGACAGAAAATGCCATGGCTATAGGATATTTGGAATCAAAATGTCAATTTTTATGAATGCTTCCATAAGCATAGTCGGTTTTGGTCTACTATTGACCCTAACTGGCTCTCTTTGTTTCAAAGAGTGTAGGATCAAAAAAAAAGATATATTTGGCACCAAGCTGGTATCTATGATATTCTCCAATTCTCCAAAATTTCCATTCCATTTAATAGATCCGATGACCCGCTGTTTCATGCACTTGCTGCTATTTCCATCTCTATTTCGGATGGTAACTTTGGCAATGAAATTACCAAGTCTACCAGTTTTTCTTCCTTTATTATAGAACATAATAGAATTGAAGGAGTTGTGACATCATAGCAAATAACAATATCGCGAAGTGAAAAGTTAGTAATGAAGAGCTAGATTACAAGTGACTAATGCATGTTATACACCTGGCAGCAGAAGAGAAGTCTTTCACCATATATATTTTTCATCTGGTAATTAACATATGCATGCATCCTCGTCTTCTGCGATCTGCAACACATCAAATGAGTATGACTGTGTGACAACGGGCTACAGTTGAGTGGCAAAACAGATCCTTTACCAAATTCATTCATTCATTTACATTTATAAAATTTTGACAAAAAAATGGGTCAGAAAATTTTCCCGACGAATATTCATATACCATTCGTCGAGTACAGTCTCCAATGTATAATTATTAAACAATGTTTTAAAATTATTAAACAATTTACCAAATTATGGGTCAGAGGATTTGCTCGACGAATATTCATGTACCTTCGTCGGACAATATATACCAGATTCAATTTACATTTAATTATTAACCAACGTTTTTAAAATACTTACGAAATGAAATAGAATGATCTAACCGTCCATCTTTATTGCACGTACGCATAGATCGCCTACGCAAAAAATTACCCAATTTGGAAATTCCGGGATTAGGTAACGGTGCGTGATGTTTCAACGGTTACACAACGTTTTTTCACGATCCGTTGGTTTTAAATCCTCGAAACCTCACAATTTTCGACGGGAGAGGTCTAGGCACGTAAAACCACAAAATTAATGGTTGGATCAGTTAAATTCAATCGTTTGAATATCAATGGAACAAAAACTTCAAAAAATGTAATGAAGTTTCCTTTAAGTGTTTAAACTCCTTGATGAATAGGTTTATTTTACGATTTTCAATAATTTACAAAATGAAATGGAACGATCTAACCGTCCACCTTTATTGCATGTACTTATTGATCGCCTACGCGAAAAATTACACAATTTCGAAATCATGAGATTAGGTAACGGTGCGCGACGTTTCAACGGTTACACAACATTTTTTCACAATCCGACTGTTTTAAATCCTCGAAACCTCACAATTTTTGACGTGAGAGATTTAGGCACGTAAAACCAAAAAATGAACATTTGGATCGGTCAAATTCAATCGTTTGAATATGAATGGAATCAAAACTTCGAAAATGTAATGAAGTTTCCTTGAAGTGTTTAAACTCCTTGATGCATATGCTTATTTTACGATTTTCAATGATTTGAAAAATGAAATGGACCAATCTAACCGTCCACAATTATTGCACGTACTCATAGATCGCCTATACGAAAAATTAGGCAATTTGGAATTTTTGGGATTAGGTAATGGTGCGCGACGATTCAACGGTAACAAAACATTTTTTGACGATCGGACTGCTTTAAATCCTCAAAACCTAAAGATTTTTTACTTGTGAGGTCTACACACTTAAAAGTAACCATTGAACGGTCAATTTTTTGAAATTCCATCGTTTGAATGTCAATTGAACCGAAACTACGAAAAACCCATTGAAATTCACAAACTTAACAATCGAGGTACATAAGCTCCGTAAAACATGACGATAACGATCGATGGGGCTTTAGGCACGTGAAACCAAAAAGTGAACGGTCCCGATCTTGAAATTCTGTCGTCGGACCTAGTTTTTAGATTAGTCAGAAACTCAAAAACATAAGCATCTTGCCCGACAAATTTAATCATTCGCCGAACAATTTTTCAGAATTCATCAGGCAAATATCATATATTCGTCGGTCAAAGTTAAAACAACACGCGCAATTTTTTTCGCGAAAATTTCGTAAATTCTGTCAAAATTTTCGCAAAAACTCAAACTTACCGCATATATTTGCCCGACGAAATTGAAACTCCTTGCCCGACGAATATCCACCGCTTTTTTTACCCGACGAATTCATTAAAATTTTCCCAACGAAGTCTTCGTCAGGCAAGGTTATTCAGACACTGATAAGTAGCGACTGACTCTTCTTCTTCTTCCTTCTTCTTCATTTTCTTCCGCACCCTCACCTCTCTGCAAACACACTAGACTCCTCGTCTCTCAAGGTCGCCGGCGAAGAAAACCACTATTTCCTTCTCTCGCTCTCTCTCACTCGGACTCCTCCTCTCTCAAGCTCACCGCCGCAACTCTCTTTCTCACCGCCTCTCTCTTGCCGATTCTCTCTTGCCGCCACAGCTCTCTCTCGCCGGCAGTTATCTCAAGGTCGAACTCGTTCTCCCTCTCTCTCTATTGTTAATGTGGATTGGTTATTGTCAATTTTGATTGTTTATATTTTAATTTTAGTTTGGATTGAAATTTGGTTTGGATATTATGAAATTGGAATTGAAATTTGGATTGGATTTTGGCATATTGTGAATTTATCTCAAAATTGCAGATTGTGAATTTAGTGTTTTAACTTGAATATTGTGAATTTGGATTGGATTGGAATATAAATATTTGGTTTACTAAGTTTGTTTGGATTTATTAATTTAGGGTTAATGTTGATGATTTGTTGAAATTGTGATGTTTGGTATAATAATGTTGAAATTGGTTTAATGTTATGAATTTTCCATATGATTTTTGTTATGATTGTGGATATGAATTTTATGTGAATTTTGGATATTTGAATTGAAAACAAATTATTTGAATTTTTTATATGATGTAGGATATGTGAATTTTGGGTATGTGAGTTTTATAAATTTTGGATACGTGAATTTTATGATTTTGGATATTATTATTGTATGTTTGGATTAATTTGTAAGTTTGGTTTTATTCTCGAAATTTGGATTTAAAAATTTAGGTATAATGTTGTGAATTTTGAGTTTACTAATTTAGGTTTAAGTTTGTTTGGATTAATTAGTATTTTAGGTTTAATTTTGGCATGTGTTGGTTTTATTTTAAAAAATTAGAAATTGAAGGTTTTATTCTTTATTGGCCAATTTACTAATTTTCAATAAAAAAAAATTTCATTTATTTATTTATTTATTATTCCAATTAAAAAATGTTGGTTAATTTTATAGGTGGTTTTGTTTTTATTTTGCGAATTTAATATTTAATATTAAAAAATTTTGGTTTTTTTTTATTTATTATTATATTAAAAATATGTTGGTTAATTTTATATTAATTAATTTAAATTTCTTATTGTAGATGTCGCAACTTACCTTGATCACATCTAGGACCCGCCCCGCCCTGTTCCCGTTGATAATCATGCGACGGAGAAGGCAGCCTCTACCTCGGTAGCCTCCACAGCGACATCCGTTCAGGCACCGATCTCGGATCATCACCAATCTGGTGCGCGATCAGCTCGTCGACAGCACAACAAGAAACGATGTAACGACCCGGACCAGAAATTAAATTCTTTTGAGAATTGGACCATTTTACCCTCAGTTTTGGACGGGTTCGGGAGTCACTTTTTGACTGGGAGTACTTTTGGGAATTTTTCTTGGGTTGTTACGTAGGTCTCGAACTCACGAGTTCGTAGACAGGCGGCACACGGAAAACGGAGACCCGATGAGTTCGTTACGGGTCTAGAAGCTTCTGGGGCAGTTTGGTAATTTTGGAAAAGTTGGAATTATATAGAAGATATTTTTCTCTCTCCTCGAGAGATTGGTCCGTTCAATCTCGCTCCACCCGAAGACCTCCTCGTGTGAACACCGAAGACATTTTCATCGGATGGGTTTCGATCCGATTCGAACAAAACCAAGGTCGGGAGGATCTTCCCCGCGACCCCACGAGTCTTTTGGTGTAATCATCGGAGTGGGAGCACCGCCGTAGGCGACGGATGGAGGAGGGAGATGAACCGAGTCTTCTCAGCCATTTTCCGGCCAAACCAGGTACGATCTCAGAACTTTGACCTCATATTTGGATTGCTGGTGAAAAGTAGATGAATTTCCATGTGTAGATCGTGAAAAACGGTTAAGAAATGAAGAAATTAGAAAACCTCGAAGTTTGGCCGGAAATGGGGGATTCCGACAAACCAGACGGCGGCGGAGGTGGCGGTCCGGTCATCTTCTCCGGCCAGCCTCCGGCGACGGCGAGGGCCGTCCGGTCGTCTTCTCCGGCCAGCCTCCAGCGACGGCGAGGGCCGTCCGGTCGTCTTCTCCGGCGAGTCACCGGTGACTGGTCGGGTCGAGTTGGACCGGTCGGGTCGAGTTGAACCGGTCGAGTTGAGTAAACCAGTCGAGTTGAGTGAACCGGTCGGGTCGGGTGCAGTTGGACCGGGTCAGGTTGAGCCGGACCGGGTTGGACCGATCCAGGCGCGTGAACACTGTAGCAGGCGCGTGACCGGCGCGTGAGGGCGCGTGGGCGCGTGTGCCGACCTTCCGGTGGCGCGTGGCGGCGTGTGGGGCCGAGTCTGAGGTCCCGGCGACGCATGGTAACTAGTTTCGACGTTCCGAATCTGTTGGTACAGGTTTCATGTTGATCGGACGTCGTTTAGAGGTCATTTTGGGCAATCCCAGCGGTAATGGTTGACCTTATTAGCGGGTTATGAGCTCGGAAAAATCAGGGTAGTCGGGTCATTATTGTGCATGTGTTCCTTGGGCTAGAGTGTCCATGAATTATAGGTTGGATGATGTTTGTGAGTAGACTTTTGATTTATAAATTGTAATGCATGTATAAATATCTTTGATTTAAATACTGTTGTGTATGGTTGTATTTATAAATTGTAATGCATGTATTAATATCCTCGATTTAAATACTGTTGTGTATGATCGCAATGATTACCTAGAATTTATAAATGATTGCTGGATATTTGTTTTTCCAATATTTCAGTGGAAGGGTGTTGTGAGAAATGATATGGTTGTTGGATTCAGTTTTGATATTGTTTTGACGTGGTAATTATTTGGGTCCATAATTTGGAGTTGAAACCGTATTTGTGATAAATGATAAACAAAATATATATATACTTGATTTTGGATACAATATCGATTTGATGGGGCCTAGGAGCCGGGCCTTGGTTCCGTGTTGGCGGACTCCCGGTGAACCCCCAATATAAACAAAAACCGATTTGATGGGGCCTAGGAGCCGGTCCTTGGTTCCGTGTTGGCGGACTCTCGGTGAACCCCCAATATAAACAAAAAAAACCGATTTGATGGGGCCTAGGAGCCGGGCCTTGGTTCCGTGTTGGCGGACTCCCGGTGAACCCCCAATATAAACAAACCGATTTGAAGGGGCCTAGGATCCGGGCCTTGGTTCCGTGTTGGCGGACTCCCGGTGAACCCCCAATATAAAAGGTGATTTTGTAGAGATATGTCAACTGATATGTTATGATAGTCGAGAGATATGCCGACTGATATGATATGATAGTCGAGAGATATGCCGACTGATATGATATGATAATCGAGAGATATGCCGACTGATATGATATCATACAGGACTAGCACACCCCAAGGGATACCCTGGTGGCTAGGGATATGATAGTCGAGAGATATGCCGACTGATGTGATATGATAGCCGAATGTTATACCGGCTGATAATACGATCTGATAGCCGAGGATATTTCCGGCTCTAATATGAACCAGACGACAATTTTCATGTGCTTAATCAAACTATGAAAATACTTCGTCAGCCGAGTCAGTGGGTTGGTGTGGGCGGTGACCCAGAGGGACGAATCATTGTTGGTTCACCAGTATCTGACTAGTCTGTTGTCTTGTGGTTTTCCAGTAGTGATGTCAGCAATGTCTGACCTACTGACATTTGGTGTCAGAGAGTATTTCTATGTGAACAATCACTATTCCGAGGTCTTGGCTTTGACCTGTATATTGTCCTGCGTCTGACAGTAGGAGTGGTCAGTAAGTACAGAGGTTCTGTTGGAAACCCTGTAAGGTTTAATAAAAATTATTTAAGAACAAAGGGTATTTCTGGTATTTAAATTTTGAGGTAAAAGAGCTGTCAGACTGGATATGGGTTCTTTCCGGGTTTCGAGGGAAAATTCGGGAAGGGTCCTTACAAGTGGTATCAGAGCTCTAGGTTAACTTCCTGCAGACCGCACACTTGTGTGCAAATTATTTCAGGAATTATGTTAACAAGATGCATCCGAGGTGTTTACCTCTTTAGCGACCTTGAACTGAATAGGAGGTTGGTTCTTTAACCTGAGTTAGTGAAATTTCGGGGACGAAATTTCTTAAGGGGGGTAGATTGTGACGACCCGGACCAGAAATTAAATTCTTTTGAGAATTGGACCATTTTACCCTCAGTTTTGGACGGGTTCGGGAGTCAATTTTTTGACTGGGAGTACCTTTGGGAATTTTTCTTGGGTTGTTACGTAGGTCTCGAACTCACGAGTTCGTAGACAGGCGGCACGCGGAAAACGGAGACCCGATGAGTTCGTTACGGGTCTAGAAGCTTCAGGGGCAGTTTGGTAATTTTGGAAAAGTTGGAATTATATAGAAGATATTTTTCTCTCTCCTCGAGAGATTGGTCCGTTCAATCTCGCTCCACCCGAAGACCTCCCCGTGTGAACACCGAAGACCCATTTTTATCGGATGGGTTTCGATCCGATTCGAACAAAACCAAGGTCGGGAGGATCTTCCCCGCGACCCCACGAGTCTTTTGGTGTAATCATCGGAGTGGGAGCACCGCCGTAGGCGACAGATGGAGGAGGGAGATGAATCGAGTCTTCTCGGCCGTTTTCCGGCCAAACCAGGTACGATCTCGGAACTTTGACCTCATATTTGGATTCCTGGTGAAAAGTAGATGAATTTCCATTGTAGATCGTGAAAAACGGTTCAGAAATGAAGAAATTAGAAAACCTTGAAGTTCGGCCGGAAATGGGGGATTCCGGCGAACCAGACGGCGGCGGAGGTGGCGGTCCGGTCATCTTCTCCGGCCAGCCTCCGACGACGGCGAGGGCGGTCCGATCGTCTTCTACGGCGAGTCACCGGTGACCGGTCGGGTCGAGTTGGACCGGTCGGGTCGAGTTGAACCGGTCGGGTTGAGTAAACCAGTCGAGTTGAGTGAACCGGTCGAGTCGGGTCGAGTTGGACCGGGTCAGGTTGAGCCGGACCGGGTTGGACCGGTCCAGGCGCGTGAACACTGTAGCAGGCACGTGACCGGCGCGTGAGGGCGCATGGGCGCGTGTGCCGACCTTCCGGTGGCGCGTGGCGGCGCGTGGGGCCGAGTCTGAGGTCCCGGCGACGCGTGGTAACTAGTTTCGACGTTCCGAATCTGTTTGTACAGGTTTCAGGTTGATCGGACATCGTTTAGAGGTCATTTTGGGCAATCCCAGCGGTAATGGTTGACCTTATTAGCGGGTTATGAGCTCGGAAAAATCAGGGTAGTCGGGTCATTATTGTGCATGTGTTCCTTGGGCTAGAGTGTCCATGAATTATAGGTTGGATGATGTTTGTGAGTAGACTTTTGATTTATAAATTGTAATGCATGTATAAATATCTTTGATTTAAATACTGTTGTGTATGGTTGTATTTATAAATTGTAATGCATGTATTAATATCCTCGATTTAAATACTGTTGTGTATGATCGCAATGATTACCTAGAATTTATAAATGATTGCTGGATATTTGTTTTTCCAATATTTCAGTGGAAGGGTGTTGTGAGAAATGATATGGTTGTTGGATTCGGTTTTGATATTGTTTTGACGTGGTAATTATTTGGGTCCATGATTTGGAGTTGAAACCGTATTTGTGATAAATGATAAACAAAATATATATATACTTGATTTTGGATAAAATATCGATTTGATGGGGCCTAGGAGCCGGGCCTTGGTTCCGTGTTGGCGGACTCCCGGTGAACCCCCAATATAAACAAAAACCGATTTGATGGGGCCTAGGAGCCGGGCCTTGGTTCCGTGTTGGCGGACTCTCGGTGAACCCCCAATATAAACAAAAAAAACCGATTTGATGGGGCCTAGGAGCCGGGCCTTGGTTCCGTGTTGGCGGACTCCCGGTGAACCCCCAATATAAACAAACCGATTTGAAGGGGCCTAGGATCCGGGCCTTGGTTCCGTGTTGGCGGACTCCCGGTGAACCCCCAATATAAAAGGTGATTTTGTAGAGATATGTCAACTGATATGTTATGATAGTCGAGAGATATGCCGACTGATATGATATGATAGTCGAGAGATATGCCGACTGATATGATATGATAGTCGAGAGATATGCCGACTGATATGATATGATACAGGACTAGCACACCCCAAGGGATACCCTGGTGGCTAGGGATATGATAGTCGAGAGATATGCCGACTGATGTGATATGATAGCCGAATGTTATACCGGCTGATAATACGATCTGATAGCCGAGGATATTTCCGGCTCTAATATGAACCCGACGACAATTGTCATGTGCTTAATCAAACTATGAAAATACTTCGTCAGCCGAGTCAGTGGGTTGGTGTGGGCGGTGACCCAGAGGGACGAATCATTGTTGGTTCACCAGTATCTGACTAGTCTGTTGTCTTGTGGTTTTCCAGTAGTGATGTCAGCAATGTCTGACCTACTGACATTTGGTGTCAGAGAGTATTTCTATGTAAACCATCACTATTCCGAGGTCTTGGCTTTGACCTGTATATTGTCCTGCGTCTGACAGTAGGAGTGGTCAGTAAGTACAGATGTTCTGTTGGGAACCCTGTAAGGTTTAATAAAAATTATTTAAGAACAAAGGGTATTTCTGGTATTTAAATTTTGAGGTAAAAGAGCTGTCAGACGGGATAAGGGTTCTTTCCGGGTTTCGAGGGAAAATTCGGGAAGGGTCCTTACTAACGTGGGGAGCCTTGTACTGACCCCCAGCCCCCATAGGACGACGCCGGAGCAGACGAACCGGAGACTGTTGGTGGAGCACTCCCTAAGGGTAAGTTGATTATTTTGTTTATTTAAACAACCATTTTTATTTGTTACTCATATTTTGTACTAATGTTCATTGAATTTGCAAGGAAGTCGGTGAACGTGCGCGGGATCAACCGTGGTTTGACATCCCAGCAGATTTGCAGGACACCGAATGCAAAGATCCCGGTGGTGTACGTGCTTCACCTCCGGACAGTGGCCGTAAAAATCCACAGCCTGGTGGTGCACTCATGGGCGCGATTCTTCGCACCAAGTCCCGGATGATGGTGGGTGCTTTCAGGAACCAACCCCCAGAGGAGCTCACGCATTGTTGGGGAGAGTTATCGATATGTGTTTCTCCCTTTTTTTACATTATTTTTATTATTTTTAATTATTTTACTAACTTTAATAATTTATTGCTGGTCAATTTTGAGTTCAACCTGGAGGACACCGACATCAGTAAATACCTGAGAAACCTCTGGCAGTTGGGTACGCCGACTGGAAGAATGAGCTTCACAAGTACTACAAGAGTTGGCCTTCCCCGGAGGAAGCTCGGGCAAATCCTCTAGAGGAGTTGGACGGGCCGAAACTAGAAGGGTGGCGGTGGTTGTGCGACCATTTCGTGGACCCCAGTTATGTGGTACTGTCCACCTAGTTAAATTTTTTTTTTTTAATGTTATTTTCCATTTGAAAATATAATTATTATTTTTACTAATGTACAGGGAATATCGGTTGCCAACACATCAAACCGAGAAGCGAAGAAATTCAACCCCCAAAGGGGTTCGCGATCCTTATCGGCCCGGCAGGAGGATCTGCGCATCGCCAGATCGATGTTCTCGGAGGTGGATGCCTGGGGGCAAGTGTATTTATTTTTTTCATATTAAACATTAATTTATAATTTGATAATTATATTTCTAATTAATATTTATTCGAATTTGTAGGCGGCGATGGAGTAAGACTTCTAGCAGACACAGGATGAGCTGACGCATCAGCATCCCGAGGCGCCGTTGGAGTAGCAGCTACCGGATCCCGAGAGGTTGTTCGCCATCCTAGAGCGACGACTTGGTAGGCGTCCAGGGAAGATCATATGGGGGGTAGGCGACGAGATAGTTAGGGATGTCTTCAGTCCCTCTTCGAGTTCTTCCTGGGGAGCCAATCCCGAGGAGATCTCGGAGCTCAAGAGAAACTTTGAGACCCTCCAGGCCGAAAACGCGGAGATCAAGGCCTAAAACGCACAGATCCAAGCCTAACACGATCAATGCAAGGCCGCTCTCGCCAAGGTGCTTGACCGCTTGGATGAGCGTGGGCGGGATGAGCTTCTGTCACCGCCTTAGCCCCCGGCCCAACAGCCTGCCCAAGACCCAAACCACCCCGACCCGTCGCCGAGTAGTTAGAAATTAATATGTAAAACATTACTTTAGTTTTAATTATGTAAAAACATAACATTAATTTTTATAAATTTTTTTTTTATTTTCATTTGATTCGTTTTATTATTTTAATTGTATTTATTTAAAACTATTTTCATTTTAATTATATATATTTATTTAATTAAATAAATTATTACATTTTTTTTAAATATTAAGATTTTGCCCGACGAACAAACATCTTCGTCGGGCAAAGTAAAACAGTTTGGTGGATACCTGCCCAATTTTTTATCTTTGCCCGGCGAAATGAATTCGTCGGACAAAAGTTGTTGACTTTTGGAATTGCTCGATAAATCATACGCGACGAAAGGATTCGTCAGGCTAGTTTGGAATTGCTCGACGAATTCAATGTTTCTGTCGGCTTACATCAAGTCCGATGGCGGTGGCCTGACGAACTTTGCCCGACGGAGATTCGCCGGGTTTTCATTTTCCCGACGAATGCTTAACTTTGCTCGACGAATCTGTTTCGCCGGGCAAGCCTGCTTTTCCTACAGTGAATATATCTTAGCGGCCATAAATACTAACCCTAAAAATTAGTAAGTGGTGGATATAAGTGTCCATACTTAACCCTAAGCTAGAAAATAACCCCGAAAGTACAAAATTAATGAACAAAATAAAAACTCAAATGAATCAAAATCTCAAAATGTTCATATAATCCGTCATAGCCAGCAGTAATTTGCAAAACTAAAGGCTGTTTGCCATACAATAACTTATTTTGTATTCCATAGTCCATACATAGTACCCAAGCCAGAAAAAATACCTTGAATACTATGTATATATCTACTAATTACTGAACAATTAACTACGGCCGGAGGACGAGGTCATCGTCTTGACAACCCCGAACCAAAAAATTTCCAGCAAAAAAAAAGACAAATTCTGAAACAAAATTGTTCCTCAAATCGAACCAGCTGAAACGAATCTTCGATCCATCGTCTAATCAATAGTAATTATATGGATTATAAGGTGCCTGGGGATAGTAATTGCTCATGGGGTAAGATCCATGGTGAGGGTAGGAAGGATAATAGCCGCCATGTCCGTAATTTGCATGCATATTGTAATAAGGGTTTGCTGCTCCCATTCCTATATAGGCATCGCCATTGCCATATGTAACTTGATCTCCAGTGATCACCCACGAGAGGTCGGCTTGCTTCCCGCATTTTGCTAGCCGACGGATCAACTTTCTAGGGTTTACTTTCCCAGTTACGATTGCCATGCCTCCTTCTGCATCTAGTTCATATGATGCTCCTATATATAATGTCAAAGCCACAATATTAATTATACTCTTATTCACATATCTGAAGTTAAAATCAAGGCTAGATAATTGCGAACGTCCCTGAGCTTTACTCATATTTTACCAACCATCTTCAAACTTCAATATTACAGTATGTCGTTTAAAAAATTGACAAGAGGATCATCGTTACACATTTGAGTAAATTCAGGCATGATAGACTCTAATATTGAAGTTGACGGTTTATAAAATTAAGGTAAAATTCAGGGATAATGACAATTGTTTAGTCTGAAATTGAGAATACGATAATTACTGTTTGCCAAAAATAACAATATTTACCTTTGATTTTTTTCAGCATTTTCGTGATGCACTTATGCCATCCTCCGGATGTGGTATCAATTTTCACTCCACAAGTCTGTAAAGCATGAAATTAATAAGAATAATAAAAATAAAGCAAGAAATTAAGGGTAAGCAAATTAAGGTCTAACCATGTAAGTACGAGAATCCATTGTCATGCTTCAACGAGGTCCCAGAAATCGATATCGAGGGTTTCTTCAAAAGAAAGGAGCAGACATAAATTTTTGGTTTGAGGAAGAATGAATGACAATGGTGAATTTATAGATTTTTGGAGATGGGTTTAATTTGGGAAAATTTGTGTTATATATTTATGAAGGTGGAAAAATAATATTTGAATTTCATGCATGGATTTTACGACTAAAACAACTCCTATATAAGAAAGAAAATCTAGGCAATATTTTCAATATTGATTTCCAACCTTAGACAATGCAGAAATCTTCTCATGGTTCTCCTTTTTTAAATAAAAATAACGAGAGCTTAAAGATCTCACTCCATTTTTATAAAATTGATTATCATTTTTTACCTCCTCGTGTCACTCTTGGGAGCAGCTCTTTGTTTCCGTTATTGTGTAATTAACCGATTTTCCATTTTTATATGCTAATTAATAATCAAAATAGTTCATTTTCTAAATCATCGTTATATTATTTATGTATAAATCAACAACTTTCGATCCTGCATTTATGTATATCTAGACACTACTACCAGTTTCTTTCAAGATTTTTCATTTTTGTGAGATAATTATTTTCTGATTATGAGAGGAAGAAGCAGGAAAAATGATTCTCTAGTAATATATTTATTTTCTTATATTATGCATAGAAATATTCATATGAAAATTTCAGTCCTTTATTTTTGTGTTTTAAGAAATGATTTCACACTTTTTTTGTTTTTCTCATGAATTTTTCTATTTTTTCTAATGTCAGAATATTGAGTATGAATATGATGACAAATCACTTCCCTTTGGTTTTTATTAACAACTTTCCGTGAAACACTTTTTCCATATTGAATAGATATTACAATAAAAAATGGGCAATACATGCATCCATCCACCTAGAGTGGATGTGCTCATTATTAAATATTTCAAGTTTAAATGTGAAAATCGAAACTTTTGATTTCTTAAAATCTCATTTGAAGATCATCTAAAAAAGAATAATCAAACAAATTGGTGACAATTTTGTCATTCTTAAAAAAATAAGCACATCCACCGTCTATAGTGAATACAAGTATTTTCAATAAAAAAAATATGCTTGAAATTTATACTTTTGGCCCGTTAATGTATTGCATTAAATTTACCCTTGTGATGATTATCACATACAAGTTCTTATGAAAAAATCAATAATCAATAATGAGAAAATAAGCACATCCACCGTCGATACTGAATACAAGTATTTTCAATAAAAAAAAAATATGCTTGAAATTTATACTTTTGGCCCGTTAATGTATTGCATTAAATTTACCCTTGTGATGTAAAATTTTAACAAAAGTAGCTCAATAATCTACTGAGATGGTCTACCACCTAAATCTTGATTTGAATTAAATTCCTGAATTTCAAATGATTTAAAATGCTTCATATAAGCTTGGAAAAACAACATGCTTCATATAAGTGTTTTTCAATTACTAAACCTAGGGTAGGGGAGTATGTGGCCTGGGGAAGGTTTATATATACTCGAAATATTAATTTTTTTTTTGGCTTTTTACCTTAAATGCACTCTATTCTCGTATGAAAGTCTCACTTTACACCCTATTTTCATTATTCGTGCAAAATGCACCCTAAAACGGCCGAGTTGTGCCACTCAGAACCTTTTCCATTCAATCTGTTAGGTGGGCGTCAAATTAATGACGTGGCGCATACGTGGGTTAAACAAGGCTGATGAAAGAAAGGGCACAATGGTAACTTCACGCTCAACCTTCTTTTCGATTGTCATCTTCTTGGTCTGCCGCTGCAACTTCACATCCCTCTCCATTGGGGTCTCTAGGTCATCGGTGGCTCGCTCTTTGATACTCGCTCGTTCCCAATCGACCGTCCCTCACTGTCCTCTGCCGTCTTCTGATTCGACTTCAACACGTCCTCAAGTATTCAGCTCAGATGCAAAGAATTTTTTCCCCTATTTCTCGTGATGGGGAAAGAGGATCGATTTCAAGTATTCGGGTCCGAGTACTCTGTCAAGTTGCAAAGAAGCATAGGATGGTGGCCTCTGGAGCGCGGATATATGAGGAGCTGAGGAAAGGGGCGCAAAATGGTGAGCTTGATTTTGAAGCTCCGAAAACCAGCTTCGGCAAAGACGCGACTAACAACCAGGTCATCGAGGATGGATAAAATCAGGTGCTAGAGGTCCATTTTGACAGAGGATATCGAGGTCTACTGCGAGAGCTTGTGGTAAAGATGGTAATTTTTCGGTGACGGGGAGGAGAGGGAGTTCTGGGTGATGGGAGGGTCGTGGTAATGCAATTGAAGAATGGGAATGGTGGTACCCAGTGGAAGGAGATTGGGAATATGTGCTCTGCTCGACTGCTCTACTCGCTGATGGAGTATCCGAGGTGGCGCAGATCTACTGCGAATTGGTCCGCATGGGTGCTCAAATTAAGAACAGCATACTGTAGCTGCAAATGCAAAGTGGAAAGGCCAATCACAGTCAATAACCCACAAGCTCTCTCATGTCTGCTCTACATTATCATTCCTAACTCATAAACATACCCACTTGTAATTCTATCGCCACTGTCTTCTTCTTCGAGTTTCGACTCCTGGTCTTCTTCTTCTTTATCTTTATCTTTTCGAAATTTTTGTTACTTTTTTCTTCTGAAAGTTTCTGCTATCTGGGTTGTTGATTTCTGTCAAAGGGTCCTTAGTAATTGCTTACATTTTTTCTTTCCTTGGGGTTCTTATCAGCTTGATTCTTTCTGATTGTTGATTGTATTTGCGAAAATGGGATTCCGAGGCCAGATTAAGTATATTTACTTGATGCATTATATTGTTTGATTGCATTCTTAAGACTTATGATAACTTCTAACTAGGTTCTTAAATTTGTAGTGTTAATGATTCAATTGTTTTTCTTTTGATAATTTCATTTGGATATGGGCATCGGAGAATTCGAGCTCTCGAAGAAAGGTTCGCACAGATTGGGGCTTTTCAGGGGATGTAACCCAGGAGAAGCAACTTGAGATAAAGGAAGCTTGGGCTTTGGTGAACTTGAAGGTATTGAAAAGATAATTAGTGATGTGAGAGTTTGTATTTGGGTTTGAGATTTTTATGGGTGACGAAAGGGAAGAAGAAAGGTACTGGAAATTTGGAGGTGAAAGAAAGAAGAAAAGTAGTTTCATCTCCCTCTCTCTCCATCCCCCACCGAACGATGAAATCATCTCCCCCCACAACCTACCTTTCTCCCTTCCTCTCCATCTCTCTCTCTTAAACCCACACCAATTCTGCAATTTCATGAGCAAAAAACCCAGATTTTTTTTGCAGATATCCAATTAGCTAAAGAAAGCCAGCATGTCCAAATTTCTAATTTTACCCCAGTTTTTTTCAACCACTTAAAAGTTGTGACGAAAAAGCTGCTGAGTGACACGACTCGGCCGTTTCAGGGTGCATTTTGCACGAATAATGTGAATATAGTGAAAAGTGGGACTTTCATACGAGAACATAGTGCATTTAAGGTAAAAAGCCTTTTTTTTATACAATAAATGGGAATATGAGGATTATATCATATACATTGGATATCAACATTACTCTTTACTCGAATATAGATTTGCTCAACATAATCACCCTTAGGTAGTGACGGTTATATATCACCTATTTAAAACATAGCGATGGATCCTGAAAATTAATTATAATTAACAATTTCAATTAATATATCAGTCTGTTGATATTCTTTCTATATATGTGTTGTTTAAATCTTTTTATTAACATTGCCACTTAGTGTTATATCCGAGCGATATTTTTCTTTACACGTTATGTGAGAGGTCTCGAATTCAACTCTCGTAAATAGCGAAGTCGATACCTAATGTGTATATTGTAATTCCCCTTCTCTAATATATCATTGTGTAAAAAAAAAATCTTTTTAATAATATTATCAAAAGAAAAATATTTCTATTTTTAATCCAAATTATGCATTAAAGTTTATATCAAATTGATTGGCTATCAAATCATATATATAAACCAATCTATTTACTAATTTAGCTTCAGGAAATGTTCATTAGGAAACTGCTAAATGTTTACCTACCCCAGATACCATTGTGGATACTTTTGTTGTTTTGCAAATAATTGAAGATACCATTGTGGATACTTTAATAGAGGATTATAGTTTCTAGTTTTTGTATTGGCGTGTGCGACTATTTTTTTTCTTTCGTGTTGAAAGTATCGGCAAGAAGTTAATGAGATCACATTATAATACCATATATTCTTTGTACGATTTCTTCAATTCTATCAATTAATTTCGTACTATTTTTAAAAAATAAGTATCATACCATCTCTATTATTATAAAGTCAAGAGGGTTAAAAGCCTTCATTATAAAATTATGACGAAAATATCTTTTAAATTTTTTAATAATTAAGAATATAATAATAAAATTCAATATCAAATTTATAAATTAAAAAAAAAAAATAATGGGAAAGAGTAATTAGAGTACTTGTGGGCGAGCCCCATAAGATATTTTCTAACACCGATAATAGTGTTGAAGCGTGTTTCGAATGAGTGAGTTACACTTACTGACAATTCAAGAAAAATTACACTAAAAATATTAGAAAGTTGTTCAACTGAAAATTGCGGCCTTGTTAAAAATATGGTCAGTTAGGTGTATTTAAATAACATCATTTTATAAAAATAAAAATAAAAATAAAATAATCTCTTTTAGGTAGTAAATAAGAAATTTTGATTTGATGTCCAATCAATTTGATATGAAATTTAATGTATAAATTGGATAAAATAATAAAAAATTTTAAACAATACAACTATGGAAAGAATAATACTTTCTCATTACATTAATAAATTGGTATCCAAATTGAAAGTGTTAACCATGGTTAATTTAGAAGACACATGGTGATGTTTGAGATGGGTCGTAATTTTCACCACCTAAGGTGTGGTGAGCAGGTGGAAGTTGTCGGATTTGACTATCGCAAAAGGTAATGTTGTTATTCCCTTCTCAAATATCATTGTATTAAGAAAAATAAGGGGGTGATTGTGAGCAAATTTGAACTCATTTTCGGAAGAGAAAAGATAGGTACACCAAAGTTTTGGTACCAAATTTTGTACCAAGTTTGATGCAATCGTTTTTCATTTGTTGGGAATAGAATGAATCCCAAAAAATATGGTACAAAAATTGGATACCGTTTTTCATTTCGATAATCCCTATTTTCAAAATCTTTCCTTCCAAACGCATAATTAACCAAAAGATTTATCAATCCATCTTTATTGTTACCGCCTTACCGTTAAAATTGGAAGTTAAACAAGCCTAAACATATCAGCCTCAAGAAATCGTAATCTATATAAAATCTTCCTTGTTTCTTGCTACACAACCTTGTATCTCGGTATTTAATCATTTATAATATGTTTTGATATTGCAACGCTTGTATTTGCCTTCAACTGCAAGAAACAGTAATCGAGGACAAAACCTAAAAAACCCAACATATCCAAGATATCCAATCTTGACCAAAAAAACAAAAAAATCCAAGATATCCAAAATGCCGTCAAGGGCCCAAATCTGTGATCTGCTTTACATTTTAACTTAGGTTTCCTCTGCTGGTAACAATTTTCTCATTAATTATCACTTGTCACTACGATATAAAATAAAAAATTGTGGCTTTAAATCAGGGCTATGTGTGCTTCCATGGTTCCCATTCAAGCAAAAAAAAAGGGCGGGGGTGGGGGGCGCAATCTGTTGCATCAATCCACTAATCGAATTCAGAACTTGAAACTAGAATTTCAGCTAAGAATTTACATAACACGTAATATCCTGTCTTACCCGAGCAAAAAAAATACAGATGAAGGTGGAGCACTTGAATTGAAGACCAAAAAGCATAAAAGTATAATTAGACAAAATTTGATTCTTAGGCTGTGTGTTTTTTCGTGCCCTTGTGATTCTTCAAGGACTCGCAGAAGGAGGTGAAGCCCGCTTTTAGTTCGCCCGGAAGTGAAAGTTGAAGAGGGAGTACCAAGGGAGGAACTTGCTCACTTTTCATCCTCAGAGAAAGTGGATGTGCCAAAGCTGACTGCTGCTTATTTACGGCTTCTAAAAAATATGAGAATGCCCCAAAAGTAACGCAGCTTTGTAAAAGAGACTGGGGTGTACCTACAAAATTAGAGTCAAATAATGTATAAATTTGTATAGCCTATGTGCTTCCCTACCAAACATAAGTATTCTAAAACATACGTTAGCCATACAGAAACTTCTTTGAGCCATTAGTGTAGAGACGACGTGCATGTTGGTGAGAAGCCAAAAATGAATACGTATGTAAAAAAGTGGAATTTTGTAGAGAGCAAGGATCTTTGTTTGAGTAACAAAGTCAATGTGCCTCGTTTACTCACTTGTAAACTACTGAACTAAGTAATATGATGGATACCTGGAAAACTAAGAATCAAACCGGTACAACATCCAGCTACTCCTGCATGAATAGCTGCACAAGAAGAAAGTGTTACCGTCGATCCTACAACTCGATGAATAATATGAAGGTACCGATTCCACAATCAAATTTCCATACCATCATCCTTTCCTCGTAGCCTCTTCAAAATGCAGAGAACCAAACTGTGCACTCCAGATAAAACTGCAAATTTCTGAAAGGGGAAAATAAAAAGGAACTTTAGCAACTGTATTGAATGAAACATACAATGTACACTCGAAATAAAATTTAAGGAAAAAACCCAACTAATTCCACTCTGATTTCCATTTTTCAAGCTATCAATTAAAAATAGGAATTCTCATACCTTAGCAGAAGATCCTGCCTCTGCAAATGATCCTTTGAAGCCTTTTTTCTGAACCAACCCCGCACCTAAAACACATCAGTACAAGGTAAAACAGAAATTCTCAGTCTGATTGATACGCATACATAAATAAATAGACTAAATTGGGCTGAGCTGAGTTGCGTAAGCAGGGTTTGTTCATCAATTAATTCATTGCTAAACTTGATATCAAGCCAGTCTCACAAATCTCTCTTTTGTTTTTTAAGTTAAAGATTTCAGGTCAAATTGAGTAACCCAATATTGACCAAGTTTGAGTGGCATGGTTTGTTCGAGAGTCCCTCATGATGTGAAAATGGTCATACAGAAATGAATGGTATTAACCCAACATGGTGGAGGAAAGATTGCTGAATAAACTTCAAAAACCACATGAACAGTCAAAACTGTCTCTCACAACACCTTCTAGCAGCTTGTTTCAAGCAAATAGCAGTAAAAAACTCACAAATGCCCTATATTTCAAATGCGGTAAAATATTATAAAGAATAGGTCATGTACCCTGCTCCTAGTCCATCCATCAGTTTAGACTACACTTCAATGCTTGTAATATCAAATTAGCCCCAAATTTATTGCTTTACTATCTTCAATTCCAGCAGGAAACTATACAATTTACTACCTAATACAAAAAATTAACTAACTTAGCCCACCCAATTTTACCCTAGAAACTACAACTTATACACCTCAAATACCTCACTGAACAAAACCCACCAAAAACTCCAATATCAAAAAGAAAAAATTCACACCTTTTTCCCAACCCGAAAACATTATTGACAAAAAGATCATACTTTTGCAAAACATTCCAAACTCGTATCAAGCACCACTCAAATTCCCATACGGAAACACCACAATTAAGCAATTAAAGAATCACAATCACATACTATATACCAGATAGAGAAACGGTAAGAAAAATAGGGGAGAGAGAGAGAGAGAGAGACCGTAGCCAAAAACGCCGCCCATGAATGCCCCGCCAGCGAAGTCTCCGGCGAACCTGAGAAGGCAGACAGCAGCGGGATTGGAGACGGCAGAGACTACGGAGTTTGAAGAATTAAGGTTAGGGTTGGGGTTTGAATTGGTATCTAGCTCAGTGTCAGTGTCCGTGTCAGTCCTCGGAGAATCCATCGACGCCGTCGCCATTGCTGCTATCTTTCTATCTATCAAATCTGTAAAAGGCAGAAAGCTCAAATCCAAAACTGATGACAAAAAGCACGGCTTCTTCCTTCTTGTCCCTTGCCTATTTCATTCGTTATTTCTTCGCCAAACGACGTCGGCTTAGGCCATTTTTTTGTTTTTTTCTTGTTCTTGTCAATTTACCCTAGTAAGGTCCCGTTTGATACTGTTTTATTTCTTCTAAAACGTTATTTTATTTGAAAGCAAAACAGTATAAAAATATTTGGTAAAAATAAAATGTGTTGGTTTTTTGAAAAAAATGGATTTTTAATAGCAATTTTTAAAAACAACTTTTAAGTTGCTTGTGAAAGTTGCTTTCACAAAAAGTTAATGAAATCATTGAATGAAAATTTTCACTTCTTATAATCTCCAAATTGATTTCTAAAATTGAAAGTTGGATACGAATTCTAACACACACAATGTGACCAGATTCACAGAGTCACTTAATCAATCAACTACTTGTATCAATCACAAGCACACCAAGTTCACATTCACCCTGCAGAAACTACAATCACACAAGTGACAACCTACGCACTCAAAGGCTCTGTCAATGTAGGTAGCGTTATGCTAGTTCTAAGTGATAGTGAATGTAGACATATATCATCATCATCCAACAACGATAATCAAGCTACTTAACAGATGTGATTCACAATGACAATTTCATAACCGCAATGAAAAATATAAATCAATCAATAAGTACACACAGAGATTGATACCCAGAAACCTTCCTCAAGGTGAAAATTTGGGATCAATCCGTTGACGAGTCAATCAAATAAATTCAGAGTTCAATACAAGGTATATCAATGCTCAAATATCCTAGTCTATACTATAGAGGCAACCATACCTCGTGCAACCTTGAATTTATCCAAACCAGCTATGTTCCATTGTAAATCACCATTCAAAGGAGTTCAAGTATCTTGATTTCATTCATCAATAACTCAGACACACTCACAATTGAATGCAAACTCGATAAAAAAATTAATTTGAGTTCATCAAGCCATAATCCTTGACGAACCCAGATGAAGAAACAAAGCTTTGAAAAGTTTCAAAGAACATATTTTAAAAACTAATTTTTGAACTCAGCAAACCATTTTCATAAATCGATTGATGAATCAGCTCATAAACACAAACTTTACTCAGCTGAGGATTCTATACAAAAACAGTTTTGAAAAATCATTTATGAAAGCCCAGAAAACTTGATCGCCATGGTTCAGCTACCTCAGCTGAAGCTCACGGAATCAAGAGAATTCCCCAAATCACACACACACACACACACACACACACACACACACACACACACACACACACACACACCATGAGTCGCGAAAGTCCAGAGAGATATCCCCAAAACCGTTACACTAACTCAAAGCGCACAACATTACAGCTGCTTTTAAGGAAAGTGACAAAAACGCCTTTGACTGAAATCTCAGTAAAACATTTAGCTGTAAATAGTAAAAGTTAAACAGCGACTAGTCATCAGGTACACAACAATCACTTGGAAATTCCTTTCCAATATATGGTCCTTATTGACAAGAGAGACTTAGTGATATAGATGACTAAGTCCTAGAGTTTGAGCATGATTCAAATTACAGTGGGAGAGGCAAAGCCAATCACATCAATCCTAGGAACATGAACTAACAATCTCCCCCTTTGGCTTTGCCTCGTTAAAACCCATTCACTTAAACCTAAAACTAAGCTCACTCTTCCCATACCAGATAACACTGCAACTCTTGAGAATATACATGCAGTAAGAAAGTCTAACATCAGAACATAATAACAAGAGAACATAATATAAACAAAGATAACTGAAATTTGAAACACTTAACAGTCAATAGAACCATAGAAACATATCAAAGTTCAAACTGAATTAAAACATAAAATTTGACAGTCAATAGAACCAGAGAAACTTATCAAAGTTCAAAGTGAATTAAGACATAAAATATCTCCCTATTTGACAGGGAAAGCCAAAGAAACAATAGTAAGCTTTAAGAGGAACTCCCCCATCAACCACAACCACGACCTCGAGACACCTCTGAGGCAAAATGAAGAGCAGCATCGGCAACAACACTTTCAGCAGCTTCTTTAGCCTCAACAGCAATGTTAACAATGCGATACCGCTCTTGGAAGTGCTGCTCAAAGGTACCAGCATCTGACATAGAAACAGAAGATGAAGCACTAGGCTTAGAACTCAGAGACATGGATCTAATGGTAAAGGGCTCAGTAGTAGAGACAATCTCATCACGAGAGTGATGAGGAACACTAGAGTGAGAACAAAGACGAATGATGAGGCACGGTAAGCCAAGGGAACCACCACCAAATTTGGACAGCACATGAGTCATCATGAGCCAAGCTGAAGGAACAGGGAGCACATGTGACATGGCAACAGCCATTCCGCAGGCCAACATGGTCAAGTTGGCATTGTTGCAGTCAGAAGGACGTTGTGGAGAAGGAAAGTCCAAATGGCACAATGAAAAAGAGACAAAAAAGATTTGCTAGGCTTTTGACCAGACCCAAAAGGCATAGCGGGATCAAAATATGCCAAAGACTTATAGACATCAAATGTCACATAAGTCATTTTATTAGTGAAAAAGTCAACCACTTCAGCCGCAAAAAAAGACAGATCGAGATCAAGAACCACACCGATCGACTCAACAGTGAAAGGGACGGCCACACCACAAACAACAACTCTATTGCCCCGGGAATGAGTTTCATAAAGGATACTCTAGTAAAACTCACGGACCAGAGAGAGATTGTAAGACTCTTGAGTTGAGACAAGAGCATGAAGAGCATACTGATCGATAATGGTCATCAAGTGAAGACCATCACGAAGTGGACAATCTTCGAACACAAAGTTGCGGTCTGAGACAACCGGTCGCTGAGTATGAGATTGAGAAGATGACATGATGATGAGAGAAAGAAGAAACGAGGAGAAAAGAAAGGAACCAAGACGACTCGGTGAAACAGAACAGAAAATAACCCAAAAAAAAACTAAAACAAAATAAATAGAGAAAAAAAAGTTATTACGGATTGGAGGGCATCAACGGCTAGAAAGTAAATGCTAGAGTTAGCCGTTAGGTGAAAGGTGACTCAAAAGAAAGAAATTAATGCACAAATATGGTCCAATTCAATAACAATGTAAAAAGCAACAACACTAAAACCAAGACAAAATATTGTTGACACAGTCTCAAACCAAATTCCAACAAATAACAAAAGTGTACTAGGCAGAAAAACAAAACCCAACACCCATGTGACAATAACTACTCACTGACATAGAAAAAGCTATTGGAAACAGGTCATGTGACAAGTCAAATCAGAAGAAAAATCGAAAAAAAACAAGGGAAAGAAAGAAGTCTAATCTCCCCCAAACTCAGAAGTGTATGTTGAAAAGAAGTCCATAGGCAAACAGTCAAAGATAATGTTGAGAAAAAAATAATTAATAAAGAGCCAACTGAGACACCCAAAGTGAGACTCACAGGAAGTGAGTAGTGAGTACCAAAGGCCCAAAAGAAAGATTGACACAAGAAGCAAGTTTTTCCAAAGAAAACTGGAACCACTGAGATGCCCCTGTCTTTTATTTATTTTTTTTTTACATTTGTTTTTGCAATTTTTTGTTATTTGAACTTTAATCATACTCGTTCTTGTAAACACAGTTTATGCCCCAAATAAAATGGCTCTTTGTCCTAAAATACCAAACACACCCTTATAACACCTTAGGAACGTGACTTCTTTGGTCACACTTCAAAAGTACCCTTTTTACCCTAGATCACCAAAATCAGCCTTATAGCACCCTAGGGCTGTGACTTCTTTGGTCACATTTCAAGAAGCACAGAACAAGTAGTAGGTTTGTGTTTTGATTAGAAAAATAACCTTCAAGTGTCAGACAAATTTGGAACAAGGTACTCAAGTTTTAAGAGAAGAAAAATGGGTAGGATAGTAGCCTTAGAATAAAGAAAATAAGCCAGAAAGACAGATGAAAGGACTTCAAGACAAACTACTCAAATGATGAAATGGAGTGATTGCCTTGTTGGTTATAATTATATATATATATATATATATATATATATATATTATAAAAAACCTGACTAGTCGTAAGAACAGAACATCAAAAAACACACATTCCAATAGAACGACTAAGATACTCAAACCTTAGTGGTTCTAATGCCTATGTTAAGATGTCAGCAAGTTGTTTATCTATAGAGATAAAAGAGAGCATTAAGGTTTTGTTTTCAACCAATTCACGAATAAAATGATGACGATTGTCAATATGTTTGGTTCGAGAATGTTGAACATGAATGTTTAAAATATCTATGCCACTAGGTGTTGTCACAATATACTGTGAAGACTGTTTGACTAATACCATAATTATGGAGCATTTGTTTCAACCATAATAGTTGGGTACAACAACTACCAGCAGCTACATACTTGGCCTCAGTGGTAGACAAAGAGATACAGCTTTATTTCTTTCTATGCCATGCAACAAGATTGTTGCCAACATAGAAAATACCACCAGATGTACTCTTACGATCAGTAATACACCTTCCCCAATCAGCATCACAGTATCCCCCCAAGTCTGTGGTTGTATCTTGTGTGTACCATAAACCAGAAGTTAGAGAGCCCTTAACACATTTGATGATACATTTTACTGCAAGAAGATGAGACTCACGAGGAGCACTCTGAAAAAGAGCACGCACACCAACGCTAAAAGCAATATCAGGACAACTAGTAGTGAGATAAAGAAGACTACCAATCATACTTCGATACAAAGTAGGATTAACATCCTTACCGGAAATATCGGGTGTAAGTTTAGTGCTTTCACACATAGGAGTAGGGGCAGGCTTAACGGAATCCATGCCAAACGTGTGGACCAAGTTCTTGGCATATTTGGATTGGTAAATGAAAGTACCATCACAATCCTGTCGAATTTGAAGACCAAGGAAATAAGACAGCTCACCAACAAGACTCATTTCAAACTCACTAGTGATGACATGAATAAATTTTTGAACAAGAGAGTTGGAGGTGGAACCAGCAACTATGTCATTGACATAAACCTGAGCTACCAAGACATCAGTGTTAGTGTGTTTTACAAACAATGTCTTATCAACAGATCCCTTAGAATATCCATTGCTAAGGAGATCGATGAGATTACAATCTGTCATACCAAGCACGAGGTGCTTGTTTCAAGCCATAGAGAGCTTTGTGAAGTTTATAAACATGGTCAAGATCAAGAGGATCTTCAAAGCCTTTTGGTTGGGCCACATAGACCTCTTCATTCAGATATCCATTTAAGAAAGAAGTCTTGACATCCATTTGAAACAGTTTAAACTTGAGGTTACAAGCAACAACACATAACAACCAAACATATTCCATCCTATCAACTGGAGCAAAAGTCTCATCCACATCAAGACCCTCAATCTGAGAATATCCCTGAGCTACAAGATGAGCCTTGTTTCTAATGACAACACCACTATCATCAGACTTTTTTTTGAATATCCACTTAGTCCCTATCACATTTACACCCTGAGGTCTGGTAATTAGTTCCCAGACTTGATTCTTTTCAAACTGACCAAGTTCTTCTTGCATTGCAAGAATCCATTCTTCATTTTTTAAAGCTTCAGTGATGTTCTTAGGTTCAAGTTGTGAAAGATAACACACATTTGCAATTTTTTTGGACACTTGTTGTTGGGTACAAACACCTTGATTGATCGAACCAGTTATTCCAGAATCAGGGTGATTTTCTGCCCACTTTGGTTTACTGATCTAGGACGATCTTCACATAATATATTTGATTTATTTAAATCATATATTATATAATATAAATTCATTTAATTAAAACCACTACAAACTAATGGTTTAAAACAAACTTGTTTTGACCATTAGAAATGAAAGGTTTTAAAACAGTTTGAGATTTAAACCATTCGTTCTTTATGGTTTAAATCCATTTATTTATTTTTAGCTTCCTATTTTGGGAAAACCAACGTGTATAAATACCTTCATTATGAATCAATTTGATAAGCGATTGAAAGCAGTTTCATAGCTTCAATCGTTTCTTTCTCTAGTCTCTCATAAGTTTCCTCTCATATTAAGAAGTCAACTTCCAAAGAGAAGTAATGACTCTTTATTGCTACTAAAAGTTCTATCTCCCAAAAGTTTTGGATCAAGTGGTATCTGAACACCAAATCTGAAAAAGGGTAAAAGTGGTTTATGGTCCTAACTCACGGCCAACGCAAAACTTCTAAATAAGAACTTGTAGATCCTTTTCTCCTTCATCAAAAGCCGAGGATAAAGAGAGGAGCAATTATAGGAGAAGTTCCACAGCCAAATGGTGACGATGTTCGTATCACCAAGCTAGAACAACAAGTGGAGGAAATGTTATCAACATCTATTTCTGAATTGGTGGAAAGTTTGAAAGCCTAAAAATTTTACCACGCATCCCCTTCAAAGAGGAAGGTTGATGATGACAGTGAAGATGAGGCCGACACCATCGCAGATGACACCGCTGAAAAAACGGTTAACCTTAAAAATCCCGTAAGTGCCTTAAAGATTGAGTTTAAGGTAAAATTCCTAATTATAACGGTGTCATTGATGCTGACAAATCACACAATTGGGTAGATGCATTAGAAACTTACTTCACTATATATATGCATTCTAATGCTGAAAAGATTCAATTTGAAAGCTTGAAACTCTCAAGCTATGATGTTACGTGGTGGAAGTCATACTGAAAATAGTTCAATGTTTCGGAATTTACTTGGAGTACATTCAAGAAGTTGCTAAGAAAACAATTATATCCTATTGGTCATGAGGAAGAAAGATAGTACAAATGGCAACACTTCAATCAAAATTTCGGTCAATCGGTACAAGATTATACCTCTGAATTCCATAACCAAGCTTTGCTATTGGATATCGATGTTGAGGATTATGATGTCTTCATGAAATATATCGGAGGTCTTGCCGATTACATTCGGAAAGAACTAAAATTGTTCATCTTCGAGTCTATTGAATAAGCTATTGTCAAGGTTACCGCCATCGAGGCCAAATACAAAAGAATTGACAAGAAGGACGACAAACAAATAATTGCAAGTAAATCTGATTGGAAGGGTAAAGGCAAGCAAATCAAGGATGGTCCAAAAAAAAAAGAATTATTGTGATCATTGTCGTACCAACGGACATGTCAAAGATAAGTGATGGATACTTCATCCCGAGTTGAAACCTAAGACCCAGAGGAACAATCAGGGTAGGAATGAGAGAAAGGCCACATTGACGGTGCAATAGGCAGAAGTGCTTCTAGAATTAAAGCAACCTGACACTACACTTGCCCTAATGATCACACCAACAGATGTTGTAGATGCTTACAACAGTGAAGAACTGTTTCATTTGAACATTCAAGTGAAGCAGAGTGTTGTACAAGCAATTTTCAATCCTTGAAGTCAGAAGAATCTGATTTCAGAGGCTCTAGTAAGAAAGGTAGGCTTAAAAACAATGCTTCACCCGAAGCCTTACCCACTAGGGTGGATTCAAAAGGACATTGACATGAAGATAACAAAGCAATGTACCTTCAAATTTGTGATCACTAATTGTTACATCGATGAAGTGACGTGGGAGGTGGTTCTTTTGGACGTATGCCAAGTTATATTGGGTAGTTCATATTTATGGGATCGTGATGTCATTCACTACATGAGGCTTTTTAAGTATCTTTTGGTGAAGGATGGAAAGGAGTTCCACAATGCTAGTAGGCCTCAATCTACAGACAATTTATTGACAACTAATCAAGCCAAGATATTGGTTAATTCTTACGGACGGTTCATTTTGTTGATGATTCGACCGCAAGTTCAATGTGTTGATGCTGTGACTTTGTCTGTAATGACTTTAACACCTTTACAATGTTCCGATATTGTTAAATTGCAGAAGGATTTCAAGGATCTTTTTCAAGATGTGCAAGGCTTGCCACCGCGGAGAGCTGTAGAACATGAAATTCAATTGGTAGGAGATTCACCTCTAGCAAACTAGGGTTTATTTCGCACTTCTCTGACGGAGAGTGAAAAGATCAAGAAGCAAATACAAGGACTTCTTGAACAAGGAGTCATCGAACCCAGCTGCTCACCATGTGGTTCACCAGTGCTACTCGTGCCCAAGAAAGATGGAGGGTGGCACATGTGCATTGACTATAAGGCACTTAATAAGATTACCATCAAAAATCAGTATCCAATACGGAGGATTGATGATCTTTTAGATCAATTACATGGTGCTCATTACTTCACCAAGCTTGATCTCAATTCTGGTTACCACCAGGTACGCATCCATGAAGAAGACTCTTGGAAAACTGCTTTCAAGACAAAGCAGGGATTGTTTGAGTGGTTGGTTATGCCATTCGGATTATGTAACGCTCCAGCTACATTTATGCGGCTAATGAATGAATTACTTAGGCCTTTCATTGATGACTTCGTCATTGTATATCTAGATAACATCCTTATATACAGTGTCACATGGGAGGATTATCTTCGTCATATTTCTCAGGTTATGGAGGTTTTACAAGCTAGTCAACTACAGTTGAACAGAAAGAAATGTGAATTTGGTAAGCAACAACTTGTATACTTGGGGTTCATTGTTGGTGCAGGACAACTCAAAGTGGATCCAGAGAAAGTACAAGTTATCTCTCAATGGCCCACACCCCGTTCGGTGACCAAAGTTCAAAGCTTTATCGGTGCTTGTCAATATTTGAGAAAGTTTATTCGGCACTTCTCACAAATTGCTGCACCATTACATTACCTTACAAATGCCAATAAAAATTTTGAATGGTCAAACAAGCAAGAGGAATCATTCCAGTTGTTAAAACAGAAGAGGCCCCAGTGTTAGCATTGATCTGCAGAGAGCATTTGAAGAGGAAGCAGACGCATCTAACTATGTCATGGGAGCCGCATTGTTTCAAGATGGAAAACCAATTGCATACCATTCTGAAATGTTTAGAGGACCAGTGTTGAACTATCCCACTTATGACAAGGAGCTTTACGCATTGCATCAAGCAGTGAAACATTGGAGAGCTTACTTGTTAGGGAAAGAAATCGTAGTTCACTCATACCATATGCCTCTTTAGTATTTAACTACACAATCTAAGTTGTAGCAAGCTCACCACATAAAGTGGATGTCTTACCAACAACAATTCAATATTGTGATCAAGTAGAAGAAAGGAGTGACTAATAAGTTGGCTGATATGTTATCTTGACCGCCCATACTAGTTAGTTCCGCATTGCTGGTCGCTATGCAAATCCAACCTATAGTTCTTTCTGAGTACGCAAGAGGGTATGAGACAGATGATGATTTCAGCTCAGCTTATGAAAGGTTGCAACAAGGAAAGACTGGAGAGTTTCAAATGAATGATGGGTTAATGTATAAAGGAACACAATTATGCATTCCAGAAGATGGTGATAGATTACAGTGGATTTGAGAAGCTCATACTTCCAAAGTAGCAGGCCATTTTAGGGTGGAAATACTTTATTGAATCTCCGTCGCTATGTTTATTGGCCAAAGATGCATCTCGATGTTTCTCGGTATATTCGAGGTAGTGTTCTATGCAACATATCGAAGCCATTTAACAAGAAGTTAAGACTATATCTTCCATTGCCAGTGCCTAGCCGACCTTGAGATTGCATTTCGATGGACTTTCTTGGTGGAGTACCTAATACCAAGTTTGGCCATGACTACTTGTTTTTTGTAGTAGACCGGTTCAACAAGATGATGATTCTCATCCCATGCAAGAAGACTATTGCCGGAGAAGGAGCAACGAAGTTGTTTTTCCAACACATTTAGAAACACTTTGGACTACGTACATCAATCATATCCGATAGAGATAGTTGATTTATAGGACATTTCTAGAGGTCTATATGGGGAATGATGGATACCAAGTTAAAATGGAGCTCTGCATTTCATCCACATAATGATGAACAAACAGAGGTTGTAAATCGGACTATGGTAAATTTGTTAAGGGGCTACAATTCCAAGCTTCCAAAAACTTGGGATGAAAGTCTCCCTTACTTACAATTTTCTTTTAATTGGGCAATTCATGGTTCCACACTAAAATCTCCATTTGAGGTTTGTTTAGGCTACTTACCTCAAAGTCCATTTGATTTGGCATTCACTACGAGTGATCAACCAAAGGGTGGAAAGGAAGAAGAAGAATATGTTCGAGCACATAAATTTCTCGAACGAGTTAGTAAAATTCACAAAGAGGTAGAGGCACATTTGCAATGATCTCAGCAGCGATACAAAGCTCGCCATGACAAGCATCGTGTGCCATGTAATTTTAAGGAAGGCAACCTTGTGTGGTTACACCTTGGAAAAGAGCGGCTAACCGGAGAACGCAAGAAAATTAAGCCTATTCGTTATGGACTATTCAAGATCATCAAGAAAATTGGTGATAATGCCTTTCAACTTGAATTACCACCATACATGCATATGTACTCGGTCATCAATGCTGAGAACTTGAAATATTTTCAACCATCTCTTCTTGATGATGATCGCGTGGAAGACACTCGACTGCCATCAGTTGATGACTTAAAGACAGAACAAAAGGACCCTTTGAAAGAGGATTGCATCTTGGAGAAGAAGGTTAATGAAACCAAACATGGGAAGTATTAGTATTTCTGCATTGGCATAAAAGGTCAACTTCCAAGTATAATGGTTTGGTGCAACAAGGATTCCATGGTGTTCATAGGAAAGTCAATGATAGGCTTATGTGGATATCGCATAGTGTCATGTATGGAAAAAGTCCTAGTTTTATCTAAAACCTTGATAGATATTTGGGCTTGGTTCAAATTGATTTCACAATTTATGGTGGCCAAGAGAGGTCTCCCAAAGATCAAGGGAGGATCCTCACTTTCTATTGTCTTTTCCATGTTTAAAATATAGATGTCAGCAAGTATGCATGTATCACCTATTTGAACTTTAACATCTTCAATCATGCCCATAAGTTGTGTCACAGATGAATTAGCAAGTCTAACACACAGTTGTGTCACATGTGACCCAGGGCCAAGTCTAAACATGAAAAGGCATGATACTTACAGAGGCTCATGTGTCACAAAGATAATGCTAAAACCTTTTGGATTGGATGACACACAGCAAGGCATGAGGGCCTGGGTCATTTTCCTCGGGTGGCAAGCCTTGGAATTTGTACAAGGTGGCTGCACTAATGTCTAAGACATTGTTAGGTCAAATCCTCATTTCACAGCCACTAGATCCTTAAGAAGCTTGGCAACGATGGGCATGGTCCTCACAAGCTTAGAGGATGGCAATGTGATTTGAAACTTGTGAAGCATGCTTGTGAGCTCTTGCTTAAATTGAGCATTCTTGTCCTTCTTTTGGAACCTACGAGGAAAAGGTAAGTCAACATCATTAGTAACAAGAGGATTACTAAAACTAACTTTAGATTTAGAATTTAAATGCAAAATAGGGTTAGAAGGCTCATTGTCTTGGCCTTTTAAGGCTGTTTTGGAAACTGGCTCTTGAACAGGCTCTCTGGTAGTCCCTTCAGCGGAACTGCGCCCTAATTCAGGACAGGTGCGCCCTAAATCAGGTTCTCAGCTGCACCCTAAAGTGCACCCTAAATCAATATCTTGGCTAGATTTTGCGGCTGGGGCCGTGACATGGTTTTCAGGGTCTTCTACGACACCTTGGGTCTCAGGTGAACTTTGAAGTTCTTTTCCACTCCTAAGCTGAATGGAATTGGCAGTGGCCTTATGGGTAGTGTTTTTTGGGATTAATCTGGACTTGGCTAGGGAGTTGGGGTCCAAGATCTTATCTATTGAGTTCGCTTGCCATTTTGCTTATTTGGGTTTCTATGGCTGTAATGGCAAGGTCTGTCCTATGCTGTTTTGCTGCGGTGTGCTGAATTAAGTCAGCCATCATGTCTTCCAAATATCTCATTCCCATGGCAGGATTGGCTTGATGATGTTGAAGGACTTGAGTGAGAACTTGAGGGGCCACGGCATGCCTTTGGAATCCAGGGGGTGTCGTGGGGTTTTGCACGTTTTGGTTGTTGTTCCACTTGAAGTTTGGATGGTTCCTTCATCCAAGATTGTAAGTGTTGGAATAAGGGTCATTACGAGGCCTCATGCCATCATTGTACCTTCCAATATAATTTGCATCCTCTACCATAAGACATGTTTGAGAATCATGGCCTTGAACTGAGCACACATTATAAGTCATAGTGGGCTTGGCCTTGGCATCTCATAATTTTTTCACCATGACTGTGAGTTGGGCTATGGTGCCATCCTTGTCCCTACTCACAGTGCTAAGTGTTCTAGACTATTGGCCCCTATAACTAAATTGCTTTTCCCTTTTAGCAATGTTCTCAAAGGCTTCCCTAGCTTCCTCTTCCGTGCTAACCAAGACACCCTTGGATTTGGAGTTAACCATCACCCTATCATTAGTCTTCAAACCACCATAGAAGTATAGCATTAAGTGGCACTCATCAATGTTATGGTGATGGCATTCTTGAATCATTTGATTGAACATTTCTCAAAACCCATAGAAAGATTCATCCTCAGCTTGCTGGGGTGCCATGATATGTGCCTTGCGCTTATTAGTTTTGGCCACATGGTAGTATTGAGTGAGGAACTTAGAGGACAAGTCCCTCCATGATGTCATGGATGCTGGTGCTGGTGAATGGAACCATGCCTTAGCCTTGTCCTTAAGACTAAAATGGAACAATCTCAGCCTCAGTCATGCCATTGATCCTTAAAGTGGAACACACTTCCACAAACTCCTTGATGTGCAAATGGGGGTCCTCACCCGAGGGAAAATGGTATTTGGGGAGCATGTGAATTGTCCCTTACTTGAGCTCAAAGTTCTCCACGATGGAAGGAGGGAACACAATGGGGAATTGGTCCTCACTAACATGTGGAGTGGCATACTCCTTGAGCAGCCGTGGTGGTGGGTTGGCCAAGACATATTCATCAGCCATTCTTCTAGGGCTTGGTAGTGGACTTGGATGAGGGGAACCTTGGACAGATGATGAAGCAGATAATGGAATTGAATAGCCGTGAACAGATTCCCTAGCTGAACCTTGTGATGACATAAAACTAAGTACCTAAACCACGAAAGAAACTAAATTAGAACAATCTAAGCAATGGACACCGTTGAGGGACAAGTCCCTAGCAACGGCGCTAAAAACTTGTTGGAAGAAAAGTATAACAAGTAAATGGAACACAATTCTTAACAATGAAATCCTAGCAAGTGCGCTAATCAATAGATAGAATAGCACTACACGCAAGGGTCGAATCTCACAAGGACTTGACTCAACAATGCACAAAGAGATAGATTGCTTAGTTTACAAGTAGGTACTCAAAATAGAAAACAAGGACACTAACTAGATATGCTTTGACACTAAATAAAGGACTCAAACAAAGACACGGACCAGGGGGGTTTTAAGTTCAAAAGATGCTATGGAAGTAAATAACTTGTAATGCAAGAAACAAAGTAAAAAAACAAAGGTTGTAAATGAATTAAAGGACAAAGTTAAGGCAGTCACTATTCACACCTAACCACAACGTTTCCAACTTGGTTTGCAAGGTTCAATTATCATGTTTACTTCTTGGTTTAGTGCCCATGCAAGGGGTCTCTTAAGCTCACCTTCACACATGTTATCTCTTCTTACTTTGTATGTTTAGTTCTCTTAAGCTACTAAACTTCGAATCAATTATGCAATAGTTCTCTTTAGCTACCAAAGCACAAAAGAAAGAATTAAGTACAAAGGGGATTTCATGACACTAAAGTAACCCTAGGGATTACACGGTAACTCTAGGCGAGTCATGGATTTTGATATAGATTATTTCTCTTATAATCCTCGATGCAAGTTCATCATTAAGTCATGCAAATAAAAGTGATTAGTTTTTAAAAGCACAAAATAGTCTCAATTAGCACAATATCTCAATCTACCAAAATAAACGCAACAATCAAACCAAGCGCCAAAACCAAATTAAAAAGTTGTCATGGTTAGGGCTTCAAGATTAGTCCTAACTTAAAAAAAACTACTCACTAAACATAATGAATAACATAAACATTAATTATATTGAATAAAGATTCGAAAGATTAAACCCAAACTATACTCTCAAAGGCAAACTTCAAGCACATTCGTGAGCAATTCTTCAAGAACACAGCTTGGTCTTTGTGAACAAACCTCATGAACAAAGCTCAAAAACAATAAGTAAAAAGTGTCTAAATGTGTCTAAGGTGGCGTGTCTCAAATGCTGAACAAAGGCTCCCTTTTATAGACAAGGGACAGACATTGTCCTACAAGGATTAGAAATAGAAACCTATACTAGAGTGTTCTAGAATATCAAATACAATCCCAAGCTAATAAGAAGTCCTTAAACTACTGGAAAAATAAGCAGAACAAGGCTAGAATTGAGCAATGTCAGTTGGCATTTTGGGCAGATAGTTGGCTCAGTCAGGACCTAGGGCAGGTCCTTAATGTCGGTGACTTGGCCATGGGTATGTCTTCATCTCGCCTTGATGCGCCTTAGCACTTGGATGGCTTCATTATGGTCCAGAGAGTCTAGAAACACTTTGTGTCTCGATCGAATGGCAACAGGATGGAAAATTGCCTCATTTGGCCCTATCGGGTCATGGTAGGAACACACCCAGACTTGTTGATAAATATCGACACTTTTAGGGCGCATCCTGGAACTGGAATTAGGGCACAGTCGTGTCCTAACTTTGGCGCCTGAGGCTTGTCTTGGTTATGTGTCAGGGACATGGATGGGGCTCCATCTTAGCACTCGATTCTGGCACGACCTTAGACATGTCCTTGGCGTGAACCTGGCAAGGTACTGGGCTCGATTTGAGTATCTTTAGGGACATGTCAGGACACGTCCTGACTCAATTCTTGGCATGACAAAGGCATTTCATGGGCTTCATTTGCTGGTCCTCAGACATAGTTTTGGGGGGATGGCTCGATTTTAGGAACTTGACATGCGCCCTAAATAAGGCGACAAGTCAGGACCCCGTTATGGATTTGAGGACATCTCCCTCATTTGGACTCCGATTTGAGTAATTGTTTTTCTTGTATTCTTAGAATTAGGTTATCTTTCTAAATCCTACACATGTCTCACAAAAGCATCACTTTCTACTATGGATGACATGAAATTAAACAAAAGACAAGTAAAGGGGCCAAATATGACATAAAATACATTTAAGAATTATCACTTAACACTCATTAGGAAACATGTCATCATCATCAGTGGCTAGTTCTACAGTGGCTCCTAGGTCATTAATTTTGACATTAACTGACTCCATCGATGTTTTTGTTCGAAGATTGAACACTCGATATGCCCTGCTATTTGAGGAGTATCCAAGAAATATACCCTCATCACTTTTAGGGTCAAACTTTGCTAATGCCTCCCTATCTCGCAAAATATAACAAGTGCTACCAAAGACTCGAAAATAATCAACCCTTGGTTTTATCTTTTTCCAGATCTCATAACGAGTTTGATGAGATTCAAGTCTTAGAAACACTCTATTAATGATATGACATGCAGTATTCATGACTTCAACCCACAAATTTTTAGCCAAATTTTTACTATTAAGCATGACACGAGTCATTTTAATACACAATTTTTCCTCTCAACAATTCTATTTTGCTAAGGTGTGATAGGTGCAGAAAATTCATGCTTAATACCATGCTTGGCACAGAATCGTACAAATGATGAGTTCTCAAACTCAGTACTATGATCTGATCTTATACGAGCAAGAGACACGTGACTAGTCATATATGCATACTGTAATTGCTTAAACAGAGTTTTAAACTCAGTATATGTCTCAGTTTTGTCTTTCAGAAAACATACCCAAGTAAACCTTGAGTGATGCTACAACAACTAAGAGATACTTCTTCCCACCAAGTGATAGGACGTTAACAGGTCCAATCAAATCCATGTGAAGTAGTTCAAGCACTCTAGAAGTGGTGATGTGAGAGATATTAGAATGAGATGACTTGGTCTGTTTGCCAAGTTGACATGGTCCACACACATGATTAGCATTTATTCTGAGTTTAGGAAGACCCCTAACCCACTATTTCCTAGCTAAATGTGTCAGATCAATAAAGTTCATGTGACCAAGACGTTGATGCCACAAAAGACTCTTTTCATTAACAACTCTATGACAGACATTGGTCTGACCAATGGAACTTCTATCAACACAAAAACAGTGATCTTTGGACCGTCCAACCTACAATATTTCTTTCCCTGACTCACCAATGATCCTACATCCAGCTCTAAAAATTCGAACCTCTTTAGCCCACTCATCACAAAGTTGACTAATGCTAATAAGATTTGAAGTCAACCCTTGGACAAATCTGACATTTGTCAAATCTAGCAATCCTGATATTTTGGCAGTGCCTTTTGCAGTCACAAGACCTTTGTGACCACCTCTAAAAGTAACACTACCCCCATCAAAAGTATCAAGTGACGTAAACACACTTGAGTCACCAGACATATGACGAGAATAACCACTGTCAAGATACCAAACACTTGAATGTGAGGCAGCTAGAGCATTCAACACAACCTGACATTGATGTGTTGTTCTCTCTACCCACTGATGCTTAGACTTATTTAGTGCTGATGATGAAGATGCAAGTACCTTAGCAATCTTAGTCACCTCATGCAAAAGATACTGAATAGTATCATGTATTGATGTATTTCCTGATAATGGTGCAATCTGTGTTTGTTTAAATTTTAGACACTTTGGCCGAATATGACCATTTTCTCCACAATAGTGACACACTGGAATGAATCTTTCTTTCTTGTTATGACTCACCTTTGATTCATCATGTGAATTAATATGAGGGGGACTGAGAGGACTAGTCTAAGAACATGATGGTTTTGATTCTCTCACAAACTTTACTTGTTTTCTAGACCCTTTTGAATCTGACATGTTGAACCCAATTCCAGACATGTCACTGTGACCCTTTCCCATGTTAAGCATTTAATCAACCTTTTCAGCACCAATGGTTAACTTAATTACTTTTTCATTTTCTTCATTGACCTGATTAAGCAGACTTTTATTTGCATTCTGAAAAGGAGTTACATTTTTTTTAAAACAGCAACTTGACTGAGTAGCTTTTCATTTTCAGAAAGTCTATTCTTCAACTCCTTATCTTTAGTCCTAATTGACTCTAGAAGATCAGTTCTAGAATCTTTCAACTCACAATTTTTTTTTTAATAACTCAGTCAGTTTTCCTTCAAGGAGAAGGTTTTTCTTTTGGATTTCACAAGTTCCCTCAAACAAGTCATCATATTTTTTGCATAGCAAATCATATTACAAGTCATCTGAGAGTCTTGTTCATCATATGACAACAACTCCTGTTTTGATTCAAATGAATCATCACAAATTGAAGCAACAAACGCTACCACACTTCCTTCTTCATTAGAACCTAAGGCATATTGTGATGAGCACTCCGATTCAGTGTCACTCCAAGTGGCTTTCACGGCCCTATCTTTCTGTTTAAAATTGTTTCTATTATTTGCACAATCAGCAGCTATATGACCAATCCCTCCACAAGTAAAACACTTGATTGATTTTATGTTTCCCTTATTATCCTTGTAACTTGAAGACCTATCATTGCTTCTATCATTTTGTGGGTCAAACTTCCCTTTGTTCCCAAAGTTCCTAGACTCAAACTTCCATTTATTTTCGAAGTCCCTAGGCTGACTCCCACTTGCCCATGCATCCCTACCTTTGTCTTTTAATATCCTCCTGAATTTTTTAGCAAAGAGAGCCATATGATCCTCCACAATTTGAGGAGAATCAGAAAAAGCATCAGATTCAGTTTGAGCAGATTGTAAAGCAATGTTTTTTCCCTTTTAGAATCCAAAGTTTCCATGTCCATTTCCATTTCAAAAGTCATTAGTTTATCCACCAACTTGGCTAACCTAATATCTTTTAGATTTTGAACTTCCTTGATAGCAATCTTCTTAAATCGAAACTTACTAGGTAAGACACGAAGAATTTTTTGAACAATGGTGATTTCATAGATTGGTTCACCAAGACTGACACATTCATTTGTGATTGACTCAACACGTTCATAAAACTCCGTGAAAGACTCTTACTCACTCATTTTTATCTCTTCGAATTTAGCTAAAGACATTTGAAGTTTCAAGTCATGGACTTGAGCATCACCTTCATGGACAATTCTAAGCTTATCCCAAGCTTGCTTTGCCGTGGTGCAATTTCTAATGTGTGAAAATTATGACATAGCTAGATAAGGCAGTGACAATGGCATTTCTACCTTTCTTGTTGGATGATGAGGCAAGCGCCTCACCCTGAGTCTACTCAGACCTTGGTTTGTCTACAACCTCATTACCAACAGTTTTCCTAGGATATCTCCACTCAACAGTAAGATATTCAAAAGCAACTTCATCATATGCATCGAGAAAGATTTCAAACTTTTCTCTCCAAGCAGCATAGTTTGTGCCATCAAAGAAAGGTGGATTGTTACAGGAATTCCTGTCACGCTCTATCTCTTTGCAAACAAAATTGATATCAACTTACAACCGTAGGATCGACTCTAAGTTTGTCTAGAGTCGGCTCTGATACTAACTGAAAGTTGGATACCAATTTTAACACACAAACATGAAAAGGATTCAGCTTACTAGTCACACAATGTGACTAGATTCACAAAGTCACTTAATCAATCAACTACATGTATCAACCACATGCACACCAAGTTCACATTCACCCTGCAGAAACAAGAATCACACAATTGACAACCTACGCACTCAGAGGCTTCGTCAATGTAGGCAGCCTTGTGCTAGTTCTAAGTGATAGTGAATGTGCACAGATATCATCATCATCCAACAACGATAATCAAGATACTTAACAGATGTGATTCACAAAGACAATTTCATAGCCGCAATAAAAAAATATACAGCAATCAATAAGTACACGCAGAGATTGATACCCAGAAACCTTCCTCAAGGTGAAAACTGGGGGTCCATCCGCTGACCAAGAAATCCAATAAATTAAGAGTTCAATACAAGGTATATCAATACTCAAATCTCCTAGTCTATACCATCTAGGCAACCATACCTTGTGCAACCTTGAATTTATCCAAACCAGCTATGCTCTATTGTAAATCACCATTCACAGCAACTCAAGCATCTTGATTTCATTCATCAATAACTCATACGCACTCACAATTGAACGACAAACTCCATAAATAAACAGTCCGAGTACATCAAGCCATAATCCTTGACGAACCCAGATGAAGAAACAAAGCTTTGAAAACTTTCAAAGAAACAGATTTCAAAAACCAATTTCAAAACTCAGCAAACCATTTTCATAAATCGATTGATGAATCAGCTCCGCATCATAAATACAAACTTTACTCAGCTAAGGATATATACAAAAACAGTTTTGAAAAATCATTTATGAAACCCCAAAAAACTTGATCGCCATGGTTCAGCTACCACAGCTGAAGCTCACATAATCAAGAGAATTCCCAAAATCACACACACACACACACACCATGAGTCGCGAAAGCACAGAGAGTTATCCCCAAAACCGTTACACTAACTCAAAACGCACAGCATTACAGCTGCTTATAAAGAAATTGACAAAAATGCCCTTGACTGAAATCTCAGTAAAACATTTAGCAGTAAATAGTAAAAGTTAAACAGCGACTAGTCATCAGGCACACAACAATCGCTTGGAAATTCTTCTTCAATATATGGCCCTTATCGACAAGAGAGACTTAGCGAAATCGATGACTAAGTCCTAGAGTTTGAGCATGATTCAAATTACAGTGGGAGAGGCAAAGCCAATTACATCAATCCTAGGAACAATAACTAACAAAAATGTTATCGTTAACTCATCATTATATTTCTCACGTATATATATTTTTTTAAAGGAACCAACCACTAGACCAAACCACCACTACCCTTACCTCCACCTCTTCTACCACCACTTCTTCCCCCGACCTTAACTTCCTCCACCCCCACCACAGCCACCACTGCCACTAAAACCATCGCCGCCACCACCATCACGTCCACCACTACCACTTTCACCACCACCACCACCTTTTTCACTCTTACCTCCACATCTTCCACTTGAACCTCCACCTCCTCATCTACTACCACCAATGTCGCCGCCGCCATATTGTCACCCCCTTTACTACCAGAAGCACCTCCATCTTTACCACTACCTCATCTACCATTACATCTACCTCCACCTTTATCACCACAACCTCCACCGCCTCCTCCACATCCACATCCACCTCATCTATATAGCTCCACCGCCACACTACCACGACCTCCTCATTCACCCCTACCTCCATATCTACCATCTCCATCACGACTGCTCTTACATTATCAATACCATGTCCATTTTAATCATTATTCACGTCTGCCACATTACGACACCCAAATTTATCAAACTACACCCAAAATTATCAAACTACACCTAAACTTACCAAACTACACCCAAATTTATCAAACTACACCAAATTTATCAAACACTTTGACATTACTTTTCATACTCACAAAACTTTTAAAAATAATTTTTACCAAATGTTTAACTATTTTAATGTAAAGCTATTTTTTAAGGAAGCACAGCAGAAAAAAAATTTCAAATAAGTCACAACAACACCAAACTGGCCCTAAGTAATTATTTGTATCCTGAAAAAAAAAAAAAAAGCAAATACTTGTTTCGCATAAAAACAAAGTAAATACATGTATTAGTTTGTAAATACAACAAAAATCACCCATTTGAAGTCTACTCCTAAACTAATATCACAAATTAATAGTTCACTTCATACATTCTTACTAAAAGATCATCAAGTTTTTCATATAGTTTAAATGTCTCTAAAAATTCAGATGTATTTAATTAGGATTTGTAAAGAGTTGGTAAAAATTTAGGGGTATTCAATCTATACTCTTAAAGAGATTTATAAAGTCATTAAAATTGTGGTGTATTCAATCATGACATTTCATAATTCTATAAAAGTTTAGGTGTATTAAAATCATCAATGAATATTGTAGACTTCATTAAATACTAAAGTTTTATGAAATTTGACAAACATTTTGTGTAAATTATGCTTTAACAAAGTTTATGATTTCTCCAGCCTCTCCTTCTTGGATTTCTACCGATTTTTATAGAAGGCTTAAAAAATATTATTTGTGATTTTTATATTTTTCAATAAACTCAATAAAATTCAAATCTCATACTGATATCTATTATTATATATTATTCTATAAAGGAATTATAGATAATTAAATAATACAAACTTTACACGAAATTATTATTGTTTGAGGAACAAAAAATAAAAATTAATAAAATGAAAAAAAATATATAGTTTGAAGGCATGGATGATGCCTAGCGGCCCTAGCTTATCAATCTCATTGATTGTTAATTTTTTTTTATTTTTGTAATTATTTTTGTAGTATTAAATATATTATTTTACTTTATTATAATTTGGTTAGAGAATTTTAGTAAAAAAGTAATTATGATTTAATTATAAAATTCTACAAAAAACATATTTTTAAATTACATAATTTAGTATGATTTTCTACAAAACTCAATGACATTATATACGTAACTCTATCTAATTTTATTATTAATTCTATAAAAATATATGAAAAATTAATAAATCTGTAAAATTCGATCATTTCAAAATATTATGTGCTAATGGAAAAAAAAAAAAAATTTATGTGCAATAAATTTGCAGTAACTCCGCCGCTGCAACTCAATGGCTGCCTCGCACTACTGAAATTCTCATATTCTTTATCTGAACTTCAAATTCGGGGCCGCAATACAATGAGGTAACCCTTCGAAATTGAATTTTCTCCTAAATTCTACCGATTTTTACCTAAATTGCAAATGGGTATATTTTTCCCGGGAAAAAATGGGATGGGCTATAGCCCAAGTGACGCGTGATCCTAAGCTAAGAAGCATACGACACCGTTTAACTCAACGTAGGCAAAAAAAAGCAAACTTAACATGTCTTCTCGTTCGTGAGACTGCCTCCTCGCCTCAAAGTTGGAGCGCAGTGGCGAGCACTCAAACCCAGCCGCAAAAGCAAGGGGATATTAGAGGGGACACAAAGGCAAAGGTAAGGATGATTAGACAAGTACGTAGAGCTTTTAGGGTCAAGATAGAAGCTTTACTGGAGGATTTCACTATTGCAGGGGTTGGAGTGGTCAATTGACCACCCTTGCCCCTTAATACATCCGCCCCTGGCTCTGTAATCCATCTCTCCGTTTGATTTGGACACTGGGTCCAATTCAACTAGACAGCATTTTAAAGCAATTGTTTAGGTTATGGGAATTTGGAGCAGGATGTAATTTAGGAATACACTACTGACCCTTGGTATTTTCTCTTCTTTTCTTTTTGTTTTCAGGAAGGGTTTAAAGTTGGGATTTAATTCTACGGTTTAAGTTAGGCTATAAATTATGGTTAAATCATATGTTTTTTCTTATTTACATTTGCTTCTGTTTTATAATAGTAGTAATTATATGGAGTTAGCATTTGAGCCTTTTGGTAAAAAAATTTGATTTTTTTTTTCTGCCACATTTGCATGATTCTCTTCAAAACTGCCATACAAACAGTAGGTAGAATGAAATGAATGCAATCTTGTGCTTTTTTTCGGTCCACATAAACCTTTTTGTTTCTTCGCTTATGTATGTAATAGTTGAAATATTCTGCGTCTCGAATTAGATGGATGTTAGTTTTGGGTTTTTAGCATCTATATAGAGCTGAAGTTGGTTATGACAGTTGTATGAGTACAAGAATGTATAATTTCGTGGAACCCTTGCACTTAGGCTTCGTTTTTTTTAGGAGGGATTTGATTTGTATTTCGTAACAAGGCTAAATTTGCTGCAAAAACTAGAAAACACTAGATTGAATGTATTTGAAATAGCTACATGTAGTGTTAATGAAAGGAATTTGAAATAACTATGTGGACAGTCATTTGAAATCCATTTGCTTTCTCCACTTTTCTTCTTATTCAAATCCTAGCATATATACATTGTAATACTATAAACAACAAAGTTAGCCTTATTATCAAATCCAAATCCAAATCCCTCCTAAAACAAACGGAGCCTTAGTGCATTTTCCGTTTATATTGCGTGATTCCATGAATTTCTGGGACCATGAACACACGAGTGCATCTTAAAAGCTTGATTAAGTGTGAGTCTGTCATCATTATGCCTTGTCCTTAAATTTTGGAAATTTTAAAGAAAAAAACATGAGAATCCCAAAATTATAACTAATCTTTCACTGAGAAAAAAAAAACTTTTATTTAAAAGTTTCAACCTACCCCAATACAGAAATCCTTGCTTTGTCAGGTTACTTTTTAAAACATTTATTTGGTCTTTTGTATTGTATTTAAGTTGCATATATGCGCTATAAATTCTTATTAGCTAGTAGGGTATTCAGAGACTGTCATTTCTCCTTTTATTTGTGCGTACACATGTTAACTGTTGAAGAAGATGCTGCATGTTATTGATTTGACTGCTTCATATCAAAGGTTAGGACATTTCGATTCTGGTATGTTCTTTTCTCTTTTGGGGTAATCTGTAAAGGAGATAAAAGAAATTATAACCAATGGGATATTGGTTTAGGGGATAACTCAATTGAGGAGATACATGGGCATGTGCATTTATAAATTTGTGTTGTCTGTATTTCTCCAAGTTCAAGAATTTCTTTTTCCTCGCTGTAGCTGAATTCTTAATAGGCAAAGGCCCATTACCCTCCATAGATAACCTTGTGCAGGAATTATGTCCAGGAATGCAACCTATTTTCTAGATGTCTTAATTGTTTCACTGATTTTTATCTAAGTCTTTATCAACTAATGAGAGTCTTTTTATTTATTTATTGTTGAGAAAGAGGCATTTTATTGCTAAAGAACAAAACAAGTGGTCTAGGACAAGACTTGAGGAGAGGCACAAAGAAAAAGGAAATAAAGGTGAATGTGAACCAAGAAAAGCCTCCCTGAACTAATTAGAAAATAGTAGTTTTCCAATCTTGCTAGATCTTGTAATGGTGTTTCAACTCTGTCATTTCCATAGCTAGATATACTTTTTGGAGGGCCATGACGGAGGAGTTGAAAGTGAAACACATGCCTTAGGAAGGAAAGGATTCCACGTATATGTCATGCATTTTGATTAGTTTAATCTAGAACAAATTACTTTCAATGTATTATAAGGCTTGAATGAAGAGATTTTTGAGTTTGTGAATGGTACAGTGTTCAAATATTCAAGTTGGAAAATGGAAATATTGAGTGTTACTGTGTTGATTTGATTTGGGCATGATCTTTTGAAGAAGAGAATGAAAATTATACTCGAAATAGTTATATTGTGTTGCTTCTTTATTCGAAGGTTGAGTATCTCTCTCTGTTTCTATATGAAGGTTGCTCTCTGTATAAAAAAGCAAAGCATAGATGCATGTGAGTTGATTTCTTTTTCTTCACTAAATAGATGAATAAAAGCTTGTCCAGTTTCAGGTGCATTTACTCATTACCAATCAGAATACTTCAGCATTAGAATTTATGAATCATGACATTGCTTTTTGAAACTCATAACATATGCTGAAAATTTACCATATAATATGCCTTACTCCAACAACACAGTTATAAGTGATTTCTAAAACATAACAACAATACCATATTGTTCCTAACAGAGCCTTCCTTTGGGTCCATGAGATTTCAGGGTTGGATTTTGTGAAGAGAAGGATGGGGAGAATGATACTGAATAATGCATTGAGAGCAATAGTGAATGCAGAGAGAAGGGGGAAAGCTACGGTGGAGTTGAAACCTATCTCCACAGTCATGTCATCTTTCCTCAAAATCATGAAAGATCGAGGTAAATCTATAAATTCTCCTCCTCTATATGGATTTTTTTTGTTTAAACATTATATAAGCCCTTTTATCCATTAATATGTATTTTCTGAATTTGGTAAACTGTAGTGAATTTTGTTTAATTAAACACTAAATAAGCCTTATCTCCACCATCATGTTAATTTTGGTGGGAGGTATCGTAAGTGGTAAACTTGTAGTCATTATGGATTTATAGGAGTTCTTTGGTATGGGCTCTAGGAATTTGGCTTTGGCGCATATAATTTATTATTTTTATTTTTTCATTAATACACAAACAAGAAAGTGGTAGCTTGAGTAGGATGACTACTTTTAGTGCTCTAGTCTTTTATTCTCTTTGTATCTGAACTTACATACAATGCCAAGCCCAAACGTCGTCAATAAAATTTGTTTTATTGGTGTCAGGGGATTTCAGTGTCAAGTCGTGATCCATTTATTATTTGAATATAAGTCTCTGTTGAACCAAATTGGATTTTTAGTTTCACTATAGTTGCCAGATCATGAGGACATACAGGGGAGAGATTAGTAGCTAATGCATTGTATTCTCGTGTAGGAGGGAAAAACAGATACATATTCTCTCGAAATGCTATTTGTTAATCTGTTGCATGTTGGAATGTTCCTCAGCGTGGTTTGTTTTCTGTAGGTTATATCAAGGATTTTCAAGTTTTTGATCCGCACAGAGTGGGAAGGATAACTGTTCAACTACAAGGCAGGGTGAATGATTGCAAAGCTCTTACTTACAGGCAGGATGTGAAGGCAAGGGATATTGAAGAGTACAAAGTGCAAAAGCTTCCAACCCGCCAGGTTTGTTAGTCCCCTGATTTCTAAACATCTGTCGAAATTGTTGATTATTATATGTTTGGGACGGTCTCGGTGTGAAATTTTATTCTTTAATGGGTCTCTCTCCCCATCTCTTTCTCTCCATGCAGTGGGGTTATGTTGTGATTACTACTCCAGAAGGCGTCTTGGATCACGAAGAGGCTGTTAAACGTAATGTGGGGGGTCAGGTTCTTGGCTATTTTCATTGACATCTCGTGGATATGGAAAGAGAGAGATTTTCCTGTTTTGCTTTTGTGAGGACTGCTGACTTAAGCAATGAGAATGTGTTGTTTTGTTTACCGCAAAATTGAACTTAAGTGAATCTTGTGCCAACTTATGCTTCACATAAATGATGGAATATGATCACTCTTGAAAACAGATAGATATACAACTTTTAGGTGGGAAGTGCTTGAGAACGGAGATTATAGAACTTCTATTCTTATTCTTCCTTGATGTTTTCTATGTAGGGTTCCATTCCCATGAGAATGGAGATTCGTTGGTCCAATGGACTCTACACCTGATTTCTAGGCTATAACTATCAGAAAACTTGAGAATCTTTATCCTCCTTTTGGCAAGTTGCTTTGTAAAAACTATTAACTTTCTATAATATAAGCCCCTAACTTAAAAAAAAATTATCAAGTTATCACGTAAACGTAGGTAGAAAGGTAATTTTGAAAAATAATAATAATAATTAAAGATAAAATTTAGATGGCGGAATTAGTAACTTTTTGAAAAGGAATATTTACAATTTCATTAGGATTCTTTTCCTTCAGATTGAACAATCACAAGAAGTCTAGGTGATAAAAAATAACAGAATAAAAGATTACGTAGAATTTGAAGACAATATCACTGACAGTAGAAGAAGAAATGAAAGTAGAAAGATAAAATATGGTCCCCAAAAGATAATCTATAGTCCCAAGATATAATTTGATCGTCCTAAGAAGTTTTGTGTCAAGACAAAGATGAAAGAAATGAGAAGAAGCAACGATAAAATAGGAAAGGAAAAAAAATGAAGAAGAAATGAAAGTAGAAAGATAAAATATGATCCCCAAAAGATAATCTATAGTAAAATTAAATTATTTATTTTTTGTACCAAAAAAAAAATAGGAAAGGAAAAAAAATGAAGAAGAAATGAAAGTAGAAAGATAAAATATGGTCCCCAAAAGATAATCTATAGTAAAATTAAATTATTTATTTTTTGTACCAAAAAAAAAAAATCTATAGTCGCAAGATATAATTTGATGGTACTAAGAAATTTTGTGTCAAGATAAAGATGAAAGAAATGAAAAGAAGAAACGATAAAATGGGAAAGGAAAATTAAATTATTTAGTTTTTGTACCAAAAAAAAAAGATAATCTATAATCCCAAGATATAATTTGATGGTCTTAAAAAATTTTGGTCCTAAGAAGTTTTGTGTTAAGACACAGATGAAAGAAATGAGACGAAGTAACGATAAAATAGGAAAGGAAAAATTAAGAAAAAAGAGAGAAGTTAAAAAAACGTTGTCTTGCCTCACGGGTGAATTATCCTACGCCACCCTTTTTGTGAGTTGCTTGTAGAAACCCTGACTTTCTAAAATAATCAATTAGTTGGCGCGTAAATGCGGGTAAAGAAGTAATTTCAAAAGATAATAATAATAATAATAATAAAAGACAACAATTAGATGACGGAATTGGTAACTTTTTTAAAAAGACAGGAGTATTTACCATTTGTATCCAGGTGACGTCTACTATAGACTTTACTGTTTGGAGTAAAAAGACCCTAAACAGCGACAGAGGAATCGTATGCCTCTTTGAGTCGAATCCTCCAGAAGCAATTCCCAATTCCTAATTCCCAAATCAAACCAGTAGCAGTAGCCAGTAGCCTCCATGGATCTCAATCGTAGGCCCCGCCAGAGAGGTCGAAAATGGGAGGACTTAGATCCGGACTGTTTGGCCAACGTGTTTATGAGAGTCGGGATGGAGACTCTGCTCTTGTTCGTCCCTTTCGTCTGCAAGTCGTGGTACAGAGCCAGCCTCAACCCTCTTTGCTGGGAATGCATCGTCTTGCCCGACGACTACCAATTCACCGATCCACTGAGCCTGGATGACAAAGCCATCAATCTCCCTTGGACTTACTACAATCACATTGAAGGCCGTCGCTTTGATTACTTCATGAGAAGATTCGCACGCGAATTTCATATCGAATGGCGCAACTTCTCGGTCCCAAAATTCTTCAAATTGGTCCTCAATCGCAGCTGCGGGAATGCCAAATTTCTCAAAATCCCTGGACTTTGCAGCCACTATATGAATGCGACAGAAGCCATCCTCGAACACATCAGCATCAACTGCAAGAATTTTGTTGGGTTGCATTTGACTGATGCCTCAATTGGTAGAAATGAGGCGTCTGCGATTGCGAAATTCCTGCCCGATTTGAAGTTCTTGAGCTTCAGGCAGTCTTGCATCGAAAAAGGTGATCTTTTGATGGTTCTCAGGGAATGCAAGGGACTTGTGATGTTGGATGTGAGGGAATGTAAAGGAATTGACGGGAAGGATATTGACGCGAAGGATGAGGAGACAATGAAGCTTACTTCTCACATTCCTAAGTTTTTGAGTGGGGGCTCTAAAACCCTTGATTTGAGGGAGAATGCGGTTGAAATTATTGAGATTGATGATGACGATGATTAATCAATCTGTGTATTGTATTAGAGTGTACTAGTTGTAGAGGTTAAATATAATAATAACAACTGTACTTTTCTAATCAATCAGTCTTTTTCATGCATATGGAATTCTCATCTTTAAGGATACTTCAAACTCATCTTTGGCATGAGGTACAACTATAACCTTCAGGGTGACTTGGGGGGGAGGGGAATGGATGATAGGACCTCGAGTGCAAGGGTAGATATTAGATATTTGGATTAGTTTGTGTAATTTTGTATCAGCATTTTGGTGATCTTTACGGTTTCAATACCTTGTATTCTTTTTAGATTTTGAGCTTGATTTCATTCTTAGTCAACTTGTAAACATGACTGCTGGAACAAGGTGCATTAGTGATGTCATTTAGTAACCACAGTCTAATGATATTTTTCTTCACTCGTTGTGTAATGAGAGGTCTCAGGTTCGACTCTCATAAAGTGCGAGTTCGATATTCAATGTACTCATTCCTCTAAAATCTTTGTATGAAATTGGAAAAAAATATAGAACTTTGGTTTTGTTTTATTGTAATTGGGTTGCGATGAAATTGGGTTTGAAGTTTGAACAACCAACGAAATCCAATCCGAGTGGTGACGTTGGCTAATTGTACTAGCATGGACTTCTTCTCTGCCTACTTTAGAGGAAGTGAGAATCATGGAGTTGATTCTTCAGCCCATCATAAAATATCAAATGGCCTCCGAACTTAAGTTTCAAACTTTAAACTTTTTTTTTTTGTTGTTGATAGGTCAATAGTATCAATCAAAAAAATATAGAACTACAAATTCACAAAGAGCATTCTCCAAGAAACTGCCTTAAATTTCAAACTTAAATTTGATGGATCTGTTAAGGAGTGCCTTAGAGTTTGTAATCAGAGATGGGAAGTGGGTTGCCAATTCAAGCGGCTACCAGGAATTCCGGAACCACAAATGGTTTAGTTGCTGAAGGTACAACTTTGATGGACGGATTGATTTGGGCCTTCTTTAACAACACCTTCTTGCTGAGGGGGACTCAGATTTTGATTGATGCTATTAATGGTGTTATTCAAGTTCCATGGCGGCTTTGGCGGATTGTGAAAAATGTGAAACGCCTCTGACATTTTTTTCAATTGTTATCATTCTCACATGTTCTCAAGAAAGCCATCAGTGCTCGGACGCTATTTTCTGGTCTCGGACTCCTGCCCAAAAAAGCTGTGCAAGCATGGTGCCTCGGTGGAGGCTGTTCTAGGGGATTCAATCTGTAGCCTTTCTTTTGTTTTTGGTTATTTACTCTCTCAAAATAAGCTACAGAGCCAAGGTGAAAAAGGTGTCAAATTCCGAAGGTGAAGGAGAAAATCCGTGAGGTAGGAAAAAGTCAAAGGTAACTGAGAGATCCTTTCCACCAATTTCCACCATAGACAGCATCAAAGTGATGATCTCTTATCATCAGAAAGAAAATTATCCATGCTCTTCAGCATTAAAATAAAATCACAATCCGCTAGCAAAATGATGATGACGAATATCAACGAAGCAAACAAAATAAATGGTCCAATTCCAGTTTGATGGAACAATGAAAGCAGCTAAAGAAATGAATGGATTTCTTCCCGTGTCGAATGGTTAATTGGCTGAGTTGTATATATCAAGACGAAGCAGCTTTGCAGCATATAATGTACCAATAATACTAAACGACTAAAACCTAAACATAAATACAAAGCTAATGCCAAACCTGCTGCTCCTCCAACTCCACGGATTCAGAATCAAATGCATCAAAACTTATTTCCATTTTCCAACTATCATGCGCCGCCATAGGTTTTGTTATTCCAGACTCAAATGTCTTATGGGGGCAACAAATCTAATCAAGCAGACTCAAATTTTCTCATATGTCATAACAGAAATTGTTACTGGTTCAAACTACTTGTATTTTCCTCCAACTAGATAGAGTAAAAACATATTTCAAATCAGTCATTACTCAAAATTACACTAAAAACAAAAAAAAACAAAAATTACTCATCAAAAGAGTTTAGGCCGACTTGCCTTCGTTTGGACGTGGAATTCTCTTGTAATCATAGCTGTTTATGTCCACCTTCTCTTGCAAAGCCTATAAAACAATCAAACACCAATTGGGTCAACATTGCTACACCCCTCTATCCACCCTTTAAATTAGTTTAAAGTAGAATATGACTCATGGGTCAGATCAAAAAATCAATTTTGTGGGTTATTATTGAAATTACCATTACCTTGAGCTCTTCCTCGAGTGATGTCTTTTTGGGGTTATAGGCATCGACAGGTCCCGTCCTGGAAAGTGCTTTTCTTGTCTCGATAATCTCCCATTCTTGATCGTCTTTCACCTTGGCAATGTCTTTGCTGCCTTGTATCATGTGAGCCAGTCCCACTGCTCCAAACACAGTCAACGAGATCATCGGAAGTCCGTATCGGACAAACGGGTGCCTCCTCCCCCATCTCGTGAATGTTGATTTCACACGCTCACCTTTTGCTACTGTCTCAATCCTTGTCATCACCTCACTCATCCCACCGCAGTTAATTCAAACTCAAAATGAATTCAATTGGGACTTTAGGGTTTTCTCTCTATTCGAATCAAGACAAGAAAAGTATATACCCCGCGAGGAGCTTCCAATTTTTTTGCGAAGATTATCCGAACACCGATCGAAAAAATCCAATTGCAAACGGTAATCCACTTTCTGAGACAAGTGAAAACAATTTAGTAAGTCCTTTAGAATAAGATACAAGTGCACTCAACTTGCAAGAAAACCTACCGAGGGTACTTAACCAATCCTCAGATCATTATTCCATCCAAGAAACACTTTCTCTTTCGTACTAAAATGATTTGGAAAGAGACAAACAAACAACAAATCTGTATATCAGGTGAAAAGAAAACAGGCATTACCCGCAAAATCTTGGCCTTCTGATTCGATTCCCTCTTCTGAAAAAAAGGGGCAAACTAAATGGTCAAGTACCTAGAGGGAAGAAGAAAAATGAAATTTAAGGTTCAGTATTTCCTCTTTGCTTTTTGGTAAAAATCAAAATGCAGACCACAACTCAACTTTAGCCACACGCAGAAAAAAAAGGGACAAAGGAGACCGAATATATAAACTCAGATAAAGGGATTCAATGCATTTGAATTACAATGCTATAAATTACTGAATGGAATATGTGACACTATGATAGTGTAAATCATAGTTGGATACTGCAATAGTCATGGTTGTGACTAGCAAACTACAATGATTTATGATGAATAATAAATATAGCCGTTTGTAACTTGGAAGGCCATTCTTAAGGTAGACCGTACTATGACCAAAGGAAGGAGAACTTTTTTCTAATTCTGATTTTAACCCTACAGAATATAAGCTATACGTAATTACCTTGTCGCAAATTGATTTTACTGAAGCCCTGCTATCCAAATTCTTTCAGCAGCCCTAAAAAAAATAATACAATATGATGAATTTGAAGAACGGAGCCAAACGCAAAGAAATAAGAAAAATAATTAAGAGGCTAAAGATCACAGAACAACGAGGAGCAAGTTATCATGTGTTTGCCCAAATTAAATCAAAGTAGCCTATAGGTTTTACCACATCAATTCAATTATCTCAACACCAAATAAGAAAATTAGAGAGGAAATTAAATTGAAGAAGCCAACCCAGCATACTGAATTAGAACACAGCGAAAAATTAATGGAGAATCACAATGCTTACCTTATTCTCTCCTCTGCATTCCAAGAAATGGTCAAGCTTAATCGAATAACCCAAAAAAAAAAAAAATCCTGGAAGAATAGTAAATTAAGCCATGGCAGCATTAATCAATTTAGGGATCGAAAATTTGAAACCTAATTCCTTAATCGCATGATGAATTCATATGATGGCTAAGAATCAACTTGATTTATATAGGTTTATGGAGATTTATATAGTTTTTGGTTATAATCTCACCCAAACATACAGACTTAAATTCTCACCAATATTTTCTATAAGCCAAACTGTAGGCTGCGACCTGCCATTGCCAACCCCCAAACTGATCCACGATGTCAATCAATCAAATCAACAACCCTACATTTCAATTTTAAGAATCCCAATTGAACAAAAACTGACCTAATTAATTACACACAAAACTGAGGCCAATTGAAGTCGGAGACGCATACAAAATTATAACGACTAGAAATTTCATTAGCAGTTGAGCTGTTTGGTTATAAATTAAATCAAAAATAGGAACCACAATTGTATAAAGAACAAAATTAAAAATGCAGACCTCGACGTTATAAGCCTCTGTACGACGCAAAGAATTAGAAAGAGGTGAGTTGCAGTTGCAGTTGCAGTGGATGGGAAACTAAGAGGTAGTGGTGCTGAGCCTGAGAAATGAGAGTGAGAGCTTGAGCGAGAGACAGATGATCCCGAGTTTATTTTTTGGACTTTTACGCATCGCATGTTAACCAATCTAAAATTTATTGAAAAATCCTAGATATCTATTTTTGAAATCTCTAATCCCTTATTCAAATTTATAAAACAAGTTGAATTTAACAATACTGACCCCAATGCAATATATAACCTTTTTTTTTCATTTTGATTATAGATTTAAATTTTACTCTTCTTAACTTTCATTAGTTTCGGGCTAATTATTTATGGTTCAAAGTTTGTCTCAAAATTTGAGCCTCCACTCAAAATTCAAGACTTAATTCTTAAGTCACACCTTTCAAATAAATATTATAAAAATTTTGATTGGGACATATCAACCCTCTCGTCCATCTATATCATAAGAAATGTTAAGGTACTTTATATGCTGGAACTTTTGGATGGTTGAAAGGCTCACTAGAGAGTCCAATGGGCTTTCAGCCTGAGTCTTGTACCCACTTAAGTCTAAGTAAGTGAGACTATATCCCATAGCATTCCGAGAGAGAATATCTCTTAGGGAAGACTATGGTATAACAGTTCCATTAGGTTATAATGACTTGCCTCAATATAAAGGGCTTAACTAGAGTAGCTTGTGATGTGGAAGCTAAGAACACACGAGTCAAAGAGATTACAAGATTTAACCGGCGCTTCAGATTTCTTAAGGATAATATACGCCTATGAATGTAAGATTGGCGAAGAGTATAGTATCCAAGATGATATGCCAAACATGAATTAGATTTCTTATTTAGTGTAGTCCTCCCTAACCGGAGTATATCTCTCAGGGAAGACTAGTATAACAGTTCCATTAGGTTATAATGACTTGCCTTAATATAAAGGGCTTAGCTTGAGTAGCTTTGATGTGGAAGCTAAGAACACAGGAGTCAGAGAGAATACATGATTTAACCGGCGTTTCGGATTTCTTAATGGTTATCAGAGAAAAGGAAGTTGATTAATGATTGATACATGTCATTTTCTTTGCATTTGCTTCTTTAAGTTTGCAAGAGGTCCAAAACCCTTGTTTACCTCCTTTTTGCTACAACTACAACTGCTAGTGTTCAAATTGCTACCACAACCGAGACACAAACCCTTGCAACTCGGATCGCATATTGCGCTGATAGTTATCTCCAGATGCACCGCGTCTCTTATGTTCTTCGAAATATCTATTTCTTTTGCATCGGGCCGAAAATACAGCTGATCCTCAAAATCAATTGCGGCTTCATCATATTCCTCCTCTTGGTCACCAATACCAGTATAAGTTGTAGCCTTGTCTCCATACAATGTTCCCAAATGGATGATATCCGGTTCTTTAATGGGTTCATCAGTTAGGAGAAGTGAGAAGTTGGAGAAGATGCCCTCAGCTGCTGGATCACAACACCTTCAGCATATACAAAAACTTAGCTCAGAGAAAAGACCATATCTTAAAGAAGGCTTCGAAGCAATAAAACATAGAATTGATCGCAGTTGTTAGAAGAAACCAAAATTGATTGGCACGAGGGGTGAATGAACAAATAGGAAAATAGAAGGTTTCCAATAGTGAAGAATCTCGTCACTATTTGCACTTATCCATATGTCTAAAGCTGGCATAAAGGAAAGGAGGCATATCTAATCAAACATAACTTGCGTTCTCAGATGGACCCATCTCTAACGTGATTCAATACACCCGTTTTTCAATCGAACCCTGAATTTTCCTATAGACATAATGATATAGATAAAAAAAAAATGCAGAATATACCCTATAACAGGAAAAGAGGTAGAAAACAGCAACAATTACAGTAACTATGAGAGTATTCACAAAAAAAAAAAAAAATTCAGACACATGGACATTGAAAAAAGTGATTACAAATATGTGTATGTAGCAAACTAGCAATACAATATAATAAGAAACGAGTACATGTATTGTTGGCATTCCAGGAACCAATGAAATAAGCAATTGAAATACCTGCTGCAAGTCAGCGTGATAACAGTTTTAATGATCCCATCAAGCCTCAATTTTTGCTTCTTCCATGTTATGTCAATGGAGACCTGAACTGGTGTACCCTGTGGATAATCCTGTACAGCTTTGGTGACCCGTAATCCCATCATTGAAGCCCTAGATTTCGAGACTTCTGTTGAAAGGTTCCCCAACCCAAGCCTCTCCAACGTTGTGCAAAACTCGACATGTGATATGGAAGGGTTTCTCTTGTAAATAACTGCCCCTTCCCAGGGTGACTCCTTGTCTTCTAGATCACCCATATCAAGAAAAACCGTGTCATCTCCAGTGAAGGACTGATAATCAGGTTTTGTGCAATTCATTGCAGTAGAGCTGAAAATACCATATGGTTGTCTTTTCAAAGTTGCATGGATATTTTCAGTAATCCAAAATGTACTTTTGCAGTGAACAGCGGAAAAGCTTGGATTTGTCAAAGCATTCTCACAAAATCTTAATTTATCAACCCTATGGCGATGAAAACAAGAGGAGGTGAATATGGAGGATGAGGTGACTACAAATGACATTATATTTTCAGATTTTGTCGAAACTTCTAGTAACTACAAAAGGGTACGAGGCAAAAGAAATCTTAGGAGCCACTAAGAGTCTGACCCTACATTCATGTAGGACTAGATAAGCGAATATGAGAGGCTAGTTTGCAATTGAATAAGAACAATCATATCTGCAAAAAAGTTAAAATAGTTCAGACCAAAAGGAAGACAAGATATATCAGATTCAAAAACTAAGTTGAGGCCACAAACCATTAAATTCACTAAAAGTTTTACCCCATCAATTCAATTATCTCCAAAACCAAATGAGAAAATTAGAGAGGAAATTAAATAGAAGAAGCAAACCCAACATACTGAATTAGAACACAGCCAAAAATGAATGCAGAAACACAATGCTTATCTCATTCTCTTCTGTGCAGTTTCAAGAAGAAATGGTCAAGCTTAATCGATAACCCAAAAAAACAGGCGTAAATTCTCACCAAAATTTTCTATACGCCAAATTGTAGGCTGTGACACTGCCATTGCCAACCCCCCAAACTAACCCAAAATGTCAATCAAATCAAATAAAAAACCCTAAATTTCGATTTTTAGATTCTCAATTAAACAAAAACTGACCTAATTTATTACGAACAAAACTGAGGCCAATTGAAGAGTCATAAGCAGTTTGATTGTTTGGCCATAAATTAAATCAAAATTAGGCAAAATTGGATAAAGAACAAAACTAAAAATGCAGACCTGTACGTGCCAAGTCACTGTACGATAGAAAGAATTTGAGAGATTGAGTTGCAGTGGATGGGAAACTAAGAGGTGCTGGAGTGTGGTGCTGCAAACAAAAGGCGAGAAGAAGGCGAAGAAAAGCAGGGATAGGAGCTGGTACTCCATGTGACGATGAAAGCTTTATCCTTGTTAGATTCAGCAAATGGGCCCAGCCCCAAGTCCCACAGCTCGGCCCACCTTATTAGCTTAATAACAAAATCTGACAACGCTCCAAACTAAAAACAATATTAGACTAGGTAGGAAATCAGTAGACCACTGGTATTAGTTACGAAATCTCTTATTTAGTGGTACTTTTTTCATTGTGTTGTAGGTGATCTCTGAGTTCGACATTCATATGGTCGAGTCGATATTCAATGTGTGGGTACATGTCAGTGACATGTCAACGGCATATTTAGCAACATGTCAATGACACGTCTAGTGACATACTAATTAACGATATTCTCGTATTATAACAGATTTTTCAAATCATGTTTATAAATTGAAACGGTCTCTTTATGGTCTGAAACAAGCGCTTCGAGCTTGGTTTACTTGTTTTTCCTCTCATTGGGTAAAAGGACGATGACCCTCTCTCCGCCGTTATCGAGTTTCATAGTGTGTGGTTGTTGTCCAATATTTACACTACAAGAAAAGAACTTTGTCCTACGAAAACAGCTCGTCGGGCCACGGATATCGGGCAACACTCGTCGGGCAAGATGTTGCCCGACAAAAAATTCAAATTCGACGGGAAAACAAAAACTTGCCCGACAAACTAAATTGGTCGCAAAGGAGTCGTAGCGCAATTGCAGTAAGTCAATAGGGCTTTGCCCGAAGAAATTTAACGGTCGGTCGGGCAAACATGTTCCATATACAGTATATGATAAGACACCTTGCCCGGTAAACCGTGTAGTTCATCAGGCAAAGTGTCCCAAATACGGCGGCTTTCCACCAAATTCATGGTATGAAATTCGGCGGTTGTCCACCGAACTCAGTGTTAATTAGCTCGACGAAATTAACGGTTTGTCGGGCAAGCCTTCAATTTTAGGAAAAAAATTAATTTTTTAATAATGTATATAATTAAAAATATATATAATTAAAATAAATATATTTTTCAATAAATTTAATTAAAATAAAAAAAACGAATCAAATAAAATTAAAAAAAAAATTCTACAAATTAATATTTTACATAATTAAAATTAAATTACAACGTCCTATATATCTAAATAGTCATCCAACTCACATGCATCGCTTCAAGCACCGCCAGGAGGGGTGGACTAGACGCTTGCGTAGTCGGCCTTGACGGTCGCACATTCGGCCTGGATGTTTGATAACTCAGTTTGGAGGTTCTAGAAGTTTGTCTGGAGCTTCGTGTACCTCTCGTGATGCTCGTTGGCTCCCCGAGAAGAACTCAAAGAGCCACTTGCGACATCCCAAACTATCGCATCTCCCACCACCCTATATTATCTTCCATGGACGCCTCCCCATGCGTCTCTCCAGGATCTCCACCGACCTAGCGGGATCTAATAGATGCTGCTCCATCGGGACGTCGAGTTGCTATGACAGCTCATCATGTACACCCTCCATGTCTTGCATCATCCCCGCCTACAAATTCTAATAAATATAAATTAGCAATATAATTATGAAAATTAAAAATTAACATTTAATATGCAAAAAAGAAACTAAAGTAAATATTGTCAGCCGCCTGGTTGTCGTGGCCAGCGTTGACTTGCCCCCAGACATCCAACTCCGACCATATTGACTTGGCCTTTCGTTGGTCCTCATGCCGGTGCGCAAAGGCTCACGACCCCCCGTGGTGGTTGTATTGCTTATTCCTTCGATTTATTTTGTTGGCGGCCGATTTTCGCTGTTCATTAATAAAAATAAACATTATATTCAAATGGAAAATTAAATCGAAAATAAAGAAATAGTTATTATAGTTGGCACACACCAGATATTGGGGGGTCTCGAAATGGGTGCATAACCACTTCCACTCCTCCAACCGATGCACCTCCGCCAACTCAGATGGAGGATTTGAACGAGTTTCCTCCAGGGATCCCCATCTCTAGTAGTACAAATGGAGCTCGTACTTCCAGTACGAGTATCATTACAGCCAGAGGTTGGTGAGGTACTCATTAGTGTCAGGGCCGTCTAGGTTGTACTCAAAATTGACATGCAATGAAATAATAAAGTTAGTAAAATATTAAAAGGAGAAATACTTACCGATAACTCATGCCAACAATCCCTGATCTGGTCCACATGGAGCTTCTTGAAAGTCTCCCCTAGCATCCGGTACTTAGTACGAAGAATAGCACCAATGTCGTGTACCACCAGGCTTTGGATTTTTTGGGACGCTTTCCGTAAATGTGCCAGGTATTCCACCCAGATCTTTGCCTTCCTTGTCTGGCAAATCTGCTGCGATGCCAAACCCCTGCTATCCCGCGCACGTTCACTAAATGACATACACTTACGACGAAAATTAGTACAAATATGAGCAAAAAATAAAAATGGCTTTTTAAATAAACAAAATAATCAACTTACCATCAGGGATTACTCCGACCCCATTTTCCGATTTGGCTTATCTGGCGTCCTGTGAGCGCTGGGGGCCGGGACGCGGTTCCCCCCATTTCTTACTATGACATCGACGGTCCGATTGATCATCGGGTAGCGTGGATTGTGAGGTGTCAACGGACCCCTGAGTGGACTGAGCCGTGGAGGCTACCGTGACAGGGGGTGCCTCCTCCTCCGCACGATCATCAGCGGGGACATTGTTGCAGGTCCTGGATGTGATCAAGGGGCTAGACAACATCTACAATAAAAAAATTCAAAATAATTAAGATAAAACCAGCATATTTTAAATTTTAATCAAAAAATTTAAAAACAAAAACAAAAAACCAAAATATTTTAATTTTAAATAGAAAATTCACAAAAAAAATAATCATTTAAAAATCATTTCCGAAGAAAACATACATTTCCCCCCTCCACGAGTAAAACCATGCATGCATAACATAAAAATTCCTTTTTATATAAATATAATATATAGATAATCCAAAAACACACCGGAAAATTCATCTCATGTTAAAACACTTGGTGGGACCCGCAAAAACCCGAATACTGAAAACATTTTGTGGTCCACAACCCTGCTTTGAAAACCCTCCTCAAAGGAGTTTAAAATCATGTAAACCGACCTGGACACAAAATATACATCAAAACATATCCCACTGCTTCCCGAATAAAATCCCGAGTCGTAGCTCGATACCCTCCACACACCCGATATACCTCGAGTTGTGCATAAACATGTACTACGCGTAGACAGGCTCAACTACCTGGTGGAGAAAATACCCCTCGACACCAGCGTCGGAGAACCCTCAATGATCTGGCGGAGAAAGACGCACGACGCTAGTCGGAGAAAACCTTGACCATTGGGGACAAAAATCCAGTGAAAACCAAAATTCATGTTTTGAAATTCTTGTTTCTTGGCCTAAGCCAAATTCATTTCAAAACCGGGTTTATGCTCAAATCCAAATAAAACACAAATCGGGGCCTAAACCCAAAATCATGGACTCGACCAAAATTCAAAATCTGACAAGTCAAACCATATAAAACCTGAATCCATAATACCAGGCCACATCCCAAAACATCAGTTTCACTGTAACATTGAAAACTCGTGTCCAGTAACAATTTCTCAATTCCGAAAATTTGCCAAAAGCAATACATAATAGAATTTAAATAAAATATACCTTTATGCATGCATTATAATTTATAAACCAAAGTCCACTCACCACACGTCCAAATAAGCTCAATCCCGAGTCGTACGCTCCTCTGAAGTTCTCGGAGCAATATCGCTTGTCAAAAGTAATAATCGAGATTACCAAAGTTAATTAAAAACCCTACATTCAGACTCCCTAAATCCTGGGAGGTCCACACGCGTCCTACTAAAAACGCAGCCACTACGGACGCCCAAAAAAACCTGACTTCCGATTAACCCGAAACCTACGCTAACAGATCCAGAACGTCAAAATCTTGTCGACACACATCGTTGTGACCCAAAAATCGGTCCCATACGCCGCCACGCGCCGACGGAAGGCCGGACCACGCGCCGCCATGCACTTGCTATAGTACCTCACGTGCCTGCTACAGTGTCCCACACGCCTAACTCGGCGCTGACTCGGCCGCATAGTGGCACACACGTGGCTGCTAGGTGGCCTCCACCTGGCTCCACGTGGTTGCAGGTGGCATCCACGTGGCACCCACATGGCTTCCAAGTGGTCTCCACCTGGCTTCCAGGTGGCATGCCACGTCATCCCCCCTTTTGACCGAACTAGTCGCTGGAGAAGACGACCGCTCTGATGTGTGCCGCCGTTCGCTTTCGCTGGAAAACTCCATTACCGGCCGACCTTGAATTTTTCCTAACTTTCTCAACACTTGACCATTTTTCACAAATTTTTAGTCTAAATCTATCCACTCAAACCCAGGAACTCAAAAATGAAGTCTAAACACGAAACCCATACCAGTGTTGACCGAAAAATTGATCAAAAGGTTACGGTTTTCTTTTCCTGGGTTTGGTGTCTCCCGCGGTTGCTTCCAGCAATGGTTGGTACGTCTGTGATCATGGGAAGGAGGAGAGTCCGATTAGTGGAACTAAAACGGATGCTCTTGCCTCGAATTGAAGTTCGAATTTTTGGGATTTTTGGGTTCGAAGTCATAGGTTTAGGGTGAGTCGCGAAGAGAGTGAGTGAAAAATGAGGAAGATCTTATCTGATTGGGTTAAAAATATCTACCCAGGTCAAATTACCAAAATGCCCCTGAACATTCTAGAACCACAACTCTCTCACACGAACCCCGTTTTCCACATGTTGCCTGTCTACGAACTCGTGAGTTTGAGACCTATGCAACGGTCCCCGAAACACAGCAAAAAGTGTCTCGAAACAAAAATTGACTTTTAAGCCCCCTAAACAACCGAGGGTACATTCATCATTTTGCAAAAATAATTTAGGAAAATTAAATAAGTAAATTTCCAAGTCGTTACAATTCACCCCCCTTAAAGAAATTTCGTCCTCGAAATTTATACCTGTTACTGGAACAAATGTGGATGTTACGCTCGCATCAGTGCCTCGGTTTCCCACTTAGCCTCATCCACGTTATGATTCCTCCACAGAACTTTAACCAGAGGAATAGTCTTTCTGCGCAGTACTTTTTCCTTCCAATCTAAAAGTTGCACTGGTTGCTCCTCAAAAGTCAAATCATAACTTAGCTCAATTGGTTGTGCCTCCAATACATGAGATTCATCGAATAGGTACTTCCGGAGTATAGATACATGGAAAACATCATGAACCTTTGATAGTTCTGGTGGTAAAGCAAGTCTGTAGGCCACTGACCCTATCCTCTCAACAATCTCATAAGGCCCAATGTAGCGAGGACTCAGTTTTCCTCGTCTACCAAAATGTACAACTCATTTCCAGGGGGATAATTTCAGGAAAACCCAATCTTCGACCTCAAACTCAAGATCTCTGATCCTCCGGTCAGCATAGCTTTTCTGGCGGTCCTGAGCTGCCTTCAACCTTTCCCTGATGATTCTAATCTTTTCCTCTGTCATTTCCACTATCTCTGGTGTCAACAGCCTTCTCTCACCTACCTCTTTCCAGCATATCGGTGTCATGCATTGTCTCCTATACAGTGCCTCGAAAGGAGACATCCCAATACTAGACTGATAGCCGTTGTTGTATGCAAACTCCATCAAGGACAGGTGTGAATCCCAGTTTCCTTTAAACTGCAGTACAAAAGCTCTCATCACATCCTCCAGAATCAGAATTGTCCTCTCACACAGACTATCAGTCTTAGGATGAAAAGCTGTACTGAAAGGCAATGTAGTGCCAAAGGCTTTCTGCAAACTCCGCCAAAACCTCGAAGTAAACCTAGAATCCCTATCTGACACAATCGACTCTGGAGTCCCATGTAACCGTATGATCTCATCCACAAACAATTAGGCGTACTGACCTATCCGGTAATCTTCCCATACTGGAAAGAAATGTGTTGACTTCGTGAGTCTATCAACAATTACCCAGATTCCATCATGTCCTTTTTGAGTCCTAGGAAGTATATACACAAAATCCAATGTAATGTGATCCCACTTCCATTCTGGAATAGGTAGTGGTTGTAGTACCCCGTATGGTTTCTACCTCTCTGCTTTTACTTGTTGACACGTCAGGCACCTACTCACAAACTCTGCTATTTCCCTTTTCATCCCAGTCCCCCAATAGTGTTCCTTCAGAGTACGATACATCTTTGTACCTCCTGGATGCATAGCATAAGCAGAACTACGAGCTTCCTCAAGAATTTCTCTTTTCAACTCTAAATCATTAGGTATGCACAACCGGCCATCCTTAACCAAGGCTCCATCATCCCTAATCGCATAATCCTGCCTATTCCCAGCCTCCAACTTCATCCTAATAACACACAAAGTAGGATCCTGGAGCTGAGCTTCAATGATTCGATCAATCAAGACAGGTCTCACATGGAAACTAGCCAACAAAGCCCCCTAGTTATCCATGTCAAGTATAATTCTCGCTCTTCGGAATTCCTCCAGCAAAGGTGGGTAAACAGTATGCAAATGGGCCAAGGAACTCATGGAATTCATGCCCAAGGCATCCGCCACTACATTGGCTTTTCCTGGTTGATATTCTATGGTGTAGTCATAATCCTTTATCAGCTCAAGCCACCTTCTCTATCACAAGTTCAGATCTTTTTGGGTGAAGAAGTATTTCAAACTCTAATGGTCAGTAAAGATCCGACACGTTTCCCCATACAAATAATATCTCCAAATTTTCAGTGCATGCACCACTGCGGCTAACTCCAAATCATGTGTGGGGTAATTCAACTCATGAGGTTTAAGTTGCCTGCAAGCATATGCTATTACCTTCCCATGATGCATCAACACGTAACCTATACCCCGTAATGATGCATCATTGTACACCTCAAATCCTCTGTTATCATCTAGAAGGGTTAACACTGGGGCATAAGTCAACCTCCTCTTTAGCTCCTGAAAGCTCTATTCACACCCATCATCCTAGTCAAACTTGACTCCTTTCCTAGTCAACCAAGTCAACGGGGCAGCTATCGTACAAAATCCTTCTACGAATAGCCGATAATATCCCGCTAAACCCATAAAACTTCTCACCTCTGACACTGTCTTTGGTTGCTCCCAATTTGCCACTGCCTCAACTTTTTGGGGATCCACGCTGATACCCTCAGCAGAAATCACATGACCTAAAAATCCCACACTGGTCAACCAAAACTAACATTTACTGAACTTGGCGAATGGTTTCTTTTTCCTCAGCATATTTAGCACCAACCTCAAGTGCTTCTCATGTGCCTTAGCACTCTTCGAATACACCAATATATCATCAATGAATACAATCACAAACCGATCCAAATACCATCGGAACACCCTGTTCATCAAATTCATAAATGATGTCGGTGCATTAGTTAACCCAAAAGGCATCACCAGGAACTCATAATGCCCATAGTGTGTCCTAAAAGCCATTTTAGGAACATCCCCTTCCCTAATCCTTAACTGATGGTACCCGGATCAAAGGTCAAGTTTAGAGAAATACTTTGCCCCTTTTAATTGGTCAAACAAATCATCAATTTGTGGCAAAGAATACTTATTCCACACCGTAACCTTGTTTAACTCCCGGTAGTCGATATATAGCCTTAAACCACCAACTTTCTTCCTTACAAATAACACCGGCGCACCCCAAGGTGATACACTCGGGTCGAATAAAGCCCATATCCACCAAGTCCTGCAATTGAGTATTCAATTCCTTCAATTCTACTGGTGTCATTCGGTACGGTGCCTATGATATAGGTTGGGTACCCGGAAGAAGCTCTATGGTGAACTCAATCTCCAGATAAGGTGGCAAACCTGGAAGATCCTCTGGAAAGACATCGAAAAACACATTCACCACAGGAATATCCTCTACACTCATCGGAGTATCCTGAGAATAAATCACGTGAGCAAAATAAAATAGCCTTCACAACCTTTCCTCAATAATTTCTCAACTGCTAAAGCCGATATCACTCCCGAGGGAAGTACCCTTCGATCACCCCGAAATGTAAGTTTCGGCAAGCCTGGACTTCGGAAAGCCACCCTCTTGTCGAAATAATCTATGGAGGCATGGTTCATGGTTAACCAATCCAACCCCAGAATCACATCAAAATCATAAATGTCCAAGGGGATTAAATCTGCCTCTAACTCATGACCTCCCACCATCTTTTTCTTCAGCTTTCCCTTGCGTATCACGAGGTTCACCACTAACATATCTCTAGTAGGAGTGCTAATACCCATGTCCCAACCAATTGGGGACAATTCTCTATCAGCAAAAAGTGTGAAACCTCGATAAATAAAAGAATGTGTAGCCCTAGGATCTATCAAAATACGAGCATCATGATTAAAAATTGACAACGTATTAGTAACCACCTCTGGTGCTGCTCGAGCCTCCTACTGAGTCATAGCAAAAACTCAGGCATGTGTACCCGAAGATCGACCACGACCCCCATGTCTCCCTCTAGCCATGTTGGCCCCACTAGCCCTTTTGGCCCTACTAGACTGGGTCTAGCTCCCTGTTGTAGTTCCAGATGTCTGCGATGCTCTCTGACTCGATTCAGCAGCATCTCGGCCCAAGGAACTATTGTCCGGACGACGATGTGGACAATCCCTCTTAAAATGACCAGTCTCCCCACAAAAGTAGCAACCAGTGTCACCCACATGTGCAGGTCTGCCACTCCATCTCCTGGTCGACTACACTGAAGCCTCGCTCGACTGAATGGATGATTGCTATCCCTGACCGGCCCAGCAACTGCCTGATTCGGATCTCGCACCCCTAGAAAATCCAAAATTGAAACTGCCTCTCTTGGATGGTCCTTGACTAGAGGCCCCGAAATTCCAGCGATCCCGGCGTCGCCTGGAACCACTGAACTACTGATTAGCTAGAAAACTCAACTCTACTCTGGCAGTAGCATCTGACAAAGCCCTCAAAGAAGTATACGCCACAGTAGTTACTGCTACCCGAACCTCATTCCTCAGTCCATACTCAAATCGTCAGCACTTATCCATCTCAGTTGCTACAAGAGCCGGTACAAAGCTTGACAATTCAAGAAATTTTTGTTCATACTAGGCCACCGTCATGTCCCCCTACTGTAGCTGCAAGAACTCAGCCTCCCTGGCATCCCGGTACAAGCAGAGATAAAACTACTCGAGGAAGCACTCCCAGAAAGCTTCCCAAGTAAAGGTATCGACATCCCAGCCTGACAGCTGCAAAGCATGCCACCAGTGGTACGCATAACCAACCAGCATAAATGAGGCTAGTCGCACCCTATCCTCAGAAAGGCACCTCATAACCGAAAACACTTGTTCCAAACGAGTAATCCACTCATCCACATCATCTGGGCCTAACTCGCCCATAAACATTGTCGCCCCAACCTCTAGGCACGCTCAATATCTAAAACTTCATACGTAGCCCTACCCAGAAGTACAGTAGTCAAAGCCTGACCCAATTGATCCAGGGTCTGCCTCAAATCAGGCTCTACTACGGGTTCATATGTGTCCTCACCGTTTCCAGACCACTGACGGGGCTCGGGTTTCGGAGGCATTACGCTGAAAAGAACTATAAATCATCAATACCACAATCAGTTGTACACTAGGTGTACGGTCTACAGGAATTTAAACCTAGTGCTCTGATACCAAGTTGACAGAACCCTTCCTGAATTTCCCCTCGAAACCCGGGAAGAACCCTGCTCCTGTCTGACAACCTAAAGAAATTCCCATAATACCCCTAAGTCCTTACAATTAATTATGAGAATTCTGCAAAAAGTACGACAGAATCTCCCCTTAAAGACTGGCTAACTGTCTTCCACCTGTCACACTAAGGATCAGATAACACTCCAAATTCCAACGATGTAACCACAATTTACAATCAGTCCAAAAGACTTATCAGAGCATCTAGGTAGGATAATTAAATACATAAATAAATATCCTACTCGATAGTCTAAGTAAACGCGTAGCTGGAAATTTAATGCCTCCGCCTCTGGATATGCTCACGTCAACTCAACAGCCTAGAGGGGATTTAAAACACGAAAGTTGTGAGTGGACAAAATAATCATTTAATCAAATATACCTTTATGCATGCATTATAATTTATAAACCAAAGTCCACTCACCACACGTCCAAATAAGCTCAATCCCGAGTCGTACGCTCCTCTGAAGTTTTTGGAGCAGTATCGTCTGTCAAAAGTAATAATCAGGATTACCAACGGCAATTAAAAACCCTACATTCAGACTCCCTAAATCTCGGGAGGTCCGCACGTATCTCACTAAAAATGCAGCCACTTCAGACGCCCAAAACTACCCCTAAACGACGTCTGATTCACCCGAAACCTACGCCAATAGATCCGGAACGTCAAAATCTTGTCGACACGTATCACCGTGACCTAAAACCTGGTCCCACGCGTCGCCGAAAGGCCGGACCACGCGCCACACACCGCCACGCACTTGCTGCAGTACCTCACATGCCTAGTACAGTGTCCCACGTGCCTGACTTGGCACTGACTTAGCGCTGACTCGGCCACCAGGTGGCATCCATGTGGTTGTCAGGTGGCCTCCATGTGGATGCCACGCTCCGCTTAGCTGCCAGGTGGCATGCCACGTCAGCCTCCTCTATGACCGAACTAGTCACTGGAGAGTCACCAGAGAAGATGACCGATTCGCCGTGCACCTCCGTTGTGCGCCGCCATCCGCCATCACCAGAAAACTCCATTGCCGACCGACCTTGAATTTTTTCTAACTTTCTCAAAACTTAACCGTTTTTCACAAATTTTTAGTCTAAACTTATCTACTCGAACCCAGGAACTCAAAATTGAAGTCCAAACACGAAAACCATACTTGTGTTGGCTGGAAAATCGATCAAAAAAATTCAATTTTCCATTCCTTGGTTTGGTGTCTCCCTCGGCTGCTTCCAGCAACGGTTGGTACGTCTGTGATCTTGCCTCGAATTGAAGTTCGAATTTTTGGGATTTTTGGGTTCGAAGTCCAGGGTTTGGGGTGAGTCGCGAAGAGAGAGAGTGAAAAACAAGGAAGATCTGATCTGATTGGGTTAAAAATATCTACATAGGCTAAATTACCAAAATGCCCCTGAACATTCTAGACCCACAACTCTTTCACACAAACTCCGTTTTCTGTGTGCCGCCTGTCTACGAACTCGTGAGTTCGAAACCTACGAAACAGACCCTGAAACACAGCCAAAAGTGTCTCGAAACAAAAATTGACTTTCAAGCCCCTTAAACAACCGAGGGTAAATTCGTCCTTTTGTAAAAATAATTTATGAAAATTAAATAATTAAATTTCCCGGTCGTTACAAATTCAATCAACAAATTCAACCAAACATATATACAAATCCAAGAAATTGAACCCAAATGGAATGAAAAAGAAAATCCAGAGGTACTTACCGTGAGAACGAGTGTGACGAAAAGAGGGAGGGAGTGCAACAAAGAGAGGGAGGGAGTGCGACCGAGAGAGAGAGAGGGACTCTGAGAGATTTAGTTGCACCAACTGTGCAAGAGAGAGGGAGTACGAGTGAGAGAGTGGTTGTATGTGGGAGACAGAGAGACAGAGAGACAAAGAGAGAGAGAGAGAGAGAGAGAGAGAGAGAGAGAGAGAATGTGTGTGTATGTGTGTGTTTGTGTGTGTGTGTGTTGTATGTGGGAGGATTCTGGGTTTCGGGTTAGGAAAATAGTAGAGGTAGAGGAAATGAGGAAGAAGAAGAAAGATTCGGGTCATTTTAAGTTACTAGAAGTCTTTGCCCGACAAAGCTATTCATCGGGAAAACTTCAATGAGTTCGTCGGTCTTCGAGAAATGATCAATTTCGTCGGGCAAGTATTTAAAACTTCGTCCAGCAAAAGGAGGCGGTAATTTTGATTTTTTGCGAAAATTTTGGCTGAAATTTTGATTTCTCACAGAAAAAAACTGACGAGTTTTTTTACTTTACCCGACAAAAAGTTAAGCTTGCCCGACGCTATTTTAAAGCTTTGCCCTACGAAACTTATGATTCGTCAGGCAATCTTGGTTTTATTTATGAAAATAGGGGTATTGTGAAAACCAAGCCCGACGATTGAATTTTCAAGATCGTGACCATTCACTTTGTGGTTTTACGTGCCTAAAGCCCCACCGTCGGAAATCGTCATGTTTAACGGAGTTTAGATGTCTCAACCGTTCACATTATGAATTTCAAGGTGTTTTTCGAAGTTTTGGTTCAATTGATATTCAAACGATTGAATTTGAAGAAATTGACCATTCAGTTTGTGGTTTTACGTGCCTAGACCTTGCCCGTCGAAAATCGTGAGGTTTTGAGGAGTTAAAGTCGTCCGATTGTCAAAAAATATTTTCTAACCGTCGAATTGTCGCGCACCGTTACCTAAATATGGACGGTTAGATCGGTCGAATCATTTCTCAAGTAATTTAAAACCGTTGTTTATTAATTAAATGTAAATTCAATTTGGTATATATGGTCCCACGAATACTTGTATATTCGTCGGGAAAAGGTCTTCCATTTTCGACGAAGGACCACCGAATATAGGACACCTTTGCCTAACGAATGTACAAGTATTCGTCAGGCAAATATCATGACCCGTTGAAAATTTCTCAAAGTTCTATACACTATTTTGTCAAACAAACTAATTTTGCAACCATTTCCACCCTTGTCAAACATACTACATTGCCAAGTCACTTTGACTGTTGTCACTTCAGGTATGAATACGAGGAGTTACAATTGATCGACTATTCATTTATCGAAGACTTTACTATAAATGTACATGAATGAATTTGGTACATAGTTTGAAGTGCATGCAGTAAATGAATGAATGAATAATGAAGATAGTGGGTTTGGTGCTAAGGCCTCATACATTTATGCATTACTCATACAAAAAAAGAAAATATGGTTGCATTGCAATAATTTTGTAGGTGAGTATATAGTAAATCAAACTAAAGCTGTTGTATTTATGGAGTAAACAAAGATTTAGGGTTTGTTATGATTTGGAAGAAGGCTAGCTCTTCGTCTCTCTCTGCCAACCCAAAAATCTATGCTTCAACTTAAAAGGGAGAACTTGGTCTATTGAAGATGTGCTTCGAGTTTTGGATGGGAGAACTTGGTCAGTTGAAGATGTGGTTCACTCACTCAAGGTCTCTTTAGAGTTCCATGAAACTCTGAACCCATAGCATATCAAGGCTTTGGAAGCTGTTCTTCCATCAAAGTCAGGAGCGCCTCAGCTCACAGATATGGAGGTGGAAGGGTGATCTTTGGTTTGGAAAGGGTCGGAAATTTCAAATGCCCTGTGGGTCAGACAGTTGCCCGACAAAGTACATAATTCATCGGGCAAAGCGTCTTTGCCCGACGAATTTGCATTGATTTCGTTGGGCAAATACGCTTTGCCTGATGAATTATATACTTCGTCGGGCAACTGTCTGACCCACAGGACATTTGGAATTTCCCAACAATCCTATAGCATGTCCTAAGATGGAAGAAAATAATGAAGAAGTTGATGATGATGAAAGTGTTGAAATCTTGGAGGATTTGTCATGTCCAACTCAAAAAGGAAGAAATGGTCAAGTAAAAAAGTTTCATTAACTAAAAATGAAAAGGCTATAGCTCTTGAAAGAGCTCATGCTTTCAAATCTGCAAAGCCTCACTTGAAAATTGCACTGCAACCCTCCTACTTAATGCAATTAGTAACCTTAATTTCTACACATAATGGAGAAGATTGAGCTAGCTATTTTTGTTTTTGTATAAAGAATTCCACATAAATTTGTGGGAAAATATGGAGAAGGTCTATCAATCTGATACACGTTGAGCATCCAAGTGGTGAAGAATGAGAATTAGAGGTGACAAAAACATGGAATGGAGAGGTTTGGTTTAACAAAGATGGGACAAAGTCCTTTGAGTTTTACTCTCTTGGTTCGTCGGGCAACTGTTTGACCCACAGGACATTTGGAATAAGTCACATATGTAGTCAGAAAACATGAGTTTGATTACAGGCCATTCTTCACGATGTTGTTATTTGCTACGATGGCACAATCAGAAATGTTTGCATCAACTCAGTTGTCCAATTTGACTATGGAGATAAGACTGGATTTGGGCCCCCGAGTTTATATTGTCTATTTTATCCACCACTTAAGATCATAAAAACATAACCTAATTGAAACATTTAAAACATTAATTTTATTGATTTTAAGATTGGATATTACATATATAAATGAAGTCATTTATTTACAACTTTCATTCAGTGTCGGATTCGCTCTCCCCCTCCCAATCACTCTCGTCATCCGAGCTGTGCCCAATACTTTTTCCTCAGCATCACTATTAATAAAAATCTCATCAATCGCCATTGGTGGGAGGACGTCGTCGGTCCGTACTCAATCCACGTGTAGGGTGGATGCTGAGGAATCCTCCTAGTAAACAATTTGGTCATCGTCTATTTCCCAATCTGCTTCCTAGTCTCGGTCATCCAAATCCCAAATATTTCTTTGATTTACCATCTCAGATATTCTCCAACAAGCACCGGCTTTTAGATCATCCACAAAGAATAATTGTCTTGCCTTACTAACGAGGATGTAGGGATCATTCTCTTACCACCAGGTGTTTGTGTTGACAGACACATAGAAATTATCTCGAATGACCCTGCCTGGGATATTTGGGTTCGTATCAAACCAATGACACTTGAATTAAATGACTTCCTTTCGATCTGTGTATTACACCTGAACCACACTTAACAATCTGCCGAAGAACCCCGTAGCAGTTGTTCTGTCATTATTTATACATCTTTTAGATGCTACTTAATGCCTTTTTACTTGTCTTTCGAGTACTTATGTGCCATTAATAGTACAAAGTGATGCATTTTGTGAGACTTGTGCAAGAGTTGGAAAGAGAGGGATATTCTGAGAAGAATGCAAAAAGAATGACTCAATTTGGAGTTATGATGAAGAACTTACCCTCTATTTAATATCGGGCCATAAACCAGGTCCTGATTTGAAGCCATGCACCATATTTAGGGCCAGGATCATGAACCACGAATGAAGTCATCTAGGTCCTAGAATCATGTATAAGGACTCGCATATCAAGTCTAAGGTGAGTCGAGGTTCGTGCCAAGACGTGTCTTAAAGACAATCCATCTGCGCCCTAACCGAAGACTAGCCCAAACGAGCCATGGCGCGTCTTCAGAGCTCTTAGCCAAGTCCCAATCGTGTCCCCTGACACGCCTCAAGCCCACAGCCCAGCCTGTGTCCTTGCTAAGCTAGGAAAGCAGTCTTAGGGTTTCATTAAGGTTATTTTAGGCTTTTTGTTGTCAGTTTGAATTCCTAGGTTTTAAGGGAAACCCTAGGTCTATTTAAACAATGTTTTAATGCTGAATTAGGGTTCCACCCCATGGTAGCAGCATAGTTTTCAGTTTTAGACAGTTTGTGTGTTTTTACTTTTGTTCGTGCTTTTGGAAGAGGAGCTTAATGCATAGAGTGGAGGAGAGTGCTTGGAAGTGTCCTTGGCTTGCCATTGCTTTCAGTGTTTTCTTTTCTGCCCTTTCATCTTTAATTTGTAATCATGACTTATTCTATAGTTTTCAATAAGATGCGTGAGTAGTTCTTCATAGAACTCGGGCTGCTTGAAGCCCTAGCCATGTAGTTTGTTAACTTGATTTTGGCCCTTGGTTTACATTGTTATGAATATTGAAAATGGTTGTGGTTACTATGCGTAATGATCTTAGTTTATGTTTATGAGTTTAGTCATCTTATTTGCAAAATCTATAGGTGAATGATTTCTTGATTGATTGACTATCTTCTTGTGATTGTTTCGCACCAACGGTAGTGGCTTTACATCTTACTTGTAATCCAACTCATGACGACCTAGGACTGCACATCACTTTTTTAGGGGTAGTGTGATTGCTCATATTTCCTTTCATGCTTAATGCATTCTTTGAATAGTTGTGGTAGTGAGCCGGAAAAGCCTACTACATAGGAACTAAGAAGGAAATAATGTATGATTTGACCTTGAGTAGACCTTTGCATGGGCATCAGATTCAATTAATTCATAGTAATGGAACCTTGGAAATCTTGTTAAGAACTTGTAATGGCTAGTGGTGGATAGTTGGCCTTAGTTCGACTTAATACCTAGTTTTAATCAAAATCAACCTTGATGCCGAATTTGTTTCTTGCACTTTAAGTTTTTGTTTTACTTTCAGTATTCTCAATTCCAAAAGCATCAAACCCCCCTAGCCGTGAGTCTTGTGTGTGTTTGTTCAGAGTCTTTTGTGTTTTCTTGTGTCGCAAGTTACTGTCATAAGTAGCGTTTAGGTGTCTTGGGGTCTCTAACTCGTGTGAGTCTTACTTTCGTGTTTAGCTATCTTCTTCATTGTTGTTTCTTGAGTCTTAATTAAGTTATTTGAGTCTAAGGTTTAATTGGATTTAACATTGATACATAGTCCTTGTGGGATCGATCCTTGCTTTCTGCTATACTATCTTAGTTGACTTGTACATTTGCAAGGTTTTAACAGTTAAGAATAGATTGCATTATCTTGTTCTCTATTTTTACCAACTACAGGATTTTCCCCCTCCCCTAGCACGAAGACCCCGCTGTTTTGAGTAGATAATTTGTCGTCTCGGTCTGTGCACATGAACTTAATGCTGTTAACGTGACAATCGGCATACGTTTCTCCTTGAAATGGGCCAATCTCCAGTTGCATTAATTCTTGATTGAAGTCGGGTGAGTTGTCATCTCTCAGCTGTGCCATCTGTGTCCATACACACCAGAATTGAAATTGGTCAACTTCAAATAAAAATCAGAAATTATACATATAAAATATCTGACTTACATGCTTGGAAAACCAACTTGGAAATAGTTGTTAGTCCTTTTCTTCCTAATTCGAAGGATATTGGGCCTTCATCAACACCTCGTGCTTCTCGTGGAATGACCAAACTTCATCACAGTTGTTTAGTATGAACCAATGAGCCACCTTCATGTTGATAGTAGTGAACGTCTGTGACACCGGACCAATGCCGAATGGTCATGCTGGTTGGGCAAATAAAGATAGGTTCTCGGGACGTTCACTATCGTCGTCGTTCTGCTAGCCCTGTTGGAAGAAGTTTCAACATTTCGAAGGTACGTTAAACAAAACGTGAGTGACTCCTTTGCAATGAACGCCTCAGCTATAGAGCCTTCGGGACGTGTCATGTTGCGGACATATCGCTTGTACCTACCTAACATTCTGCAAGGAAATAGCCATTATGATTCACATATATTAACAGGATAGTAAAGAATAGTCTCAAAAGCAGGATGAAGTTTACCTCTCAATTGGGTACATCCAACGATAATGCATTGGGCCAGCTAGCTTTGCCTCATCCGGCAAATGTATTAGTAGGTGCACCATTACTTCAAAAAATGCAGGGGGATATATTTTCTCCAGTCGGCACATGAGGTAGACAATATCCTCGTTAATTGCACCGACGTCCACCTTTCCCAACGTTTTGGCACATAGTTGCTGGAAGAACCGAGACAAATTAACTATCATCTCAACAACATCATGCTGCAAGTATGGCCGAATACCAATCAGAAGGAGCCGTTGTAGCAAAACATGATAGTCATGGCTCTTCAAACCAGAAAGGGTCCCACCGTCAGTGCTAACGTTTCGGGAGATGTTGTCGGCCTACCCATAAGGAAATTTCATACTCTACAACCACTTCAGGAATTTTTTCTTATTCTCCGACGTAAATGTATAACTTGGATGAGCCATTATGTATTTTCCATTGACAAGTTTTGGCTACAAGTTAGGCCGAATCCCCATTTCTTGCATACCCAGACAGGTCTTCTCGTGTCCTTTGACTTGCCTTTGATAGGTAAAGTCGTTCCCACAACACTCGGCAACATTCTTCTCAATGTGCATTAGATCCACGATGTGTCTAATTTTCAATTTCGACCAGAATGCCAAATGGAAGAATATGCTCTTCTTCGTCCAATTTTCCTATTCCACTGGTTTCGTTCCTCGTGTGACAAACTCCTGGATACTGTTCAATTTGGACAATATCTCATTACCGGACCTCTCCCTTGGTCGTGCCTGTAGCTCTATTTTTCCATCAAATTAGTCAGACTGCGTACGCCACCGGTGATCCCATGGCAGAAATCTTCTTGCACCCAAGTAACATACCTTCAATGCGTGCAAAATGGACATGGTGTCTGGTCCACATGTCGGGCATGCAAGATAACCCTTGGTGCTCCACCATGACAACATACCATATGCAGGAAAATCATTAATAGTCCACATTATGGCCGCTCGCAAAGTGAACATTTCTCCACTGTACTTGTCGTATGTTCAGACACCATTTTCCCACAAATCAACGAGCTCATCAATCAAAGGCTGCAAATAAACATCAATGTAATTACTCGGCGATTTGAGCCCCGGTAAAAAAGTACTGAGGATTGTGAATTATTTCTTCATGCATCTCAAATGGGGCAAGTTATACGGAACCATGACCACCAGCCAAGTGCTATAGGGCTTTGCAATCCCAAACGGATTAAAGCCGTCAGTATCAAGTCCTAATCTGACATTTCGTGGCTCTGCAGCAAACTCAGGATACATCTTATCAAATTCCTTCCAAGCCTCTCCATCTCTCGGATGCCTTAGTACATCATCATCAATGCGTTCATCCTTATGCCACCTCATATCACGGACTGTGTGGGTTGGCATGTAGAATCTTTGTAATTTCAGCTTCAGTGGAAAATAATGCAACAACTTGTTCGGAATCCTGTTCTTTCAAAACCTAGGCTCATTGCACACGAGACATTTGTCAAGCTGCTCGAACTCACCGTAAAACAATGCATAATTGTTCTTACATGCATGGATCTTGACATACCCTAAACTGAGACCCTTCAACAACTTATTCGAACTATAATGATCTTTAGGCAGACGGTTATCTTCAGGGAGCATTCGGATGATGATGTCCATCATGTGATCAAAATGCTTGTTCGTTTGATTATACTTAATTGTCATGTGCATCAACTCCACAACTACCCCTAGAACCAAGAACGATTTACACCCGGGGTACAATTCGTGTTGAGCTTCTTTCAACAATATCTCGTAATGTTGCTCAAAGTCTTCGGGTTGAAACCTAGGTGCCTCATCGTTCATATCAACCGATGCAGGAGGAAAAGCATCGGTTAATATGACAAACACTTGGTCATCATCACATCGCCCATCCAAAGCACTTTCATCTCCACAAGTCCCGAGATCCGAAGATGTCGATTATGTAAATATTTGTTCACTATGATAGATCCAATTAGTATAGTTTTGTACGATCCCATTCCATGCTAGATGATTTCCGACCTATTTCAAAGTCCTCCAATTGCAGTTGTTACATTTTCGGCACGGACACCTGATACGTCCTCTATCACTGCAATGACTATGTGCAAAGGCAATAAAACTGTCGATCTCATCCAAATACTCATCAGAACATCTATCTTCCATTTGCAACCACCCTTTGTCCATTGTGTCTTCTTTCACAACATACAAACAACGTAAGTAATTGAGTTAACATTGTCCTACAATTAGAACAAATTAATATCAAAATCCACTTGTCTACTTATGCCTCTGGTGATTTGGCCCTATCCTATTCGAGAGTGCACGTTATGTGCTGTGTAATTTGCGTCCTACCAGGCTAAGTTCCGATCGAGGGAAATTTCGACAGCATCCCCTACAGTTCCCCAAATGCACGACGTAGATATTATAAACAAATATCTAGTATGCATTCGGAGAACATTCAGGGATACAAATTGAAATTCCCACGATCGAAATCTAGCCTCATAGACCACAAAATACACAACACATAGTTGCACACCCCTAAACTGTCTGAATAAATGGACAATTCAAGAGTCAGTCAATTGCGCGGTCACACATTGCGTCCACGTGCGCATCCAACTGACTCTCAAATGGGTCTAAGGTTTTTCATTGAATTTCATTATACGAAGTTAATCAACCCGATTAACTTCGCATAAAATGTTATAAAATATCAACATATTTCACTCCATCGGAACTACCTAAAGCTTAATAGAAAATATCACAACAAATTCATAAATACAAACATATATTAATTACGCATATCACATAGTTTACAATTTTCTAATTTCCTAACATATTTTCTACTTTCCAAATTAATTTCCTAACATATTTTCTATTTTCCTATTTTCCAAACATATTTTCTATTTTCCTATTTTCCCAACATATTTTCTATTTGCCTTACATATTTTCTAATTTCCTACAAAATCACATAACACATTTTCCACAAATTCTACACAATTTCTACACAATTTCCACACAATTTCCTAACATAATTATATATCCAAAATTCTTAAATTGAGAGGAAAATACTCATACCTCTTTATAATTATTCCTCCAAATCAATCACAAATTTCCTAAAATACAAACAATAATTAGTTTTCAATCAAAAATAAAAAATTCAAAACTAAAAATAAAAAATTTCTCAAACCTTGAAAATTGATATTTGATGGAGTTTGATGTTTGAGAGAGAAAGAGGGAGAGATTGGTAGTGAAAGATGATGGTTGTCGGTGTAATAAGAGCTAGAGAGAGAGAGGGAGAGAGAGAGGAGAATGCAGAGAAGGAAGAAGAAGAAGATGGGCACATCGCAGTTAATGTCTAATTAAAACTTTGTCCGACGAACCCTCCATCGAGCAAGGTTTAATGAATTCGTCGGGAAAAATCGGTCAACGCTCTTTGCTGTACGAGTAATTGTCGTCGAGTTTTCCCATTTTGCCCGGTGAAGAAAAAAATTTGTAGGGCAAAGGCATCAATTTTACGCGTCATCACCATTTTCTTCGCGCCAAAAACTTGCCCCACGAAATAATCTTGCCCTACCAATTTGTTCGTCGGGCAATGTTAACAAAACTATGAGGGAAATTTTTTTTCACGCCAAAACCTTGCCCCACGCATGAAGCTTGCCTTACGAATTTCTTCATTGAGCAACTTTGGATAGGTTTTTGCCCTATGAACTGAGTATTTCACCAAGCAAAGAGCCTTGAGGCGAAGAAATATTCTTCGTCAGGCATAATATGGTCGGGAAGACCTGATTCCTTGTAGTGTTAAGTCTTATTGGTTTGGACATCGCCTTAATTTGTTGTTAATCAAGTCTATCAATGAGTGATGTTGTAATTTGGCTTAACATTTTGAGTCAATTAGTTAGCCTTTTTTGTCCAATTATTACTTACTCTTGTTAGCTTTTTCTAATTCTTGTCTTATAAGGATTATGGACCCTAATCCTTGTAGGAGTTTGGTTTCTTGTCTTATATGAATTATGGATTCATACTCCTTATAAGACTTGGTAAAGTTAGAGTAATATATAATAGGCACTTTGGAATTTCTTTATCTCGTGTGTGCGCAGTCACATGTTTGTCGTATTGCACCGTTTGCATGATAAAGTGAGTTGGGTATATTTGAGATATGAGTTTATTAGTATTAAACTCTTTTGTAATCTCCTTTGTTACTAGTGGAATTTTCTTGCTGTTTTCGCCCGTAGGTGTAGCCTTAATATACGAACCAAGTAAATTGTTTGTGTTTTTCATGGATTGTTAGATTTCATATTTGTTATATTGATGTCAGACACTTCCACACAACAATTGGTATCATAGCTCAAGTTTCGACTTGGGTTTAGTATGATAGCATAATAAGGAATTAGAAAATTTGACAGGAGGAATGATTTGAAGATTTGGATAAACCCTCACTAATTTGGCTATAGTTCAAGTAGCATTCATACTCTCTATTTGATTATAAGTTTACCCTTTCAAAACCAATTTGATGATTTGGTTTGTTCTAATTTGAGAAATTTGAATGTGGGTTTTTTCAATAATTAGTTCTTCATTAGACTCATCAGATGTTGGTCTGAGTTTTGGGAGGTGTGTACTTTGTGAAGGTCAATTTGTTAGGTTCTACCAAAATTGGAATAGTGTGATACCACACTATTTTGGAGACACCACAAGAAATTGCATTACATTTGTGTAGATCCTCTTGGAGAAGGCATTTTGTATGCTTTCTAATTTGGTTAGTCTACACACTTTCAGCTGAATTTTGTTTTTCCCCACTATTTGGTTTGTTGATCTCCATCTATTGCTATTTGTTCAGTCATTATATATGCATCATTTTGATGTCACTTCATATATTTTTTAACATGTCTTTTGAATGATTTTGTGTCATCCATAGTAGAAAATGATCAATCTTGTGAGACTTGTGCAAAATTGGAAAGTTAGGTGAATTTTGAGAACAACGTAAAAAGAAGGTCTCAAATCGGAGTTGGAACGAAGGAGATGTCTCATGCAACGACCCCTATTTTTAAATTAGTTTAAATTCGAAAATTCAATAAAAAAAATGACGATTCCACCCTTATTTTAGGAGGGTTCAAGAGCCACTTTTTGGTTAGGTTAAACTGAATAGAATATATTTCATATTTGTGTTTTTCTATTTTATCCAACAAGTTTTTGACGCCGTTGCCGGGGACTTTGTCCCTTAATGGTGTCCATACATCTTAAATTATTTTATTAACTCAGTTTGGTTTTTTTTAGGTACATGATGTTTTTCCTAGACGGTAAATAAAGCGCTTATTGGGAGGCAACCTAACCCGGTTCGATCTTTCCTTTCGTTTTTTGTTTTTTCATTTTTTTGTTTGATGACATGCCTCAACTTTACTATCTTCATTTAATATTTGCTTTATCACATTGAAGGCAAAGTTCAGTTTAGGTTTGGGGCTGTGAACTTTCATTTAAAAATTGGAGAACTTCTTTGGAATGGGAATTTTTGACAAATAAAAAATAAATAAATAAAATTTTAATTTCGGAATTAAATTAATAAAAAATTTTGAAAAAATTTGAAAAAAAATAATTAAAAATAAAATTTGTTTTTCGTAAATTCATTACTCTTTGCTTGTTAATAAGGATGAATATGTTAAGTTAATCGTTAATACTTTATTAAGGTTATGCCATGTTTAGTTCTGTATCATAACTATACACTTCACAATGTCATATTTTATGTGATTAAATAGAAAAGATAATAATATTTAAGTGAACTTTAGAAAATTAGTGGAGACTACCCTTGTGAGTTTTTGAGCCTAATGTCATTCTTTCAGAGGGATTTACTTTGTTTATACTCTTAAACAATCTTCGATTTTCGTTCATAAATTGTTGATCTCATTAAGATTATTTGCATTGGTTATTAAAGAACTAACCTCTTATGTAGGTGCTCTTAATTCTAAGTTTGATTTACCATAAGAGATGATGTAGGCTATGCATGTTTTAACCTTATTAACCCTTTATCCTACCCTTTTGTGTGCTCCATTAGCCAAATTTGAAGCCAAACACTTGAGCGTTTTCTTTCATTACCTAAATCATAATCTACCCTAAACACTTAACCTACGTTTTAGCCATACCCTATAACTTAGGTTTGTGCTAAGGTTGCTCTAATTGAAGTTCATGAAAGAAAGAAGTTTATGAAAAATATGCTAAGTGTTGCCGTGTGGAAATTGAAAAATTATATCCAAGTTGGATAATGGTGACACCTCAATTTACTTAAGGCAATTTAGTTCAATTCCAAAAAATAAATAAATAAATAAATTTGAACGTTGAAGGAAAGAAAGGAAAAAAATTTTGCGTTCAAGAGAAAAAAAAAAGGAAAGAAAAAAGAGAAAAAGAAAAAAATGATGGAATTGAGCTAGAAAGTGTGATTTGTTTCATATTCAAAAATTATAAGTTTAGTCACAAAAATGAAAAACATGTGAAGGTGCTTAGAAGCGTTCAAAGTTCAAGATTTAAGTTCAAGTCATGACACTTCATGCCTTGGTACAACCTAAGTTCTTTGCAATCATTATCCGTTGTTCTTTAACCCTAAGCCTAGCCTCATTACAACCCTTAATTGAAGACCTAACGGATCTTATGGACAATCATGCTTGGAATTGAGGTAAGTATCTACGTTCTTAATTTTCAATTTCCTTCATGAGATCTATTTTTAGAAATTATCGTTCTTTCATTGCAATTCATATGCTTTGATTTCTTTTACATAACTTCCATCACATATACTTGATAAGAGTGTAAGCCTAGGATTAGACTGAAAATTGAGAGTTTCCTATTGAGGATTAGAGTCGAGGCAAAATCTTTCTAAGGCATTTGGATGTAGTTATCTTTAAACTTGATTACTTAAAGTTTTGGCTCTCACACTTAACACATGATACATTCTTGTTTATGGCATTTCTTTAGTTTAGCAAAGCATGATAGACTTACATTGGTTCTTATTAATTTGTTAAAGAGTTATGTTTTTAGTTTTTAGTGGTTAAGTAATACGTTTGTGGGTATCGTAATTGGTAAACCATCAGGAGATAAAACACCTCCTACTGGGGATACCTAGGGGTTTAAATGTTCTATCTTAAGTAAGATTGAGTCTTTTCTGTTTTTAATTTTTATGCTGTGTTTTGCTCAAGGACTAGCAAAAGATAGGTTTGGGGGTATTTGTTAGGTCATAATTAATACATATTTTATCTATGATTTAATACCATTTTACTTATGTTTTGTTAATATTTTGTTATATGAAACTGGAGAAAATAATCTATTTTGTGAGACATATGCAGATTCATAAAGATGATTGAATTATGAAAATAACGGAAAAAGAAGCACTCAATTTGAAGTTGACATGAAGAAGTTATAAAAGAATCAAAATCGAGTCCCACGGGCTAGCGGTGCAACTTCAAAATCATCTCAAAATCAGCCCAAAATCATCCCAAGGTCAACCCCTAGGCTATCCCGTGGGTTAGAATTCATTCCAAGATCATTTCAAGAACATTCCAAAGATTACTTCGGACCCCGGGGGAAGCCTGCGGGCTAGCGGTCGACTTCAATATAACTTCAAAATCATCCCGCGGGAAGCCCGCGGGACAACACACCAGTATGCCCTTGACAACTAGTGTTCACACTTGTCTTCATATTGCAAAAGGATTTCAACCCTATTTCATTCTAGAATATTATTTTTATTCCTTTTATGTTTAGGAAAGGTTTTTAATTAGATTTCTTAAATGTTTAGGAAACATTTTCCTTATAGAATTCAATGTAAACTTTTATTTATTTTAGGATTGATAATTCTCCTACAAATAGAGGTCCTAGGATTTTGTAAGGAGGCCCGAAAAATATAAACATAACTACACCTCATAGCAAATACACTTTTCTTTTATATTGTAGTTCCTTTTTAGGTTAGGGCTTCCTGAAGCCCTAGCCATGGTTCCTCTTTAATATGCTTTTGGCCCTTGCTTTATATTGATATGAATGCTGGATATAGTTTGAATTATTGTGCTTAATTTATGTTTATGTTTATGAGTCTGACTAATTTGTTTGCATAAACTATTGATGAATAATAATTGTTTGTTAGGCTAGTCACCTTCTTGTAATTATTTGGCATCAAGGGTGGTGGCTTACATCTTACCTGTAATTCAACTCATGACAACCTAGGACTGCACATCACTTTTTAGGGGTAGTGTGATGTCATTAAATCCCTTTTGTACTTAATGCTTCCTTTTGTGTTATAATCGCTTAAGAGAATTGTGACATAATCTTAAGAGAACTATTGCATAATTGAATAGACGTTCTAAGGTACTCATCCAGCCTAGAACATACAAATTAAGAAGGAATAATATATGTGGAGTGGGCCTTAGTCGGACCTTTGCATGGGCATCATATTCAGAAGTTTCATAGTAATTGAATCCTGGAAATCATGTTAGAAAGTAATTGTGGTTCGTGGTGGATTGAGTGCCTTAACCTATTATTTTTATTAATTGTTTTATTTTAGTTCTTTAATTCGTTTTATTCTTTTATGTTAAACCCTCCATCGTGTTTGCATTTTATTTTCTATTCTTATTGACAGGACCCTTCCCGAATTTCCCCTCGAAACCTAGGAAAAACCCTGCTCCAATCTAACAACCTAATAAAATTCCCAAAATACCCTTAAGTCCTTGCAAATAGTATGAGAATTCTGCCAAAAATCCGGCAGAATCTCTCCTAAAGGACTGGTTAACCATCTTCCACCTGTCATATGAAGGATCAGATAACACTCCAAATTCCAACAACACAATCATCCAACGATGTAATTACCAAATTGACAATCAATCCAACAGATTTATCAGAGCATCTAGGTAGGATAAGTAAATACACAACAAATATCCTACTCGATAGTCTAGGTAAACGCGTAGTTGAAATGTAATGCCTTCACCTCTGGATATGCCCACGTCACCTCAACAACCTGGACGGGATTTAAAACACCAAAAGTGTGAGTGGACAAAAATAATCATTTAAAACTATTTCCAATGAAAATATAACTTTTTTCCCCTCCACGAATAAAACAATGCATGCATGAAATTCCTTTTCATATAAATATATAGATAATCCAACATTCACCGGAAAATCCATTTTGAATTAAAACACCAGGTGGGACCCACAAAAATCCGTGTAATGAAAACATCCCGTGGTCCACAATCCTGCTTTGAAAACCCTCCTCAAAGGAGTTTACATATCATATGAAATCAACCTGGACACAAAATGTATATCAAAACATATTCCATTATTCTTGAATAAAAATTCTGAGCCGTAACTCAATACCCTCCACACACTCGATATACCTCGAGCTTTGCAAAACCCTGTACTATCATAAACCTATCTCATCGCCTCCCGAATGGTCTCCCGAGCCGTATCTCTCCTCAACAATCAACTGGACAAAGACCCTCTATGCCAGCATCGGAGAAAACCTTGACCCTCGGGAACAATAATTCAAATCCATGTTTTGAAATCCTTGTTTCCTGGCCTAAGCCAAATTCATTAGAAAACCGGGTCTATGCCCAAATCCAAGGAAATCACACATTCGGATTTACCCCCAAAACCATGGACTCAAAATTCATCAAGTCAAAACCATTTAATAACAGAGTCTGTAAAACCAGTCATAGCCCAAAACATTGTTTTCACAGTAATATTGAAAACCCATGTCTAGTCATCATTTAATATCACAATTTCTAAATTCCAAAAAATGTACCAAAAACAATATATAACAATATTTAATTCAAATATACCTTTATGCATGCATGATAATTTATAAACCAAAGTCCACTCACAGATAGCTCAATCCCGAGTCGTACGCTCCTCTGAAGTTTCCGGAGTAGTATCATCTGTCAAAAGTAACAATCGGGATTACTAACGATACTTAAAAACCTTACATTAAAACTCCCTAAACCCCAGGAAGTCTGCTAGCGTCACACTAAAAATGCAGCCCTTCGAACGTCCAAAACTACCCCTAAACGACGTCCGATTAACCCGAAACCTGCGCCAAAAGGTTCAGAACGTCGAAACCTTGTCGACACACATCGCCGTGACCTCATAACCGATCCCACACGCCGCCACGCACCGACAGAAGACCAGCGGTTGAACCACGCGCAAGCTACATGGCCTCACGCACCCGCACAATGCCACACGCGCCTGCTGACTCAGCCGCCAGGTGGCATCCACATGACATTCCACGCCAGCACCGCTGACTGACCCAATCACCGGAGTCTCGCTAGAGACTCGCCGGAGAAGACGACCGCGCCGCAGTCCGTTGTCGCCTGAAAATCCCATTGCCGGTCGAGCTTCAAGTTTTCCTAACTTTCTCAAAACTCAACCGTTTTTCATGAATTTTATGTCTAAATTCATATGCTCAAACCCAAGAACTTAAAAATGAACTTTAAACACGAAACCCATTCTTGTGTTGGCCAAAAAATTGATCATAAGGTTTCGGTTTTCCTTTCCTCTATTCAGTGTCTCCCGCGGCTGCCTCCTTCGCTGGTGGGTTAGGTTATGATCGCGGGAAGGTGTAGAATGCGATTGGTTTAACCAACTAGGCCAAGGTTGCCTTGAATTGGAAGTCCAAATTGGAAGGTTTTTCTTTTGGTTCAGTCGGTCGGTGTCACGGGTCTGTGAGAAAGGAAGAAATAAAATGAAATTGCTGGAAGGTTTAGGTTAAACACATACCCAAGGAAAATTATCAAAATGCCCCTGAACAATCTAGACTCGAAATTTTCTCACACGGTCTCCGTTTTCTACGTGCCGCCTGTCTACGAACTCGTGACTCCGAGACCTACGCAACGGTACCCGAAAAAATTGTCAAATGTGTCTCCACATAAAATTGACTTTCGAGCCCCCCTTTAAAACTAAGGGTAATTTCAACTTTTTCCAAATTCTCTCTTTTCCTCGTGCCGTCTGTCTACGAACTCGTGAGTTTGAGACCTACACAACGGTACCCGAAAAAACTGTCAAATGTGTCTTCACACAAAATTGACTTTCGAGCCCCCTTTGAAACCAAGGGTACTTTCATCTTTTTCCCAAATTAATTTAGTTTACGAATTAAATGTCCGGGTCGTTACAACTCACCTTCCTTAAAGAAATTTTGTCCCTGAAATTCATACCTGTCACTAGAACAAATGTGGATGTTATGTCCGCATCAGTGCTTCGGTTTCCCATGTGGCCTCCTCCATGTTCTGATTCCTCCACAGAACTTTAACCAGAGGAATAGTCTTTATGCGCAATACTTTTTCCTTCCAATCTAGAAGTTGCACTGGTTGCTCCTGAAAAGTCAAATCGTCTCTCAGCTCAATTGGTTGTGCCTCCAATACATGAGATTCATCGAATAGGTACTTCCGGAGCATGGATACATGGAATACATCATGAACCTTTGACAGTTCTGGAGGTAAAGCAAGTCTGTAAGCCACTGGCCCTATCCTCTAGATAATCTCATAAGGTCCAATGTAGCGAGGACCCAGTTTCCCTTGTCTACCAAAACGTACAACTCCCTTCCAAGGGAATAATTTCAAGAAAACCCAGTATCCGACCTCAAATTCAAGGTCTCTGATCCGTCGGTCCGCATAGCTTTTCTGGCGGTCCTGAGCTGCCTTTAGCCTTTCCCTGATGATTTGAATCTTTTCCTCTGTCAGTTCCACAACCTTTGGTGTCAATAGGCTTATCTCTCCTACCTCAATCCAGTATATCGGTGTCCTGCACTGTCTCCCATATAGTGCCTCAAAAAGAGCCATCCCAATACTAGACTGATAACTGTTGTTATATGCAAACTCCATTAAAGCTAGGTGTGAATCCCAGTTTCCTTTAAACTGTAGTACACAAGCTCTCATCATATCCTTCAGAATCTGTGTAACAACCCGGAATTTCAATTATTGGATTTACGTAAATTATTTATGTAAAATGACAATTTTACCCTTGCTTGTTAAGGGGCGTGAAAGTCAAATTTTGTTTCGAGACATTTTTGGTGGTGTTTTGGATACCGTTGCGTAGGTCTCGAACTCACGAGTTCGTAGACAGGCGGCACGCTGGAAACGGAGTTCGTGTACGAAAGTTATGGGTCTAGACATGTAAGGGCAGTTTGGTAATTTGTCATAGAGGGGAGATATTTTTAACCACCCAAATCAGATTAATCTGATCCACATAATTTCATCTTCATCTCATTATCATCTCCCTTTCTCTCTGTGAAACACCCACACCGAACCCGTGCGAAAAAACACCCAAAAACCCACAAAGTCAACTTTTGATTCAAGGCCCTAACTTTCATTTTTGATCAACTAATCGTATTCTACTCCTTCCCACGATCACAACCGTACCAACCATCGAAGGAGAGGACCACGGGGGAAGCCGAACCAAGTATAGGAAGTTTCAGATCTTCCGATCGATTTTCCGACTTACACAGGTACGTGTTTGATGTTTTAAGGTCATATTTGGATTCCTAGGTTCGAGTAGATAGATTTAGACGTAAAATTTGTGAAAAATGGTTGAGTTTTGAGGAAGTTATAAAGCTTGAAGTTTCGGGCAGAAATGGGGGATTCCGACGGAAACCAGACGGCGGCGCCGGTAGCCGGTCGTCTTCTCCGGCGAGTCACCGATGATCGGTCAGGTTGAGGTGACCCGTCGGGTCGAGTAAACCGATCTGATTGAGTGAACCAATAGGGTCGAGTAAATCGGTCGGGTTGAATGAACCGATCGGGTCGAGTTGAACCAATCAGGTTGAGTGAACCGGTCGGGTAGAGTTGGACCGGGTCAGGCTGAGTTGGGCCGGGTTGGACCGGTCCAGGCGCGTGGGTACTGTAGCAGGCGCCTGACCGGCGCGTGAGGGCGCGTGGGCGCTTGTTCCCACCTTTCATCGGTGCGTGGCGGCACGTGGGGCCGAGTCTAAGGTCATGGTGGCGCGTGACAGCTAGTTTTTTACGTTCCGGATCTGTTGGCGCAGGTTTTGGGTCGATCGGACGTCGTTTAGGGGTTGTTTTGGGTATTTGAAGTTGCTGCATTTTTTAGGCCAGCATAGGTAGACCTCCTGGGGTTTAGGGGATTTATATTTAAGGTTCTTATTATTAGCTGGTAATCCCGATTATTAATTTGGACAGGCGATACTACTCCAGGAACTTCAGGGGAGCGTACCATTCGGGATTGAGCTTGCTTGGACAGGTTTGTGAGTAGACTTTTGGTTTATAAACTATAATGCATGCATCAATGTATCTTTGATTTAAATACTGTTATGTATGGGAGCAATGAATTTCTGGAATTTAGAAATTATGCTGGACACATGTTTTCCAATACTTTAGTGAAAGTGTGTTTTGAGAAATGGCCTGGTTTTTGTACTTGATTTTGATATCGTTTTGAAGTGGTAACTATTTGAGCATGTGATTTGGATTGAGACCCGTAATTATGATTTTACCGATTTTGGCCGTAAATGATATTTCAAAGAATTTGGCTTAGGCCAAGAAATAAAGATTTCAAAACACGAATTTGGTTCACTGGTTTTCTGTCCCGATGGTTACAGTTGCTCTGACTGGTGTTGAGGGGTTTTGCTCCGCTGGTTGTTGAGGGTTCGGACTTTGGTGTTGAGGGGTCTTGCTCCGCCGGGTTGCGAAGCTGTCTACGCGTAGTACAGATTTTAACACATCTCAAGGGATACCCTGGTGTGTTGTGGATATGTCGGGAACAGTGGATTTGAGATATTATGTGTCTAGATTGAATTAAATGATTTTAAACTCCTTTGAAGAGAGTTTTCAAACCAAACTGTGGATCACGAGGTATTTTCATTATACAGATTTTATGTGAGTCCAACTAAGTGGTTTTAAAGAGAAATGGAAATTTTGGCGATTTACATATAATGTTTTTATATCATAAACGGTTTTATGTGATGCATGCATGGTTTTATAAATGGAGGGGGGAAAAGGTAATATTTCCTTGGAAAACGATTTATAAATGATTATTTTTGTCCACTCACAACTTTTGTGTTTAAACCCCCTTCAGGCAGTTGAGTTGACGCGGACACTTATCTCGAGGCAGAGGCTTTAGTACTTTCGGCTGCGCTGTGTAGTTATACTTGAGTAGGATATCTAAATTATACTCTTGATCCTACTTAGACGCTATGATATTATATTGTATTTGGTTGGTCATTATTTACGGGAATTATTGAGTGCTTGAATCCCTTGTCTGACAAGTGAAAATATTTATTATTATTATAATTTGTAAGGATTGAAGGGTATTTTGGGAATCTTTCCTTAGGTTGTCAGACGGGATCAGGGTTCTTCCCGGGTTTCGAGGGAAAATTCGGGACAGGTCCTGACAATCTGAATTGTCCTCTTAGACTGACCGTCATTCTAAGGATGAAAAGCTATACTGAAATACAAGGTAGTTCCAAAGGCTTTCTGAAAAATCCACCAAAACCATAAGTAAACCTAGGATCCCTGTCTGATACAATCGACTCTGGAGTCCCATGTAACCTTATGATCTCATCCACAAACAACTTGGCGTACTGGCTCATTCGGTAATCTTCCCGTACTGGCAAGAAATGTGCTGACTTCGTGAGTCTATCAACAATTACCCAGATTCCATCTTGTCCTTTTTGAGTCCTAGGAAGTTTATAGATAAAATCCATAGTAATGTGATCCCACTTCCATTCCGGAATAGGTAACGGTTGTAGTGCCCCGTATGGTTTCTGCCTCTCTGCTTTTACTTGTTGACACGTCAGGCACCTACTCACAAACTCTGCTATTTCCCCTTTCATCCCAGTCCACCAATAGTGTTCCTTAAGAGTACGATACATCTTAGTACCTCATGGATGCATAGCATAGGCAGAACTATGAGTTTCCTCAAGAATTTCTCTTTTCAACTCTGGATCATTAGGTACGCACAACCTACCATCCTTAACCAAGGCTCCATCATCCCGGACCACGCAATCCTGCATGTTCCCATCCTCCAATTCCATCCTAAAAATACACAAAGTAGGATCCTGGAATTGAGCTTCAATAATCCGGTCTATTAAGACAAGTCTCACATGGAAGCTAGCTAACAGAGCCCCCTGGCTATCCATGCCAAATGTAATTTCCACTCTTCGCAGTTCCACCAGAAACGGTAGGTAGACAGTATGCAAATAGGCCAAAGAACCCATGGACTTCATGCTCAGTGCATCCGCCACTACATTGACCTTTCTTGGGTGATACTCTATAGTGCAATCATAATCCTTTATCAATTCAACCCATATTCTCTGTCTCAAATTCAAATCTTTCTGGGTGAAGAGTATTTCAGACTCTGTTGGTCGGTGAAGATCCGACACGTTTCCCCAAACAAATAATGTCTCCAAATCTTCAGTGCATGCACCACTGCTGCTAATTCTAAATCATGTGTGTGGTAATTCAACTCATGATGTTTAAGTTGCCTGGAAGCATAAGCGATCACCTTTCCATGCTGCATCAGCACACAACCTATACCTCGTAATGATGCATCCCTGTACACCTCAAATCCTCCGTTATCATCTAGAAAGGTTAACACTGGTGCAGAAGTCAACCTCCTCTTTAGCTCTTGAAAGCTCTGTTCACACTCCTCATCCCAGTCAAACTTGAGTCCTTTCCTTGTCAACCGAGTTAATAGCGCAGCTATCGTAGAGAATCCTTCTACGAATCGCCGATAATATCTCGCTAAACCTAGAAACTTCTCATCTCTGACACTGTCTTCGGTTGCTCTCAGTTTGCCACTCCCTCATCTTTTTGGGGATCCAAGTTGATACCCTCAGCAGAAATCACATGCCCTAAGAATCCCACATTAGTCAACCAAAACTGACATATACTGAACTTGGCAAACAGTTGTTTTTTCCTCAGCATATTCAGTACCAACCTCAAGTACTTCTCATGTGCCTTAGCACTCTTCGAATATACGAAGATATCATCGATGAACACAATAACAAACTGATCCAAGTATCGTCGGAATACCATATTCATCAAATCCATAAATGTTGTCGGGGCATTAGTTAACCCGAAAGGCATCACCAGAAACTCATAATGCCCATAGCGTGTCTTGAAAGCCGTTTTGGGAACATCTCCTTCCCTGATCCTTAATTGATGGTACCCGGATCAAAAGTCAATTTTAGAAAAATACTTTGCCTCTTTCAATTGATCAAACAAATTATCAATTTGTGGCAAAGGATACTTATTCCGCACCATAATCTTGTTTAACTGCCGGTAGTCAATACTGAGCCTCAAACCACCATCTTTCTTCCTTACAAATAACACCGGCGCACCCCAAGGTGATACACTTGGTCAAATAAATCCCATATCCACCAAATCCTGCAATTGAGTCTTCAATTCCCTCAATTATGTCGGTGCCATTCTATACTGTGCCTGGGATATAGGTTGAGTACCTGGAAAAACCTCTATGGTGAACTTAATCTCCCGGTGAGGTGCCAACCTCGAAAGATCCTCTGAAAACACATCTGGAAACTCATTCACCACAGGAATATCCTCTACTCTCACCGGAGTATCCCGAGAATCAATCACGTGAGCTAAATATCCCTCACAACCTTTCCTTAATAACTTCTCAGCCTTCAAAGCTGAGATCACTCCTGAGGGAAGTACCCTACGGTCACCCTGAAATGTCAGTTCCGGCAAACTTGGACTCCGGAAAGCCACCCTCTTAGCGAAAAAATCTATGGAGGCATGATGCATGGTTAACCAATCCATCCCCAGAATCACATCAAAATCATAAATATCCAAGGGGATTAAATCTGCCTCTAATTCATAACCTCCCACTACTACTGGACAACTATGAATCACGAGGTTAGCCACTAACATATCCCTGATAGGAGTACTAATGCACATGTCCCAACCAATCGGAGACAATTCTCTATCAGTAAAAAGTGTAAAATCTCAAGAAATAAAAGAATGTGTAGCCCCGTGATCTAACAAAACACGAGTATCATGGTTAAAAATAGATAACATACCAATAACCACCTCTAGTGCTGCTCGAGCCTCCTGCTGAGTCATAGCAAAAACTCGAGCATGTGTACCAGAAGATCGACCATGACCCCCACGTCTCCCTCTGGCCCTACTGGTCCCACTGGCCCTGCTGGCCCCACTGGACTAGGTCTGGCTCCCTGCTGTAGGACCAGATGTCCGCACTGCTCTCTAACTTGATTCAACAGCCTCTCAGCCCAAGGAACTACTACCCAGATGACGATGTGGACAATCTCTCCTGAAATGATCGGTCTCCCCACAAAATTAACAACTAGTATCACCCGATCGTGCGGGTCTGCCACTCTGTCTCCCGGTCGACTGCACTGAAGCCCCACTAGACTGAGCGGATAACTGCTGTCCCTGACTGGCTCTGCCACTGCCTGCTCCGGATCCTGCACCCCCAGAAGATCTAGAACTGGAACTGCCTCTCTTAGCTGGTCCTTAACTAGAGGCTCCGAAACTCCAGGGACCCCGGCGTCGCCTGGAACCACTGAACTGCTGCTAAGCTGGCAAACTCAACTCTACTCTGGCAGCAGCATCTTCCAATGCCCTCAAAGAAGTATGTGCCACAGCAGTGACTGCTACTCAAACCTCATTCCGCAATCCATACTCAAACCTCCGGCACTTATCCATCTTAGTCGCCACAAGAGCCGGTACAAAGCGTGACAACTCAAGAAATCTCTACTCATATTGTGCCACCGTCATATCCCCCTACTGTAACTACAGGAACTCGACCTCTCTGGCATCTCGATATGAACGAGGATAAAACTGCTCGAGAAAGCGCTCCTGGAAAGTTTCCCAAGTAAAGGTACGAACATCCCAGCCTGCTAGCTGCAAAGCATGCCACCAACGATATGCATAACCACCCAAAAGAAATGTGGCTAACCGCACCCTATCCTCCGGAGGGCACCTCATAACAGAAAACACTCGTTCCAAACGAGTATTCCACTCATCCGCATCATCTGGGCCTAACTCGCCCGTAAATATTGTCGCCCCCAACCTCTGGACTCGTTCAATGTCAGACACCTCAGTAGTAGCCCTACCCTGAAGTACCGTATTCAAAGTTTGACCCAATTGTTCCAGGGTCTGGCTTAAATCCATCTCTCCTACGGGTTCATGTGTGTCCTCGCTATTTCCAGGACGTTGACGGGGCTCGCGTCTAGGAGGCATTATGCTGAAAGAACCATAAACCAACAATACCACAATCAGATGTACACTATGTGTACGGTCTATAGGAATTTAAACCTAGTGCTCTAATACCAAGTTGATAGGACCCTTCCCGAATTTCCTCTCGAAACCCAGGAAAAACCCTGCTCCTGTCTGACAACCTAATAAAATTCCCAAAATACCCTTAAGTCCATGCAAATACTATGAGAATTCTACCAAAAATCCGGTAGAATATCCCCTTAAGGACTGGTTAACCTTCTTCCACCTGTTAGGCGAAGGATCAGATAACACTCCAAATTCCAACAACACAATCATCCAACGATGTAATTACCAAATTGACAATCAATCCAACAGATTTATCAGAGCATCTAGGTAGGATAAGTAAATACACAACAAATATCCTACTTGATAGTCTAGGTAAACGCGCAGTTGAAATGTAATGCCTTCGCCTCTGGATATACCCACGTCACCTCAACAGCCTGGAGGGGATTTAAAACACCAAAAGTGTGAGTGGACAAAAATAATCATTTAAAACTATTTCTGAGGAAAACATACATTTTTCCTCCTCCACGAATAAAACAAGGCATGCATGAAATTCCTTTTCATATAAATATATAGATAATCCAACATTCACCGGAAAATCCATTTTGAATTAAAACACCAGGTGGGGACCACAAAAATCTGTGTAATGAAAACACCCTGTGGTCCACAACCCTGCTTTGAAAACCCTCCTCAAAGGAGTTTACAAATCATATGAAAACAACCTGGACACAAAATGTATATCAAAACATATTTCATTGTTCCCGAATAAAAATTCTGAGCCGTAGTTCAATACCCTCCACACACCCGATATACCTCGAGCTGTGCAGAACCCTGTACGATCATAAACCTGTCTCACCGCCTCCCGAATGGTCTTCGGAGCCGTAGCTCGCCTCAATGATCTAGCGGAGAAAGACCATCTACACCAGCATCAGAGAAAACCTTGACCCTCGGGGATAGTAATTCAAATCCATGTTTTGAAATCCTTGTTTCCTGGCATAAGACAAATTCATTGAAAACCCGGGTCTATGCCCAAATCCAAGGAAATCACACATCCGAGTTTACCCCTAAAACCATGGACTCAAAATCCATCAAGTCAAAACCATTTAATAACATAGTCCATAAAACCACGTCATAGCCCAAAACATTGTTTTCACAGTAATATTGAAAACTCGTGCCCAGTCATTATTTAATAGCACAATTTCTAAATTCCAGAAATGTACCAAAAATAATATATAACAATATTTAATTCAAATATACCTTTATGCATGCATTATAATTTATAAACCAAAGTGCACTCATCGATAGCTCAATCCCGAGGCGTACACTGCTCTGAAGTTCCCGGAGTAGTATCGCATGTCAAAAGTAACAATCAAGATTACTATTGATACTTAAAAACCTTACATTAAAACTCCCTCAACCCCGGGAAGTCCGCTCGCGTCACACTTAAAACGCAGCCCCTTCAGACATCCAAAATTAACCTTAAACGACGTCCGATTAACCCGAAATCTGCGCCAAAAGGCCCGACAAGTCGAAACCTTGTCGACACGCATCGCCTTGACCTCATAACCGGTCCCACGCGCCGCCACACGCTAATAGAAAACTGGCGATTCAGCCATCTGCCGACTACACGGCCTCACGCGCCCGCAAAATGCCACACGCGCCTGCTGACTCAGCCACCGAGTGACGTCCACGTGACTGCCAGGTGGCCTCCACGTGGCATGCCACATCAGCATCGATGACCGACCCAGTCGTCGGAGTCTCACCGGAGACTCACCGGAGAATATGTAACGACCCGGACCAGAAATTAAACTATTTTGAGGATTGGACAATTTTACCCTCAGTTTTGGACGGGTTCGGGAGTCACTTTTTGACTGGCAAGACTTTTGGGAAATTTTCTAAAGTCGTTGCGTAGGTCTCGAACTCACGAGCTTCGTTACGGGTCTAGAAGCTTCAGGGGCAGTTTGGTAATTTTGGAGAAGTTGGAACTATATAATAGATATTTTCTCTCTCCTCGGCAGATTGGTCAGTATGGTCCCTCTCTCTCCTACCCGAAAACACCCCCCCCCCCCCCCCCGTGTGAACACAAAGCTTGATTTTCATCGGACGGATTTCGATCCGAGTTGAGTGAAACCAAGGTCGGGAGGATCATCCCCGGGACCCCACGAGCATTTTGGGGTAGATATTGGAGCGGGAGCACCGCCGTAGGCGACGGACGGAGGAGGGAGGTGAACCGAAACTTCTCGGCCGTTTTCCGGCCAAACCAGGTACGATCTCGGAACTTTGACCTCATATTTGGATTCCTGGTGAAAAGTAGATAAATTTCCATGTATAGATCGTGAAAAACGGTTAAGAAATGAAGAAGTTAGAAAACTGGTAGTTTCGGCCGGAAATGGGGGATTCCGGCGAACCAGACGGCGGCGGAGGTGGCGGTCCGGTCATCTTCTCCGGCCAGCTTCCGGCGACGGTGACGGCGTCCGGTCGTCTTCTCCGGCGAGTCACCGGTGACCGGTCGGGTCGAGTTGACCGGTCGGGTCGAGTTGAACCGGTCGAGTTGAGCGAATCGGTCGGGTCAAGTTGAACCGGGTCAGGTTGGGCCGAACCGGGTCAGGTTGGACCGGTTCAGGCGCGTGAACACTGTAGCAGGCGCGTGACCGGCGCGTGAGGGCGCGTGTGCCGACCTTCCAGGGCGCGTGGCGGCGCGTGGAGCCGAGACTGAGGTCACGGCGGCGCGTGGTAACTAGTTTTCGACGTTCTGAATCTGTTGGTACAGGTTTAAGGTTGATCGGACGTTGTTTAGAGGTTGTTTTGGGCAATCCCAGCGGTAATAGTTGACCGTATTAGCGGGTTTTGAGCTCGGGAAGTTCAGGTAGTTGGGACATTATTGTGCATGTGTTGCTTGGGCTAGAGCGTCCTTGAATTAAGGGTCGGTTGATGTTGTGAGTGGACTTTGTTTTATAAACTGAAATACATGCATCCAAATATCCTTGTTTAAATACTGTTATGTATTGTGGCATTGAATTTCTGTATTGTGAGAAATGATTATTGTATACATGTTTTCCACTATTACTGTGAAAGTGTGATTTCAGAAACATCATGGTTTTAGACTCAATTTTGATATCGTTTTGACGAGGGAATTATAGAGTCAATGATTTGGGTTTTGACCCTGTTACATGAGTTTATCGGATTTGGTCAAATTGAGGGAGGCTAGGATTCGGGACGAGGATCCGTTATTAACGGTGAACCCGGTGAACCTCCAATATAATGATATGATATGATAGTCGAGAGATACCGACTATGCCGATTGATATGATATGATAGTCGAGATATGCCGACTGATATGATATGATAGTCGAGATATGCCGACTGATATGATATGATAGTCGAGATATGCCGACTGATATCATATGATAGTCGAGAGATACCGACTATGCCGACTGATATGATATGATAGTCGAGAGATGCCGACTATGCCGACTGATATGATATGAAAGTCGAGAGATATCGACTATGCCGACTGATATGATATCATAGTCGAGAGATGCCGACTATGCCGACTGATATGATATGATAGTCGAGATATGCCGACTATGCCGACTGATATGATATGATAGTCGAGATATGCCGACTATGCCGACTGATATGATATGATAGTCGAGAGATGCCGACTATGCCGACTGATATGATATGATAGTCGAGACATGCCGACTGATATGATATGATAGTCGAGATATGCCGACTGATATGTTATGATAGTCGAGATATGCCGACTGATATGATATGATAGTCGAGAGATATGCCGACTGATATGATATGATAGTCGAGATATGCCGACTGATATGATATGATAGTCGAGATATGCCGACTATGCCGACTGATATGATATGATAGTCGAGAGATGCCGACTATGCCGACTGATATGATATGATAGTCGAGATATGCCGACTATGCCGAATGATATGATATGATAGTCGAGATATGCCGACTATGCCGACTGATATGATATGATAGTCGAGAGATGCCGACTATGCCGACTGATATGATATGATAGTCGAGATATGCCGACTATGCCGACTGATATGATATGATAGTCGAGAGATGCTGACTATGCCGACTGATATGATATGATAGTCGAGAGATGCCGACTATGCCGACTGATATGATATGATAGTCGAGATATGCCGACTATGTCGACTGATATGATATGATAGTCGAGAGATGCCGACTATGCCGACTGATATGATATGATAGTCGAGATATGCCGACTATGCCGACTGATATGATATGATAGTCGAGAGATGCCGACTATGCCGACTGATATGATATGATAGTCGAGATATGCCGACTATGCCGACTGATATGATATGATAGTCGAGATATGCCGACTATGCCGACTGATATGATATGATAGTCGAGAGATGCCGACTATGCCGACTGATATGATATGATAGTCGAGATATGCCGACTATGCCGACTGATATGATATGATAGTCGAGAGATGCCGACTATGCCGACTGATATGATATGATAGTCGAGAGATGCCGACTATGCCGACTGATATGATATGATAGTCGAGATATGCCGACTATGCCGACTGATATGATATGATAGTCGAGAGATGCCGACTATGCCGACTGATATGATATGATAGTCGAGATATGCCGACTATGCCGACTGATATGATATGATAGTCGAGAGATGCCGACTATGCCGACTGATATGATATGATAGTCGAGATATGCCGACTATGCCGACTGATATGATATGATAGTCGAGATATGCCGACTATGCCGACTGATATGATATGATAGTCGAGAGATGCCGACTATGCCGACTGATATGATATGATAGTCGAGACATGCCGACTGATATGATATGATAGTCGAGATATGCCGACTGATATGTTATGATAGTCGAGAGATGCCGACTGATATGATATGATAGTCGAGATATATGCCGACTGATATGATATGATACATGACTAGCACACCCCAAGGGATACCCTGGTGGCTAGGGATATGATAGTCGAGAGATGCCGACTGATATGTTATGATAGTCGAGAGATGCCGACTGATATGATATGATAGTCGAGATCTATGCCGACTGATATGATATGATACATGACTAGTACACCCCAAGGGATACCCTGGTGGCTAGGGACAGGATAGTCGAGAGATGCCGACTGATAGGTTATGATAGTCGAGAGATGCCGACTGATATGATATGATAGTCGAGATCTATGCCGACTGATATGATATGATACATGACTAGTACACCCCAAGGGATACCCTGGTGGCTAGGGACAGGATAGTCGAGAGATATGCCGACTGATATGTTATGGTAGCCGAAGGTTATACCGGCTGATGATACGATATGATAGCCGAGGATATATCCGGCTTTAATATGAAACAGACGACAATGGTCATGGGCTTAATCAACCTATGAAAATACTTCGTCAGCCGGGTCAGTGGGTAGGTGTGGGCGGTGACCCAGAGGGACGAAATATGGTTGGTTCACAAGTATTTGACTAGTCTGTTGTCTTGTGGTATTCCAGTAGAGATGTCAGAAGTGTCTGACCTACTGACGTTTGGTGACATAGGGTATTCCTATTTGGACCACCACTATTCCGAGGTTTTGGTTTTGACCAGTATACTATCCTGCGTCTGACAGGTATGAGTGGTCAGTAAGTACAGAGGTTCTGTCGGGAACTCAGTAAGGTTTAATAAAAATTATTCCAGAACAAATGGTATTTCTGGTGTTTAAATTTTGAAGTAAAGAGCTGTCAGATGGGATAAGGGTTATTTCCGGGTTTCGAGGGAAAATTCGGGAAGGGTCCTTACAAGTGGTATCAGAGCTCTAGGTTAACTTCCTGCAGACTGCACACTTGTGTGCAAATTATTTATGGATTTCGGTTAACAAGATGCCTCCGAGACGTGAGATTCGTCAACGGTCGGGGAATGGTGGAGATAACCATGAACCTACAGTGGAGCCTGATTTGAGGCAGACACTGGAACAGCTGGGTCAGACTTTAGCTTCTGTACTCCAGGATAAAACTTCTCATGAAGTCTCTGATGTCGAGAGAGCCCAGAGACTAGGGGCGACGATATTCATGGGTGACTCTAGCCCAGATGAGGCTGAGGAGTGGATTACTCGCATGGAGCGGGTGTTCTTGATTATGAGGTGTCCTCTAGATGAGAGAGTTCTACTGGCCACATTTTTACTAGGTGGTTCTGCTTACCACTGGTGGCACTCATTGGAGGTGTCAGGCTGGAATGTCCATACGCTTACTTGGCAGACTTTCCGGGAACGCTTCTTGGAGCAGTTTTACCCTCGCTCACACCGGAACGTTAAGGAGGCCGAGTTCTTGCATTTACAGCAAGGAGACATGACGGTGGCCCAGTATGAACAAAGATTCATAGCGCTGAGTCGCTTTGCACCGACGTTGGTAGCGACCGAGTCAGACAAGTGCCACAGATTTGAGAGTGGACTGCGGAGTGAAATTCGGTCAGCAGTTACGTCTATGGACCACACTTCGTTGAGGACTTTGGCTGATGCTGCAGCTCGAGTAGAGTTGAGTTTGGGTTTCCCAATGCCACAGCAGTACAGTGGGTACAGGATACTCGAGTAGCACCGGAGGTGGTCACGGATAGAGAATTGTCTCCAATTGGTTGGGACATGGGTATTAGTACTCCTACCGGAGATATGTTAGTGGCGAACCTAGTGATTCACAGTTGTCCGGTAATGGTTGAAGGCCATGGTTTGAAGGTAGATTTAATCCCCTTAGATATCTTTGAGTTTGATGTGATTCTGGGGATGGATTGGTTGTCCATGCACCATGCCTCCATAGACTGTTACGACAAGACAGTAGTTTTTCGAAGTCCAGGATTACCTGAACTTACATTTCGGGGAGATCGTAGGGTATTACCCTATGGAGTGATATCAGCGTTAACAGCTGAGAGATTGTTGAGAAAAGGTTGTGAGGGTTACTTGGCTCATGTGTTAGATGCTCGGAATACTTCGATGAGAGTGGAGGATATTCCTGTGGTGAGTGAGTTCTCTGATGTGTTTCCAGATGATCTTCCAGGATTACCACCACACCGTGAGATTGAGTTCACAATCGAGCTTTTGCCAGGTACTCAACCTATCTCATAGGAACCGTACAGGATGGCACCGACAGAATTGCGAGAGTTAAAGACTCAATTGCAGGACTTGGTGAATATGGGATTTATTCGCCCAAGTGTTTCACCATGGGGTGCGCCGGTATTAATTATGAGGAAAAAAAAAAGGATGGTGGTCTGATGTTGTGTATCGACTACCGGCAGTTAACTAAAGTGACGGTGCAAATTCTGTATTTGAAGGAAAAGGTACTTCGCAGAAAGACTTTTCCTCTAGTTAAAGTATTGTGGAGGAATTATAACGTGGAGCAGGCCACGTGGGAAATCGCGGAACTAATGCGGGCACAATATCCTCATTGTTTCATGGTTAGGAATGAATTTCGGGGACGAAATTTCTTAAGCAGGGTAGATTGTAACGACCCGGACCAGAAATTAAACTATTTTGAGGATTGGACAATTTTACCCTCAGTTTTGGACGGGTTCGGGAGTCACTTTTTGACTGGCAAGACTTTTGGGAAATTTTCTAAAGTCGTTGCGTAGGTCTCGAACTCACGAGTTCGTAGACAGGCGGCACGCGGAAAACGGAGACCCGGTGAGTTCGTTACGGGTCTAGAAGCTTCAGGGGCAGTTTGGTAATTTTGGAGAAGTTGGAACTATATAATAGATATTTTCTCTCTCCTCGGCAGATTGGTCAGTATGGTCCCTCTCTCTCCTACCCGAAAACCCCCCCCCCCCCCCCCCCCCGTGTGAACACAAAGCTTGATTTTCATCGGACGGATTTCGATCCGAGTTGAGTGAAACCAAGGTCGGGAGGATCATCCCTGGGACCCCACGAGCATTTTGGGGTAGATATTGGAGCGGGAGCACCGCCGTAGGCGACGGACGGAGGAGGGAGGTGAACCGAAACTTCTCGGCCGTTTTCCGGCCAAACCAGGTACGATCTCGGAACTTTGACCTCATATTTGGATTCCTGGTGAAAAGTAGATAAATTTCCATGTATAGATCGTGAAAAACGGTTAAGAAATGAAGAAGTTAGAAAACTGGTAGTTTCGGCCGGAAATGGGGGATTCCGGCGAACCAGACGGCGGCGGAGGTGGCGGTCCGGTCATCTTCTCCGGCCAGCTTCCGGCGACGGTGACGGCGTCCGGTCGTCTTCTCCGGCGAGTCACCGGTGACCGGTCGGGTCGAGTTGACCGGTCGGGTCGAGTTGAACCGGTCGAGTTGAGCGAACCGGTCGGGTCAAGTTGAACCGGGTCAGGTTGGGCCGAACCGGGTCAGGTTGGGCCGAACCGGGTTGGACCGGTTCAGGCGCGTGAACACTGTAGCAGGCGCGTGACCGGCGCGTGAGGGCGCGTGTGCCGACCTTCCAGGGCGCGTGGCGGCGCGTGGAGCCGAGACTGAGGTCACGGCGGCGCGTGGTAACTAGTTTTCGACGTTCCGAATCTGTTGGTACAGGTTTAAGGTTGATCGGACGTTGTTTAGAGGTTGTTTTGGGCAATCCCAGCGGTAATAGTTGACCGTATTAGCGGGTTTTGAGCTCGGGAAGTCCAGGTAGTTGGGACATTATTGTGCATGTGTTGCTTGGGCTAGAGCGTCCTTGAATTAAGGGTCGGTTGATGTTGTGAGTGGACTTTGTTTTATAAACTGAAATACATGCATCCAAATATCCTTGTTTAAATACTGTTATGTATTGTGGCATTGAATTTCTGTATTGTGAGAAATGATTATTGTATACATGTTTTCCACTATTACTGTGAAAGTGTGATTTGAGAAACATCATGGTTTTAGACTCGATTTTGATATCGTTTTGACGAGGGAATTATAGAGTCAATGATTTGGGTTTTGACCCTGTTACATGAGTTTATCGGATTTGGTCAAATTGAGGGAGGCTAGGATTCGGGACGAGGATCCGTTATTAACGGTGAACCCGGTGAACCTCCAATATAATGATATGATATGATAGTCGAGAGATACCGACTATGCCGACTGATATGATATGATAGTCGAGATATGCCGACTGATATGATATGATAGTCGAGATATGCCGACTGATATGATATGATAGTCGAGAGATACCGACTATGCCGACTGATATGATATGATAGTCGAGAGATGCCGACTATGCCGACTGATATGATATGAAAGTCGAGAGATATCGACTATACCGACTGATATGATATCATAGTCGAGAGATGCCGACTATGCCGACTGATATGATATGATAGTCGAGATATGCCGACTATGCCGACTGATATGATATGATAGTCGAGATATGCCGACTATGCCGACTGATATGATATGATAGTCGAGAGATGCCGACTATGCCGACTGATATGATATGATAGTCGAGACATGCCGACTGATATGATATGATAGTCGAGATATGCCGACTGATATGTTATGATAGTCGAGATATGCCGACTGATATGATATGATAGTCGAGAGATATGCCGACTGATATGATATGATAGTCGAGATATGCCGACTGATATGATATGATAGTCGAGATATGCCGACTATGCCGACTGATATGATATGATAGTCGAGAGATGCCGACTATGCCGACTGATATGATATGATAGTCGAGATATGCCGACTATGCCGAATGATATGATATGATAGTCGAGATATGCCGACTATGCCGACTGATATGATATGATAGTCGAGAGATGCCGACTATGCCGACTGATATGATATGATAGTCGAGATATGCCGACTATGCCGACTGATATGATATGATAGTCGAGAGATGCTGACTATGCCGACTGATATGATATGATAGTCGAGAGATGCCGACTATGCCGACTGATATGATATGATAGTCGAGATATGCCGACTATGTCGACTGATATGATATGATAGTCGAGAGATGCCGACTATGCCGACTGATATGATATGATAGTCGAGATATGCCGACTATGCCGACTGATATGATATGATAGTCGAGAGATGCCGACTATGCCGACTGATATGATATGATAGTCGAGATATGCCGACTATGCCGACTGATATGATATGATAGTCGAGAGATACCGACTATGCCGACTGATATGATATGATAGTCGAGATATACCGACTGATATGATATGATAGTCGAGATATCCCGACTATGCCGACTGATATGATATGATAGTCGAGAGATGCCGACTATGCCGACTGATATGATATGATAGTCGAGATATGCCGACTATGCCGAATGATATGATATGATAGTCGAGATATGCCGACTATGCCGACTGATATGATATGATAGTCGAGAGATGCCGACTATGCCGACTGATATGATATGATAGTCGAGATATGCCGACTATGCCGACTGATATGATATGATAGTCGAGAGATGCCGACTATGCCGACTGATATGATATGATAGTCGAGACATGCCGACTGATATGATATGATAGTCGAGATATGCCGACTGATATGTTATGATAGTCGAGAGATGCCGACTGATATGATATGATAGTCGAGATATATGCCGACTGATATGATATGATACATGACTAGCACACCCCAAGGGATACCCTGGTGGCTAGGGATATGATAGTCGAGAGATGCCGACTGATATGTTATGATAGTCGAGAGATGCCGACTGATATGATATGATAGTCGAGATCTATGCCGACTGATATGATATGATACATGACTAGTACACCCCAAGGGATACCCTGGTGGCTAGGGACAGGATAGTCGAGAGATGCCGACTGATAGGTTATGATAGTCGAGAGATGCCGACTGATATGATATGATAGTCGAGATCTATGCCGACTGATATGATATGATACATGACTAGTACACCCCAAGGGATACCCTGGTGGCTAGGGACAGGATAGTCGAGAGATATGCCGACTGATATGTTATGGTAGCCGAAGGTTATACCGGCTGATGATACGATATGATAGCCGAGGATATATCCGGCTTTAATATGAAACAGACGACAATGGTCATGGGCTTAATCAACCTATGAAAATACTTCGTCAGCCGGGTCAGTGGGTAGGTGTGGGCGGTGACCCAGAGGGACGAAATATGGTTGGTTCACAAGTATTTGACTAGTCTGTTGTCTTGTGGTATTCCAGTAGAGATGTCAGAAGTGTCTGACCTACTGACGTTTGGTGACATAGGGTATTCCTATTTGGACCACCACTTTTCCGAGGTTTTGGTTTTGACCAGTATACTATCCTGCGTCTGACAGGTATGAGTGGTCAGTAAGTACAGAGGTTCTGTCGGGAACTCTGTAAGGTTTAATAAAAATTATTCCAGAACAAATGGTATTTCTGGTGTTTAAATTTTGAAGTAAAGAGCTGTCAGATGGGATAAGGGTTCTTTCCGGGTTTCGAGGGAAAATTCGGGAAGGGTCCTTACAGAAGATGAACACGCTGCAGTTCGCCACCATCCGCCGTCGCCGGAAAACCCCATTACCGGCCGAGCTTCAAGTTTTCTTAACTTTCTCAAAACTAAACTATTTTTCACGAATTTTATGTCTAAATTCGTCTACTCGAACACATGAACTCAAAATTGAACTCTAAACACGAAACCCATACATGTGTTGGCCGAAAAATAGATCGAAAGGTTTCGGTTTTCTTTTCCTCGGTTCGGTGTCTCCCGCTGCTGCCTCCTTCGCTGGTGGGTACGGTTTTTATCGCGGGAAGGTGTAGAATGCGATGGGTTTAACCAACTAGGGCAAGGTTGCCTTGAATTGGAAGTCCAAATCGGAAGGTTTTGGTTTTGGTTCGGTCGGTCGGTGTCACGGGCCTATGAGAAAGGAAGAAATAAAATGAAATTGCTAGAAGGTTTGGGTTAAATACATACCCAAGGCAAATTACCAAAATGCCCCTGAATAATCTAGACCCAAAATTTTCTCTCACGATCTCTATTTTCCGCGTGCCGGCTGTCTACAAACTCGTGAGTCTGACACCTACGCAACAGTACCCGAAAAAATTGTCAAATGTGTGTCCACACAAAATTGACTTCCGAGCCCCCTTTAAAACCAAGGGTAATTTTGTCTTTTCCCAAATTCTCCGTTTTCTTTGTGCCGCCTGTCTATGAACTCGTGAGTCCGAGACCTACGCAACAGTACCCGAAAAAATTGTCAAATGTGTCTGCACACAAAATTGACTTTCGAGCCCCCTTTGAAACCAAGGGTACTTTCGTCTTTTCCCAAATGAATTTAATTTACGAATTAAATGTCCGGGTCATTACACTTATTGTGTTAATTCTATGAGTTAATTAATCAATCTAAGTAATTAAGTGGAACATAGTTAAGACAAGTCCTTGTGGGATTCGACCCTTGCTTATTTGCTATATTATCTTTTCGATTTGTGTACTTGCAAAGTTAAACTGAATAGAATAGATTTCATATTTGTGTTCTCTATTTTATCCAACACATTTCCCAGACCATCCTCACACAAGACCTCGCCGACGAGCTCGTCCTTGTTGACGCCAAGCCTGACAAGCTCCGCTGCAAGATGCTCAACCTCCAGCACGCCGCCGCCTTCCTCCCCCTCACCAAGATCATCGCGGACGTCGTCTACGTTGTCATTGCCGGATCCGACCTCTGCATCGTCACCGTCGGTCAATGTATTGACCTATGTGGCGTGGAAGCTGTCCGGGTTCCCCAGCAACCGGGTTTTCAAGTCGGGCACCAATCTGGACTCGTCCCGGTTTTGATTCCTCATCGCTAATCACCTTGATGTCCATGCTTAGGATGTGCAGGTCAATTTTTACTTTTTGGGCATTTATGCTTTTCCTCACCTTGCAATGCAAATGCTTGTTTATAAATATGCAAATATTTTGATTGGATAATGGTTCCAAAATTCTGGACATGTCAATGCACATGTTCTAAAGTAATTCCGATCAGTCCAAGAAAAATGAAATCAGCCCCTGACCCCCGCACCGAAAGATGAAATCAACACCAATTATGGGTTTTTTTGCTCATGAAATTTCTGGGTTTGATTCTCTTCGAACACATGGGTAGGTAGGGTGGGTATTCAATGAATTGAACTCAGGTTTTGGGCATGAATTTTGTTTTGTTTTTATTTTATTTTTATAAGATAATATTTATTAAGATTTTATTAAATTTTTTAAATTTTATTATTTTTTATCTGACATGAAGTCCATGTCAGCATTAAAAAAAAATCCACAAGTGCCACTTGGCACTTAATAGATTTTTTTTAACATATTGTTAACGGTGGGTACCTAGATGTTGTGTTTTGATAGTTTGGGTACCTAGATGAAAATTTTCATAATTCGGATATGAACTTCAAATGACTCCTATAGTTTAGGGGGTTTTATGTAGTTTGTCCAAAAAATTATTTAGCAATTTGACATTGTTTAGGAATGTGACCTTTTTCTGTTGCCTCAACATCAACTTCAGGTTGATTTACTACAAGAATGAATTTGTATTACTATTTTTTTTTTTGCAATAAAGCATAGCGTTAGAGAATATATTGACATATTCAAAAGAAAATTAGGGCACATATAAATTTATTGTGGCATGAACTTTGTAATTCATGACAGCAAGGTGCTCCCCTTTATTTGAATACCCACCTACAGCTTTGATTGTGTAAAAGTTGTAGGGTAATTTGGTAAGTCAAGAATTAAAAATAAGTAATGGGAGTTATTAAGAACACCCCTAGTTAATTTCATTACTCCCAAAATGGGTAATGACATTAAGGGTTTTAGATATGATCCACCCATTAAAAAATTCTACTTTTGTAAGTAAGCGCAATGAGTAGTCAGTATTGGAAATCATTACCTTTTATTTTATTTTCATTATTAGTAAGTAAACATGTCCTTAATTTTACATCTCAACCTTGCCCCACCTCTAGTCCTACAAAGTATTGCCCGAATGTGATCAACATGATATTAGGGCCTTGAATTTTGAAATAACTACATATCATGATCTTGGCATCCAAATGAAATCAACATGAAATGTGGCTACTTCAACTTTTCATGATATTTGTTTATTTTTCATCATATAGAATGTCTTAGAAGAGCCAAAACAAAATATTGCTCTCTACTTGTCCATGTAAGATATTGGAAGAAATTAACCGTTTATTCGCATTACTCAGAAGCACGATACTCATACCTTAACTTTGATTAGTTTATCACTATATTTAAACTTTTATTAGTCAATTCATGGAGAGGTAATGTGAAAGTATAAAGGAAACGTATCTGAGAATAATGTGAACATGGATGCACTTTCTTTGTAATCTCGTTATCTTCAATTTAACATGTAATCTAGAATTTGCTAGTAAATTCATTAAATTTATTATGTAACATGTAATGGGGGTTCTTGCTCAGTTGCTAAAGAGCGGTTCAAACCTCCCCTTAGATTAGAGTGAGAATAAAATACTATTTTATAAGAAATAAAAAATAAATCGCTGTATAAAAAAAATAAGTTAATGTAGTGATGATTTCAAGTTTGATCTTAGTAGTGCTAGTTTTAATTTCAACATTTAGGAAAGACTGATAATACCTATATATATTAATTTCAAGTTTTATCAAAATGATATTTCATTATACCATAATGAAACGAGTACAATCATACTATCAATATGAAGCTATGACAGCAAGACTAACAACTCAATATGGCAATATTAACGCGGACAAAAGCCGCATAAACAACTAAATAAATGATATCACTAAAATTATGCAACATTACAAACCAAGCCCACAGAGCCCAAACAACCAAAACTCTAACATCACCTATAAGTTCCATGACTCTAAAAGACTACCTCTACTAAAAGGAATTGTCACAACCGGCAAACCATCACATATGGTCTTAAAAAAATCTGTAAAGCATGAGGTGGATCTGAGGAAGACTTGATTTCCAGTAATCCAACTGTGTATAAAAGCAAATAAAGGACTAATGATCCTAATCTGATTATGGTGACAAAAAAAACAATGGGAAATCTTCTGGCAAACTAGTTCAGCAGTAAGTTAGAACAAGATTTAGGGAAAGAAAAAGAAATTTTAAAGAAAGATTTTAGGTAATGGAATGAATTGAAAAAATGGCAAAATAACAATTATGGGGAACTCAATTCTGAGTATGGCAAAGGTATTCTTCTTCCTCTCTTTGGTGTGCTTTTTCTTTGAGACTCAAAGGATAGTATTGATTTCAAGTTTGATCTTACTTTAAATATCTATATATTTACTTCCTTTATTAACAAAGTATTTTAAGTTACTAAATACATATAATGAAATAACTAATACTTGTTTGGTAAAAAAAAAAAACTAATATTTGCATCTCACCACAATGGTACCTCCTCGTACTACCATTTCGATTTATCGAATTATTTTTATGCATATATCATAATCGAAACCGTGCATTCTCTAAATCATCATTTCAAGATCATCTCCTCAAAAATCAACAAGATTGTAGATCGTTTAGTCATTTATATATATATATCAAACAAATCAACGTTGTGCTAACAATTAAGATCCTTATGGTTCATTTGGTTTATTTTTTCGCATAAATTATCTTGAAATGATGATTTAGAATTGAACGGTTCTGATTATGATATATATGTATAAACACAATTCGATAAATAGAAAGTGTGATACGAGAAGGTTCCCTTAGAGGTGGGATGCAAGTATTATCCTAATAATTAGAGGTGGGATGCAAGTATTATCATAGTAGTGTTGTATATTGTATGAACCCAAGTTGGGTATCATTCACATATCAAATTATTAGAGTTAGGTTGCAATGCCATTGTGCAGAAGTAGCGATCTTCAACTTTTGAACTTTTGAGCAGTCAGTAATGATCTTGATATATCGCGCCGAATTCTGCTCTCCATGCCTGATCATCATCTACGACTGTGTTTCGTGGCGTGCCAGAATCCTCCCGATAGAGTGGCTGCAAAGCAGACTCAGGCAGTTTACTCTCTGCCATGTACTGCTTCATGGTGATCAGCTCCATCTTGTGCTTTCTTTTAAGCTTCTCCATTTGTTTCTTTAACTTCTCATTTTCTTGGTGTACGTTCGTAAAGTTCTCCTGCGTTTACGGGAAAACAACAAATGAGACTGAACCAAAATGCTATCTTGACACTTGAACTATTATGACCTAGTTACAAAAGTCTCTTGGGGCTTGTTTGGTTGGTTGGTGGGCAAGATGGACTGGATTGAAGATAGAAGTGAATGGTTTTCATTTTTGGGGATTAGAGTTAGACATACCTCCTCTTCATGTTTAATCATCCCCAAGAATGAAAATCATCCCTTTTACACTCAAAATAGCATGAATGTTATGAGTTTTCCAATCCAATCTTGACCCCCAAGAATGAAAATCATCCCTTTTACACTCAAAATAGCATGAATGTTATGAGTTTTCCAATCCAATCTTGACCCCCAAGAATGAAAATCATCCCTTTTACACTCAAAATAGCATGAATATTATGAGTTTTCCAATCCAATCTTGACCAACAAGAAAACAGATTGTATATGTGAGGCATTTCGATTTATGAGTTATATCCAGAGTGTAAAATAATTTGTTTAGGGGTAAAATATGAGTTACCTCAGCAGCTGATGCTGCATGCTCAGCTTCTCTAAGCCTGACAAGGAGTTCTCCAGCTGCATGAACAGCTTCTGCAGTATCCCTAAGTTGAATCTTGAGACTCTTGTTCTCCTTCTTCAAGAGTTCCCTCTCCCTCTCCCTTTCAACTCTCACTACAGAGAGTTCTGTTGCCAGGGATTTGGCAAAACGAGATCCACGACCTTTTGCTCCTGCCTTAGCTGCTGCCCTCTTCACTTCTGCAATGCCTTCCATGATTGCACGGTGCTTTCCAACCAAGTCATTATACTTCTCTTGTAGCTCAGCGTAGTGTTCAACCATTCGAGCATGCCCAAGGACAGACCTATGAAGTGCATCATCCAACTCTTCAGTGCACTGCTTCTCCAGTTTCAGTTCCATCTCCACTTTCTCTGCTCGCCTGCGGAGGGATTGAAGATCTACTCTCAAGTCATCAGTTAAGGAAATCCAATCACTCTCCATTTCTGTCCATCTCTGTCTTTCCCTCTCTAGCTCTTCTTCACTGATATCTCCAAATGCACCACTTTTTCGAAGTTGAATGGATCGTGACAATAAAGAGGATCTCAGTCTCTCAGTAGACTTGCTGGATGATGCATCAGTATGCGACTGCAATTTGCTCCTTAGCATCTGAACTTCCTTAAGAAGTGCTTCCTTCTCATTCAGATCAAAATCTGCATCCCCATACCCAAAATCCAACTCTTTCTCAACTTCCTTTATAATTTCTGGTTGGTGAATATCAACAGAACTGCACCTTAAAAGCTACAAAAACCACCAAGAACACGTAAGAAAACTTTAAAACATCCAAATTGAGGCAACTAGTATTAGACCTACAAAAGTATGAAAAACTTACCATCTCTCCATCTTTGGAATCTTCATATGGTATCATTTCTTTACCATTTTCTGCAGATGAATCATATTTCCTACTTTTGTACTGCTCTACCTAAAAAGAATCAGATTGTCCGAAAGGTAAGACTCATATTATTATGGAGAAGACAATTCATTTAGGTCAAAACCCAAAGAGAAAAATTACCAGTTGATTTAATTGCTCAATTTTAGCTGCTTGCTCCATGCAACGAATCTCAAGCTCCTCTCGCTTTGCAGCTTCCTCCATTACATCCTGATTAAAAGAAAAGGGAAATTAAGAAAGGCACTTTCAGATAAGAATTCATTCCTGAGTTTTATGTATAGGTGAAAGCTTAACAAACCTCTACCACTTGGTTAGAATTTCCAGCTTCATTGACTGCTACTGTCCATGTCTTCAAGCTATCCTGTATGTCAATGTTATCATCTTCACACACTCTTCTTTTGCAAGATGCACAAAGGAAAGAAGCAGATAACCCATCAACGGATGGCCTTGTTTCTGGTAACGTCTGAGATGAAGAGTTAGCTATGACTTCTGGCCTAGGTTTCAGTGTCAAGTGCTCAAAGGAGAAAGAGACTGCAGATTGGCTTGATGCCGAGTTCTGCTGGTGATTGTCAATTATTTGTAAGCCCCTTTGAAGGCTGGCAGCCAATGACTCAGTGGGTCCTGGAAATATCTTGCTTGACCGCAAAGAGGATCGAATGTGTTCACTCTGATTAAGTGACTGTCCCAATACATCAGACTTGAACTTGGAATTGTCTGGTACATTTTTCTGACTAACTGAACAACTTGATGAGAAAGTCACACTTTTTCTTTGTGTATTTCCATTTCCAAGTTTTGGAGACTCGGACAATGTTGGGTCTTGGATGATTGGAGACCGACAGCATAAACTGACTGAAAGGCTACTTCTGATTTCTGAATTGATAGCCTTCAAGGTGGTGGGAGAAATGCTATCTGCCAATTCAAAATTGTCTTTAAGAGGAAGCACATCCTCAGATTTTGTCAGATCAACTTCTTCAATGTCCTCCATTTCATTTTCGTCGCTCGTCAAGTATGTATCACAACTTCCACCCAACTGGACAGAATCTCTAAAGTCCTCTTCACAAGTATTTTGCAAGCTATCTAGTTGCAGACGTAGTTCCCTTACATCATCTTCATCCACATTTACATCTTCATCAGAATCATTATCTATGCGGGGTAAAATCAAAGACCGATTGAGGCTCACTCGTAATTGGTTCAAGCTTTCACGCACATTTTGCCCTTGGAAATATCCATTCATACTCCCAACTGAGCCACTAGACTTTGCTCGTATAAGTTCATCCTGCAAAACACACATTTCATTAACCTCAAATCTCTATTACCTACATGTTTCATAAAGAATTCCAGATAGAACTCCAAAGAACTCAGTACCTTCAGCTGACGAATTTGATCAGTCAGATCATTAACATCATCCTCTGTTATTTCATTTATTACTGGCTCATTCCTTACAGATTTCACTCGTTCTCCAAACCTTAGTGTTCGCAGTATCTCACCATTATTTCTGCAATTTAACAAGTACAATAGACATTTCAGAAGAATGAAAATATAATGACTAAATGTCTCAACCAGTCAACCACTACACCACGGAATAATCCAATCTCATCTGTGAATGTATGTATATTAAGCATGCATGTATGTAACTACGAATGTTTGTATGTATGTATCTATGTCACCATATATCCATGTACGTATGTAAGTGTATCTGAGCATAGTAATAATAAATCAAGCTTCATATAACGATACAATTAGCAAGCGCGTTCCAATACTTGTTATCTGGGGAGACAGCGCAGATGACTGTTAGTTTTGAGTTGCCACCAATTGATTCTCGCAGTAAATGTGTTAGGCAGGAAGCCTTATACAGAACATCTTCAAATTTTCCGGACTGAGGAGCTTTTGCAAGAGTATTCACCAAAAGCCTGCACCAAAATAACAACATTCATCATTGAAAAGTAACAACTGTTGCTCACAGACAACTGATCGACAAAGTCTAGAATATATGGTTGTGCTACTCTGACTTTAAATGCAATTTGATGCATAAAAATTTAAAAGCCATAAAAGCAAACTATTCTTCTTATATTGTCACTACTCAGTAGGACTGAAATCATTGTATGTAACTATAAACCACCCCGCAAGTTAAACCAAAATGGCACCTGATGGAATGATTATCATATCTAAAGGTTATGGAGTCATACCCAAGTCGTGACAAAGACTTCTTTACATGTTTTTCTTCCCTGGAAGATTGTCTACTCTGACTTTAAATGCAATTTGATGCATAAAAATTTAAAAGCCATAAAAGCAAACTATTCTTCTTATATTGTCACTACTCAGTAGGACTGAAATCATTGTATGTAACTATAAACCACCCCGCAAGTTAAACCAAAATGGCACCTGATGGAATGATTATCATATCTAAAGGTTATGGAGTCATACCCAAGTCGTGACAAAGACTTCTTTACATGTTTTTCTTCCCTGGAAGATTGTCTACCTGCATCTTCACTATTATTTCTATCCAGGCCAGCAAGATCAACAAAGCTCATTCTGCTTGTTTTCGAACTACCAAAACACTTGGATGAGGTCTCCTGTAAAATCAAGTAATTAAGCAATGTGCTTAAGTGATGCACAACAAAAGAATTACGAAACCAGCTACTATCATAGAAAGATAATATCCTATCATCCCTAAACATAATATCCAAGACAAGAATAAAGGTTTGAATTGTAACCCATTGTACTAAAAAATTTCAATATATTCAGTGATATATACCTTGCACCATGACTCGATGATGAAAGTACAAACAATATGGGACCTTGAGCTCTTAGAGCTCAGGCTAGTGGCTCCGACTTTTCTACTTGAAAGCCCCTGCACCACATACAGAAAGTTGATTAGTCTACAAAGCAGGAAACCAGAAGGAATAGACTTTAGACCTCGACAGTCAAGGAAAAATGCACATTTATTGCCCACCTTGATCAGAATTTGTGTCACATCCTCATAGCTAGTCACATACTCCTCAGTCAGATTCTCAACATACAATCCATTTTTGGGATCATCCTTGATCTAGAACAGTTTGAAGAAAAACACAAGATACATTAAGCATATTAATGAACCAAAAAAGTAAAATCAACCATTAGTGAAAGAACTAGTTAATAATCGAAATCTCCACCTCAAGATTCCGCATTGTTGGATCAAGTAAATCTCCTATTTGCTCATTATATATCTGCGGTAAAGAATAAAAATAACAAAACACATTATATATCTGTGATCCTACACTATATGTTTTCAAAACAAACTTAGAGACATAGGAAAAGTATACCTCAAGAAAAGAACAACGGAACTGGTAATTAAACTGTTTCCCTTCAGAGTTCTCTTGCTCCTGTAAATAACAATCCCAAGCAAACACTCGTGAGCACAAGTCAATTCAGGCCGACTTTCTTCATCTTCCAGTTACCAAATTAAATGAGAAACAGAAGAACGTACCTTCTGAATCTCAGAGAACAGCATTTGGAAGATGCGAGGAACAATGCCCTGGCAGCTACCAGGAGAGGAATCCTCAACCATGGCGCTAGGCGGACCCCATAGCGTGTATGTCTTACCACTTCCGCTCTGAAGAGAATTCAATAAAAGAGATTCACATCGAAAATACATAACTTAAAAAAAAAAATGTACCTTTTAAAGAAAATAAAATGATTACCTGACCATATGACAAGATTGAAGTATTGTAACCGGCTAACGCATTTTTAACCAGTGGGACGCCAACCATCTGAAAAACATCTTCCTGGTAGGAACAAAACAGAACACATGAATCAAAATCGACTTGCCCTTACTTTTAGAAGCAAAGAATATTGTCTCCTTACTTTCCTACTAATTGACATGTAACAAAATTTAACAACTTTCACTTAATTTCTTCTTTTTTTCTCTCAATTTCCATGCAACCAAACAGATCATTAATCTAGTCAGACTAAAAAAGAAATTCAACAGAAACATAAATAAAGCAAGTACCAGACCTGAGCGGATTTCGAATCAAAAACCGAATCAAATGTAAATGCACGGTCCCCAACGGATAGAGTTCGGGAAGAAATCTTCTTAACAGCCCGGTCTCCCCAATTTTCAACATCTTTTGCAGGTCTAATTCTCACCACAACCTATGAAAATTTTAAGAACCCAAATTATATGAGAAAGACAAAATTAAATTAAATTGAAACTGAAAATAGAGCTCAAACTTTCAAATACCTTCACTGACGGGTCCGAAGGTAGCAGGACTTCACCCTGACGGTCGGATCGATCAGTCTCATTCTGAAATTAAGCAATTTCAAGAGTAAATTTCTGATGCATATTTGTTTTCCAAATTACAAAATTCAAATACTAAGCTAAGGCTCGGCTTCCAATATAAGACAAGAAATTTAACAAAATTTCATAAATACCTTCACAGGCAGGTTGAGAGTAGCCGACGCTTGTTTCTGGTCATCCAATGGGGCGACGTCGGCGATCTGAGATTTGGACAAATCGGAGAGTATCGGCTTGGTTGTGGAAGCCGAATCGTCGTCGGCGTGGTCGGTCTGGATATTAGGATTGAGTGGAGGGGTATTTTCGGCATTAGGGGTAGGGTTTCGAGAATTGAAAAAGGTCTTGTTGTTGTGCTTAGAGGAAATGGATCTGGGAAGGAAATTTCGAAGCGATGATGCGGAGATGGTTCCTAAGAAGCGAGACTCGGTGGTGCCCTCTGCCTTGCTGTTCTTGCTCCTCATTGTTCTCAGATATCAATCGACCGATTGAGCGAGCAAACGAGAGAGATGGAAGAGAGAGAGCTTTACAGAGAGAATTTGAATTTGAAAATGTTTGGGAAGAGAGGGAAGAGAGCGTTATTGTTTTATGTGGAGGATAAAATGATGACCGTTGAGAGAGATGATTTGCATGTGCTTGGGGGACTTTTTGAATTTTATTTAATAAATCAATTTGTCCCGTCCAAAAGAATTTCAAATTGGATAAGTGAAATGACCATATTGCCTCTTACACTTTTTCGTTTCTCAGAGCAATCTATATTCTGTAAACCTAAGAAATTTGCAAATTGAAAAGCTACTCCATTTGGAGGATAAATTCGTCAAAATTTTAGGAGAGTTCAAATAACTAGCCGTTATGGCTCGTGGAGCAAAAGTGGGAACTGATAATTAAGCCTAAGGTTTTGGAAAAAAAAAATAATAATTACGCTGAAGGTCAGCGTAGCTGTCATGGTAGCTGAGGCGGCCCCCATAAAATTATATATTGTACATGAAAATCCTAAATCTATAATAAGATATTACTTATATCCCAATAAATATTAATATTAACATAATGTAATTTTAACGATGAATCTTTAATTCTTATTTTTTGACGGAATTTGTTTGTTGAAAAAAATACTTGATTTAAGCATAGTCACTAGTACTACAGTGTAGTGATATTTCATTTTATTCTTTGTGTGGTGGGAGGTCACGATTCAATTCTCGTAAAAATATTAATATTAACATAATGTGATTTTAACGATGAATCTTTAATTCTTATTTTTTGACGGAATTTGTTTGTTGAAAAAAATACTTGATTTAAGCATAGTCACTAGTACTACAGTGTAGTGATATTTCATTTTATTCTTTGTGTGGTAGGAGGCCACGATTCAATTCTCGTAAAAATGGCGAGATTGATACCCAATATAAATAATGTAATTCCCTTCTTCAATATATATATATATATAAATTCTCAAATTAGGCGTTAGAATTGCATCCGACCTAATTCGTAATGTATTGGCTTAAGATAAATAGCAACTAGCTAGCCTAATAATGTATTGGGCTTAAGATGAATAACAACTAGCATAATAATGTATTGGCTTAAGATGAAATCGTTGGACAGACTCATACAATGAACTTGTTAACACTCATCTTAGTTCTAACTCATTTGACCAATTACCGACTGATACATGGAATTAGAAGTATGAATAGAGCCCACGTCTCCAAGTGATCATGCCACGTCAGAATAACAGACACCATGATTGAGTACATTGGGCCTACGAGTAAGGGCCTTGTCACGTGCACAGCTTGGCAAGAAGGTGTAGGCATCGCCGTCCCTGTGCGATTAATTCACCGACCTTAAATTTCGAGATTTTACCATATTACTCTAAGTACGAAATGACATGAATAGTGGATGAGCTCGGCAATTCCTAACCTAATACCCAAATATAATCTTTCGAAGGTCACATGTGGCTAATGGCAATGTGACGGATGGTCATATCACCCACATGCTACTAATCTCCTTTAGATATTTAGCAGAATGTTTTGGAGTTCTAAAGAGGAAATAGCTTATGTCATCACAAGGGGGAGAATAGTGTCCTACTTTAGCCTTTCCACCTTACTTGTACCCCAATTCAGGAAACATGTCCCAAAGGATGTATCTTCTCCATCCCTTTAGTAAAATCTTCTAGTTCTACAAAAACCCTACCAAAATATATTCAGGGTCGACACTGACTTTACCATCGGAGGGGAATAAGCTGGTTAATTCAGCTTCCCTTTTAACACCATTTTGTCTATTGTGTGCAGGTCATCCTCTTATGAGCTAGGTCATATGTGGCCCACTGCCCCGTTGGCCAACCCTGAACATCCAACTCACTACCAAGACTTGACCGATCAAATTTTACCTACTTTTCACTAACAAAAGTATATTTCGTTAATCTATACAATTAACGTATAACAACACTCATGATTATGTCTCAAAATTCAATATAAATAGATCTATTGGCTTTTTCTAGTGATTAAGGGCCACTATAAGATTGATGTGCTTTTTTGAAAAATTGTTTCTATTTTATTTTCATAATAAGTAGTTATACATTAAACTAATTTTTGTAAAAGAAGCTTTCAAAAGCAACTTGCGTACTGCTTTAAAAAATTATTGTTAAAAATCCATCGTTTTTCAAAAAAAACAAGATTTGTTATGTTTATCAAACACTTTTATACTTCTTCACTTTTAAATATAAAAAAAATTTAAGAAAAAATTAAATACCTAACTGGGCCGAAGTGTAATTTGAAAACCAAATAAAGATCTATTCTCCATTTGAATGGATCAGGGCGACGGGCGTAGCATACAAATGAACGAAAAGGTTTGGGCTTCTAACGGAAGAAAAGAAAAACGAAAATGGCTGGGCTTAATGAATGCAAGAGCCCATGTAACGTTAAAACCCATTTATTTACTAATATATGGGTGAATAAAGGACTGTTTTTTTAGCCAATAAGAACGCATACAAAGAGGCTAGGTCGATCAGTAAATGAAATTTTTTAATAAATTGAAAATCATGCTTGGAGTAAGCACAAAACGGACAAATATGTTTTAGCTTATAGTGAAAGGTCTCCCACCTTAATGGGCCGAAAATTGTAAGAAAACTTCACAACTCAGTTTTATACCCAAACGAAACAAGAATAATAATGGAAAATCGAAAGAAAATATATTATCAATAATTTGCAACCAAAATAATATAAATTGATAGGTTTCTAAAATTTCTTAATTTTCTAGTATCTGTTTTCTCTCCTCTCAGTCCCAAAAAAAAAATATACTAAGGAGGAGGGAAGAAGAAGATCATCTTCTCCCTCTTCCCCTCAATCATTTTTTTTTTCTTTTGGGTTAGTAATAAGAGTTATTTGTGGTGACTGTATGGTCTAAAACATGCTCAAATTTGAGCTTCCCATCATGCAATTTTGATACTTTTTTCAATCCATCCCCTTATCCAAAATCTTCCATTGTATTTCTTTTTTTCCCTTAAATTTTGTTCTACCTTGCCGTAATATCTCTCATTGGTTTTGGTCATAGTAGTTAGATTCGGACTTTTGGTCTTTTATTCGCTATTATGCGCAATTGGATCGCTGGAGATCAAGCCTTCCTCATATCCGTCATGCTCTACATGTTCTTCAAGACCAAATATGATGAGTTTGACGACGGTTGTTGTTTCTTTTAGTGGAGGTAGTTTGTTTAGGGTTATAGGCATTGTTAGGGTTTTGGTTGTTTTGGGTTTTGTGGTCTTGATTTGTAATTTTACATAATTTCAATTATGTGGGTGTTTACACCTGAAAAAATACCCAACTCCTAAGGCCCAGCTCAAAAACACCCACTTGGAACGTGCAAGCGTGGAACATGGAGAAAGGGAAGTCGATTCTGACGCGCTTAAAGGATCAGATGGCAAAGGGGATGTTTGAGACAAGCCAACTATAACGCGGGACTCGCGAAGATCTACTTGGTAAGCCAAATCAGCTCCTCACCGCCTATAAAATGGAGAAGAAGCCTTCTTCTCAAGGACAACCAATCAATCAACCAAACATACAAATTGATCAACCCAATCAATTTCAAACAATTGCAAACCCTCAAAAGTTTCTTTGTTTAAAAGGCTCGCCTATTTAGCCACAACCTGTTTCTTCGATCCAAGATCAAGATTCAGTCTCTTTTCTCACCTCTTTCTCAGTTCCCGACAAGGAGCACAAGCTTTCTCCTCATCCCGATTGCCTTTCAAACTAGTCCCTAAGGAATTCACAAACACTACCTCATCCCGACTATCATTCACCCCAGTCTTTAAGGTCCCCATTCACTCAACCCTTGACGTATCACTGTCATTTGAATGCTATGCCAACCTATGACATGATTCCGACTGATGTTCATCTCAGTTGATGATTTCTAGAAGATTGTGCCCCTCAACGAGGCTTGATTGCGAAGGAAATGTTTACTTATAGCACTTGTATTTCGTTTGTTGCATTTAACATTCCTGCATTTACTTTCCGGTAATTGTACTTTACTTTATTTACATTTCAAAGGATTTTCTTAAGAAGAATTATCAGTATTCGAAATATACCAACCATGGCATTGTATGGTTGTTCCAAGTCATAGAATCATTTATATGTTTTGGTCCAATACCATTATCCCGACTTAAGGAAATCATTGCACCTAATTGCTTCTAACCAATAAATAAGCTGCTAACATGAACAAATCAGAATTAACATAATCTGAACTTGGACTAGATTGGAAAGAAAATTTATTAAAGTCATTGGATACATTAAGAAGAAGACATAGAAAATAACAGTGCGAGCTATGTGCCCGCTCGCCTCACAATCTCTTGATTAAGAAAAAGTTCTAGGGCAGCAACAGAACTCATTCATCACTGTTTAGTAGCAGCTTCTACTAATGGCACACCTATTTTGAAGGCAGCTAAAGCCAGTATACTTCATGGTCAGCCATCTAGGGAAATACCGTGGTATCAAGGCCTCTAAACCTTCAACCCAAATCCAACATAGAAACAAGTCCATACCACCACCATCACTAAAGAAACCCACATGAGCCCGCTCCTTCAAACGCAAATTTCGTCAGAGATGCACCGAAGACGATCCCGGACCCGCGGTCGCATTCTTGGGCAGAACAATGGGTTTGTTAGTTGTTAGTGCGGTTTTGTCCACGTTAGTATTGCCGTATTGACTTGTGGGTCTTGCTGTCATAACTTGATTTTGATGATATGGTTATACCCCGTTTTTTTATGATATATAATGATATATTTCTTGAAAAATCGATAGGTTACTAGTCTTTGTCATCAATTTCATATCTTTTATCATAAAATTTCAATTGATCTCACCTCGCTTTGCCCTTGAAAATTTTGGTTTGTTTGGTATACTTATCCAGGTTTTGAGAGCCTAGACTCTAGAGAGGTCGGGTTAGGGAATTCTTGACGCCGCAATAACGAAAAGAGTGAGCCATATTATGATTAGTGCAGCACTACAGAGTCTGAATGAAGACACAAATATTTCGCTTTTAATTATTTGAGTGCAGATTACCAAACTAACTGAGCTTTCAAAATCATAGTTTATGAGAATATTGGTGATTGCATGCGTAGTGCAACGTAACAACACTAACGGGAATGTTCCTTCTGCAATTTGTTTAACTACTGCTATCATTATAATCCACTTTATTATTTATATATATACAAATTACAAATATTTTTGGTATTAATTAGGTAATACGAGTTATTTTAGATGTTTCAAATATACCATAACATAATTATATTTTATAAATTGTTCATGTTATTATTACAATGTTCAAAAAAATACTAGGTGCTCTTAGGGCGCGGGTAGGGATCTGGCAACTAAGCGTCTTGGTAGGAGCCTAGGCGGTTTTTTTTTAAATACAAAATATTATAATATAATGAACAATACTACCAAATGATATGATTTATTTATTAACATACAATTCATAATTTCTAACATATATTGTACAAAAAATAACAATTTATCAACTAATTCATCATTCAACCAATCACACATTCACAATTTCGATTTTAAAATGATATTAGGGATTTGATTCTCAAACTTAAAAGTTAAAATCATACTTTCTGACCTTTAAAAAATGGAAAAAAAATATTCAAAATCCGCCTAGCCTGCCTAATCTGCCCAGGACCGCCTAAGCGGCCGCCTAATCATCAGCCAATTACCTCTCCCATTTTAACCTTAATCAGAACGATGCTCAAGTGCCTAATCGTCGCCTAAACTTTTTTTTTTAACCAGAGAATTATTGCATAATATTATATCGTTTGTTTATTTTATAATATATAATGGAAAGTAATCAAGTGATATTTAGTTAAATACTTCTCTTATAACACCACGTGAACTCAAAAGTCAAAGACTCTACCGTTTCAACATGAACACCTTATAGTGAGCGTGATAAGAAAAGGGCCACCAGAGTTCAACAATTTCAACCAGCGCCATGTTTGATTCATTTATGTACGCACATATTATTGGATTTGATTTGAAGAAGAGTCAAGACTTGCTGACATTAAATTCTGTGAAGACAAGCCGAAGAAGAAGCATCTATTTGTCTTCAGTGACACACAGCACAAACGCATCTCATTTCGCTTGTCTTTATCCCTATTGCAACTCACTTTGTATTACATAAATAAAATGCTAAGTTTCCAAGATAATCATTTTGTTTTCAATTTTTTTTTTTTTTTAATTCTATTGAAAATTAGAAATTAAGAACTTATTTAATGACCCATTTTGATTTTAGTTTACTAAACGTACTTCACATGTGCCGGGGGATTAGTCTTTGGGCCTAGGAAGCCTTTGGGATACCTTTGCTTTGGCAAAAAAAAAAATTACTTCACATACCCAACCAGCACCAACGAACAATACCATTGCCGGCAACTGGCCGGCCAAACCACCACCATCGGACACAGGCGGACCATCACTTCCGAAAATCACCATCAAATAAAACTAATGCCCAAACTATTAGTTGCATCGTAGATATTTCATTGTTGCTTATGTGGTATATGTTAAAAGTTAAATTTCTTGTAGTGATTGATTCTTTAAAATAACTGACTTGTTTATTTAATTGAGAAATTTGTTATTTTAACGACGATTGGATTTGTTTCCATAATAGAAGAAAGCTGGATGTTTCTTACAATGTTATTGTTTTGACTTTCATCGTTTCTTGCTCCCTATTTCAAAGTGAAACATAACCTTTCATAGTCTTGCATGTATTAATTCGAATAACAAAGTTAGAAACATTACACCGTGACGATTGAACTAAAACTAACGATCACCACTAAGTCTTAAATTTAATTAATATATCTTCTTGTCAACATGCTTACTTGTCATATGAAGTCCCCATAAATGAATTCAAGTTTTTTCTTTTGTCTAATGTTTCTCCGTATGTAGGTTTTGTGAAGTTGTTGGCTTTGCTACACACTACAATATCATTATGCAATGTCTATAGTAACACAATTCACTCTATTTTTAGTAGCATTATTGAGGCACTACATCGTCACTATGTGATGTCTATAAAGACACCATCAACCCTATGTTGATATTGTGTTTTTCGGGCCCTATAGTGTTACTACGTGATGCTTATAGGGACACCACGAGTTACTATATTATTAAAATAAATATGTAACAGAAAAGTTTTGTAAATTAAGAAGTAGAACAATAAATTTCCTCTAGGATGAAAAATAAACATTGTCTAATCCGGAAATGATTGTTTATAGGAAAAAGTAATATAAATCAACTTGACGAAATTAATTAACAAGAAAATAATGAGAATAGTATCATTTTATCAATTAATTAAATGTCAATAATTCAGAATAAAGAATCAAATTTGAACCGAGTGGCGAACTAGAATCTTTACCTACCAATTTTAAAACGGAGATTTTTCTAGATTAGCCCTTTGAACATTAATAGGTCGTCGATTTTCTGCTGACTTTGTAAGATGTAATGTACCTATTGTAGGAGTTTGTGTAGGCAGACATATGATTACGATTTTGCTTTATTTTTTTTTCACATATATGCTGTGCACACTAATGTAAAATTATTTGAAAATTTATGTAAATAAAAGAGAATGATTTATACATTCTTCATATAAGCCACAAAAATAAAATACAAATTTAAAGTAATAGGCTTGTTGACAGAAAGCTAGTTTAGTGGTGGGATTAGTTGAAGAAGCATTATTTTAGTGTATTATTAATTATTAGTTCATTATTTTGGCATCTTAAGCATTTTGTGTATGAACACTCTACAAAAGTTTCATTACACTCCTACCCAGATTACGGCTTTCAAAAGCAAAAAGCGAATAACACTTTAAATAGTTGATGAAATTATAAATTATATCCAAACAGGTCACACTCTCGTCCATCCACATCGCTCTGGAAATGGAAAAAGAAAAAAAAGAAAAAGACAAATGACTCAGTAAAATATGGATTGCCCACTCTTTATTGCCTGGCCAACCGTTACCATGAGGACGCAATAAATAGCTTCTTCAAAAGTCTACCTTGGTTGATTGTATATTGTCCAAGAGATGTTTAATGAACTTTGAATACTAGTGACTTTCGTGACCCTTTCAAACTTATTTTTTCTTGTAAATTAGATGTCTCATTTTTAATACAAATACGTAATAATATTTGAATCTTATCCTGATAGTATCTTTTTGTACAACATTTTTAATTTATCAAATTTTTTTTGTACATATATCATAATCGAATCGTTCATTCTCCGAGTCATCATGTCGAGATCATCTCTGTAAAAAAATAATAAGATTGGAGGTCGTTTAGTCATTTATATATATTAACTAAATGAACGGTACTGTCATGAGGATCTTAATTCTTAGCAAAATGATTGATTTATTTTATATATATGAATGACTAAACGACCTCCAATCTTATTGATTTTTTACAGAGATGATTTTGACATGAAGATTTAGAGAATTAATAGTTTCGATTATGATATATGTACAAAGACTATTCGATAAATCGTTGGTACGAAGATGTATCACCAAAGAGGGATGCAAGTGTTTTTAAAAAAAATATGTATTTATTTCATTTCTCAATTAATACGATAATAAGTAAAGATGAAAATTGAAGGCATCTATTGTACACTAAGCAAGAAAAGGAGTAATAAACTAATTTAACAATAACTCGTAAGCACTTAAAGTGCAACCTATACTCTTTTGTATGATATTCTTTATCTAATGAATACTGTATTTTCATTTATAAAAAAACATAATTTAGTCCGCGATAAAGAACTATAATAAATAGGAATAACAATTATAAATCTACATCAGATTTTGACTGTTATTTAATCATTGTCAGTTTTTTTTAGTCATGTGTTTTTAAAAAAAATTACAAGGCATGCCATTTAATTAAGTCCTGTATATTATTATCCTTTATTAAAATAAAAAAATCTATTTATCCGTTTAAAAAAAAAACCTACTTATCGTTTTAGAAAAAAAAAAAAACCCTATTTTTCCTCCCAGTAGAAGTTCTATATATTTTGAAACCTATAATCAAATGCGACCTACATTCTTCTCTAGTTTTCTTCAACCTGAGTATTTTCTTTGTGTTCATTTGATGCCCATAGCTTTCAGGTATTTATTTATATAACTAATATTTAGAGAAATGGTTTTTTTTTTTTTATGTAGTTTCATTATTTAAGAATTTGAGTTATTCGATTTTGGTGAGGAAAGTGTTTTTATTTTATATTATTATACCGCCATCACATGTCACATTATATTTGTTTTTCTAGGTAATGAGTTTATATTGGGTTAATTTCTCTATCTAAAAGGTTTTTTCTCATTTTCCTTGTCATCAAATTTTGTTTACATGTGTAAATAGGTTCAATCAATTTAACTCACAACTAATGTTTTCAACCTCTTTCATAGGTTTGTAAAAATAAAATAAAAACCTAGTTTTTATAAAATAATGATTTCATCGAAGGTATATTACCTATACCTTAAAATTACTAAACAATTAACTTACCTAATAGGCTTATTCCATGAACCTTTTGGTTAGGTATTTTATATTTGTATGTACTATTATATGTCTTTTATTAATTTTTAATTAGATTATATGTTTTCTACTTGCAGAGAAGAAGACTCAATCCTTTTTCAAATTCAAACACTTCCCAAATAAATTCTATTAAAAATAAAGTAGTTGAGATATTATGAAACTCTTGTATTAAAAAAAAAATATGAATTTAAATTATAAGGACAATATTGGAAAAATAAATTAATATTAAAAAAGAAAAAGATAATGTGCTGATGTGGAATTGGAATCATTAGTAAATAGATTATTTTCAATGTTAGTTATAAAAAATAGACTAATATAAAATTAATTCTTTAATATATTATTATATTTTGAAGGTATGAGTAAATATCTTTTCATTGTAGAGGGATCAGACACAAAAGGGGAACTTATTCGATACATCGTCTTCAAAATAGTAGGATTAGAAGAACTAAGGTTTATTCTATATCTAATCTACTATAATCTCCTTACACTAAAAAATCATTCACTTCTAATTTCAAAATATCTTAAATTTGATGAGTTTTACTTTTACAATCTAGCATATCAAACGAGCTCCTAAATTTATGTCTTTTTTTATTTTTTGTGTTTGAAATATAAGAAAAATATATGAGAAATTTTGAGGGATAAAAATGGGTGAAGAAAGATTGTATAAGGGATATATATTTCTAGTTTCAAGATTCTGTTTTCTTTCATTATTTATTTATTTCTTTCTTCGCCCCTCTACCATCTACCACTCTCCTCTATCCACCCTTAATCTCTTCTATATATTTCATATGTCAACAATGTTGTGAAAATCGCTAGATGGCCAGGCGTCAAGGTGGGGATCCACCTAAAAGCTAATAATATAATCATTTGAATATTGTATAATAATGTGTATTTTTAAAAACAAATTGTAACGGGAAACATAAATGTTCAAAACGAAAAATTCTAGAAATATAAACATAAGCATACTAAATAGAAAAAATGAGATATAGGGATCTTGAGTTTGAAAGAAAGTTTTAATTTTATCCAAAAAATAAAAATACAAAACATTTAATGAAAATAATAAAATATTTCCACCCAGGCGCCTAGTGGTCTACCATATAGTCGGCTGAGATTTTTGTCACCGATTTGTCCGAAATCAGGGTACGTGGTAAGGGGGCGCCTAGTGTCTACACGGCGGTATAGGCGTGATTATCAAATATCTAAGCATCCCTTAATAACTCATCTTGGATATACGTACAGTGACATTTTGTAGTAGTTACGATACGATGAAGTATGAAAGGTAAGAAATTATGGTAACAACAAAGTTTTCAAAGACAAGTTTTAGGACTGTATTCTTATAAAAGGAGGAGTATCTTTAGAACTAGAAGGAGTTGGGAAGGGAATAAAAGGAGTTTGAGGATTAGAAGGTTGAGTTCTGAAAAGAGGAGGATATTTAGGTACGTTCAGAAGGAGTTTCGAGATTAGGATCCTTGGGTTTAAATGGATGAACATGAGATATGGGATCAAAAGCAGGAACAGGAATAGGAGGAGGACTTCTAAAATTTCTTAATCTAGCCAGAATTTTAGAAAGAAAAAAAGAATCGAGTGTGTTATAAATTTTAAACTCACAACCCGGCCAACTGTGGAATCCTAAATTGGAAATTAAGGAGGTGGGAGAAAAGAAGAATAAGAATGATAGTCGTCTTCCTCATCAGCTTGCGCTGCTACCAACATAAATACAATTATCATCATCATCTTCATAATACCTTGATCATCGATCAGTTTTAGGTAGCTGTGTTTTCTTTATGTTTTTTAATGTTATTTATACAGTTTTCACTCGTGTAAGTATAGATATGGAAGTCCAACTTGTACAAAATATTATAGAATCACTTAATTATTGTGAAATAAAAATAGCCTACTTTTTTGACGTACTTGGTACTGTTTTTTCTTATAAGAATTACTTATACGTAATTTTATTTTTTATTTTTTGTCGGAGGAATCTATTTCCTAGTAATTTGGTGCTCGATTCTTTTTTTTTTTTTTTAAACTGAATTGACAGCCCTATCAAAATTTTAATGCACCCTTTTGTACGTCTTCCTTTCTTATCAATGATGTCGAACTTAAAAAAAAAAAATTGACAATAATTATTATCACACAACAACAAAAGCGAAACAAAAGGATAAACTTTGAAAGACTGTTTTTTCCTAGTAGGATATGGAGAGAATTAAAAAAGGGAGAAAGAAGAAAATTGAGCAATTTTTAAGAGAGAGATTATACACATTAGATATCGATTCTGACATTTATAAGAATGAACTAAAACCACCTATTACGCGTGAAAATATGACAATAATTATTCCCACACAACAAATAAAATCGACATAGAAGGATAAATTTGAAAGATTGGTTTTTTCCTAGTAGGGTATGGAGAGAATTAAAAAGGGGGGAAAGAAGAAAATTGAACATTCTTTTAAGGAAAGAGATTATACACATTGGGTAACGATCTCGCCATTTAGAAGAGTGAACCAAAACCACATTTTACATGTGGAAATAAATACATCTAGACCATAGTACTAATGTTAACTATTCTTCATTAAGAATAAAAGATATATAATATTTCCAAAAAATAAATTTGAGTTACACAATAAAAATGAATACCACTATTATAATACTAATGGCAACTATTTTTATTTTTATTTAAAAAATATATATCTTTCCCAAAAATAAATTTGAAATAAAATTAGGGGGTGAGTTGAGGGGTAGGTACCTCTCCTTCGCATGATGTCCATAGCAGAGTAAACTTTTCAATGTATCTTGAATGCTAGACAGACATATAATTTTATTATTCTATTTATTTTTATGTACTATTTTTATCACCTAAAAAGTTAGACATTATGAATCTCATGGTGGACTCATTTTTTAAAACAATTAGGATGATAACTACATGTGATAGTGTTTCAGTATGCCGAATTATGTAACAAATTTTAGATGCATACATATAATTTGTTTGGATCATCTATGTGAAATAATATCATAAAACCCTAGTGCTGATTACACACTGTTTTCAGAATGATAGTTTTATTTATTGATTTTCTTTTGCTTCTGATAAGAGAAGGTTTTAAGAGGCAAACAGGGGCCTCTTTGGTATGTTTAAGGACTTTTTTGTCATATCACTTGCATAATATTTCATCCCCTTGGGAAATGGGAAATGGGAAATGGGAAATGGGAAATGGGAAATGGAAAATGGAAAATGGAAAAGGGAAAAGGGAAAAGGGAAAAGACAAATGGCTATTTGGATATTGTGAAAGAGATGGTTAAGTATCATTGAATGGTAGTGATTGTTTGGTTAAATAAATAGTAATGACTTAATTTGGCGACCCCCTATAAAGTTATTTGGGTTAAAAATCAAACCCTACCATGTTAGTCGCTAGATTTACCGTTATAATAGCTCTGAATGGCCAAGTTTAATTTGAATGGTGCAAGACCAGACCTAGCTATGAGCCTATGACTATGAGAGCGTGGTGTCTTGTAAACCAAATCCGTGTATTAGAAAAATATACTAATATATAACTGGTTGTTATTATTATATTTATTTATTTTACCATGCAATGAGAGATCTTATAAATAATAAGATTGATATCAATGTGTATAATCTCCTCAAATATCCTTTTATAAATAATAAAATCAACTAATTGTTATCTAATGATATTTATCTTTTTAATAGTTAATACATTGAGAAATCGAACATCACCTCATAATAACAAAAGGAGCAACAAAAAACAACTCGTTAACAAAAAATATACTAATATATAACTAGTTGATGTTCCTATTAAAATTAATTATTTTTGAATTAATCGCTGGTGATCGCTCAAACTCAATTTACTTTATGCTTACTATGCGGGTACTGAGGATTCGTTTTATTTTATTTTATGCAAATCTCTACCGTTATAACGTGAAGAAAAATGATTAGGGTCATAAGCTTCATAAAAAAATTAATACCTAATTTACCCCTAAAACAAAAAACAAACAACTAAAGTAATCCCCATTCTATTATTGGAGTGGGCCCATGTCACCCCTAATTTTGGAGGAACTAGTCTCAACCCATTTGAAATTAAAACGGTTCGGTTGGGGTGAGTTTTGGATTTTAAAAATAGGAACTAACCCTAATTCATACCGTTTGAAACGACTCGTTCCTACGGATCCATTGGTCTTGATTTTTTTTTTCTTCTGCAACTTCATAATTCACAATTGTAAAATTTACTTTCCCTACAGCGCCTATTCGAACCTTAGCCTGATCCATAATCCGCTCCGCCTAGACCCGTATGCCCTCCCTTATTTTATTATATTTGCTATAATAGAAAGGCATAGTTGTACTTTCAAAAAAGGAAAATAAGAGGTAAACACATATTTTATTATTATTTTTTATACGAGAGCATACAAAAATTTTATTTTTTATATTAACAAGAAGGTGCTAAAATTTTATTTCATTTTGACAAGAAAATGCAACTTTTAATAAAGGTTAAGATTAATAAAAATATAATTTGAAAAAAGGAAGAAGAATACAAACCTAGTAGAATACCTATTGAACTGTAATTAATTCTCTATTACAATTTTCTTTTTTATCTGATTCTATCATAGGTTAATTTCTCAAATGATCCTTGAACTTTACTTGGTGTCATTTTGGTCCCTAAATTAATTTATTACAAATTTGTAGTCCTCAAATTCTATCAAAATGACCAAATTGGTCATTCTCTATCAAATTTTACCATTTTACATTCTATTTGAGAAATATAATGATAATTTAAAAAAAAAAATAAGAATAAATTAAAAATAAAAGTAACAAAAAGAAAAGTTTTCCAATTCTCATCACACTCATAGCATCCACATATCCCGCTCTATCCTTTTGCAGACCCTCATCTTTTGAAGTAACAACAACTTGAACTCCTAAATAAAAGTGAGGAAATTCAATCGATCATTTTAGAGTGCATGTGTTAGAAAATGAAGGTCTGAGAAGGGAAATGTAAATAGTAAGCGGCGAACTAGGAAGATTTGATGCACATGGTGGTGGGATGGGAATTCGTAACAATCTCTTTGTGCTGTTTTTATATTTTAATTTAATATAATTTTATTTTAAATTTTATTCTTAAAAAAGCATGAATTTACTTTTACATCGTCTTATTAGAGAGTAAAAATGTCAAATTAATAAAGAAGGACCAATTTGTCAGGTTTTGTGTTTAAAGACTACAAAATATAATATTTAAATTCAGTAACCAAAATAACCCTTTTAAGTATAATCCAAGGACTCTATTAAGTATTAGCCCTTCTATCATAGTTTATTTTTGGGGCTTTTTGATTTAATTCCTCCAAACCTCTCTTAAATTAAAACTTTATAGCATTTAAAATTTTGATGGAAAGACAAAATACTATGCCATGTCATCTTTTATTTTTTATTCATCTTTTTCCTTTAATTAAGAGATTAAAATCCCTAGAATTCAAATTATCATAATATTAAACATTTCAATTAATAAAAAACGATGAATAAAACATAAAACACTTAAGAATACAAAAAAAAATATATACCTATATGTGTTAAGGGAAAAAAAGTACTTATATTTCTATAAAAATAATAATAATGATATTGATCAAAAGGAAAAATGGAGTATATATATATATATATATATATATATTCGTAGCAAACAAAAGTGGGTTTACTACAATAAAAAACACCCATATTATTATAATAAAAAATATTTATATTCTTCATCCTAGGCATTATAAAAGTATCCAGGAACAATTCATTTTCGTACTTATTGTATTCATATAAATATTGTTTTTTTTTTTATTAATTAGTTCAATTATAAATTAATATTCAATTTAATGTTCCTATATATTTAACTTTTAAACTTAAAATGATAAATGCGAGTAATTGGAACCCGCAAAAGTGCCCTTGATGCTGCCACGGTGCATAGCATTTGGTGCGAGAGAAATGCTCGCATTTTCTCTGGGAAATCTAGGAACCCAGCTGCTCTGACCCAATCTATTGTTGATCATATACGTTGTCGTTTATGTACTTTAAATTTCAAGCATTCTGCCTCCAATTCTCAGATAGCTTTGCAGTGGAATATCCCTATTCCTCCTGTTTAGCTTATGGTTTTTTGGGTTAGGGGCTGGTCTGTAGCTCCAGCCTTGCTGTAGCAAGTGTCCTTGCTTGTTTCTTGTGTGAGTTTTTGCCCTGTTATATTCAATGTTTATTTATCAAAAAATAAAAACTTAAAATGTTAATTAATGCCTTAATTTAAGATATTTAAATTATAAACAATATTTACTTTGAATCAAATAATATAAAAACTTGATAAAATTTAATTAAAATATTTAAAGCGATAAAATTTTAATGTAAAAACTTGATTGATGACGAAGATAATACTAATTTTTTGTATTTTGTCCACAAGAACATGCCATGATAGTTTACAACTTGAAACACTTGGAACCGGGCAGCGTTGGCAGAGTGGCATAACACCCCATTATCCTAAAAAGTAAGAAAAGAAAGAAATAGTGCACAGTAGAAATGTAATGACAAGTCATATGGATCATGTCCCACCAACAAGCGCACTCAAATCTTCTCTCATTGGTCACCCTTTCACCAACGCGTGGGACGGTGTTTCTGCCAAGCCCATCCCTTTGCCTTTGGATCATAAAAACAAAATAAAATTCTACATCAACTCCAAAGTGCTAAAAGAAAAAAAATAAAATAAAGATATTTATATATACTCCGCCTACACACACCTACAGAGGGTTTCCGACAAGCTTCAACCCACCCTTGAATTCTCCAATAGATTATTATCATTATCATTATTCCTTGTTTGTCCTCTCACTTTGTACCAGCGCCTTCAGAAGCTGTGGTTCTTTACCAGCTCTGCAGCAGTAGCAACAGTATCATCTCGATTCATGAACTGAGTCTTGGACGGATCTTCAATTGGAGCCACAGATTTCAAGCAATCCGTTTGACTTTCGAGCTAAAGACCCAAAGGTGAGGGGAAAAAAGAACAAACCCATCCCAGCTTTTCTTTATTATATTGCTACTTGCTCTTTTCGTCGCTATTGGTTCAATTTTTGGCTTCGTTTTCTGTGGCTTTTTGAAGGATTCAAAGGGGGAATTTTAGTGGGTTTGTTTTTAGAATTCTGTGGCACGATCTGGGTCGCTGTGCTTCCTTTCCCTGTTTCACTCCCTTGGATTCCGGTGATAGTGTGTCTTTCTCTTGAAAAAGTAGGTAGCTTTATTGGACTATGTTAATATCTTGCATTATTGTGAAAGGGCTTTGCTTGTTTTTAACTTTGGGGTACTGGGTTTTGGAGTAGCTCACTAGTCAAGTGTCTCTTTGGGGGTTTTGGCTTCTGGGTCTTGAGAATTTTTGTCATCTCACTCACCTCAGGCTTGGTTTTGTGGTTGTGGCTTTGTTTCTCCTTTCTGGGCTTTGCCTGTTCGGTCTTGGTTGTAGCTGCTGTTTTGGTTTCCAAGTTCTTTTATGTAAAGGATTTCTGAGTGCTGAGGATTAATTGGTAGTTCCAGTTCTGGGCTAGCTTTACTTAATCTCAAGGTAAGGATCAGGGTCTGGGCTTCGAACTTGCTCATGTGGGTTTGGGTCTCTGATTTACTAAGAAGTTTGTGTTTGCTTTTCGTTATATCAGGCTGAAGTTCTGGGTTTGTTTATTCTCAGTTTCTGGTGATGCTTAAGTTTTGGAGTGGGTTTTGTAGTGGTTCTTCTCAAAGTTCGTTATTTTAAGGCCCGTATGATAAGCATTTGATTTTTGCTTTCACTTTTCACTTTTTATGTTTGAGATTTAGGGGAATGAGAATGAAGAAGAGTGGATGCTCTTGATATAGTGGAAGAGGTGGACAACAAATGTACGAGGAAAATTACACAAAATGAAAACTAAAAACCAAAAACTTTTTTGAAGTGGTTTTCACTTTCGAGATTTTGTTTTCATCCCTTGTTTCTTTCTTATACTTTCTCCATACCTCAAGCACAAAAAGTAAACTAAAACCAAAAACCAAATTTGTATCAAACTGGCCTGAATGAATTGGCTTCTGCATTCTAAATTTTTAGAAATTTTGTTAGTTTGAGGACATCCCTTAAGTTTAGATTTGTGGTATGGTAGTCCGTAACCAATTTTGATTTCTATGCATCGTAGAAGGTCAGATTTTTGCTTGGACTTGAGGCCTAGGGTTTAACTGCATGTCCAATTTATGATTTAGGGTTTTCTGTTTGTACTTGGCTTAATCTCTGAGTAGGTCTTTGAAATTAACTAGTTGGAGTACAAAGTTAATTTTACGATTTTTGAAATTTAAATTGAAGTGCTCGAGTTTTATCAGAAAGATCTTTGTTGTTCCATTTCAGGTTCTCTTCCTGGGTATTATTTATCATGGATTCCCCTCAATCTGTTGTATCTCCATTCAAAAGCTCTGTTGCTGAGCCCGAGAAGCAGAAATCCGACTCTTCCGTTTGGACTAATGGGTCCTTATCTAATGGAACTGATGCCAATAGAAAGGATGCCATGGTCTGTAACTCCGAGAACTTCATTGGTGTTCTTGAGGTGTACGTTCATCAGGCTAGGGACATCCACAACATCTGCATATACCACAAGCAAGATGTCTATGCTAAGCTTTGCCTAACAAGTGATCCCGAAAACACAGTTGCCACCAAAACCATTAATGGTGGTGGTAGAAATCCAGTCTTCAATGACAATGTCCAGCTCAACGTTCGGACTGTTGATTCGTGCCTCAAATGCGAGATTTGGATGCTGAGCAGGGTGAAGAATTATCTTGAAGATCAGTTGCTGGGGTTTGCTTTGGTGCCTTTGTCAGAGGTCCTCATCAAGAATGGAAAGTTAGAGAAAGAGTTCTCTCTTTCTTCAACTGATCTGTTTCATTCCCCGGCAGGGTTTGTTCAGTTGTCTCTCGCATATGCTGGAGATTCGCCCGAAGTCATGCCCCTGGCCAAAAATCCTTGTGTGCATGACTCAGACATAGCTGAGTCGGCTCCTAATGGATTCCATAATCTTGAGTTCCCAGACCCAAAGATTGACAATGAAGACCAGATAATGGTTTCAGAGTATATTAAGATCCCTTGTTCAGAGTTTGAATCTCACAGCTCTGACAGCTTCGTCACTGCCGACACTGAAAATCAGCCTAGTTCAGAAGTGGGGGTTCATGCCATAGAAAGCTTCTCGACAGCAACTGTTGAATCTATTCAGGTTGCAAAGCTTGATTCTCCCCGAAGCAGTTTGTCAACTAATGGTGCCTCATCTCCTTTGGTCCCTGCAAGCTCAGAGTCCTATGATACTCCCTCAGCTCCGAAATCTCCAGATCAAGAACAAATTTCAGCCCCAGCTGGGAAAAAGGTGGATAAAGACGGTGAGACTGATTCTTCTAATGGGGTGCCAAGTGATACAGTTGCAAAGCCTACTGTCTCTGTTACCGTTCCAGAGCAGAATGTGGTGCAGCAGGATTTTGTAGACATGTACATGAAAAGCATGCAGCAATTTACTGAGTCCTTGGCTAAAATGAAGCTTCCCTTGGACCTTGAATCACCAACCAGCTCAGGAAATTCAAGCTCTGCTCAGAATATACAGACACCAAAGAACGGTGGTTCCCGTGTGTTTTACGGGAGTAGGGCTTTCTTCTGAGCTCCCGGTTTACTGGTTCGGAGGGAAGACACAACAGGTGACTCTAGATTTTAGATTACTAGTACTGAAGTTTAATAATGTTCTATGTATTGTGGTGTTTCCCTTTGTATGTTGAGGTGCTTTAGATGACAGGAGATCTTGACTTGTACCTGTTACAAGCTTTGTTCTATGACCAAGTTGTTATTAGTATATATGAACTGCTGTGACATCTTCCCTCTTTGTACTTACTTTTAATTTGAACCTTTAATTATTGTTGTATCAAATTCTATCAAACCATAAGCTAATCATGTTTTTAATCATGAATGATATTTTGATCCCACATTCACGTGGTGATTGATTTCAAAAGTTTTATATTGTTGTGCTTTCGGCCATTTCACATGGTTCGGTTATAATCCACCAAATCTACTCATGGAAAAGCCACACCGGATCTTATCCATCTCCATCCATATGATTTGGACAAGTTTAGCCCATGTTCAATTAAATGGTACATCTCCTTGACATCACATCAACGGCTAGAAGTCCTTGACATTAGGTATTCCTCAGAGTCACATCAACGGCTAGAAGTCGCTTACCCGAGCGTGGGAAACACCCTTAGATATGGACTCCCGGCCGTCAACGTGACTAACCCAAGGGACTATTGTCCCAAAAAAAGAGCATAAAATACCATGCTGTCAGTTATTTGGAATTCTGGTTTATAACTTAATGGAAGAAAGACTCAAAAACCTTAACACCTCAACAAGAAAAACACATTATTACATCAAATGGAAGAGAACTTTTCAAAGTGGCACTTCAACTATTTCATGAGCTCTGAGGTTAATATGCCTCCTACAGATCCATGCAATCTGACCATCGTCTCTGTACCTCACTCTCCACAAACCAAACTTCTCTGCAATATCCTTTCCAGTCGAACATCTCCGGTCCCTTAGGAAATCCAGAACCCATTGTTGTGCTGCTCTTTGATCTTGCCGAATATCTCTTGAGCTTTCTGCAGCCTTACTTCTGTACCTCCCCTCTGCACGCCCAATCGCCACAGCCCCCACAGCACCGGCAGCAACTGCCCCTCCTGCTCCATAGAGGAGGGAAGAATCCGCCAGGTGGGCAACTTCCCTGCTCAAATCAGGTATCATCTCCCCCATGCCAGCGGCGAGATGGGCTCCTATCTTGAGAGCAAATGTAAGCAGTTTCATGAACTTTGTGGTGTATGGTGCCAAACACTTCACTGTTCTGTTGTCAACCTGCATCATTTCGCACCCCATCTGATCTTCAACCACATGCATTTCTCTTCGAAATTCACATAACATGTGCAGTCTAAGAGCGGTCATGCCAGGAACCATATTGGTGATCAATCTCCTTGAGTAGTTTTCTGTTTGAACAAAGTAAAACATATTAGGCACTTTCCTCTCTTCAATTTGAACATTGTATGTCGCAATGTAATTAACTTTTCGATGAAGCTCAGCAAGGAGTCTATGCTCATAGTATCTCAGCCCTTGGATCTCCTGTTTCAAATCTCTAATTTCTTGCTCAATGATCTTCAATCTCTGCAAAACTAATTCAACCCCCTTGGCAATTCCACCAAAACTCGGATCAACTTTGTCTGACTCATCACATGTAGATAATGCGTTCTCATCTGCATTGCTTTCAGGTGGGATTTGAAGTTCCTGAGCAAGGTTGTACAAGTCATGATATCTCCGGTGCAGCACTTCACGGAAGTCATCATCTGATAGGAGGTCCCGGGCCAAATCAAAACCGGCTCTTAGGATTTCTCTTCCGGAGTCTGAGATTGGATCCCATGTGTGCTGGTAATCATACATGCTGTCTGCAGGAACAGAAAGTAATGCCTGTTTTAAGTGCTGCAAGGAAACAAATTGTGTTTTTCGGTATCTTGGAGGTGTTAGGCTTTGCACACATTCTGGCCTTATGACATTTTCATTCAAGGTGATTCCATGGCAGAGGCCATGAATTGCTGGTATTATTAGCTGCTGGATGAGTCTAAGGGTTTCTGTCAAGTTCTTTGTGGAGCACGCAAGGACATCGATGTAGTAACCCAGTTGTCCTCCCAGCTCTATTCTGATATAGATTCCATTGATATTAATGGAGATCAAGTACTTCTCAAGACTGTAAGTCGCTCCATGTTGGTTCTTCAAGGCCATGATTCGGTTATGCAGGTGTACCTGAGTTTTCAAACATACGAAGTTTGATAAGAACATAAATAGAAACTAAGACATATATGTAAGCACTATTAGGGTCTTATTATTTAACCGTCCACAAAAATAAACAAAACTTGCGGAGCAAGTAAAAGAGAAAGATTTTCGGGAAACACTTGCCTGTAATCGAGGAAAGAAGCCTGGTGTGAGAAACATGTGGCTTGAATCATCACATTCAAGATGCCTCCCGGCATATAGGCTCTCAGGTCTGCTCAACTGCCATCTTTGTGGCTTTCCTCTGCCTTCTTCAAGTATTGAGGGGATCAAAAGCAAAGAATTTGGATCTGACGGGTCTTGTTCATAACATAGTTCAAGTTTAAGCATCATTCTGACAAGGTCACTAGCCTCTAAGTTCTCAAATACCTTTGATCCCATTCCGGGAATTGAACTCTGTAAGCTACCTCTTAGAATCTTCTCCAAATCTTTCTTGCTGATGAATCCATTATTATTCTCCGTGGAGCTTTGATTTCTTCGGTCTAGTCTTACTAGTTGGCCAAGTACCTCCCCACAGAACCACTCACAATCCAAGATTAGAAACCCAAGTTCATCAAAATAGATTACCTCTCCTATGTGATGAAGACAAGTAGCAACAACCCGTCGCCTCATTTCCACCTTCTCTTTGTTATCATGTCTTGATCGAATTCTTAAAGATGGAACCTTGACTTGGCACAACTCACTAAACTCCTTCCACCGCATCGCTGGCTTGTTGTAGTTCTCTGATCTCCAATCTGTCAACATTTGGGTCAGATCATTGCAAAGCTGATAGATTCTTGGGACTCTTTGGAGAATCGTCTGGCTTGTCTTTAGAATGTGATGAGTGAGTTTACTCACTGATGCTGATGATCTTGCATCAACTGTGAACACAGTTGGGTAGAAATCCACAAATCCCTGGAACTTATCGCGCAATCTTTGAATTGAGTTTACTGCAACGTGTAAGTTCTGCGATGGTTGATTGATTCTGTCGTAGTTAGTGAGCACAACGGTAACATTTGGTAGCATGCATTGCTTCAATGCTTTTGTTGAGTTTGAGACTATGAACCTAAGCCAATACTGAAGGTCTTCTTCAATCTCCACGGCATTCTTTGATTCTCTGTTGTTTGTTTTCCTAAACAGACTTGATATGATGACAAAGCATGATGCACTGCCATGCCCTGGGAACATGAGATCATGAAGAGAATAGAATTCATGCTGACCACCAAGGTTCCATATAGAAATCTTTATGTCGTCGTCTTTGAAAGTTTTGATCCTCATTCCAACTGTTCTAACAGCTTGCTCAACTGGGGTCACTAGAGATCTTACTTGCTCCACATAAGGAAGCTTTAAAGAAGAAGAGAAACTCTGCAATATGGAATTGCACAATGTTGTCTTCCCTGAAATTCAAAACCCGGAAAAGGTTATAGCAGATAACATTAAAAAGTAACAAATTTAGACACTTGAAGCTTTTAACTTCATTACCTGCATATTCTTGCCCACAGAAAAATACTCTACAACTCTTGGGTAATGTGAGTGGCATGTCCTTAAGCAAGCCCATTTCCGGTTCAGCCCTCCCATTCTGCCCCAGTCTTTGATAGATTCCATCGGTCTTTCCTGAAATTTGCAGTGGTGTTCTTGCAAGGTCAATACTTTCAATCCAAGGATTAACCTGTAATGTCTCCATGATTGCCTCAAGTACCAGCTCTCCTTGAACACCCTTGCAGCCCTGCAAACATAAGTGTCTCAAGCTGGCATTCTTCTCCAAGCTTTTGAAGAGTATAACAAAATCATCTGACCTTAAACTCTCATCATCATATATCCCTAAATGAATCAAACTTTCGTTGGTTGTCAGCATCTGTAAAATGGCTGCAAGCCCCTCCCTTCCAATCTTGGTTCTTCCACCTCCAAATGTTACAGATTTTAAAGTAATGTTGGCTTGAAATTGCAAAGCTGAGAATCTACTCAAAGGACAGAGTAAATGCTCAACTCCTATGCCCCCGAACGCGTTCCCATCTAAACACAAACTCTCCAAACTCTCATTCTTGAAAAGTCCAGCAGCTACATATACAACTCCCTTATCTTTCAAGCCAGTTTTTGACAAGCTTACCTCTTTGAGGCTTCGGTTTTGCTCCAAAACCCATCGAAACTCCTTAGCCCATCTGGACTTGAGCCGCAAGCCAGTGAGGTCAAGCGACTTGACAGTTGAGTTCCACCCTAGAGCACAAGCAACCCTGCAAGCCCCTGAAACATCAAGCCTGTAAATTCGAAGTGTACTATTCTCAGGTGAAAACTCAACCACCTTAAAACTTCTTTCTCCATTTTCTCCACTCCAAACATGGACTTCCAAAGCTCTATTCCTTGCTAAAACCGCAGAGATAAGTGGAGTTGCAGTGATGGAATTCGAGTCAAATATTGTCAACAGCTTCAATGTTGAGTTCACTTCAATCATCTTTGAGAGCTCCTCTGCGCCTTTCGAACCGATTGAGTCTTCCCATATCTGTAACTCCTCCAAGCTCTCATTCACCTTAAGAGCAGAACCAAGAAATGCAGCTCCAACAGACCCTATTGCTGATTCCGAAAGCATCATCTCTTTGATCACTTTGTTTCTCTTCAAAATCTCACACAACTCTGCCAAGCATTGTTTCTCAAATCTGTTTCTCCGAAACATGACTTGCTTGATGTTTGCACTACACTCAAGAACCACGGCAAGATCGCGAAGTTGTTGCACTTCCCATTGAACCTGATGGAACTCAAGGTTTCTGAGAAGCAGTTGGGTGGTTTTGGAGGCTCCTAAGATTGTGAGGAACTGGGAAAAGGAAGAGAGGCTGTCTTTCGAAATGTTTATGTTGATGCAGTTTTCGGTTTCTTGGAAGCAACCAGAAGAGGGTTGACAAAGGTAGAAGGAGATGCTGTGAAGGTTGAGGCTTTCTGATTTGATAGCTTCCAGAAGCCATTGGAGATCTTTGAGGTTCTGGCTTGTTGCCATTGCTAGAGGGGGAAATCTTGTTTTCTGATGATATGAAGATCAAATCAACGTAAGGTCAGTGAGAGTTTGAAAGCTAGGCATCATATAAATTTGATTGACAAACAATGGCCAAACCGCGTATTCTTTTTCGGTGTGTTGGTCCAGCTTGTGCCTTTTCTGTGTCTGATTGCCTTTTATGCTTCATATTCTCAACTTCCATTTGAAGTTATGTATAATTGTCTGCCTTAAGCCAACCTCGTGTGAAAAGGAGAAGAACTTATATATAACACGTTCATGTACTTTCTGTGAATCACTAGCATAGGTCAAGTTTACAGCCTATGGTAAAAAAGGTTTGAGGGTATACAATGAAATTGTCACTTTTTTGACATTTTGAGCTGTGAGCAGAGCAATACCCATTTCCTCTTCTTTTCCCATTGAAAAGAACAAGGGAATCCTATAAAGTATAAAGCACTAGGAAAAGACAATTGAGGGTTGGGACAAATTAGGGTCTCTCCTTTTCATGGGAACTCAATCATTGAGACACTACTGTTTAGCTTCAATTTAGGCCATCAGGGAGTGTCCCAATGCTTGCCACATGCAAATGCAAAAGTAATCGGAAAATTTAACAGAATTCTCTCAAAAGAGCCTCGACTTGCTGACATTTCATATTTTTTTCTCAAGAATCAATATCAACCTTGACCAACCACACGTAAAAAACAAAATAACAGGACACCAAGTCCATATATAGAAACTCTAACGAGAACTCCAATTTGCATTCCTGCATAAAATTATATGTTCAAAACCCAGAATAGAAGGGAAATTCGTCACAGCAATTGATACTTTCTGGAAATTCGTCACATTGTGCACCACTGATGCTATCACAACTCAGAAAAAGAAAACAGAAATGATAGGAAAGTAAAGGAAATATGAACTAAACCACAAACAGAAGACTGAAGAAACTATCAGGCACTAGTTTCACACACTGATACTTAAAAACAATGAATCAAAATGTTATGTAACTTATTTGTTGGAGATCCCAGTTGGGCATCCCGCTATTGTTTCACACTAGTAAATCAGAAACCTCACATACAATCTGAGAGAAAAAAGCAAATCCCAGAAATAATAAGAACCAGCAACTTGCAAGGCTTACAGTAATGAAAATAAAAAACGAAATTTAAAAAAAAAATCAATGTTCTATCTTTCCACAGACTAATGCTGGCTCGTCCTGCTGGAGATGCAAGGTACATTAACTGAAACCGTCTTCCTGAGTATATATCCGCAATCTGATTTTACACCTCGTTGAAGTTTTAAGAAAGGAACCTACGCTTCCAAGGAACAAAAGCAAACCCCAAACTTTAAAACAAAATTCCATGTAATTGTTTTCTCTCTGATATGTATACTTCTCAAATCAAGGAACCCCCGTTAGAACTATTGATCAGTTTCCTTTTAAGCTGAAAATCTTAGTAAGGGAGACGTATAATATTCACAATCCTTCAGTGTTTGACTGGTTTCGCTTCACCTACCATCACCTCTTGACATTCAACAAACCACCTAAGCAGCAATTCCTGAAGTACACATTTACCAAATAAGAAAGAACAAAACAAGAAAGTGAATTCCATGAAATAACATGTAACTATCAGCATATAATGAATTTCATAAGTAAAAGGAAATGTTAATATGCTTATATGTGGAAACAAAATTATTTCAGACGACTTCAATATGCATGACTTCTAGATCTAATTAACGGGAAAGTCCATTAACATCATCCATATAAACTTTCAAAGTTGTACGCAGATAGACATCTACCATCATCACATATAGAACATTAAATGAGGGACTCAATATAAGCTTCACAGTTCTTTTCAAATTATGAAAGAATTGTCCTCTCTTACATGTAATTCATACACATAGCGTATCCTATGGAATCACTATCATCACCGTGATTTTAGCACAGCGGGTGGTAAAAATTTTCTATCTTGGGTTTAAACATTCATAACTTTCATCTGAATTGTTTGCAATCAAGAGAAAATATATCTTCAAATCAGGAATTAAAAATTAACTATGCAACAGTACATAATCAAAATCTTCCAAATTCCAGAAAAGGAATTGTTCATTTGGAATTAACCAGTTCCCTATAAAATTCAGTTGTAAGGAGATAGTTACCTCTATTTGGTTGTCTACTGGTAACATTGTAACTTCCAATATAACCCCCAGTACTTTTGGCTGTGATGTCCGAAGGTAAATCACCCAGCCCATAACCAAATGTGCTGGAGCCATCAAGCTCAGGACTGGTAGAGCGCCAAGTTGAGTCACCATAAACTGAACCATTCTGGTACAATTCTCCATAAGACCCGTCATAACCAGCAGTTGATGTGGGAAATGAGGATGCTGGAGATACACCAGTGCCACTGTTTCTTCCATATACTTCTCCTCCTAACCCAAAGCTGCTACCTCCACTACCATAACCACCGACACTAGCATAGCCAGAAGCATTGCCTCTACCTTGAGTTGAGAAAGAACTAGGGCCCCAATTTAAACCATTATTTCCAATAGTACCTCCAAACCCCCCATTTTCGGAAGTCAAGTAAGCCCCAGTATTGGAAGAGTTCATGTTATTGCTGATGCCACTGTTTCCCCAGACATTCCGAGTAGTTGAGCTTACTACAGGACTGCTCCTCCCATTACTTGCATTATATCCAATAGGGGTACTATACCTGTTCGAGTTGGCACTATAATAGGGACTCAACATCCGTGCAAAACCTAGGCTACTGCCAAAGTTGGAATTCCCACTGTAGGTTGGGATCAACCCTGGCTCTAAATTCATACCCATGCCATATCCACTAGTGCCAAATGGAGACAATCCACTACGACCACTAGAAATTGGATTGAACCTAGTATCCATACTGATACCAAAACCTCCAATTGGACTCATATTATAACCCTGAGTATAGCTGTTAAGAAAACTATTGGTCCTACCTGGACTATAGTTGTATCCTACCAGAGAGCTCCGGCTGGGCCCTGGGGATAGCTCTTTAGGGACTGCCCTTTTGACCTCAACCATCTTACCATTGAGTTCATGAAATGTTTTATGTAGAACTCTGTCAACTGCCTCCTCTGAGTCATAAGTGATAAATCCGAAGCCTCTTGGCCTTTGGGTGTTGTGATCATACATTACTACAACATCAGTGACTGTACCAAATTGATCAAAGTACTTCTTAAAGTCACTCTCGGTGACTGTGGATGCTAAACCTCCAACGAAAATCTTTCTTGTGCGCGCAGGACCAGGGGAACTATTGGCAGCCCCAGTTCTGTTTAGAATGCTCTGATCCTCCTTAGGTACAGCCTTCTTTGCTTCCACCTAAAATTGAAAAGAGGAAACTAAGCAAAACTATTGGCTGCACCCTAGATTCGTGTAACCAGTAAGCTTCAACTTTCCTCAAATGCAGATTCCAAATAACTAATTATATTTTGAATAGATCTTTCAAATCTAGAGAGAGACACTAAACCAAAAGGTTTTTTTTTTTATTTTCGTTAATCGTAAATGAGAACTAAATTCATGCTTATGAGATCCTTCCTAAACATACAGTTTTATGGAAAATGTATCAGTGCTGCAACTAAATATGAAAATGGACAGAATGCCGAGTCCATGCTGCATAAAGATAGAGGGGGATACTCACCGTGCGGCAATCAATCATATGCTTATCCATAATGACTCTTTCTGCAACTGCAGGATCTGCAAAGACAACAAAACCAAATCCACGAGCACGACCGGTTGCACGATCCCTCATGATCACAGCCTCGACCACCTCTCCATATTTCCTGAAATATTCTTTGAGCCGTTCCTCATCTGTGTCCCAGGAAATCCCACCAATGAAGAGCTTGCCAAGATCTGGTTCCATCCTTTCCTGTAATAAACCATCTCAATTTCAACAATCCAAACCAATTCAACTGAAAAAACACAACACTCCACAATTTCAATACAAATTGAAAATCCACCTAACAATTACATAACAACTCAATACGAAAACCCAAAATTTGATCATTAGAGCCAATCTGAACAGTCCATAATCATATACTTTGACAAACTCCAAAAGACTCAATATTGAATAGAAAAAGAGCAATCAAAATGCAGACACAGTAAAAAGAAAGAAAAAAAAAAGGAAAATTCATTACCTTGTCCAAAATTCAGACAGAACCCAGATTGTGCTCTGATTAAAACAACAATCAGGAAATGTCAAATTTCAAACTTTGAACATCAGATCCTTCATGAATCAATCAGAACACAAAGCGGATTTCCTGAAAACCCCAGAAAATGAAATTGAGTAGAGATGGTGTGGATCAGCAACCCATAGAAAAATTATAATAATTCAAAATTCAAAATTCAAAAATAAGATGCAAAGTTTACCATTCGAGAATGACCCAGATGAGAAAATGAAGAAAAACTAAGATCTAAGAAGTGGAATATATGAAATGAAAGCAGAGGAGGATGTGGCGGTCATCCTCTCTATACAAAGCCTATATTTCTCTCTTTTCTATTCTATCTTTCGTGGCTATTCCACTTCCTCCCTTGTATATATTTAAATATAAAAAAGAAACAGAATTTGAAGCTCAGATAGGTAAGGGACAATTTTTATAAATAGACTGACAATCCACTGGTCTAAGAATATTTGGAGGAGCCAAAGAGATGACAGCGGATGTTTCTTTTGCTAGAAGAAATAATATTTTAAACTCAAAAAAAATATTAATCAATTTTCTTTTCATCAACATTGTATTTTGGGGTTATCACCAAACTAAATACAGCTGCTAAACTCCTAGCACTAACAATTTTTTTAAAAAAAAAATATTTAGTTAGCGGCGAACAATGACAATCCACTTTTTCATGTATATTCTCTAAAATTTAATAAGTTTTCACAATAATTCTCAATTTCTAAAAAGTAATTACTAAAATTTTGAATATGATATTTATGATTTGCGGAACTTAACATTTTTTTTTATCGATCGTGACCATTTGGTATTATGTTTTTTCTCTCATACATTAACATCAACATGTAATATAATTAGATAGTTAGTTATTTTGATGGGAATGTTGAAACTTGTTAGAAATTAGAATTGTGGTAAGAAATATTCTGTTTGTTTGTTCAACCTTCAAATGTAAAATTATTGTCTTACTTTATATGACTTAATTAGTATTAGATTTGGAAATGCATTTTGATAAAAAAAAGAAAACAAATTGGAAATGCATTTTCATAAAAAAATAAATAAACAAATTGGAAATGCATTTTGATAAAAAAAAAAAACAAATTGGAAATGCATAAATGGCAGTTTGATGGGAAAATGAAATGTTAAAAAATTAGGACAAATAATGTGACTTTTTTCTGTAATTGGGCTACAAGACTTTAAAAGAAAAAACAACAAAAACAAAAGAAGAAAAAATTTATAGGCTTTAGGCCGAAACTACCTCTTAATTATCCAAACCGATGTTTTATATTTTTATATAAGAATATTTGAAGTGTATGCATTGAATATTGATCTCTCATTTTAAGAGAAATGGAAATCCGAAATCTTTTACTGCATATTACTAATTAGAATTGAGCTCACCGATTATTAAGTGGCACTGAAGCACCACGTCAGCTCATGGTACTCCCAACGAACTCCGTTTTCCGTGTGCCGCCTATCTACAAACTCGTGAGTTCGAGACCAACGCAACGGTCCCCAAAAAACTTCCAAATGTGTCTCTAACTAAAAAGTAATTTTCGAGCCCCTTATAAAACCAAAGGTAAAATCGTCATTCCCCAAATTAATTTACTAAAATTCACTAATTAAATTTCTGGTTCATTACACCGGCCTCTGTCTTTTGCTGGTAGGCTCCAGCTCATGACCTCATTTCTTTGTAGCATACATGTCTTTTGGTCGGCACATCTATTTATCCCTAAAAAGATTTTTAGAGCTGTTGAGCAAAGGCTTTGCAGGTTTCTCTGGTCGGGAAAGTTGGAGGGTAATTACCATGCCAAAGTGGCTTGGAGTGAAGTGTGCAAGCCTAAGGAAGAAGGGGGGCTGGGGATTCGAAGCCTGCACCTTTGGAATGTTGCCCTTATGGCAAGGCACATTTGGAACCTGTTCTCTGGGAATCAGAAAAATCTCTGGGCTAATTGGGCTAGAAGCTATTTCATTCGTGACAAGTATTTCTGGTGTATTACTCCCTCTTCATCATGTTCTTGGAATTGGAGGAAGCTGCTTAAGATCAGGCATCTTGTGAGGCCCCTCATCTCAGCTATTGTTGGAAATGGTAACAAGATCTTCCTCTGGTGTGTCAACTGGACTGGGCAAGGGCCCTTTGCTGACTATGTAATTAATAGTGACATTGCTGCGTCGGGGATTTAAAGGCATGCTCTACTGAATGAGGTCATCTCCGGCTTAGTTTGGGCTTGGCCTTCCCCTCATTCTCCCGTTGTGCGCATCCTTCAGGCAGTGGCCTCCTCTATTCCTGCCTCCTCCAGGTTTGTTTGTAGAATTCCGACGAATAGGCCACGCCAAGTGAGATGCCCAAGATAAAAGGAACATGAGGTTAGTGGTAGTTTTTCTACTAGGTCTATATGGGTTTTCCTTAACCCTACTGGCCCCCCTTCCCCTTGGTCTTCTTTGGTTTGGTTTAAAGGTTACATCCCCAAGACTAGCTTCATTCTCTGGTTAGCTTCTAAATGCAAGCTGGCCACTATGGATAGGTTATGTTTTTTTGGTGGTTTCTTCAACCCTGTTTGTGTGTTGTGCAACCAGTTTTTGGAATCTCACTCCCATATTTTCTTTGAGTGTGATTTCTCTGCTTCTGTTTGGAGGATGGTTCAGCATAGGTGTGGTGTTCACTGGGTGATTCTCCCTTGGCCGGGGTTCCTCACCACATTAGCTGAGCGTTGGAAGGGCTCGTCATTACGGATTACCTCTTTCAAGCTTGCTCTGGTCTCCTATGTTTACTGCATCTGGATGGAACACAATTTTCGTAGGTTTGGTACCTCTAGGTGTACTCCTTTGATTGTTTTTAATAACATTGTTAATTTGATTAGAAATCGTCTGTGTTCGATGAACTTTAAGGATTCCAATTCGAACGCTTCGGCGGCCTCGTTTTGGATCTTCCCTCCCTTGTAATTCTCCTTTTGTGGGTTTGAGGCTTGTCGCATCTCTTTGCCTAGTTTCCCAGGTTCTTCTTTGGTATAAAATTCTTAATTATCCAAAAACAAAAAAAAAATGCTTCCCTTTGGGTTCTCAGCTTTCCTTCGTTTCTCATTATCAAATTTCTACTAGGAAGAAAGTAGCCACCATGGTATCTACCATTATTCATATGTCTTTTTTCAATTTATCCTTATCTAATTTCTGAATTAAAATCTGATTATTCATAAAATCACAGTTTGAAAAAAGCCATAATTCGAAGAACATAATTTAATTACCCAGAAATCAGATTGAAACTAGACTCACAATGAGATTCAAAATAACCATCGCATGTAGAAGAAAGGAAAACTATAGAGCAAAGATTTCCTAGCATCGGAAGAGATGATGGAGTAGAAGTGTGAAGATGGAGGTAGAAGAAGATGGTTGGAGAGATTACGTTGGATTTGAGAAGACGATGAAGAAGATGAAGGTTAAAGAAAATGGAGGCAACGAACGAGGGAGTGGCGTGCGACAAGAGCGAGATGTTTTTATGTTGCCGACTATTTTAGACTCCCCATCTCAAGCGTATAAAATTAGAGGGTGTGGAGCGGATAACTAGTATCAACCCGCTAAAAGAATACGATGGCAATTTAGTACATAACATACCAAACACATGTTTCGTATTATTTTATCTTATCCAGTGTTTAATACGGTCTACCAAACGTAGCTTTAAATCTAATAAAATAATAACTTAAGAATGTTCATAAGCTCTCTAGTAAAAAAAAAAAAGAATGTTCATAAGCCCCATTATCCCTGTAAACATTCATAAATGAAAAAAATAAAGTAGGGAAATAGAAATTAAAAACTAAACCTTTTGGAAATATAGAGTAAACACATTTTAGGAATATTTGTAGTTAGAAAAGAAAAAAAGAAAATTAACAAAATAGATAAATAAGGCAAAGAACAGTTAAAAATTTAGAAATTTTAAATGTATATATGGTAAATTAGTGTAGTACCATGTATAAATTTTTCTTTTTTAAATACATATAAAATTTAATACAAAGTAAAAAGATTATGCATTGTAGATAAAAAGATACAAATATATTTATTATTCTATAATAAATATCTAAAATATAACTTATTTATTATATATAAATAAAGGAAATAAAAAAAATTGGAGTGGGGCCCAAGCTCTCCCGGCCATGCACTAGGAGAAATTATGAGGTGGTATTGAACCACCACATCAGCTCATAGTATTCCCATTCAAAAATTTTCATATATATATTTTTTTACATGTAGATTTAATTTTCTTTTTACATTTTAAAATTAAATTAAAAAATCAAATAAAAAATCCAAAAACCATTCCCTTTGTCGTTCTCTTCACCTCCCCCAGGCGTCTCTCTTCTCTTTCCCCCGACGTCGTTACATCGTTCTCTTCTCTTCCCCCCGTTCTCTCCCCTTCCCACCCGTGCCCCACGCCGTCCCCCACGCCGTCCCCCCTCTCCGTTCTCCCCCCTTCCCAGTAGATGTGAAAAATGGAATAAAGGCGAACCCTGGCACAGCTGCCCTCTGGTCTCTGGCCTTTCTTTATTAATTAGTATTGCCTTCCATGATCTTAAGCGACTACATTAAACTCCACAAGCTCTCTCTCTCAGCCACTCAAATCACGCTGCATTTTTCTTCTCCTTCCCCCTTCTCTCTCTAAGTCTGGCCTTCCCTTTGCAGCATAGAAGATGCCAGGCCCAGTTTTGAAAGCAGGAAGCAGACCGCCATGGGTGGGTTTGGGAGCAGCAGTTTGGGTAAATGTAAAAAATGGGGTACGACAAGGCGGTTACAGTGGGGAAAGAGAGCGATAAGGGGGTGGGGGAAGAGAACGACAAGAGTTTGGTTTTTGGATTTTTTATTTTTTAAGTTTTTTATTTAATTTTTTAATTTAATTTCAAAATGTGAAAAGTAAATTAAATTCACATGTAAAAGAATAGACACATGAATTTTTTTGAATGAGAGTACCATGAGCTGATGTGGGGGTCCAGTACCACCTAATAATTTCTCACTCAATAGCTCCACCAGTGGGGGTGATTTTAAGTTTGTTTTTCCTTCTTTTGTTTTTCCTTTTTTATTTTTCCATTAACATGTCCATATCATTTATACTTAGAAGTATTAAAATTTGAGTATATCAGTATTTGTTTTACATACCTTTGGATACTCAAGATAGATGATCCTACAATTGCTTAATGACCAATGAATAACATATATGCCAATAATAAAATTTTCTCACTAGGTCATTAGTTAATTGTTATTGTTTTTTTCCAGAATTATAATTGTCTACATTAACTGTACATTTGAACTGCAACTATCCAGCGTCATGTGGCCATACTCCGACGGTAGCTGATTGGACTCTAGCGGCCATCGATCGAAAGAACTGCAACTGTTTCTAATTTCTTTGACCGGAGGAAATGCAACTATTTCAAATTCCATCGACTAGCAACCATAGTAACTGCAACTGTTTCGGATTTCATCGAGCAATGCCGGAAGAAACTACAATTATTTCTCCAGCGACCGAATTTCAGCGACAAGAAGAACTGCAATTATTTCGGATCCCAAAGATTGGCAAACAGAGGAGCTGCAATTATCTGGTGACCGGTTGCCGGTGTAGGTGCCACTAATCGTCGATCGGCGGAACTACAACTGTTTTTGTAATTGTGTATGGGCACATGTCTAAATTTTTTGTTTTGAAGTAGCATAGTACACTAATTCAACTAGAGATTTTTAAAAAATAAGTTATAAGTTAGGGTCATTTCAGAATGAGTTATAGTAAATACGGACCTTATCAGTAATTAACCAGTGTGTTGTTTTTTTTCAATCACAAGATGGGCTGCTATGCAAAGACTTGCACTTCCTCAAAAAGGCTTTTCCCATACATTGTAAGAAAGGAAGAAATATTTTCAAACATGAATATTGTTTTTTTTATACAATGAAATTGAGGAAGTGATATAGACATTAAATATCGACCTTGGTTTTATGATTGTCGAGCATAAAACTTAAAATCTCCCACTAAAGGAGATATCAGGGTATTATAAGGTTAATATATGACTAAGAGAAATATCAAGTCACTAAAGGACCAAGTCATATAGGGATCATACAAGAACTTTCCGATTACTTGAAAACTCATACACTCGTAGCAATTTGAAAATTTTCTAGAAAAATTGTCAATCTTGTTTGGGCGGAACTTTCTTGTTTCTTAACTTTTTTAAGTGATGCAAGAAGGCTAAATTGAACGGTTTATTATGTAGATTATGATAGTGTAACTATTTCAAACAAAAACTTACAATATAGATCTATTTATTAAACTTGAGAATGATATTTTTTGGGGAGTATAGAATCTTTGAATCTCTGTCTTTTTCGAGTAGCAAATGGAATCCAGATTAATACATCTAATTTAGATCTAAGCCTCATATTTTATTCCTTTTGAGGTTTCAAATAAATTGAGGATGGAGGTAACTAAAGCAAAGAATGAGTTCATTATTCATTCTCTTTCTCTCCCTAGACCTATCTAATTATTTTTCCTTCAAACACCAAATAATGAAACAACGGGACTATGGTGGGACTGCAATATGTGGATTTAGTATTTATAGTTAGGTCATTTTTATAAATAAGGAAAAATTAAGTTCAGTTAAGAATGACGTTTTAAAATGTGGGTCTTTCAGAATATGTTGGGTCGTATTTCAGACAATTGTCCGTTTTAAAATTCCAAAATATCTTTTTCCAGAATGGAAAATAGCATTATACCATGAAATTTTTTAATTGAAATAAAAAACACATTTTAAATACAATCCTCCCTAAATTTGCCCTAATTGTGCCCCTAGAGAGTATTTGACCTATAATGCTATTTATAGGCCTAGTGGTATTTCTATTTATCATATAGTGGGGATGTCTTGGGTCTTATATTCGATACTTGTAAAGAGAGAAATCGATAACAAATGCATATATCCAATTCCCTAATATCTTAAAAAAAGGAAATTACCTAATAAGTGAGTTATATATAGAAATGATAATACTTGCATGTCACGCTAAGGGGTACCTTCTTGTACCATAATTTTTATTTATCGAATAATCTTTATACATATATTATAATCGGAACCGTTCAATTTCTAAATCATCATTTTAATATTATTTATACAAAAAATCAATCAATCGGAGATCATTAAGCCATTTTCATTGTTATCATACCGTTCATTTATTTGATATATATGAATGACTAAATAACCTCTAATGTTGTTGATTTTTTACAGAGATAATCTTAAACTAATGATTTAAGAATAAAACATGTCTGATTATGATATATGTATAAAGATATTCGAAAAATTAAAATAATAGTGACAATATGTAACCCCATAAATAAAATGCAAGGAGTATCCATATAGAAATATTTGGTGTGTGTGGGCCATACGTACGCGAATTAATGTGGAGGAATAGCCAATAGGACCACAGGCAAAACAAAAGAGAGAAAAAAGCCAAAAGAAAGCATATCCAAATTTATGCATAAAAATGGAATTGAAGGGATAAGACTTAAGAGTCGGCTTGAGCTTGACCACACAGAAGATGGATCGACCACGTACCCTCCTCTCACCATCAAAATCATAAAATCCATTTTTGCTAATGAGATGTTGAAAACTCATAACAATTACATGCAAGCAGAAATGTACGTAGCATTTGCATACAAAGACAGGAAATCAGGTGGTTGACCATGCAAAAGAGAAAAAACAAACAAACGTTTTGATCGAATGTGTAATAAAGGGTATCATTAGCTTGATATCGATGATCTTATGTGAACGCTGAAGTTTCATAGATCGCCGAGATTATTCACACATCAATGTATGTGAGACCCCGTGCAATATCAAAGATAGTATGTCAACTAGATGTATGGAATGCCCACAATAAATAGAAGGTCATTAGAGTCCTTCCATAATGACAAACACAAAATGATTGGAAATTTGTTAAGAGGAAGTTGGTAATTAATTAAATACTTTAGGAAGTTAATAAATTTAGGTCTAATTAATCCAATTTAGGGAATCAATTCAGCTGGAACATGATCACAATAATCTTTTCCAGAATTTCCAGAAGGGAGGTGGTGGGTATTCAAATTAAAAAAAAATAAAAATTTGAAATCCCTCGTATCATATGATTGCATATATAAAAATAGTTAGAAGAAAGTAGAACAAAAGCACGATGCATGCCATATACCAATTGTGCAATTCAAATTCATGATCACTCAATAAAGATAACTAATGCAGTTGCGTCACGTTAATTTAGTGAGCATAGTTGGATTTGATTGAAAATTTCTTCAAATTCAATATATTTTGAATGTGGGAAAATAGATGTAGTTTTATTATTGTAAGAAGATTAAAAAAGATTAGACAGAGAAATAAACTTATATTTCGTAATTCTACTATTTGAAGGGGGTTGAATTTGATAAATTTCCTTCTAACACTACAAGAAATTAGAAGTTGCCCGGCGAAAACAGTTCGTCGAGCCACGTAAGTAATCCGTCAAGTAACATATACAACGGCGAATCTCTATCGGGCAATAGTCGTCGGGCTACCTCTGTCGGGCTTTGAGTTTACTCGACGAGGACAGTGACCTCGTCGAGCAATTACATAATGCCCGACGGTAAAGTTCGTCGCTGGAAGAGTCGTTGAGCAACATAAAGTCAACATCATAAGACCGTCGGGTAAGGTCTTCGTCATCCGTCGGGTAATCTATTAAATATACGTCGGGGGAGGTTTGTAGACCGTCGGGTAAGGTCATATATACCCGTCGGGTAACGTTAAGAAACACCGTCGGGTAAGGTTAAATATAGTCGTCGGGTAACATGATACACAACCGTTGGGTAACGTTTTACACATCCGTCGGGTAACATGTCACTCAATCGTCGGGTATAGTGTGAATATCTGTCGGGTAACATTTAACTCATTCGTCGGTATTAGTTTTATATGTCGTCGGGTAACATGTCCCCCATTCGTCGCGTGTATTTTTACAATTCGTCGGGTAACATGTACAGAATTCGTGGGGCAACCTCCTCTTTATATTGAAAATAAAATATTAAATTAAATAAAAAACAATAAAATATTAAATTAAAAATTAATATAAAGAATAAAAATTAAATTAAATTAATATTAAAAAAAATAATGTAATTTTTGGACATCATTAAGAGTATAAAAATACTTTATATATACTCTAAGAATTAGTAGAGTTGTCAAAATAGCCGGGATCCTGAGGGGGCGGTTAGTTGGGCGGTGAGAAAATATCATCCAATCCACGATCACCCAAACGTTGAAGGATGTTGTCAAGGGTGCTCTTGATATGTTGGTTTTGGGCTTGAATCTCCGCGTATTGGGCTTTGATCATAGCATTTTCGGCCTCGAGATTTCTCATACGATCCGACGTCTCCTGGGAGCCTATCCGAGATGAAGACGACTATTGAGTCGAGACATCCCGCACAATCCCGTCGCCCGCTCCCCGAACGACCCTCCCTGGGCGCCTCCCTAGTCGTCGCTCCAGAATAGCGATCGACATGTCGACATTAGGGAGCTGTTGATGCAAAGGCACATCTGGATGCTGTTGGGTGAGCTCAGCTTGTGTCTGTTGGACGTCTTGCACCATCGCATCCTACAAATTCAAATAAATATTAATTAGAAAAATAATTATGAAATTAAGAAAAAATGTTTAATTAGAAGGAAATAAACTTACGTGAATTCGATCAGCCTCTTCATCCCCCCGTCCAGCATACACCTGCCCCCAGGCATCCACCTCTGGGAACATCGACCCGGTGATGCGCCGATCCTCCTGCCGGGCCGATAAGGATCGCGACCCCCCGTGGTGGTTGAATTTCTTTGCCCCCCGGTTCGATTTGTTGGCAATCGATTTCCGCTGTTCATTCGGGATTTCCAAAAATTAGATTTGAAAATGGAAAATAACATAAAAATTAAATAATTTAATTAATTAGATAGATAATACGTACCAGATAAGTGGGTGACATGAAATGGTCGCACAACCACAACCACCCTGGCAGTTTCGGCCCGTCTAACTTCTCCGGAGGATTTGCCCGAGCTTCCTCCAGATAAGGCCAAGTCAAGAAGTACTTGTGGAGCTCGTACTTCCAGTCGGCGTACCGTGACTGCCAGTGTTGGGACAGGTACCTACTGAGCTCGACGTTCTCTAAGTCGAACTCAAAATTGATCTGCAATCAAATATTAAAGTTAAAAAAATAATTAAAAAAATATGAAATTAATGTTAAAAATGGGAAAAAAATATACCGATAACTCTCCCCAACAACGCGAGATCTCCTCTGCGGTTTGGATTCGGAAAGTCTCCCCCATCATTAGTGACTTGGTGCGAAGAATCACACCAATGTCATGAACTAGGAGGCTGTGAATTTTGACCGGCGCGGACCGGAGGCGTGGCGCGTATACCACCAGTATATTTGCATTTGTCGTCCTACAAATACGCTGGGATGTCAAACCTCGGTTGATCCCGCGCACATTCACTGACCTACCTGCAAATTCGATGAACATTGATAAATAAAATGAGTAGCAAATAAAAACGATTGGTTAAATAAACAAAATAATAAACTTACCCTTAGGGAGTGCTCCGATATTAGGCCCCATTTCGTCTCCTTCGACGTCGTCCTGTGAGGGCCGGGGGTCGGTACGGGGTTCCCTCCGTTTCTTGCTATGCTGTCTACGAGCCGATCGAGCACCCGGTCGCTGATAGACTGACAGGGGTGCATGAACCGACGCCGCTGTTGAGGCAACTGAGTCAGGGGCTGCCTCCTCCGGCTCATGACCATCAACATGATCCGGGCAAGGGCGAGTCCTAGATGTGATTAAGGTGCGATGCGACATCTATAATAACACATATAAATTAATTAATTTAAAATTAAAGAACATACTTTTAATTAAATAAAAAAGAAAGCAAACATTTTTAATATTAAATATTAATTTCAAAAAATAAAAACAAAATAACATTTAAAATTAACCAACATTTTATAAATCCAATAAACATAAATAAATAAAGCATCAATTTTTTTTAGTAATAATTAGTAAATTGGTATCTAAAAACTAAAACCAACAAATTCTAATTTTTTAAAATAAATCCAACACAAACGAAAATTAAACTTAAACAACTAATTAATTAATTCAAGCGTACTAAACTCAAAATTCACAACATTATACCTAAATTCCTAAATCCAAATTTCGGGACCAAAATCAAACTTACATATTAATCCGAACATATACTAATAATATCCAAATCCAAAAATTCACAAATTAAAAATTTATAAAACACATAATTCCAAAATCCACTTATACTACACCATATCAAAATTTCCCATAATTATTTTTAAAATTCAAATACCCAAAATTCATACATTTCACATAAATACCATATAAAAAATCATACCATTATATCAATTTCAACATTATACCAAACATCAAAATTTCAACAAATCTTCAACTATTATATATACCTTAACAAATATATATATCCAAACATAAATATATACATAATCATTAACAATAACAATATCCAATTTCATAAATTCATTTTTCAAATCAAAATTAACAATAAACAAATATATCCAATATAAACCAATATAAACAAATAAACAATAAACCAATATATCCAAATTAACAATAAACAATAAACCAATAAACCAATAAACCAATATATCCAAATTAACAATAAACAATATATCAAAATTAACATTAACATTAACAAGGAGAGCGGCGGCGACGGCAAACCTCCGTGGACAAAAACAGTGTCCTTGACGGTTTGGGAGAGCGGAGCCGATAGGAAATGCAAGTGGAAGATGCAAGGCATCCTTGACTGCTTGAGGGAGAGGTAGATGCAAGTGGCGCTTCAATGGAAACTTAAGAAAAACCAAAGCAGAAAGAAATCCAGAAAATGAAGAAGAAGGAAGAAGAAGAAGCCTCGGTCTGATTTATGTATCTGATTGGTATTGCCCGACGGATATATCCGTCGGTTAAAACTTTAATGACCCGACGGGCATAAGAAAAGGTCTCATACGTCGGGTAACGTTTCACCACCCGTCGGGTAAACATTAAATAACGCGTCGGGTAAAGTTTACACCCCGTCGGGCAATAGCATCATCGAAATACGGAATATTAGGTCTGCCGTCCGTCGGGTAACAGCAATTCCACCCGTCGGGTAAGGATGATTGTCGAATATCCCTCGGGTTATACCTTTATACTCCATCGGGCAACAAAACGGGGGACTCTTGAGAATCCGTGAAAATTAAGTCGGTCGGACCCGTCAGGCAACGGTAACGCATTCGTCGGGGGAAAACAAAGCGGCAAATTTGAGATTTCGCGGAAAATTGAAATTTTAAAAAAACTAGACGATATCTTGAGGTTACCCGACGACAATGTTAATTATTCGTCGGGTAACACCAAGCGGCAATTTGAGATTTCGCGAAAAATTTGGCGGAAAATTGAAATTTTCAAAAATTGGACGATTAATTGAAGTTACCCGATGGAAATGTTGAAATAGCCGTCGGGCATGACCTTCATGATGCCGTTTTTGGAATTAATCCGAAAACCAAGTCCGGCGAAAATATATGCAACATCAGGACCGTTTAAAGTTTGGTTTTATATGCCTAAAACCCAATCTATCATTATTGTGATGTTTTGGGGATTTCAAAACGTCCGATCGGGAAGAAACGTTGTGTAACCGTTGAATCGTCGCACACCGTTACCTAATCCCGGGATTTCCAATTGGGGAAATTTTTCTCGCAGATGATCTATGGGTACCGACCATCAATGTGGACGGTTAGATCGGTCAATTTCAAATTTTTAAGTTTTTGAAAATCGGAAAACAAGCATATCACCCAAGGAGGTTAAACTCTTGAAGAAAACTTCAATAAATATTTTGAATTTTTGGTTCTATTGATATTCAAACGAATGAAATTGAGCGATCTAACCGTTCACTATGTGGTTTTACGTGGCTAGATGTCGCCCGTAAAAAATCTTGGGGTTTTGAGGATTTTAAGCCTTCCGATCGTGATGAAACGTTGTGTAACCGTTGAATCGTCGCGCACCGTTACCTAATCTCGGGATTTCCAATTGGGGAAATTTTTCTCGCAGATGATCTATGGGTACCGACCATAAATGTGGACGGTTAGATCGGTCAGTTTCAATTTTTAAGTTTTTGAAAATCGGAAAACAAGCATATCGCCCAAGGAGTTTAAACTCTTGAAGGAAAATTCAATAAATTTTTTGAATTTTTGGTTCTATTGATATTTAAACGAATGAAATTGAGCGATCTAACCGTTCACTATGTGATTTTATGTGGCTAGATGTCATCCGTAAAAAATCTTGGGGTTTTGAGGATTTCAAGACGTCCGATCGGGAAGAAACGTTGTGTAACCGTTGAATCGGCGCGCACCGTTACCTAATCCCGGGATTTCCAATTGGGGAAATTTTTCTCGCAGATGATCTATGGGTACCGACCATAAATGTGGACGGTTAGATCGGTCAGTTTCAATTTTTAAGTTTTTGAAAATCGGAAGTAAAAAAAAAATGTAAAGTTTTTAATATGGTAAATAGATGTGTAATAAAAATTGTAAATTTAATCAAATACATCTGACCCGACGGAGATGCATATAACTCCGTCGGGTATGTATACCGAGTTGGTCGTCGGGTAACCAATACATTATCCGTCGGGTAACAGTTACAATAAAATTGTAAATTTAATACTCTAAATCCAACCCGACGAATGTGAAAATATCTTCGTCGGGTATTTATACGGAGCTTGCCGTCGGGTAACCCATACATTATCCGTCGGGTAACCCATACATTATCCATCGGGTAACAGATTGAAAATTTAATCAACTAAATCTGACCCGACGAACCTTCTTATATATCCGTCAGGTAACCTTACTTAGTATGTCGTCGGGTAAACCAGACATGTTCCGTTGGGTAACATGTCTAATAAAACTGTAAATTTAATTAACTAAATCAGACCCGACGACGATTCATACGAAACCGTCGGGTTATGTTAAGGATTCTGTCGTCGGGTAACTGATAAATTATCCGTCGCGTAACATCTGTTGTACTAAATTGTTGTATCTTATTAGGTTAATATGAAAGTTTGGTTCAATTTTTTTGACATTGCATTAAAGAGTAAAAATTGACTTTTCATCAAAATATTGTACTAAATCTGCCACCTTCATTTAGTTTGAAGTTGCGTATTTTGTGGAGAGCATGTATGGTTTCCTCACTTTAAGAAAGTAAAAAAACTATTTTTATACATAAAAATAAAATTTATTGATTTGAAGATGGATATTTCATATATGAATGAAAATTTGAAATTACAACGCTTCATTCGGATTCGCTTTCCCCCTCCCAATCACGCTCGTCATCCGACATGTGTACAGTACTTGATTCCTCCGAATCACTTTCAATTTGTTATAATTCCCCCAGATCAATAAAAATGTCATCAATCGCAATTGGTGTTATGATGTCATTGGTCCGAACTCCATCCACGTTTTGGGTGGATGCCGATGAATCTACCTGATAAATGATTTGGTCATCGTTTATTTCCCCATCTTCTTCATGGTATCGATCATCCAAGTCCCAAATGTTTATGTGATTCACCATCTCGGCTACTCTCCATCCACCACCAGCTTTTGGATCATCCACATAGAATACTTGTTTCGCCGTACTAGCGAGGATGTAGGGATCACTCTCAAACCACCGGGTGTTTGTGTTTAGAGAAGTATATAACTGATCTTTGATGACACTTCCTGGGATACTTGGGTTCGTATTAAACCAATGACACTTGAACAAGATGACTTCCTTGCGATCGGCGTATAACACCTTAACCACAGTTAACAATTTGCCGTAGAAACCCGTCTCAGCATTTTCCCCATCCCCCGGCACGAAGACCCCGCTATTTTGCGTAGACAACTTGTCGTCTCGTTCTGTGCACACGAACTTTACTCCGTTAATGTGACAACCAGCGTACGTTTCTCCTCGAAATGGGCCAATGGCAAGGTGCATTAATTCTTTATTGAAATTTGACGAGTTGACATCTTTCAGCTGTGCCATCTGGTAAGATACACACAAAAAACGAAATAGGTAAGCTTAAAATAATTTAAGAACTTTGGGAATAAAATATTTGACTTACATGCTGGGAAAACCAACGTGGAAATAGTTGTTTGTCCATTTCTTCCCAATTAGAAGGAAATTGGGCCTTCATTAATGACTCGTGATGCTCGTGGAAGGGCCAGACTTCATCACAGTTGTTGAGAATGAACCAATGAGCCACCTCCATATCAGTATTGATGAATAGCTCCGAGATTGGACCAATGCCGAATGGTCGTGCGGGTTGGGCAAATACAGATAGGGTCTCGGGACGTTGACCACCATCGTCGTTCCGAGACGCCCTATTGAAGGCAGTTTCAACATTTCGAAGGTACATTGCACAAAATGTGAGTGCCTCCTTTGCAATGTACGCCTCGGCTATGGAACCTTCGGGACGTGTCTTGTTCCGCACGTATCGCTTATACGTACCTAACATTCTGCAAGGAAATTTACATTAAGACTCACAGATTATACATGATAGTAAGGAAATATTAACAAATAGCAGGGATAAGTTATACCTCTCGATAGGGTACATCCAATGATAATGCACCGGGCCAGGTAGCTTTGCCTCATTCGGCAAATGTATTAGTAGGTGCACCATTACATCAAAGAATGCAGGTGGATATATTTGCTCAAGCCGACACATGATGTACACAATATCCTCGTTAATTGCTTTAACGTCCGCCTTAACCAACGATCTGGCACATAATATCTGGAAGAATTGAGACAAATAAACTATCGTCTCAACAACACCAGCCTCCAATAAGGGTCGAATACCAATCGGAATGAGTCGTTGTAGCAAAACATGATAGTCATGGCTCTTCATACCAGAAATAGTCCCACCGTCCGTGCTAACACTCCGGGATATGTTGCCGGCGTACCCGTCGGGAAATTTCACACCCTGCAACCACTTTAGGAATTTTTTCTTATAGTCCGACGTAAATGTATAACTTGGATGAGCCATGATGTATTTGCCATTGACGACTTTTGGCCACAAATTAGGCCGAATCCTTATTTCTTTCATGCCCATACGAGTTTTTTTTGTGTCCTTTGACTTTCCTTCAATGGGTAAAGTCGTTCCCAGAACACTCTCAGCAACATTCTCTCGATGTGCATAGGATCGGCGATGTGTCTGATTTTCAATTTCGACCAATATGGCAAACGGAAGAATTTGCTTTTTTTCGTCCAATTTTCCTGTTCGACTGGTTTCGATCCTCTTGTCACGAACTCATGTATACTGTTGAGTTTGGATAATATCTCATCACCGCACCTCTCCCTTGGTCGACCTCTTAACTCTGATTTACCATCAAATGAGTCAGATTGCATTTGCCATCGGTGATCCCAGGGCAGAAACCTTCTCGCACCCAAGTAGCATACCTTAGATGCGTGCCAAAAGGACGTTGTGTCTGGTCCACATGTCGGGCAAGGAAGATAGCCCTTGGTGCTCCATCCCGATAACATATCATAAGCAGGAAAATCATTAATTGTCCACATTACGGCCGCTCGTAGGGTGAACATTTCTCCACTGCACTTGTCGTATGTTCGGACACCATTTTCCCACAAATCCACGAGCTCGTCAATCAATGGCCGCAAATACACATCGATGGAATTACTCGGCGATTTGGGCCCCGGTATCAAAGTACTGAGGATTGTGAATTCTTTCTTCATGTATCTCCAAGGAGGCAAGTTATATGGAACCATAACAACCGGCCAAGTGCTATAGGGCTTTGCAAAACTCCCAAACGGATTAAACCCGTTAGTAGCGAGCCCTAATCTGACATTTCTTGGCTCTGCAGCAAACTCAGGATACTTATTATCAAATTCCTTCCAAGCCTCTCCATCCGCCGAATGCCTCAGTACATCATCATCAATGCGTTCATCCTTGTGCCACCTCATATCACGGGCTGTGTGAGACGACATGTAGAATCTTTGTAACCTTGGCTTCAGTGGAAAATAACGCAACACCTTGTTAGGAATCTTGTTCTTTTGAAACCTAGGCCCATTGCACACGGGACATTTGTCAAGCTGCTCGAATTCACCGTAAAACAAAACACAGTTGTTCTTGCATGCATGGATCTTGATATACCCTAAACCAAGCCCCTTCAACAACTTCTTCGAGCTATAATGATCTTTTAGCATACAATTGTCTTCAGGGAGCATTCGGATGATAATGTCCAACATGTGATCAAAATGCTTGTTCGTTTGATTATACTCAACTTTCATGTGCATCAACTCCACAACTGCCCTTAGAACCGAAAATGATTTACAACCGGGGTACAATTCGCGCTGAGCTTCTTTCAACAATCTCTCATAATGGAGATCAGAGTCTTCCGGTTGCAACCTTGGTGCATCATCTTCCATATCATCCGATGCCGGAGGAAAAGCATCGGTTAATAACTCAACGACTGGATCATTATCACATCGCCCATCCAAACCACTTTCGTCCCTACTGGTCCCGGGAACCGAAGATGTCAATGCAGAAAATATTTCTTCACCATGATAGATCCAATTAGTGTAGTTGTGTACGATCCCATTCCATTCCAGATGAGTTTGGACCTCATTCAACGACATCCAAACACAATTATTACATTTACGGCACGGACACCTGACACGTCTTGTATCACTGCAATGACTACGTGCAAAGGCCATGAAGTTGTCCATCCCATCCAAATATTGATCAGAAGATCTATCAAACATTTGCATCCACCCTCTGTCCATTGTGCCTGCTTTCACAACATAGAGTCAACATAAGTAATTCAGTTAACATTGCCCAGTAAATAGAACAAGTTAAAATCAAAATCAACTATTCTCCTTATGCCTCCGGTTATTTGGCCCTATCCCATTCGAGAGTGCACGTTCTGTGCTGTGTAGTTTGCGACCTACGAGGCTAAGTTCAGATCGAGGGAAATTTCGGCAGCATCTCCCTACAGTTCCCCAAATGCATGACGTAGATATTATAAACAAATATCTAGTATGCATTCGAAGAACATTGAGGGGATACAAACCGAATTTCCCACAATCGAAACCTAACCACGTAGACCGCCAACGACACAACACATAGTTGCGCACCCCCAAATTGTCCGAATATATGGACAATTCAAGAGTCAATCAATCAATCGGATTTACTGACTCTCAAACGGGTCTAAGGTTTTTCATTGAATTTCATTATACGAAGTTAATCAACTCGATTAACTTCGCATAAACGGTTATGAAATATGAATGTATTTCATTCCGTCGGAACTAAATAAAGCGTTTTAAAAAAAATATCACTACAAATTAAAAAATACAAACATATATAAATTATGCATAAAACACAGTTTTAAATTTTATAATTTCTGTACATATTTTCTATTTCCCTATTTTCCTAACATATTTTCTAATTTCCAAACATAATATCGAATTTTAATAATTTCATTACATATTTTTTTTCCTATTTTCCTAAAATGTTTTCTAATTTTCTAATTTCCTAACATATTTTCTATTTCCTTATTTTCCTAACATATTTTATATTTCCTTAATTTCCTAACATTTTTCTTAATTTCCAAATATATTTTCTAATTTCAATCATTTCATTACATATTTTTAATTTTCCTATTTTACAACAAAATTTCCTAATTTCCTAACATATTTTCTTTTTTCCTAATTTCATAACATATTTTCTATTTTCCTAATTTCATAACATATTTTCCTAACAAATTTTCTAATTTCTAATTTCCAAAAATTCTAAACAATTTCTACACATTTTCCACAATAAATACAAAATTTCCTAACATAATTATATCCAACATTCTTAACAAAATTAATTTGAGAGTTAAACACACATACCATTTCACAAGTATTCCTTCAAATTAACTACAAAATTTCTACAACACAACACATAATTAATTCCTATTCAAAAATAAAATTTTCAAAAAAATAAAAATTTCATACCTTAATATTTGATATTTGATGATTGATAGAGAAAAAGGATTTGTTGGTAATGAAAATGGTGATGAGATGATAATAATAGGTATATAAAGAGAGTGAATGAGTGAGAGGGAGAGATAGAGAGCAGAGAGAAGGATGAGCAGCAGAGAGGAGGAAGAAGAAGAAAGAAGAAAAAAAACGGACTCTGGTATTTAGAGTGTTTAGACAATTTCCCGACGAACAGTATTCGCAGGGTAATATTAAATGATTCGTCGGGCCATAAAGAGTCAACGTCTAATATTACCCGACGGCGATTGGTCGTCGTTGTTTACCATGTTACCCGACGTGTAGTGCACATCGTCGGGTAACAATGTCCAATTTTGCGCGCCAATAGTTTTTTCTTCCCGCCAACTTGTTACCCGGCGACTGTAAATGTCCGTCGGGCAATATGACCTTACCCCGCGAGATATTATCCGTCGGGCGAAATTTAGTCGGGCTACTGCGATTTTCTTGTAATGTAACTTTACTTTCCTAATTCCCTTACAATTTGTAATTCTACTATTTGAAAGGGGTTGGATTGATAAATTCCCTTCTAACTTTACTTTCCTAATTCCCTTACAATTTGTAATTCTACTATTTGAAGGGGGTTAGATTTGATAAATTTCCCTCTAACTTTACTTTCCTAATTCCCGTACAATTTGTAATTCTACAATTTTAAGGGGGTTGAATTTGATAAATTTCCTTCTAACTTTACTTTCCTAATTCACAATTTGTAATTCTACTATTTTAAGGGGGTTGGATTTGATAAATTTCCTTCTAACTTTACTTTCCTAATTTCCTTACAATAAAAACACATACATTTTCTTATTCAAACTACATTGAATATATACAGATAAAGATTAGTTAAAGTAGTAGGAGAAAAGAAAAAGGAAAAGGAAAATGATTTCACATGAAAAGGTTGGATGCATGACCGGACACATTCTTGTTTTAGGTAGTGGGCCAATAATTTAAGGGATAATGATGAGTTGCATGATGCCTAATCCAAGCTGGAGGCCTCAAAGCATGTTAAAAAATATGGTTTAAAGAATGATGACAATATAATCCAAGACAAAAATAGCTGTAATTTGCGATATGATATGAGATGAGAAACAAGATCCTTCAATGCTGAGTACTCACGTTTCCAACACAACAAATTACGTACATTAATAATAATCATGTTGCATCTTCTTATCAAAATATTAGGAGGATATATATAACATGTTGTTGCTATTATTGTTTATGAAATGTTACCTTATTATTATTATAAGGAGGTTAATTCCATTTTATTTTTGTGTAGTTTCTTCCTTATTATAAGCCCAAAAAATTTTGGGAAATTCAAGAGTTGCCTATGTAGTTGACATCTTCTATCGTAAGACATGTCTGAGAGTCATGATATCTTGAACTGAGCACACATCACAAGTCATTGTGGGCTTACTTAGTGGTTTTGTCGATAGGTGTTATTTTGAAAATATCTCGTGTTTAGTGGTTTTGTTATACTCATGTGCTCCCCTTTCTAGTTACGTACGCAATTAACTACTTACCAATAACCTAGTACATTTTTTATGTTTACTGTTTTTATACCCTGAGGGGATTTAGGCTGAATGAAAGTTTGGACACTTTAATGAAAAAAGATAAAAACCTTATTCATAATTAGAGTTATTTATACTTACACCTCGATCTAGAGGTATTTTGTATTAATTTCACACAAAATCTGCTAAAGTTCTAGAAATTACACACACCTTATTAGGTTCCAAAAATATTACACGTATAATTCGTAATGATCTAAAAATTACACAAACATCTCTTCAAATTTCAAAAACATTACACATAAGAGTTGTTGAATTGATAAAGAGACTTCGTTTGAGATGTGATTTTCGAAAGGTGGGTGTATAATTATTATGGGTATTTAGTAAGATCGTAAAAGTGGTGGGTAATTTAATTTCCGTAACACGCAAATATGAAAATTTTAGAAAGGTGTTTTCGGTAACACCCAAAGAGGAATGAATACCACTGAACTGTAGTGATATATAGCTCTCATCTCTTTTTTTGTTTGTTTTCTTATATGAGAAGATTATGTATTCCATGGCAACGATAAAATAATACACAAAGGGAATACAAATGTGACCTTATTAAAATCTTGACAGAATTTCGAAGGAAAAAGATCAGAGTGCCACTCGCGCAGCCAAAGCTTACACAACAATGCTATCAGCTAAGAGGAGAGGAGTCCATCCGTATTACAACAAAACAATCCCGAATTACATAAAGCATACTGTTCTAGTCCATGTGGTACTCGATTAGAGTCTCGGCAAACCCAATTACAATGAGAAAACCTGAAGTTGGTGACAGAGCTGTTTGATTTGCTCCACCACGCAGCCTTCCAAGTTCCAACTCCATGCACTCCTCGTCTTCCTTGATACAACCTGCCGGCAGCCCAGTGACACTGCCAGCCGTGCCCCCTCTGACATCTCATTTCTAATTAAGGTCAATTGAAATAAGTGACATTTCTAAAATTTTATTTGAGTCGTTAAAAATCCCAATTCAATACACCCCTCTTGGAAGTTCAGTAATACCAAGACAATTAATCAGAGATGCATCTTGACATGACCACAAGTCTCTACTTCTCTGTCTCATAATTAAATACATTACCTGCTGCTGCATTCTTACTAGCAAATGCAAAATACATAGATGATTTTTTCTCCGCTTGCTGGCTAATTCTTTATGCTGATCAATCAAGGTAGACAAGAAGAAGCCTGTATAATCATCTACAATCCGATTTTAAAAAAGTAAGCGAAAATACGCGACGCGTACATAATAATAATGTAACATGTTGATCTTCAGCTAGTAATTGGATCCAGGAGTATCCCAAGTCTCTGGGATGATGGAGTGAAGGATACAGCAGTCGTCTTGATACGCACCACACTGATCAGTAGTACAATCTGAGGAATTCGAATTGTCATGCATAACCTCCTCAATCTTCTCATAAACTTCTGAAACACTAGGTCGATTCGTAGGACAATTCGATACACATTTGAGGGCAATGTTGAGCAGAGGGAACGCCCACTCTTTCGCAGCTTTCGCGACCTCCTTGTCGAAGACCTCCCCCGTCCACTCCTCCTTCACCATGGCAGTGACCCACTTGGGAAGGTCTATTCCAGTTCCTTCAACGGTTTTGCCTGTCAGCAGCTCCAGAAGAATGACTCCAAAGCTATACACGTCACCCTTTTCGGACAACATTTTCTCCGGGGCTGTGTACCCGTTGGAGGAAATGATGCATCCTTTCATGGGGTCGAAGAATATTGAGAACCCGTATTCGCTGATGAGTGGCTGGTCGTTTTCATCCAAGAGGATGTTTGAAAGCTTGAGATTTCCATGAGGAATGCACTCATCTGGCCTCTGGTATATGAAGTCTAGGCCCCTTGAAATGCCCCGGGCTATCGACAGCCGAAGTCTCCATGGGAAATCTCTCTTTCCTTCTGTGTAGCCTACACAAATCAACCAAAGGCACAATCAAAACATAGGAAGTCATCCAGGGAACTTCTGAATTCTAGCCTCTAGGTGTTTGAAAGTTCGTAACATACAAATGCCAATTGCCTTCATTGAAAGCCTGTTGAAAAATACTAACAGTCTCACATTGAAATATTGAGAAAACTCAATATTCTATATAATTAAGGCTTCTTACTTGAATTGCACTCAGAATAAACCATGAAATCTCACTTTGCACACACAACAGTAAGTCGTCTCACTTAACTCTCTTAACTATACACCGTTAACCATTGTGCACCAATTTTGTCTGTCCTCGTTAAAAATGCTTATGTGACATCCATGTGGCAAACAAAAGTCTGACCATTTAAGGAATTTTATAGCCAAGTTCATTAGGTCCCATAATGCTGACCCAGAGACTCTGAAACCAGAAGCCAGAAGCCAGAAGCCAGAAGCCAGAGAGCTACTTGAATCTCCCATGGAGTCTCTCATCTCTACCATCATCCTTCTCCCACAAAACGCACCCTTGTCTTTGAACAAACAGTATAGTTATGGACTTATGGGTGTAAAGTGAAATTTCGAGATTTGTTCAGAGTGCAATTCAAGTAAAAAGCCTATAATTAATGGTTCCGTGAGGCCTAGAAACTTAACAATATAGTTGAGAATTACACAAGCCTATATGTTATGTGTTCTAAGTTTAGAAAAGTTTGGTATGAGCAACTTACTCTCAAGCAGGTTGAGTAGACTTCCATTGCTTTGAAACTTATAGATCAAAAGCTTTTCGTCATTCGTCGAATTGTAACCAACAAGAGGAAGAAGGTTTGGATGCTTGAGGTTCCCAATCTGTCTCATTGTTTTCCCAAACTCCTCAAAGGGTACCTGTAATTTCTTCAGCCTTTTCACTGCATACAAGGCATTGTTCTTTAATATGACCTTGTAAAGGCTGCTGCAAAATGTCTGGTTTCTCAAGTCAGCCGTGGCTTCAAGTAGATCCTCCAGTTTAAAACTCTCTTCTTCCTCAACAAAGAACACAAGCTCTGACTGATTCTCCACCGCCTTCTCTTCCTCTTGAGCCTTAGGAGGAGGAGGCATTTTCTGAGGAGAGTCTCGCAGCGACTTCAGAACCTCCCTGTCTGCAGCCAAATTTGCAGCCTTCCTTCCCACGAAGTATGTGAACAAGAGAAAGAATCCAATCCCAACAATTAAGGGTATCATGTTTTCGTATTTGTTGTACCACATTCTTTGTGGAGGACGAGGATTGCCACTATTGGGGCTATCTGACTCTGCCATTATGCTCACCGACTCCTCTGATTTCTCTTGGTTTCGCATGTCACCTTTTCTCTGCAATTTATTTGGTTTCTTCCCATAAAGCAGCTGAAACTCCTCTTTTGAACGTGGGGCTTTGGTACTAAAATGATTACTGGAGATGTCCAATTTCCTCAGATATTTGAGCTCATTGAGAGCCTCCTGAGGTATTCTCCCACTCAGAACATTGCTGCTCAGATTCAAATAGATTAGCCTTGTGCAATGCAAAATTGAGTTAGAAATAGTCCCCCGAATTTGGTTTCTTGCTAAGCTAACAACTCGAAGATTCGGGAGCTTACAAAGTGAATCTACATCAAGTTTTCCACTAAGGTTTAGATTCTCAAGCTTGATTTCTGTCACCGAAGCAGCCTGTGAGTTGCATTTCACACTGCCTTTCCACTTATGCATGCAGGAATTTCGACGCATAGGGGCATTCTGATCAACTTCAAGTACATCTTGAGGATCAACCGCTCTAATGAACTGCATCAAAGCTTCATATTCTGCTGAATCATCGCTTCCTAGACTCACCGCGGTTGAGAAAGAAAACACCACGACACATATCAGCCCCTTGAGAAGGAGATTGAAACCTCTCCTGCCCTGCATTTTTGTTGGCTCTACTTAATTCTTAGTCGGACTCATCAGAAATTGAATCAAAATGTGATAAACTAGCTAGGTCTATTTTCTTACTTTTTTTTTTCTCTCAAAAAGTCTTTAACGTAGAATCTCGATCAAAGAAAGAATATAGGCTTACAATGTCAAGGTTGGTCTATTATTTTGAGCATCAGGTGAGGACGGCTTTTCGTGTCCTACAAGGTTTCCCATAAGTATGTTCTTCAATCTCTGACATTACCGATGTTCATTTTGAACCCTTTGTTAATCCGTTATGTTCGATGTGATAGAGACAAATTTCAATTGAATTCCACCAGTCTAAAGAATTAAGACTGACAATTTTATCCAGGCTACAGAAGTTGTATAAAGTCAGTGAACAAGGCTACATTCCTATGGCTTCTGGTTGTTTGGTCATATACAAATTCAGGGAACTCCTATAGTTGACGGGTATACCTATGAACTCTTCTTAGTTGTTGTAGAAATTATTGATTAATTTAGGGCACTCAGACTTAGTATTGGATTATTCATTTTGACTAATATACTTGAACTCTGGCAGGTCCAGAGCTGCCAAAATTAGGTAGATTGTCTTCTGGAAATTCTATGCATGAAAAATACCAATTTGGTCAACCAAACCTCTACAATTACAAGGTTGTTAATATATTGTTTACCACCTATAATTCTAGCCTAGTCCTCCTCTCAGCACCTCTTTCTTCGTCATATATAAAACCATAAATATTTAGCTCGGAATACATATTACGTGATGTTCTTATTTCACACTTTATCATATGAATGAGTGATAAGATTATAATAAGTCTCATCTCTAGAGTATAAGTTGAACTTATATGACAATCCGAATAAGATATGATGAATCCAACAATCGAATTATAAATAGATTTAAATTTGGACTTATATCAATTCATTCTGAATATTTACAAGGCTAGTTTAACATATGTTTTAGGTAACATAAAGACACGAACTTATTTCGTATAGAGGTGAAAATTTTTACACGACAAACAACAACATAAGTTGAATCGGTGCAAAATCGAACATGTTCGGGTTGAATATTACTTGACAAGCAATAAGAAATAGTAAATTTGTTGGATTAGTTGGTTGTTGTTTTATTTTCTGCTAATTGTTTTGGAATTCTGGGTAATTTGTTCTCTTATCTGTCCAAAACCCTCTTGATCTTGAAGGCTGTTGTACTGTTCAAGTTTTGTATTCGGCCTTGTTATTTGAATGAAACACGGTACTCTGGTTCCAAAAATAAAATTATGTTTACCTCGTAAAATATGTGGTAAAGTTACCTTATGCAATCACAAGAAGGCGGAATTACTTTGCAATTTAACTTATAGATAAATTGCAAAGTTTTTAACCAATATATTGAATATCAAATTCAAGTGAAAAAACTTCATAAATTAAATACGGTAATAAAACTTAACGAATTAAAACCAAAATAGTGAATGGTCTAAAATAAAATTACTTATATGGCGGTCACTTATTTGAAAAGTTCATTTCCTAAGACCATAGTGAAGAACAATGTTATCAAGTCGCCTAAGCATCGTTATCAACACCCTGAAATCATAATAAACTATTAATGTGATTTGACACGGTAAATAGATAGAGTATGCTTCAAACAAGCAACAAAACATAATGCTTATATGTATAGATAGTTATATAACAATTTACTTAGCTTCTTATGCCAGAATGCATAAAAATAATGTGTTTGGCCTTGAAACATTTGCTGGAGTGATTCCTCGATACCAGAACATGCTTATCTTATATAAGTGGGAGCCACAAGTCACTCGTTGGTGACACCCACAAAGTGGGCCTCATAACTTAGAATTGCACCTGACGGAGTATCCATAACATGGGTCTTATAATTTAACATATTATTCCCAACTTAGTATTCAAGGATTCTTCATATAACTTACCTGGAAAACATGAATGCACATGAAGAATGTTCATGCATGTCCATAACTTATAAATCACTTAATTAACTTATATTATGTCAGCACCAACATATAAACAAGCTTACACAATATATATATATATATAGGCACACATAAATTTGTCATGCTCAAGAGCAGTTCTAGGATACTTACCTTACAGAGAACAAAGTACAAAAATCAAACTTGGACAGCGAGTTTTAAACAAGTACGCGCTTCACCTATCAACCAAAACTCAACCATAAGGCCCTATCCCAAAGCATCATAATCTGTCAAACCGCAATCCAGCATTACCTACGACCCTTTCTAAAATGATTACGATTTACCCACAAAATATTTTGACCTTAAATTTAAATTCCGATTACCCATTTCCCTAATTACTTGTAAATAAACGAGCCATAAATAAAAAACATTAATATCATGTTTATTATTGGAGTATTTATTTTTTGGATAATTAATGAGTTCTTTCTCTAAACTCTTTACCTATAGCCTAGTCAATCTCTCTCTCTAAACTTAAGGGTTCTTAGCTCCCATATTACTGTCACTCAAGTGAAACCAATTGCTCTAATTGTTGCTATTCAAAGAACTTGATCATGCCTTTATGAGCCAATAAAGATAATCATGGTTTCCCTAAAGATAATCTTTGTTTATAATTTCTTATTTTTATTTATTACATTCCCTATTTCGTTTTTTATTAGCCAATATATCTTTATGTAATGATTTATTAAAAATATGGTATGATTGTTTAGATCTTTATTTAGTTTGATATTATTACATTGATTTGAACCATTCGAATACCACTTTGACAAAAAAAAAATTATTCGAATACAATTTTGAGTTAAATTACATTAAAATTTTAATTTTTTTTCTTTTAAATATTTTGTGAAAGACCCCCACACAATTCTAATCCCGGCCACGTCAATCTTATCAAGCAGCCTTTGTGGGAGCTAGCCATATTGGCGACAATATCTTGTTAGTGCAGGGGCTGATGAAGGGTTATCACTTGGATGGTGGGGCCCCGAGATGTGCGATTAAGGTAGACATCCAAAAATCTTATGATACGGTGAGTTGGGATTTTATTCTGGCGCTTTGTCAGCCCTAAACTTCCATCCGATTTTCATTAGTTGGGTTAGGGGGTGTATTTCTATCAGCAATTTCTCTGTGGCTATGAATGGTGAATTAGTCGGGTTCTTCGGTATTCTTCAGGGTTTAAGACAAAGGGACCCAATGTGACAGGACCCCTCCCAAATTTTCCTCGAAACTCGTGAGAAGTCCTGCTCTCGACTAACAAGCCTGTAAAAACTTAAAATCTTCCAGAAATGCCCTCACACTACCAACCAAACCTTATGAGAATTCTACCTAAAATTCAGCAGAGCCCCCCTAGTAACCCGGTCAAACTATCTACTACATGTCAGACGAAGGATGCAATAACAAATACAAATCCAGATAGTCCAGCTAAACCCACAATCTAAAACAAGTATGAGCCCAAACTATCAAGCCTTCGAAATAATTTACAATACCCACAAGTGGATCAGAGTCGACTAGGTTAAATTAAATTTACAACTCAACCAAAACCTACACCGTCAACACAGCAGAAGGTGATGCCTCCTCCTAGTCTTGGTGCCTCGTCCTGCTATGGCCTGGAGGGTACAAAACCAAAACACTGTGAGTGGACATTAGAACCAAAAATAAAAGCGTGGTCTAGCAAATAAATTAATAATACTAGTGATAGCAATCCTTCCACCTTGTTATCAAGCCTTACATGCCATAAAATCCGTATATACAAGTAATAGAAATTACCGAAATCAATTGACTTACCCCGATGGAACCCACGGTACCTTAACATGTTCCCATCATCTCAATAACGCGGCTGAAGTTGTGATCCCCGGTCGAAGCCGATATTTTGGCCGAAGTCGTAATCCGTAGCAGTAGCTCGATATCCCGGTCGTAGCTGACATCCCAAGTCGTAGCTCGATATCCTGGCCCTAACTGTCATCCCGAGTCGTAGCTCAATCTCCCCGTCGTAGCCATCATCCAGAGCCGTAGCTAGATATCCCAGCCGTAGTCGTCATCCCGAGGCATAGCTTGATATCCCGATCGTAGCCGTCATCCCAAGCCGTAACTCGATATCCCGGTCGTAGCCGTCATCTCGAGCCGTATGATGGATTCCTCCATGCCATACCTCATACCATACCAGTGTATGATGGAATCCTCCATACCATACATCATACCATACCGAGCGTATGATGGAATCCTCCTTACCATACCTCATACTAGACTTAGCGTATGATGGAATCCTCCATACCATACCTCATATCTTACAGAGCGTATGATGGAATCCTCCATACCATACCTCAAACCATGCCGAGCCTATGATGGAATCCTCCATATCATACCTCATACTAGACCGAGCGTATGATGGACCTCCATACCATACCTTATACCTGATCGAGCGTATGATAGAATCCTCCAAAAGTATTCCCCAACAAAAAGTGGCTCTTGAACCCCACCTAAAATTCGAGAGCAAAATCGTCATTTCTCCACTAATTTTTCGAATTTACTTAAATTTAAGGTCTGGGTCGTTACAACTCACTCCCTTAAAGAAATTTCATCCTCAAAATTCAGACTAGCTCAAAGAAAAAGATACGGATACAGGGCTCGTACCTAAACCTTGAGCCCCGCAAGTAACCTCTGCAAGGCTTGAATCTTCCTTCCTTGAGAAACTATGATCACTGCTCACCTTAACAGTCAGAGGTCCAACCTAAACCAGAAATCAATCTTGGATATCGTGCTTCTTTCATATTTATCCATTCCCATCTGAACATCAGGCCGTGCACGAGGACGTCGCCAAAAAGGCATCACGGAAGCATCAAAATATGCACACTACGTGTGTGGTCTGCAGAAATTTAAACCTAGAGCTCTGATACCAAGTTGACAAGACGCCCTGCTCCCGTCTGACAAGCCTGAAAAAACTTAAAATCTTCTAGAAACGCCCTCACACTACCAACTAAACCTTATGAAAATTCAACATAAAATTCGGCAGAGCCTCCCTTGTAACCGGGTCAAACCTTCTACTACATGTCAGACTAAGGATGCAATTACAAATACAAATCCAGATAGTCCAGCTGAACCCACAATCTAAAACAAGTCCGAGCCCAAACTTCCAAGCCCTCGAAATAATTTACAATACCCACAAGTGGATCAGAGCCGACTAGGTTAAATTAAATTTACAACTCAACCAAAACCTACATCGTCAATGCAGCAGAAGGTGATGCCTCCTCCTAGTCTCGGCGCCTCGTTCTGCTATGGCCTAGAGGGTACAAAACCAAAACACTATGCGTGGACATTAGAACCAAAAATAAAAGCGTGGTATAGCAAATAAATTAATAATACTAGTGATTACAATCCCACCTCGTTATCAAGCCTTACATGCCATAAGATCAGTATATACAAGTAATACAACTTACCAGAATAAATTGATTTACCTCGGTGGAACTTACGATACCTTAACATGTGCCTGTCATCTCAATAATGCTACCGAAGCTGTGATCCTCGGTCATAGCCGATATTCCGACTGAAGTCGGAATCTCGAGCCGTAGCTCGATATATTGGCACTAACCGTCATCCCGAGTCATAGCTTGATATCCCGATCGTAGCTGTCATCCTGAGTCGTAGCTCGATCTTCCGACCGTAGCTGTCATCCCGAGCTGTGGCTCGATATCCTTGTCGTAGTCGTCATTCCAAACCGTAGCTTGATATCCCGCTCATAGACGTCATCCCAAGCCGTAGCTCAATATCCCGACTGTAGTCATCATCTTGAGTCGTAGCTCGATACCGTAGCTATAGCCGTCATTCCGAGCCGTATGATGAATCCTCCATGCCAAACCTCATACCATATCGAGCATATGATGGAATCCTCCATACCATACCTCATACCATACCAAGCGTATGATGGAATCCTCCATACCATACCTCATACCAGACCGAGCGTATGATGGAACCCTCTATACCATACCTCATACCATACCGAGCGTATGATGAAATCTTCTATACAATACCTCATACTAGACCGAGCATATGATGGAATCCTCCATACCATACCGAGTGTATGATGGAATCCTCCATGCCATACCTCATACTAGACCGAGCGTATGATGTAATCCTCCAAAACTATTCCCCAACAAAAAGAGGCTATCGAACCCCTCCTAAAATTCGAGGGCAAAATCATCATTTTTCCACTAATTTTTTGAATTTACTAAAATTTAATATCCGGGTTGTTACTGTATATCTCCTTATTTGTTTGTGATAGCTATAGATATCCTCTTTCGGTCTCTAAATACTCGCACCTCTTCAGATTTCTTTGGAGTTGTGATCGGGTTGGACTCTCTCACCTTGCTTTTGCTAATAACCTAATATTGTTTATGCATGGGGATTGTGATTCTGCTTCTATTATCCGGGACTCGTTGGTGGAGTTTGGGCAGACATCAGAGCTTTGTGCCAACACTAGTAAGAGTAATGTCTTTATGGCAAGTATTGATCGGGAAGAGGCTAACTGTATCATGCAGCTACTTGACTTACAAGTTGGTTCTATCTCATTCAGGTATTTGGGAGTTCCTTTAATTACTATGAAACTTGGTTTAATGATTGTCTCTAGGGGTGTTAATCGGTACATTCGGTTCGGTATTTCACCGGAATCGAAACCAAATCGAATTACCCATTCGGTATCGGTATCAATTTAGTACTTGGAATTTTCTCCGTCTAGATCGGAACTGAACCAGATCGACCGGTCTATTTCTGGACTATGACTTTTCTTTCACGTGCTCGTGGTGTAACGACTCAGACCAGAAATTAACGTAATTTGAGATTTTAATTAGGGAAAGGACAATTTTACCCTCGGTTTCAGAGGGTTCGGGAGTCACTTTATGTCTGGAAGTACTTTTGGAAGATTTTCTTGAGTCGTTGCGCAGGTCTCGAACTCGCGAGTTCGTGGAACGGCGGTATGCGGAAAATGGAGACCCGGTGAGGAAGTTGTGGGTCTAGAAGATTCAAGGGCAATTTGGTAATTTTTACATGGTAGATATTTTGGGAAGATTATTTCTTCCTTTCTGTAGATCTTTTCGGGGGAGTCTTCGTGAACCACCTCCCTCTCCTCTTCACGTGAACGCACAAAAACCCCAAAATGGGGTGATCCCGTAGAGGTTGTTTCGAGCCAACTGAGGCCGAGGATCGACTTCCCCCCATCTCCATGAGCCTGATAATGGTGAGCTCGAGGCTAGAACACCACTAGATACGATGAATCGAAGGCACAAAATTGGGCCGAGCCTTCTCGTTGGATTTCCGACCAAGGGAGGTAAGTTTTCCCATTTTTGAGCTCATAATTGGAATCTTAGGGGTGAGTAGATGAATTTAGGTACGTAGATCGTAAAAACTGATGAAGAAATGGACCAGTTCGAAGCTCGCCAGAAATGGCAATTTTCGGTGAGAATTTCTAGATTCCGGCCACCGGCAATGGCGGCGGTCCGGTCGTCGTTCCCGACGAGCTCCGATGACTGGTTCGATCGAGGTATGCTGATGTGGCATGGCAACTGGCAGCCACGTAGTGCCACGTGACCAGTCAACAACTGACTCATCAAACACGTGGTGCCACCTAGCAGCCACGTGGAGCCACATGGCAGCCTTGTCAGCATCACATTCAATGATCCAGTCAGCGGTTAGTCAACCGTTAGGTCAACTTACACCGTCAGGGTTTGACAAAATATGCTGATGGAGTTAGCATATTCCATCAAAAGGTAACGGCGTTATGACGGAACCTTAACGCCGTTAGTTTCGACGAAATATTCTGATTTCGTCTCGATATTTTGTCAGGTTCGACGGAATATTCTGCCATGACTGTCCACACGCGTGGCGGCATATGGCAACGCGTGACGGCTCGTGGAGGCACGTGGGATGGCCGCCGGCCTTCTTCCGACGTGTGGAGTCATTTTTCAGCCCACGACGGTGCGTGTCTAGGGTTTTGGACCATTCTTGAACTAGTTTTGGTGGTTTTGAGGCCGTTGGAGTCCGTTTAGAGCCCTGTTTGAGTAATCCCAGCTGTAATGGACGACCACGGGGCGATATGATAGCCACGAAGTGTGACCAATGCCGGAGTTGTGGCAAGGGTACCTTCGTTGTCAGGGTCAGTGGGTGGTGTGGGCGGTGACCTAGATTGACGAGTTGTTGACAGTTCACACCAGGGTGACACATCAGTTGTCTTGTTTGATTGCGGAGGAGGCCCTCCGAGGTAGTTTGTGAACTACTGGTCTGTCATTCGTCTAACAAATGGGGTGAAGGTCAATCAAGTACAGGGGAGGTTCTGTTGGAGTCTCTGTAAATTTCATTTGATGTTTCCAAAGATTAAGGGTATTTCAAGTATTACCTTATGTGGTCAAAGGCTGTCAAACGGGAGCAGGGTTTTTTGCGGATTTCGAGTCGAAATTCAGGAAGGGTCATGTCAATTTGGTATCAGAGCTCTAGGTTTAACTTCCTGCAAACTGCACATTTGTGTGCATATTATTTTGGTGGTTCTTGTCAGCGAGATGCCTACGAGACGTTTGTCTCATCATCGACCTAGTACTGAGGAAAGCGGAGAGTGCATAGTGGAGAAGGTGCAGGATTCCATGGTTGAGCTAATTTGGGTAGACCCTGGATCTGTTGGGTCGGGCGATGATTAGGATGGTATGGAGTTGAAGTACTACTAAGGTTGGGAGCCATGATATGTACGGGCGATGTAGGCTTCACCGTTGCAGTTGAGTGGACTTTGGTTTTGTAAATTATAATGCATGCATAAACGTATATTTTAAATAATTTCTTGTTAAGTATTGTTTTTGGAAAATTACTAGAATTTAGAATAATTATTCTAATAAATCATTACTTGACATGAGTTCTCAATAATAAATTAGAAATGACGTTTTGGGTTGTGGCCCGGCTTTTTGGACTCTGCTTTTTTGGAGCTTTTACTTTATAGATTTTGGGTTTCGGTCGAGTCCATGATTTTTGGGTTTAGACCCGGATTTGTGACTTTATTGGATTTGTCCATAGACCCGGGTTTTCAATGAATTTGGCTTAGGCCAAGAAACAAGGATTTCAAAAATGGATTTGGATTTTACTTTGCGGGTTTGTTTCCACTATGTATACTTTCCCCGAGGGTCATAGTTTTTTTTCTCCGGCACATGATGTGGGGTATTTCCCATCACGTGTTCGTCGAGGTTTCTCCGATGCTGGCGTTGAATGGTATTTCTCCACCAGATCGTTGAGGGTTCTTCGATACTAGTGGTGTAGGGTATTTCTCCGCCAGGTCGTTGAGGGGTTTCTCCGATGCTGGCGTTGCAGGGTATTTCTCTACCGCATCATTGAGGTTTCTCCGATACTGGCGTTGTAGGGTATTTCTCCGCTAGATTATTGAGGGTTTGCTCCGATGCTGGCGTTGCAGGGTATTTCTCCGCCATATCGTTGAGGTTTCTCCGATTCTAGCGTTGCAGGGTATTTCTCCGCTAGATCGTTAAGGGGTTTCTCCGATGTTGGCGTTGTAGGGTATTTCTCCGCCACATCATTGAGGTTTCTCCGATGCTGGTGTTGCAGGGTATTTCTCCGCCACATCGTTGAGGTTTCTCCAATACTAACGTTGCATGGTATTTCTCCGCCAGATCGTTGAGGGGTTTCTCCGATGTTGGCGTTGCAGGGTATATCTCTGCCACATCATTGAGGTTTCTCCGATGCTAGTGTTGCAGGGTATTTCTCCACCACATCGTTGAGATTTCTCCGATACTAGCGTTGTAGGGTATTTCTCCACTAGATCGTTGAGGGGTTTCTCCGATGCTAGCGTTGCAGGGTATTTCTCCGCCATATCGTTGAGGTTTCTCCGATACTAGCGTTGCAGGGTATTTCTTCGCCAGATCGATGAGGGGTTTCTCCGATTTCTCCTCCACATCGTTGAGGCTGTCTATGCGTCATACATGGATTCCCATGTTTTGAGATACTCGGATATGTGGAGGGATTTATTCGAGAATGGTGTGGCAGGGTATTTCTCCGCCATATTATCGATGTTTTCTGATGCTGGCGTGACAGGGTAGTTCTCCGCCAAATCGTGGAGGCTGACTACACTTAGTACCCGTGTACCTATCTGACCCCTGACTTCGAGGTATATTTGGTCATGTGATGTCATAACTTGAGGTATTTGTAGTCATGTGGGGAGTAGGCCCCGAGGTGGACCTCTTGGGTTCTGATTATTTCTTTGAGGTCTCTTCCACAGAGGTTAAAAATGGTAGATTTCTGGGTTGAACTACCCTGGGTATTAAGGATTCTGGTGCCTTCACGATCTCCTGGATGTTGTTCTCGCCTACGGTCTGTTGTTGAGACGGGAACACATAAAGGTGCAAGTTGCACACAAGATTTAAGGTTTTGATATATTGTATCATTCCGGGTCAAATTCCATCTTTGATCTGAGTTTAGGGAACTTCGAGGATGAAATTTCTTTAAGGGGGGAAATTGTAACGACCCGGATCAGAAATTAACGTAATTTGAGATTTTAATTAGGGAAATGATGATTTTACCCTCAATTTCGGAGGGGTTCAGGAGTCACTTTTTGTCTGGAAGTACTTTTAGAAGTTTTTCTTGGTCGTTACGTAGGTCTCAAACTCGCGAGTTCGTGGATAGGCGGCATATAGAAAACGGAGAACCGGTGAGGAAGTTGTGGGTCTAGAAGGTTCAAGGGCAATTTGGTAATTTTTACATGGTATATATTTTGGGAAGATTTTTTCTTCCTTTCTCTAGATATTTCTGAAGGAGTCTTCGCGAACCACCTCCCTCTCCTCTTCTCATGAACGCACAAAAACCCCATAATGGGGTGATCCTGTAGAGGTTGTTTCGAGCCAATCCGAGGCCGAGGATTGACTTCCCCCATCTCCACGAACCTGATGATGGTGAGCTCGAGGCTAGAACATCCCCAGATACGAGGAATTGAAGGGAAGAAATTGGGTTGAGCCTTCTCGTTTGATTTCCGGCCAAGGGAGGTAAGTTTTCCCATTTTGAGCTCAGAATTGGAATCCTAGAGGTGAGTACATGAATTTAGGTACGTAGATCGTAAAAACTGATGAAGAAATGGACGAGTTCAAAGCTCGCTGGAAATGGCAATTTCCGACGAGAATTTCCAGATTTCAACTGGCGGCGACGGCAGCAGTCCGGTCGTCGTTCCCGATGAGCTCCGACGACTGGTTCGACCGAGGTATGCTGACGTGGAGCCACATGGTGACCAGTCAGCATCTAACTCAGCTGACACGTGGTGCTACCTGGCAGCCACATGGAACCACATGGCAGCCTCGTTAGTGGTCCAGTCAGCGGTTAGTCAACCGTTTGGTCAACTAACACCGTCAGGGTTTGACGGAATATGCTGACGGCGTTAGCATATTTCGTCAAAAGGTAACGACGTTATGACAGAACGTTCGTTTGGATGGAATATTCTGATTCCGTCTGAATATTCCGTCAGTATGATAGAATATTCCGCCGTGACTATGCACACGCGTGGCGGCACGTGGAGGTGCGTGTGATGGCCTCTGGACTTCTTCTGGCGCGTGGAGTCATTTTTTGGCCTACGCCAGTGCGTGTCTAGGGTTTTTGACCATTCCAGATCGGGTTTTGGTGGGTTTGAGGCTGTTGGAGTCAGTTTAGAGCCCCATTTGAGTAATCCCAACTATAATGGACGACCATGGGGCGGGTTTTGGCTTGGGGGGGTCAAGAGAGTTTGGTTATTGGTATGTCAAAGGGTTCCTTGGGGTTAGGCCTTCCTTGAGTTAGTACTTTGGATGTACTATGAACATACTGGGTTTCCGGGATTGCAAGGCATGCGTGTTTCTATGTATTATTATTTCATACCACGGATTGTGAGTGGTGGGAATTGAGAGAAACTATTAGGAATATATTAGCACCCTTTCGAGGCTCATAAATTAAACTTAAGGTTTAAAGGGATTTATCGAATGTCTTATCACTACGCATCTCTCGAGGCTTATGAATTTATTTTAGGGTTTCAGACCAGGATTATGATTTGGGTTTTGACCCTGATGAATGATCTGATGTATGTTATGAAAGATTCCATGATACTCTCGTGATGAGCAGGGTTATAGAGTTACGGCTCGGGATGAGCTGAGATAAGTTGAGCCGGGATATCGAGTACGGCTCGGGATGAGTCAGGTTAGTGAGCTCCGGCTCGGGATAAGCCGGGATATCGAATTACGGCTCGAGGTAAGTCAGCGAGACTCAATTCAACCAAGTCATGAATATTGAATTGGATCAAATTAGTAAGGCATGTATAGAATTCTATAAGGGTTCAGGGAAATAGAAGCCTGACTAGATTGGCATATCCAGGACATCACTACAGAGTAATGACTGAATCAACGATATGATAGCCACGAAGTTTGACCAATGCCGGAGTTGTGGCAAGGGTACCTTCATCGTCAGGGTCAGTGGGTGGTGTGTGCGGTGACCTAGATTGACGAGTTGTTGACGGTTCACACGAGGGTGACACGTCAGTTGTCTTGTTTGATTGCGGAGGAGGTCCTCCGAGGTAGTTTGTGAACTACTGGTCTGTCCTTCGTCTGAAAAATGGAGTGAAGGTCAATCAAGTACATGGGAGGTTCTGTTGGAGTCCCTATAAATTTCATTTGATGTTTTCAAAGATTAAGGGTATTTTAGGCATTACCTTCTGTGGTCAAAGGCTATCAGACGGAAGCAGAGCTTTTTGCGGATTTCGAGTTGAAATTCGGAAAGGATCTTGTCACGAATTGGAGGAAGCTTTTGAAAATCGGACATTTGGTTAAGCAAAGATTCTTGCTAAGGTGGATACTGGGTCCAAAATTTTTCTATGGCATGATCATTAGCACCCCCATGGCCATTTACTCGATCTTTGGGGGGAAATTGTGATGTCGATTGCTGGTCTTCATCAGGATGTTAGGCTCTCGGAGGTGATCCAAGGCTCCATTTATCGTTTGCCTCCTTCCTCATTTTTGTGTGTTCGTGAAATCCAGCAAGATGCTGGCCATTTGACCCCCATACTTGGTGGGTCTGACTCTTTCTCTTGGTAGCCATGTAACAATGGAACTTTCTCTTCGTCCTCCATGTGGAACTGCTTACATACTAGCTCTCCCAAGGTGCATCTTTTTTTATTAAACCAGGCCACTGAGAACTAGCTTCATTCTTTGGCTAGCTATCTCCTTCCATCTCTCTACTCTTGGCCGTATCAGCCGTTATTTGGCTGCGGTGTTCCCAGTTTGTGTGCTCTGTGATAGTGCCCTTGAAAGCCATAATCATCTCTTTTTTTATTGCCCTTTCAGTGGCGGGATTTGGAGAAGTCTCCTGGAAAAATGTGGTATTCCTTGGCTTCATCGCCCTTTGCCCTATTTTATTGAGGAGTTTTCTCGCACTAGGCGTGGTAAGGCTGTTGATGTGATTATGCGAAATCTAGTGTTGGCTTGCTCTGTTTATGGTATTTGGAAAGAGCAGAATGCTCCTTTTTTTGCTGTTAGTCAAAGTACCCATGCTGCTGTTCTTCTTTAATTTATTGTCTTTCCCTACAGATTTGTTGCTACTCCATATTTGAAATGATTTTTGCCATTCAAATGCTTCACGCTTCTAACGGATTCATTTTTTATGTTTAAGTTATTCTAGTTAATTTCTTATGCTTAAGTTGTATTTAAATTTCTATGTTTAAGTTGTTTCCTTTTAAATTAATAAAAAAAAAATTAATTCTTTTAAATATGTAGTCAATTTTAATATTAATATTCAAATGTTGCAAAACTTAAAATTCTTTTATTACAACAAACGAAAATCGATACATTATACGAAATATTTTTATTTTGTCACAAATCCTAAAACTAGTTAAGATATGACTTTAGTGCATTTATTAATTCCTTAAACTAAAAGATATATTAAAAATTAATAAAATATTAACGAAATATAACATAGCCCTCAACTGCTGAAAATTGTTAAATATAATCCTATATTATTTATTAAAAACTTAATATTTAGTGTCCTAAATTTACATTTAGGAAGCCCTTTAGGAGGGTTTTGCTAGAAATGGCCTAAGTGCAAAATTGGGTCAGCATGTGTAGGCTTAAATGGAGAAGGTGTTGGGCCAAGGAGTTGACATATTTCTTAAGCTTATGGAATCTAGGCTAATTGGTTATGGGTCTGTTTCCACGCTCATCTCTCTTGCCCAAGTGACCCAAAATTTCTATTATTTGAATTATCAATTAGGGCTCATGACCTACTTGTCGGGACTCCCTTTATTTCAATCGTAGTATTTACCTACAATCTATACCTTTTTAAATTAATCCGAATTTAAATATATTAGCATCCTCTCAGGGGCGAGTGCTTGAAGAGGTATTTCGACGCGCTACGCACGATTTTCACAACTAAATAATAAAATAGCACATTTATGCGCGATATATTTTCATATTACCACTTTAAACACACTTAAATTTATTGTATACGCGTGTGTCAATTTGTATTTTTTTAATATATAAAATGTCATTACAATTTTTAATTTTTAATTTCTATTTTTAAAACAAATGAAAAAAAAATCAATGTAAATGGATGCTTGTAGTTCTATGTTCGTAGAGTTTGCTTTGCTTTGGTAACTGAAAAAAAAAAAGTGAATGTGGGTATGTGGAAGAAAATACAACCAAAGCATGCCCTTATGATTAAGGATGAACATAAATCTGTTGAAATCGGAAACCAATTTTCAATTCAAACCATTATTGGCACTTCGATTTGGATTTGACCGGATAAAAGTCAAACGATTTGAAAATCCAAATCGTTTCATTAGTAACGGTTTGGTTTTGAATTTTCATTTTAAAAACCGTTGAATTCGAAATCGAACCGTTAAGGTTCTTATTTATTTATATTTGTTAGTTAATATTTTTCATTCTATAATATGTTAATGTAAGTGTTCATTACATACCCTACCTCACTTAATCCTTACCCATTTTGTGCTACTTTCAAATTTAAATTATATTTAAACATAACCCGTCATATTTCGAAGTTTAAAATGTTGAAAATTTTAATTTCTTGATATCGATGAATGAAATATTTATGCGAATAAATGAAATCTTGATGTGAATAAATGAAATCTTGATGTGAATAAATGAATTTTGGAAGAAAAAAATTGTTTTGGAGGAGTCTTTTTAGTGAACAATTACATGAAAATTTTATGTCTAAACCGTACAAACCGATCCAAATCAAACCATTGATATTGGTTTGGATTAGAACGGTTTCAATTCTATTTTTTGAAAATTCAAACCGTATCGAACTGTTAAGACTTTAATGGTTTGGATTTGGAATTGGATGACATCCGCATCGATCCAAACCGTGCCCACCCCTACTTATGATAACAAAAAATAAAAAATTAGCTATTGTTGATTGTTTTAAAAATTAAAAAATGTTACAACAATTAAATATTTATATATTTTTTATTTCATTATTCATTTGACTCTTTTACCCTTAACATATTAAATTATCTTTTATTTAATATTTTCTGCCACCAAAGACTTTTTTAGGTTTATTGAAAATTTAACAAAAATCAAGTTTTGACTTTATATATATAGATTTTTACTCTTTAATTAATATATTTTTATTTTTCCTATTTTGACCTTACTATTAAATATTCATTTTTGAATTAATTTGTTAAGTAAGGATATTTTAGGAATTATGAGAAATTTAACCTATTTTTATTATTTTGCCCTCACTAATGAAATCCTTCATTTTTAATAAATTAGTTTTATAAAGGTATTTTTGAATAAATTAGTTTTGTAAGGATATTTTAGAAATTATAAAAATTTAACAAAAAAACCCTTTATATATATATATATATATATGTAAGATTTTAATGCAATCACATCTTACTATCTTAGTAACAAAAGTATTTGGAGACCCTTTTGCTTTGGCTTGGAAGAAATGGAAGCCTCTGCCAGCAATGCCACAGCCATGTCTTTCCCAACACAACAAAACAAAGCGTGTGTACTGAATGACAGCAAATACCAGCCCAAAGGACAAAGCGCAATTGGAAAAAGGCCACTCACACTTTTCATTATTGTTTTTTGCTTCACGCCAAGAGACCCTTTTCAATTTTTCAAATAAAAATCCATTTGCTTGTGAAACCCATCATCATCCTCTCTATATCTAGGTCGGCTAATCAGAACCAAGCATGCCGGGTCATGGCTCGTTCAACCATTTGACTTCCACACATATTTCCATTCATTAATCTCCTTCTGTTTTTTTTTTTTTAAATACCATGAAGTTTCCCATATTTGAAGAATGTGTCTGATTCCTACTCGGGGTACGACTTGCTCTTGGTCACAAAATGACCCTAACGAATTTCAATCTCCGACTAATTAAGTACTAGCAAATATTTATAACATAAATAATCTAATTTATGCTTAATTCATCAATCTCCTTCTTTTCTTTGACTTTACTTAAAATAATTTAATTTATGCTTGTTTTAATTTGATTGCACACTCCAAGTCTAAAAGTACAAGCAAACATTTTATAAGTAGGAAATTCCTTTACAATTAATCTAACTATTTTAAAAAGAAGAAATAGTTTTTGAATTAAGCCTCTAAGATTGAATTACTTTGTGAATAATAGCTGCACAAAATATATTTCAAAATTAGTTAGGAAAGGGTTGACAATGGAAATGGATGAAGAATGATCATTAGGTTTATTAGGTTGAAGAACTTCCGAATGTCATATAGGAGATCATTTTCGAAAATTTTCACAAGAATCCACATCATTGGCATAGAGGTTCCAAATATGACAGGCAATCAAGGCTTGGTTCCATTTATGGAGCTCACGAATATGACAGGCAATCAAGGCTTGGGTTTGCAAAAAACACCCCAGGCAACCTTCGCACAATAGTAGCCTGAGGACTAACCAGACCACAAAAACCGATGAAGCTTCTGTTCAACATCCTTGAAGATTTTCTTTGGGAGGAAAAAGTGGGATGCCCAAAACACCTGCAAAAGAAAGAGGCCAAGTCTCCCAACCTTTAATACGACACTCAACCCTCTCCAACAAAGGGCGACAATTAGAGCGGTTAATCGAAGCCGAAAAATCGACTGAATGACCTAATTGTCCCGAAAAATAATCGGACTGAAAAAAAATAGTTACCGAAACAGAAAAATCGAATTGAACCAAACCGAAATGGTTCGATTTCGGTTTCTAGTTCTACATAACCGAGAACTGGTACCGAACCGGTTAGTGTCAAAATTGCTCGTTTTGCAACCTTATATCTGGAACGTTCCTTAAAACAACGTCGTCGTTTTGTACCCTTCACCTTCTACGGTATTATCGATCGCACGCTGCTTCACTCTCACGCACATACACTCGAAGGTTTCATGCCTTCATCTCCCTCGTCTCTTCATCTTCCTCGTCTCTCCCTCAATGGCACGCACACTCAAAGGCTTCATGCCTTCATCTCCCTCGTCTCTTCATCCCCGTGTCTCTCCCTCAATCGCAGGCACACCCGAAGGCTTGATGCCTTCATCTCCCTGTTCATGATCCGTGCTAAATCATTCTCCATCGTCCTCTCAACTATCGCCACCGTCGTCAAGCTTCGAATTAGTTGCCCAATTCGATCGGACCCTCTTGGTCCCCGTCGCTCGCTTGGCTTTGATTCTCCGGTTCCCAAATTCGAACCTCAGAACCTCACATCACAGATTCTGCTAGATTATTCAAACTCTGGGAAGACGGCTTCGATTTCATTTGATCCTGAGGTAATTTTCATCTGAACCTTAGATTGAAGATTGCATGCTGCGTTTGGGATCAGCTTGTTGGGGTTTATAGGGAATTTTCATTTTCGCGTACCGTTTTCGATATGATTCTCAAGGTGTTTGCTGAAAAGGGCATGAATTTTGAATTACATGTGCAAAACCGGAAAAAATATCTCAATTTTCTTATACGATATGTAACGAATATATAAAAGAGAAATCGTATATGATTATAAAATGCAGCAACTAATATTTGAATAATTCAACCACGAAAAGAAGGGACAAGATCTTCATCTAACTACAACAATTAATTTAATTTTGTAATGTAAAACCTCTATGTACAAAATTAACACCATCTCCAATCAAAATCTTCCCCCACACTCAATCGTCATCTAATTTTTCCTACTAAACAATAAAATTCAAAGTAACACTAATCCATATTCAACTGGTCAACGAATCACACCCAACAACATATTGAACTAGCTAACGTTTTCATCAATATCGTTATCTTCATCATCATCAAGTTCATCAAAGAACGGATCTTTAAGAAGTTGAGCGGCAGAAGGCCTCGATCTAGGTTGAGCGAGGCACTTCTCCACGAAAGCCATCACTTCGGGCTCTTTGATCTTGTTCAAGGCCTGTGGCCTTACGCCGGAAGATACCTTCTTGTATATTTTGGCAACGTTGTCACATTCACTATAAGGAATTTCCAATGTCACCATCTCTAACACACACATGCCAAATGAGTAGATGTCCACCAATTCAGTGTAGTCCTCGTCATACAGCTCTGGTGCCATAAATTCTGGAGTCCCCAACACTGAATGGGCTGAATGGCTCTTCCCCACTATTGCAGCCAATCCCAAATCACCAATCTTTACCTATAAACACCATACAAAATTAAAAAAAAAATATATATATATATATATATAAACAAAACTTAACAATCTCAAAGTGAATTTGATTCTTATAACATTATTTGTACTATAGTGAGAGTCGGCCCATAACTCGGAAACACAATCGTTTGATTCTTATAGCATTACTTTTGAGAAAACAATATAAAAAAACTCAAAAACCCCAAAAACTGTAACTAATTTTCCCATAAACCATCAGTTATCTAAGTTTGATTCTCGAACAGTAGTAGGTGACCGTCCACCCATAATTGTGGAACACAATTGCTTTTTATTATATCTTAGCAATAAAACTTAAATTTTCGGCCAAATTATAGGTCAAACTCAGATTTTTCGGCCGAACAATAAAAACTCTTAAATTAGGGTAAAAATAGCAAGATTAATAATGAGTACCTGACCAATATTGCCATTGATGAAAACGTTGCTGCAGTTGAGATCTCTGTGAATAACACAAGGTTCATGTGTATGCAAATACTCCAAGCCTTCCAAGATCTGTTTGGACCACTTCTTCAAGGCCTTCATGGAAACATGCTTATGCTTCTTCCTATACTCCCTCAAGTTGCCATTGGTGCAAACCTCAGTCATGAAATTGAGGGTGTTGTGTTCGGCGTCACGCCATACGTGGTACAGCGTAATTATGTTTTTGTTGGTCAACGATCTCAGCAATCGAACCTCGGAGTAGAGCCGTTCGATCATGGCGGGATCATTGGTGAAGTTGCGCAGTTTGACTTGGTTCCATGCCACCTCTATGCCCTCTTCTTGATCGAACGCCCGGTACACCTTTTTCACTGCGCCCGAACCCAACAGCTCGCTGTACCGCCCGTACCGGCCGGTTGGGTCAATTTCCACGAACGGTTCTTTGTCGGATTCATCTGGGTTATTTTCTTTCGGCATCTGCAACACATTAGATATATATCAAATCTGGAACAAAACCCTATAAAATAAAACCCAAAATTAGAGTTAAAATGATATGTACCTGATGGGCTATAATGAGAAGAATGAAAAGAAGAAGAGTCGGGGGACGTGTTTGTAGATTATATAGATGGCTGAGGATGTGATGGGTCAAGGAAGTCGAGGTTCCAATTCATAACGAAAATATCTTCCCAGAGCAACAACTAAAACGAGGAATGAAAAGAAGAGTAGTTGGGGAGACGTGTGTATATAGATGGGGGCTAGGGATGTGATGGGCTAAGAAAGTTGAGGTTCCAATACAAGATGTTACGGGATTAAGGAGTTAAAGTTAAATGGGGAGTAGGTGGAGTTAATCCTCATTAATTTAGGGTTAGTGACAATTAATTAAGATATAATACATATATAATTCTAAATCAGGTTGGAATTAGAATCGTAAGAATTTAAAGATAAGGGAGATAGAGATGAAAGTGAAAATAAAAGTTGCTATAATTGTTCAAAGAAAATAGATATTATAATTAAGTGAGAATTTAGTTTCCTTTTTTATTATTTTGGAGATGGGAATAAACTATAAAACTGAAATCTGAAATTCGAAGTCAAACTTTTCTTCTCTTTTCAATCTGAAGTCAAATGGGTTGATGATCTGAATCATCGTCGTTCACATTGGCCGAGTTAGACGGTCTGGATGAAACGAGGGATTTCCAAAAAAGATGGAGAATCATTCTAGCCGTTAATAAATCATATGTGGTTCATTCCCAGAAGGAGAGGGTTCTTTATCTTTTTTTCTTTGGCCCATACTTGCTTATCATTTCAGAACGCTTTGGTATGGATTGGCTAAATTGCCATCGTTGGCCTATTTTATCGATACTAAATCCGCGAGTAAATTTTTCCAACATTTGAGGTGGATTCACTCGTCAGTATTATTTATTGACTCGACAATGTACATGATGATTAAATGGTTGTTAATATCTCTGAAATTTATCCAAATTTTATCAATTATCCTTAAACTCCAATATTAAAGTATATTGTTCATGAACTTTACGCAAATATGCAACGATGGTCCTTCCGTCAATTTTTTGAACGTTTTCTTTCAAAAGTAAGAATAGTGATGTCATTTTAAGTATGTTTGTTAAACTCTTGCCATTAAGCATATGGCTAAATGATTACCAACGTCCCTAAAATTTATATAAACGCTTTCAATTGTTTCCGTTGCGAACTCACGTACTTTTACTTTTACAATGTTGGTAGTAACTTTTCTTCTACTCTTGGCTTTCATCACTTGGACCTAGTGTCCATGTATCGACTAACATGCCATTCATTTCGGTGTTCACGTGGATTATCGGGGTCAGGGTGTGTCAGTTTGTCTGCCAGCATCTTACACTCACGATTAAACAAGCATCAAAAGACACTCCACGACACTTCCACCATATATTGGCAACCCAAAACCAACACAGGCTTCATTGTGACATTGGAGCTATAAATTTTTTAATATCATAAATTTTCGATCTAGTAAACTTGTAAATGAATCATATATTTATAACTAGATGAATCAATAATTTATCAAAATTTTTCTACCAAAAAATAATTTTCGTAATTACCGATGAGAAGGAAATTAGAGGTAACATACAAAAATATATTAAATTGGCTGGAATTTAAAGAATTAAAAATATTAAGGTCATGTTTACATCCTAGTAATGTAAATGAAATCAAAATGAAGGAATCTCATTAATGTGTCTACTTGCAAATGTATAATCATTTGATATGTGGGTCATATTTAAAATCATTAATCCCAATTACCCATTCTAAGACCATATGATTAATTGGGAGGAGGTGTTAATAATTTTTATTTTCTCCCATTAACTAGTTTCACCATTTTTTTTTTTTTGAGAAGATACGAAATTTCATTGATAGAACAAAGATACAAAATAAAAATAAGCTAGATTGCAATAGCTTGGCGAAAAACATGGGTAAATACCTCCAGTAATCAGGCTCGATATTTGTCAAAACGATCTAGTGTAACGACCCGTACTTTTGAATTATGTGAATTTCGTAATTTATTTTAGAAAATGACGATTTTACCCTTTAGTTTAATAGGGGCTCCGAAGTCAGTTTTAGTTTGGAGACACTTTTGGGGATTTTTCTTGGGCCGTTGCGTAGGTCTAGAACTCACGAGTTCGTAGACAGGCGGCACATGGAAAATGGAGATCCGGTGAGAGAGTTATAGGTCTAGAAGGTGCATGGGCAATTTGGTAATTTTTCTGGTTAGATATTTTTAAACAAACACTCTCCAGATTTTTCTTTCACTGTGCTCCTTCTCTCTCCCCTTGATCTTTCTCTCATTCCACTATGAACAACAAACCCTCAAAATTTGATTTTGCGATTTAGGCCAAGCCAAGACCCACCAATCACACCATCATCTTCCTCACTTCATTCTAAGCTCAACGATACCCACCATCGAGGTTGGCAGCGCTGGAGGAAGAAGTTACAAAGGTAAACAGTACCACCGTATCTTTCCAACCATTTTCCGGCCACCACAGGCAATGGATTTTTATTCTAACTTCATATTTAGATTTCTTGACTCGAGTAGATAGATTTCCATTATTAGAACATCAAATTTGGTTGAGAAATGAGTGAGTTATCAAGCTTTGAAAATAGGATGGTTATGGAGGAAATCTGACGAATGAACAGTACTCGAGTAAGAGGAAGGAGAGTACAAGCTGCAATCGCGTGGGGGAGGAAGTCTCGGCCGTCCATCGGCGCATGGAGCTTCCCCTCGGGTTCCGTCGAACACGCGTTTTCATGATTTTGACGTTTCGGACCTGTTGGCGCAGGTTTTGGGTCAATCGGACATCGTTTAGGGGTAGGTTTGGACGTCTGAAGTGGTTGCATTTCTAGTTAGGACGCGTGTATACCTCATGGGGTTTAGAGGTTGGATTTTAGGTTTATAATTGCAATTTAATAATGTCACGTATCGTTTTGACAGGCGTGGTGGCTCTGAAGGTCACGATGGACCGATTAGCTTGAAATTAGGCTCATTTGGGCCTTGATGTAAGGACCCTTCCCGAATTTTACCTCGAAACCCGGAAAGAACCCTTATCCCATCTGACAGCTCTTTACTTCAAAATTTAAACACCAGAAATACCCTTTGTTCTGGAATAATTTTTATTAAGCCTTACAGGGTTCCCGACAGAACCTCTGTACTTACTAACCACTTATACCTGTCAGACGCAGGATAGTATACTGGTCAAAACCAAAACCTCGGAGTAGTGGTGGTCCAAATAGGAATACCCTATGTCACCAAACGTCAGTAGGTCAGACACTGCTGACTTCTCTACTGGAATACCACAAGACAACAGACTAGTCAAATACTTGTAAACCAACCATAATTCGTCCCTCTGGGTCACCGCCCACACCTACCCACTGACCCGGCTGACGAAGTATTTTCATAGGTTGATTAAGCCCATGACCATTGTCGTCTGTTTCATATTAGAGCCGGATATATCCTCGACTATCATATCGTATCATCAGCCGGTATAACCTTCGGCTACCATAACATATCAGTCGGCATATCTCTCGACTATCCTGTCCCTAGCCACCAGGGTATCCCTTGGGGTGTGCTAGTCATGTATCATATCATATCAGTCGGCATATATCTCGACTATCATATCATATCAGTCGGCATATCTCGACTATCATATCATATCAGTCGGCATATCTCGACTATCATATCATATCAGTCGGCATATCTCGACTATCATATCATATCAGTCGGCATATCTCGACTATCATATCATATCAGTCGGCATATCTCGACTATCATATCATATCAGTCGGCATATCTCGACTATCATATCATATCAGTCGGCATATCTCGACTATCATATCAGTCGGCATATCTCGACTATCATATCATATCAGTCGGCATATCTCGACTATCATATCATATCAGTCGGCATATCTCGACTATCATATCATATCAGTCGGCATACCTCGACTATCATATCATATCAGTCGGCATATCTCGACTATCATATCATATCAGTCGGCATATCTCGACTATCATATCATATCAGTCGGCATATCTCGACTATCATATCATATCAGTCGGCATATCTCGACTATCATATCAGTCGGCATATCTCGACTATCATATCATATCAGTCGGCATATCTCGACTATCATATCATATCAGTCGGCATATCTCGACTATCATATCATATCAGTCGGCATATCTCGACTATCATATCATATCAATCGGCATATCTCGACTATCATATCATATCAGTCGGCATATCTCGACTATCATATCATATCAGTCGGCATATCTCGACTATCATATCATATCAGTCGGCATATCTCGGCTATCATATCAGTCGGCATATCTCGACTATCATATCATATCAGTCGGCATATCTCGACTATCATATCATATCAGTCGGCATATCTCGACTATCATATCATATCAGTCGGCATATCTCGACTATCATATCATATCAGTCGGCATATCTCGACTATCATATCATATCAGTCGGCATATCTCGACTATCATATCATATCAATCGGCATATCTCGACTATCATATCATATCAGTCGGCATATCTCGACTATCATATCAGTCGGCATATCTCGACTATTATATCATATCAGTCGGCATATCTCGACTATCATATCATATCAGTCGGCATATCTCGACTATCATATCATATCAGTCGGCATATCTCGACTATCATATCATATCAGTCGGCATACCTCGACTATCATATCATATCAGTCGGCATATCTCGACTATCATATCATATCAGTCGGCATATCTCGACTATCATATCATATCAGTCGGCATATCTCGACTATCATATCAGTCGGCATATCTCGACTATCATATCATATCAGTCGGCATATCTCGACTATCATATCATATCAGTCGGCATATCTCGACTATCATATCATATCAGTCGGCATATCTCGACTATCATATCATATCAGTCGGCATATCTCGACTATCATATCATATCAGTCGGCATATCTCGACTATCATATCATATCAGTCGGCATATCTCGACTATCATATCATATCAGTCGGCATATCTCGACTATCATATCATATCAGTCGGCATATCTCGACTATCATATCATATTATATCAGATATTGGAGGTTCACCGGTTCACCGCTAATAACGGATCCTCGTCCCGAGTCCTGGCCTCCCTCAATATGACCAAAACACACTTTAATCGAAATAGTGGAAAACATATATCCAGTAATCATTTCTAAATTCCGAGAAATCATTGCAACAATACATAACAATATGTAAACAAAGATACATTGATGCATGCATTACAGTTTATAAACAATAGTCCACTAATATACATCAACCAACCCTTAATTCAAGGACGCTCTAGCCCAAGCAACACATGCACAATAATGTCCCAAATACCTGGACTTCCCGAGCTCAAAACCCGCCAATACGGTCAACTATTACCGCTGGGATTGCCCAAAACCACCTCTAAACGACGTCTGATCAACCTCAAACCTGTACCAACAGATTCGGAACGTCGAAAACTAGTTCCCACGCGCCGCCGGAAGGTCGGCACACGCGCCCACGCGCGCTCACGCGCCCGTCACGCGCTACTACAGTGTTCACGTGCCTGGACCGGTCCAACCCGGTCCGGCTCAACCTGACCCGGTTCAACTCGACCCGACCGGTTCACTCAACCCGACCAATTCAACTCGACCCGACCGGTCACCGGTGACTCGCCGGAGAAGACGACCGGACGCCGTCACCGTCGCCGGAGGCTGGCCGGAGAAGATGACCTGACCGCCACCTCCGCCGCCGTCTGGTTCGCCGGAATCCCCCATTTCCGGCCGAAACTACCAGTTTTCTAACTTCTTCATTTCTTAACCGTTTTTCACGATCTATACATGGAAATTTATCTACTCTTCACCAGGAATCCAAATATGAGGTCAAAGTTCCGAGATCGTACCTGGTTTGGCCGGAAAACGGCCGAGAAGTTTCGGTTCACCTCCCTCCTCCGTCCGTCGCCTACGGCGGTGCTCCCGCTCCAATATCTACCCCAAAATGCTCGTGGGGTCCCGGGTATGATCCTCCCAACCTTGGTTTCACTCAACTCGGATCGAAATCCGTCCGATGAAGATCAAGCTTTGTGTTCACACGGGGGGGGGGGGGGGTTTCGGGTAGGAGAGAGAGAGCCCATATTGACCAATCTGCCGAGGAGAGAGAAAATATCTATTATATAGTTCCAACTTCTCCAAAATTACCAAACTGCCCCTGAAGCTTCTAGACCCGTAACGTACTTACCGGGTCTCCATTTTCCGCGTGCCGCCTGTCTACGAACTCGTGAGTTCGAGACCTACGCAACGACTATAGAAAATTTCCCAAAAGTCTTTCCAGTCAAAAAGTGACTCCCGAACCCGTCCAAAACTGAGGGTAAAATTGTCCAATCCTCAAAATAGTTTAATTTCTGGTCAGGGTCGTTACACTTGAGGTGAGGGGACTTTACTTCCTAAATGGAAATGCATGCATATTATTATGTTTTCAGTATTTTATATTTACTTACGAATTTCGAGAATTAAGTGGAAGGATTATTTAGTATTCTTATAAGTCCCGGGAATTTAAGAAAATCATTAGAAGTGTTTATTTTCGTTCTAAGCATTGGGAACAATAGATAGTGATTTTTACTTGGTTATCCAATAATTTTGGATTTCTTTTAATTATGGATTTTGATAATGGTTTTGGGAAACTATTTTAAAATGGACTTGGACTTAGGCCCGAGAATGTGATTTTATGGATTCCAGCTTATGGATTTTAGGCTGAGGGCCGGGGTTATGTATTTGGGCTTAGGCCTAGGTATTTGATGGTTTGGGGGTTTTGGCCCAGGATTGTGGATTAGGCTTTGGCCTGGTAGGAGGCCTGGTGGGACTTTGTCGGTAATTGATGAGGTATGTCAAGGAGGATTCCTTCATACGCTCAGCGGGGTATGTCAGGGAGGATTCCCTCATACGCTGGATGGGGTATGTCAGGGAGGATTCCCTCATACGCCCGAGGAGATGTGAAGTTTGGTAGGGAGGATTCCCCCATACACGGTATGGTATGAGCTATGTCATGGAGGATTTCACCATAGGCTAGATGAGGTGCGAGCTACGGCTCGGGATGATGGCTAAGACCGGGATATCGAGGTAAGGGTTCGGGATGACGGCTACGGTCGAGATATCAAGCTACATCTCGGGATGATGGCTTCGACTGGGTTACAGATATGGTGAGCACATGTAAAGATAGTGTGGATTCCACCGAGGTGAATCAATTGGATTCTAATAAGTTTTATTTACTTATATGCGGATCTTGTTGCATGTTAGGTTTGATAAAGAGGTGGGATACGATAGCCGAGGGTTAAATTGGCTGATATGAGTTGACAACGACTTTCACGGGCTTTGATCGGTGATCAAAGCACCTGTGAGCGAATGCTCGTTACCGTGGTCAGTGGGTTGGTATGGGCGGTGACTTGGATTGACGAGTTGTGATTGGTTCACACGAGTACAACATTTCAGTTATTTAATACCGTCTTGAGAGACGAGGTTACAGTTGTGGATATACGGGGCTGGGTGTGACATTGTTTGATTTGTTTTTGTTTTATATCATTCGTCTGACAGGTGGAAGACGGTTCAACCAAAGTACAGGGGAGATTCTGCTGAATTTTCGGTAGAATTCTCGTAAAGTGTTTATAAGACAGTAAGGGTATTTCTGACATTAACTTGAGATGTCAGAGGTTGTCAGACGGGATCAGGGCTTCTCACGAGTTACGAGGGGACATTTGGGAGGGGTTCTGTCATCTAAAGGGAATACCGCACAAAATAATATAGCTTGAATCCCGTAAGCATCATCAAGGTCATTACTACCCGAACAACTAATCTTTGCAATCCCACAAAAGGGAAAACTTAACACAGCCAACTCGAAATAAGAGCCACTGAACTTATTTGCAAAAAGCAAACTAAAAATAAAATAAATAAATAACCCAACAAAATGTACAAATGAGCCACTTCCACCGTTGTCACTGCCTATTACTTCCGTTATTGTCGCCGCCTTGGAATTCCAAAGACGACTAGGCATATCGCAGATGTTTCAATCCACCGTGATTGACACCACCACCATAATGGAGGATCACAATTGCTCGATCAAAACCCACCAAGCAGCATCACGAGTCAAAACCCTGTGAAAGCAGATCAGGCACCTGAAGACAAGAGTTTCACGGATAACCTGACCCATCGGGACGTCGAAACTCATGATCAGGATCGACACCATGACGATAGACGAGAAAAGGAAGCTTAAAGACGAATAAACTTTGGTGAAATCGACACCACGACCGATTGGATTATCCGATTTATTCACTACATCCCTATGGGTACAAAAGGGAAGCCCCCTGGACCCAAAAAAGATCAGTCGAAGAAAAAGTTTTTAGTTTCACCATCTTTTATTTACTACTATTAGCCTTACAAATTTGCAATAATTCCAATGTATCCAACACAATATAAAAACTTAATAATTGTTTTTATTGAAGAAAAAAAAATTCAGCCACATTGATGCTTATTCGGAGTGAGCATAAGATTATTGTAAAGCGCAGTAAGTTATGGATAAGGTTTAAATTACGATTCCTAACCATTTTCAAATTCATGAAGAAAAAACAAAACATTTGAAACCGGCCATTTTGAGGCATAAATAGAGGTTCCCAAGGCCGTATCCTGATAAGTTATTCCTCCGTTTAATGGTAAATTTCATGAACATTGTCTAGTCTACGATATGGCTCACGCGAGTTACGAACATATATTTATTTATTTATTTTTAAAAAGACGAACATTTATTTTATAAAGCTTTTCACGGTACAATAAATTGAAGAAAAATATAATATAATTGTGTAAAGGCATTTTAGTAATCAAATTTGTTTATAGTTTTGTTGGTTTGTAGGCAGTGGCAGATCCAGGATTTTTCCTAAGGGGGTCAACTCACTATAAGAAATTCTAGGTTGCCCGACAAACATTTGCCCGACGAAGTGTTTTTCGCTGCGTAAATAGAGTTTGCCCGACGAACCAGGAGGGTCGCCAGGTAAGGTGGTGGCGAGAAGAACAAGTCGTTGGAGCGTAAAATAGGAAAGGGTTGCTCGACGAGAAGTTTTTCCCGTCGGGTAAGATTAGATATGACGACGAATACCAGTCGTCGGGTAACAGTTGGCGTTGACTGAATCTTGTCCGACGAATCATTAAACTTTGCCCTACGAATATACTTCGTCGGGCAAAAGTCTAAACACACTAAATAACCTAGCCGCTCCTTTCTTCTGCTTCCTCTCTGCTTCACAATCTCTCAGTCCCTGCTTCTCTCTCTCTATCTCTAGCTTCATCATCTCATCGCCAGTTTCACTATCAATCAAATCTCTTCCTCTCTCAATCAACAATATCAATTTTGAAGGTTTGAGAAATTTAATTTTTTTAGTTTTGAAATTTTGATTTTTTATTGGAAATTAATTATGTTTTGTATTTTAGGAATTTTTTTGTTGATTTGAAGGAATACTTATAAAAAGATATGTGTGTTTACCTCTCAATTTAATTTTGTTAAGAATTTTGGATATAATTATGTTAGGAAATTGTGTATTTATTGTGTAAATTGTGTAGAAATTGTTTAGAATTTGTGGAAATTAGAAATTAGAAAATTTGTTAGGAAAATATGAAAATAGAAAATTTGTTAGGAAAATAGAAAATATGTTAGGAAATTAGAAAATTTTGTAGGAAAATAGGAAAATTAAAAATATGTAATGAAATTATTGAAATTAGAAAATATGTTTGGAAATTAGAAAATATGTTAGGAAAATAGGGAAATAGAAAATATGTTAGGAAATTAGGAAATTAGAAAATATTTTAGGAAAATAAAAAATATGTAATGAAATTATTGAAAATAGAAAATATGTTAGGAAATTAGAAAATATTTTAGGAAAATAGAAAATATGTACGGAAATTATAAACTGTTTAGAATGTTTAGGAAATTATAAAATTTGTTAGGAAAATATGAAAATAGAAAATATGTTATGAAATTAGGGAAATAGAAAATATGTTAGGAAATTAGAAAATATTTTAGGAAAATAGGAAAATAAAAAATATGTAATGAAATTATTGAAATTAGAAAATATGTTAGGAAAATAGGGAAATAGAAAATATGTACGGAAATTATAAAATTGTAAACTCTGTTTTATGCGTAATTAATATATGTTTGTATTTGTGAATTTGTTGTGATATTTTTTGTAAAACACTTTATTTAGTTCCGACGGAGTGAAATATGTTCATATTTCATGACTGTTTATGCGAAGTTAATCAAGTTGATTAACTTCGTATAATGAAATTCAATGAAAAACCTTAGACCCGTTTGAGAGTCAGTGAATCGGGTTGATTGACTGAATCTTGAATTGTCCATTTATTCGAACAGTTTGGGGGTGCACAACTATGTGTTGTGTAGTTGGCGGTCTATGAGGTTAGGTTTCGATTGTGAGAAATTCGGTTTGTATCCCCTCAATGTTCTCCGAATGCATTTGGGGAACTGTAGGGAGATGCTGCCAAAATTTCCCTCGATCGAAACTTAGTATCGTAGGTCGTAAACTACACAACACATAACGTGCACTCTCGAATGGGATAGGGCCAAATCACCGGAGGCATAAGGAGACGAGCTGCTTTTGATTTTAACTTGTTTTAATTACGGGACAATGTTAACTCAATTACTTATGTTGACTCTATGTTGTGAAAGCAAACACAATGGACAGAGGCAGGATGCAAATGTTAGATAGATCTTCTTATCAGTATTTGGATGGGATCGACAGCTTGATTGCCTTTGCATGTAGTCATTGTAGTGATGAAAGACGTATTAGATGTCTGTGCCGTAAATGTAACAACTGCAGTTGGATGCCGTTAAATGAGGCCCAAACTCATCTGGAATGGAATGAGATCGTACACAACTACACCAATTGGATCTATCACGGTGAAGAAATATTTTCCGCATCGACATCTTCGGTTCCCGGGACTCGTCAGGACGAAAGTGTTTTGGATGGGCGATGTGATAATGATCAAGTCGTTGAGTTATTAACCGATGTTTTGCCTCCCGCATCGGATGATATGGACGATGAGGTGCCCAAGTTGCAACCCGAAGACTCTGAGCTCTATTATGAGAGATTGTTGAAAGAAGCTCAGCGCGAATTGTACCCCGGTTGTAAATCCTTTTCAGTTCTAGGGGTAGTTGTGGAGTTGATGCACATGAAAGTTGAGTATAATCAAACGGACATGCATTTTGTTCACATGATGGACATCATCATCCGAATGCTCCCTGAAGACAACCGTCTGCCTAAAGATCATTATAGCTCGAAGAAGATGTTGAAGGGCCTCGATTTAGGGTATATCAAGATCCATGCATGCAAGACCCACTGTGCATTATTTTACGGTGAATTCGAGCAGCTTGAATAATGCCCCGTGTGCAATGAGCCTAGGTTTCAAAAGAACAAGATTCCGAACAAAGTGTTGCATTATTTTCCACTGAAGTCAAGGTTACAAAGATTCTACATGTCGTCCCACACAGTCCGTGATATGAGGTGGCACAAGGATGAACACATTGATGATGATGTATTGAGGCATCCGGCCGATAGATAGGCTTGGAAGAAATTTTATAAGATGTATCATGAGTTTGCTGCGGAGCCATGAAATGTCAGATTAGGGCTATCTACTGACGGGTTTAATCCGTTTGGGAGTTTAGCAAAGCCCTATAGCACTTTGCCGGTGGTTATGGTTTCGTATAACTTGCCTCCTTGGAGATGCATGAAGAAATAATTCACAATCCTCAGTACTTTGATACCGGGGCCCAAATCATCTAGTAATTCCATCGATGTGTATTTGCGACCGTTGATTGACGAGCTCGTGGATCTGTTAGAAAATGGTGTCTGAACATACGACAAGTGCAGTGGAGAAATGTTCACTCTACGAGCGGCCGTAATGTGGACAATTAATGATTTTCCTGCTTATGGTATGTTGTCGGGATGGAGCACCAAGGGCTATCTTGCTTGCTCGACATGTGGACTAGACACAACGTCCTTTTGGCACATATATAAGGTATGCTACTTGGGTACAAGAAGGTTTCTTCCTTGGGATCACCGATGGCGAATGCAATCTGAGTCATTTGGTGGCAAATCAGAGTTATGAGCTCAACCAAGGGAGAGGTACGGTGATGAGATATTATCCAAACTGAACAGTATACATGACTTCATCACATGAGGATCGAAACCAGCTGAACAGGTAGACGAAAAAGAGCATATTCTTTCGGTTGGCATATTGGTCGAAATTGAAAATCAGACACATCGCGGATCCTATGCACATCGAGAAGAATGTTGCTGAGAGTGTTGTGTGAACGACTTTACCCATTGAAGGCAAGTCAAAGGACACAAAAAAGACTCGTCTGGGTATGCAAGAAATGGGGATTTGGCCTAATTTGTTGCCAAAAGTCGTCAATGGCAAATACATCATGGCTCATCCAAGTTATACATTTACGCCGAAGAATAAGAAAAAATTCCAGAAGTGGTTGCAGGGTGTGAAATTTCCCGACGGGTATGCCGGCAACATATCCCTAACCGTTAGCACCGATGGTGAGACCATGTCTGGTATGAAGAGCCATGACTATCATGTTTTGCTACAACGACTCATTCCGATTGGTATTAGGCCTTTCTTGGAGCTTGGTTTTGTTGAGGCGATAGTTTATTTGTCTCAATTTTTCCAGATACTATGTGCCAGATCGTTGGTTAAGGCGAAACTCGAAGCAATTAACGAGTATATTGTCTACATCATGTGCCAGCTAGAGCAAATATATCCCCCTACATTCTTTGATGTAATGGTGCACCTACAAAAACATCTGCCGGATAAGGCAAAGCTAGATGGCCCGGTGCATTATCGTTGGATGTACCCAATCGAGAGGTATAACTTATCCCTGCTGTTTGATAATATTTCCTTACTATCATGTATATATGTGAATCATAATTTAAATTTCCTTGCAGAATGTTAGGTACGTACAAGCGGCACGTTCGGAACAAGACACGTCCCGAAGGCTCTATAGCGGAGGCGTACATTGCAAATGAGGCACTGACATTTTGTGTTATGTACATTCGGAATGTTGACACTTCCTTTAATAGGGCCTCGTGCAACGACGATGGTGGTCAACGTCTACATACCCCATTTGTATTTGCCCAACCCATACGACCATTTGGCACTGGTTCAATCTCGGAGTCGTTCACCAATAGCGACATGGAGGTGGCTCATTGGTTCATACTAAACAACTGTGACACAGTCTGGCCCTTCCACGAGCAGCATGAGGCGTTGATGAAGGCCCAATTTCCTTCTAATTGGGAAGAAATGGACAAACAACTGTTTACACGTTGGTTTTCCGAGCATGTAAGTCAACTATTTTATTTGCAAATTTCTTAAATTTGTTTGAAGTTTACAAATTTCGTTTCTTGTGGGTATCTTACTAGATGGCACAGCTGAAAGATGTCAACTTGCCAATTAAAGAATTAATACAGCTGGCCATTGGCCCATTCCGAGGAGAAACGTACGCTGGTTGTCATGTTAACGGAATTAAATTCATGTGCACAGAACGAGATGGTAAATTATCTACGCAAAATAGCGGGGTCTTCGTGCTGGGGGATGGGGAAAATGCTGATAGGGGGTTCTACGGAAAATTGTTAAGTGTGGTTAAGGTGTTATACGCAGACCGCAAGGAAGTCGTCTTGTTCAAGTGTCATTGGTTTGCTACGAACCCAAGTATCCCAGGCAGTGTCATTAAAGATCAGTTATGTACCTCTGTCAACACAAACTCCTGGTGGTTTGAGGGTGATCCCTACACCCTCGCTAGTACGGCGAAACAAGTATTCTATTTCGATGATCCAAAAGCTGGTGGTGGTTGGAGAGTAGCTGAGATGGTGAATCATAGAAATATTTGGGACTTGGATGATCGATACCATGAAGAAGATGGAGAAACAGACGATGACCAAATCGTTTACCAGGTGGATTCCTCGACATCCACCCTAAACGTGGATGGAGTACATACCAACGACATCATCCCACCAATTGCGATTGATGATATTTTTATTGATCTCGGAGAATTAGAACAAATTGATAGTGTTTCGGAGGAATCAGGTACTGTGCACATCTCGGATGACGAGCGTGAATGGGAGGGGGAAAGCGAATCTGACACCGAACGAAAGTTGTAAATTAGAAAGTTCATTTATATATGTAATATCCATCTTCAAATCAATAAATGTGATTTATATGTATGTTTTATGATTTCATTCACAAAAGTTTCAATTAATATTTTATGTACTAAAGCCACAAACTTTGATGTTCTCATCCTTGATTCGGCTTCACAACATTTCATCTTATTTGATAAAATAGTGTATACAACAAACAATTAATTATAACCAATATAAAAAATAAAAATTTAAACTAAATCTAATTTCAATTTATAAAAACTAACTGACATTTGCCCGACGAATGTACTTTTACACCCGTCGGGCAAAGGCTTCAAATATCATCACGTGTTTCTCTGTTCGGTGAGCGGTTGCCGAAACTAAAAGATTATGCCTGATGAATATTCATTTAACATCGTCGGGCAATATATAGCAGATTCAATTTACATTTATTTATTAAACAACTTTTTTAAATTACTTACGACATGAAATGGATCGATTTAACCGTCCACATTTGGTGTAGGTACTCATAGATCTACTACACGACAAATTACCCAATTTGGAAATCCCGGGTTAGGTAACGGTACACGACGATTCAACGGTTACACAATGTTTCTTCATGATCGGACGACTTGAAATCCTCAAAACATCAAGCTTTTAGATGGGCGAGATCTAGGCACGTAAAATCAAAAAAACGGTTAGATCTGTCAAATTCATTCATTTGAATATCAGTAGAACCAAAACTTCGAAAATATTTTGAAGTTTCCTTCAAGCGTTTAAACTCCTTGATGAATATGCTTGTTTTCCAATTTTTAATAATTTAAAAATTGAAATGGACCGATCTAACCATCCACATTTATGGTAGGTACTCATGGATCACCCATGCAAAAAATTACCCAATTTGGAAATCCCGGGATTAGATAACAGTGCGCGACAATTCAACGGTTACACAACGTTTCTTCACAATCGGACGGCTTGAAATCCTCAAAACATCAAGCTTTTCGATGGGTGATATCTAGGCACGTAAAATCAAAGATTGAACGGTTAGATCGGTCAAATTCAATCATTTGAATATCATTAGAACCAAAACTTCAAAAATTGTTTTGAAGTTTCGTTCAAGTGTTTAAACTCCTTGATGAATATGCTTGTTTTCCGATTTTTAATAATTTACAAATTGAAATAGACCTATCTAACTGTCCACATTTATGGTAAGTACTCATAGATCGCCTACGCGAAAAATTACCCAATTTGGAAATCCCAAGATTAGGCAACGGTGCGTGACGATTCAACGGTTACGTAACCATTGAACGGTCAATTTTTTGAATTCCATCGTTTGAATATCAATTGAACCAAAACTACGAAAAACCCATTGAAATTCACAAATTTAACGATCGAGGCACATAAGCTCAGAAAAGCATGACTATAATGATCAATAGGGCTTTAGGTATGCAAAACCAAAAATTGAACGGTCCCGATCTTGAAAATTCTATCGTCGGACCAGGTTTTTAGATCAGTCATAAACTCAACATCATGAGACTTTAGCCCGACGAAGGAAACTATTCACCGGGCAATATGTAAATATGCGTCGGGCAACTATAGAACCGTCGTCGGGCAACGTAACAAAAATGCGCTTATTTTTTTCTCGAAAATTTCAAAGATTCCGTCAAAATTTTCGTGAAAACTCAAACTTACCGCGTATCTTTGCCCGACGAATATGTCAATAGTTACCCGACGAATATCCACCGCTTATTTTTACCCAATGAAGTCATTAAAAGGTCGCCCGACGGATTGTTTCGTCGGGCAAGAGTATTCAGACAGATAAATCAGACCGACTCTTCTTCTTCTTCCTTCATCTTCATTTTCCTAGTTTTCTCCCGACCCCCATCTCTCTGCAACTCATACCAGAGCTGGGCTGTGGAGGTTGCCGCAACTTATAGCTCTCCCTCCCTTTCTCGCTCTCTCTCTCTCTCACTTAGACTCCAACTCTCACTCCGCCGCCGCATCAATCTCTCGCGCCGCCGCTCTCTCACCGTGGTTAGGTCTCGCCGCCCCTATCCTCGCCGGAAGTCATCTCAAGGTCAAACTCATTGTCCCTCTCTCTCTATTGTTAATGTATATTGGTTATTGTTAATTTTGATTAGTTAAATTTTAATTTTAGTTTGGGTTGAAATTTCAATTGAAATTTGGTTTGGATATTATGAAATTGTATTGAAAATGGAATTTAAATTTGGATTGGATTTTGGCAAATTGTGCATTATTGTCAATTTTGTATATTCGGAATTTAGAGGGATTAGTTGAATATTGTGATTTTGGATTGGATTGGAATATAAATATTTGGTTTGCTAAGTTTGTTTGGATTTAGGAATTTATGGTTAATGTTGAAGATTTGTTGAAATTTTGATGTTTGGTATAATGTTGAAATTGGTATAATGTTATGAATTTTGCATATGATTTTTGTTATGATTTTGGATATGAATTTTATGTGAATTTTATGAATTTTGGATATGTGAATTTTATAAATTTTGGATATGTGAATTTTATGAATTTTGGATATGTGAATTTTATGAATTTTGGATATGTGAATTTTATGTATTTTGGATATTTGAATTTAAAAAATTTATGTGAATTTTTGATATGGTGTAGGATATGTGAATTTTGGATATGTGAGTTTTATAAATTTTGGATATGTGAGTTTTATAAATTTTTAATATGTTAATTTTATGATTTGGATATTATTATTGTATGTTTGGATTAATTTGTAAGTTTGATTTTATTCCTGAAATTTAGGTATAATGTTGTGAATTTTCAGTTTAGTACTTTTGGATTAATTAGTATTTTAGGTTTAATTTTGGTTTGTGTTAGTTTTATTTTAAAAAATTAGAATTTGGTGGTTTTAGTTTTTAGATACCAATTTACTAATTTTTAATAAAAAAAAATTGGTTTATTTATTTATTTCTTATTGGAATTAAAAAATGTTGGTTAATTTTATAAGTGGTTTTGTTTTTATTTTGTGAATTTAATATTTAATATTAAAAATATTTGGTGTTTTTTTTATTAAATTAAAAATATGTTGGTTAATTTTATATTAATTATTTTTAATTTCTTATTGTAGATGTCGCATCGCATCTTGATCACATCTAGGACCCGCCCCTGCCTTGATCATGTTGATGATCATGCGACGGAGGAGGCAGCCGCTGCCTCGGTTGCCTCAACTGCGGCGTCGATTCAGCACCAATCTCGGATCATTAGCGACCCGGTGCCCGATCAGCTCGTCGACAGCACAACAAGAAACGGGGGGAATCCCGTACCGACCTCCAGCCCTCACAGGACGACGCTGGAGCAGACGAAACGACGACTGATGTCGGAGCACTCCCTAAGGGTAAGTTGATTATTTTGTTTATTTAAACAACCGTTTTTATTTGTTACTCATATTATGTACAAATGTTCATCGAATTTGCAGGGAAGTCGGTGAACGTGCGCGGGATCAACCGGGGTTTGACATCCTAGCCGATTTACGGGACAACGAATGAAAAGATCCTGGTGGTGTACGTGACTCGCCTCCGGTCCGCGCCGGTAAAAATCCACAGCCTGCTTTTGCATGACATTGGCGCGATTCTTCGCACCAAGTCCTTGATGATGGGGGAGACTTTCAGAACCAACCCCTAGAGGAGATCACGCGCTGTTGGGGAGAGTTATCGGTACGTGTTTCTCCCTTTTTTTACATTAATTTCATTTTTTTAATTATTTTACTAACTTTAATAATTTATTGCTGATCAATTTTGAGTTCAATTTGGAGGACGTCGACGTCAGTAGATACCTGAGACACCATTGGCAGTTACGGTACGCCGACTGGAAGTACGAGCTCCAAAAGTACTACAAGAGATGGCCTTCCCCGGAGGAAGCTCGGGCAAATCCTCCGGAGGAGTTGGACGGGCCGAAACTGGCAGGTGGTTGTGGTTGTGCGACCATTTCGTGTCCCCCACCTATGTGGTACGTACTATCCACCTAGTTAAATTATTTATTTATTTTTTATGTTATTTTCCATTTGAAAATATAATTTTTGTTTTTACTAATGAACAGCAGAAATCAGTTGCCAACACATCAAACCAGGGAGCGAAAAAATTCAACCACAACGGGGGTCGCGATCCTTATCAGCCCGGTAGGAGGATCAAGGCATCGCCGGGTCGTTGCTCCCGGAGGTGGATGCTTGGGGGCAAGTGTACGCTGGACGGGGCGACCAAGAGGCTAACAAAATTCACGTAAGTTTATTTTTTGCAGATTAAACATTAATTTTTAATTTGATCTAATTAATATTTATTTGAATTTGTAGGAGGTGATGGAGCAAGACGTCCAGCAAACACAGGCTGAGCTCACACAACAGCATCTCGAAGTGTCGTTGGAGCAGCAGCTCCCGGATCCTGAGAAGTCGATCGCCATCTTGGAACGACGACTTGGGAGGCATCCAGGGAAGATCGTTCGGGGGGCGGGCGACGGGATAGTGCGGGATGTCTCCAGTCACTCGTCGAGTTCATCTTGGGCATCCAATCCCGAGGAGATGTCGGAGCTCAAGAGAAACTTCGACATCTTCTAGGCCGAAAATGCTGAGATCATGGCTCAAAACGCGCAGATCCAGGCCCAAAATGATCAAATCAAGACCGCCCTCGCTAAGGTGTTTGACCGCTTGGGTGAGCGTGGACTAGATGAGCTTCTATCACAGCCTCAGCCCCCGTCCCAACAGCCCGCCCAGGATCCCGACCACCCCGACCCGTCTCCGAGTAGTTAGAATGTAATATGTAAAACATTGTTTTAGTTTTAATTATGTAAAAACATAACATTAATTTTTCTAAATATTTTTTTATTTTAATTTGATTCGTTTTATTCTTTTAATTGTAATTTTTAAAAATATTTTTATTTTAATTATATATATATATCTATTTTTTATTTAATTAAAAAAATTATTATTTTTTTAAATATCACAATGTTGCCCTACGAATAAACACTTTGTCGGGCAAAAAATGTAACTTGGCTCGGTGAATGTTATTCGTTGGGCAAAATAGTTGACTTTTGGATTGCTCGACAAGTCATATGCGACGAATGGATCCGCCGGGCAACCTTAAATTTGCTCGACGAATCATTGTTTCTGTCGACTAACATTAAGCACGACGGATGTGGCCTGACGCAAGTTACCCGACGCAAGTTGCCCGATGATTGTTACATGTTCCTCGACGAACTAATTTCGTCGAGCAAGCCTTATTTTCTTGTAGTGACTGTAAAGGGGCATAAATCCATAGGAGGTTATACATTATAATTGTTTAGAACGAGTTTTCATTCATAATAGGATTTTGTATTGGGATTCTGGAAAAGTCATCTTACAATTATCCAAATTAAAAAAATATGTTAGACCTAAGATTGATCAGAAATATTTGAATTCAAAATTGAAATTAGAGATTACTTTTGATTCATTAAATTTTATGATTACATTAATGTCATTAAATGAAAGTTCAAGTCAATAAGAATTTGTTATAAGCAATTTTTGATGAATTTTGAAGTACGAAAACATATATATTAATAAGTGTAAAATACTATCTTAATCACTGCATTTTGTCCTAAACTTTAATGTTTTGGAGGACTTCTTTGATCAAAAGCCTAAATGGCAAGCCACGAGGTGACCTACCAACCAATTAGCTAGTTTACACGCTTACTTACTCGATGATTTGTTCTGAAGATGAAGCTTTTTATGTTTGTTAAAAAGTGAATCTTTGGAGTAGAATCATAGTTGATGATTTGTCTAATTTAGTGTGTTTCCAAATTTTAATAATTTTAGTGCCTTCTATTTATTTTTTTTAAATTACTAACTATTCAATAATCTATTTAAAAATTATTACAAAAACTATTACTATTAAAATGGTTTGTTAATTACTAAAAAATAAAAAAATAATAATAAAGAAACCTACTAAAGCAATAACCCTCCGCCGGCCTTCGTCTTCATCCAGAAAAAACCCTCCTAATTCACACAGTCACCGCAACCCACAATACCCAACCTCCCTCAGTCTCTCTGTCTCTTTTTCTTCCCCATAAGAAATTAAAGAATGGGATAAGAAGCCCCAACCCAAAAAAAGTCCAACCACATCCATCCTTCAAGCATCTTTCCTCCTCCTCTCAATTCTCCCACCCCTAAATTAAACTGGTTCGTGGAGAAGAGAAAAGTTAATTGTTGTTTGTTGCAGTGAGGAGGAGCTTCCCAGCATTGAAGCTCTTGAACTTTTCGCCCACCCAAATAGATTTCATATATGGAATTTTCGAACACAACTAAGGGCAAGCATTTTGAGAAGGGAGGGTCAACTTCCGACCTCTCTGGGCAACAGTCCGGCGAGGAGAAGGTCAAGTGACCCCTCTTGCCCCAACGTGGGTCCGCCACTGCTTGTAGGCTTGAGTTTTCTTGTGATATAATAAGCATTTGGACAAGTAGGCTTGTTGGTTTCAGTTTCCTTGTGATATGAAGCTACAAAACGTACAGAATTATGAAATATATGAACTTATGAAGAAACATGTGATTGATCCTGCAAAGTTGACTCCAGCCGCTCACTATTACTATAATACACATGTGAGATCACAACTGGTTACTTATACTTTCCTGATCTTCAAAAGTTTTTAATTTTTTAATTTTTTAATTTTTTGAAAAAAAAAAGATTTTTTTTTTTTATACAATGATGATGAACAAAATTATATTTCTCGGAAGTGCACAAATTAATGTGATAGTATAGCAAGTAAATACGAATGTCGTACCCACATGGATTTGGAAAGTTTATTAAATAAATCCAATTATGCAATGCCCTAAAGAAAACTAAAAATAAAACAAAGTTGCTAAAATGGAAAAATAAAATATCAACAAAGAACTATGATTTTTGTGAACAAGTAATTTAATTTGCAATTAAATGAAAGAGAGCTTTTTATGATTGATTTGTGTGAACAATGAATAAAAATTCTAGGTATCTGATTTCACCATAACAATCCAATTATATGCCTCTAATTAACTTAGTGAAAAATTTTCAATTTAGGTTCTATTTGTTCCATCGTATTATGATTATCCGTTATGTGTCAAGTTGTAACCAAGTATTCTTAATCATCAACTTAACCATGGTGTCTAGTCTAAATAAAAAATAAAAAATCCATTAAGTTCAAAAAGGAACATTCCGAATCAAAAAGTGTCTTAGCATGGTGTCTGCATCAACAACAATTCTTTCATTCAATAGTGCTATCTCAAGGCTAAGCATATGGTGTCTACTATAATATTGTCTCAGAAAATCAATAAATTCATATCAAAGATGGTCAATCCATAACATAAACATATAAATAGAATAAAGCACAAAGAATGAAACTAGAAACATTGAATTGATAAAAAAAGAGTTAACTAAGGCATAATTTTTATGTCGGGTTACATCAGATTCTTAACAAGGAATTTAGCTACTCATAATCACCATACTAACAAACACCATAGTTATGAAAATCATAATTACAAAATTTGAACAAGAGATAGAAAAAACCCTTAGAGATTCCCTTTGGTGTCGGGCTGGCTCATTCGGCTGATCATCAATGGCAATGGAGGCTATGAGAACTTTGGATCAAGATGGGTACTAGGATATATATTTTTTCTTGCCTAAGAACCTCCGTTTTTGCTGCTGCATTTTTGCTTTTATAACCATCCAATTTTAGGGTTCATCAATTCATTTCCACACTATTAATTTCATCACATTGAAGAGTCCGTAATTGCTTTAGGATGTTACTTTCCTTAGGTTTTCAAGTATCCTCCCAAGCAAGTAGAGGTTATTATAACTGAATTAAAAGAAGGTTTAAATGGCCAAAATGCCCACGAATCGTCCAAAATGTTACCTTCCAAGACTAGTAAATTGTGACGCCACATTGTCAAGACTTGCGCAAAAATTTCTAGCTGAACTTCTGGTGCGAAAACTGAGATAATGTATTCTAGAAAAGTCGGAATCACGAACCGTAAAATTCTTCAGAAACTATACTTCCATAGCTTTCCAAAAATATAAGACACATCACCCAATACATCCCGATGAATTTATGTTGGCCAAAAGAGTATGGTTGTTCTGCACAGTAAATTTTAGCTTCATCAGTTCTTTTAGCTTCCTCACCATCAAATTAACTCCAAAGCCGTCATTAGGATTAATTACCTATAAAATACAAATTAAACTCATAAAAGAACCAATTTCACAAGAAAACGTAACACAAAACCTAATAAAGAAGGGCATTAAATACGTATAAATATGACGTTATCAAATGATATAGAGGGAGGGGGACTACATATACACTTTGGAATATTGATTTTACTCTTTAGAAGTGTCGAATCCGAGACTTCTTACATTACGTATGGAGAAGAATACCACTAGGCCATAGCGTTAGGTGGGGAAAAAAAACAAAATTTTCATTAATAACACAAACTACGAAACAAAAACAAGTTAGATCGTATCTTTTCTGTAACCCCCGACTGAGTGTTATACTCCTAAATATCCTTGAGATACGTTAAAGCCCTTTTATAATAAGATGGTTCGGTTTGAATAAGAGATTCTCAGTAGCAACGAAAGCAAAATAATACATATGTACATATCTCTTTACAACTGTCAACCCCAAGGTCAAAGATCTCTCACTGTAATTCGAGACTAGCTAGATATAGACAGTGATACAACTCAAACTAGCAAGTAAAAACAACCCAAATGTTAAAATTCCACTAGATGAGATACAACCATATTTTACAACAAAAACTATCAAGGAAGATCTTGACCTACCTGCAATGAAGAGACGAATTGTTTCTTGATATTCTGTCGCCATAGCTACTCGGCTATGCTTGAGATTTTTCCAAAGAAAAATAAACTGAGCTTCGATGGTGAACAACCATATGGTTAGAATTTATTCTTTTGACATTATTCTAAAAATATAATTGTTTATCTTCCACCAAGTACACTTGTTAGTTGTACTTTGATTGAGTTATAGAAGGGTCAAACTAACAAAATTATATTTGTAGGTTAAACGCCTATGTCTTAGTGTTTCTGTATTATTATTGAATTTTCGTCGTGATTAAGGGTGTTCAATCTTTTTTACAGTTATTTCTATATTTTGTAATCTTGACGCTGCTTTATATGGATTTGACACTCTTACTCACGATTTTATACTACTCCGCGACACCTACAATTTAATTTAGCAAGTATGAAGGCAAGCCATGGTAGAGGAACCCCATAAATAACAATTAAGTTGAATCTGACTGGACCATGAACAATTTGAACATGAATGGTGAAATTATCATTTTTGGCTCGCATTCCTTCTCCGTAAAATCAACGTACTGACCTCATTGTAAGCCAAAAAATTCGACGATGTGCTTAATTAAGGTGAAATCAAAGTTGAAAAGTGATTTGTATCAAAAAATCGCGAAATGAAAGCGAAAGAAAAGAGATTATACTTTGATGAATTTACTACAGGCCGGCCAAGTGCAAAATGTGGAAGATTGGTGTGGAGGTTACTCAAATTCCATCTAATCAAAGTTGGTGAAAGTGAATTTGACACCAACGTAACGTATAGGAGCATTGAATGCCATCTAGTTACTTAGTTATGGAGCTTTCAGGGACGGTTTCTAAACCCGAATTTCAGATGAGTTAAACCTACATGTTAGATGTAGAAGAAACTCAACGGTACGAGTGACTTACATTAATAAACATAAAAATATACATCTAGTCATGGAGACATAATGAGTAGTCTTACCCCTTAAATGCACTTATATACATAAATAAAAGTTTGATAGAAAAAAAAAATTCCAACAAAATTCATAATTAAACATGCAATGCAAATACAAATGATCACTCTCTAATTTTAAATTGTACCATTCCAACTATTTCTCTCCATCTAGCTCTCTGCCTACTCTGCTGTAATAGTTACATTTGTAATTTTGTGTTTTTTATTCTTTTATTTTAGAGCTGCTGTTTAATGAGTCTGAGCAGAGTTTTTTTTTTTTGGCTTGCCTATGATCTAAATTATTTAGGAAAACTATTTTGGTCGGAAGGGCTACACTTCCAGCCCACAATAGCCCTCCGTCTCCGGAAGCTTCTACTTATACCCAAATTTAGACTTTTCTTACTCAACAAAATTTGAAATTTTTAAACATTTGCTTTTTTTAACCGAACACTTATCCAAAAATATCCTTATTAAAAAAAAATATTTTAAAAAGCCCTAACCCTAATCTTCATATATATTAATCCCAGCATCCCACCCTCAAGGGCGGATGCATGAAGGGACCAGCGTGGTCTCAGGCATTTTCATTTCAATATATATACCAAAATTTTAATCGTGTGGATTTATCCGGATAAATTTTGTGCGGATTTAAAGTCGTTTATCGAGTTGTGTCGGAAATTGCCTCCCATAATAGCATCGATCTATACAAATAACAAATAACGGGAGCAATGAAAAACAGTTGGGAAAAAATGAGTCAAATTTTGAGTATAAATAGAAGTACTATGTAGTTAGCATCATACTTATTTTCTTTTTTACTTGCGGTGAAATCAGATGAAAGGCGCGCAGAGGCGCAGTTGGAAAAAAAAAAGAGAGAAGCCCCATAAACTGTAGCGGAATCTGAGTGCAGAATGAGTTGTGATTGACATATCTATCATTCGCGATCCTTGCCGTGCAAGCAACGGCCACTTTAGTTAAGGAGATGGGTCTTCTTCCTCTTTAGTATATCATCGATGTCCGCCATGGTATGGCAACCAGGTGTGGACAGTTGTAGGAGCGCGAAGAGCTCCAGTGTCGCCTATCTGCTTTACAAATGACACCTCTATACATGCCTTCCATATTTCCATATTAGCTGGCCTTGTTTTAAGGTTAGGCTGAAGTTTTAGTTATTTTTTTCTTTTTGGCTACCCAGAAACTGCAGGGAAATCATAAAATTCAAATTTTGATTTATGGGTTTAAATTATTGGAGCCTCATTAGCTGAATTTAATATAACTAAATTGTACTAACCATTAACCTATTGCTTATTTAGTAATTACCTCTGCTTAGTATATGGCAGTTTAAAATTATTGCATTTGGATGGAGGAAACGAGAAAAGGTGGTTAGTGGAAAGACACAATTTTTTTTTTGGTTTTTTATCTTAAATGCACACTGTACTCGCGTGAATGTTTCACTTTGTACTATATTCTCATTATTCGTTCAAAATGCACCCTGAAACTGCCGAGTCGTCCCACTCAATACCTTTTCCGTTCACTCCGTCTAATTGCAGTAAATTTAATGACGTGGCACATACGTGGCTGAAGAAAGAAAGGGCACAATGGTAACTTCACGCTCAACCTTCTTCTCGCTCGTCATCTTCTTCTTCTTCACGACACGAGCTTTGTCTTCATTCTACGCCCCTCATCTATCTATCTTTAAATCGTTCTGAACATTATTTCTTCTCCTTCATCTATCACCCATGATCCCTAAACCAGACACGGATCACACAATTGAATCCCATCCCACCAAACCCCTCATTGGTCGAGACCGAAAACAACCCAATTCCACTCGAACAATACCAGTTGTCGCTAATGGGTATGGTGAGGACTCGCTAGAGAGTGAAGCCATTGGCGGCGGCGGCGTAGGAAGGGACGAAAGGGGTGGCCATGAAGCGTTGCATGAAGTCAATTTGCTTCGGCCTGGACGCCTCCGCATTAAACGCTAGAAATTGAAAGTGGAATCCAATTACGAAAGCAAACAACGACAAGAAATTACAATGGCCCTTTTCGCCGCCCAATTCAGATTCGCAAACCCTAGTGGGCGGGAGAGAGAGGTCGCTCAAATTTTACTTCATCTCCCCCATATCATCTCTCAATTTGATGAGTCTCTCTCTCCCCTTCCCTTAAATCACGTCTCTCATTCCAATTTCAGTTTATCTTCCATTTCTTCCCACAAAATTTTTCCCAGAAAATTCCTATTTCTATTGGGGTAGAGAGCAATTCGGATCTCAAATTCAAAACCACATCTCCTGATTTTGTCTAGAAACCTCAGATTTCGATTTGTTCCGGACCAGTTTTCAAATTCTGAAACCATTTGGCTCAGAAAGCGATTTTTCATACATGGGTAATTGTTGTGTGACCCGTCAAACGGATTCGCCGTTAAAGGAATAGAAGAACGGGAAGAACCCTTTTGCAATAGACTACAACGTCAACCATGGCAAGGGCGGCTCCAAGCTCTCAGTGCTAAAAGACCCAACTGGTGTTGAAATCTAGCAGACTTACAAACTGGGTCGCGAGCTCGACCGAGGAGAGTTCGGAATTACGTACCTTTGATTGCCATTGATTGCGCTAGAAGTGGAGGGTGAAGATCGCTCGAGCTGCTTGTCCAAGGCATCGTTGGTCCGCTTCCGATCAACGGTGGGCCCCACCTTCGTGGTCTTCGACCCACCCTCCCCTCGCTCTTTGTACATCTCTTCTTCTTCGATGCCCAAAAGCTTTCTTCGATGCAACTAAGGACTGGACCCCTCATGGAGGTGGTCTGAAGATTTCTCCCTTGCGAGTTCTTCGGTTTGCTTAGTTGATGTTGGCTATGTTTCTTTTTCTCTGTTTATTTATTGTGTGTAGCTGCGTTAAGTGTGATCCCTTGGTGTTGTTAGGCTGTTTGCCGGCACTGTTTTCGACCAAAAATGAAAAAGCTTTCTTACCCAAACATGGCAAGTAATTAGGTGGACTACATCTAATAGTCCTAGTGTGCCAACGTGTCCAAAATTCTAATTTTACTCTATTTTTTGACGTCCACTTAACAAATTGGACGGAAAAGGTGTTAAGTGGGACGACTCGGCAATTTCATGGTGCATTTTGAAAGAATAATGAGAATATGATGCAAACTGGAATATTCACACGAGTACTGGGTGCATTTAAGGTAAAAAGCTTTTTTTTTTTAAGCGGACTCCATCTTTTTCAAGGTATCAATTTAACAAATTTAAAAATAGGATATTAAGTGAGATTTATAGACAAATTCAGAATTCATTTTAAGTGAAATAGCTCTTCTTAGTATATGCCACATCATTAGAATAATGACACTTAGATAAATGAAACATAAAAGGTGTTGAGTGGAACGACTCAATCATTTTAAGGTGATTAGTTAGACAAATTTCGAAATAGAATGTTAAGTGAGAGTTGTCGCCGAGTTCAAAGTGCATTAATATAAGAGTCTTTATGTTTTTTTTTTTTTGAGAAACTATGAATGTATTGATTGATAAAGAGCATAACAAACATGCTAAGGCTTGATAGGGGCCTCGTTAAAACCTTGTCATAAAACCAATTATTTGGGAAAATCCAGTCATGGAAAAAGAGTACCCAACCCTTAGCTACAAGAAAACAAAAAATAGTAAAACAGCTTAACGAAAGCAACAAAAAAATAGACCATCAGCCCAACTTGGAGACCTCATAACCACTCATCAACGCCTTAGTAAACACCAGAAGCTGCAGGACACCTTTCACCCTACACAGCTTAGCGGCACACCCCACAACCTAGGATCAGACATTGTTTCCAGTAGAATCAGCCAGCAACTGGTCCTCCGCCTAGGGAGGGCCTGAATCTAACCAGATCCTCTGAGCTTGAAGTGCAAGCCAAACTGTGCAAATAGATGGGCATCTCAATTCACCTCCCGAAGTTGAAACTGAACTGCTAGGATGCCTTTCTTTTCCATTAGCCATGCGACATCACTAACCAATACTCCATCTCTCTGCCATTGCTACTTAGGAGCCTTCAACATATTTACTACAGATTCTGAGCATCAACTTCCAAGATAACATTCTGAAGCCCCAAACGCTGGACCATAAGCAGCCTTTGACAAACGCTGAAAGCTCAACCGCCTCAGTTGACAACCCAGCTGGTGCTGCCGCCATATATCCATGTACAAACCTGCCTTCGTGGTCCCGCAACAACCCACCCACCCCACAGCCACGACCATCACGTCCCTTGACCCCATCGCAGTTCAGTTTATAGCAATTAAGAGGAGGCTTCCGCCAATGAATTACGCAGGTGGGATGGATAGTGGGTGCCGGTGTGAGTGTTTTTTGTATTTTACCATTCGACTCAGTAAATTTTCAACAATTAATATCAAATTTACCTCCCCACCACCATGGATCTTCTTGTTTCTATGATGCCAAGCCTCCCAGCAGCCCCACATTAGCAATGAGACCTAGTCTAAGGGCAAAGTAGTGGCTGCAACTTCAAAGAAGTCAACAAAAGCAGCACATAAATTATCAAAGTGAAAAGAGGATGGTCAATTCTCCCACAACAATTTGCTCCACTTACAACGCCATATTGCATGCAAAACGTCCTTAGCTTCTCTACCACAGCGAGGGCACCACAGAGACTGACTTATTTTCCGTTGAAAAAAATTTATATAGGTAGGGAGAATGTTGTGACATGCCTTCCACACAAAAATTTTAACTTTCTCTAGAATTTTTACCCTCCAAACCGTCTTCCAAAACCGAGTCATAGTGTCATTAGCTGAGCCACTTGCCCCATCTCCTCGCTGCTCCTAAATTATACTCAAAGCCACCCTATACCCCCATTTCACATTGTACTGACCGTTCCGCGTATAGTCCCAGAAAAGGCCGTCAACACAGCGCCTAACTAGACCCAAATGAATGCTTAAGATAGATTCAGCATCCTCAGGGCTAAAAGCTTGCTTGATCAGCACTTCATTTCACCCACATGCCTCATCAAATAACATCGAAACCTTTGCATTCCGAGGTAATCAGCCAAGGTCCAAAGGGATAAAAGTGGGAGCTCTAGGGGTCCATTTGTCCTCAAAAACTCGAATCATGCTTCCATCTCCCACCCTGCACCGGAGACCATCTGAGATTATGTCCCGTCCCCACAACACAGCTCTCCAAAACAACGAAGGGGATGGCCCCAGCCCGGCCTTAAGTAAATCCCTATCAAGAAAGTAACGAGCCTTCAATACCTTTGCCAGTAGGGATTGTGGTCTCAGAAACAACCGGCATGCCTTTTTAGCCACCATCGCTCGATTGAAAGCCTCAAAGTTTTTAAAACCCATCCCCCCCAGACATTTAGGTTGGCAAAGCCAATGCCAATTAATCAAATGAATCCCCTTTCTTCTTTCTTTACCCCACCAATAACGCCCAATTGCCGCTGAAAGCTCATCACAAAGAGATTTAGGGAGTTGAAACACGCTCATGGCGTAGGTAGGCAAAGCTTGAGCCACTGCTTTTACAAGAACTTCTTTCCCGATTGATGACAGCAGTTTTGTGTTCCACGTACTCGGCCAGTTTCGATTGAAGCGAGTCTTTGACATTACTAAATATCCTGTGTTTACTTCTTTAAGATAACGTTGGAAGGCCATGGTATTTTTTGTGGTAAGAGTCTTTATGTAAAATGCCTTTTTATATTTTTCACATGAAAGGAGGGACTTTTTATGCCAAATAAGTAATTGCTATTGTGACTTCTTGGAACTTCCGTAAGTTGCTACCGAAAAATGAGTTCAGATCGATGGACAACCACCGAAAGACAAAAGATTTTTAAAACCTTGCGATGAGTTCGGTTGTTACCTATCGACAGCCGGCCAACCGGATAGTGATTCCCAGCCGTTGTATTAGTGAAAGAATATCTAACGGTAAAAATCGTATGGTTGAAAATTCGGGGTTTCTGGTTTTTTGGATTTGGGTAATTGGAAATTTCCCGAACCGAGATATCGACGCAACTCAATTTGGTGGTGAAGAAACAATGGCTACGACTGTGGAAACAACCTCAGCGGCTATGGAACTGATAGACACCAAGAAAGAGAACCTAAAAAAGGCCTTCCATGAGCTTCAAGCCCGTTCTCACGTTCTCTCCTCTTTCAATCTCACCTGGTCTGACCTTGATTCCCACTTCTCCTCCATCCAAACCTCCCTCAACCAAAAACTCCACCTCCTCCAAACCCTCGAGTCCCAATCCACAAACCATTATTCTCCTTCTTCTATATCCCAAGACCCCTCTTCATCAAACGCATCGTCTCAGAAGCCTGAAGACCCTTTGTCTTCTTCATGTCAGATATCGGCAGACCCTTCTTCTTCGTCGGTTTTACCGACCGAGATAGTAAAGAACTCTTCTTTGTCGTTGTTGACATTGACCCAGATAGAACAAGACCTCAATGCACTAATGCAGATGGCAAAGGACCCGCCTTCTTCATCAATTTTGTCGACCCAGGTAGCAAAAGACCCTTCTTCGTCATCAAACCCTCCGACCCAGAACATGGTTGAGGCCGGTACCAATTGTGAGGTGGATACTGTGCCTCGGCCTGAATTGGTGGCATTTTGTGAGAGTATGGATGCAATGGGGTTGAGAAAGTATATGAGTGAGGTCGTGGATAACCGAAATACAATCCGGAGCGAGCTCCTCGGGGCTATACGGTACGCCAAGGACCCTGCTGCGATGGTTCTAAATGCATTGGAGGGGTTTTGTAGCCAGATTGGGAGGAATAAGGATGATAGAAGCCCGGAATTGTTTGGTGTGTGGAGAAGTGGTGTTCTGTTGTTGGAAGTGTTAATGGGGATTTCTCCGAATGTAGGATCGGAAGTGAGAGAGAGTGCGAAGAAGTTGGCTATAGATTGGAAAGGGAAGGTGAGTATGGATGGTGAAAACCCGTTTGAGGCGTTGGGATTCTTGCATTTGGTGGCAGCTTATGGACTGGAGTCTGAATTCAACATGGAGGAGCTTGTTGATCATTTTGTTATCATTGCGCGGTATAGGCAAGCTATTGATTTGTGCAGGAAAATTGGTTTGGGGGACAAGATTGCAGGTAGAGCTCTATTCTATTATTCCAGTGGAAACATTATTTATCAAGTTGATTTTGATCTTTATGCAGTTGATATTGGATGTTAATTGATATGCTTGTCATAGCTGATGGATTATGTGTGGCATGCCTTTCCATTTAGGGTATGTTTGGATGAGGAACTTCAAAGTTCTAAGGAATTTACGCTAAATTAGTTAAAAATGATGACCTTCAAAGTTTCAAGGGATTTCAAATATTTAGATGCAAGGCATTCAGATGGGATTTGTAAATAACACCTATCAAGGTGTTAGTTTGGATATCCCTTGTCTAGTTGTTTTGCTATGCTCATTTGAAATCCCTTGGTACTTTGAAGTTCCTCATTTTAACTAATTTAACCTAAATTCCTTGGAACTTTGAAGTTCTTCATCCAAACATACCCTTAGTGTTTTCCAAATGAGGTTCTTTTATGATTGAAGAATGAACTTAATTTGACTGTTAAACATGAATATAATTTACAAACTTGAGGCAGAGTGATAAATAAGGCAAAACCATATGCCCTTTGGTTAAAACGACCGGTTCAATACATAATGAAAAATGCTAAATTTTGAGGTCTGAAGCCTCTATGAATAAGCTGTAAAAACAAGGCTGTGTAAGAAGTAGAACAAAAAACTTATATGTTGTGACTACTTAGCTCCTTAGGCTTAATGGAATGCTACATGAGGTGAAAGAAGTTGTGTTTGGGAGGACCACAGATCCAGTTTTTTACTCAATATGCAGACACTTAGCATGTGTATGATGTGGGGAAGAGGTGCCGGTGCTTAGCATCATACTTGCTGATGAGGGCATCTTATACCAGGATCTTTGTTTGCTGTTTTCAATTGACCTATCTAAATGGCCAATTTCAAACAGTTTTGGTTGTTCCCCTTAGGGTAGATCTTGAATTCACTGTAAACTGTTGTGTTTGCAGATCTGGTTGAGAAACTTGTGAGTAAAGGCAAACATCTTTTGGCTGTCAAATTCATTTCTGAATTTGATCTGACTGATAAGTTCCCACCAGTTCCCATCTTAAAATCCTATGTGAAACAATCTAAGAAGCTCGCTAAGAAAGTTTGTAACGATGGAAATAAATCTCGTCAGTCAATGGTAACTACACATTCTCTTATTCGTTACCTAATTGCTGTTAAATTTTAACGGTTCATCTGCGCATAATTCAGTAAGTTTCTTTGCAGAATGAGGCCACGGCCAAGGAAACTGGTGCTTTAAAATCAGTAATTAAAGTTATTGAAGATCTGAAGCTCGAATCTGAGTATCCCCTGGCATCTCTTCAAAATCGAGTTGAGCAGCTGGAGAAGGAGAAGGCAAATAGAAAACGCAATGCAGAAGCTCCTTCCTTCAAGCCTCTGCAACTGCAGCAGCAACAGAAGCAACAGACGGCAAAGCAGTTGACAAAGAAACTGAAGCAGCAGCAGTATGGAAACAAACGTCCGAGAATGATTGCTCCAGTTGGCTCTGCAGCAGTCTCAAATAGTGTCAATGCAGCAGGTTTGTTGCCAGCCTATGCCTTGTCCGGCACTGCTCCTGCAATTCCCCTTCATGCGGGTTCATCAGCTGGGCTGTATGGTTTTGCAGGAGGCCAGATGGGTTTTCCTGGGAACCCAGTCCCTATGAGTACCCATTTATACTCATCCGAGCAGTATGTGCAGCCAGGCTATTATAACAGGCCAACTGCCTATGGTGGATATAGTGTGCCCCCCGAGTACAATCCATCATACTATCCTTAGTAGTGCTTGCTACTCTTTGTTTCTGTGATAGTTTACTTTTGGGTGGTGTGGTACCTTTTGCAATTTTATTGCAAATCTGGTTATCAGAAAAGCAAAGTCTGCTTTTTTGTTCACCATGATTGTAGTACAGCAACTAGACTTGGTAATTAAGATCTGTTGTTGCATGTATGGTATCACATTTTTAATTGCTTGAACACATTCTTTGCTGCCCATTAGTTTGAGTCCATCTTTAATTTTAATTGGATGTTAAGAAAAGTATAGATTGTTTTAATATCAGTTTTTGAGCACTAGTTCTTGTTTACAGTATACTTTTAGGACATTTTCATCCATGTTCTTTCACTTGGAGTATTATAAAGCAGGAAAGGCATCCTAATGTTTTAGCTGTCTTAGGGAGGACCTGTGTTGCCAGTCATGGGGCAAACAAAAGTACTCTGCCTCTCACCAAGGCTTATGTTTGGACGAGGAACTTCAAAGTAGCAAGGGATTTAGGCTGAACTAGTTAAAGGTGTACCATAAACCATTAGATGGAGGGATTGCAAATGACTAGATGCAATGCACTTTGAGGGATTTGTAAGTAACTGCTTGATAGGTGTTGGCGGTTTTTTATGCTCATGTGGTTACTCACATATCCCCTCTGTTTAACTGTTTGTAGTGCATTTTTTAGTAGTTAAGCCTAAACCCCTTGGTTCTTTGAAATTCCTCATCCAAACGTAGCACAAAGGACTTGCTGTGTATTCAACATTTGCTCTGGTTGCCACTTGCCACTGGAGCTTTTCATTTTCTCCCTGTGATTAGTTTCGTGTTCTTACGTCTGGACATGGTATATGGTTGAAGGAAGCTCTCTTTAGGGTTGGGTCATGATAATGTGCATTCTTCTACTGCACTGGTTTTTGGTTGTCTCCATTCTTCTAGTTATTTGTTTGCAAAGAGCTTCATATTTCCGAGTATCACCATCTTCATCAATGTTTATGAGAGCACGTTGTGTTAATTATAATCTGTCGCAAAATCAATTTCTTCCCAAAGTTTATACTATGCCTCTTCATACCGTGGGATACATGATTTTTTTGTTGTTGAATGATTTCATTCATTAAGGGCGCAAGTGGGTGGAATTGGATAAGATTGAATAAGTAATCAAATTCAATACATCTTTATAAATATGCGCCTTTTCTTTATGTAAGGGAATTAGAAGAGAGTACATATAAAAGAAAACTTATATAATTCAATTTCCTTAAAATAGTAGAATTAAATGAAAACAAATCGATTTTCACATGCAGTAAATATTTAATTTAATGAATTACCCAATTCAAGCCAATTTCACTCACCAAACCTATGAACACCAGAGAAAAGCATGTTTAGTTTGTTTAATTTTTCTTCTACGCTTTCTTTTCATCCATAATTTCTCGAGGATAAATTGTTTTATTGATCTCGTTACATCAGTTTATGTTTGAATAAGAAACTTCAAAATATTAGGAATAAAGTGAAAGCAGACTGATAATGAAAGTGGTCCATGAATAAACTGCATTGTTGGTGTCACAGTTTACTCCAATGGCAGGAGGCACACTGCCACAGCTTCTAGAATGCGCCCTTTAAGACTACTACTGTTCCCAACCAAACAGAGTTCTCATTTCATAAGTTATTATTAATTCACACTTTATAGATATGAAGTTCAATTTTTATAAAGATTAAAGTTAATATTTAATTTATATAATGTAATATTTTTCCGTATTATTGCATATAAAAAAAAACACCTCCCATTTCCAATCTCTATATGCAAAAAACACCTCCCATTTCCAATCTCTATATGCAAAAAACACCTCCTTTTCCAATCTCACCCTAATTAATTCAGAATGAAGCAGAAACTTTACTTTCATCTCCATCATTTTAAATTTTTATTTGACCTCAGAAGTGACCTCTCACCGTAGGATACATGTCATCTCCTAAAGTGAAGGAAAACAATACTCAAAACTTAAAAAATCATGGTTATGAGCTCAACTAATGTTTACAATATTTTGGATAAACTACCTATATAAAAGTACTCAAATTATAAGGGTCATTTTAAATTCATACCTAAATTATAAATTTTTTTATCTAGGTACCAAAACTATCAAAACACTACATCTAGGTACTCTCCGTTAGTCAAACTGTTAGTCAAATCGTTAATTACTGAGTTGTCATTTTTTGGTCAATTGTTTATGCTGAGTTGGAGTCTATGTGGATAAAAAAATAATTAAAAATTAAATATATTATTAAAAATAATTAATAAAATTTTAAAATAAATTATAAAATAAAATTATTAAAAAAACAAAATCTTAAACAAATGTTAACTCCGCCAATGGAAAGTGATTGATTGGCCGAACTGCTCATGCGCAACCGGGTCATGCTCTGCCATTTCTTATACCAATTTTACTACGCATACCTGAACCCGCATTGGTGAATCACCAAAAACCGTAACAACAACCGAAATTCTCATTAAATCGATTATAATTCGGACCCTTTCTTGGTCTTTAGCGATATGGAACGGAGCATTGACAGCCACAATTTGGACATCGGGAGAAGACCCTTCTTTCAAAAGCTTTCACAGCGATGTTAGTCCACCTTCGTCCACAATTATCTTCTTGTTTCGATCGTTGTCCCTAGCCAAGGATGCGAGCGAGTTAGCCACATCCACTCGGTCCTTCAGTTGACCCATTTGAATAGTAGCAATGAAGGACCAAATCCAGCTGAGAATTTGGTCATTATTGGTAATTGGAGGTAGAGAAACCGAAAACCTTCCTTCGAACCCTGTTGGCTGTTGACCCTCGAATTGCGAGCCTCGAGCACTTGCGGTCTTGACTAAGGGCAAGGTTGGCTTTGCCTTGCTTAGATGAAGTGATTGGGACTCATCTGGCAGCCTAGGTCGGCCGGAAACGATGACGGTGACAGAGGATTCTAAATTTCTCGGCGGTGATGCTCCCTCCACGACGAACTGTGACATCGACGGTGGCAGGGAAGGTCGTCTCTAAGGGGGAAGTCGTTTGGGCTTGGTGGTGAGGCTGGAGTTGTGCACGGTAGTGGCTGGGATTGACCACCGGAAACCTAACTTCACCAAATCTTCACCGATGATCGTGAAGGAGGCAGGGTTCTCTTCGCCTTGTCCATACGAGTTGATGGGAGGTGTTTTTGTTTTTTTAATAATTTTATTTTATAATTTATTTTAAAATTTTATTAATTATTTATAATTTTTAATTAATTTTTTATCCACATAGACTCCAACTCAACACAAACAGTTGACCAAAAAATGACAACTCAGCAATTAACGGTTTGACTAACATATTGACTAACGGAGGGTACCTAGATATAGTGTTTTGATAGTTTGGGTACCTAGATGAAAATTTTCATAGTTGAAATATGAACTTAAAATGACCCCTATAGTTTGGGTACTTTTATGTAATTTATCCTAAAATTTTTTAAATAAAACTGCACAATGATTGCCTAATCTAAATTATGTTTTTTATTATTATGTTTTAATAAGACGATATTTTACTTGAAAGAAAGATAATGAAAATTTAGCATAAATATTAAAGTGCTGCCACTTATGTAAATTCAACATAAGAGTTCATTGTAAATTAAGGGTTTATGAGCAAAGGAGCACGCATAGAAAGTGTTGTAGCATCTCCACTAATTGTTGCTTGTTACCAAATTAAAAGAAGAATTAAAATGATTAAGCTTGACTAATGGAGGATAGAAATCATTAGTCTCTTTTGTAGATGGTCCTTTTTGCCCATTTCACTCTTTCCTTTCCCATTTTCTACTTCAATTTTGAAATAAGGGAGGTCCAAACCTACCATTATCTAATGTAAATTCACTTCTTTTTTATTTTCATTGCATGAAATATCACCTATTATAAATCTGATAAGAAAATATTTGTATTTTCTTTTTCCATATTAGTCTTGACTAAAAATCAATACTTGCAATAAAAATGAAATTTTGAGTATACATAATCAAAGTAGTTCCAAGGAGTGATGAGCCTCTGAAAAATGGTTTCCCCAATAGGCTTACAAGTCAAACTTCGAAACCCTTTTTATTTATTCTAATTTAATCAAATATTTGAATTTTATAAGGCTTAGAGAGTAAATAAAGGAGACAATTCTTTTCTTGTAACGCTATAATTATATGCTTAGCTGAATCACAAATATAATTTCAGATTTAAAGGCTTAGGGTACATGACTACATGTGTCATTCATTCACTTTCGATCAGATTACAATTTTGATAAGATTTTTAAATACGTTTTTTGATACAATGATATTGGGGAAGGAGGATTACATATTCTTTGATGAATCACAAATATAATTTCAGATTTAAAAGCTTAGGGTACATGTGTCATTCATTCACTTGCAACCAAATTAAATTTTTTGATTAAATTGTTAATTACGTTTTTTGATACAATGATATATATTGGGAGAGGAGAATTACATTATATACATTAGATACTAATGTCGTTAATCAAGATAGTCGAACCCGGGACTTTCCATATAACATGTAGAGAAAAATACCAACTATTAGATCATAACGCTAATGGTCAGTTTGATATTGCTGTGTTTTTTTGAAAAGTTGCTTCTGTTATGCTTACTTAACAAGCAGCTGTATATTAAAGCAGTTAAATTTTTGGGCAAATTTTTTTTTTTAAGTTATGCAAGTATGAAAAGTAATGTCAAAGTGTTTGGTAAAAACAGTTTTCAAAAGTACCTATATGCTGTTTTTCAAAATTACTGTCAAAAATCCATTATTTAAAAAAAAAAAAAGTCTTTTTATTTTTACCAAAAATTTTTACACTACTTTACTTTCAAATAAAACAATTTTTTAAGAAAAAAAATAATACCAAATGGGCCTAAGTGGCTTAACATTATACACAATATACAATGTACACATTATGCCACTAATAAATGGCTTAACATTTTATATTAAGATTGAATGATATATCTCGAGATCTAGTGTTTTATAAAACAAAAATGAAGACAGCAATTTAAAAAAAATTAAGTTTAGAAATGAGAAAACGTCTCCAATGACTCAAAGCCAGTCTCGCGCAGAAGAAATTCAGATCCAATGCAACTAGTCAACCCACGTCTCTCTCTCTCGCTCTCTGTGACAACACAGGCTTCCAAAACACAACAAATACCCTTAAATTACCATTATGCCCTTCCCTCCTCTTCCCCTGTTCTGAACAAAAACGAACCCCCCCACTCCCCCTCCTTTGACTCCCCCACAACCAAACCCACTAGCCTCCAATGGACGCGACCACACTCGACCACCCCTCTGGACACTCCGATGACCTCGATCCGGGTATAACCGACTTTAATCCCAGCTCCGACCCGTACTGTTTTTCTGCTGCTTCTGGTGCTGCTGGTGGGGCCAAGTACAAGCTCATGTCCCCGGCCAAGCTTCCGATCTCGCGGTCCCCCTGCCTCACTATCCCTCCCGGCCTCAGTCCGACGTCGTTTCTTGAGTCCCCCGTCCTTCTCTCCAACATGAAGGTCTGTTACACGACCTTTTTATCTTTTCCGATTTTCTTTTAGTTTTAATTTTAATTTTGCTGCTGAGAAAAAGCAAATGCTCTTTTTGAATCTTAGGCTGTGTTTGGCAGCTTAATGGGAGTTCGGGAACATAGAACAAAAATTAAGAAAAACTGATCTTCTAATTTCTTCCTTTTAAGCTATGTTTGTTTTAAAAGAAAATTTGTGAATTCAATATGAGGGTCTGTTTGGTTGCTGAGGAAAGGAAATAGTGGGAACTGAAGTGTTTTAGTTATTCTACTTCCTGCCCAATTGAGCTTGACTTAACAGTGAAAAAGTTTTGATTTTGAACTTTTTCTCAGTCATTTTCTCGGTCATTTTCTCGATGATCAAACAATGGGTATACAGGGAACTGAGTTTCACGGCCTGAGATTTTGCCCCGTGGTATATGCTATCGTGGGGAATTTTGAGGACTTAAAATTGATGTGATGTCGATGATGAGTGACCTATAAAGATGCTCCTTCTTTCAGTAAAATTCAAAATTCTGATAACTGTTTTCATTTGTTTTGGCTCATAGCAGTGCAATTTAACTAAATGGGTTTGCTGCGAATGTTTTTTTTTTTTTTAATATTCTAGTGAAACTTTATAAATGGGTGCTTAGGATGGGACCCCAAGATTCTGATGCTTTGTTGCTGTTATAGAGTAATGTAGTGCTAGTATTGGCCTATTGGGTCTTTTATCTTTATGCCCGTATAGATTGTTCGAAAGCAATTGCTTTGGGAATATGGGGCTTTCACTTGCAGCCCTTTGAACTTTGTTGTTCTTTATTACTATCGACAGTGTTGTTTTTTCACATAATGAATCTTTCTTCTCTTCTTTTTGCTTTGTTGGGTGGGTTTTAGCCTCTTTAATTACTTTTATGTTTAACGGTGGCAGTGGATCCAAGTACAACGAAAATATTTCCATTTGTGTATGTAGAATAAGGAATAAATGCATCAGCAGGGAGGAATAGGGAGGCTAGAAAGGTTGTGGGTCAAGGTGGTGATATAAGTTGTCATTGGCATGCGTTTTCGTTGAGGATATGACCCTTCATTGTGCTAGTTATAAATAGAGATGATTTTCATTGTTCAGAGTATATTGCAATAACTTCGGTTATGTGGGTAATCAATATAAATATATTGGTCTTCTTATCTTAAATGGATTTATTTAGGAAATTTATCTTCCTTTTTTTGTGTGCAAGTATTTGTTTCATTTGTGTTGGTAATAGATGAGCTTGGTAGACTTATTCTGTTAGGCTCGAAGGGATAGAAAAATTACGTATCTGTTAAGTGTTACCAATCAGAAAGATGCCTGAGTAATTGTGAGAGTTTCCTGTGATTAAACAGATACGAAACAGTTTAAACAGATACAAAACAGTGTGACGAGCACTGCCAAATTCTGTTTATCACACGTAAAGGGCTTTAAAAGTGCAGGATGACTCACAGGCTGTATCTTCTTGTTAGTTTCCTTTTTCTCTTGTTTTATGAAGAGTCTTATTTTCTCTGTTGTTGGTTTTTATGATTTCTTTTGTTCTGTACATAAATGCTCTGCTTCCAAATACGGGATTTCTATTTTTTTAATTTTTTAATTTTATATTTCTTCTGGTCTTGCAGGCAGAACCTTCCCCAACTACTGGGTCCTTTTTGAAGCCTCAAATGGTGTACAGTTCTCTGGGTTCTACATATTCAGCAACCACAGTATACTCTGATTTCAACACCTCTGATGACAGAAATTCTGGAAGCTTCGAGTTTAAGCCACATGCTAGATCAGATATGGTAAATTTCTTTGTGGATTCTTGGTCAGTTATTGATCGCATCCTTGAGGAGTCCGTTTTATTTCTGCAGGGGTAGATTACTGAATAAAGTGTGGCTGGGATCCAAACTTTAGCTGATTGGTCTTTGGCCATTTTGTGCACTAGCTTAAACTATAAATATCAGTGGATGTCTAATTAATGCTACAAAAATTAGTTCCTGTTCTGAAGCTGACCTAATTAATGGTTCCTTTTGCTAGATGATCAGTACTGAAGTTGATGTTCTTGTACGTAATTATATTGGTTTCTGAACATACTTTATAAGACAAAATATTTTCTAAAGATACTTGTGGAAGGATGTAAATGAACTCCTTGTTGACTCGTATTTTCTTATAGCACACTGATATTGCATTCATTATAATCTGAAAGTGTGCCATATTGGCTGTGAAGTACTGGTTGCCTAATCCTTTTCATTTATTCAAGGTTACTACAGATTATAACCACCATCGAAATGAGCAGTCTGTGCAAGTCCCAGGTCAAGCTCAGTCTCAATCACTTGTGTCGCCACCTTTGGTTAAAAGTGAGATGGCAGTCTCCTCAAATGAATTGAGTTTACAAGCACCTGTCCACATGATCACTTCAGGAGCTAGTGCACCTGCTGAAGGTGATTCAGATGACTTAAGTCAGAGGGGACATCCAAATCCTGGGGTCCAAACATCACAGTTTGATCATAAAGGAATTGGGCCTTCGGTGGTATCTTCTGATGATGGGTATAACTGGAGAAAATATGGACAAAAACACGTTAAAGGAAGTGAATTTCCTCGCAGTTATTACAAATGTACCCATCCAAATTGTGAAGTGAAGAAGCTGTTCGAGCGCTCCCACGATGGACAGATAACAGAGATTATCTACAAGGGTACACATGATCATCCTAAGCCTCAACCTAGTCGACGATATAATACTGGTGCCATGATACCTGTCCTGGAAGAAAGATCTGATAAGACTTCAACTTTGAATGGCCGAGATGGTAAGCCATCTGAGTAATATTTTTTTTGCTTTCTTGGCAAATGCTCTTTTATGATCTCTGAGTTTCCTTTTATTTTCTAATTGTAGACAAGCCATCCAGCTTATATGGGCAAATGTCTTGTACGAATGAGCCAAATAGTACTCCTGAGCAATCTCCTGTCACAGGAAATGATGATAGTGTAGAAGGCACAGGCTCACTATCAAACAGGATACCTGATGAGGTTGACGATGATGACCCATTATTGAAAAGGAGGTATAAATATACAAGAAATGGTTTATGCTTTTCATGTATTGTTTGTGTTCCCAATTAACTGTAAAACTTTTTGCGCAGGAGGATGGATAGTTGTGGGATGGATGTCACACCAGTTGTTAAGCCTATACGGGAGCCACGAGTTGTTGTTCAAACTCTGAGTGAGGTTGATATATTGGATGATGGATACCGCTGGCGAAAATATGGTCAGAAAGTGGTGAGAGGAAATCCTAATCCAAGGTATGATTTATCATCAGGTTGACATTTGACAATGATGATTCCCACTAATTTCATCTGTTACATTTAACGTCAGTGCTTATTTTATAACTTCATGTGTACTCATAGAATAGTTTGCCTTTGTTTTCTTATGGTGATTGATTATCCTGAAAACTATGATACAAGCTAACGGCAATATAAGTGAAACCAATTAAAGCCCAATCTTTGGAAATGGCATCTGGCAATCTGCTATCATAATGGTCTTGGAAAGATAGGTTTTGTTTGTTCAGTCCCCCGACACCCTCTGACCTTATCACATTCAGAATAAATAATGATATTTTTCTAAATCCAGTATAAGCACTTAATCTGACAGTTGACAGGTATTGGGAAAAATTGATGTAAATTTTTTTAGCTTTCTTCTTTTCTGTTTTTCCCTCTTTAAGTAACTGATCCCATCAAATATTAGGTTTCATGTAGGTAACTATGCATTTCTTTGTAGGCAGTGTTACAATTCTTTCATCTAGTTTTAGCTAAAGACGTCCATCACCTCCCCTAGCCACTTTCCACTTTGAATCTAAGAACTTAGAGAGTTCTCAAAACCCTGCATATGAAAGTGAATCTTTATAAAAGGAATCCTGGACAATGTTACCTTCAGCAGCGTTATTTGGTACAAAACTAATGAGGCATGATGGTTTACTTAAAGTAATTGCATGAAAGGTCTTATCAGAAAGCTTCCTGAACAAACAAAGCATAAAAAGAATAAATTCTGAATATATTCTAAACAATAATGTTCCGTTTTTACTTTTATCTCCTGCTGTAATTGACTGACCTAATCTTTTTTTGGACCTTTGAATGTAACGTTATTATTCCAACATTATGTTATCTGGTTTAGGATAAACCTGCAGCATACTTGGTTACTGATTAGTTATTCAGTGTGTCTGGTTATCAAATATTAGAATGTACCCTGATAACTTAAATCTCAATATTTGTGAATTACTAGGGCTTGCTTCTATTTCCACCCTCCACTTTAAGAAAACATTACTCGTCGAACCAAACTGCCAAAATGTTCCAAAAGTGCCCAGAAATCCTACTTTTACTTTCTGCTGCGCCCAGGCCGTAATGTGTTGTTTATTATTATTTTTTTTTGGTTAAAGATATGTTCATTATTAATGGAAAAAATAGAATGTAGGATTGACCTAAAGGGGTTAGAGATTTACTCAGAACTAGGTACTACTTTTAATTGGAAATATATGCATAAACTCCAATAAATGCACTTATGTGCTTCATCTGTATTGCTCATGTTTGAGTGTAATCTTTTGATAACTGTTTCCCAAATGATTTATCTGGTTTCTCATAGTTCTATCATGTTATGCAGGAGCTATTACAAATGCACAAATGCTGGATGCCCTGTTAGAAAGCACGTTGAGAGGGCATCCCACGATCCAAAAGCAGTTATAACTACATACGAGGGGAAACATAATCATGACGTCCCAACTGCAAGGACTAGTAGCCATGACACTTCAGGACCGTCAACTGTGAATGTCCCATCGAGGATTAGATCAGAAGAAAATGACACCGTAAGCCTTGATCTTGGTGTCGGAAGGAGCTCTGCTGCTGAAAATAGATCCAATGATCACCTGCAATTGCACCCTGAACTTGTGGAACGCCAACCTCAGACTAATTCCAATTTTAAGGGTGTTCAAACTACCCCTGTTTCGGCATACTATGGTGTTCTAAACAATGGGATGAATCAGTATGGTTCTAGAGAAAATCCAAGTGAATCGCGGAGCATCGAAATTCCACCTTTAATGCATTCCTCTTACCCATATCCATAGAACATGGGAAGTGTACTAACAGGTCCATAGATTTGGTTAAGACGAAGCCAACAGAAATAAGCTGCATTTTCGCGTCTTTTGGCACGGGCGAGGTTTGAAAGAGCATCTCAATTTCGAAAGGTATACTTCTTTGACTATCTCAAAGATGTGTTGTTAGGTGCCTGCTGCGAAATGTCTTCTGTGTCCTATTATTGTATGTGCAACATTAACATGTGAGGGCATATTATGTACAAAAATGAAGTGATACTGGTATTATATATTCAGTCATTGACAACATGTATTGTAATTCGATCAAATGCTTAAATTAAATTGTACAATATTTATAAGAAAATTTTGGTTCTCTTAGCATGTGTGATGAGCTTTTAAAAGTAGAAGTGGAACATCTGCTTTAGAGTTTATAAGGTTTCTTGGCATTGTGGATATGTTCCTATTGCTAAAGCTTGAGCAATATTGTGTTCTTTTGTGTCTCTATATTGCAATACGGTAATCACAAGGTGTGGTGCAGTTAGTGAACTGTCATATTTAGAGAGTAAATTCTTTAGTCTCTAATTGGAGATTTGAAACTTGTTGGGAGCATTTTGTGGCAGGGGTTAGTTGCATTCTGAGCGGGGATTAGGTCTACCTTTAGGGGGTAGGGACACTTCGTGGTATTTATTAAAAAAAATATTGCAATATGGTTCCTTCATTAACTTGATAAAGATGCGAGCCACATTTTGAGCGGGGATTAGGTTCACCGATTAGGCTCACCTTTAGGGTGTGAGCTATATTTTGAGCAAGAATTAAGCTCACTTTTAGAGTGTGGTGTGATTATGGGGACACATTATAGTATTTACTAAAAAAAATATTGCAATATAGTTCACCAGGACTTGAATTAATTAAGGTACATGAATGAAATTGGCTCTATCGAATGTAGTTACCTTTGTGTGACATTATATTCTTTAGGTTTGGAAACACCTTCTAGTATTTACTAAAAAAAAAAAACCAATTGAATTAATTAAGGTATATTAATGAAACTGGCTCTATCGAATGTAGTTACTTTTGTGTGACATTATATTGTTAAAACGACGGCGTTAAATACAAAATTGTATTTGCGATTAGGATGGGCTGCCCCTCCCATGATAAAAATACGACAGTTGAAGATAACTATTTTCGAGTACGACTCTTATAGAAGGTGAGGACAATATCTAATGTATATAATGTAATTTTCACTTTCATAATATCATTGTATAAAAAAAAAAAAAAAACAATTTCTCCTTCACATGAAAAAAAAAAATAAGAAAAGAAAAAAGCAGATCAGGTTATGGAAAAGCAAAGAAATAAAAGTTTTAAATGTAATACTGGCCCCAGGTGTATGCAAACCAACCGTTTTAGGTTTGAGCTTTTAATTTTTTTCTTCTTGTCGCATGTAGAAGACAAATCGGTTATTATTAGTTTTTCAGGTGTGAGTAAAAAATTGGAGCTATTTTTAACCACGGTGAGGATTTAAAAGAAAAATTGTCTCAAAAAGTCTTTAATGTGTAAAGCCTAATCGTCATTCTATTCCAGGTCTTAGCTGTACATATTGTCGTAAAAGAAGACAACATGTCAATATTAATTTTTCAGCTGCGAGTAAAAGAACTGGAGCTACTTTTAACCATGGTGAGCATGTGAAGCAAAATTGTCCCGAAAAATCTTTTGAGTGCTTTGTGTTAAAGTCTAAAAGTCACTATATTTACGTCATTCAATATGAATTGTCCACATTCATGTCGTAAAGAGAAGACAAACATACAATTGTTAGCTTTCTAGGTGCGAGTTAAAGTATTGGAGCTATTTTTAACTACAGTGGTGAGAATGGGACGAAAAAATTGTCCCGAAAAATCTTTTTAAGTGCAAAGCATAAAGTATAAACGCCCACTCTACTCCACATCACTCAATATAAATTGTACAACTTCCTCTCGTAAAGAGAAGATAAATATGTCATTATTAGCTTTTCAGGTGCGAGTGAAGAATTGAATCTACTTTTAACAACGGTGGCAAGAATGTGATGGAAAAATAGTGGCAAGAATGTGATGGAAAAATAGTAGATGGTAACGAGGTGTTGAGACCCTACAACACAACCATGGCATGTTGCAGTAATACAGATACAAAGCAAGCCACACAATGAACTTACACTTACAGGTGCATGGAAGTAAAAGTTTAGATTATAGTGATGTTGGCTGTTTTACGAGAAAATCTAAAACGAAATAAATTCAGTGCAAAACGTCATGTCTATTTTTATCCGAAGTACAAACATGTAAATATGGAAAAGTGCCGGCTCATTTATTACTGTTGAAGCATATTCTTACAGCATTTATATATAGAGATACTCACACAAGACCACTTTAGGAAGAGTTCGCACCTAAAGGTTCCATACCAGACCAGCGAACACAGATATTCATGTGAGTTTTTACATCCATGCACAAGAGGCAACAAGTGCTTGATTCATCCAACCCAGATATAAAGCTCCCTCTCTCTCTTCAAGCGTATACCTCTCAGAATAACTCTGTAGAAGAGTCTTGATAGTGGCATTTACAAAGGAGCTAAGTGGGTATGGTGAAAACCCAGCCATAATAAACCGCGACCTCCACTTACTGAGAACCTCAAACCTTTCAACCCTTTCAGCGCCTTCACAAGCTATGATGTTGACGATTTCTCGTGCCAGACAGTGCTGCTCCATATTGATCCGATCCCGATGCTCTCTTGGCAGAGCAACATCAATTGAATCAAAGACGGCCCTGAAGTAGCTCAATGTCTCACTGAAACGGGGAAGGAAAGGGGTCGTATTGGTGTTTGATTCTTGCTCAACAAGAGTCACCACCTTTGGAGATAAGCTCTTAACCAGCCTCAATAGTCTGTCCCTATGATTTTGACAACTCACACTCTCATCTGGCATGTGGTGCAGCATGAAGGCAAAATTAGCAGCAATCGCCTCACCAGGTCGAATCTCAATGTCCTCAAGCTGAACCTCAGAACCCGAAATTCCAGCAGCATGGAACTCGAAGGGTACCTTGCAAGACTCTGCAAGCATGGACAACCTCTTTCCCACAAGATCAAGGCCCCCTCCCCGAGCATAAGCTGATGAAGAATCATCTATGGCGGTGATCCTAATTTGTGGGGGTCCTCCAGGCCGAGTTGCTAAAGCCTGAATTAAAGTAATCCACTGGCTGCCTTGAGCAATCTGAAAATCAATTATATGAACTCTACTTTCATCCCTCGTAGCTTCTGCAATCGCCCCATTGGCCGACATATACCCAAACTTGAAGTATGGGCAGACTTCATAAAGTATGTGCATATATGAGAGGAGTTCCGCACTGGCAGGCTCTTTGCATCTTAGGGCTGCATAAATAGAACTTCCTGAAGAGGCCAACCTTGCAACAAGACCTTCCAAAATGTAAGCTCCTAATCGTTGGATTGGCTCACCTGAAACTGACACCATATGACGTAAGTTTGACATCAACCATTCAGTTCTTGACATATCTCCATTTGCCACTGCTTTCGCACAAGCGCAAAGCACCTCTTTCAAGTCACCTCTGGAGATCATCTCCATTATTTGTTCCCAGTTCTCTGCTTCTGAAGATATTTGGTTAGGTCCAACTTCATCTGTGGCGTAGAGGTCAAACGCATCTGAACCATTTCCCAGCAAAACACTTTCCAGTTCCCTCATTTTGTGGCCGAGGTCATCTGTATCATTTGATAAGCATGATTGGTTGACAGGAGAGCCATAAGATTGGTCGGAATGCAAATCTGGATGAGAAGCTGGACTTCCATTTGCTGAGAAACCTAAACTAGATGAAGAACTGTGAGCACGGTAAGTACTGGTTCCCGAGGATGATTCAACGGTGCTGCACTGTTCAAAGCTTTGAGCTGCAAGCTGTGTTCCTTGGATAACCTCATTAGAGGATGGCCAACAATACGACTCTGACTCTTCCACATGGTGTTCTCCGAATTGGTGAGAACCATGCTTCTGTGATTCCTGCATCTTCAGGACAAGTAATTCTTCTGATTGGTTCTAGCGAACTGAATCACTAAGAACTGTTCACGCACAATATTTCTCAAATTTAACTGACAACTCTCTTTTCATTCATAGCAAACCACGGCCCTTCACATCATGCAGACCAATCATAGTCATCTTGAAGAAACTAGTCGAAAGTTGGTGGTGAATTAAAGAGAAATGTTCTGTAGAGAAAGATAACAAGACAATAAATGTCGTCAAGATGGACAGAGAAAAGAAGAGAACATCTTTAAGTACAGAATGCACCTTTTATCCACATGCTGACAACAAAATTTCAATGATTCTAACATAAATTATAGAACTAACTTCAATAAACACCATAATTTTCTTTGCTATTACATGTAAACTTATAAGAAGGAAAATCTTGGAGATATATAGGAATCAACTAAATGATTTTCGGCTTGATGATTGCAGGTAATGTCTGGAATAATCTGAAATTTCATATACCCAGACTTCTCTAGACCTTTGAATTTAACCGTAGCATTCATGATTTAGGAAACGGAGAAACTTAGGCCATGTTTTGGAAGAGGAATTTCAAAGTAGCAAGGGATTTAGGCTAAATTAGTTAGAAATGCACCACAAAACATTAGAAGAGGGATTTGAAATGATTAGATGCAATGCACTTAGAGGAATTTGTAAATAACTACTTGATAGGTCTTACTTGGAAATCCCTTGTTTAGTGATTTTGCTATGCTCATGTAGACCACATGCTTCCTTGCTACTCGTCCAACTAGTTACTTACAAGTCCCTCTCTTTCATTGTTTTTAATGCCTTTCTTAGTAATATCCTAAATCCATTAGTACCTTGAAGTTCTTTATCCAAACATAGCCTAAAGAATTGAAGGGTTTCATTTAGAAAACTGAACCTATCACCTCTCACCATATCTTAATCGAATACAAAAGAAGAATTCGTGAGGTTCCAACCGAAAGTTGCAAAAAATCCCACTTTTAGCCTCATTTATAGCAGAAATTTATGCTTAAAATCACCAATTCAAAGCTAGTAATTAAATTTATCACCAAAACACATTAATTTCAGAGTAATTAAATATGTCCACATCTTTGATAACATAAGAAAACAAAACTGATGAAACATATTCAAGTGCAGCAAAAATCACAGTAAAATATTTAATTTCAAAAACTAAAAGAGTCTGAAAATTAGACTCACAGGTAATTTTCTGAGAACCCAGTTCGATTCAGCACCCAACTGATGGGTTTTTGACATGGCTATGAATATCAAGTGTGATTATTGCACCCTTCAGCAGCTCCCAGCTTTCGTGCTCTTCTTTGCTTGCTTCTGAGTTCAAATGAGGATCGGGAAAACGTCTTGTCTCCTACCTACATAATAAATATCTGCGTCTTATTGCAGTGCATCCTTAACTTAAAACCTCAGTCTTTACATGAATTACCCTACTGCCACTGAAGTATTACTACATTAACGCGTTGAAGGAATGTTTAGTCCCTGAATTGTTGATCATCTTCGTGTAAGCTGCAGTCATGGCTGACTTGTGACGTCAGAGTCCATTTAAGGAAATTAAGATTACAAATTTGGACTCCAACATGCTTATCCTTTTCCATCGGACTTGTTGACGAGTGGATCAGACCCGATAACTGCAGGTCCCTCGGGTGATGGGAAAACTTCTAGGTTCCGTGAACGAGGTGGTCGAATCTCCTCCCATGACGGTCGAAGATAGCTTGGGCTATAAGTCTTCCAGTTCTTCCATGTGAGTGGGTCCCTCTTCACCTCATCTTGAAGTACCTAAGGGAAAATAAGACGAAGAGAAGAAAAAGGAAAAGGAAATCAAGCTTGGGAGTCCGATGTGGCTCCAGCCACTTGGTCTCCGATGCCTAAATAAGAATTCATTTAGAGAGAAGGGAGAGAGAATATAATTCTAGTGAGAGAATGTATTTTAACAGGGTTTCTTTGCTTGCTTGAAGTTAACTTTATTGTGAAAGTAAACGGGGTATTTATAGGAAAAAGGAATAAGGGCTGCTACCTTCTCTGCTTGGGGTGCGATACCCGTCGCGGGATTGGGTACTGCCTGTTAATGATTCCGTGCCACTTTTGCCATTGGGGAGATCCAATCGATGAGTGACACCTGCCTTCCTAGGTTGCCGCCTAGGGTCTGGGAACTTGGAATATCTCCCCCCCAAGTTCCCTGAGATGGCGTGTGGAAGTAAAGGGATGTGACATTCTCTACCATGGAAATCGTGACAAGTGTCCTCCCTTTACAGATATGGATGAAAAGGTGTCAGGTGCTGTCTGTGATGATTTAGTACTACTGCTGGGCGCTACCCGGATGGTCGGTTGAGCGCTACCCTGGTGGGTGTCTGAGCGCTACCTGGGCGTGATGGTTAGCACCTTTGGTTTCTCTTGGCTTGGGCCTTAGGTGGGCTTTAGTGAGCTTGGGCTGGCGATGGATCCCCTTAGTGGACCCTAGGGTTTGCCTCTTAGTGAGCCCTGACCAGGTTCTGTTTACCAGATTTGGTTGACTTATGATAGCTATCAACAGGAGTCCCCCAACTCCTTAGTCGGGGAGTTGAATCTTCTGCTGGCTTGCGAGCCGAATTTGGTGGGCCTGGATACCAGTCAGCGTACATGGTTATGGTACTTGGTCACCGTACCTGACCCTAGTACCCGGGTCTACCGCAGAGGTGGGAAACTCCTCCAGTCCTCTCAACTACCCAGCTGAGTTTGACTTTTGAATTTTGACAGTTGGGTAGGGTGTTCCGCCTTTTACGTGTTTAATGGGGGGGGGGGGGGGGGGGGGGGGTTGAAATGAAGGCGTGGGGATGGTGGGGCTGCGCTCGTAGAAGGAGAGAGATGTGGGGGTCCACTTGGAAATGTGGTAATGATGAAGAGATATATCTGTTGGATTTTGTGCATGGTGACTTTTGGCATAAATATTGGGGGCTATAAATATGGCCTTGTTTGTCTGAGTTATACTTTTTGGTTGTTTCAAATTTCCCTCTTTATTGCCTTGCGTTTTCTGCCGTGGGAGATTTAGTGAGAGAGTGGTGAAGAATTCGTGGATTGACAGTGTGGAGGTCGTGGGTTGTGCTTCAAAACTGGTGAGTGCCTTCTCCTTGCCCCTGTGTTTTTCTGTTTTTGCACTTGCACTGCCATACTCTGTCTTTCTGTTCAGTTATTATTTAAACATCATTTTGATATCATTTAGTGCCCTTTTACATGTATTTTGAATGATTGTGTGTAACCCATAGTACAAAGTGATGCTCCTTATGAGACATGTGCATGATTTGGAAAGATATCCTAATTATGAGAATATAGGAAAAAGAATGGCTCAAATCAGAGTTCAAATGAAGGAGATGTCCTCAATTCAATATCGGGTCCTAAGCTAGGCTCTAGCGTGTCCCTATTCCCTATTTAGGGCGCATATCAGGTTACTCGAATTAGGCCATGCGGGTCCTGAAACCATGTTTGAGGCCTAGCAGATCAAGCCCTTGTTGAGCCAAGGTGCATGCCAAGACGTGTCTCTGGCATGTCTCAAGGACACTCCATCTGCGCCCTAATCCAAGACTAGCCCAGACGAGCCATGGCGCGTCTTCAGAGCTCTCAGCCAAGTCCCAATCGTGTCCCCTGACATGCCTCAAGTTCCAGGTTCCAGGCGTGCTCCTCAGAGGTGCTAGAGACCCAGCCAGCGGTAGAGCCTGGGTCGCTAGAAGACATGTCCCATGACATGCCGATTTAGGCCAAAATGGGACATGACATGGAATTCGATGAAACCAAGTGAGACACAACCTAGAAGTAAACTTCTAAACACTTATCTAAGCTACTGCAATCAAGTGTCTTGCCCAGGATTGCTAATGACATGTTGCGTTCTAAAAGACCTCGCGGGAGCCCTGATTTGAGCCAAATTGGGCCATTGAGTTGTCTACGAGCTTTTGAGCAGGACCAAGCCCAGAACCATGCTAGATACATCATATGGAAGTAAAGTGAGTGGCGTGTCCCTGCTGCATTTGTTAATGGCTTGCTAAATTCTTAACAAGTCCTATATTGTAGCCGTGGAGCCAAGAAATGTGCCAGCCGTGTCAAGAAAAGCCAAGAAAGATCCTTTCTTGCATCACAAGCCTGCGGCCTAGCCCGTTTCCCTACCAGACTAGGAAACCAGTTGTAGCGTTTCATTAAGGGCTTTTTGGTCCTTTGTTTTTTGTTTTCAATTCCTAGTTTTAGGGGAAGCCCTAGGAGTATTTAAACTAGTTTTTAACGTGAAACAAGGGTCCCTAACCCCCTAACCGTATAACTTAGTTTAGTTTAGTTTTTCTGTTTTTTAAAGATGAGGTTGAACGCAAGGAGGCTGGGAGTTGTTGCCTTGGACGTCTTCAGCAAAGCACCATTCTTCCAAGAGTTTTTCTTCTTTCTTCTTTTATTATTCTGTAATTATGGATTCCTTTATGTTTTTATTCAATAATATGCGTGCGTAGTTCTTTAAGAATTAGGGTTGCTTGAAGCCCTAGCCATGTAGTTCTTTAGTGTGATTTTGGCCCTTGATTTATGTTATTATGAATGCTGAATAGGTTCTGATTACTGCTTGAATTGCTGCTCTTTTATGTTTACATGATTAGCTACCTTGTTTACATAAATTATTGATGAGATTGCATTGAGAAGTTGAGGTTAAGAAATAATCTTGTAATCAGAATTCATGACAACCTAGATCATTAAACTAGACTAAGGGTATTGTGATGTCATTAAATTCCTTTTGCACTTTATACATCTTCTTAGATTACTAATCCTTCTCTAAGGTTGATAGACGTTCTAAGTAGGGAAATGGCTAGGACATGCTAAGTAAGAAGAGAATAGCATATGTAAAGTGAATTGTAACCGGACCTTTGTATGGGCACCTTATTGAGAGAATTCATAATAATGGGATCTTGGAAATCATGTTAGGAACTTGAATTGGTTAGGGTGGATAGTTGACCTTAATTCGACTTAGTTAATCAATCAATACAATCATCTTTACTTTTGTCTTCATTTGTCTTCCATTTATATTTCTTGTTTTTAATTTCAGAATTCAACAACATCAAACCCCCCTTTCCTTGTGTCTTGTTTGTGTGCTTGTTAGAGTCTTTTGTGTTTCCTTATGTCATAAGTTAGTGTCTTAAGTTGTGTCTAGGTGTCTTGAATATCTAAGTAGTGTGAGTCGTAGTTTAGTTGTTTATTGCGTTCTTTTATAGTTTTGTTGAGTCTTAATTGAGTTGATTAAGTCTAATTTGAATTGGACATAACGTTGATACATAGTCTCTGTGGGGTCGACCCTTGCTCTGTTGCTATAATATCTTCTGAGTTGTATGCTTGCAAGGTTTTAACTGTTAAGAATATATTGCATTATCTTGTCTTCTATTTTCACCAACACTTTCCTCCATTTTTTCTTTTGGGTTTTCTAGGTTCGAGAGGAGAGGATGTCTGTGTCTAGTAGGTGGCGGTCGCCGTCAGTGGAAGAGGTTCATTGCTCGGATGAGAGTGGTAGTATAGATTGGGATAAGGTGGATCAGACGCCCTTGGAACTATTGGATATCCAACCACTGGCGATAGTGGAAGGCGGAGGCGAGTTGATTCCAGCGACGTCTTGGAACGATCCTGTGCAGACACCACTTCAGACACCAGAAGTGGTGTAGCAGGTGAGGGATATGGATCCGGGTTCAAGTTTCCGCGGCGTCGGGCTGTTACGCTCGGGGAGGCAGAAAGGGAAGGCTGTGGCAGGTGGTAGCGCGGCTGCGAGGCGGCGGGGTGGTGACTGAAGAGGGGCGGACATAGAGCCCATCGTTGTTGCAGATAGTGACGATGAGGAAGGTAGCGGATCGGGTGGAGAACGGCCTGCCGCGAAGGGGGTTGGTGAAGGTACTGGGGGTAGCGCAATTTGTGAAGGAGGGGCGGTACCAATGCTGTCGCAAAGTACTGGCACTGGTACCAGTTCGTACAGGGTAGGGGTACCGCAGGATGTGTACTTTTATAAGGAGCAGTGGTGGTCAGCCGACGAAGGGGTGTTCACTATGACGGAGGAGCGGCTGGCCAATTTGATAGTGGTGTACCAGGTACCGGAGGCAGTGCTGGTCAGGTTGCTTGAGGAGGAAGAGGTGCCAAGCTGGCCTCCATGGGGGTAGGTCGCCCTGTCTGAGCAGATGTTCAAGGTAGGATTAAGGCTTCCCTTGCACCCCTGGGTGCAGCAAGTAAGTTACATCGGGTTGGCACCCTTCCAGTTGAACCCGAATGCGATCAAGGTGCTGCTTGGGATTTATGTGTTATGGCGTGAAATGAATTTGAAGGCGCCTTCTTTAGAGATCCTTGCGCAAACATACGCGTTGCGACAGAGTCCTTGGCAGATAGGGTTTTTCTATCTGATTGGGTAGGCAAGAGCCTTGGTAGAGACGGAGAAGGTGAGGAGTAGCGATTGGAAGGAGCGGTGGTTCCTTGTCAGTGTGGCGTGGCAAGCGATACCCGAGGAGGCGGTATTGGAGGTCCTGGTACCAAGGTGCTATAGGGGGAAAGGTGCAACTGGTAGTCTAGGTCTGTTGTTGTTTTGTGATAAAATATATGTTGGTATTTTTTTTTTTTTGAAAATTTTGTTGTGGTTTTGTTTGTTGCAGTTGATTTTCCAAGTGTGGTTCTGTCAGCGATGGAGGGGTTGGATTGAAAATAAAAGATATGTAATGTAAATATAAAACAATTGAAACAGAAGTAAAGATCATTGAAATGATGGATTAACTAAGTCGAATTAAGGCTAACTATCCATCCTAACCATTTAAGTCATTAACATGATTTCCAAGGTTCCATTATTCTGAATTAACTGAATCTGATGCCCATGCAAGGGTCCGAGTTAGGGCCCACCTCACACAAATTACTCTCTTCTTAGTTCCTATGTTGCAAGATTTTTCGACTCACTACAACAACTATCCAAGAGGACGCATTAAGCAAGAAAGGGAGTTTAATGACATCACACTACCCCTAGAGAAGGTTGAGTAATCTAGGTTGTCATGAATTGGATTACAAGTAAGCTGTAAAGCCATTACCGTTGATGCTAATAACCACAAGAAGATGATCAGTCAAACAAGCAATTATTCATTGATAGTTCATGCATAAAAGGTGACATCACACTCATCAACACAAACTAAGATCATTACGCACAGTAATCACAATTATATCCAGTATTCAAAACATGTAAACCACGGGCCAAAATCACATTAATAAACTACATGGTCAGGGCTTCAAGCAGCCCTAATTCTATGAAGAACTACTCGCACATTATATTATTGAAAGCAATAAAATAAGTCATGATTACAAAGTAAAATTTAACAGAAGAGAATGAAACACTAAGACAATGGCGAGCCAAGAACACGTCCAGGCCCCTCAACAACTCTTTGCGCTAAGCTCTCCTCCCAAGCGTACGAACAAAAGCAAAAACTAAAAACTGAAAAAGGTCTATGAGGCAAAGAAGGTTGGGAACCCTAAACTTGCATTAAAACCTTGTTTAAATAGCCCTAGGGATTCCCCTAAAAACTAGGAATTAAAACTGACAACAAAAGACCAAAATGACCCTTAATTAAATGCTAAAACAGGTTTCCTAGTTTGGCAGGGACACAAGCTAGGCCGCGGGCAGGGCTGCGGTCTTGTGATGCAAGAAAGGATATTTCTTGTGCGACAAGGCTGATTCTGGAAGGTTCTAAGACTGTCTTGGGCAACAAGGAACTGCTGGCACCTTTCTTGGCTCTTCTTGACACGGCTGGCACAATCTCATCTCCTAGGACCTTATTCTTGGACTTGTTAGGGACACAGCATGTCATTGACCAATGCAGCTGGGACAAACCACTCACTTCACTTCCATATGATGTATCTAATATGGTTCTGGGCGTTGGCCTTCTCAAAAGATCGTAGAACGCTTAGCGGCCTAATTTAGCTCAATTTAAGGCACAACCGAGGTCTTCTAGGGTGCACCATGTCATTTACAGTTCTGGACGAGACACTTGATTGCAGTAGCTTAGATAGGTGCTTAGAAGTGTACTTCTGGGTGGTGTTGCACTTGGTTCCATCGAGTTCCAAGTTATGTCCCATTTTGGCCTAAATCGGCATGTCTAAGGACATGTCTTCTGGCGGACCTGGCTCTACCGCTGGCTGGGCTCTGGCACTGCTAAGGAACATGCCTAGAACCTGGAACTTGAGGTGTGTCAGGGGACACGAGTGGGACTTGGCTGAGAGGTCTGAAGACACGCCTTGGCTCGTTTGGGCTAGTCTTGGATTAGGCGCAGACGGAGTATCCTTGAGACATGTCAGGGACACGTCTTGGCATGTACCTTGGCTCATCATGGGCTTGATATGCTAGGCCTTAAACATGGTTTCAGGACCTGCATGGCCTGATTTGAGTAACTTGACTTGCGCCCTAAATAGGGCGCAAGGATGCGCCAGGCTTATCTTAGGACCCGATATTGAATTAAGGACATCTCCTTCACATAATTATGTTATCTTTCCAAATCCTGCACATGTCTCACAAGAAGCATCACTTTCTACTATGGGTGACACACAATCATTCAAAAGACATGTAAAAGGGTACTAAATGACATTAAAATGATGTATAAATAATGACTGAACAAATACCCCCAAACCTATCGTTTGCTCGTCCCTGAGCAAAATAGAAAAGGATAAGACTAAAAAAAATTAAAAGACTTGATCTTAATTAAGGATAGATCATTTGAACCGCTTAGGTGTCCCTAGTAGGAGGATTTTTGTCTCTTGAGGGTTTACTAGTTATGCTACCCACAAACACTTTACTTAGATGACCTAGTTTCTAGAAATAGTGCTTTGAACAAGTTAGTAAGAATCAAAGTAAATGAACACACCTTGCAGAACTAAAAGATAATGCCACAGTACTAAAAGTCATATGTAAGATGGAAATGACAAAATCTTAAACAATCATGCTCAATAACAACTTCATTAAGTGCTGCAGAAAAATTTCGCCTTGACTCTAATCCTCACTAGATATATCTCAATTCACTCTAGAATCCTAGGCTTACACTCATATAAAGCACATGTGATGAAGTTATGTAATGGGAATCAAGATATAATCACATATGAATATTCAATGAAAAATAGCACTTTCTGGAATTAAGATCTCATGAATGAAATTGAATCTTAAGAACATAGACACTTACCTCAGTCCTTAGCATGGCTGGCCATAAGATCAGTTAGGTCTTCACTTCAGGTTGCAGTGTGGCTAGGCTGATTGGGTTTGAGAAAGAAGGGTTTGGAATTCAAGGAACTCAGATGGAAACAAGGCATGGAATAACATGACTTGGAATGTGACCTTCTTCTTGATCTTTCATACCCCCACGACGTTCTTGGCACACAAGGGCTCACGATGACTTGACTTCTGGAATTGATGCTAATCTTTGAAATTTTTGGGATCCCATTGGCTCACTTGGGTTAGTTCATCACTTTTCTTTCAACCTTCTTTCTTTATATTTTCTTTTCTATTATTTTGTTCATTTTTTTCTTTCTTCAGCTAACCCAAGGTCATGCAATGATGTGATCTGTTGGCATCCTTGGTCTTGGTGCATCTTGGCGCGGTGTGGAACTCTATGGCATAGCTTGGCGCGGTTTGCCGCAATGAGGGCTCCGACATGTTGTAGATGATGCTTAGGGTGATGGAAGAAGGGCTAGTGTTTGGGTTCAAAATGGCCCAGGGAGCACACAATAGGGTAGGATATGGCCTTTAGAGGTTGAGCACACATAGCCTACATCACTTCTTATGGCAAACCACACTTCAAACCAAGATGACAGAAGAAATATTGAACACAATAATTATGAACTTTATTTCTACTAAGTATAACTTTGCAAGTGCACAAAATCGATGGAGATAGTATAATGACAAGCAAAGGTCGATCCCTCGAGGATTTTTTCAACGATTACCCAATTAAGTTCAGATTCGTTAACTTAAAGAAAAACACACACACACACACATGCCAAGGGTGGAGGAGGGTGGGGGGTGTTTTTAGGATTTTGAAAAACAGAATTTAAAACAGAAAATAAAAATGCACGAATGATAGATTGATTGATTATTTACTAAGGAGAATTAAGGCTTACTCTCCACTCTAACCAATTATAGTTACTAATCAGATTTCCTTGACCTAATTACTATGCATTCTTTGAATTAGGTGCCCGTGCCTAGGTCCTAGCGTTGGTTCACTAGACACATCTTATTCCCTATTACTTAGCATGTTCTAAACATGGCATATGGCTAGAACGTCTATCACCTACCGTTGAAGATGATGCATGAAGTACGAAGAGAATTTAATGACACCACACTAGCCTAGAAAAGTGACATGCAATCCTAGGTCGACATGAGTTAATATTACAGGTAAGTGTCCCAAATACCCTCGATGCTACAAATCACAAGATGATATGACGGTAACTCAAGCAATTACATAAATAATTATATGCAAACAAGGTAGCTAATCTTATAGACATAAATTAAGGTCCTTAAGCATAGTAATCTAACTTATTCAGCATGCATAGCAATCATAATCAAGAGCCAGAAATCTAATCAACGAACTAACATGGCTAGGGCTTCAAGCAACCCTAATCCTAAAACAACTACTCACGCATAACTAAAATCAAAGACATAATTTAAATTCTTAATTAAAATTGCAATGAACTAAAAGTTTAAAGTAAAGAACGATGATGAACAATGATGCACAACAGAGACAGGCAAGGCCTTCCTCTCCAAGCTCCACGCACAACACTCTCAACTTTGGAAAAAATAAAAACTGTTTGAATTTAAAATTGAATTACAAAGAATGTATGCGGCTAGGGTTCTCAAAGTATGGTCTCCCAAAAATGGTGTTTGTAAATTTATCTCCCTAAAACACTGAACAAAGGCTCCATTTTATAGATAAAGGGAAAATCTTGTCCTATAATGAATGGAATTAGAAACCCTAGCCTAGAGTGTTCTAGAATAGTTATTGTACTTCTAAGTAGTTACAAAATCCCTAAAATCTATCAAAACTAATCAGAACGCGATTAGGAGTGTGAATGCAAATTGGCAAGTGGGAACACAAGCTGGCCGCGGGAAACCCGCGGTCAGACACTGGAAACTTAGAACTTGGCCCTTGGAATGTCTTCGTCACGCAACGTCGTGCCTTAATACTTGACTGGATTCTACACATGCCAAGGAGTTTAAAAATGCTTCATTTCTCGATCGAATGGTCATAGGTACGAAAAGGGCCTCATTGGAACTCAACTGGCGCAGTCGCGCCTTTAGGGCGCACCTAGGCGGATAATGAGGAAGTGTCCATATAGGGATATGCGACCACGCTTTTGAGGCATAACAAGATAATATTAGAAGTGCATCTTGGTTTGGCGAAGCGCATAAGGTTCAGAATTAGCGCAGAAACTAGGCGCAGAGGCTGGGCTAGGATGGGAAGTCCTTGGGTCATGTACTCGACATGTCCTGGCATGACCTTGGCACTTCTAGGACATGAACTTGATGTCATGAGACACAGGTTTGGGACCTGGATGGCATGATATGAGATACTTGGCCAAGGACCCAAAATAGGGCGCACTGGCGCATTGAGGACCCAGTTGAGGACCTGATATTGAAATGAGGACATCTCCTTCATCTGAACTCCGATTTGAGTCATTCTTTTTGCATTCTTCTCAGAATTTACCTATCTTTCCAAATCTGCATAAGTCTCACAAGATTGATCATTTTATACCTTTTATGGCACGAAATCATTCAAATGACATGTAAGAACAGCATATAAAGACATCAAAATGATGATGACTGAAAAAAAATACCCCCAAACCTATGTTTTGGTAGTCTCTGAGCAAAAAAAACTTAAACAAAATGAAAAGACTCGATATTAGTTAAGATAGAACATTTAAACCCCTAGGTTCACCTAGTAGGAGGAGTTTTGTCTCCTGAGGGTTATAGCAGCACGATACCCACAAACATTTTACTTAGACAAATAAGATGTTAGAGATAGTACTTTTAACAAGCTAATAAGAATCAAAGTAAGTGGACATGCTTTGCAGAACTAAAAGGAATGCCATAGTCGTGAGTGTCATTGTGAAGGTGTAGATGTTTAAGTGCCAATATTTCAAGTGATCATGTTTGAAAACAACTTATCTAAGTGCTCTAGAAAGATTTCGCCTCGACTCTAATCCTCACTAGTCAACTCTCAATTCGCACAAGAATCCTAGGCTTTCACTCTTTTCAAGCATATGTGATGAGTTTATGTTATGAAATTTAAGTTTAATCACATATGAGTAACAATGAAGATCATCACTTTATGGAAATTAAAATCTCATGAAAGGAATTGAACTTTAAGAACATAGATACGTACCTTAATCCTTCGCATGATTGTTCATAAGGTCAGTTAGGTATTCCTTTTTAGGTTGTAACGACCCGGAAATTTTATTAATGAATTTTCGTAAATTAATTTGCAAAAGGACGAAATTACCCTTGGTTGTTTAAGGGGCTTGAAAGTAAATTTTTGTTCCAAGACACTATTGGCTGTGTTTTGGGGACTGTTGCGTAGGTCTCGAACTCACGAGTTCGTAGACAGGCGGCACGCGGAAAACAGAGTTCGTATGCGAGATATGTGGGTCTAGAATATGCAGGGGCATTTTGGTAATTTGGCATGGGTAGATATTTTTAACCCCAAGCAGATCAGATCTCCTTCATTTCACTCTCTCTCTTCGCGACTCACCTAAACCCGTGCGACCGAACCCAAAAACCCACAAATTCAAACTTCAATTCCAAGCAAGCTCATCCGTTTTGGTTCCACTCATCGGATTCTCCTCCTTCCCGTGATCAAGAACATACCAACCATCGCAGGAAACAGCCGCGGGAGACACCGAACCCAGGAAAGGAAAAATTGGAACTTTCGATCGATTTTCCAGCCAACACAATTATGAGTTTCGTGTTTAGACTTCATTTTTGAGTTCATGGGTTCGCGTAGATGGATTTAGAATAAAAATTTGTGAAAAACAGTTAAGATTTGAGGAAGTTAGAAAACATTCAAGGTTGGCCGGTAATGGAGTTTTCTAGTGACGGCGAAGCACGGCGGAGCGGTTGTCTTCTCCGGCGACTCTCCGACGACACTCCGGCTACTGGTTCGGTCAGAGGGGGGCTGACGTGGAGGCTACCTGGCAGCCACGTGGTGCCACCTGGCGGATGAGTTAGGTGTGTGAAACACTTTAGCGGCGCGTGAGGCACTATAGGAGGTGCGTGGCAGCGCGTCGGCCTTCTTTCGGAGCGTGCCAGCGCGTGGGACCGATTCGTGGGTAACGGCAACGCGTGTCAGTAAGGTTTCGACGTTGCAGACCTGTGGGCGCAGGTTTCGGGTTGATCGGACGTCGTTTAGGGGTAGTTTGGGGAATCCGAGGTGGCTACATTTTTAGTGTGACGAAAGCGGACCTCCCGGGATTTAGGGACTCTAAATGTAGGGTTTAATTATTGTTAGTAATCTCGATTGTTACTTTTGATTGGCAATACTGCTCCGGGAACTTCAGAGGAGCGTACAACTCAGGATTGACCTATTTGGACGTGTGGTGAGTGGACTTTGGTTTTGGAAAGTATAATGCATGCATAAAGGTATATTTGATATAATTGCTTATTACACATTGTTTTGGAAAATTTCTGGATATTATTAAATTATTACTGGACACGGGCTTTCAATAATTATTTGGAAATGATGTTTTGGGCTATGGTTTGGCTTTATGGATTTGGGTTTTATATGATTTTACTTAATTGATTTTGGATTTCGGTCGAGTCCATGCTTTTGAGTTTAAACTCGGTTTTTCAATGAATTTGGCCTAAGCCAAGAAACAAAGATTTCAAAAACATGGATTTTGGTTTTCACTGAATTATTGTCCCCGAGGGTCAAGGTTTTCTCCGACTGCTGTCGAGGGTCTTTCTCCGCCAGATTATTGAGGGTTCTCCGACACTGGTGTCGAGGGCTATTTTCTCCACCACGTCGTTGAGGCTGTCTACGCGTAGTACATGTTTCTGCACAACTCAAGGTATATCGGGTGTGTGGAGGGTATCGAGCTACGGCTAGGGATTTTATCCGGGGAGTAGTGGGATATGTTTGATGTATATTTTGTGTCCAGGCCGATTTATATGATTTTAAACTCCTTTGAGGAGGATTTTCAAAGCTGGATTGTGGACCACGGAATCTTTTCATTATTCGGGTTTTCGTGGGTCCCACCAAGTGTTTTAACAAAAGATGGAATTTTCCGGTGGGTTTTCGGATTATTTATATATTATATTTATATAAAAAGGAATTTTATGTTATGCATGTATGGTTTTACTCGTGGAAATTAGGGGGGGGGGGGGGGGGGGGGTTGGGTGGGAAATGTATGTTTTCCTCGAAAATGATTATTTTGTTCACTCACAATTTTCATGTTTTAAATCCCCTCCAAGCCATTGAGTTGACATGGACATATCTAGAGGCGTGTTGTACAAATAGCAACCTAAAAATTACGCAACTATATGCACGTTTTAACTTGCAAGTGCACAAGATCAGACAAATAGTATAGAAAGCAAATACGAGATCATTCCCACGAGGATTGGATTAATATGTGTTTAAAATTGATTTTAAGATGATTTTGAAAACTGAAAATTTCGAAACAAAATATTAAAAAAAACAGCGTTTGATTAAAAATAAAATTGGATTGAGGTTAAAACAAAGTGAGAAAACCAGTTAGGGATTCGATGTTCACCGCTAATCTTCTTCCTTAAGCAAACGACATGCACAATGCTACAAAACAGATTTGAGGATTCAACATTTGTGATCCGAGTGGAAACGGAAGACATTTGAGGTTCCAACCTCCCCACACTGGATTTCAACCCATCAATTTGTTTCCATTTCGAACAAATTTGTTTCTTCACCTGCGCCAATTAATAAAATAGTACATTAAAAAAACGACAGAAGCCCCAAAACAAGGTTGAAGGTTAAAAATGTAATTAACCAATTAAAGGGTATTGCCTATTACAACAGGAAATTACATAAGGCAATGTAAAAAAGAGGAAAACAGGGGTAGTTAACAAGGACTTTAACATAGAAGCCGTTGACCAACATGCAGCAAAGAGAATGGAGTTCCCAACATGCAGCAAAGAGAATGGAGTTCAATCGAAATTTTGAAGGAACCAAATAACCCCAAACCTCAACGCAGATTTTTTGTTTGTTGCTTCGGGTCAGAGCCTCAATTGAAGACATACTGCAGAACAAAAGGAGGTATTAATAGCAAGAACCTAAAACAGAACAAAGTTGTTGAAACCACATACAACACTTCACCCGTAAGTTGTCGAAGGACTCGTGCGAGAGCGGGTGTGCGTTAGGGAAAGGAAGGGACGAATGAGTTGGAGGTGGGAAAACAGGTTTATGGGGTGTGGGACTCAAACCAACTGGGTGTGTGTCAAGGGGGGCACTGCACTTGTTAGCAACGTCAACAAATAAAGGTGGTATAACAGGATCCGCAGGGGGGATACGGGCGATTCATTGTTGGGTAGGAGATCAGGGGGTCGATTATCAGGATTGATGGTTCCCATTTTCGGGAACTGGGCACAGTCGGTAGGTGGATTGCGAGCAAATCCGAAATATGTATAATATAGAGGACGATGTTGTGTGAAGAGGGACGCATGTTCTCCAGTTAATAGCAGCATAAATCATGTTGGGTTACTGATGGGCTGGTTACCTGGCATGTGTGTGCACAAAATATTTATATCTTACAAATGCCTGACTAAATTTTAAATGGACCTAGCCCAAAAAATTTAGGACAATGCGACAATTTTTTGGTAGACACCACTAGCCATTGACGAAATTATAAGTATGTTACGTAAAGGTGCACGTATCAAAATTAATGTATTATAGAGCTTCTGTAACAATTTGTGTCAAATGTAACATATGATCACAGAAATTAATTAAGTTATAAGGTCCAATTGGGGTATTAAGATTGTGCTAAATATAAAACACTTAGTAGTTGCTTGGTATTCCTACATACACAGACACCTAAGAACTGCAAAGGGTCCCAAATGTAATACAAACGAGGTTGGGGATATAGCATAAGCATAATCAAATCCGTTCAATTTCGAAGTCACCTATTTAAAATCAAATGTGTAAAGAGCCACTTATATTTGGAGTCGTTCAGCCATTCATTTTTACCAAATAAAGCAACGTTGTTGCCAACATGGAAGGTCCTTGTATAAAACCGGCATTGTAGTTTATCTAGATGAATGATTCAAGGAACACCAATTTTGTTGATTTCTTTGTCCCATTCATCATGAAATTGGATTAAGGAAGTGAATAAGTTCAATAGTGCAATTTTTAAAAATACAGTTATATCCAATGTGCATACTTAACCTTTACAACGGGACTATACAAATTAGAGACGTAAGGGAACGTTGCCTTGCATTTAATATGTCAAAATTTTAGGGGTTAAGCATCGAGGGGAATTTTCAACTCAAGTTTGCTAAGTCTTGTTTCTATAGGTAGGTAATTGCTCATTGCATTATTCACGGCAATGTAATGAAACGCGAAAAAAAAATCAACTGCTGCAGTGTTTCAGACAGAATAGGCCTACGAAGATTGTTCACACTAATAAAACGTAGTAATAATGAACCAATGGACAATGCCTTATATTTTCAGTCAACTTTTGGTGGAGTAATATGCGTGTGCTAAAATAAAAATTGGCCAATGACGAATTAGTTGTATAATTATTAAGTTGAATTCAATGTCATTTATATTTAATGGACAACGGGCCTGGTTCATCAAAAGTCCAGGTATATGTTTGAATGGGGTCAAAACTGTAACGACTTGTTTATTTAATTATGCGATTTTCGTAATTTAATTTAGAAAATGACAATTTAACCCTCGGAGCTCAAAAGTTACTTTTTGTTCGAGAACACTTTCCGAAGTTTATCTTGGACGAGTGCATAAGTTTCGAACTCACGAGTTCGTAGACAGACTGCACGCAAAAATCGGGGTTCGTTTGAAAAAGTTGTGGATCTTGAACATTCAGGGGCATTTTGGTAATTTGGCCTTTAGATATTTTGTTTGTGTTAAAATATGTTTTCATCCCTTCTTTTTCCAGATTTTTCTTAATCACTCTCTCTCCTCCCTCTTGATCATTCTCTCTCTTCTTCTCCCGTGAACTCACACCAACACCAAGAACAACTCTTCGAATTTTGGTCGTGTCGAGCCAAATCAAACTCTTGATCTTCATCTTCTCGACACCACGAGTTCAACCGTACAAATCCCAAGGACAGAGGACCACTGTAGGCCAAGAATCGAGGAGGAAAAATCTTCGAACATTTTCGGCCATTTTCCAGCCATCACATGCGTGGTGGTTCCGAGTGTCATAGGGGAGATTCTGTCGGATTTTTGGTAGAACTCTTGTAAAGTCGTTTCTGAAATAGTGAGGGTATTTTAGGGATTTTCATTTTAGTTCTGGTGTTGTCAGACGGGAGTAGGACTTCTCACTCCATGATTTACAGGGAGGGGCGGTAAAAAGTCCCAGACTTTTCACCTTCGTGTTTACCCTTTGATTTGTCACCCTCATGTCTTCGCGCCAAACGAGTAATTTGAATCCATATCCTATTAATACAATTTTGTGGTTTTCAATGTTATATGCCGACCGATTATATGCTAACATGACATTTATTCAAATCAACGTTTAACTGAAGAACAAGATAACATTATGACATCCACCCTATCGACTTCCAAATATGCACCTTCATTTCCAAAAAAAACTTCTCCATTTATAAAAAAAATTTAATCCACGGTTATACGGTCTTAAATTTGTGACATTTTATAAATTGTAAATCCACTTTCATGTGAACTACATACACCTTTATATCATTCTCAATAGCCTCAAAGCAAAACAATATAGTCATACGCACCCTATTCCCTAAATCCATTGACTTCACAATAATCGTACGTTATGTTCAACCATTAAAGGTCTTCCATATTTTGATTTTAAACTTTCATATTCCACCTACTAAATCCTATTTAGCTGCTTCAAATTCTGTTCTTTAAATTAAGAAATGCATACCTTTCACGATCGTACCAGAATCCGTCGTATTTCAACGTTGACGACAGCCCAACCTACATCAACCTCGGCCTCGGATATGCGACTTCACCCTTCTTCACGACGACCGCCCCTCGAAATCTGTGTCCATCTTTACCCACTGCGACGACACCACTGCCGCATCTCCATGGATTTCTGCCACCCAGGAAACAATATACACCCTACAAATACCAACCCCCTGTACCACACTTGTCTTCACCAATTTGTTCTCAGATATTGATTGTCAAACCCCCTTTCCCCAATTCCCTAATCGCGAAGAACAAAATCAGATTTTGGTTCGGCAAACCGTAATTGTCTAATATTGATGATGATGTTGCCCTTGATCGAAATACCACAAATACCCTTGTGGTAACTCCCCAAATTAACCACTCACAAACCTATTTTTCTTCATTCATTTCTCTTTTCAGTAAATATTTTTTTTTAAAAAGGCAGACCATGTAATGACACGGTCCATCAATATTAACGAATTTTGACATTATAAGTCTAAATCGACGTCAGTCTGCTCTAGATCCTAATTGAAAATGGCAGATATTTTCTTAATGCATGCATTTATGTTACAAGTACTTATTGGAAAACTTTACAACCAACAAGTACTACATATAATTTTAATTGACATGAGGTTCAAGGCTTGCGTCTATTCATCAAATTGGAAAATTTGTTGCAAAACTTTGTCCATGTAAATCAATCTCCTACTTAGCTAACCTCATTTTAAGTGCGCAGAGGGAATTCCAATTCCAAATTATACAATGAGCACCACATTTGTTCAAGTCAATTTCGCTAGCCCACACCTTGGTTAATATTTGACCACACAATACAAGATTGAAAAGTGGTTAAGGCTTGTTTGGTGATCATTTCATTTTCTGTTTTCATTTTTACGTTGGAGTTTGAGTATTTTATTTTTTTGGTCCAATGATAATATTGTTGGACTATAAGCTGTCCAATGGTTCACTGCTAGCTGGTAAGTCAGTAGCTGAGCTGGAGAGTGTAGGCACACCTGGATTACTAGACAGTAAAGTGTGTGTGAGTTGTAAAGATTATGTTTTAACAGAATGAGAGATGTGTGACTTTGCCTTCGTGTGCAAGAAAGAAGTGTAACCGTGAGAGTGTGTGGATGATGTCATAACATCATCACACTAACAGATTGTAGAATGAGTGAGATAAGCGTGTGCGTGCAATCTGTAATCTCTAACAACCATAATTGAGGAAATCAATCTCAGTCACAGCAGGGAGATTCCAATTCTGAAATTCAAAGAATAAAATTATCAAACACTTGGTGTGCAAAACAATATCATAGTATTTTTGCAGAAATTTAACTAAGTGCATCACCCGAAGGATTCAATCCAAAAACTAAACACTATCAATTCAATTCTAGTCTAATCCAACATGGCAGGAGTTGGTGGAGTTGAACTAAGAGCTCCGATCTTCGATGAAACTAATTACGAGTTCTGGAGCATCAAGATGGGCCCATACTCAGAGCGCATGGTCTCTGGGAGTACGTGGATGTTGGGAATGAAGAAGCAAGGAATGCTGCTGGTGAAGTGGTTAATCATCTAACACGAGCATACTACATCAAGGATGCATGAGCCTTGGGATTGATTCAGATTTCTGCAGTTGAAACAATTTTTTCTAAGATCTCAAACGAGGAGAATGCCAAAGCAACTTGGGATCTGTTGAAGGGAGAGTATAGAGGAGATCAGAAGGTAAGAGCTGTGAAGTTACAATCATTGAGACGTGACTTTGAATACACTCAGATGAAAGAAAATGAATCACTGTCTAACTATATGTACATACTATATGAAATGGTGAATCAAATAAGAACTTACGGTGAAGATGTTACTGAAAAAAGGCTAGCACAGAAGATATTGATTAGTTTAACTAAATCATATGATTCTATAGTGTCTATTATAGAAGAGACCAGAGATATGGATACTGTAAATGTTGAAAATGTTGTAGAATCCATTAGAGCTTTTGATAAAAGACTAGAAATGCTTGATAGTAATGTGGATAAGGTGTTTGATAGTTTATCTATGCATGCTAAGGGATAGCAGGGCAATGTACAAGGAAAATTCAAGAAGCAATTCAAAGGCAACAAGAATTGGTAAATGGAAGAAAATTTACTCAGTGTAGGCCAAATGGTTGAGCACGGATACAATATGGTATTTGAAGACAGAATTGCTAAGATCTGTATGAAGTTGCCTCTGTTTCAATGACTAGGAATAGCTGTTTCCCACTATCATTCAATCAAGTTATTCCAGTAGCAAGAATTGCCACTGAGGAGGGATGTTCCTGGTTATGGCATAGAAGGTTTGGTCACTTGAATCATTCTAGCCTAGCTACTCTATACACAGAGGACATGGTTGCGGGGATACCAAAGCTATCTAAGAAAACTGAAGTGTGTGAAGGCTGCGTTGTTGGAAAGCAGCATGTGGAAAGCTTTGACAAGGACAAAGCCTGGAGAGCATCAAAGTTACTTGAATTGATTCATTCAGATGTCTGTGGTCCTATGCAGACTGAGACAATGGGAGGGAACAAGTATTTCCTAATATTTATTGATGACTATTCTAGGATGTGTTGGGTCTACTTTCTAAAACACAAGTCTAGTGTGTTCAATGCATTCAAGAAGTTCAAGGCAATGGTTGAACTACAGACTAAGAACAAGATCAAGATGTTAAGAAGTGACAGAGGAGGTGAGTTCACATCACAAGAATTTCTCAATTTCTGTGAAGAAATGGGAATAGAAAGGCAACTTACTGTGGCATACTCACCACACCAGAATGAAGTTTCAAAAAGGAAGAATAGAACAATTGTTGAAATGGCAAAGTCAATGCTACATGACAAGAAAATGCCATATCATTTTTGGGCTGAAGCTGTTAATACAACAGTCTATCTTCTTAACAAATGTCCTACAAAGGCTGTTCTAAAAAAGACACCATTTAAGGTGTACAGTGGGAGAAAACCAAGTGTGAAACACTTGAGAGTGTTTGGTTATGTGTGTTATACTCATGTGCCCATCTAACTCAGACAAAAGCTGGATAAAACTGCTACAAAAGGTGTATTTGTAGGCTATGGGAGTTGTGAGAAAGGATATCGAGTCTACAATCTGGAAACCAAGAAGATTGTGATTTCCAGGACTGTGACTTTCAATGAGAAGACAATGTGGAGTTGGGAAGCAAATGTAGAAGTCAGAGTTCATATTCCAAATGGAATTGACACAGAGATTGAAGCTAAAGTTCTTATGGTTCAAGAACCAGATCTATAAGCACATGACTCACAATCAAGTCCTATCAGCATCTCATCCTCAGGACCATCATCTGAATCTGGGAATACTCCAGTGAAAATGAGAAATATAGGGAACATCTATGCTAGATGTAACCTAACTATTGTTGAGCCTAAAAGCTTTGAAGAAGCAGTGAAAGACAATGCATGGAAGAAAGCAATGGAGAATGAAATTGAAATGATCGAGAAGAACTCAACCTGGGAGTTGGTTAACATATCATCTGATAAACAAGAGATTGGAGTTAAATGGGTGTACAAAACCAAGATGAACTTAGATGGATCTATTCTGAAACACAAGGCAAGGCTTGTAACTAAAGGGTATGCAAAGAAGCCTGGGATTGATTTTAATGAAACATTTGCACCTGTTGCAAGGCTAGATACAATCAGAATCTTGATTGCACTGGCTGCACAGAAGAAATGGTGTTTATACCAGCTTGATGTTAAATAAGCCTTCCTAAATGGTGTATTAGAAGAAGAAGTTTATGTGGATCATCCAGATGGTTTTGAAGTGCAAAGTGAAGAAGGGAAGGTGTACACACTCAGAAAGACCCTCTATGGTTTGAAACAAGCTCCAAGAGCATGGTATGGAGAAATAGACTCATATCTACTGTTCGGTGGATTCCAGAGAAGTCCTAGTGAGGCTAAATTGTACATGAAGTCAAATCATGACCATAAAGTCAAATCATGACAATGAAGTACTCATAGTATCTATCTATGTGCTTGACATCATCTACACTAGAAATAGTGAAGAAATGATTGCAAGTTTCAAGCAGGACATGATGGGAAAGTATGAGATGGCAGACTTGGGACTCCTACACCATTTTGTAGGCATGGGAGTGATTCAAACCAATAAATCTATTTTCATTCACCAGAAGAAATATGCACTGACTCTACTTGAGAAGTTTGGCTTAAAAGATTGTAACCCTGTTAGCACCCCATTGGCAACCAATGACAGACTAAGCAGGGAGGATGGTTCAAAGGCTGCAGATGAGATGATCTACAGATAAATGATATGTAGCGTACTCTATTTAACTGCTACCTTACTTGATATAATGTTTGCTGCTAGTCTACTTGCTAGGTATATGAATCCTACGAAGAAGCACTTTAGCACAGCCAAAAGAGTGTTGAGGTACATTCAGGGTACTGTCAACTATGGTATTGAGTATGAGAAGGGAATGCAAACTACTCTAATTGGGTACTGTGACAATGACTGGAGTGGAAACTTGGATGATAAGAGGAGTACCTCTGGGTATGTATTTTCTCTAGGCAGTGGAGTGTTTTCATGGGCTTCAGTAAAGCAGCACAGTGTAGCACTGTCTACTGCAGAAGCAGAATATGTGAGTGCTTCTGAAGCAACAACACAAGCAAGATGGCTGAGGTTTGTACTAGAAGATTTTGGAGAAGAGCAAACTGAACCTACTCCAATTCTATGTGACAACACGTCTGCTATAGCCATGTCAAAGAACCCTGTTTTCCACCAGAAAACAAAGCATATTTACAGACGTTTTCACTTCATCAGAGAGGCAATTCAATCTGGTGAGGTGGATTTGTTCTACTATAAGTCAGAGGAACAAATGGCTGATGTATTTACCATGGTCCTACCTAAGGATAGGTTTAATTACCTAAGAAGTTTACTACGAGTGAAACCAGTGAACAGCTTAGGAGGGACTGTTGGACTATAAGCTGTCCAATGGTTCACTGCTAGCTGGTAAGTCAGCAGCTGAGCTGGAGAGTGGAGGCACACTTGAATTACTAGACAGTAAAGTGTGTGTGAGTTGTAAAGATTATGTTTTAACATAATGAAATATGTGTGACTTTGCCTTAGTGTGCAAGAAAGAAGTGTAACCGTGAGTGTGTGGATGATGTCATAGCATCATCACACTAACAGATTGTAGAATGAGTGAGATAAGTGTGTGTGTGCAATCTGTAATCTCTAATAACCATAATTGAAGAAATCAATCTCTGTCACAGTAGGGAGATTCCAATTCTGAAATTCAAAGAAGAAAATTATCAAACACTTAGTGTGGAAAACAATATCATAGTATTTTTGCAGAAATTTAACTAAGTGCATCACCCGAAGGATTCAATCCTAAAACTAAACACTATCAATTCAATTCTAGTCTAATCCAAATCGATTTCAATCAACGTTTAGAGTTGAAGATCATACCTGAAGCTTGCAACTTGATCTTCGACTGTCCTGAACTCCAGATACCAACAAATATATATTCATTTCTCTAAAATAAAGAGTTTAAACTTAAAATGGGAGTCCAATTATACATAATACAGTGAAATGTGAGATTTGAGGAGGTGAAGATTTGAGGCAAAGGGTAATGGGATGAAAGAGTGAGATGTGAGCATAGGAGGTGAAGATCTAACCCAATAATTGAAGGGCAATGAGGGCATACCAAAGAAGCCGAAAAATCACACAAAAGGTAGTGGAGAAGTCACACCACAGGTGATGGAAGAGCCGCTCCGAAGGGTGGCGAGAAAACCCACAGTTTGTGTAGTGGAGATGAAGAGAATTTAGAAGGAGAATGGCAGAATAGCCACCGCAAAGGGTGGAGCGACAATTGAAGGTGATGGGGGGTGTCTCGCCCCGAAGGGGGGAGAAGTAAGAACCAGTCAGAAGAGGGCAGGGGAAAGAGAGTTTTAGAGAGAAGGAGAGCAACTCTCTCTCTCTCTATACTCTCGGTTTTTCTTTTATGGAGAATGTATTAGAAAGAAAGCAAATGTGGTGAAGAGTGGTGATATGGAGAGGAAAAAATATAAAGACCAAAGAATAAAAACAAAAAGTGAGAAATGATACCAGCTAAAAACAATTTTTGATTACTTATTGTTGTCTTTGTTTTATTTATTTTTCTTTCTATATTTGTTCTCAATCTCTTCCACCTTATCTTTTTCCACTTTTTTGTTTTTGTTTTGTGTTGTCATTTGTTGTTTGGTACCTATCTATCATAGATTTAAACGAGATGTGCGGTTCGAAACTAAGGTCTGGACCACAATCACTTTCATGTTTTGTTCAGTTATAAGCCACAATATTATAGGCTTGCCTCCTCCACTCTTTTCCATTCATTATTTTCTCATATTTCAAACACAAAAGCTTAACTCACAAAACGAAATGGTTATCAAGCGGCCCTTAATTAGTCATTTCATTTGGATTTGCTCTTTAGTTTTTTTTTTTTTGAGAGTCTTCATAGTTTAGGCATTCATTGAATGCTTGTGTATTGTCTAATTCCTCTGCTCTGCATCTTATGATTCTTATTCATCATCAATTGGTATCACAGCTTTGTTAAGCTCTGAGTTGCTTTCGGATCTATCAGACCAAAGGAGGCTAGCTAGGGTATAACTAGAGGAACGAGAAGTATAGAGATGAAGAAACTAAAGAGCAGCCTACTCTCTACAATTCGACCACCAATATAATGCAAGTATACATATTCTCGCTAAATATTCACACCTTTAATGTACAATTGTTCAAATCAAGTTGAAGTATATATGGAAATTAACATGTCATCAAGTATCTTAGCCAGAAAAGAATATTTTCCATGATTGCCAAGGGAGAAATCCACCTAGGAGTTTAAATTTCAGACAAAAATGTCAATTATCTGAATAAAAATAAATAAATAAAATAATTTCTATTGTAGCTTTCGAGGAAGGACTTTTGGTTTTTTCAACTACCCCTATTGTAGCTTTGGGTGTTCGGCGTTAGGGCTTGGATTCAACTTGCCTCTCAGAGGATAGCTTTGTTTTTCCTTTTGAAATAGGGCTTAGTAATGCCTTCGAAGAAAGGATTTTGCTTCTAGGAAGGACGCTTGGAGTGCTTCCCAAAGGAAGGCTTGGTTGCCTCCCAGAGGAATGCTAAGTATGCTTCCTGAAGGAAGGCTTAGTTGCTAACGGGAGGAAGAATTTGACTAGTGCTTCTAAAGGGAAGGCTTAGTTGCTTTCCGGAGAAAGGCTTAGCTTGCTTCCCAGAGGAAGACTTATTATTTGCTTCCCAAAAGAAGACTTAAAATGCTTCCAGGAAAAAGACTTGGGTGGATGCTTCCTGGAGGAGGCTTGGATCAATAATCATGCTCTGAGTGTCAATCAATTGATTAATTGACATGAAGGCCCGGCCCTGCCTCTATTCAACTCATTCATCTAAATTGAAAAAAGTTGCACCCAGTCTTTGGGCCAAGTATTGTTAATTCTTGCGTATTGCATGTTGGTCTTTCTCATATAGTTTTGGTGGCCTTGATTTATCTCCAGTCAAGGCCTTTTATTGTATTACAGTTCCACTCTCTCCCTCAAAGCTTTGATGCTCTGAGTGTCAATCAATTGATTAATTGACATGAAGGCCCGGCCCTGCCTCTATTCAACTCATTCATCTAAATTGAAAAAAGTTGCACCCAGTCTTTGGGCCAAGTATTGTTAATTCTTGCGTATTGCATGTTGGTCTTTCTCATATAGTTTTGGTGGCCTTGATTTATCTCCAGTCAAGGCCTTTTATTGTATTACAGTTCCACTCTCTCCCTCAAAGCTTTGCTGGATGAGGAACTTCAAAAATTCTAAGTGTCAAAGTCAAGTAAATTCATATTTTTTAAAATATTGGGTTTGAACTTTGAACTTGGTAATTAAGTTAGACCCTTGTTACCTCAAGGGAAAATAAGCAAAGTTACACCAATAGCCTCTTGAAGGAGTGTCCAAAATGTTATTTTTGCTGCCACTGCACTCATATACTTATCTTAAAATTTAGGCTCCATTTGTTTATGAAGGAATTTGAATTTCGTAATTATAATATGTTAATAAATTTATATAAAAAACTTCTTTTAAAGTATTCTCTTAACATTTATAGATAGAACAAACCATATCTTTTTTTTTTTGAAGGAGAACAAGCCATATCTTAATTGGCACCTGGGTTGCAATATATAGCCTTCAAACTGCATATATATGTGTCGGCACCACATCATGGTGTTGCAATATATATATGCTCATTTTTCATTAATTTATAGTTAAATGAAGGAATTTGTGTTGCCATAGTCCTGCAACCCCTCCTATTGTATGTTATTTACACTTATCATACATCTAATTGTATAATCACCTGAAAATTTGGATTGCACAATATATCTAGTTCCAGTATTTAGACAGAGAGACTGCTACTCAGAAGTAGAAACTGTTCCAAATTTTAATTCGCATGTATTGTTAAATGATAACGTTTATTATAACAAAATTAGAGTATTTCCAATAATAGTCTATATAATAAAATTCAAATTTAGATGAAAATAGAAAAATGGGGTAATTTTATAGACATCCCAAAATTCTCTTAAAATTCCACTTTTACCCCTCATCTTGTTGAAGCCACCCTCACCTCTCAAAACAGGCAACATCCACTCACCCTTTCACCCCGTTGACGGCGTCAGGCTCCTATACGAAGAACTCTCTCTTTTTGGACATCCCCTCTCAATATTCAACAACAAGGTATCACTTGCGGTTCTCCCATACTCATTAAACATCACAATATATACCCAATATTCATATTATTATGAACATTATTACTGGAGGCACTGCTTGTTAGAAGCATGTGAAGCTGGCCAGGACTTTTGTGGTTTTCATCTTTTCAACCCTGTAGCAGTTTTGATGCATCATTAATATTATTATTATGAAATGAACTTCAAACAATTTTCAATTTTGAGAAACAACCAAACTTCAGAGGTAAAATGAAGTTTGCCCAAATGATTATTACAGTTGATAATAAAGGGAAATGACGGAGAGTCTATCACCATAGACAATCTTACTCATAATCTTAGCAAAACAGAAAATCAAAGGAAAAATAATACAACATGAAATGAAACTGCATGCATAAATATTTGAAACTACGACATTTTTAAGCAGCACATGGGTGTATCATTTTCTCCATTTTCAGCCAACGCTTTCTTCCAACCACATTCACAAGCCAATCAGGTGGATTAAAGAGTACAACATATCCCACCAATATGCCAATCACCACCCCGCTTGAATGCCCCATCATCACAATTTTCCAATCAAATCCATTTCCATCCTCCGAATCATCCTCTTCTTCTTCTTGTTGGGACGATGAATGCGGGCATAATTTTGAAAGTGGTAAACCACACCATCCAACATTTCCAATGTACGATTCCTTCTCAAATGTACCAAATTGCTTGCCCATTGGTATGACCCCGACAAGTTGGTTTTCCGAGAGGTTTAGTTTCTCAAGATATGTCAAATTTACCAATTGCAACGGAATCTCACCAACAAGTCTATTCCGAGAGAGATCTAACCATTCAAGGTTGATCAATTTTCCAATGGAGGATGGAATTGTACCTGTAAACTCATTATGAGAAAATTTAAGCCCTTTTAGTGATGTGAGCTTACTAATGGCATCTGGAATCTCTCCTCTAAAAGTGTTGCTTGAGAAATCTAGAATTGTAAGAAAGTCTGGATCTTCACCATTTCAATTGTGATGCCTTTCATTTCCACAATCACGGTATCCTGATAGGTTTGCTCTCCCATATACTTCAGTTCATGTTCTTGTAAATTTATCATGGCCATCAGATTCTCAAAGTGTTTTTCTGGTAAAACACTAGTAAACTGATTATGAGAGAGATCCATGATACGCAATTTTTGGAAGGGATTTCTAGTTCTTGGGTTGCCAATGGGTTCCTAGAATTTGTTAGATCTCAAGATAAGAACTTGCAACTCTGGAAGAGATTCCAACCAATGGGGGAAAGTGCCAACCAGTTTATTGTTCCCAAGGTCAAGAACTTCCAATTTTGTACAAGTGAGCAAAGATGGCGGCAATGAACCTTCCAATTGATTCCCATTCACGTCAAGATTCCTCAAATTGTTTCCCTCAACAAATGTTGCAGGAATCACACCTTGAAATTTATTCTTCCTTAGATCAAGAACCGAAAGTGAGTGACTGAAGTTTCCCATAGATGGTGGAATTTCTCCACTCAAGCTATTATTAGCCAAATAAAGAATTTGAAAGGGAACTCATGTTACATATTCTCGAAGGGATCCCTCCAGTCAATTGATTGTTTGATATGAAAAACAAGGTTGTTGAAGGTTGTGGAGTGGGAAGCTGTCCTACGAGAAAATTGGAACGAAGGTCAAGGATGTTGATTTTAGCAGCTTCAACACAATCGGAAAGCGATTCTCCTTGCTATCGAGTAAGTTCTCTAAACTCAACCTCAATTGATTATGGTTTTTTTATTACGGATTTGGATTGATTGTTCTTAGATGTAGGAATGAATCCTTCGGGTGATAAACACTAGGTTTTAATTTTTGTAGAGATTGGATGGTTTTGTGTGTTGCACACCAACTGTTTGATGGAATGCAGCTATGCAATTCTGATAGGGTTCGGATGATCTCTCTGCTGTGACAGAGAGAGATTAATTCAATTATGATTGAATTAATTTGATTACACACTCACACACATATTACATTCACTCTTACATTCTGTTAGTGTGATGACACTATGATGTCACACACACACATATCCCACATGGCTCTTCTAGCTTGGGCGCCAAGTTAGGCTCACACACACACCCTCACTGCTTTCTGTTGTAACAGAATCTTCACAGCTTTTATTGCATACTTTGCTGACTTGTCTCAGTCACCTAGATGCCTTGTGACAGCTTAAGCACCAACATCCCTTCCTAAGCTGTTCACTAGCATTACCCCTAGCATACTCCTCAAGTAGTAGAATATGCCTTTAGGTAGTGCTTTAGTAAACACATCTGCAAGTTGCTCCTCTGACCTGCAGTAGATTAGGTCAATCTCACCAGCTTGCATAGCTTCTCTTATGAAGTGAAACCTCCTGTTGATGTGCTTAGTCTGTTGGTGAAAGACTGGGTTCTTTGACATGGCTATAGCTGAAGTATTATCACATAGGATAGGTGTAGCTCCAACTAGTTCTTCCCCAAAGTCCTCCAACACGAATCTCAGCCATTTGGCTTGAGCAGTAGCCTCAGATGCACTAACATATTCTGCCTCAGCAGTAGATAAGGCAACACTATGCTGTTTCACAGAGGCCCAAGAAAATACTCCACTGCCAAATGAGAAGGCATAACTAGAGGTGCTTCTCATATCATCCAAACTACCACTCCAATCACTATCACAATACCCTACTAGAGAAGCTTGTTTTCCCTTTTGATATTCAATCCCATAAGAGATAGTTCCTTGAATGTATCTCAACACTCTCTTAGTTGTACCATAGTGTTTCTTTGAAGGATTATGCATGTACCTAGATAGCAAACTAGATGCAAACATGATGTCTGGTCTAGTGGCAGTTAAGTATAACAGACTACCAACAATCTGTCTATAGGTACCTTCATCTGCAGCTTCTGAACCATCACTTCTGCTGAGCTTGTCATCAGTAGCAAGTGGTGTGCTCACAGGCTTGCAATCTTTCATTCCAAACTTGTCAAGTAAAGCATGTGCATATTTCTGCTGATGAATGAAGATGAACTTCTCTGTTTGAATAACTCTCATACCTAGAAAATGATGTAGAAGTCCCAAATTAGTCATCTCATACTTGGTCATCATGTCCTCCTTGAATTCCTTCATCAATCTGTCACAATTGCCAGTATAGACAATGTCATCCACATATATGGAAACTATTAAGGTCCTGCCATCCTTAGTTGCTTTTATGTACAATGTTACTTCACTAGGACTCCTTAGGTAACCACAGCTGAGTAAGTGAGAATCTATCTCACCATACCAAGCTCTAGGGGCTTGTTTCAAACCATACAAGGCCTTTATGAGCTTATAGACCATCCCTTCTTCTCTTTGTACTTCAAAACCAGCAGGCTGATCTACATAGACTTCCTCTTCTAGGACACCATTTAGGAAGGCTGATTTGACATCTAACTGATATAGACTCCATTCCTTCTGTGCAGCTAGTGCAATCAAAGTCTTGATTGTATCTAGTCTTGCAACAGGAGCAAATGTTTCATTGAAGTCAATTCCAGGCTTCTGTGCATAGCCTTTAGCTACTAGCCTTGCCTTATGCTTCAGGATTGAGCCATCTAGGTTCAGCTTGGTCTTGTATACCCATTTAAGTCCAATCACTGGTTTATCAGCTGGTCTGTTATCCAACTCCCAGGTTGAGTTCTTCTCAATCATCTCAATTTCACTCTCCATTGCTTTCTTCTAGGCATTATCCTTTACTTCTTCTTCAAAGTTCTCAAGCTCAACAATAGTTAGGTTACATCTAGCATAGATATCTCCAATACTTCTCATCTTTGCTGGAATGTTTCCTGACTCAGATGATGTTTCTGAGGATGAGCTGATGCTTGAACTTGGTTGTGAGTCCTGAGCTTGTAGGTATGGTTCTTGAACCATAGGAACTGCAGCCTCCATCTCAGGAACTTGGATTCTGAGTTCTTCATTTGTTTCCCAATTCCACATTGCTCTCTCATTGAAGGTCACAGTTCTGGAAATCACAATTTTCTTGGTTTCCAGATTGTGAATCCTATACCCTTTCTCACAACTCCCATAGCCTACAGACACACCTTTTGAAGCAGTTCCATCTAGCTTTTGTCTAAGCTGCGTAGGTACATGAGTGTAGCACACAGAACCAAACACTCTTAAGTGTTTTACTCCTAGTTTCCTCCCATTGTACACCTCAAATGGTGTCATCCTTAGAACTGCCTTTGTAGGACACCTGTTGAGCAGATAGACTGCTGTATTAACAGCTTCAGCCCAAAACTGATATGGCATCTTCTTGTCATGCATCATAGATTTAGCCATTTCCACAATAGTTCTGTTCTTCCTTTCTGCAACCCCATTATGTTGTGGTGAGTATGCCACAGTGAGCTGCCTTTCTATTCCCATTTGTTCACAGTAGGTCAGAAACTCTTGTGATGTGAACTCACCTCCTCTGCCATTTCTCAACCGTTTGATCTTGTTCTCTGTCTGCAGTTCAACCATTGCCTTAAACTTTTTGAATGCATTAAACACCCCAGACTTGTGTTTAAGAAAATAGACCCAACACATCCTAGAGTAGTCATCAATGAATGTTAGGAAATACTTGTTTCCTCCCATTGTCTCAGTCTGCATTGGACCACAGACATCAGAGTGGATCAACTCTAGTAGTTTTGATGCTCTCCAAGCTTTATCCTTGTCAAAACTTTCAACATGCTGCTTGCCAACAATGCAGCCTTCACACACTTCACTCTTCTTGGATAGCTTAGGCATTCCCACAACCATATCTTCTGTGTACAGAACATCTAGGCTTGAGTGAGGCAATCCTTGCTATTGGAATGACTTGGTTGAATGAGAGTGGAAAACACCTATTCCTTGTCATTGGAACAGTTACAACCTCATTTCCTTGATTATAGATCTTAGCAATCTTGTCCTCAAACACAAGATTGTATCCATGCTCCACCATCTGTCCAACACTGAGCATATTCTCATCCAGACCTAGCACTAGCATCACTTCCTTGATCAATCTGTCTCCATTATGTGTCTTGATCACCAGTGTGCCTTTACCACTTGCATCCACAAGTTCACCAGAGTCCATTTTCACCTTGGAATTTAGAGACTTATCTAGGTTAATCAATGAGGCTTCATTTGAGGTCATGTGATTACTGCAGCCACTGTCAAGGTACCAGATATCTGTGTCAGGTTTAGATGTAGCAAAGTGACAGGCATAGAACATTGCACCTTCCTCATCTGCTTGTCTTGCAACATTTGCATTCTGCTTCCCGTTGCAGTCCTTAGCCATGTGACCAAACTTGTTGCATTGATAACACTTGGTTTTCCCTTTGAACCAGCATTCCCCATAGTGTAGTTTGTCACAGATCCTGCACTTAGCACCACTGCTCTCAGCTTTACTGGGATTCACACTTTGATTGTAGTTAGGCTTTCCAGATTGAACTTCTGATTCCAGTTTTTATTTCCCTTAAACTGCTTCTTGAACTTGCTTTGACCAGTCCCTTGATGTCCCTTATCATGCATGGATAAACTAGAAAATGCCTTATCTACAGTACTCTCATGCATTTCTAGTCTTTGATCAAAAGCTCTAATGGATGCAACTACATTCTCAACATTCACATTTTCCATATCTCTAGTTTCTTCTATAATAGATACTATAGAATCATAGGATTTAGTTAGGCTGATCAATACTTTCTGTGCTAACCGTTTTTCAGTAACATCTTCACCATAGGTTCTCATTTGATTCACTATTTCATATAGTCTAGACAGATAGTTGGATAGGGATTCAGTTTCTTTCATCATTGTATACTCAAAATCACGTCTTAAGGAATGTAACTTGACTGCTCTTACCTTCTGATCACCTCTGTACTCTCTTTTCAGAAGATCCCAGGTTGATTTGGCAGTCTCCTCGTTTGAGATTTTTGAGAAGATAGTATCAGCAACTGATGTTTGAAGCATCCCCAAGGCTCTTGCATCCTCGATGTAATCTGCTCGGGTTGGTTGGTTAACCACATCACCGGCAGCATCTCCTGCTTCTTCATGCAGTCCAACATCAACATACTCCCAGAGATCATGTGCTCTGAGGATGGTCCGCATTTTGATGCTCCAGAATTCATAGTTGGTTCCATCAAAGATCGGAGCTCGTAGCTCTGATCCACCAGCTCCTGTCATGTTAGACACAACTGCTTCTTCTTCACAGATGATCGTCCCTTGTGCCAATGCTCACGGATCAGATTGCTCTGAGACCATGTTGATTTCAGCAGCTTCAACACAATCGGAAAGCGATTCTCCTTGCTATCGGGTAAGTTCTCTAAACTCAACCTCAATTGATTATGGTTTTTGATTACGGATTTGGATTGATTGTTCTTAGATGTAGGAATGAATCCTTTGGGTGATGAACACTAGGTTTTAATTTTTGTAGATATTGGATGGTTTTGTGTGTTGCACACCAACTGTTTGATGGAATGCTGCTATGCAATTCTGATAGGGTTCGGATGATCTCTCTGCTGTGACAGAGAGAGATTAATTCAATTATGATTGAATTAAATTGATTACACACTCACACACCTATTACATTCACTCTTACATTATGTTAGTGTGATGACACTATGATGTCACACACACACATATCCCACACGGCTCTTCTAGCTTGGGCGCCAAGTTAGGCTCACACACACACCCTCACTGCTTTCTGTTGTAACAGAATCTTCACAGCATTGATTGCATACTTTGCTGACTTGTCTAAGTCACCTAGATACCTTCTGACAGCTTAAGCACCAACAAAGGATTAATAGATTTTTCCACGAAAGATGATGTTGAATTACAGTCAACATGTTGTGAGAAAGATTCAAAGAGAGCAATGAATTTTTCCCAACATCCACCAACCAATTACGAGCGTTGCCTTGGATTCGGTTATTGGAAAGGTTTAACTCTTGTTAGTCTGGTGAGACTTTTAGAAATAGAGTGGGAACTCACTTATGTTGCAAGATGACAAACCTAGAAAGAATAGTTCAGGCCATGAAATTTGCTTGGATTTTTGAAACTCAAGGATAGATGGTTAAAGGAAGGATCCAACCAGAAAAGACTAAGGAGTTTTGAGAAATTTTCAAAATCGACAATGCCACTCAAGTTATTTGAGGATATGTCAAGTTGTTGAAGGTTCACCAGTTGAAAGATGGATCTTGGAATCAGTCCACTGAGTTCATTTCGTTGGAGGTTTATGGACTCCAAAGATGTGGAGGTGAATAACCAAGACGGTATTGTTCCATTGAGTGAGTTATGAGATAAATCAAGGACATTCAAAAGACGGGGAATAGAATGAACTTGGGTCGAATAATTGCAAAGAACTTGTGGAAATTGACCCACAAAATTTTTGCCACCCATATTCAAGTCAACAAGATGCCCAAGCTTTAAAAGGGACCATATATGGAATTTGGCCACCTAAGCCGTTGTTTGAGAGGTCCAATACCTGGATTTGGGTGAGATTACTAAGCAATGCAGGATTTAATCCTACAAAAGTGCAATTGCTCATTTCCAAATATGTCAAAGACTTGAGGTTTCTGGTCATATAATACCAATCTACGGAGATTTTAGTATTCGAAAGGTTCAAGTCCTCGAGAGGACTGCTCCAATTAGACCTTGGAAAAGAACCTGTGAGATTATTGTTATAACTTGATTGTAGTATATGATGTTTTGGTAGGCGGAACATGCTTTCTGGGAATTTTCCTTGCAAGTTGCAAAAACTGAGGTCAAGATGTCTTAAAGAAGAAGATAAATTCATGAAGGAGGATTGAAGTACAACTGTAGACATGTCAACCTCACTTAGAACAAGCCCTAAGATTTGTTAGATTTTGAAAAATTCTGTTCAAGGTCAGTGCATCTAAGTATCAAAATTGAAGCTGATAGATTGAGTGAAACCAATTGGGAAAGGTGAGAGATTTCGGAAGGGATTGAGCCACTGAAGTTGGAGAAATAGATCAAGGTGAGTGATACTTACAAATTCACCAAACTTGGATGAAATAGGAGAGCCTCTGAAATCATTGAAAGAGAGGTCCAGCGTGTGAAGATGGCGAAGAGGATACAAATCCATGACAGCCAACCCATCTTTTCTATTTGAAATTTAACGATATACCTATTACACAAATGTTTTTGTTGTGTGGTCATGAGCAATCCTATATATAGTACGTTGATGTATTCGTTGATATTTTTTGCTTTCTTTTTTTTGTTGTTGTTGGTTTTCTGCGTTTACGAGTGAATTTTTTGAAGGTAGAGTTGCATTGAATTCACTTATATGAAATGAAACCTCGAAAAGACTAGCACATAACCCACCGCCCCTTCAATCTTAGCTTCATATCAAGAAAAACCAACTCATGACTTGTGAAACAACACACATACCCAATCTCACTCTAACCACTAAACTAATGCATAGAATTATTGACTAAGTGCTCCAGTATTGATACGTACGTAGAGTTGTCCATGTATGTTAGTCTAACCCCGAGGACACTGCAATAGTTGATCAAAACTAATGCATGCATGGAGGACAATCAGTTGATGGTCATAATAAGTTGGATCATAATGTTTCATGCTTTGAGACTGAGTGTCAGTCAATTGATAATTATGGAGGAGAGCAATAAGTTTTTGATCTTTGGTTTTATTCTTGCGTGTTGCATGGAGGAGAAGCAATACCAATTACCACATATATATATATATATATGGTCATCATGGTTTTTCTGAGATCCCAGCCGAGAGCCTCAACTAATGCACTAAAGTACAAGTCATGCGCCCAAATCATGTCCCTTGAGAAGGACCTGCGCCAATCCTGACAGCCATTCACCAAGCCGCACCATACCACGCCTGTAACAAGTGTTTGGTGTGCCTCAAAAGCGGAGTCTCAAATCGTGCCAAAATGTTTCCCTGGTTCCTCAGCCCAAGGAGTTCCTATGCGCCCAATTTAAGGCCTAGGAAGTTCAAAAGAGGCCCTGACCTGCAATTCGATGGAACAAAGTGAGACACCACTCATAGTTGGACTTCAACTTACCTATCTAAGCCAATGAAATCATGTGTCTCGCTTGGAAATGCCAATGACACGTTCGTGTCCTCTTTTGCCCTAAAGGACTTCCCGAGAGGCCTGATTTGAGCTAAATTAGGCCATCTATTTTTCTACAAGCTTTTGAGTAGGAAAAAGCCCATAACTATATTAGATACATCATTTGGAATTTCCTGGTGTGGTTTTTCTCGATTGGATTGGTCAGTGACGTGTTAAGTTCTTAAAAGTCCAATTTTGAAGGTTTTGAGCCCAGAATCTGGCCGAGTCGTGTGTCAAACACTTAAGGTTGGCCAAGCTCAGTCCTTGACATTCAAGCAACCTCCAGAAGACTCCAGAAGCTGCCTTGGCATGCAATAAAGCTCATAAGACTTAGTTCACAAAGTTACCGCAATTCCTAGTCCAATTCCAACAAGGATTGCCTTTTTGAGTTCCTTTTCAATTCAAACTAGGATAGGAGTTTTGAGTCAGTTTTTTATTAGGATTTTGACCTAGATTATCTTCTACATTTAAGGTTTAGAGGCCTATATAAAGGACCTAAAGGCTCGCGGGTGAGGACCTCTAGAGACCCTAGCCTTTATTGTAGTTCAGCTTTTCAATTAAAACAGTTTTTAGTTTTCTGCTTGTGAGAGAGTTGTGCATGAGCATTGGAGGGCAAGCCTTGGCGTGGTCTTCTGTTATGTTTCATCTGAAATAATATCCTTTGTATCTTTACTTTTATTGCTTTCACTTTAATGAATTCAATTATGTTTGTTTCAATTTCAGTCATGTGTGAGTAGTCTTTTTAGGATTAGGGCTTCTTGAAAATTAGATTTCTGGCTCTTGATTTTAATTGCTATGAATGCTGAATAAGTTGGTTTACTTTGCTTAATGACCTTAATTTATGCCTATAAGATTAGCTACCTTGTTTTCATAAAATTATTGATGTAATTGCTTGACGGACCATCATATCATCTTGTGATTTGTAGCATCAAGGGTAGGTGGAGGGACACGTATTCGTAATCTAAACTCATGACAACCTAGGTTTGCACATCACTTTTCTAGGGGTAGTGTAGTGCCATTAAATTCTCTTTGTACTTCATGCATCATTTTAAACGGTAGGTGATAGACGTTCTAGGTACACATCATGCTTAGAACATGCCAAGTAAGAGAGAATAACATGTGTGGAGTGGGCCTTAGTTGGACCTTTGCACGGGCACTTAATTCAGAGAGTTCATAGTAATTAGGTCAAGGAAATCTGGTTAATAACTATAATTGGTTAGAGTGGATAGTAAGCCTTAATTCGCCTTAGTTAACAAATTTAATTAATCATCATCCTTGCATTGTTATTTCCTGCACTTTAATTTACTTGTCTTTAACTTTCAATTCCAAAATGCATAACCCCCTCCAACACTTATAATTCGGGATGGTAGAATCATCCGAACTTCCATTGGAGCAGTAATCAAAATACCGCAAACCTTTTGCCGCCCCCTGGGTTTCAACAGCAAGTTACAGCTCCACCAATGAATCCTCCAGGTCCTTCCTCAAATCAGAATACCGTAGGAAAATCGATGGAGGAGCTAAGGGAGCGGTTGTACGCCAATCAAAGCATGATACAAACGCTGCTTCAAAACCAAGCGACATCTCAGCAAAACCAAGTGGCGAACAAACAAAAGACTGATAATGCAATCGCAAAATGGGGCCGATTGCAAATCAACTTAATCAACTGGAGCAAGGGAGGCTACCTAGTCAAGTACTGGTCAATCCGAAGGGACTTCAACACCCAAGTGTAAAGGCCATCACGTTGCGCAGTGGAACACAACTCAGAGGCCCTACGTACGCTGCCTACGAAGACTCTATTGACGATATGGAAGCTAAGGATGCTAATTTCATCATGGCCCCTGTTGGTAAAATTAGAGAACAAGCAATATGCAATCTAATTCTAACAATTATAAAATCCTTGCAAGTGCACAAATCGATAAGAATAGTATAGTAGCACAGCAAGAGTCGATCCCTCGAGGAATTTCCTCAACGATTAATCCAATTAAGTTCATATTTAATTAACTTAGATAAAAACACACCCACACACACACCAAAGAAGGGGGGGGGGGGGGGGGGGGGGTGGGGGTGTTGGGGGTTGTTTATGATTTTGAGAAACACGCACGAAAGTAAAACTGTAAATTAAAATGCACGAATGATGGATTGATTGATTATTAACTAAGGCGAATTAAGGCTTACTATCCACTCTAACCAATTATAGTCCTTAACCAGATTTTCTTGACATAATTACTATGCAACTTCTGAATTAAGTGCCCATGCAAAGGTCCCGATGGTTGGCCCACTCCATATATATTATTCTCTCTTACTTGGCATGTTCTAAGCATGATGCGTACTCTAGAACGTCTATCACCTACCGTTTAAGATGTTGCATGAAGTACAAAGAGAATTTAATGATACCACACTAGCCTAGAAAAGTGATGTGCATTCCTAGAGCGGTTTGAATTCCGACTACAAGATCGTTTCTTAACCTCAACCTCTTGATGCTCATGAATTACAAGATGATATAGTGGTCACTCAAGCAATTCCATCAATAATTTATGCAAACAAGGTTGCAAAGCTCATAGGCATAAAGGAATAGCAGTTATAGTAATAATCAGAGTTATTCAGCATGCATAGCAATCAAAATCAAGAGCCAAAATCTAATTAATGAACTAACATGGTTAGGGCTTCAAGCAGCCCTAATCCTAACAAGAACTACTCACGCATAACTGAGATTAAAACATATATAATTGAATTCATAATTAAATTACAATGAAATAAAAGTTTAGAGTAAAGAACACTGATGAACAATGGTGCACAGCAGAGACTCGGCAAAACCTTCCTCTCCAAGCTCCACGCCTAAAAAGTGCAGAAAATAAGAAATTGTTTACTTTGAACTGAATTACAATGTAAATTGCGGCTAGGGTATCTAGATCTCCGAAATAATGCTCTTCTAATAATCTCCTTAAAAATCTCTATTTCGTCTAAAAATATTCGTCTCCCTAAACACTGAACAAAGGCTCCCTTTTGTAGACAAAGGGAAAACCTTGTCCTATAAGGATTGGTATTAAAAACCCTATCCTAGAATGTTCTGGAATAGTTATTGTACTTCTAATTAATTACAAAGTCCTTCAAATCTATTAGAACTAATAAGAGCACGGTTGGGAGTGTGAATGCAAGATGGCCAGTGGGAACACAAGCTGGCCGTGGGCAGCCCGCGGTCTTCCCGTGGTCTTCCCGAAATTTAGAACTTGGTCTTTGGAATGTCTTCGTCATAGGGGTCTGGGGCTGCGCTTTTGAGGTACACCATGAGTATAGTAGAAGCGTATCTTCGCTCAGGCCAAGCGCATAGGTTGTTAGGCTTAGCGCAGAGGAGTAACTTTGATCCACCGCTGGTGGAACATGAACTAAGATTTAGGCGCAGAGGCTGGGCTCGGATGGGAAATTCTTGGGACATGTACTCGACATGTCCTGGCATGACCTTGGCACTTCTAAGACCTGAACTTGATGTCATGAGACACAGGTTTGGGACCCGGATGGCATGATCTAAGGTACTTGGTCAAGGACTCAAAATAGGCGCACTGGCGCGTTCAGGACCCAGTTCAGGACCTGATATTGAAATGAGGACATCTCCTTCATCTGAACTCCGATTTGAGTCATTCTTTTTGAATTCTTCTAAAAATTTACCTATCTTTCCAAATCTGCGCAAGTCTCACAAGATTGATCATTTTCTACTATTGATGGCACGAAATCATTCAAAAGACATGTAAAAGAGGCATATAAAGACATCAAAATGATGCATAAATAATGACTGATCAAATACCCTCAAACCTATATTTTGCTAGTCCCTGAGAAAAACAAACTTTAACAAAATGAAAAGACTCGATCTTAGTTAAGATAGAACATTTAAACCCCTAGGTTCACCTTGTAGGAGGAGTTTTGTCTCCTGAGGGTTATAACAGCACGATACCCACAAACGTTTTACTTAGACAAATAACATGCTAGAGATAATACTTTTAACAAGCTAATAAGAATCAAAGTAAGTAGACAATCTTTTCAGAACTAAAAGGAATGCCATAGCCGTGAGTGTCATGTGAAGGTGTACGTGTATAAGTGCCAATATTTTCAGGTGATCAAGTTTGAAAACAACTTCATCTAAGTGCCCTAGAAAGATTTCACCTCGACTCTAATCCTCACTAGGCAACTCTCAATTCGCACAAGAATCCTAGGCTTTCACTATTTTCAAACATATGTGATGAGTTTATGTTATGAAATTCAAATTTAATCACATATGAGTAATAATGAAGAATAGCACTTTATGGAAATAAAGATCTCATGAAAGGAATTGAACTTTAAGAACATAGATATGTACCTTAATCCTCCGCATGATTCTCCATAAGATCAGTTAGGTCTTATTTTTTAGGTTGTAACGGGGCTAAGCTTAGGGGTATAGAAAGGAAGGATGGGATTCAAAGAACCTGAGCTGTGCCAAGGCATGAGAAGTCATGACTTGAACTTGGAATTTCTGAATTGAATCCTTTCTTAAGGCCCACGGCATTGTGCTTTCTTGATGGCTTATTTTGAGCCTCTTGTGGCTTATTCTGAGGCTCTTGGCTCACTTGGCTCAATTCACTTTGTTTTTCACTTTTTTTTTTCTTTTCTTCTCAACGTTTTTTTCTTTCTTTTGATTTGAACGTTTTTTTTCCTGTTATTTGAATTGAGTTGAACCAAGATCATGCAATGATTTCCTCAAACTTTCGTGCAGCTTGCAACTTGTACAGCTTTTCTTTACTTTTGAACTTTGAATTGACGCCAATGTCCTTGGAATTGGGCAGCATCTTCTTCCACCTCTCATTCTCACCATGAATCTCATTTACGGCAACCTTAGCACAACTAAGGTTATAGGGCATGGTTGTAATGAATGGCTAAGTATTTTGGGTTAGGTTATACTTTGGGTGATGAAAGAAAAGGCTGAGCGTTTGGCTTCAAAGTTGGCTTAGGGAGCATGCAATAGGGTAGGATAAAGCCTTTAGAGGTTAAAGCATACATAGCCTACATCACTTCTTGTGGCAAACCACACATTAAATCAAGGGTATCTAAATGGTGCTAGTTCTTTAAAATTCAATGCAAAATGATGTAATGAGATCAACAATTAAGAACAAAAGCAATGAGTCTTTAAGAGTAGAAACAAGTATATCCCTTAGAAAGAATTAGGATCAAAGATCTCACAGGGTAGTCTCCACTAATTTTCTAAGGTTCACTCAAATTCAGTTATTTCGTTCACTTAATCACTTAAAACATGGCATTGTGAAGTGCAGATTATGAACTACTTGACCATGGCATGACTCTTAGTAGGGCTAAGACAGTTAACTTAGCATATACATCCCTATTAACAAGTTATCATACTATTCAAAGGCAAAAAAATTTAGTAACTAACTAAACACAAAAAACTAAGGCTGAAAATTCAAAAGTCATGGCCGTGTATCACCCCCAAACATACTTGTTTCTATATGCAAAAATTTTAAATCCACACCCCCAAACCTAAACTGAACATTGTCCTCAATGTGATAAGCAGTAAGCATGACAATAGTAGAAGGGTTTAAGAGATATAAAGGGCATGAACGATAAAGGAAAAGAGAAATACAAACTAGGGCAAGGCTGCCTCCTAGGAGCGCTTTATTTAACATCTAGGCAAGACAGGGCTGGCATGCTATGTAGTTGGCGCATGTGAGGCACTTGGCGCTGGTGGAAGGTTAATTGTGCCCGTGATTGGACTGGGGAGGACCTCGAAGTAGGCTTTTAGGTGATGACCATTCACTTTCAATGGCTCCCTCTTTACTGGGTGCTGAATTTCAACTACACCATGAGAGAAAACATGAGTAATCACAAAAGGACCAGCCCACTGTGAACTCAACTTACCTGGGAACATCTTGAGGCGTGACTTAAAGTGGAGGACTTTCTGTCCAATTTGAAAGGCCTTGGGCTAAATGTTCTTATCGTGAAAAGCTTTTGTCTTTTCCTTGTAAATCCGAGCACTTTCATAAGCCGCATTTCGGAGCTCCTTCAATTCACTTAGCTGCAGCTTTCTGTGTACTCCAGCATCATCGATATTCATGTTCATCTTCTTAATTGCCCATAATGCTCTATGCTCCAATTCCACTGGTAGGTGACATCCTTTTCCGAAAACTAGCCTGAACGGAGACATGCCAATTGGGGTCTTGTATGATGTCTTATAGGCCCATAATGCATCGTTCAATCTATGGGACCAATCCTTGCAGCCAGGGCTTACTGTTTTCTCCAATATAGCCTTTACTTCTCGATTGGAAACTTCAGCTTTGCCACTCGTTTGCAGGTGATAAGGTGTTGAGACCTTGTGGGTTACATCATACTTCTTTATTAAAGCTTTAAACGAACAATTGCAGAAGTGCGCTCCGCCATCGCTGATGATTGCCCTAGGCGCTACGAACCTGGCTAAGATGTGACTCTGCAAAAAGCTCACAACTACTTTGGCATCATTAGTTTTTGTGGGAATTGCTTCCACCCATTTAGACACATAGTCGACAGCTAATAAAATATAGAGATTGCCAAAAGAGTTCGGAAAAGGTCCCATGAAATCAATGCCCCAGACGTCAAAGATCTCAACCACGAGGATAGGGTGTAGTGGCATTTGATTTCGAGGGCCTATGTTACCTTGTCGTTGGCATCTGTCACAAGTGAGTGCAAACTCGTATGCATCCTTAAACAGTGTAGGCCAATAGAATCCGCTTTGAAGGACCTTGAGTGCCGTTTTCTTATCTCTGAAATGGCCTCCACACGCCAAGCTATGGTAAAATGTTAGGACAGATTCCATCTCTGCTTCAGGAATGCATTGTCGAATGATTTGATTAGGACAATGCTTCCATAAGTAGGGCTAGTCCCAGATGTAGTACTTGGCCTGTTTAGCTAGCTTGTCCTTTTGATACATGCTTAAAGTGGAAGGAAATTGTTTAGTGACAAGGTAATTAATGAGGTCAGCGTACCATGGATCGATTGCTTGGAGTGCCAAGATTTGTTCATCTGGCAATGTCTCCAGGAGCGGCAATTAGTCAGCCTCTTCGTTGGATCCATGTATCAAGCGGCTCATATGATCAGCTACTACGTTTTCACTTCCCTTTTTATCTCGAATTTTGAGGTCAAACTCTTGGAGAAGTAGCATCCATCGCAGCAACCTTGGCTTGGCGTCCTTCTTAGTGAGTAAGTACTTCAAGGCCGCATGATCGGTGTAGATGATGACCTTGGTCTGAATCAAGTATGATCTGAACTTCTCAAGAGCGAAGATAAAAACAATGAGCTCTTTCTCGGTGGTGGAGTAGTTCAGCTGGGCGTCATTCAGGGTTCGACTTGCATAGTAGATGACGTGAGGAAGCTTGTTGACACGCTGTCCTAAAACAGCTCCTACAGCGAAGTCCGAAGCATCACACATAAGTTCAAAAGGTAAGTCTCAATTTGGTGGCATATTGATGGGGCATGTTGTGAGCTTTGCTTTGAGAGTATTGAATGCCTCACGGCAGTCCTTGTTGAAGTCAAATGCGGCCTCTTTAGCTAGGAGACTGCACAACAGCCTTGTGATCTTTGAGAAGTCTTGAATGAAGCGGCGATAAAAACCAGCGTGCCCTAAGAAAGATCGAACCTCCTTGACTGTTGTAGGGTATGGAAGTCTTTCCACTATGTCTAACTTAGCTTTGTCTACCTCAATTCCATGGCAAGAGATCACATGGCCCAAGACAATTCCATTTTGTACCATGAAGTGGCATTTTTCCGAATTCATCACTAAGTTACTGTCTTGGCAACGTTCTAGTACTCGGGACAAGTTAGCTAAGCACAGTTCAAATGAATGGCCAAATACAGAGAAGTCATCCATAAATACCTCAATAATATCCTCCACCATGTCAGAGAAGATGCTCATCATGCAGCGTTGAAAGGTGGCTGGGGTGTTACACAGACCAAAAGGCATCCTTCGGTAGGCAAATGTGCCATTGGGGCACGTGAATGTAGACTTTTCCTGGTCTTCTGGGGCGATAGCAATCTGATTATACCCTGAGTAACCAACCAAGATGCAATAATGTGAATGGCCAGCCAACCGCTCAAGCATTGGATCGATGAATGGCATGGGGAAATGATCTTTGCGGATGGTGGTATTGAGCTTTCGGTAGTCAATGCAAACCCTTCATCCGGTTTGAACTCTTTGGGGTACGAGCTCATCATGCTCATTCTTTACCAAAATAATCCCACTTTTCTTTGGAACTACTTGGACCGGGCTTACCCACTTGGAGTCACTTATAGGATAGATAATGCTCACGTCTAGGAGTTTAAGGACTTCCTTCTTTACGACCTCTTTCATAGGTGGATTTAATCTACGTTGCACCTCTCTTGATGGTTTGGTATCGTCCTCAAGAAGTATTCGATGCATGCATTTGGCAGGACTGATTCCTTTTATATCGGCTATGGTCCATCCAATTGCTGTATGATGATCCTTCAAGACTTGCACCAACTGCTCCTCCTCGGCCACACTTAAGTGAGAGGCAATGATGACCGGAAGGGTCTGATTCTTGCCTAAGTAGGTATACTTTAAATGAGCAGGCAGTGGTTTTAATTCTAATTCTGGGGGATGGATGGTGGACGGCAGAGTCTTGTGGTCCATGAGAGGTAGCGCCTCAAAAGCAGGATGTTTGTTCCATGAATAAACAGGAACAGTATCATGAATTCTGACTTCCTCCATCTCCTTCTCGTCAAGTGTCTCAGCAGTTGGTGAAGTGATGGATGTGTTAAGAACATCCGTTATGCAGGAATTGGCAAGTGCCTTATGCAACAGTAAGTCCATGGTGTTTAATGGGAAGTCCTCAATTGGTTCTGTAGGGTATTGGATGGCATCATGGATGGAGAATGTCCGAAGTTTGTCCAAGACCTTGATGGAGACTTGGCCATTTTTGACATCGATAAGGTACTCAGCCGTAGCTAGCAAAGGTCTTCCCAAGATGAGTAGGGATTCCTCATTCTTGTCAATTCTGTTCATTTGGAGTATGTAAAAGTCCGCTGGGATGCATGTGTCTCCAATTTGCACAAGTAAGTCTTCTAGAATTCCCATTAGATTAGTAACAGAGGTGTTAGCTAATCTAACACATAGGTGCATAGGTTTGAGTGCGCCTAGGTTGAGTGACCTGTAAATGTGGAATGGCATGATGTTCACTAAAGCTCCCGTGTCGCAGAGGCAATGCTCGAATCTTTTTGATTGAATGACACATGGAAGTGAGGGAGGCCCCGGGTCGTTGGCTTTAAGGGGCATGCGCAAGAGGGCAGCAGAGCATGCCTTAGGGATTTCAATGATGTCAGTGGAGTTGAAACCACGCTTTCCTACGACTAAGTCTTTGATGAGCTTTGCGAATATAGGCATATGCTTGACGATCTTATGGAAAGGTAGTGAGATTTGAAGCTTCTGCAACATGCTGATGATTTTGCTCCTCAAAGTCCTCCTTTTGCTTATTCATGTTTTGGAACCTTCGAGGAAATGGGATTTCAACATTATTAGCTAACTCAAACATTACTTTTTTAGTTGGTTTCAGATTGGAAATTTGAGTTTAAGAGTTAGAAGTATTTGAATGTTGCGAATGGGCCGTAGGAGCATGTTGGATGTCAGTTGGGGCCTGCTGCAGTGCCTTGGATATGATCATTGGCACGTCTTGCGATAGCAACTGGGGCATGGCTCTTGGTGAAGCCGAAGTAGGCGCAGGCTCAGAGGCTTCTTTTGTTGAGGTGCTTATTGAGTCACTGGGCAGGCTCTGCGCTTGCCGTTGCGGATGTGGCGAGTTTAGTGGCTCACCCTAGTTAGCGGTTCTTGGCAGAGCCGATTGAGGTGAAGGGTCTGGTCCTTCTTCTGGCAGGGCTCCCGGTGGAGCCTGGAACATGGTTGGCGGTGCAATGCTATGCCTCAAGGATGTCACAGGGAAGTCATCCTCCTCAGTGTCAAGTCTTTCGTTATTCCCTTCGAGGGCAACAGATGTAAGACTCTGAAGTTGTGTTCCAGTCCGTAGAGTGATGTTATTGGCCGTAGGATTGTGAAATCCTTTAGGATTGACCAGGAATTTACTTGGAAGCTTTCCCTACTCCCACTGATTTAGTTGATTTGCAATTTGTCCCAATTGCCAATCCAAGTGGGCAATTGCAATATTTGTGTTTGCCGTCTTACTCTGGTTGTCTTGCATGAATTGCATGAATTGGACTTGTTGTTGAGCCAAGTTATTGACGGTATCCTCCACAGACTTGTTGCCTCCACTCTGATTTGAGGAAGGCCCGTGAGAGTTCCCTTGAGGGGCAGCGGCTTGCTGCTGAAATCCAGGGGGGCGGTGGCGGCAGTCTGATTGTTGCTCCAGCGGAAGTTTGGATGATTTTTCCACCCCGGATTGTAAGTGTTTGAATATGGGTCATTCCCGGGTCGTGAATTGTTATTGAAACCGCTAGCAAAATTGACGTCTTCCACCATTGGGCAGTCTTGCGATGTGTGGCCCTGTATTGAACATACTTCGCAGTTTTGAACTCCTTTTGCCTTCTCGTTACACAGTTGTTTCACCATTTCCATGAGTTGAGAAATGGTGTCATCATTGTGATTTGTGTACGTATCACCAGTAGCCCTAGAGGAAGAACCTTTGTGGCTGAATTGTTTTTCACTTTGAGCGATGTTCTCAAAGGCGGTCCTTGCTTCCTCGGCCGTGCCTTCTAGAATCCCTTGGGATTGAGAGTCTACTATTGTCTGATCACTAGTCTTCAAGCCTCCGTAGAAGTATAACATAAGGTGATGGTCTTCGATATGGTGGTGGTGGCACGCCTGTAGCATCTGGTTGAAACGTCCCCATAACTCATAAAAGGACTCCTCCATGTCTTGTCGTGTGTTCATTATTCTGGACTTTAATTCGTTTGTCTTTTCCACAGGGAAATATTGTGTTAAGAATTTGGACGTCAAGTCCCTCCAAGAGTGAATGGAAGCCGGCGCCAGCGAATGAAACCATACCTTGGCGTGATCCTTGAGACTGAAGTGAAAAAGACGTAGGCGGATTTCAGATTCCGTCAGGCCATTAATGCGCAGCGTTGAGCAGACTTCAACAAATTCCTTGATATGAAAGTACGGGTCCTCTCCGGAAAGTCCATGAAATATGGGCGGCATGTGAATCGTCCTAGACATTAATTCGAAATTTGCCACTGTTGACTTAGGAAAAACAATGGGAAATTGATCCCCTGAGACATGGGGAATGGCAAAGTCTTTAAGGAGCCGTCGGACTTGTGGTACTAGGTCACGGTCTCATCTTTGCTCTTCTCTTTGATCCGCCATCCTTCTGGGACTTAGTGGTGGTGAGCCTTTTACTGAAGATTCTCTTGAAGACGGCCCACTTGACGAGCCGTGCACCGAGCCTTGGAATGGCATACACGGGTACCTAAAAAGAAAGAAAAACTAAGTTATAAATTCAAACGTAAATGGGCACCGTTAAGGGACAAGTCCCCGACAACGGCGCCAAAAACTTATTGGTAAAATTAGAGAACAAGAAATATGCAATCTAATTCTAACAGTTATAAAATCCTTGCAAGTGCACAAATCGATAAGAATAGTATAGTAGCACAGCAAGAGTCGATCCCTCGAGGACTTGCCTCAACGATTAATCCAATTAAGTTCATATTTAATTAACTTATATAAAAACACACACACACACACCAAAGGAGGGGGGGGGGGGGGGGGGGGGGGGGGGGGGGAGGGGGGGTTTATGATTTTGAGAAACACGCACGAAAGTAAAACAGTAAATTAAAATGCATGAATGATAGATTGATTGATTATTAACTAAGGAGAATTAAGGCTTACTATCCACTCTAACCAATTATAGTCCTTAACCAGATTTTCTTGACCTAATTACTATGCAACTTCTGAATTAAGTGCCCATGCAAAGGTCCCGATGGTTGGCCCACTCCACATATATTATTCTCTCTTACTTGGCATGTTCTAAGCATGATGCGTACTCTAAAACATCTATCACCTACCGTTTAAGATGATGCATGAAGTACAAAGAGAATTTAATGACACTACACTAGCCTAGAAAAGTGATGTGCATTCCTAGAGCGTTGTGAATTCCGACTACAATATCGTTTCTTAACCTCAACCTCTTGATGCTCATGAATTACAAGATGATATAGTGGTCTGATAGGAGCATATTTATGCGACGTTTTATCTTGTTTTCTTATGCTTTTCTTAGCATGTTTCCTATGTTTTCTTAATACTTAGCTTGTTTTCATGTTTTGTAGGATTTTTGGAAGCAAAGTTACAAAAGGAGTTAATGAGGGCTATTTTGGAAATCAAAGGAGGAAACTTTGAAACAGACTTCAGCAGATGTGTCAACTTCTCGAAATTAACTGCACCTGGTCGGGAAGAACTAGCTGATGGGCCATATATTTTTGGAAAGATATGGAAGTCTAGTTTCTAGAGAATTTTATGGTTTGTGAATTGGAGTTGTCTAGAATGAGTTATGGCCGTTTTAGTACAGCAAGGTCAGGCTGAGCTGGAATTCAGCATTCCTTCTATTTCAAGTCTTCTAATCCTTATCGGGCTTGGACAACTAGAGGCCTAGTTTATTAAGGTTACGGGAGGAAACGTTTTAATCAGAAAAAGGAAGATAAAAAAATAATAAAGGGAGAGAAGCTACCACAACGTGAGGATTGATTAAGCAGCGAATGCAAACAGTAACGTCTCTCTCCCTCATTAAGGAAATTAACACCCACATCAATTCTGGGCAGCAAAGGGGCAGACACATACATGGGAAAAGGGGAAAACGCACAAGGAAGACAAAAAGGCAGCCAGCAAAGAGTCATTCTCCCACACAAAAAGTCAGAAACGTCTCTCTCTATATCATATACTTTGGAACGTCTCTTTTTCTCTCAAAAAAAAAAAAAAAAAACTGCAGAAACGTTGGAAGCTCTCACAAAAGGACTCAGCCACACCATCTCATTCTGCTCCATCCTTCAAGGTTCCAAGGTCTAAAAGGCTTAGGAAGCAAGGAGGAACGTCAAGGCATCATCCAATCATTCTAGCTGACCAACACATCTTCAAAGAGCTATCTTCTTCCTCTTTTTATTTTCTGTTTTTTAATGTTCTCTATTTAAATTATGGGTAACTAAGTACTTTAGTTAGGGCTCGATTGAAGCCCTAATCATGTTTCTTTAAGGATTTCGATATGCCTTTGCTGCAAACTACTTTTGTGATGTTTAATTGATTAATTTCAGATTATATTTTACTCTTTACATACGTTATGTTATGCTTGATCACCATATGCATGCTGTGTATTGAGTTTGTTACATAGGTAAATTTAGATGACCGAATCTTGTGCCTATGAGAGTAACAAAAGAACTAGTTATAAGTTCTTGAAATTAATCATCATGAATAAATAGAATAGATATCATGTTCTAGGAGTTGTGTGTTTGTCGATTTCCATTGTGTTATGCGTTCTTAAAGTGCAACTTAGTAGATACCATGCAAAATACTTTAAGAATGAAAAGGGTTAGTGTAGATACCCATGCCTAACTTGTTGCTTAGGGAAATCAATAATTTAAAGAGTAGATATCATGCCTTTAGGTTGACAAACATGAGCATCTAAAATCTGTTTTGTAGCATTGTGCATGTCGTTTGCTTAAGGAAGAAGATTAGCGGTGAACATTGAATCCCTAACTGGTTTTCTCATTGTTTTAACCTCAATCCAATTCTATTTTTAATCAAACGCTGTTTTTTTTTAGTATTTTGTTTCTAAATTTTCAGTTTTCAAAATCATCTTAAAATCAATTTTAAACACATATTAATCCAGTCCTCGTGGGAATGATCTCGTATTTGCTTTCTATACTATTTGTCTTATCTTGTGCACTTGCGAGTTAAAATGTGCATATAGTTGCGTAATTTTTATGATGCTATTTGTACAACAAGTTTTTGGCGCCGTTGTCGGGGATTGTGTAACTAATTTGTGCTTAAATTGATTTTTGGTTTTCTTTTACAGGTTGAATTTCGTTTATGCAAGGTCGTCGATCCCAAAATTTAGCGGTCGGTGACTACAATTCTGAGATTAAACGAACTCTTAGACGTCTTCGAAAACAAGCTGAGAGGGCAAAATTTAACACACAAATAGAAGATTTTGAAGAAGGAGAAAGATTAGAATCAGAGAACGAAATGGGGGATGAACAGGTTCGAATGCCAATGAAGGACTCCTTTGTCTCTCAAAACCTTAATCAACCATCATGCATTGCCTACCAACCAACTGCGCAAGGCAACTTCAATTTATCACCTCAATTGCTTAACATGGTGCTGCACTACAGAGGCACACCTTCTGAGGATCCATACTTGCACATTAGGGATTTCTTCGATCTCTGCAAGACTCAGAACATCCAGGGCTTAACTCCATAAGGAAACAGGTTAATTCTTTTTCCTTTCTCCTTAAAAGATAATGCTAAGTTGTGGTTGAATTCTCTGGCTGCAGGTTCCATTACTACTTGGGAACAATTGGCTACTAAATTCTTGAGGAAGTTTTTCCCAGCCCAAAAGACACGACAACTTAAAAGGGAGATTCAAGCCTTTCAACAGAAGGATGGAGATCTTTTGTTTGAGGCATGGGAGCATTTCAAGGAGTTGCTTCTCAAGTGTCCACACCACAATCTATCTCAAGACGATCATGTACAAGCTTTTTATGAAGGTTTAAATGATATTAACAAAAGTCTTGTTGATTCAGCTTGTGGAGGAGTGTTTATGGAAAAGAGCAGTGATGAAGCCATTGAGCTATTTGAGACCCTAAGTGAAAATTCTCAGCAATTCTCATCAAGAGGGAGACAAGGAGTAAAAAGTAAAGGTGTTTATGAAGTTAGCACAAATGGTGGAGTCCAGAGTCAAATGGCAGCAATGGAGAAAAAGTTAGATATGCTGGTGAAAGCAATGTCAGATAAGAACATCTCTCAAGTTCAACAAGTTGCTAAAGTCAAGGTATGTGCTATATGTTCTCATTATAATCATACTACTGAGACTTTTCCTATGTCTTGTTATACAGATCATGAGCAAGCTAATTATGTGGGGCAAAACAACTATTATCCCAAGAACAACCCATATTCGAACACTTCTAATCCAGGATGGAAAGACCACCCAAATTTCTCTTGGAGCAACAGTCAGAATGTGCTTAATCCACAAGGGCAGCAGAAGAACTTCCAGCAGGAAAATAATTATCATGCTTCATCACAGGTGGCACAACCAAATACTGACCAGAAGAAGAATAATCTTGAAGGTGCCATACTCTAGTTCTTGACTGCACAACAACAGAAAAATGCTCTAACTAGTTAGAACATTCAGAAACTAGAGGCAACAACTAGCCAAGCTATTTAGAGATTGGAGGCACAAGTAGGGCAAATGGCAAAGGAGTTAAGTGAGAGGAAGAAAGGAGAGTTTCCATCACAAACCATACCTAATCCGGGAGGCCAGGAGCAGCTCAAGGTTGTGACAATCCTTAGAAGTGGCAAGGTAGTTGACAACAAGGTGGGGACATATGAGAATGAACCATAAAGTGTTGAACCACCTCCAGCCGCAAAGGTAGGTGAGAAGGAAAAGGTGATATTGCCACCCTTCCCTCAAAGGTTAGTTAACCAAAAGAAAGAAAAACATCTTCTTGATATTTTTGAAACTTTGAGAAAAGTAGAAATCAACATTCCTTTACTTGATGCAATTAAACAGATTCCATCTTATGCTAAGTTTTTAAAGGATTGTTGTACACACAAAAGACAGTTTCAGGAACATGAAAAAGTTGCATTGACTGAGGAGGTAAGTACAGTTTTATTGAGAAAGCTACCACATAAACTAAAATATCCAGGTAGTTTTACTATTCCTTGCAGGGTTGGTGACCATCTTTTTGAACGTGCTTTGCTTGATTTAGGAGCAAGCATTAACTTGATGCCTTATACCGTTTATGAGGATTTGTGGTTGGGGGAGCTCAAGCCAACCTCAATTATATTGCAATTGGCAGATAGAAGCATCAGAAGACCTAGAGGTATATTAGAGGATGTTTTGGTTAAGGTAAATGAATTTATTTTGCATGTTGATTTTGTTGTTCTGGATATGGAAGATTCCCCTATGCCATCTTCATTACCTATTATTCTTGGTAGACCCTTTATGATAACTGCTGATACGAAGATAAGTGTGAAAAAGGGTACTATACGCATGAAAGTTAATGGTAAGAAGATAGAATTCATGTTGTCTGACACTATCAAAATGCCACATGATAACCATGATTGTTTCAAGATTGATGTGGTAGGAAGTGTTGTTGAGCAAGTGTTTCAGGTACATAGCATTGACCCTTTGGAGGCATGCATAGCCCACAACCTCACCAGGCTGAATTATGAACGTGGATGTGATGTTACAAAGATAGACCTCCATGAAGCTGTGCATTCTCTTGAGGCTTCTAAGCCTTATGCAAGTAAGTATGTACCTTCCTTTGAAACTCTTGTGTCTACTAATACTGCTCTTGTCCCTTCCAATGTCAGGGCACCAGAACTAGAATTGAAGCAACTACCTGAACAATTGAAGTATTCTTACTTGGGAGAGAACCAGACATTACTAGTGATAGTTGCTGCAAACTTGAGTATGGTGGAGCAAGAGAAGTTGTTGAGAGTTCTTAGGGAGCACAAGACTGCATTAGGGTGGACCATTGCCGACATCAAAGGCATAAGTCCATCCAAGTGCATTCATATAATCCTCCTTGAAGATAATGCAAAGCCTAACAGGGATGCTCAGAGACGGCTTAACCCACACATGAAGGAAGTAGTGAGAGCAGAGGTTCTTAAGCTCTTGGATGTTTGCATCATCTACCCCATCTCATATAGCAAATGGGTAAGTCAAGATCATGTTGTGCCTAAGAAGAGTGGAATCACAGTGATGAAGAATGAAGAGAATGAGCTTGTTCCTACCAGGCTAGTCACAGGTTGGAGAGTGTGCATTGATTACAGAAAGCTCAACAATGAAACCAGGAAAGATCATTTTCCTCTTCCCTTTATTGATCAGATGTTAGAAAGGTTAGCAGGTCATAGTCATTACTATTTTTTAGATGGTTATAGTGGTTATAATCAGATTGCTATAGCACCAGAGGACCAGGAGAAGACCACGTTCACATGCCCCTTTGGCACATTTGTATACAAAAGGATGCCATTCGGTTTGTGTAATGCACCTGCCACATTCCAGAGGTGCATGATGAGCGTATTTTCAGACATGGTGGAGAGATTTATAGAGGTATTTATGGATGATTTCAGTGTTTTTGGTTCTAACTTTGATGATTGTCTTAACCATTTGCAGCTTGTTTTGAAGAGATGTGAGGAATGCAACCTAGTGCTGAATTGGGAGAAGTGTCATTTCATGGTACAACAAGGTCTTGTTTTAGGTCATGTAATATCTAGCAGCGGCATTGAGGTGGACAAGGCAAAGATTGACATCATATCAAAATTACCTCCTCCTACATCTGTGAAGGGTGTGAGAAGATTTCTAGGGCATGTAGGGTTTTACAGAAGATTCATAAAAGATTTCTCTAAAATGTCTAGACCTCTTTGTGCGTTATTGTCTAAAGATGTTGAGTTTTTGTGGACAGAAGAGTGCATGAATGCCTTTAACGCATTGAAAGAGCTACTCACATATGCACCCATTATGGTGGCACCTGATTGGAACCTCCCATTCGAGCTCATGTGTGACGCCAGTGATTATGCTTTGGGAGCTGTTCTAGGTCAGAGAGTTAACAAGGTACCTCATGCTATTTATTATGCCTCTCGAACTTTGAATGATGCTCAGCTTAATTATTCTACTACTGAAAAAGAATTGTTAGCTGTTATATTTCCTTTGGAGAAGTTTAGGTCCTACTTGATTGGTTCTAAAGTTATTGTTTTTACTGATCATGCTACTTTGAGATTTTTGTTTGATAAGAAAGATGCTAAGCCTAGGTTGATTAGATGGGTGCTCTTACTACAAGAATTTGATCTTGAGATTAAGGACAAGAAGGGTAGTGAGAATGTGGTTACAGATCATTTGTCCAGGTTACTTCATGATGAAGAAGGGAACAAGCTTCCCTTGAGTGAAAACTTTCCAGATGAGCAGTTATTTGCAATTGATTTACAACTTCCATGGTATGCAGATATTGTTAATTATATAACTACTAATGTTTTTCCTCCAGGTATTTCGAGCCAAGAAAGGAAGCGATTAGTGTCTATGTCTAGGCACTACTTTTGGGACGAGCCCTACTTGTTCAAGTTTTGCCCAAATCAAATTATCAAAAGGTGTGTTCTTGAGGAGGAGCATATGACCATTCTCCAACATTGTCATCAGTTTGCATGTGGAGGACACTTTGGAGCGAAGAGAACAGCACTTAAGGTATTACAATATGGGTTCTATTGGCCTAATGTGTTTAAAGATGCTTTTTGGTTTTGCAGCTCTTGTGATAGATGCCAACGAACAGGGAACATCTCTTCTAGAAATCAGATGCCATTGCAAAACATTCAAGTGGTGGAGCTCTTTGATGTGTGGGGTATCGACTTCATGGGTCCATTTCCTAACTCATTTGGTTATTTATATATTCTTGTGGGTGTGGATTATGTATCTAAATGGGTCGAGGTTGTCCCCTCAAAAACTAATGATTACAAAGTTGTTGTGAAGTTCTTGCAGGATAACATCTTTACTAGGTTTGGGACACCAAGGGAAATAATTAGTGATGGAGGTAGCCACTTCAACAACCAGGCTTTTGCTTCCTTAATGAAGAAATATGGGATCACACATAAGGTTGGCATTTCATATCATCCTCAAACCAGTGGTCAAGTGGAGAGAAGCAATAGAGAGATCAAAAGCATCCTAGAGAAGACAGTGAATACTAGAAGGAAGGATTGGTCTCTACGCTTGAATGATGCATTGTGGGCATATCGGACTGCGTTCAAAAGCCCCATTGGCATGTCCCCATATCATCTAGTCTTTGGGAAGGCATGTCACCTACCAGTGGAGTTGGAGCATAGAGCATATTGGGCTATTAAGAAATTCAACTATGATATGCAACAAGCAGGTGACAAGAGGAAGTTACAGCTGAATGAGCTTGAAGAGTTGAGGTATGATGCATATGAGAATGCTAAGTTGTATAAGGAACGGACCAAGTCATATCATGATAAGCAACTAGTTAGGAAGGAGTTTCATGTGGGACAGAAGGTGTTGATGTACAATTCAAAATTGAGACTTTTCCCTGGTAAGCTCAAGTCTAGGTGGTACGGTCCTTATGTTGTTACAAAAGTTTTCCCTCATGAAGCTTTGGAGGTTCATAGCAAAGAGAAGAATCAGACATTCATGGTGAATGGGCATAGAGTAAAGCCCTATATTGAGATGAGCTTTGAGCCTAGAGAGGAGGATGTGACTTTCCAACCTGTTCAGTACATTGCATGAGAGTCCAACAGTCTGGCTGAAGACTATAAACTTAGCACTACTTGGGAGGTAACCCAAAGGGAAGTTGGGAGGCAACCCATGTGAAGAGGATGATGACAGTTTTGGCACTCTACAATCACTGACAATTGGATTTGCTTTCTCTCACCCTTTCCTTCTTTGTCGTTAACTTTGCCTTTGTTTGTTTTGTTTTGTTTTATTTTATTTTATTTTCTTTGTGTGTGTCGTCACTTGTTTCTCCTTTTTCTCCTTCCTTACATGCTTCATTGTTTTACTTTAACTTTCAATCATTGAGGACAATGTTAGATTTAGGTGTGAGGGGGAAACACTTGTGTTTTCCGTTGATTTTTCATTAGTTTAAAAAAAAAAAAAAAAATTTGACAGCTTTATTTTTTGACTTAGTTTGTGTCAGTTTTACTAGTGTTAAATTGGGTAGTTTTTGTGTTTTTTTTTTTTATGCGTCTTAGGTTTCTTTCCAACACACTGATGAGATTTGGTTTTAATTGCATGACTTTAAGATGATTTCTAAGCATGATTCAAGGTCTGAAATGATTCTTTGGTTAATACTCAATTATTCATGGTTATCATATGCAAAATCACATGTAATCACCCGAGTAAGTGGTACTCATAACATGCTTAATTGAATGAAGCTCAATACAACCCTTTTTGTGAGCTTTTGAGCCTTTATCCTTTGTTTGAGAGAGTTGGATTTGTTTAATCTATCACTTTCTTGTCAATTAAGTTGTTGTATGATCTTAACTTTCTTTGCTTGGTTGCTACTTGAATTGCTTATCATCATTGGAACTAAATGCTAGAACTGGTACTAATTTCTTTTCGAGGCATTGAATTAATTTGGATGACATACTTGAGATGATGAAGGCACCTAGATTACCACCATTGCCAAAATGGCCTTTGACCCATGATATACTTTACTCTAGGTAAACCCTTGTTGAGCCTTTGTTTAAGCCTTTTTGTTTCATAACCCTCATTTTCCTCACCTAGCCTAAACACTTTCATCCTTGCCCTTTTTCTTAAAGATTAGTGAAGCATAATTTGTAGAGACTTAATTGTGAATCAAGGGGTGTTAAAAGAGCAAGTTTGGGCGAATGTTCAAAAGAAAAAAAAAAAAAAAAGAGATAAGAATTGTACACGGTTCAGAGTATGCACCAGAAAAAAAAAATGAAAAGAAAAAAAAAAGGAGAAAAAAAAAATCGACATTGTGTTTGAATTGTTAATGCCCTGGCCGTTCATGTATTGATTGTTGAAGTATGGTCAATAATGTTCAAATCGGCCATTGAGTGTATGTACTTGTCGGTACTTATATGATTTTTAAGCCTTGATAGTGATACAAGTTCTTATGTCTCTAACATCATTGCATGCTTCTACTATTTCTTTAAGAACTTTGTGTTATCCATATCCATTCTTTCTTTAACCCCTTACCCTTTGGCCTCATTACAATCCTCATAAAGACCTTCTGATCTTGTTTGTTGTGTTTATATCAATATGTGGAGATTTGAATGAAGTATGAGCATATGGTGTCACTTGTTCTTGCATTCAAGTAGTAGCATTCTTTTCATGAGTCATATTCATAAGAACAATTCTGAAAGTACCTTTATTTCTTGTTATATTATATGTGAGCAAATTGTTTCCATTTTACATCAATCCTCTCACATATAACTAGTATAGGAAGAGTGACTTAACCAGAAAATATGAGGTAAAATCAAAGCTTATTCGGTGAGAATTTTGAGCTAATTATTTGCAGCATGTATCTCTCTTTGTACTTGTGCTTTGCTTGATTTAATTGTGAGTATGTGTATGATTTCTATGAAGGTGTATTAACTCTCGGATCATGTGGACCAATTCTTATGCTTATGGTGAATCTGAATATGTCATGATTCATTGAAAATCTCTGAGACAAATGTTGGAAGGTTTAGGTTGAATTATTGAGTCTTTGTTTTTCTTTCATTCTTTGTTTCTGTTTTGCTCGAGGACTAGCAAAAGCTTAAGTGTGGCGGAATTTGATAGGAGCATATTTATGAGACGTTTTATCTTGTTTTCTTATGCTTTTCTTAGCATGTTTCCTATGTTTTCTTAATACTTAGCTTGTTTTCGTGTTTTGTAGGATTTTTGGAAGCAAAGTTACAAAAGGAGTTAATGAGTGCTGTTTTGGAAATCTAAGGAGGAAACTTTGAAATAGACTTCAGCAGATGTGTCAACTTCTCGAAATTAACTGCACCTGATCAGGAAGAACTAGCTGATGGGCCATATATTGTTGGAAAGATATAGAAGTCTAGTTTCTAGAGAATTTTTCGGTTTGTGAATTGGAGTTGTCTAGAAAGAGTTATGGCCGTTTTAGTATAGCAAGGTCAGGCTGAGCTGGAATTCAGCATTCCTTCTATTTCAAGTCTTCTAATCCTTATCGGGCTTGGACGACTAGAGGCCTAGTTTATTAAGGTTACGGGTGGAAACGTTTTAATCAGAAAAATGAAGATAAAAAAATAATAAAGGGAGAGGAGCAGCCACAACGTGAGGATTGATTGAGCAGTGAAGTACAAAGAGAATTTAATGACACTACAAAGATGATGCATGAAGTACAAAGAGAATTTAATGACACTACACTAGCCTAGAAAAGTGATGTGCATTCCTAGAGCGTTGTGATTTCCGACTACAATATCGTTTCTTAACCTCAACCTCTTGATGCTCATGAATTACAAGATGATATAGTGGTCACTCAAGCAATTCCATCAATAATTTATGCAAACAAGGTTGCAAAGCTCATAGGCATAAAGGAATGGCAGTTAAAGCAGTAATCAGAGTTATTCAGAATGCATAGCAATCAAAATCAAGAGCCAAAATCTAATTAACAAACTAACATCGTTAGGGCTTCAAGTAGCCCTAATCCTAAGAAGAACTACTCACGCATAATTGGAATTAAAACAAATATAATTGAATTCATAATTAAATTGCAATGAAATAAAAGTTTAGAGTAAAGAACACTGATGAACAATGGTGCACAGCAGAGACTCGGCAAAACCTTCCTCTCCAAGCTCCACGCCCAATAAGTGCAGAAAATAAGAAACTGTTTATGAGCTCCTTCCTCTACAATGTAAATTGCGGCTAGGGTGTATAGATCTCCGAAATAATGCTCTTCTAATAATCTCCTTAAAAATCTCTATTTCATCTAAAAATATTCGTCTCCCTAAACACTGAACAAAGGCTCCCTTTTATAGACAAAGGGAAAACCTTGTCCTATAAGGATTAGTATTAAAAACCCTATCCTAGAATGTTCTGGAATAGTTATTGCACTTCTAATTAATTACAAAGTCCTTAAAATCTATTAGAACCAATCAGAACACGGTTGGGAGTGTGAATGCTAACTGGCTAGTGGGAACACAAGTTGGCTGCGGGCAGCCCGCGGTCTTCCCGTGGTCTTCCCGGAATTTAGAACTTGGCCTTTGGAATGTCTTCGTCATAGGGGTCTGGGGCTGCGCTTTTGAGGCACACCATGAGTATAGTAGAAGCGCATCTTTGCTCAGGCCAGGCGCACAGGTTGTTAGGCTTAGCGCAGAGGAGTAACTTTGATCCACCGATGGCGGAACAGGAACTAAGGTTTAGGCGCAGAGGCTGGGCTGGGATGGGAAATTCTTGGGACATGTCCTGGCATGACCTTGGCACTTCTAAGACATGAACTTGAGGTCATGAGACACAGGTTTGAGACCCGGATGGCATGATCTGAGGTACTTGGTGAATGACTCAAAATAGGCGCACTGGCGCACTCAAGACCCAGTTCAGGACCTGATATTGAAATGAGGACATCTCCTTCATCTTAACTCCGATTTGTGTCATTCTTTTTGCGTTCTTCTCAGAATTTACCTATCTTTCCAAATCTGTACAAGTTTCACAAGATTGATCATTTTCTACTATTGATGGAACAAAATCATTCAAAAGACATGTAAGAGAGGCATATAAAGACATCAAAATGATGCATAAATAATGACTGATCAGCCCCCATGAGGCCCAATTATGCCATGACTCAACTTGAGTCACAAGCACTGCCCTGGCCACATATTATTCCTTCCTAGAGTTACGGAAAGTCCCTGGACATGTCCATTCCGCTGCCCCCAAGATATGGCACTAAAACATACCTCACCGCAGAACCATGGACCAGCGTTGGCCCAAACTGTGCCCTTCACCATGTCGCAGCCTCAGATTCTGCCTAGGGCCTTGCCACACCCTGCCATGTCCCAAACTGCATTCCAACAAGAACCTGGCTTTGCTATCGAGACCTGGACCCAACCTGCACCGCAAGCCTCGCCGATGACCTTCACCCATGCTATGATGCATCCTTATGGTATCCGCAAGATCAACCCTAGGTCACGCATCCACGTGAGCCAAGTACCATATCGCTGTCCCAGGCTATGTCGTAGAGCTCAAACCAAGCCATGTCGCAGGGCAGGCCGCAGAGATCAAACGCTCAGTGACACCCTACAGCCCCAACTTGCACCACAAACTGTTCCACAAGCATAGCCTTAGATTTTAAGCCATGGCACAACTCAGACCTCATTGTAGGACCAGCACTACGATGTGATGCAATATGCGCATACCGTTGTGCCTCGCGCTGCATTGCCGCAGCCCCCACTTCAAATGGTGCCTACAATTGAGCCGCAGTCTTGGGCAGGCCCTCCGCTGCAGAGCCAGGTCCCTGGCATATCCCCAACCGCAACCACGACAATGTCGCAGAACCGACCATTCATCGCAGCACCAGGGCCTCTCCAGAATGTGCCTGCAACGCGAAAATCTGCGCCCTTTGCGCCTAGCACCATGGACAAGGAAACAGACTCGGCAGCGACAAGTTCCCAAGACACATCCACGACAGGCTCTCCTCGAGCCCGAACTAAGTCTCAATTGCTTCCCAAAGACAAAGCCACGACCTTGAATCCATATGGGCACTCTCACCATACAAATCACGCTATCTCTCAATCTCCAACTTCAATCCATAAAGAAGCTCAGAAAACACATTTGGAGATAGAGGATGACGTAGTTGTGCCATTTCGTCGCCGGTTAAAACAAAAGAACCAGGAAAATGAGGAGTTCGAGAAGGAGATGGAGCGCATACTGAAACAGCTCGAAATCACATTGTCGTTCCACAAACTCGTCAAGCATATGCCACTTTTTGCTAAACTTTGGAAGGATGTAGTTTCTGGAAACGGGGAGCTGAGACAAAAGTCACCCTCGACATCAATGCAGCCACTCTCAATGCTCTACATGGCATGCCACCCATGGCTGACGATCTAGTTCCGCCATCACTCCGTTGTATCATCAAAGGAAAATGGTTTAATCATTGTCTTTATGATACATAGGCGGCAATAAGTATCATGCCCAACCATGTGTTTAGATCCTTAAACCTGGGACAGTTAAAACCTACTAAGCTACGCATTAGATTAGCTGATTCAACTGTGACTAGTCTAATAGGTGTGATTGAGGATGTTAGTGTGCAGATACGGAATATTTTTGTGGCTGCAGATTTCTATGTTATGAGGATACCAGGCCAAAGTGAAGATCCACCCCTTTATTTGGCAGACCCCTTCTAGCCACCATGGACTGCGACATCAACATCAAATGAGGGACAGTGGCTATCAATGTTTTGGACAAGCTGTAAACTTTCAACATCCATGATATCCTCATGTACCCTGTTGAACCGATTATTGATCTTCCCTTAGAACTAATGGATCAATTGTTGCAGGAAACAATAGCAGGTGCAAGCGCTAAGTAGTGTCTCGACAAGGATAACACACGACCTCCAGAAGATCATGAGGGTCACGAAAATGCAAGGTTCAGCATGCTCCAAGCCGTATCCTCTCTAGCCCAAGATACACACACTCCAACTCATGAACTCCCTCTCACGGCCAAAAACCCTTGGCCTTCCATCAAAGAACCCCCTCCCTCTAGCGTGTCATCGACGCTCTGGTCCAAACAAGTCCCACTTGATGAACCCCCTCTCACGGCCAAAGACCCTTGGCCTTCCATCAAGGAACCTCCACCATTTGAATGGAACGCACAGCCACCATGGAAAGCTATGGATGCTCATGCATTTCACCAACCACTAATCAAATAGCCTGCAAGCCTCATCTTTCCCAGACGTTAAATAAAGTGCTCCTAGGAGGCAGCCTAGCCTTGGTTTGTGTTTCTCTCTTCCTTTAATGTTTATGTCCTTTATATCTCTCAAACCTTTATTCTGTTGTTTTACATATTGCTTTTCACATTGAGGACAATGTTCAGTTTAGGTTTGGGGGTATGGATTTAAAATTTTGCATATTGAAACATCTAGGTTTGGGGGTAATACACGGCCAGGAAGTTTTAAATTTCAGTTTCAGTTTTTAACATGTTTAGTTAAGTTCTGCTAGTAATAGTATTATAACTTGTTAATAAGGGTATACATGCTAAGTTAACTATCTTTGCCTTACTAAGAGTCATGCCATGGTCAAGTAGTTCATAAACTGCACTTCACAATGCCTTGTTTTAAGTGATTAAGTGAACAAAAAAACTGAATTTGAGTGGTTTTCCATAAGAAGTGATGTAGGCTATGTGTGCTTTACCTTCTAAAGGCCTTATCCTACCCTATTGCATGCTCCCTAAGCCAAGTTTGAAGCCAAACACTCAGCCTTTTCTTTCATCACCCAAAGTATAACCTAACCTAAATACTTAGCCATTCATCAAAGCCATGCCCTATAACCTCATTTTGTGCTAAGGTTGCCCTAAATGAGATTCATGGTGAGAATGAGAAGTAAATGAAGATGCTGCCCAATTCCAAGACATTGGCGTTTCTATCAATAGATACAAGTTCAAAGTTCAAAGTCTTGAAGAGTGAAAGGCTCTACAAGTGACAAGCTGCATGAAAAGTATGAGGAAATCATTGCATGATCTTGGTTCAATTAAATTCAAAAGAAAAAGAAAGAAAACATCAAGAAAATACAAGAAAGAAGAAAAAAAAACGTTGAAAAGAAAGAAAACAAGTGATAAACAAGGGGAATTGAGCCAAGTAAGCCAAGAACCTCGAAATAAACCATCAAGAAAGCACAATGTCGTGGGCCCTAAGCAAGGATTCAGATCAAAATATTCTAAGTTCAAGTCGTGACTTCTCATACCTTGGCACAACTCAGGTTCGCTGAATCCCAATCCTTCCTTTCTAAACCCCAACAGTTGAGCCCCATTACAACCTAAAATGGAAGACCTAACTGATCTTATGGACAATCATGATGAGGATTAAGGTACGTATCTATGTTCTTAGAGTTCAATTCCTTTCATGAGATCTTTATTTCCATAAAGTGCTATTCTTCATTGCTACTCATATGTGATAAATTTGAATTCTCTAACATAAACTCATCACATATGCTTGAAAATAGTGAAAGCCTAGGATTCTTGTGTGAATTGAGAGTTGCCTAGTGACGATTAAAGTCGAGGCGAAATCGTTCTAAGGCACTTAGACAAAGTTGTTTTCAAAACATGATCACTTGGAACTTTGGAACTTACACTTGACACATGACATTCACGGCTATGGCACCCCTTTTAGTTCTGCAAAACATGTCTAATTACTTTTATTCTTATTAGCTTGTTAAAAGTACTGTTTCTAGCATCTTAGTTGTCTAAGTAAAATGTTTGTGCGTATCTTGCTGCAATAACCCTCAGGAGACAAAACTCCTCCTACTAGGTGAACCAAGGGGTTTAAATGTTCTATCTTAACTAAGATCGAGTCTTTTTCATTTTGTTTAAGTTTTTTTGCTCAGGGACTAGCAAATGATAGGTTGGGGGGTATTTGTTCTGTCAATATTTATGCATCATTTTGATGTCACTTAATACTCCTCTTACGTGTCTTTTGAATGATTTTGTGCTATCAATAGTAGAAAATTATCAATCTTTTGAGACGTGTGCAGATTTGGAAAGATGGGTAAATTCTGAGAAGAACGCAAAAAAAAATGACTTAAATCGGAGTTATAACGAAGGAGATGTCTCAAGTTGAATATAAGTCTCAAACTGAGTCCAAAACTGGGTCCTGGCGCATGCCAAGACAAGCCAAGAACCAGCCCAGGACGTGTCCCGTGCCATGTCTAAGAGACATCCTACCGAGCTCCAATCGAGGTCAAGGACAAGTCCTTGACATGTCCTAGTCACGCCCCGAAGAGGATCCTACCGATGCCAAGATCCATGTCCTGGAGCGTCCTAGCCATGTCTCAAGAAGGTCCCAGCCGAGAGCCTCAACTAATGCACTAAAGTACAAGTCATGCGCCCAAATCATGTCCCTTGAGAAGGACCTGCGTCAATCCTGACAGCCATGCACCAAGCCGTGCCATGCCACTGCTGTAGCAAGTGTTTGATGCGCCTCAAAAGCGGAGTCTCAAATCGTGCAAAGATGTTTCCCTGGTTCCTCAGCCCAAGGAGTTCCTATGCGCCCTATTTCAGGCCTGGGAGGTCCAAAAGAGGCCCTGACCTGCAATTCGATGGAACAAAGTGAGACACCACTTATAGTTGGACTTCAAATGACCTATCTAAGCCAATGAAATCATGTGTCTCGCTTGGAAATGCCAGTGACACATTCATGTCCTCTTTTTCCCTAAAGAACTTCCCGGGAGCCCTGATATGAGCCAAATTGGGCCATCTATTTTTCTACAAGCTTTTGAGTAGGACAAAGTCCCATAACTATATTAGATACATCATTTGGAAGTGCCTGGTGTGGTTTTCCTCGATTGGATTGGTCAGTGATGGGTTAAGTTCATAAAAGTCCAATTTTGAAGGTTTTGAGCCCAGAATCTGGCCCAGCCGTGTGTCAAACACTTAGGGTTGGCCAAGCTCAGTCCTTGACGTTCAAGCAACCTCCAGAAGCTTCCTTGGCGTGCAAGAAAGCTCCGAAGACTTAGTTCACAAAGTTGCCGCAATTCCTAGTCTAATTCCAACAAGGATTGCCTTTTTGAGTTCCTTTTCAATTCAAACTGGGATAGGAGTTTTGAGTCAGTTTTTTATTAGGATTTTGTCCTAGATTATCTTCTACCTTGTAAAGGTTTAGAGGCCTATATAAAGGACCTAAACGCTCACGGGTGAGGACCTCTAGAGACCCCAGCCGCACTTTATTGTAGTTCAGTTTTTCAATTAAAACAGTTTTTAGTTTTCTGCTTGTGAGAGAGTTGTGCATGAGCATTGGAGGGAAAGCCTTGGCATGTTCTTCTGATGTGTTTCATCTTTAATAATCTCCTTTGTATCTTTACTTTTATTGCTTTCACTTTAATGAATTCAATTATGTTTGTTTCAATTTTAGTCATGCATGAGTAGTCTTTTTAGGATTAGGGTTGCGTCACAAGTTAGGTCTAGGGTAAATTAGAGTCTTTGTCGTGTCCTTTACTTCTTTGCTCGTGTTTTTGTTTTCTTGCTGTTTGGTGTCATTTTTTTAAATTAATAAAATCTGAACTTAATTGGATATAAACTGTTGAACAAGTCCTCGAGGGATCGACATTTGCTTGCCAATATACTATCATAATCGATATTGTGCACTTGCAAAGATATAACTGTTGAAAATAAAGTTCATAATTATTGTGTCCTTTATTTTAACTATCATCCGCATTCACTGGTTTCTAAAATTATGAAGGCTCGATATTGCCCTAGCGGTGATTTGATCAATGCTGATCTTGGATCGTCTCCTTCTTTAATTTGGAGGGCAATGATCTGGGGACGGGACATCATCTCTTATGGGATGCGGTGTAGGGTGGGAGATGGCCAGAGTATAAAATTTTTTGGTGACAAGTGGCTTCTAAGAGGCCCTAATTTTTGTCTTTCGGATTGGGGCAGGCTTCCTAACCACTCTAAGATTGCTGCCTTAATTTCAAGGGCTGGAGGGTGGAATGTAGAGTTAATAACACAGGTGTTTAGCGAAGAGGATGCTGAGGCCATTCTAAATATTCTGTTGGGGTCCTTTATAAGAAGTATGGACGGTCTTTATTGGGGATTCACGAAGAACGAACAGTACACATTCAAGTCAGGATACCGTGTTGCTCTCCAATTCATTGAGGAGCAGCGTCGAGATGAGGCGGGTGGCTCAAATAGTAAGGCTTTGATTAATTTTTGGGAACAAGTGTGGAAGATGAAACTGCCAACGAAAGTGAAGATTTTTGTATTGCGGGCCTGTCACAATATACTTCCAACAGCACTGAATCTTTTTCGCAGGAAGATTGGAAAAACTCCAATGTGCACTCTCTGTCTAAGAGGAGTGGAGACCCTAGTACATGTTGTTTGTTTGTGTAGGAAAAACAGACCCTTTTGGTAAGGTATCCCATGTCAATTTACTTTTGAATTTCCTAATGCTAATTTTGCAGATCTGTTCCAAAAGGTAGTGGAGTTGTTAGCCTCTGATCAGTTAGAATTACTCATGTGGGGCTTTTGGGAGACTTGGCAGCAAAGAAACAAGTTTGTACATGGAAATACAGGGGCTGATGATGGAAAAGCAGCTTCGAATCTACTTACTCGAGTGGAGGAATACAACCAAGCCCCACTACCTGGTGCTACGGCAGCAGTGCCTTGCCCACCAAAATGGAGAAAACCTCCTCTAAACTGCTATAAGCTAAATTGTGATGGGGCTTTAGGGAGGGCTGGGAACACTAGAGGTGTAGGAGGGCTGCTAAGAGACCATGAGGGAACCTTCATTCGACGTTTTATGGCCGCTGCTCCTGTGGGATTATCGGCTAAGGCTATTGAGCTTTTAGCCGTGTGTGAGGGTCTGTCAATGGTGATGCAAATGGGAGTGAGGAACAAAATATTGGAGACTGATGCCCAGGTGGTGGTCCAGCTGTTAAGAGATCCCACCCAAACATGGAGTAGCATCGGAGTGCTGGTGGCTGACGCTGCGTGGTTAATGGCTCAGGTGGGGGTTATTGTTGTCCAGTTCCAGCGACGTGCAGGAAACATGGCAGCACACCTCTTCGCGCAACATGGACTTCGATTCCAACCTCTCAGCTGATCAGAATTGAGTACAACAAAATGGTGAGCGTGGCCTGGTTGCTGCTAGAAGAGGGGGTCCTTCTCGTTCTAAATGTTTAGTCAGTGCACGCTGGAGGTAGTTAGTAGTTCCAAGCTGGGCTGTGTTGTCTTTCTGTTTTCTTGGTTTGTAAGCTTTGGTTAAGCTTGTGTTTGTTTTGATTTGACTCTCTGTAGTCTTGGGTGGGCACTCTTTTTCCTTGATCGAATTTTCCTTTTATGACAAGATTTTAATGAGGCCCTTCACAAACCCAGGCTGCTCTAATGTACCCTTTTCACAATTCAATGAAATTAATAGTTTACTCAACAACAAAATGGTTATGATTATGGATAAAAAAATTGCGGTTAATCACAAAAGGTTTTTTTGCCCTTTCTTATTTATACCATACAATACAAGATTGAAAAATGCTTTAGGCGTTTGAGATATGGAGAAAGTAGTAAAAAGAAAGAAAAGGTGATGAAGAAGAGTGTTAGTATGGAGAGAAATAAATAAAGAAGAAGGAAAAACAAATAAAATCTAGAAAATGGAACCCATTAAAAATAATTTTTGACTTTTAGTTTTTAGCTAGTTTCATTTTATGTATTTTTTTTTGCTTCTATATTTGTTTCTATGTCTTCCGCTATATCTTTGTTTTGTCATGTATTGTTTGCTACCTATCCATCATAGATTCATATATAAGATCTGCCATTCGCAACTAGCTATAAGCTCAGCTCCTCCCCTATTTTCCATTCCTTTGCACCTCATATCTCAAATATAAAGAACTAAACTCCAAAATCGAAATGGTTAAATTGTTAATTGTTAAGCTCTGCTCTGCATATCTCTTATTCATCATTACTTGTTAAGCTCTTGAGTTGAGTTGCTCTCTGATCTATTTCATCATCATACCAAATTAAGGAGCCTACCAAGGTAGAGGAACCCTACAAAGGATGAAGCAGACACTTTGAAACTTCCAAACAAAGGATGAGCACCCTACTCTCCACAATTCCACCCCCAACTTTTCTCATACCCAATTCTTCAATATAATGCAAAGTATGCATATTCTCGCTAAATATTCACACACCATACATGTACAAATGTGAAGAATTATATATGGATATCTTAGCCAGAAAAGAATCTTTTCCATGATTGCCAAGGGAGAAATCCACCTAAGAAGTCAAATTTCACAAACAAAAATGTCAATTCACTGAAACAAATTCACAAAATAAAAAAAAAAAGGAGTTTTTCATGAGTCCCTTGTAATTAAAATTTTGTTTTTGGGTGAATTGTCCGCTGAAAATAACTTGGTAAAACAAAAAGGGTGTAAAGCATACCGCATCCAGGACATTTCACATAGTCTTCTTTGGTCAAAGTAAGTCCTGACCCTCCACATACCTCACATCTTCTTTGTTCAATCTACCATACCCATTGCAGAAAATCATAATCAATAACATATACCCTAATTATAAGAGCCAAGAGCCCGTTTTGTATATATAAAGAACTGAATTGGATTCAATAACTCACCGTATTCAAAGTATGTTGACGGAAGAAACGAAGAATTTTGTTTAATTCGAAAGTAAAAGATTGATTTCAAAAAACGAATAAATTTATGTATTGCAATTCAATCCAATTGTAAACTCATATGCATTCATTCATTTTGGAACTTACTATTCTTTTGCTAAACTCAACCCCAGCAACCACAAAAGGTGTAACCCCAGCTGCACAAAATTAATTAATAAAAAAAATTTAAATAAAATAGAAATTCATATTCTGGAAGTATACGTATACCTACCTACAGCCCCAACAATAATTTGCCAGGTGACGACGACCGGGGTTGGATCCGCTGCGGCGGAAACGTCGTGGATTGCTCCAATCCTCCCAGCTTTTGTGGTTGGTTTTTTCATGGAAAGGTTATTGCAACAGGTATTTCTGGTAAAGAATGCATAACTTGGGATGTTAATGTTTCCCAAAAGAGCGTTGGAGCTGTTTGTGGTTGTCATGAGTGATGAGTGATGAGTGATGAGTGATGAGCGTGAGATGGAAGACAGAGTGATGAGGGTTTCCAGCCATAATTGATCGCCTGTGACAACTTGAGAGAGTAGATCGGCTCAATGCTCACCCACGTTTCATATTGCACCACGTGGCCAAGTAAACACTCACCACACTCTTCAGGCAACGTGGATCACACAACTTAAGCGTATATTCCAAAATTAATATCCTCTTTGTGAACTAAATTTGACTTGTGACCCAGTTATAATCACTAAACCTGCAAATCCTCTAGGAAGGGATGTTTTCTTTGCCTACTAATTCCATCATCGTTTACTTTAAAACTTCAAACGGAATAACGGCTTAGATCTAAACTAGATCTACTAATGTGGGTTCTATTTGCTACTCGAAAAAATGAGATGAGATATCCAATTTCTCATAACAATATCATTATGTGAATTCCATAAAATCGATTTGTGTTATATGTTTTAGTTTAAAATAAGGACAAACTACATAAAATTCCCAAATTATAAAGGTCATTTTAAATTCATACCCAAATTATGAAATTTTTTATCTAGCTACTCGAATTATAAGTACCCCGTTAGTCCTAAAAAACTAATTTAAAATTTTATTAATTATTTTTAATATATATTTAATTTTTAATTATTTTTTATCCACATGAAGTCCAATTCAACATAAACAATTTGATCCAAAAATGTCAGCTCAGCATTTAATAGATTGACTAACAGGGGATACTTAGATGAAATTTTTCATAGTTTGGATATGAATTTGAAATTATCCATATATAGTTTATGAGGTTTTATGTAGTTTGTCCTTAAAATAATTCACACCAAAATAATATATATTGAAAATTGTTCAATTAAACCATTTGAATCACTTAATTAAAAATGTTAAGAAACACGAAAGTTAAGCTCAAAACAAAATTGAAATATTTTCTAGAAATTTTCTAGATTCCAACAGACCTATGAGTTTTCTATTCACCGGAAAATTCTTATATGATCCTTATATGGCTTGATCCTTTAGTGACGTACTTTATATTAGTCTTATATAACCTTATATCTTTTCTTTCTTTTTTTTGATAAATCAAATTGTATTAAAAAACAAGGAAAAATATCCCACACCAAAACCACCCAGAAGGCAGCAACAGCAGCCCAGAAAGGCATCAACAACAGACCAAAACCGGTGAAGAGGGAACATACCCCTACGACCAACAAGGAAACAGAAAACAACTTAAACTACAGAAATATTCCAGTGCCTGGCCACTTGATCGTTCATAGCAGAATTCTTAAATTTAAACCTACACAAGCGCAGGCGAACCATGTCCAAAGTCCAAAATATGGTCGAAAACAACACCTGGGGGAGAACTAGAACCACCAAATATTCGATTATTCCTCTCCCGCCAAATACAGTAGACAGTTAACAGGCAGAGCCAAGGAGATTCACCACCCTAGTATCGGGGCACATTTTGGAAAGAGGGAAGCCACACAATCCAACATTGCCAATGTATAAATCATTGTCAAATGTATCGTATTTCTTGCCACATGAGATCAATCCAAGGAGTTCAGGTTCAATTTCGCAAGAGACGTCAAATTAACGAGTTGCCCAGGAATCACACCAAGAAGATTGTTGGAGGAGATATCCAGTCCTTCAAGGTTGATCAAATTGCCCAATGATGGTGGAATTGGACCTGTAAGCTCATTATGAGAAAAGTTGAGGCCCTTCAATGATATAAGCTTGCCAATCACATTCGAAATCTCTCCGCAAAAATTGTTGTTTGAGATATCTATGGTTGTGAAGAATGTCTGGATTTTCCCCCAGTTCAATATCCAAGCCTTTGATTGCCACGACCACATGGTCCTCATAGTAAAGTTGTCCCATACATTTCAGTTCATGGTCTTGTAAGTTTATCATGCCCAACAAATTCTCAAAATATTTGGCGGGCAAAACATCACTAAACTGATTGTGCGAGAGGTCCATGATCTGCAATTTTTGAAAGGGAGTTTGTGTTTTCGGATTGCCTATGGGACCGTGGAATATGTTAGATGTTCAAGACAAGAACTTGTAACATTGGACGAGATTCCAACCAGTAGGGGAATGTGTCATTGAATTTGTTGTTTCCAAGGTCTACAACTTCCAACTGTGTACAAGTGACCAAAGATGGGGGCAATGTCCCTTCCAACTGATTCCCATTAACGCCGAGATTCCTCAAACTGTTTCATTTGGTAAATGTGGAAGGAATCACACCAACGAATTTATTCTGCCTCAGATCCAAAATTGAAAGCATTTGACTGAAGTTCCCAATGCATGGATGAATTCTTCCACTCAATGTGTTATTAGACAAATCAAGGATTTGAAGGGAACTCAAGTTGCAAATCTCCGAGGGCAATCCTCCGGTCAATTGATTGTTTGATATGGAAAAGACATGTGGAAGGTGGTGGAATTGGAAGCTTTCCTTGGAGGAGATTGGAGCTAAGGTCAAGATATCCAAGGTTTTTCCATGGAATTTGTTTCACCCCTACCAAAAAATTGTGAGCGAGATTCAGATACTTAACCGAATCCTTCCCCACATCCCACAACCATTTCGGAAGGTTTCCTTGAATCCGGTTATGGGAAAGGTCTAGCTGGTGTAGGTGTGACAAGGTAGTTAAGAAGTATGGGAATTCACTTATGTTGCAAGACGGCAAAGCTAGATATGAAAGTTGAGGCCATGTTTTGAAGCTAGAATTGTTGAAACTCAGTGATAGATGGTTAAAGGAAAGATCAATATCGGAAAGACTTTGAAGCTTTGAAAAATGATCAAACTCCACAGAGCCACTCAAGTTGTTTGATGGTAGATAAAGCATTTGAAGGTTCACAAGTACAAAGATGGAGTTTGGAATCCTGTCCTACGACCTGTTAAAACCTAAATCAATCATTTCCAAAGAAGTAGATTGGAAGTCCAAGATGTTACCACTGAGTTGGTTACTTCCGAGGAATAAGTAGTGCAAAGATGGCAAGTTTATAACCAAGATGGTATCGTTCTGTTGAGTGAGTTCCCAGATAAAGAGAGAAGGTTTAAATGTCGAGGAACAAGACCAACCAATTGCCTTGTTGAAGTCATATAAAGATGATGAGTTGAGCGGTGTTGAGTTTGCATCAACTTCTGGAAACTGACCAACAATATTGTTGCCTTGAAGTTGCAAGAAAATGAGTTGTTCAAGGTTCAAAAGCAACAACCATGGGAATTCGCCACCAGAATTGTTGAACGGGAGGTCCAAGACAGAAATTGTGTGAGGTTACCAACAAGTGCAGGACGTGATCCTACAAAAGTGCAATTTTTAAGATTCAAACTTGTCAAACAGTTCAAATTTATGGCTAGATGATTCCAATCTATGGAGATTCAAGTATGAGAGAGGTCCAAGTCCTGGAGTGGTGCTCCAATTAGACCCTGGGAAAGAACCCGCGAGTGCATTGTTGGAACGTAAGTCTAGCAATTGAAGTTTTAGTAGCCGGAAAATGGTTTCAGGGAATTCTCCTCGCAGCTTGCAATCCGAGAGTCTAAGAGATTTCAATGAAGACAAATTCATGAAGGAATGGAGTACATAATGAACTGAAGACATGTCAACGCCGCCTAGGAAAAGATGTTAAAAGGTTGGTTAGGTTTTGGACAATGACTTGTAATGCAAGTGTTTCTAGTTTCACATCAGAGGTACTTAAGTTAGAGAAAGAAAGGTCAAGGGTTGTTAGGTTGACAAATCCACCAAACTTGGATGAAATTGGGGAACCTTGAAAATCATGTAAGGAGAGGTCTAGAAACTCGAGATGGCGAAGAGAGAATAAGGTGCTGTTGGAATGGATTTTTCCTTGAAGACCAGTAGAGCGAAGGCCAAGTCCAATCACATGACCAATGCTACAGGTTACTCCAATCCAATGGCAGCAATATTTGCCTTTCTCCCAATATGAAATCATTGAAAAAGGTTGATGGTCTATAGAAAAGGAGTTCTTGAATTGAAGCAAAGACGAGCTCTCATCTGGATGACATAAATGCTCTGTCAAACCAGAAGAAGAAGAAGAAGAGATAGATGATGATGAACAAGCAGTGAAGAGAAAGAAAAACAGACAAGACCATGATAACCAACACATGGTTTTTCTTCAAACCTTAAGAAGGAATATATGTGATAAAAAAATTTGTGAGCAATGCATTATTGATATGTTAATATTTATATGCAGATTAATGAATAAGTGTTAGGCATGACGAAGTTCACAACTAGCTAGGACTTAGGAGGATCTGTTCAAATATATATATATATATATATATATATGTCATGTGTGACAATATAAGGTTATCAGGGAGTAAAAAAATTGGTGTCCTAAGATTCATATCCGGAGTCAAGGTCTAGCTGCAGGTGTGTCCAAAAGATTGATAGTGAAGGTGTGTGAGTTGAAATTTGAATGAATATCTTATACACATCCTTTGGCTATATGCAGTTGCTATCTTATGTATGGCAGCAGTTGGGTTGCTTACTTCAAATAACAATTCATTGTCTTCTTTGAATGGAAGTCCATTCAAAGAGTAGTGACAACAATTGAATTGAAGCAACAATCAGTCTGCTTCAGAAAACCAGTAGTAGACATAATCAATTGAATTGAATGCAAAAAACAGCTCAATGCAGTGCTTGATTACCACATACCTGGAGTGGACCGATTCTTGACAGTCTTGGTCTTTCGTGTTGATGGCCCCTGTCTTCTTCAGATGCTTGTGCAACTCCGGATCATAATGTATCTTTTCCAAATAGAATCACAAACTGCCATCATAATGTATTTGGAGAATGTAGTGCTGAAAACTCAACAGATGCTTTAAATTAAAGCTTCCTGCATTAGTGTATCGTTTGGCCACTGGAGTTGTAGTAGGAATATCTAGAAACTGGGGATCACATCAAGAAAATCGGCTCATTTAGTGTCTAGGATTGAATTATAACTCATTATATTCAAAGTACATTGAAGGAAGAAATGAAGAAATTTTGTTCCAAGTTAAAAATTGTAGGATTAGAAGGGGAAATACAATAATCCATGAAAACGAACATGAATTGTTAGAAAATGCTATTCGATTTCTGTTTTGAGAAGGCAATGGCCTCTCTAACAAATTGACCAAGAATACATCTGTGGTCAATGAGAATGATGCATCTTTGTAGCTGTAAAAGAATGGCCAAAAAAATTTTGAATCTAAGATTATAGTTAATCTTCAGGTTAAGCAAGCTTCTTTGCACGACCACTTGACGGAGCAGCATCATCCTTTTTTGACCCGGATGCCTCAGGCTTCCGAGCCCAAGCAGGTGCTCTATCAGGTTCGTAACGATAATCATAGAAAAGTTCCTCTCCAGCAGTAATTCGTTCCTTGGCAAATATGCCAACCCTGTGATCTCCAGCAACCATGATGACCTGCCATGGAAGGGTTTAATCTCAAATCTATAATTTTTCCAATGAAAAAAGAAATTAAAGGAAAAACAATCCAAATAGTTCCAACTAAAAATCATTTTACAGTTAGTGGAAAATCCCCAACCAAGGATGTCTAAAGGGTACCTTGGCATAGCAATTTGGATCTGGAGAATGGTTGGCAAACTTCAGCTTATCACCCTTCCGGTAAGCATCAAGGACAAACTGTACAAAGACAAATGCTTATTCACACCATTAAAAATAAGAGGTTAGATATCATATGGTATTCAAAGAAAATAGATACACATGCCTGATCGTTCAGATTGAATAGAAATGACGAATTTTCACGGTCATATATTTTTCCACGCTTATCTGCTTCCCGGTGTGAGATCAACTCGCCAGTATACTCACCAAGGTATTCATGCTTGCCAACGCTATTCTGGAGGGTTACTACAAAAATTAGCCAGCGGCAAAAGGAATGTGCGCACAAGATATTAAAAATTTGGGAGACTACCTTCAAGAAAGCACCCCAGCCAGATACATCAGACCGCCCAAGTAAGACCTAAACATAAATGAGAACAAAGGTAGTCATTACTAGAGGACTTCAATCCAATGAGCATTCTTCCGACAACATTAACAATCCATGGAGTGAATTTTCACAAAGTGCTAGCTTTAACCATGCATCCCTGGAAGGAAGAAAATAGAAGAATGGAAGAGCAAAGAGAAGTGTGATTACCCTTTGTTGTTGTTTCAGAAGAAGCTTCATATTTCTACACTCATAATTGTCACCTCTTTGGTTTGGAACCCCAAGAGTACCATCACCACAACTGCAAAATGAAATTTAAGAATTCCTAACAAGAGAATGTAGAACAGAGAAAAAGTAGCAAACATTTGTACTTATAAATGTAAAACACAAACTCCAAATTTTATTTTCCGGAAAAAGAAAAAAAGTGAATTAATTCCTAAATCACATGACACCCACCATCCCCCACCTTCATATATTCAGTATAATGACCCCACAACAAGCTATGTTGTCCAAACTAAGTGCTAGAAAAGAACTTTCCACCAAACAAAAAAGACGATAAAAATAGCAGATGTAAGCTCACCTGACCCAGCAATTCCTACATACATCCGGATCACATTCCCTATCTGCAGCAAAGCAGGGGCACTGACGACTTCGGCATTGACTCTTAGCACAATGACAGCCTCTAAATCTATTCTTGCAAGTTTTAGGACACCTAGACAAACAAATTTGAAAAGTATATAAATAACTTAAATTCTCACTGGATCCCTCGCACTGAATGGACATGCACCGATAATCATTAATCTATGAACAATGATCAAATTGGTGAGGAACACTCCTGCCAACAGAAAAGTTAGAAATGCATTGAGTTATCTATCCCTTTTTCAGCAATAATCATGATGAACATAACAGCTCACCCACAGTACTTCTCGCAACAAGTCCCATTTTGTAGACAAGAACACTGCTTTCCACAAGCTGTTTGGCAAGTACATGGGTTATACTGCCTGCAAGGTTGATCTTTTCTCTCAGTAATTCGTTTCCTGATTGAGTGGTAAGCAGCAGATTTCCAAGTATACTTCAAGCGACGAACTCTACCCCTTCTGCGTAAAAATTTTGATCTTCTTCTTGCTTCATTATTACCCTAAGATTCATTTCAACATGGACAAGATACAGTCACTTGTTAGTAGATGACCTTCCAATAAGAAGATAACCATATAGAGTGAAGGAGAACATATCCATTAAACTCAACCTTGGAATACCCTTCAGCGAGGGAGTTTGCAGCATCACCTGCCTGGCAGGACATCATACTCTCTGAGTAATTCATATGCTGAAATACCTCCCAACAAGTTTTCATACCATTTAAAAGGTTCCGTGCTATTAAACAGCTGTGATAAGAGATGTAAACCCATTATTAGATGAAGATATAAACCCATTATAAGATGGAGACATGAGGATGTGTATTAAATAATTCATAAATCCAATCAGCTACCCAAACATATAGTTAAGGTGCAAACTAAGTAGTTAAAAAGTAAACTTTCTACCAATAGCCCAACTACATATATTTCAAAAGTAGAGTCAAGCCTACAATACACTATATCCAACATAGGAAGGTATCTAAACAGCTCATTGATTATGAAGTTAGAAGATTATTTTGTGTCACTGAATATAGGATGCTATATATCAAGAACTCAAAGCTTTCTTCTTTCTTTTGTTTTTTGTTTATGAGAAGGGGGTGTGGAAGGGGTTGCTGCTCAGTCTACAGACAGCTTCATACCTTTCTAAATCATCCCCCACATCAATACCGGTAACTAATTCCATACAAAACAAAAGAAATATAATTGAAGAAACATATTTTTCCACTAACCTGTTTCTACCAAAAATCTCTACGCCTTTATCGAAAAGGCCCTTTTCTATAGTTTTCCATGTTTTATCATCACTTAATTCATGTTTATATATGTTTTCGTCTACACACTCTTCTTTCCTCAAATTGTCATCACTACTCGTGGCAGGTGGATCAGCAGTCATCTCATCTGATGAAATATCAGGAACTTCACACTGAACTACTTTGTGACCGCCCTTAGTAGGTGATTCCCTCCTCCTAAATCCTCCACCGGTAGAAGATTTCAGATTCTTCTGTGAAGAAGAACTAGTGTCTTCATTATCTTTGCATGAACTAGACCTAAGTTTCATATCACTTGGACAAAGGCCAGCATTCACGACTGAATCAGAATCAGAAACCACCATTTTCTTCTGCCTCTTCTGCATGCAAACTAGAACACGCTCTGCAACTCTCTTGCTGTTCCTCTTACCAATTCCACTTTTTCCTGCTAGATCAGTCTTTGGGGGTGTTTGTTGATGCACATAAGTAGCATCCTGTCTGGGTTCATTCTCCGAATCACTGCTTTCTGAGATGGTTTTAGCATTGGATGAAGCACTTTCACTTTGACCGGACTTTACCTTCTTTCTAGCAGACATACCAAAATATTTCTTTTTAGTTGATATCTGAGCACTAGCAGCATCCAATGATGTGACATTTTTGTCTTCTAGATCACCAGAGCTCATTCTAGCAATTCTGTCAGCCTTCAGAAACTGAAATGACACATTTTAAAATCACATAATCATTTGTTAGCCAATTCTTTACAATACTCCCACCTACACATCACAGTAATCACACATGTTAAACATACTGATCGGTAGCAATTTGGACCACATGACACATTTTCATCATCCGGAGAACTCCATGGAGGTTGTTTCTCAGCCTGGCAATATTTTTTTTCATCAGCATAGGATATAGAATTCTAGTCACATTCAGAGAGCTATTAGCACTTAGCAATTACTTACTGGAAAGACGAGATCCTGTGAACATCCATGCAATCTGCAATCAAACACCTGAGGAAAAGTAACAACCACACAACAGCCTAAGATAATATAGCACAAAAAGCATGCAAGTGAAAATACAAAAAGAATACTTACAAGGCATCGCCGACAAAATAGGTTGTCAAATGAATCCAGAGCTGCATCGAGATCTTTATCAAGAAAAGAATTTCCATTTTGTGAAATCTCTTCATTAACCCTATTCTTACAACCCCCCACAGCATCCTCTTCCTTTATGAGATTATCATATCTTGCCTGTATAAGACGTTTGATCGTGTTTCATATCTCTGTAAAGCCAGCACAAAGCAAATGGGAAACAGCTGGACCAAAGCTTTCACTGACTGGTTTTTTGATGTTAAAATTGCAGAGACATGGCAGAATAATAAAGTGGTCCTGTAACATAGAAAAGATAACTTCCATACCTTGATTTCAGAAGGACTTCTAGAGAAACACTGTGCTAATGACTCCAGGACTGGATCAGAGAAGCCACCTTCTTTTATAGCCATGCTAGTAAAATTTAATGTAATAACAATAGAATAATTAGTTCACTTTGCAAACCGTATAAAACCACAACTTTCAAACTCAGACCTTCCATGTGTCTAAATAAGAGAAACCGTGCCAGGATATGCAATCTTCATTGGTAGTTTTCCTTTTTCTTTTTTGTTTAAGAAAAAGGCTATATAATTGATATACAACACAACATAAAGGACTGTTAGCAAAAAGATTGTTACTTTATTATGCAGGTGTGCTTATATATTTTATATAGATATATATACATAGAGAGGAAGGGGGTTGATGTATTGCACTACTAGCATACTAAGGCTGAAATCTAACTGAACCATTTATGAGAAATTCAAGAAAATTAACCATTTAAAGAACCTTTTATAATGTGAACTGGTTTGGGTGATGAAAAAATGATTTCATGCAATTAGAGGTCAATCCATGGAATATGAAAGAATTTATCAATAATAAATCAGGATATAAACAGGAAGGAATAAAAGGAAAAACACATAGTTTATCATGTTAACATGGTTATACCAACCGAAGTATATAGTCTTCAGATTCAACAAAATCCCTTTTTTCCTCTTCTTCATCAACTGCTTCCTCCTCACTATCGCTACATATAAGAGCTTCGCCTCCATTTTGATCATAATAAATTCTTCTCCGACCTACCACTGACTGATCCTCTGTCATTCTTTGGTTTCTGCACCATACGCCAAACAAAAAAAATAACAATAAAATCTTGAACAAGCTCTAATGAATTAAAATGGAAAAGAGGACAGCGTGAATATACAATACCAATTTGACGCTGTTCCACAAGAATATAAACCTTCAACTAATAGAGGTCACATTCTTGAGACAGAAAATCAAGAGACTTGTGAACGGCATCTAACTCAATTCAATTCATGGCATGAGAAAAGATGACACATTCAAACACATGAAAATCAAAATGATATATACCTGAAGCAATAACGGATGGATGTCCTCGAAAAAATTGAATGATTTAATTGCGAACAAGGCAGGAAAAAAAAAATGGAAAATGGATTCATACTATGAATCTTATCTTGCAGTCCTCATAACAAAGGCTGTATACATAAAAATAAACGTCTTCTTTCTGGGACAGAATATTAAGCTATTCCAACCGGTCACTGTTCATCAATATAATGTTCATAGAATAATAGTATCAAACTAAGAAGAAGAACATCAAACTCAGGATGGTGCTTACTAAAATGTAACTGATTCCCTATGTACTCATTCCATTCACTTTCTGTCCACATACATTAAATTATACAAGTATTTCGAACTAGCTGAAGCTTTGTGGAAGGGCTTAAAGTCTCAAAGTAAACTCATAAATTAAAGTTTTCGATGTTCCACAATTAAACTATATAACACCGCTTCAAACAAACAAGGATAATGGCACATGTGAGAATGATATGGAACAGACGCAATCGTATAATACAAAATTAAGTATATATAATGTGATGGCTGAACCTGTCCAAAAATATCCACGTAGTATATGGAGGTAATCTTTTAACTTCAGGAAGCTTAATAGGACGAACAGAACTCTTGACTGCAACATTAGATTCCAGAAGAACTGCTGTGGAACCATGGCCATCTTCTTGAGAGCTATCATTGTTCCCATAACTCACATCAATTCCATTTTGCAAGGCAAATGCATCTCTTTGTCTCCTTGTCAATAGATCTACACTTCTACCAATATCAATAAACCTACTACTTGCTCTATCCATTGACAATTTATACAAATTGTTGGTGACACTAGCCAACTTGTATCTATTTTCCTGCATTCTTTTCTGCAATGTAAATGAAAAAATACCCATTATTAAGAATGTCTGATACCAATACAAAAATTACCATAAGATCCATAGGGAATGCAGCACCTGTATACAAGTGCCACGGTTCGAAACAACTTGCTTCTTTAGAGAATCTATCATCAACGAAATCTCCTTCCGATTTATCTCCATATTTTCGTGTGATCTCATCCTCTATACAAAAATAAATTTAAAGCAATTCAACTAAAATAAAAATAAAAAACCCAGACGAACAAAAATTGAGAATTAAAAAACCATAAATCATAACCATAAAACAGAAATTGGAGAATAAATAACAAGTAAAACTCACAATGGAGTTGAAATTGAACCCAGACAAATGGGTTCCAGGAGCTGGGCACTCTCTATCAACAACTTTTGTACAAAATGCCCAATTGCTCCTCAGTGCTCTTTTTCTCAACTTTTTCTTGAATGCTCTATCCACAATTCCTTCGCAATAAATATTTAAAATGCAGGCCCGCCAGGGAAACAAAAAAAGGCCAGAATCATCGATCGGCGAAACAATTTTCGCAATGTTCTAACACTAATCCTAAGTTGGAGGATATATATTGAAAATACATGGTAAATGAACTGGAAATTAAATAAAATCCTCGGCAAAATCTAGGGTTTTTGGGAGAGTTCGTCCTGCAATATAGATTTGGTCCTCCAACTAAAATTTTCTAATCTATGGTATATGAACCTCTTTTAAAAAAAATACAAAATATTCCAATTTTTTATTATTTATTATTGAGGGATTTGGGCTAAACAATGCCCAACAACTTAAATACGAAACATGATCACACTTATTAAGGCATGTTTAGTATTGTTTTGTAAAATAATTTTTAAAATATTGTTTTGTAAAACGAAAATGTAGGATTTTACATTTTTAATATTTGAGAACATCGTTGGTAGTTTACTTTGTATATAATTTTGTAAAAATGAAAAAAGATTAACTTGTTTGGTACGAATATATAAAATTAAAAAAAAATAAATAAATACGCATTAAACAATGATTTCTAAACATAAATTTTGAGTTAATGACGGTGGTAATGGTAGTAGTAGAGATAGTGGTGGTGTGATAAGGTAGAGGTGGAGGTGGTGGTTGTAGGGGTGGCGGTGACGGTGGTTGTAGGGGTGGCGGTGACGGTGGTTGTAGGGATGGCGATGACGGTGGTTGTTATATGGTGGAGGTGGTGGTGAGGGTGGTAGCGACGGTGGTGGTGGTGGTGGTGATGGGGGTGGTGATGACATTGGTGGTTGTAAGGTAGTGGCGCTGATGAGGTAGTGGTGGGGGTAGTAGTGACGATGGTGGTTATGGTTGAGGTCGAGGTGGTGGTGGTGACATTGGTGGTTGTAGGGTGATGGCGCCTATGAGGTGGTGATGGGGCTGGTAGTGGCGATGGTCCTTCTGGAGATGACGATGGTGATAGGGTGGTAATGGGGGTGGTTGCAGCGGCGATAGTGGTGGGGATGATGGCGGTGGTGGTTGTGGTGATGGGATAGGGGTGGCGATAGCGTTGGTTGTGGTAGTAGTGGGTTGGTCGTTGTGATGAGATGGTGGGTGGGGGTGGTTGCAGTGGTGGTGGTTGTGGCGGGGGTGGTGGTGGTAGTGGTGGAGGTGGTGATGGGGTGGTGGTGACGATGGCAGGGGAGGTGGAGGTGATGGTGGTGGTGGGGTAGTGGTGGTGGTAGTGGTGGTGTTAGTGGAGGTGATGGTGACTGCGATTGTGTAGTTGGTGGTGGGGGCGGTTGTGGTGGTGTGGTGGTGGTGTGGTGGTGGGGTAGTGGGCTGGTGGAGGTGATGATGACTGTGGTAATATTGTCGTGACCTTTCATTTTAATATTGTATGCATTTTATTTCTTTATTTTTTTGGATTGTATCCTAAAATTCAAGAAACAATAATTTGTTGTTTTATAAATCGTAAACACATTATTGTATCTTGAGTTTTCATTTTTCAAATTCATTTTTAAAAATGAGTTACCAAATGCATTTTTAAAAAATGACTTACCAAATACATTTTACAACTATTTTTGTATCTAAAAAGCGAAAAAACTGTTTTGCAAAACGAAACAAAATGGGCCCTTAACATTCCATCGGAAATGAATTTGAAATCTCATTTACAAATGGAGATCTCTTTTACGCATGAAGAGAAATACCAGTGTATCATAGTGATATTAGCTTAAACTATTCTACTTTTCTTTTCTTTTTTTGTTAAATTAAACTATTCTACTTTAATGGTATATTCAGGAGTGTTTACTTTCTTATAGGAATAGACGGGAATATATATATATATATATATATATATATATATATATATAAATATCAAACTCATAATCTCTTTTCCTATTTTAACATTTCATTGATATTCAATTAAATAAGTATCGACCTCTCTCTCTCTAAAATCTTCTCCAAAAAAAAATTTCTTTGGGTCCAGAGGAATTCCCCTTCCCCCTAGTACCCATATATAATGATGTAGTGAATAAACCGAATAATCCAACTAGATAATGATGTAGTGAATAAACCGAATAATCCAACTAGTCTTGGAGTCTAGTTCACCGAAGTTTGTTCGTCTTCAAGCTTCATTTTCTTGTTATATCGTCATGGTGTTGATCATGGTCACTGGATTCGGCTTCCCGACGGGTCAAGTTTCCAATGAAGCTCTTGTCTTTAGGAGCTTGATTTGCCTTCACAAGGTTTTAGCTAATGATGCAGCCTGTTGGGTTTTGATTGAGCGATCGCGGTACTCCAATTGTGGCGGTGGTATAAATCATGGTGGACTGAAACATTTGCAATATGGTGGTGGATGATATTCCTCGTGGTCTTTGAAATTTCGCGGTAGCGATAATAACGGTAATGATAAACATAGACAACAGTGGAAGTGACCCATTTGTGCCTTTTGTTGGGGTTTTTTTTTTTTTTTTTAGGTTTGCTTTGTGCAAATAAGTCCAGCGACTCTTATATCAAGTTGGTTGTGTTAAGTTTTCCCTTTTGTGGGATTGCAATGATTAATTGTTTAGGCACTAATGGCCTTAATGATGCTTAGGGGATTCAAGTTATATTATTTTGTGCGTTATTCCATCTAGATCATTTCGACTGATGTCGAAGCTGATCACTGAAGGTATTTACCCAGGGCTAGATGTTTGCTAAACCATGGGTCTCCTATATAGTAAGGTATCAAATTCAGCGCATAAGTGAAACTTGGATTGCCAAAATGAACCCACATATACAATTGTTTACAATTAATAAGCTCATTTGGGGCCATGAAGCAGACGCAATTCTGCGTATCCCCCTGAGACTTCGAGGCACAACTCATGATAGTATGATATGGCATTTTAAACGCAATGGTTGCTATAATGTTCGGAGTGGGTATTGGTTAGCAAATTCAATTCGTGACCGCAATAATAGGCACCCCGGGCTATTCAACGTCAGGGGGAACAAATATATGGTTGCGCATTTGGAAGCTAAAAGTTGCTCCTAAAGTGAGAGTGTTCTTGTGGTGATGTATGTAAGAGATTCTTCCATGTAACATGCAACCCTACAAGAGGAAGGTGACTCAATGCCCATTCTATAATTGCTGCCATCAAGATATCGAGATGGTTTTTCATGGTAGCATGGATCTGTCGGAGTGCAAAAATGGTGTGGAAAGCATCAGTGTTCAACCACATTCGGATGAACTAGACTAGGGGCTCGTTTTCTGGTTTGTGGTGCTATGTACTTGTTGTTCTGAAGGGAGAAGAATCGAATTATTTTGCCTACATTTGTGGGGGACTTTGGAACCACAGGAATAACATGAATTTTCGAAGCACGAATGTCCATGTTATTGATCTACTGCCAAAGATGGGTCTAGCTGATTAATATAGCCAAAACCATGCTCACCCAGAGTGACAAATGCAAGGACCACATCGCATATGTGCTGGGAACGACCAGAAGGAGCAAACTTCAAAATCGATATGGATGCAATCATTCAGGGTCTCCGTTTTGCTTAAGAGATTGGTTGTTTCTCGGTGATTGTGAAGTCCGACTGCTTGGTTGCAGTGCACTATGTCAATGGTGATAATGGTTGGTACGGTTATGAGGGAGTGCTAACAGCAGAAATTCGTCAGCTTTTAGCAATGTTTGTCCGTGCCTCTTGTCAATTTTGTCATCGCCAATGTAATTGTGTGGCTCACTATTTGATGCGTGAGGCTCTTCTGCTCCCAGCAATGCTTGTTTGGATTGAGGAAGGCCCTCATTGGCTACATTCCCTTATAGATTTGGATTTAATTAATCAGTGATTTAGTTGTAATTTTGGTGCATGGTACCCTGTTTTTCTTAGCCTGGTTGAAAGTCCCTGTAATGTTTTAACCGGACCACATGGACACTGTTTGTTATTTTGGATGAATTAATGAGAATTGCATCTCCTTTTTCAGAAAAAAAATAAAATAAAACAGAGACTGTAGATGAATTTGTGGTAAAAATTGTATTCACCCTTGTCACCCACCTCCCTATTGCTTTCCATGAGTCTATGAAAATATAAAAAGGAACAAAAATTAACCATAACCAAACACTTTTTCCGGCCAAACCAAACACCTTCTGAAGTAACAATTTTAAAATTTTGATAAAAAAAAAAGTAACAATTTTTTTTTGAGGGAAAGAAAAAAGTAACAATTTGAAAATGAAGGGTCATTCATTTCATTAATTACTCATGAGGAAAAATGTAGATATTGTTTAACCCATGAAGATATTATCTTCTGAATCTGATATCAGAAGAAGATAATGATAATAGATAATATATGCAGGGTTTTAGGGTATATTCTTTCTCTCTCTGTCTAAAAATGGTACCTTTCTCTCTCAGCCCCTCCTCCTCCTATCCCTCTTCTTCTTTCAAACTCTCTCACAGCTCCCAATTCACCGTAACTACATTCTCCAACTCCAATCTCTCTGGTCGTAAAAGAAGGTCCGGCTCCACCTGCCGCCGCTTCGTGGTGCTCTCCACCCACTCCAACCCCAAAATTCTCAAGTCCAACCGCAGGTCTCGCTATGGCCAGCCTCTCTCTCCCTACGACCAAGACGATGACGAGGAGGTTTTCCGTGCCAGTGACGTGTCAGATGATGATTGGCTGCTCAATGTGAGTAATTTTGCCTCTCTGTTGTATTTGAGCTGCCTGACTTGGTTCTCTCTTGGCTAATTGTTTTTCTTGTTTTTGGAAGGAGAAAGTTGGGATTTTTAATGTTTTTAAATCTATTTGGTATTCGAAGTATTTTACTCTTGTGAAAGTCGGTGCATTTGTGTTTTTTCTTTGCCCTTAATCCTAGAAATGGATGCATGGATGGTAAGAATTGTACTTCAATTATGCTGACCATGTGTTATTATAGGTTAATTTATAGCTTCAAGTTTCTTCTTCTTTCTTTCCTTTGAAATTGTTGACTTTGCCCTCCATTTTGAGGCAAATGCTGGTCTTTCCGTGCTAATTTTCCGCTGTTGAAAAATTCTGAGTTTTGGTCTTCGAAAATGTAAGAAGTGCATTCTTCTTGTTTTATGATGTACAAAGCAATGTAAATCTGAAGATGAAGAGTTCGAAATTCCTTTTGCATTTCTTCATCGTAGGTTGCGAAATTGATTCTTGGGTTGTGATTAGTTGATTACATGTTATAAGCTGCTTATCAAATTTTAGTTGGGTATGAGTGTGAATATGACACAAGTACCTTGTTTTTTCTCTGTTTGAACACCTTTTGGATGCTTCTCCAGGATGACTTTGCAGAAATTTCAGAGTTTGATGTTAATAGAAAGAGGCCAAAATCACACAAGGGAGTTGCCAATGGTAATTTGGATAGCCGAAATGGCAAGCAGGCTCTAAAGAAAAGTAATACAGCAAATTACTTTAATAGTTCAAACAAAACACAGGAAGTCAGTTCCTTTAATGTACATCGCAGGGAAAAGGTAGTTGGTGGAGTGATATCAAGAGCTCTCATTTTCTACTATCATCTGTACTATTTTGCACGAAAGTTCTCATATGTTTTCTTTGATTGCAGCTTGCTACAAGGAAAGCTATGGAGGATAGATTCCCTCGGCTATCAGAAGAAGTTGAATTGGATGAGAAGTGGTTGCCCCTTATTGATTACCTCACCACATTTGGGCTTAAGGAATCACACTTTATTCAAATGTACGAGAGGCATATGCCTTCTCTTCAAATAAATGTGTGCTCCGCACAGGAAAGGTTGGAATATTTGTTGAGCGTTGGTGTCAAACAGAGAGATATAAGAAGAATGCTTTTGAGACAGCCACAAATCCTCGAATATACTGTTGAGAACAATTTGAAGTCCCATGTTGCTTTCTTGATGAGTTTGGGTATTCCAAATTCCAGAGTCGGGCAGATTATTGCTGTTGCACCATCCCTCTTCTCTTATAGTGTTGAGAATTCTTTGAAACCCACTGTGAGGTACTTAGTTGAGGAGGTTGGGATTAAGGAAAAAGATTTAGGTAAAGTTGTGCAGTTAAGCCCTCAAATTCTGGTTCAGCGGATTGATGTATCATGGAATAATCGTTTGATTTTTCTTTCTAACGAGATAGGAGCACCCAGGGATAGTATAGTGAAGATGGTTAAAAAGCATCCGCAGTTCCTCCACTACAGCATCGATGATGGACTACTCCCCAGGATCAATTTCCTTCGGAGTATTGGGATGTGCAATTCTGACATCTTGAAAGTTTTAACTAGTCTGACACAGGTCTGATTACTTTCCATGATTCCCATTAGATTATTGTTACATTCTTTGTATTTTTATGAGATTTATTTTACTGGTGTCCCTAGAAACAGGTTTTCTTTCCATATGCATGTATTTTTGGGATTCTGCGGTTTTCCACTTCTTTTGACAACCTGATCATATTTTAAAGAAAAAAGAAATAGTTTTCTTGCTGCTTCCCACTTAACAAGTTCATTATCTGAAACTTTAGCATTTTAAAGTTTCCTTCTTGTAGATTTTTGACAAGTATCCTTGCAGGTACTATCCCTCTCACTGGAGGAGAATTTGAAACCCAAGTATCAGTACTTGGTCAATGAACTTCATAATGAAGTGCAGTCCTTGACCAAATATCCTATGTACCTAAGCTTGTCCTTAGACCAGAGAATTCGCCCTCGACATAGGTTCTTGGTTTCTTTGAAGAAAGCTCCTAAGGGCCCATTTCCTCTAAGTTCGTTCGTCCCAACTGATGAATGCTTCTGTCAGCAGTGGGCTGGAACTAGCTTAGATAAATATCTAGCTTTCCGGCAGAGGTTATTACTCAATGAGTTTGCAAAAAAATATGAACGAAAGGGATGACATCTTCCACTAAAATACATCTGAGTTTACTGACAGAAATTTTTTATGATCAGAGCAAGCTCCCTTTAGAAACTCCATCCTCCAATGAATGTCAATTTATGACACTGTTAACAAAGTTTCCATGAAGTTTAGAGTCTCCGGTTATCAAGAACCAGGAGTAGGCAAGTTTCGGGGTAGTTGACAGTTTCCAGTTGTGGTGCTTTGCTTGTTTCTCATATAGCGTATAGGTGGTTCATCACACCACTCCAGTGCACCATTATTTGTTTATGTTCGAAGTTCGAACTGCTTCAGTCTTGTTTTGTATACATGGTTACATTCTCAGGTCAAGGAATATAAGTGAGTATTACTTTTGAGGTTCTAACTTCGTGTGACCCAGAAGAAGACGGTCTTCGTGAAGTTTTATGCTTTTAAGGTATTTTAGCTTTCATCCTACATGTGAGTCAACAAATACAATATGATGCATCTGCTCCTTTGTGCCATTGAATTGCGATTGTTCAGATATATTATTGTTACATGGTTGGATATGATCATATGATTGTATACCTTCAAATGATGAATCAACTCATTGCAGGTTTTAGTGAATTGTTCTCAACTCTCGAGAGGACATTACTGACTGCAATTTAGAAAACAAGGGTGCATTCTTCTATTAGCGGTTTATGCGCCTACTGTATGTTTTGTTAGTAGGATGAGTTTTTGTTGTTTGTTCATCGTCAACCGGTGAGAGCAGGACTACTAGGTTTTAAACATTTTATTAATTTTTAGAATAAACTACATAAAAGTATCCAAACTATAAGGGTCATTTCAAGTTCATATCCGAATTATGAAAATTTTCATCTATGTATCAAAACTATCAAAACACAACATTTAGGTACTCACCGTTATTCAAACTGTTAAAGTCTGAGATGGCATTTTTTTAAAAAAAAATTTGCTGACTTTGATTTCATGTAGATCAATTTTCAATTAAAAAATTATAATTTTAAAATGAATTAAAAAATTAAAAAAAGAAAAATATCCCACCTAACCTTACCCTTCTTCCTCCTCTATCCGCAGTCGGCCATCCCTTTCTCTCTCAAACCCATACCACATTATCGCAACCTTCAGTGACTCTCATATGTTGCCTCATGATCTCGGCCGACGTCATTGGCCGTCGCGGTCTCGACGGTCGCACGGTGAACAACATCCCAGGGGAGCCACTACTATTCGATCCATTAGGCGACGAAGGACTCGACCATCCACCATTTTCGGCGCCTGACACCATCCTCCTCGACGGCGATCGTTTCAACATCTTTAACCCGAGTGCCCTCTTTAACCCGATCGTTTTGTGTATGTCATCGTGGTCGATGTCCTCGAGTTTGCTGAAGGGCCAGATGAGGTCGGGTTTTGAGTCGTGGTAGTCGGGTCGGGGCGTGAGGAAGGAGCTGCATAGGGACTCGTGGCGAGAGTGGTGGTGAGGTCCCATGGAGGCAGAGGCGTTGAGAGGAGGATAGGGGGAAAAAGGGTTTTGGAATTTGGTTTGAATTCGAATTTTGAGAACTCCACCATCGATGATTTGCATTTTGGAATTTGGTTTTTTTTTTTGTTTCTCTTTTTTGTGTTTTTGGTCAATACACTCAGTAGATCGAGAAGATTTTGTGAAAAGCCTTGATTTTTATTCAATTTTCAGTAAATTTTGGCTTTTGGGTTGATGATATTCTGGGTTTTTCACTAGTAAGTGTTTTTGGGTGGCTGTTTGCATTTGGAGGTGGGTGTGGGTGCTGTGCAAGAAGAAGAGATGGAGAATGAAGGTGGGGGTAGGTCGTGGGTGTTGTCACCAGAGCCCTATCGAGCCCCGTCTTCTCGTTTTTCCCCATTGCCTCTCTGTCTGAGCCTCTTCTCCGCCCAATAGTGAACGAGAGACATTGTGGGTCATGGTGGGGAGGTAGTTTTTTTTTTTTCTATTTTTTGCTTTGTTTGGTCAATTTTGTACAATTAACTAATTTTTTGATGTTTTATTTATTATTTTTTAACTTATGTGGAGTCCAACTCAGCATATAATTATGACTCAACAATGCAACTTAAGCATTTAAAGATTTGAGTAACAGATTGACTAAAGGTGGATACTTAGATGTTGTGTTTTGATAATTTTGGTACCTAGATGAAAATTTTCATAATTGAAGTATGAACTTGAAATGACTCCTATAATTTAGGTAATTTTATCTAATTTATCCTTATTTTTATTTAGCTAAACTCTTTTCGTTTTTATCCATAAGATGCACTTCAGAAGTTTCTGTTTGTACTGCTGGTGGTATTTTGTTTATGCTTTTGTTACCTGCCTCTGCTATAATGCTCCCCAACTATATGCTTTGGGCACTATTGGTATGGGCTTAGAAATCTCTATCTCAAATGAGTCAACAAGTTTTCAATTTATTGAAGGTCCGGTTGATAATTATTTTATTTTTAGATTTTTAGATTTTTAGATATGTAGAAAATATATGTAGAAGAGAAGGACAAGACTGGTGGTATGGAGAGGAAGTAAATAATGAAAAGAGGCAAATTACAGTTTATTAACTTATGGTTCATTTCAAATAATAGAGCTATTACGTGTGCTTTCACAATTTTCAATTTACCAGGCTTTATATTTTATTTCAATCTTGACCCTTTGTCACATTTTCTATTTAATTTTCCCTTCAATACAGGTTTGCTTAAAGTGAGGATTTTTTTTAACTTATGTGGATGACGGAGAAAGCACAACATAGTTAAAAATAATTTTAAGAATTAGACTTTCTCCACTAAAATGTTATTATTTTAATTCTTAATGTAAAATATCTGATTTTACTATTTTAATTTTATTTATTATGTTTTTTTTTTCAATGGCGCTATTAGCACCAACTACTTTCTTAACATTTTAAATACCAAAATATGTGACGTGGATTGCCATGTTATTTTTTTTAATTATATGTTTTACTGCACAAATTAATAAAAAGAAAATCACTAATTTGAATAAAATAAAATAATAAAAAAACACTTCAATTTTGATTGTACGTGAAAAAACCCTAGGAGAACTTCATCTTTGCTGAGAGTTCTGACCTCCACCCTGAACTCCACTCTATGTATCTGTTTACACCCGAAAAAATCTCATTCTGGGCTAAAGTAAGGAGCCACCTAAATTAAAAACCCAATTCACAAGGCCCAGCCCAAAACGCCCACTTGAGACGTGGAAACGTGAAGAAGGGGATAAGTCGGTTTTGAAGTGCCGAACGTGTCAAAGGACAAAGGGGATGTTCGAGATAAGCAACTACAGTACAGCTCCCGCATAAGTCTACTTGTCAAGCCAAATAAGCTCCCCAACCGCCTATAAAAAGGAGAAGAAGCATTCTTCTCAAGGACACACCCAATCAATCAATCAAACAAACAAATTGATCAAACTAATCAATTTCAAAACAACTGCAAACCCTAAAAAGTTTCTTTGTTCAAAGACTCGCTTCTTTAGGCACAGCCTGTTTCTCCGATCCAAGATCGAGATTCAGTCTCTTCTCTCAACCCCTATTCTCTCAGTTCCAGACTAGGAACCCAAGCTTTCCATCATCCCGACTGCTGCTCAAACTAGTCTTTGAGGAACCCCAAACACTTACCTCGTCCCGACTGCTGCCCAATTCAGTCTTTGAGGCATCTATACACTCAACCCTTGACGTCTCATCGTCTTTTGAATACTCTACCAACCTATGACACGATTCCGACTGATGCTCATTTCAATTGATGATTTCTAGAAGATCGTGCCCCTTAAAGGCTTGATTTCGAAAGAAATATTTACTTACAACACTTGTAATTTACTTACTGCATTCAATTTTCACGCATTTACCTTTCCAGTATTTATGCTTTAGTTTCATTACTTTTAACGGATTTTCTTAAGAAGAGTTATAAGTATTCAGAATACACCTACCAATGTGTTTTGTGGATGATGTTTAAGTCACAAAACCATCTATATGTTTTGGTCCAATACTATCATCCCAACTTAAGGAAACCCGTACACCTAACTGCTCCTAACTAAATAACAAGCTGCTAACATGAACATATCGGACATCACATAAACTGAACTTGGACTAGAATGGAAAGAAAATTTATTAAAGCCCTTGGATACATTAAGAAGAAGGCATAGAAAAGAACAGTGCAAGCAATTTGCCCGCTTGCCTCACAATCACTTGATTAAAAGAAAGGTTCTTGGGCCGCAACCGAACCAATTTCTAATTGTCTAGTAACAGCTTCTACTAGTGGCATGCCTACTTTAAAAGCAGCTAAAAACCTGCTTGCTTCCTAGTCAGCCCATTTAGGGAAAGACTGTGACATCAAGGTTTCATAGCCCACAACCTTCAACCCAAACCCAAATTCCAAAGTCCTCATTCACACATCACTAAAGAAAACCCACACGAGCCAGCTCCTTCAAGCGCCTATTTCGACGGAGATCCACCAAGGCGACCTTGGGCCCGCTGTCACAATTTTTAGCAGAACAATATCTCATCATCTGCTTCCTCCAATATTAAAAATCACCAACCTTTGGTAAAATAGAAGACAAGATAATGTCATATATTCTTAACAGTTCAAATCTTGCAAGCGTACAAATCAGAAGATAGTATAGCAATAAATTAAGGATCGATCCCACAAGGACTATGTATCAACGTTATGTCCAATTCAAGTCTAAACTTAATTAACTCAGTTAAGACCCAACAAACAATAAAAGAAAGCAATAAATGACTAACCAAAGACTCACACTAAGTAGATGTGCGAAGACACTTAGATAAAACTTAAGACACTAACTTGAGACGCAAGAAAACACAAAAGACTCTAACAAAACAAACAAACAAGACACACGACAAGTGGGGGTGGTTTGATTATTTTGAATTATGAAATTAAAGACAAGTAATGTAAATGCAAGACAAATGAAAACATAATTAAAGACGATTGTATTGATTGATTAACTAAGTTGAATTAAGGCCAACTATCCACCCTAACCAATTCAAGTTCCTAACACGATTTCCAAGATCCCATTATTATGAATTATCTGAACATGATGCCCATGTAAGGGGCCGAATTAGGGCCCACCTCACACATTTTACTTCCTTCTTAGTTCCTATGTCGCAGGTTTTTTCGACTCACTAAAACAACTATCCAAGAGAACGCATTAAGCATGAAAGGAAGTTTAATGACACCACACTATCCGTAGAGAATGTTTCTTAATCTAGGTTGTCATGAATCCCAATTATAAGATTGTTTCTTACCCTCAACCTCTAGATGCAATTTCATCAATAATTTATGTAAACAAGTTGATCAATCTCATAAACATAAAAGACTAGCAATTCAAACAGTATTAAGAATTTATTCAGCATTCATAATAACAAAAATAAATGGCCAAAATCACATTAATGAACTACATGGCTAGGGCTTAAAGCAACCCTAATTCTATGGAAATCTACTCACGCTTGTTATTGAATAAAAATTGAAAATTATTCATGATTACAAAATAGAAGCAAAGAGAGGAAGGGAAAACACTGAGAATGATGAAGGGCCTAGGCACACGTCCAAGCTATCTTCACCAAGCTCCCTGCGTTCAGCTCTCTTCCAAACACGAGCCAAAAGCTAAAGCGTAAAAGCTGTAAAAGATCTATGCGGCAAAAGGGGTTGGAACCCTAGTTTCAAGTTGAAACTTAGTTTAAATACCCCTAGGGTTTCCCCTAAAAACTAGGACTTTGAAACTGAATTACAAAGACCAAAAGACCCTTAATTAAACTCTAAAACATGTTTCCTAGCTCAGCAGGGACAAAGTCCTAAAATCTAGGACTTTCTTAGGCGGAAAGCAATCTCCACGTAGCCCAAAGAATTTTGATGTGCCGCGGACTATTCTGGAACCTTCCTTGATGTTCTTGGACAGCCAAGCAAGGCTAGCACCTTTCTTGGATCTTCTTGATACGACTGGCACAATCTTGGCTCCCCATCTTCATTATTGGACCTGTTAAGTACACATCAGGTCATTGACCAATGCAGCCGAGACATACCACTCCTTTCCCTTCCATATGATGTATCTAGCATGGTTATGGGTTTTGTCCCCCTCAAAAGCTCATAGAACACTCAATGGCCCAATTGGCTCAAATTAGGGCTCTCGGGAGGTCTTTTAGGGCAAAACATGCCAAGGGCATGTCATTGACATTTCTGAGCGCGCCACTTGATTCCCTCAGCTTAGATAAGTCATTTGAAGTTCAATTCTGGGTGGTGTCTCACTTGGCTCCATCGGGGTCCCAGTTATGGCCCATTTTAGCCTTCCTGGAGATGTCAAAGACATGCCACCGGCCTACGTTAGGGCAATGGAACTCTTGTCGATGGGCGTGTCTTCTGAGGAACAGGGGACATGTCACCGAACATGTCCTAGCATGGATTAGGGCGTGATGGGGTATCTTTGGCGCAGGAACTTGGGACAATCGATGAGCTTGATTTAGGGCACGACAGGGACTTGTCTGGACTTAGTTGAGGTGTCATGTAGGCATGTCTTTGGGCTTGGTAGGATGTCTTTAGGACATGTCAGAGGACACGATTTAGGGCGCACCTGGGGCTCGAATTAGGGCGCAGGACATGTCTCAGGGACACATTTTAGGGTGTGTCCTAGGCTTTGTTTTGGCACGTCCTGGCACGGACCAGGACTTGGTTTAGGACCTTTTCAGACCCAAACTTCAACTTGAGACATCTCCTTCGTTCCAACTCCGATTTGAGCCCTTCTTTTTGCGTTCTTCTCAGAATTTACCTATCTTTCCAATTTTGCACATTTCTCACTAGATTGATCATTTTCTACTTTGGATGGCAGTAATTCATTCAAAAGACATGTAAAAAGGGTACTAAGTGACATCAAAATGATGCATAAATAATGACTGAACAAATACCCCCAAACCTATCTTTTGCTAGTCCCGGAGTAAAGAAAAGGAAAATAAACCTAAATAAATCAAAAGACTCTATCTTAATTAAGGATAAATCAGTTAAACCCCAAGCTGTCCCTAGTAGGAGGAGTTTTGTCTCCTGAGGATTTGCCAATTACGATACCCACAAACGTTTTACTTAAATATTAAGATGCTAGAGACAACGCTTTAGACAAGTTAATAAGAATCAAAGTAAAGGAACACGCTTTACAAAACTAAAAGATCATGCCACATCAGTAAGAATCATGTGAAATGTGTGAATGCTAAACTATCAAATAATCATGCTTACTAACAACTTCATTCAAGTGCTCCAGAAAGATTTTGCCTTGACTCTAATCATCACTGGATATCTCTCAATTCACTCTAGAGTCCTAGGCTTTACACTCATATCAAGCATCTGTGATGGAATTTATGTAACGGCATTCAAGTTTAATCACATATGAACATTCAATGAAAAACAACACTTTCTGAATTTAAGATCTCATGAATGGAATTGAACTCTAAGAACATAGACACGTACCTTAATTCTCAGCATGGCTAGCCACAGGATCAGTTAGGTCTTTCACATTAGGTTGCAATGGGGCTAAGCTTAATGGTTTAAGAAGGAAGGGATAGGATTCAAAGAACCTGAGTTGTGCCAAGGCATGAGAAGTCATGGCTTGAACTTGTGCTTTCTGATCTGAATCCTTGCTTAAGGCCCACACTTACACTTCTTGATTGCTCATCTTGAGGTTCTTTGGCTCACTTGGATCAATTCATTTTCTTCTTCTTTTCTATCTTTCACTTTTTCAATTCTTTTTGTTTTTTTTTCTTTTTATTTTGAATTGAATTGAACCAAGATCATGCAATAGCTTCCTCATTCTTTATGAAGCTTTCCACTTGTAGAGCTCTTTACTCAGCATTCAAACTTTTAGACTTTGTCCCACTTAATGCTTGCGGCAATGGCTCTTAGAACTGGACATCAACTTCTTTCACTTCTCATTCTCACCATGAATCTCATTTACGGCAACCCTAGCACAAACTGAGGTTATAGGACACGACATATTGAATGGTTCAGTGTCTTGCAGATTGTACTTTGGGTGATGAATGAAAAGGCTAAGTGTTTGGCTTCGAAAGGGCTTAGGGAGCACACAACAGGGCAAGAGAAGGCCTTTAGAGGTTAAAGCACACATAGCTTACATCACTTCTTATGGCAAACCACACATCAAACTAAGAGCATCTATATGATGTTAGTTCTTTAAAGTTCAATGTAAATATGATGTAATGAGATCAACAAGTAAGAACAACATTGAAGAGTGTTTAAAGAGTAGAAACAATGTGTATCACTCATAAAGAATGGCATTAAGGCTCAAGTTCTCTCGTGGTAGTCTCCACTAATTTTCTGAAGTTCACTCAACTTTAGTAATTTTGTTCACTTAATTATCCAAGACATGGCATTGTGAAGAGCAAGGTTATGAACTAACTGACAAGGCATGATTCTTAGTAAAATAAAGAAAGTTAACTTAGCATGTACACTCTTATTAACAAGTTAAAGATCTAGTCATTAACACCAACATAACTAACAACTTAAACTAACTAACAACCTAAAAACAGAGACGGAACAAAAACTGAAAATCTGGCCGTTTACACCCCCAAACCTATTGGTTTCTATATGCAAAATTTTTAATCCCACACCCCCAAACCTAAACGAAACATTGTCCTCAATGTTTGAAGAATAAGCAAAACAAGAAAAAATGTAAGTTTAGTGAGGTGATATGCACAGAAACACAAGAATGAGAGAGGGGTACAAACCAGGCCTAGGTTGCCTCCTAGGAGTGCTTTATTTAATGTCTGGGCAAGACGAGGCTGGCAGCTATGCACTTGGCAGTGAGCCAAGGTCCTGGGCGGTCACGGGTGGTTCAATGAATGCCTCAAAGTAGGTTTTGAGGTGGTGACCATTCATTTCGAGAGTGTACATCCTGACTAGGTGCTTGATTTCAAATGTACCATGAGGGAAAACCTAGGTTACAATATAAGGGCCAGTCCATCGAGATCGAAGCTTACCTGGGAATAGTTTGAGCCTTGAATTGAATAGTAGAACTTTTTGGCCAATTTGAAAGGTCTTCCTCAAGATGTGCTTATCTTGAAATGCCTTTGTATTTTCCTTGTAAACTCGGGCACTCTTATTTGCTTCGTTGCGGAGCTCATCTAATTCATTGAGTTGGAGCTTCCTGTGTGTGCTAGCAGCATCTGAATCCATATGCACATTTTTGATGGCCCAATAAGCTTTATGTTCTAGTTCCACATGGAGGTGGCAACCTTTTCCAAAAACAAGTGGGACATGCCAATGGGGGGTTTTGTAGGTTGTCCTATAGGCCCACAAGGCATCATTGAGCCGTAAGGACCAGTCTTTCTGCGTAGAGCTCATGGTCTTCTCTAAGATGGCCTTCACTTCTCGATTTGAGATTTCAGCCTGTCCACTTGTCTGAGGGTGGTACGGTGTGGATACTCTGTGAGTGACACCATACTTCCTTTTGAGGGCCTCGAAAGAACGATTGCAAAAATGTGTTCCCTCATCACTTATGATGGCCCTAGGCGCTCCAAACCTGGCTAGTATGTGGCTCTGTATAAAACCAATAACAACTTTCGAATCATTAGTTTTAGTAGGGATTGCTTCCACACACTTCGAGACATAATCCACATCCAGCAGAATATACAAGTAACCAAATGAGTTTGGAAAAGGGCCCATTAAATCAATGCCCCACAAGTCAAATATATCAACAATAAGGATAGGGGTCAGGGGCATTTGATTCCTAGGGTCGATGTTACCTTGCCTTTGGCACTCTTCACAGGTCATGAAAAATTCATGAGCTTCGTTGAACAATGTAGGCTAGTAGAATCCACTTTGCAAGACTTAAAGGGCAGTCTTCTTTGTGCCAAAGTGCCCTCCACATGCCAAGCCGTGGCAGAAGTTCAACACTGACTCCATTTCAGCTTCTGGAATGAACCGTCTTATGATCTGGTCTGGGCATTGTTTCCTGAGATAAGGATCATCCCAGACGTAGTACCTTGCTTGCTTAACAAGCTTGTCTTTCTGGAATCTGCTCAAAGAAGAAGGTAAACGTTTAGTGACCATATAATTAATCAAATATGCATACCAGGGATCAAAAGCATGTAGGGCGAAGAGTTGTTCATCTGGGAATGTTTCAGAGAGTGGTAGATGATCAGCTTCTTCAGTGGACCCGTGGGTTAGCCTGCTCAAGTGGTCTACCATCACGTTTTCACTACCCTTCTTGCTCGGATTTCAAGGTCGAATTCTTGTAGAATGAGCATTCAACGCAGTAGTTTGGGCTTAGCATCCTTTTTGGAGAGTAGGTACTTCAAAGCTACATGATCACTATAAACAATCACTTTAGTTTGAATAAGATATGATCTAAATTTCTCTAAAGAAAAAATAACAGCTAAGAGGTCCTTCTCTATTGTGGAATAGTTTAGTTGTGCATCATTGAGTATCATGTTGGCATAATAGATGACATGAGGCATCTTGTTCACTCTTTGTCCTAGGACAACTCCAACTGCATAATCTGAATCATTGCACATCAGCTCAAAAGACAGGTCCCATTCAGGCAGCATGATGATGGGGGAGGCCGTGACCTTGGCCTTTATTGTATTGAATGCCTCACAATATTCCTTGGTGAAATCATACACGGCCTCTTTGGCCAAGTGGTTGCATAATGGCCTAGTGATTTTTGAAAAATCCTTAATGAACCTCCTATAAAAACCAACGTGTCCTAGGAATCATCGAACCTCTTTGACAGTTGTAGGGTATGGCAATCGATCCACAATATCCAGTTTGGCCTTGTCCGCTTCAATGCCTCGTGAGGAAATCACATGGCCTAAGGAAATTCCCTGTTGTACCATGAATTGGCACTTCTCTCAATTCAGCACCAAATTGCTCTCCCTACATCTTTCCTAAACTCGAGACAGATTAGCTAAACAAAGTTTAAATGAACGGCCAAATATGGAAAAATCATCCATGAAAACTTCAATAATATCTTCAACCATATCTGAAAAAATACTCATCATGCAACGGTAGAAAGTAGCAGGGGCATTGCAGAGGCCAAATGGCATCCTCATATAAGCAAAAGTGCCATAGGGACACGTGAAGGTGGTCTTCTCCTGATCATCAGGGGCGATGACAATCTGATTATATGCTGAATATCCATCTATAAAATAATAGTGAGAATGTCCTACAAGTCGCTCAAGAATTTGATAAATGAAGGGTAAAGGAAAGTGATCTTTTCTAGTATTGGAATTTAACTTCCTATAGTCTATACATACTCTCCACCCTGTCTGAACTCGTTGGGGCACCAGCTCATTATGCTCGTTCTTTGCCACCGTAATCCCACTTTTCTTTGGAACCACCTGAACAGGACTTACCCATTTGGAATAAGAGATGGGATAGATGATTCCAACGTCCAGCAGCTTGAGAACCTCCTTCTGAACCACATCCTTCATTGGGGGGTTGAGCCTCACGAGAGGGTTTGGCATCCTCTTCCAATAAGATCCTATGCATAAATTTGGTGGGGCTGATGCCCTTAATGTCTGTAATTGTCCACCCTATCGCTGTTTGATTGGCCTTTAAAATCTGCAAAAATTCATTCTCTTCCACAACACTCAAGTTAGAAGCAATGATAATGGGAAGAGTTTGATTCTTACCTAAGTACGCATATTTGAGGTGCTCGGGTAATGGCTTCAATTCTAGTTCAAGAGCTCGGATGTTGGATGGCATGGCTTGCTGCTGGGACATGAGGTGTAACTCCTCAAAGATGGGTTGTTTGGTCCATGGGTGCTCAGACACGGCATTGCGGAACAGTACCATATCTATCACGTGCTCATCATGAGGTGTCAGTAATGCCCTTCTCTAGTGGATCTACAATGCAAGAGTTAGCAATGATTTTATGCAATAAAACATCCATCATATTCAGAGGAAAATCAACAATAGGTTCAGAAGGATATTGAATTGCATCATGGATAGAGAAGGTTCTTAATTGATCCAACATTTTGATGGAAACATGGCCATTCTTAACATCTATCTTACACTCAGCCGCGGCCAAGAGGGGCCTGCCCAAGGTCAGGGGTGGCTCCTCATTTTTGTTAATCCTGTCCATATTTAGAATATAGAAGTCTGCAGGCATGCATGTGTCACCAATCTGTACTAGTACATCCTCTAATACACCCATTATATTAGTAATAAAAGCATTGCTATTCTAACACATAAATGAGTGGGCTTTAATTCTCCTAGATTGAGTGATTGATAGATATGGAACGGCATTATACTTACAGAAGCATCTGTGTCGCATAAGCAATGATCAAACCTCTTGTATTGCATGACAAATGGTAGTGATGAGGGGCCTGGGTCACCAGCTTTCCGTGGTCTGCACAATAGGGCAGTAGAGCAGGCCTTAAGCATGTCAATGATGTCAGTGGAGTTGAAGCCTCGCTTTCCTGCCACCAAGTCCTTGATGAGCTTGGCGAAAATTGGTATATGCTTGACCAATTTGTGGAAGGGCAGCGTAATCTACAGCTTCTGTAACATGCTAATGATCTCTTCTTCGAATTCTTATTTCCTCTTATTCTTATTCTAAAACCTATGAGGAAAAGGCACAATTACATCATCATTCAAGTCAAAATGCACTCTTTTAGTTGGATTATGAACTGTAGAATTAAAAGAGTGAGAATTGGGAGTAGAATTCTTAGTCTGCTCCAAAATCGAGTTTTGGTCCTTAAACGAAGACCGGGATGCAGTTTAGGGCACTTGAGGGCCAGCCAGGTCTGTGTCATGGTGCTGAGAACTAGGCGCTGAGGCCTGTGGCTGAGTGCTTGGGTCGTGTTTGTTGGTTTGCCGAGACAGGCCCTACGGCACTGGCTGCGCCCTAATTTGCTGCACAACATGGGGGCTTAACGGTGAAGTCCTTGACATGTCCTGCGGTGCAGACAGGGTCTACGGTAGGGACTAAAAAACAGGCCTTGCGCCTGTTTTGGTGTCATTCTGCGGCAAGGACACATAATTTGGCCTAGTGACATGGAACGATGGATTCCAAGCCTGGGTGTCATCTTCTTCTTCTGGACCGTCACTAAAGTCATAAGAGGACACATATTGGGGTCCTTGAAGCTTTGTCCCACTTCTCAAAGTAATGGCGTATGTAGTGGGATTCTAAAATCCTTTAGGGTTTAGCAGTACTTGGCTTGGCAGTTTGCCCTACTCTCTCTGACTTAATTGATTTGCTAGTTGACCCATCTGATGCTCTAAATTAGTGATGGCTCTGTTAGTCTTAACCATGTGACTCCTATTCTCTTCAATGAAAGCATTCGTGTTTTGCATGAAAAAGTTGGTGTTCTGAGCCATGGCATTCATAATGTCCTCCAAAGATTTGGTGCCAGTGCTTTGATTTGGTGGGGGCCCAGGTTGATTCATCTGAGGGGCCTAGGTTGATTCATCTGAGGGGCCACAGGTGGATTCTGAAATCCAGGTGGTGGCACCAGATTTTGGATGTTCTGGTTGTTATTCCATATGAAGTTAGGATGATTCCTCCACCCCGGATTATAGGTGTTGGAGTAGGGATCATTCCTAGGCCGTGGGCCATTATTGAAGCCACCAACCATGTTGGCTTCCTCTACCATTGGACACTCCTAAGAACTGTGTCCTTGTATTGAGAAAACATCACACACTTGAACACACTTAGATTTCTCATTACACAATTGCTTCACCATTGCCGTGAGTTGGGCAATGGTGTCAGCTTTGTCCTTGCTCACTCCTCCAAGAGTTTTGGGCTGATGTCCCCTGTAACTGAATTGCTTCTCCCGTTGAGCAATACTCTCAAAAACCTCCCTAGCCTCCTCGACTATGCTTTCCAGAACTCCTTTAGATTGGGAGTTCACCATTACTCTGTCACTATTCTTCAGTCCCCCATAGAAGTACAACATGAGGTGGTAGTCATCGATGTTATGGTGAGGACATAACTGAATGAGTTGGTTAAACTGCTCCCATAATTCATAAAAGGACTCATTCTCTACTTGCCGTGGGTCCATAATCTCACTTTTCAATTTGTTGGTCTTGGCCACGGGATAATACTGGGTGAGAAACTTGGAAGACAAGTCTCTCCATGATGTGATCGATGCAGGGGCCAAGGAGTGAAACCATGCCTTGGCACTATCCTTGAGACTAAAGTGAAATAGTCTCAATCTGATCTCTGCCTTTGTCATACCATTTATCCTCAATGTCGAGCACACCTCTACGAATTCCTTGATATGTATATCAGGATCCTCTCCGGATATTCCATGGAATTTAGGGAGCATGTGTATGGTCCCTGACTTAAGCTCGAAGTTTTCCATAGTAGATGGTGGAAAGACAATAGGGAACTGGTACTCGGAGACATGTGGAGTGGCATACTCCTTCAGAATCTGTTGGGCTGGTGGTGGTGGTGGAGGGACAATGTCACCGCCTGCCATCCTTGGTGGAGATTGTGGTGGTCTTGGCTGTGGAGAGCCGTGCACTAACGATGACGCGGATGAAGGCAAGGAAGATCCGTGTACAGACCCTTGTACAAAGCCTCCTATTGACATAAACGATGAGTACCTAAAAGATAAAAAACAAAAGAAACTGAGTTAAACAATCTAAACTACTTGGACACAGTTGAGGAACAAGTCTCCCGCAACGGCGCCAAAAACTTGTTGGTAAAAATAGAAGACAAGATAATGCAATCTATTTTAACAGTTAAAACCTTGCAAGCGTACAAATCAGAATATAGTATAGCAATAAAGCAATGATCGATCCCATAAGGACTATATATCAACGTTATGTCCAATTCAAGTCTAAACTTAATTAACTCAGTTAAGACCCAACAAACAATAAAAGAAAGCAATAAACGACTAACCTAAGACTCACACTCAGTAGATATGCGAAGACAGCTAGACACAACTTAAGACACTAACTGGAGATGCAAGAAAATACTAAAGACTCTAACAAAACACACAAGCAAGACCCACGACAAGAGAGGGGGGGGGGGGGGGGGGGGGTGCAACTATCCACCCTCAAGTCCCTAACATGATTTCCAAGATTCCATTATTATGAATTATATGAACATGATGCCCATGCAAGGGTCCGAGTTAGGGCCCACCTCACACATGTTACTTCCTTCTTAGTTCCTATGTGGGGTGCAACTATCCACCCTCAAGTCCCTAACATGATTTCCAAGATTCCATTATTATGAATTATATGAACATGATGCCCATGCAAGGGTCCGAGTTAGGGCCCACCTCACACATATTACTTCCTTCTTAGTTCCTATGTTACAGGTATTTTCGACTCACTACAACAACTATCCAATAGAACGCATTAAGCATGAAAGGAGGTTTAATGACACCACACTATCCCTAGAGAATGTTTCTTAGTCTAGGTTGTCATGAATCCCATTGTTTCTTACCCTCAACCTGTCGATGCAATTTCATCAACAATTTATGTAAACAAGGTTGCCAATCTCATAAACATAAAAGACTAGCAATTCAAAGAGTAATAAGAATTTATTCAGCATTCATAATAACATAATTCAAGGGCCAAAATCACATTAATGAACTACATGGCTAGGGCTTAAAGCAGCCCTAAATCTATGGAAAACTACTCACGCATGTTATTGCATAAAAATTGAAAAATATTCATGATTACAAAATACAAGTAAAGAGAAGAAGAGAAAACACTGAGAATTCCTCACCAAGCTCCATGCGTTCAGCTTTCTTTCAAACACGAGCCAAAAGCTAAAACGTAAACGCTGTAAAAGATCTATGCGTCAAAATGGGTTGGAACCCTAGTTTCACTCTGAAACTTAGTTTAATACCCCTAGGGCTTACCCTAAAAACTAGGACTTTAAAACTGAATTACAAAGACCAAAATACCCTTAATTAAATGCTAAAATAGGTTTCCTAGCTCAGCAGGGACAAAGTCCTAAAATCTAGGACTTTCTTAGGCGGCAAGCAATCTCCATGGAGCCCAGGGAATTCTGATGTGCCACTAACAATTCTGGAACCTTCTGAGATGTTCTTGGACAACCAAGCATGGCTGGCACCTTTCTTGGATCTTCTTGATACGGCTGGCACAATCTTGGCTCCCCAGCTTCATTATTAGACCTGTTAAGGACACAGTAGGTCATTGACCAATGCAGCCAAGACAGACCACTCCTTTCCCTTCCATACGATGTATCTAGCATGGTTCTGGGTTTTTTCCCTCTCAAAAAATCATAGAACACTCAATGACCCAATTTGGCTCAAATCAGGGCTCCCGGGAGGTCTTTTAGGGCAAAACATGCCAAGGGCATGTCATTGAAATTTTTGAGCGCGCCACTGGATTCCATCAGCTTCGATAGGTGGTTTGAAGTCCAATTCTGGGTAGTGTCTCACTTGGTTCCATCGAGGTCCCAGCCATGGCCCATTTTAGCCTTCCCAGACATGTCAAAGACATGTCATGGGCATGTGTTAGGGCACTGGAACTCGTCGCTGGGCGTGTCTTCTGAGGAACCAGGGACATGTCACGGGACATGTCCTCGCATGGATTAGGGTGCGATAATGCATCTTTGGTATAGGAACTTGGGACAATCTGCGGGCTTGATTTAGGGCACGACAGGGACTTGTCTAGACTCAGTTGAGGTGTCATGTATGCATGTATTTGGGCTCAGTAGGACGTCGCTGGGACATGTCAGAGGACACGATTTAAGGCGTGCCTAGGGCTTGGATTAGGGCGCATGACAAGTCTTAGGGACACATTTTAGGGCGTTTCCTTGGCTTTGTTTTGGCACATCACGTTCTGGCAGGGACCATGACTCGGTTTAGGACCTTTTCAAGACATGAACTTCAACTTGAGACATCTTGTTCGTTCCAACTCCGATTTGAGCCATTCTTTTGCGTTCATCTTAGAATTTACCTATCTTTCCAATTCTGCACATTTCTCACAAGATTGATCATTTTCTACTATGGATGGCACAAATTCATTCAAAAGACATGTAAAAAGGGTACTAAGTGACATCAAAATGATGCATAAATAATGATTGAACACCAACATAATGGCGACACCCTCGATTCTATGTCATCAATTGCTTCTCCCAGGGGGAACAGGTTCAATTTGTGTGATCGCTGGAGGGGTGAAAAGAGGCTTTGATTTGTATTCTTTCATGAGGGTTCAATTTGTATGATCAGTATTAGGGAGAGGGGGTCAATTTTTTATATCGATATTTTTTCATCAGGAGGGAAGGGGATTCAATTTGTGTAGGAATTGCTAGGGCTAAGAGAGGTTATTATAATATACTAGAAAAAATTATCTTCTGTAAAATTAGATTAAGAAAATGAATACAGTAAGAAACTGAGGAAGGGATAAGAGCTTGAATTCTATAAAAAAAAAAAGTGGTGATGTTTTTAGGGTTTTCTTTGGAGAACAATATGAGGAAGGGGTTTCAATAAAATTAAATTTTGTATTTTGTAATTTTTGCTTTTTATTTTAATTTTTCTATTTTAGATGGTTAATTATATTTTTATTTTATAAGAAAAAAATACTTTAAAATGATGACAAGACAATCCATATCATACGATATCAAGAAAGTTGGGAAAGTAGTTGGTGCCTGTAACATGTTTTTCTAGAATTTTTCATTGATTAATTGTGACAGACGTGAATAATGACATAGACATAATATTAAAAGGGAATTGATTTCCACACTCCAAATTTTACTTTATGCACATTACTTTCTCTTTTAATTTTGTTCAAAATAGATTAAAAAAAGTAAATATAAATTGCAGAGATCAGTTCCGTATTGAAAAGTGTATATGGTGGCCTTCTCTTATTTCCGAAGAATCATGATATACAACCGGAAGCGGTAAAACGCATGTGGGTCGGGTTTTGGTATAAATTGTAGGTTTGGAGAGAAAGAACACGGGTCATCATTCCTAGCCTTGTGGTTAGGTGCATCTGCTTTTAGCCTCATGGGTTCAGGTTCGATGGCTGGTAGCAATATTAATAATAATAATAATATGATTCCAAATCCAAACAAACCCTATGAAATTATCAACCAAATGATGTATTCTAAAATATCTCCGTTTTTATTATGCAAATTTATATGTGACACCTATTGTCAAAATTAGTCCCTCTTTTTTGTATAGATATTATACGGTTCGATATATGTGAAATTATATTTTTAAAAACACTTTCTTTCACATGAAACCACCACATTTAAGCTGTTTGTTGACCCAGAAATCATCCGTATTGAAATTGACCGTTCAATCTCTACACAAAAAAAAAAAATTATGCAAATTTATATGTGACACCTATTGCCAAAATTAGTCCCTCTTTTTTGTATAGATATTATACGGTTCGATATATGTGAAATTATATTTTTAAAAACACTTTCTTTCATATGAAACCACCACATTTAAGCTGTTTGTTGACCCAGAAATCATCCGGATTGAAATTGACCGTTCAATCCCTACACAAAAAAAAAAACACATAAAATTAAGGTTGAATAATTGAACGATGAAGATTGCATATAAACTCAAACTTTTCCAAAGAAATCAAAGAAAACTTGAGGAAAAATCCAGAAAATCCCAACTCATGTTCTGCTATGGGAATCCTCCTTATTGAACATTCCTTAAGCCTCAACATCATCTTCATCTAAATTCTAAGTTGCCCCCATCCACTTTTGTGATCAACCATCCTTATTCATCATCCCCCAAGCCTCCCACATCTTATCTTCTTTCAAATCATCTTTTATTGAGCATATCAGCCTTCAGCATATCACCCACTCTTCAAATCCTAACATTATTGTCTGAATTACCATATAACCCTTTGGCATCATTACCTAAACCCCCAGCATCTTCATCCTCCACATTTATTGAGAGATAGGTTTTTCTTTTAGTTTTTTCTTTTATGTTCTAATAATTATTTTAATTAATTTACTATTACTTTTGTCACGTGTCGCTTAATTGTTAATGTAAAGTATCTGGTTTTACTTTGTTATTATATTGTCTTCGAATTTTTATTATGTAATGGTATATTTGTCTAAATTTTGTGGTGAAGCTTATAACAACAAATCTCACAGCTTGCCTTTATATCTATTTCTTTATTATTATAAAGTCGAGAGCGAAAGTCGTTTAGCATTAGAAGGCTTTACTAGAAAGTTCAGACAAAAATACCCTTGGCCAGTAACCTTTTGAAAAAAGAAATTATCTAATAAATAAGGACAAAATAGTAAAACTACATATTTTAAATTAAATATTAAAAAAACAAACATTTTAGTTGAGGAAATGGAGAATGGTTTTTTATTTTTATTTTTTTTATTTATCAAGAATGATATCAATATAGCATAAAGAAATAGTACAACCTAATATGACAGCAAGACCCACAAGATAATATAACAATAATAACACGGACAAAACCGTACTAACAATTAACAAATCCACATAACTGGAATTATGCAAAATTACAAATCAAGCTCACAAAACCCAAATCAACCAAAATCCTAAACAATTACCTCCACCAAAAGAAACAGTAACCGTCATTAAAAATCATCACATATGGTCTTAAAGAACATGTAGAGCATGACATATCTGAAGAAATGGAGAGTTATTCCGTCTCTCATGTCTTTTTCTTTATATTAGATCTATTTTTTATTTCGTCTCAATTTTCAAATTTAAAAAATAAATTGATACATGCATGATAGGGTGCCAAAAGACTAATAATAATAGAGAAAAGATACAAAAGAGCACCTATAACTATATATGTTAGGTGAAAAGTTTGGAAATGTAATCTTTGGCGGTCTCTTATTTCCCGTAGTACGGTGATAAACATATACCACTGGAAAGGCAGTGAAGGCATGTGATGTGGGTCTTAATTTTAATATAAATTGGTAAATTTTGATAAAGTGTACACCGGCCATCCTCTTAGCCTTGTGGTTAAGTGTGCATACATTCAGCCTCACGGTTACGGGTTCGATGGCTGGTAGGGATAATGATAATAATAAGTGTAAATTACACTTTACTATCTTGTGGTTTACACTTCACAAACCCCCCAATGAAAATAAGGTATTCTAAAATATCTTCGTTTTTATTATTTGATATTGTCCTTCACTTGTCAGAGTACTACTTCTACAATACATTCGATAATTAGGCACTTTATATGGATAGTGTTAGGGGTGTTGTTCCACCGAAAAGTTTGGAAATAAATGTATGATTCCATTATGAAAAAATTAATGTTAAGAGGAACACTATATCATAAGACACTTATAATATTGGAAAAAATAAAAAATAAAAATAATACAATGGATGAGGATAATAATATGGGCTATATATGTTGGGAATAGAATATTGTTGTCCAAAAAAAAATCACAAAATTTTAGGTATTATTGAAAATAAAACTATTCATTATATATTGCATATATTACTATATGTTTAGATATTAGATTATATTCTTTAATACTCTCCCTCATGAGGAACTACCCCATTTATGCTGTTCATCAATATTTCCGTCACTAAACTTATTCTTCAGCTTTTGGCGACGAAAAATTCATAAGAATTCATAATTTTCCAAAAAAAATAAAAATAAAAAAACTCAAAATTGAGGTGCTGTTCCGTGGATCCTCCTTATTCAACATTCCCTGTTACCCACCCGCTAACCTCTTGGCACCGGCTAACATTTATTAAATTGATTCTTTATTTTTTTTTCCTATTGGTTTATTTTTTTTATCACCTAAATTCTATTAGTTGAGTGAGATATCAATTTATTGATTTACAAATAATCTTTTAGTATTTTTGGCTTAACAACAAATATAATTTATTTATTTACTTATGAAGGTTGGATGAATTTGATTTATCATATCTATCTGACGAAGTTAAGATTCAAAGAGATTTAACCAGTTAGGAGTAGATTGAAATATAATTAACATAAAGGTCTAATATTGTGAATTTATTAAGCTAATTATTATTTTATTTTATGATATAGTTGGTACCCACAAAATAGAGAGGAAATATTTAAAATGTATAATCTTATAATTTTATGATATACTAGCAGAGTGAACTCAACATCATGGTCAAAGACAGAATCATAAGTTCAATGTTGCAGAATCATAAAAATTACAAGAATTTCTGAGCTGCATGCTTTATAATTTTGCTTCATTTTAGATACAGTGTCTCAAGGACGGTGTTTCCTCTAAACTAAGCATTGTCATGTGGAAACATACTGCAACTTTCAAAGATCTTCCCAATTAACACATTAAACTATCTCTAGGAGACTAGGATTATATTCCATCATATATTATTCAATTTACATTATTAAAGGAGACAAATAAAATTTTATCCAAATTGAAAATAAAATATAAATTGCTTATGAACTAAACTAATCTCTTCTAGTTGCCACAAACTTCAAAAAATCATTTACCACAAGGCACCTTCAAGCGCTACAAGATATTCATGTTACTTGCAAAAATACAGGAATAAACAGAGCAAGCAATTCATCAATATAAACTGGTATTTCAGCTACTAAACTTGGTAGTTCAAGGTAATTTCATCTTTTCAATGTGACAAAGATTTCAACGTATTTAAAGTTCTCTGATACACTGGAAATATTCTAGATCCCTTTCTTCTACTGAAAGACTAAATTATAACATCAGACTCTTAGGAAGGTCTTTTGCTTTATTTCTGTGATTAACACTAACAAACTGTAAATCTATCTTGCATATACTTCTTTGTATCGAATTTTTCTTTACTACGTCGTCCGTCAACCCAAGTGATAGGGAGGAAGTCACCTAATGTTTTCTTCTGTAGGCACTATGTACTCGCGGGAAACTTTGGCAAAAAAGTCCACGAAGCCAAAGAAAAGGAAAGAAAGAGAGACCTGTTATGTGTCGAACCAAATATGCCCCGCCTTTGAACCGGTGTACCTAACTCTATAATCTTCTTTGTGTTGCAGAAACTATATGACTGCTGAAATGCCACTAGCTATTGATGTCGAAAACGGGCTATCTGGGAGATTAAGTCCTTGACTGCGGCAAATGGGAAGGAAAGGAACCCTCGTCAAACAGGCATGTGAATACACTAACTCTCCGTTTGTTTTAGGAGGGATTTGGATTTGGATTTTCATCATAAGGCTAAATTTGTTGGTTAGAGTATTACAATGGATGTATGTTAGGATTTGAATAAGAATAAATTTGTTCATATAGTCATTTCAAATCCTTTTCATTAGCACTACATCTAGTTATTTCAAATTTATGCAATCTAGTGATTTCTAGTTTTTGTAGCAAACTTAGCCTCCTTATCAAATCTAAATCCAAATCCCTCCTAAAACAAACGGACCCTAAATTCATTGACAACAAAAATTGAAAAACGAGAAGATCCAAAACAATCTGGCAGAAGAAGATGACTTGTACCTCTCATGGTCGGTGTAACTGGTGTCTATATGTTTGAGCTTATCATCGCTTGCAGATCCACAGTTCAAAATATCCAACAAATAATTGAAGCATTGCGCAGATGGGAAGTTGAAAGTATCTGCATGAAGTACGACAATAAGTAACATACATACATACAAGAAAAAAAAAATTTGGAATGCCAAATTGAAATGAAAAGCAATATTATCTCTATGAAGAAAAGTTAATAAACGAGAGAAATTACCAACCTTCGGAGACTTTTCGCCCATCCATGAAGTAACTAGAATGGGGCTGGTTGGCCACAGGCTTTCGGGCAAAATGCAGCTCTGCCAGCCTCATCCTCTCAATTTCAAGCGCATATTCTTGTTCTTCCAAAAGCTTCTTCCTTGTCAATCTAGAATTGTCACAGCCTCTCGACACTAAAAAACTTAGGCATCAGCCAACATAACAACTCCATGACTAATCGACACACAACTACAGATTACTTTGACGAAAAAAAAATAAGGAAATAAAGGAAATAAGAGCTTCAAGTCTCTAATCAAAGAAATTTTGGGTGCCACTAACTTGAATAAAACCCGGATTCCATGTCCGAATAGTGTGGAGAATAATATGCTGCAGGTTCCATTCTCTCTTCGTACTTTCTGCACAAAGCAAGACAGGTGGGATTGGGACGACAGAGTAATTAGCATTTTAAGTGCAGCAAAATTCTCAGTGGCAAGAACAATATTTTTTTTTTTAATAATACATGGAATTAATGAGAACATCAAGATATGTATCTACAAAATTATAAAAGCATAAATATGACATAATGTTAGAAAAATATACCTGTCAACAAGCTTTGATTTTTCCCTGTAAGGTTTGACAAGGACACGAGCCCCGCAAACATAATGAGGATTTCCCTTTGCCAAAATAATTTTCACAGTCTCTCCATGGACAAAGGTGACAAACCCGAACATCCTTTTCTGAAGGCAGGGGATCCTTACATCTTCCACCGGGCCAAAGGTGCTGCAAAGAAAACCAATGCAACGAGCAAGTTATCAAAAGAAATCATAATACTTCTCTCAAAAAGAATTTAAAAAACTTAAGACTTACTTGAAGTAGTTTGAGACATCATCTTCACTAAAAGTGCTCTCAGCTGGAAATGTTAGGTATATCTGTCGTGAACCGCTAACAATAGGACCGGGATCACCTTTCTCATTCCGATTATCCATGTATTTGAGAGAGTCCTCCGACAAAATTACAGCATGCTGCCCATGAGGCCTGTATGTAACGGAAATGCACGGGTTATATTTACTCATATATGAAAGATTATTGTATCGGCCAGAGAACACAAAACTAAGGCCAATTTTTCACCTGTCAATAATCCGAATACTGTTTCCCAATCGAGCAAGAAGCTTTGTCAAGCTGTAACCAGCCTTGCCATGTCGCTGGCTTTCGGTGAGGTAACCTTCTGCCTGAAGAGATTTTCCATATTTCTCATAGTACATCATTGGCAGAGAAGCAATTGAAATAGGAATCCCTCTTCTTGACCTAAGAAGGTCAGTGATTTCCCACTCCAACTTCTCAAGAGACCCCGGCGACATGAAATGATCATCATCATTTCCATACATCTGAGAGAAGCTCTCAGGGATCACTTGTGCATGGGAATACCTACAGCTACTTCCATGCTTACAAAACCCTTTATTATGATAATGACAAATCTTAACTGGGAACTCACTCGGACTTGAAAATCGTCTACCGCTAGTCCTACCACTCAAGTTTCCCAGTTCAGTATCCCGGTTATAGTACTCATTCGAAAATCCTGAAATCCCAGAATTGAGTGGTTCAATTTGATCCACCAAACTCAAATACCGAGCCTGGTTTTGTAGCTCTGCAAGAGAATCAGGATAAGCCAACGGCACAAAATCAGGGCTCTGGGAATCCCAAAATGCGGCGGCCGATGGGACTCGGAAGGCAGTGGGAGATAGAAAAGACCCCGGTGAAATAGGCGCGAAAGTGTTTAGGTTCAATAAAGGTAAGATTGGGGATGACACTGACTTGTTAGCCAACTGGTGAAGCTCAGCCTTTGCTTTGAGTATCACTTGGTGAATCAAGTGGTCTGGAGCCATAGACATACTAGCCATTTCCTGCTCACCATGGCCTTGTAAAAGAAGATACCCTATAATCTTTTTAGCATTTTCGGGTTCTAGTTTCAGAATTCTATTATAAGCCGCGTTTGTAGACTCAGAAAAATCCATCATCAATATATTCACTGCAAATAATAAATCGTGAGTCCAAAACACCAAGAAAAAAATATCACAAATCAACAGAATACAGAGCAATATGAGAAATCCAACAGCAGCAAAAGGTCAAAGATTCAATGAATGAAAGATTTTGAAGAGAGTCACATATTTTTTGCCTTTGCATCTATAAAAGGAAATGTAATCAAAACAAAATAATTGTTCTTATCTATAAAAAAAAGCTGTAAAGATTTGCCAGAACACGCCACCAGAGCCGGAAATGGACATTCCTCTAAATCTGGATAAAAATGAAATGAATAAAAATAATTTATTTGAAAATGGTTGGTTACAAATTTAATCACACAGAACAAACCAAGACCATAAACAAAACATTATTGGCTAACATCCCACCACTTACTTCTAAGAAAAGATTGCACAGCTATCTTCAACAACAAAACCAAAAAAAAAAAAAAAAGAGCTTCATATTGGAACCAAAAATAAATTTACCATTTTGGAAAGCTCATTCCTTTACCATATACCAAAAAGAACAAAAAAATCTTGAAAGATTCAACTTTCAAACTTAAAAATTATTAGAATTTGAGTTATATTCCAACTCAAAAACCCAGCTGAACTAATAAAAAACAAAACCAGAAGTTATCTAGATAATTCATAAGGGTAAATAAAAATGTATTTTAGTTGAGTAATTTGATGAAAACACAAACATTATCTGTACCATAATTGTAAAAACCAAAACCTTCGTGGGTAAGAATAATAAAATCTTGTACAATAACATACCCAGCAAATCATTCAGTCCAACTGCGGCAGAAAGTTAGTCAGAGACTGAGGAGAAGGAAGGAAGGAGCTCAAAGCTTCAAGAATCCTATTTCTAGCACTCTCTTTTTAACCATTCTCTCGCTAAACTAAACTAAACTTCATCCAAAAATTAGAAATATTGCTAATCTCAAAAACCGGACTGACACAACAGAAATGATGCTTTTAAAGCGCATCCTTTGAGGGTTCAAATAAAAAAAAAAAAAAAAATTTAAGTTCGTTCTAACAAAAATTATAGTAAATAAACATATTTTTGTTTTTTTCTTTTTTCTTAATAAAAATTGGTTCTTCTAGTCACGCTAGAAAATAGTGTGCAGACTTTATTTCATAGAAAAAGTTTATGACTTGTTAATTTAAAAGAAAATAGTTTACAGCTGGATTTTACAATAACAAAAGATTAGGCAATAATGTTTCCATGATTTTCGAATTTGTTAAAACTGCGTCAAACTACATATATTATATTACATACATGCCCCTTCCAAAATTTCAGTTTTTATTTTATGAAAATGTCCAAAAATTCAATACTATATAAGACGTAAATTTCTAAATTTGAGTAATTATGTCTAATAAAAATTAAAATTTGAATAAATATGAGTTGAGCGCATTATTAGAACACTCTTTAATATTTATTTACATGGTAAAAGGAACTCATATCTAGTTATGCAATTCTTATTAGATTTTTACAAGATTCATGCACGTGCATACGCGACGTTAATTATTTTTAATTTGAATTTATAATTTATAATTTTTTAGAGATGAAGAGAAATAAAAAAAAATTTAAAAAATAGAATAAATAAAAAAAAATGAGTGCTAAAGTAACTATCCATTCCTTTACTAAAATGTTTATTTATAATTTTTCTATTGTATTCTTATGTATAATGTAATTATTATTAATTAAAGTATGTTTGTCAGAAAAATTTAATAAAATCTTTTAATTTTTTTGACTTTATAATAATTAAGATGTTAATTTTTTTAAAATAATATAATTAATTTAAATTAAAATATTTTTTATATTAAAAAATGCAGTTTAAATACAAATGTTGAAAAAAAAATGTGGTTAATAATTTAGAACTTAAACTGCACATGACGGCAAATTGACGCTGTTCAGTCTCGAGTAGCACAAATGTGGTGCACGTTTCGACTTGCTTGGGTGGGCCCTGTAACATACGGACCTTTGGATCTTCGTTGAGATCAGCATGGCCAGATTTCAAGGGTGAGGATCCACGTGGGAAGCGTACACCTGAGGAGCATGCAGCAGTTTCAGACTTTCAGTAAGTTCATGCAACTTTTATTTTGATCATCAGCCATGATGACAACCCCAGAAGCCACTTGCAATTTTAGGGTCCCTTCACCATTGCGTTTATTATATTTTAGGGTCACTTCTCTCTCTAAAATTTGCTCTGCTTTCTATCTAAAAAATCAGAACCAAAACCCTAGTTGGGATCGGCGTCAGCCCCTCCTCCCATCTTTCCTCTCCTCCTTTTCTTTCTCTTTTCTTTCTCTTCTCCTCTTCTTTCTCTCTTCACTCCTCGTTTTGTCTTGCATCACCGTCTCTACTTTTGGGACGAACTTCTGATGTGCTCCTATGACGGACGGGTGAAGGTGGGGAGGTTGGCTTGCCACTGAGATGGGTCATCCGGGCGACTTAATGATGGACTCGAGGTGTGAGTCCCGTCTTTGGGTCGATTGCGATGGAAGCCCAATGTGCCTATGGTCTTTATGGGCGACAAATTCGTGTTGCGACGGCGGTTGTGTGCATAGGAATTGCTGCATCGATGAGGTGTTTGCGGCGACACTGCGTTAGTAGTGGTGCCCTGCCTGCGACGACGGCAAGGCGAGGCGCTGCAGCGGCTGCGGTGTAAGGACCCTTCCCGAATTTCTCCGTAAAATCCGCGAAAAGCTCTTATCCAGTTTAACAGCTCTTTTTTCTTCAAAATTTAATAACAGAAATACCCTTTATCCTTAAATATATTTAGTAAACCTTACAGGGTTCCTGACAGAACCTCTGTACTTACTGACCACACCTACATGTCAGACGCATGATAGCTTACAGGTCAAAAACGAGACCTCAGAATAGTGGTGGTCCAAAAAGTAACACACTCTGACACCAAATGTCAGTAGGTCAGACACTGCTGAAACCTCTACTGGAATCACAAGACAACTAAATGGTCAACCACTTGTGAACCGTCCCTAACTCGTCACTCTGGGTCACCGCCCGCACCAACCCACTGACCCGGATGACGAAGGAACCATACTTGATTAAATTGAGTCTCACTGACTCGCCCCGAGTCAAACTCGATATCCCGGCTCGTCTTGAGCCCCAGAGTGGTAACTCAATATCCCTGCTCCTCCAGAGCACCCAAGTGATAACTCGATAACCATGCTCCTCCAGAGCTCCCCGAGTGATAACTCGATATCCATGCTCCTCCAGAACACCCCGAGTGATAACTTGACATCCCTGCTCCTCCAGAGTACCCGAAGTGATAACTCGATAACCATGCTCCTCTAGAGCACCCCGAGTGATAACTCGACATCCCTACTCCTCCAGAGCACTCTTGGACCTCAACGATATGGCGGAGAAAGATCCTTCGCACGCCAACATTGAAGAACCCCTCGACGATCTGGCGGAGACATACCCTCTAACGTTAATCAGAGAACCCTCAACAATGTAGCGGAGAAAACACCCTCCATGCCAATCATCGGGAATCCCATGGTATAACCCTAAACCTAGAAATATGCATGCCCATGCAATCCCGGAACCCTAGTCCGTTCACAGCGAGAATAAAATACCAATCATAGACGCCCTAGCCCCAAGGATCTCTTGACACATTAATGACCCAAATACCTTGACCTCCCAAGCTCAAAACCAGCTCCATAGTCAAACGTAATAACTGGGATTCCCAACCGGGGCTCTAAACAAACTCCAATGGCCTCGAAACCATCAAAATCAGATCTGGAACGTCCCAAAACCATAGCCACGCGCCAGTAGAAGGTCGGCCCACCCGCGACGTGCCGGCCACGCGCTACTATAGTAACCACACGCTTGGACTGGTCCAACTCGGCCCAACTCGGCCTGATCCGGTCTAGCCCGACCTAACCTGATCCATTCGACACGACCCGATCCACTCGACCCGACCCGATCGCTGCCAACTTGCCGAAGAAGACGACCGGACCACCGTCGTCGTCACCAGAGTCTAGTTGGAAAAGAAGGCTGCGCTGCCGCGCCACCACCGTCCACCTCGCAGCCGCCGTCCACCTTCCGAAAATTGGAAATTTCTCGTTGGAAATCGCCATTTCCGGCGAGCTTCCAACTTCTTCATTTCTTGACCAATTTTCATGATCCACACATGTAAATTCATCTACTTTTCACTAGGAATGCGAATATGAGATCAAAATTCCGAGATCGTACCTAGTTTGGTCAGAAAACGACCGAGAAGATCCGATCCACCTCCCTCCTCCGTCCGTCGTCTACGACGGTGCTCCCGCTTCAATGAATACCCCAAAATGCTCGTGGGGTCCCGGGGAAGGCCCTCCCGGCCTTGGTTTCGGTCAAGTCGGACCGAAATTCGTCCGATGAGAAAATGGGGGTTCGGTGTTCACACGGGGAGGGTGTCGGGTAGGAGAGATACTGAATGGACCAATTTCTCTAGGAGAGAGAAAAATATCTTATTTATAGTTCAAACTTTTCCAAAATTATCAAACTTCCCTTGAAGCTTCTAGACCCGTAACGATCTCGTGAGATCGAGACCTACACAACGACCCAAGAAAATTTCCCAAAAGCACTACCAGTCAAAAAATGACTCCCGAACCCGTCCAAACCGAGGGTAAAATCGTCAAATTCTCAAATTAATTTAATTTCTGGTCGGGGTCATTACATGCGGTGACGGTTGGAAGGCGACGTTGCTGCAGCTGCGGCGAGGCCTGGGAGTTGCACTGCTACAGTTGCGACGTCGCTTGGGTCGGCGTTGTTGCCGTTGCGACGGGGCTTCGATGCTTGCTGCGATTGCTATATTGCTCCGGTAGCGGTTCTTCTCATATCTACCTACTCTGTTGTTGCGACGCCGGTTGCTTTGGTGTCTGTGACTGCGGCGGCAACGGTAGCTGTGACAGTGGCCACGACGGTGGCTCCGGCGGCAGCTGCGAAAGTGGTAAGGGTGCGAGTGTGGTTTGGTTTTTCTTGGGCTATCTGGTATTTGGGCCGATTATTGGTCCAACCCCTTTTGGGCTGGGTCTTGGTGTTGTTCTTTCTGTGGCCTTGTTGGGCATGGGGTTTGAATTAGTTTAGGTTAGCAATTGGGCTGGGCCTTAGTTTAGTTTAGGCTCTATCTGGGCTTTAAACTAGTATTTTGGATCGAGGATGTTCTTTGATTTAGGTTAAGTTATGTGCTTGAATGTTATGAGTTTATTTGTGGGTGTAAAATGGGTTTCCTGCTTTTCCTAGGGAATGCACCTTGTACACTTGTAGTGTTAAATTTTTTTGAATGAGGACCTATGAGCAAAAAATAAATTTTAGGGTCCCTTTTTTGACATTTCCTTATCCAACTCTGTTGGACCCATTAAATTTTTGGGGCCCCCACCTTAAAAGCACACAATAATATAAATATATAATTAATAGGTAAACCGTACTCCATTATTTCAACACTTCAAATATAAAGACACCTCATGATGTTGACAAATGTATACATATATATTTTAAGAAAAATTAAATTACACTTTAAGTCACATTTTTAAATATATGTGGACTTTAATTGGTGGATCCTATATATCAGTATTAGATACAATTTAATAATTATGATCTATAAATAGATTGGGTATCGACCCGATGAGAGTCGAACTCGAGACCTCCCACATAACATGTGGAAAGGAATACCACTAGGCCATAATACTAAGTAACTCCTGCTTACCTCTTAAGAAAAAGAAAATTATATTCAATTTTGTTATCAGAGTATTACACTTTCTTTACATATATCATATTCAATTTTGTTTCACACAAAAAAAATACATCGGTTAACTTTAACGAATGTAATCTTGAGTAATATTTTACTAGAAAATATCAACATTAAGTTTATAATAAATGGTTTGAAATTTGAATTAAAAATTTTAAAATTGTGCTATACATACTTTGGCCAAATAAAAAAATAAGGGGAATTATCGCTATTGCCCATTTTCCACAAAAATTATCCATTGTTACCCCCTTTCCATTTTTTAACCAACAACAAGAATAAGAAACAGGATATTTTCACTTTTGGCCCAAGTATAAATAGAAAAGAGGAGAAGCTAAAACCCACTTAGCTACTTCTCTTCTCCCTCTATTCTCTCCTCCCCCTCGATTATAGCCGTGAGGCACCAAAACAGGGCAAAGCCCTTCGCCACCGCCACCCTCGATTCACAACCACCCAATCCTCACCATCACTGTCCTTTAGATCCTCTTGACCAAACAAAGACAACCACGGTATCCTCATCCTCCATTGACTACCGTGGATAGTGCGCTCGACAGGACTCTCGGCCATCTCTCTCCTTCGTTTTTCTCTATTGGGTCTTTTTCTCAATCCATAACTAGGCTCTTTCTCTTTAGCTTTCTTTCTTAATCTTTCTTAATCTTTCACAAGTTTCAATCTCGTTATTGATCATTTGATTCCCAATAAAGGTTGGGTTGGGTTTTCAATTGGATGAACTAGGGTTCTCACCATGGAAGGATATTTGATTCCCAAATCTTCTATTGTGAATTAATTAAGGGTTTGAGTGATTATTGTTTGCATAATTAGCTAAGATTTCTTTGATCTGGGTCTGAGTTGGAAACTGAAGGTGTTAGATGCACCTATTGGATTTGGATTTTTGCTTTGAAGAACTTTTGATGCTTTGTAAATACATCAAGTTGAAAATAGAAAGGTTGTAGACTTATGGTCAAAGTTGTTCTACATGTGGTTTATTGAAGCCAAGTTTTCCCCAGTTTCCTTCTTGAAATCTATATGATGATCTGCCCCACTACAAAGTCTTTGTTTCATGTTAATGAGATTGTTTTAGTGTCAGCAATGACGCATTTGAAAATGCATGCATGGAGTTTGATTAAGTGAAGTTCTCTACAGAGTACCAGGTCTTCTTTCTAACAAACGACTTTAACTTTGTTCTTTTTCCTTTTTTAAATCTGTTCTTCTCTATTTTAAAAGCTGTTATTCTGAAGACAGAAAGGAAGCCCCATAAAATAGTTGTGTATGTAAATTTCTTATCAACCACTTTCACTCATTAGGCAAGTAGTTGTCATTTGGTGTTCCCACCTATTGCTACATTATACAGTGCACAATGACTAAAGTTGTGAAATTTATTCTGCAGGGCGGTCAAATGCAATCAATATAGTTGAAAGTTTAGAATTACCTGGTAAAGTAGTACATAATGCCCGTGAACTATATGGTGCAGCTAGTGTTGGAATTGATGAGGTAACATGCATAGCTTATGTAAATTATCATTCTAATTTTCATTTGAAATCTCTTGTTTTCCTGTACTTCTGGGAGGAAAAGCAGTTAGTTGTCAGAAGTTATTGTATGCTAATGGTGGTTTTTTATTTCTTAAAAAAAAGAAAATAAATACATTTTATATTATATATATACATATATATATATATATATATATATATAGGAAAGCGTTTTGTAAGGACCTAGTGTCCATTCATCCATTTCAGGAAAAATACTGACCAGATATATTATAAAATGTTCTTTGGACGGCCTCACTTTATGTCATGCATTAAAATGCCTCTGTTTATTCCAATTGCAGGTCATAATTGATAAGGAACGGTTAAAGAAAAATTTTCAAAAACATTTATATGAAGGGCGGCATCATTTGATGTGAGATTTTTCTGCCCAATTTAGATAATTTGATGTAAACTTATTCTTATGATCTTGGACTAGATAGACAAATGTTATAAAGATAAAATAAGATAAAAATGAGGGATAGCATAACTTCAACTTTTGGGCATTCAAGTTGATACCATAACTATGTTAACAAAGTTAGATCGTTATGATACATGAATCTATGGCTACAAATGGTGCATTTATATCTTTCATGTTTGTACTTTGTAGTCTGTCAAGAGAGTCATATGAGAAATTGTTGGTTACGAAAAGGAAGATTATGGAGCATAGTGGTGATCAAAGATTTCTGAAAATGCGAGAAATCTCAGAAGCTGCTGCAATGGCTCATTCTATCCTTCACAAAAGATTACGATAGCACCGTGCATCCGTGATTCAATTTGGATTCCTGGTGAAAAGTAGATGAATTTACATGTGTGGATCGTGAAAAATGGTTAAGAAATGAAGAAGTTAGAAAACCTTGAAAATCGACCGGAAATGGCAATTTCCGGCGAACCAGACGGCGGCGGAGGTGGCGGTACGGTCATCTTCTCCGGCCATCCTTCGGCCATCCTCCGGCAAAGACGACGGCCGTCCGGTCGTCTTCTCCGACGAGTCACCGGTAACCGGTCGGGTTGAGTGAACCGGTCGGGTCGAGTGAACTGGTCGGGTTGAGTGAACTGGTCGGGGTCGAGTGAACCGGTCGGGTTGAGTTGAACCGGGTCAGGTTGAGCCCGGCCGGGTTGGACCGGTCCAGGCGTGTGAACCCTGTAGCAGGCACGTGACCGGCACGTGAGGGCGCGTGGGCGCTTGTACCGACCATCCGGCGGTGCGTGGCGGCGCGTGGGGCCGAGTTTGAGGTCACGACGGCACGTGGTAACTAGTTTTCGACGTTACGAATCTGTTGGTACAAATTTCAGGTTGATCAGACGTCGTTTAGAGGTCGTTTTGGGCTAGGATCCGCTATTAGCGGTGAACCCGGTGAACCTCCGAGATAAACATTGATTGAGGAAGGCTAGGATCTGGGCCAAGATCCGCTATTGGCGGTGAACCCGGTGAACCTCCGAGATAAACATTGATTGAGGGAGGCTAGGATCTGGGCCAGGATCCGCTATTGGCGGTGAACCTCCGAGATAAACATTGATTGAGGTAGGCTAGGATCTGGGCCAGGATCCGCTATTGGCGGTGAACCCGGTGAACCTTCAATATAATTGGTTACTATTCTTCGAATAGCATCGAGAGTTTTACTCCGTTGGTTCGTTGAGTGCTCCGACTCTGGCATCGAGGAGTTTTGGCTCCGCCGGGTTGCGAGGCTGTTTATGCATAGTACAGAGAATTGTGATACAGGACTAGCACACCCCAAGGGATACCCTGGTGGCTTGGGATATGTCAGTCTAGGGATATGCCGACTGATGTGATATGATAGCCGAAGGTTATACCGGCTGATGATATGATATGATAGTTGAGGATACTTGCCGACTGATGTGATATCATAGTACAGAGAGTTGTGATACAGGACTAGCACACCCCAAGGGATACCCTGGTGGCTAGGGATATACCAGTCGAGGGATATGTCGACTGATGTGATGTGATAGCCGAGGATATTTCCGGCTCTAATATGATTTGACGACGCTTGTCATGGGCTTAATCAGCCTACGAAAATACTTCATCATCTGGGTCAGTGGGTTGGTGTGGGCGGTGACCCAGAGTGACGAATTATTGTTGGTTCACAAATATCTGACTAGTCAGTTGTCTTGTGATATTCCAGTAGAGGTGTCAGCAGTGTCTGACCTACTGACATTTGGTGTCAGAGGGTATTCCTATTTGGACCACCACTATTCCGAGGTCTTGGCTTTGACCTGTATGCTATCATGCGTCTGACAGGTAGGAGTGGTCAGTAAGTATAGAGGTTCTGTCGGGAACCCTGTAAGGTTTACTAAATATTGTTTTTGTAAGGATAAAGAGTATTCATGGTATTTAATGTTTGAGGTAAAAGAGCTGTCAGACGGGATAAGGGTTCTTCCCGGGTTTCGAGGGAAAATTCGGGATGGGTCCTTACAATTGGTATCAAAGCTCTAGGTTAACTTCCTGCAGACTGCACACTTGTGTGCAAATTATTTAAGGATTTCTGTTAACAAGATGCCTCCGAGGCATTTACCTCTTTTGCAACCTTGAACTGAATAGGCGGTTGGTTCTTTAACCTGAGTTATTGAAATTTCTGGGACGAAATTTCTGTAAGGGGGGAAGTTTGTAACGACCCGGACCAGAAATTAAATTATTTTGAGAATTTGACGATTTTACCCTCGATTTTAGACGGGTTCGGGAGTCACTTTTTGAATGGCAGTACTTTGGGGAATTTTTCTTGGGTCGTTGCGTAGGTCTCGAACTCACGAGTTCGTAGACAGGCGGCACGCCGAAAACGGAGACCCGGTGAGTTCGTTACGGGTCTAGAAGCTTCAGGGGCAGTTTGGTAATTTTGGAAAAGTTGGAACTATATAGGAGATATTTTTCTCTCTCTTCGGCAGATTGGTCCGTCTCTCTCCTACCCAAATCTTCCCCGTGCGAACACCGAAGACCCCATTTTCATCGGAGGGATTTCGATCCGATTCGACCGAAACTAAGGTCGGGAGAATCTTCTCCGGGACCCCACGAGCATTTTGGGGTAGTTATTGGAGCGGGAGCACCGCCGTAGGCGACGGACGGAGGAGGGAGGGAACCGAATCTTCTCAGCCGTTTTTTGGCCAAACCAGGTACGATCTCGGAACTTTGACCTCATATTTGGATTCCTGGTGAAAAGTAGATGAATTTACATGTGTGGATCGTGAAAAATGGTTAAGAAATGAAGAAGTTAGAAAACCTTGAAAATCGACCGGAAATGGCAATTTCCGGTGAACCAGATGGCGGCGGAGGTGGCGGTCCGATCATCTTCTCCGACCATCCTCCGGCGACGGCGACGGCCATCCGATCGTCTTCTCCGACGAGTCACCGGTAATCAGTCGGGTTGAGTGAACCGTTCAAGTTGAGTGAACCGATCGGGTTGAGTGAACCGGTCGGGGTCGAGTGAACCAGTCGGGTTGAGTTAAACCGGGTCAGGTTGAGCCGGGCCGGGTTGGATCGGTCCAGGCGCGTGAACCCTGTAGCAAGCGCGTGACCGATGCGTGGGCGCGTGTGCTGACCATCCGGCGACGCGTGGCGGCACGTGGGGCCGAGTCTGAAGTCACGACGACGCGTGGTAACTAGTTTTTGACATTACGAATCTGTTGGTACATATTTCAGGTTGATCGGACGTCATTTAGAGGTCGTTTTGGGCCAGGATCCGCTATTAGCGGTGAACCCGGTGAACCTCCGAGATAAACATTGATTGAGGGAGGCTAGGATCCGGGCCAGGATCCGCTATTGGCGGTGAACCCGGTGAACCTCCGAGATAAACATTGATTGAGGGAGGCTAGGATCTGGGCCAGGATCCGCTATTGGCGGTGAACCCAGTGAACCTCCGAGATAAACATTGATTGAGGGAGGCTAGGATCTGGGCCAGGATCCGCTATTAGCGGTGAACAAGGTGAACCTCCGAGATAAACATTGATTGAGGTAGGCTAGGATCTGGGCCAGGATCCGCTATTGGCGGTGAACCCGGTGAACCTTCAATATAATTGGTTACTATTCTTCGAATAGCATCGAGGGTTTTACTCCGTTGGTTCGTTGAGTGCTCCGACTCTGGCATCGAGGAGTTTTGGCTCCGCCGGGTTACGAGGCTATTTATGCATGGTACAGAGAATTGTGATACAGGACTAGCACACCCCAAGGGATACCCTGGTGGCTAGGGACATGTCAGTCTAAGGATATGCCGACTGATGTGATATGATAGCCGAAGGTTATACCGGCTGATGATATGATATGATAGTCGATGATACTTGCCGACTGATGTGATATCATAGTACAGAGAGTTGTGATACAGGACTAGCACACCCCAAGGGATACCCTGGTAGCTAGGGATATACCAGTCGAGGGATATGCCGACTGATGTGATGTGATAACCGAGGATATTTCCGGCTCTAATATGATTTGACGACGCTTGTCATGGGCTTAATCAGCCTACGAAAATACTTCGTCATCCGAGTCAGTGGGTTGGTGTGGGCGGTGACCCAGAGTGACGAATTTTTGTTGGTTCACAAATATCTGACTAGTCAGTTGTCTTGTGATATTCCAGTAGAGGTGTCAGCAGTGTCTGACCTACTGACATTTGGTGTCAGAGGGTATTCCTATTTGGACCACCACTATTCCGAGGTCTTGGCTTTGACCTGTATGATATCCTGCGTCTGACAGGTAGGAGTTGTAACGACCCGGACCAGAAATTAAATTCTTTTGAGAATTGGACAATTTTACCCTCAGTTTTGGACGGGTTCGGGAGTCACTTTTTGACTGGCAGTACTTTTGGGAATTTTTATTGGGACGTTGCGTAGGTCTCGAACTCACGAGTTCGTAGACAGGCGGCACGCGAAAAACGGAGACCCGATGAGTTCGTTACGGGTCTAGAAGCTTCAGGGGCAGTTTGGTAATTTTGGAGAAATTGGAACTATATAGCAGATATTTTTCTCTCTCCTCGGGAGATTGGGCAATCAGTCTCTCTCTCCTACCCGAAAACCCCTCCCCCCCCCGTGTGAACACAAAGACTTGATTTTCATCGGATGGGTTTCGATCCGATTCGAACAAAACCAAGGTCGGGAGGATCTTCCCCGGGACCCCACGAGCATTTTGGGGTAGTTATTGGAGCGGGAGCACCGCCGTAGGCGACGGACGGAGGAGGGAGGTGAACCGAACCTTCTCGGCCGTTTTTCGGCCAAACCAGGTACGGTCTCGGAACTTTGACCTCATATTTGGATTCCTGGTGAAGAGTAGATGAATTTCCATGTGTAGATCGTGAAAAACGGTTAAGAAATGAAGAAATTAGAAAACCTTGAAGTTCGGCCGGAAATGGGGGATTCCGGTGAACCAGACAGTGGCAGAGGTGGTGGTCCGGTCATCTTCTCCGGCCAGCCTCCGGTGACGGTGAGGGCCGTCCGGTCGACTTTTCCTGCGAGTCACCGGTAACCGATCGAGTTGAGTGAACCGGTCGATTCGAGTGAACCGATCGGGTTGAGTGAACCGGTCTGGTCGAGTGAATCGTTCGGGTTGAGTGAACCGGTCGGGTCGAGTTGGACCGGGTCAGGTTGAGCCGGACCGGGTTAGACCGGCCCAGGCGCGTGAACACTGTAGCAGGCGCGTGACCGGCGCGTGTGCCGACATTCCGGCGGCGCGTGGAGCCGAGACTGAGGTCACGGCGACGCGTGGTAACTAGTTTCGACGTTCCGAATCTATTGGTACAGGTTTGAGGTTGATCGGACGTCGTTTAGAGGTTGTTTTGGGCAATCCCAGTGGTAATGATTGACCATATTAGCGGGTTTTGAGCTCGGGAAGTCAAGGTAGTTGGGTCGTTATTGTGCATGTGTTGCTTGTGCTAGAGCGTCCATGAATTTTGGATTGGGTGGTGATGGTAAGCGGACTTTTGATTTATAAATTGTAATGCATGTATAAATATCATTAATTTAATTACCGTGGTGTATGGTTGTATTTATAAATTGTAATGCATGTATTAATATCCTCGATTTAAATACTGTTGTGTAAGTGTGCAATGATTACCTAGAATTTATAAATGATTGTTGGATATTTTTTTTTCCAATATTTCAGTGGAAGTGTGTTGTGAGAAATGATATGGTTGTTGGATTCGGCTTTGATATTGTTTGGACGTGGTAATTATTTGGGTACATGATTTGGAGTTGAAACCGTAATTGTGATAAATGATAAACAAAATATATACTTGATTTTGGATACAATATCGTTTTGAGGGGGCCCAGGAGCCGGGCCTTGGTTCCGTGTTGGCGGACTCCCGGTGAACCCCCAATATAAACAAAACCGATTTGATGGGGCCTAGAAGCCGGGCCTTGGTTCCGTGTTGGTGGACTCCCGGTGAACCCCCAATATAAACAAAACCGATTTGATGGGGCCTAGAAGCCGGGCCTTGGTTCCGTGTTGGCGGACTCCCGGTGAACCCCCAATATAAACAAAACCGATTTGATGGGGCCTAGAAGCCGGGCCTTGGTTCCGTGTTGGCGGACTCCCGGTGAACCCCCAATATAAACAAAACTGATTTGAGGGGGCCTAGGATCCGGGCCTTGGTTCCGTGTTGGCGGACTCCCGGTGAACCTCCAATATAAAAGGTGATTTTGCAGAGATTGTGGTCGAGTCCAAGTGATACATGTTCTAGCACACCCCAAGGGATACCCTAATGGCTAGGGATATGATAATTGAGAGATATGCCGATTGATGTGATATGATAGCCGAATGTTATACCGGCTGATGATACGATATGATAGCCGAGGATATTTCCGGCTCTAATATGAACCAGACGACAATTGTCATGGGCTTAATCAACCTATGGAAATACTTCGTTATCCGGGTCAGTGGGTTGGTGTGGGCGGTGACCCAGAGGGACGAATTATTATTGGTTCACTAGTATCTGACTAGTCTGTTGTCTTGTGGTTTTCCAGTAGAGATGTCAGCAATGTCTGACTACTGACATTTGGTATCAGAGAGTATTTCTATTTGAACCACCACTATTCCGAGGTCTTGGTTTTGACTGGTATTTTATCCTGCGTCTGACAATAGGAGTGGTCAGTAAGTATAAAGATTCTGTGGGGAATCCTGTAAGGTTTAATAAAAATTATTTAAGAACAAGGGGTATTTCTGGTAATTAAATATTGAGGTAAAAGAGCTGTCAGACGGGATAAGGGTTCTTCCCGGGTTTCGAGGGAAAATTCGGGAAGGGTCCTTACAAGTGGTATCAGAGCTCTAGGTTAACTTCCTGCAGACCGCACAGTTGTGTGCAAATTATTTAAGGAATTATGTTAACAAGATGCATCCGAGGTGTTTACCTCTTTAGCGACCTTGAACTGAATAGGAGGTTGGTTCTTTAAACTGAGTTAGTGAAATTTCGGGGACGAAATTCCTTAAGGGGGGTAGATTGTAACGACCCGGACCAGAAATTAAATTCTTTTGAGAATTGGACAATTTTACCCTCAGTTTTGGACGGGTTCGGGAGTCACTTTTTGACTGGCAGTACTTTTGGGAATTTTTATTGGGTCGTTGCGTAGGTCTCGAACTCACGAGTTCGTAGACAGAAGGCACGCGAAAAACAGAGACCCGATGAGTTCGTTACGGGTCTAGAAGCTTCAGGGGCAGTTTGGTAATTTTGGAGAAGTTTGAACTATATAGTAGATATTTTTCTCTCTCCTCGGGAGATTGGGCAATCTGTCTTTCTCTCCTACCCAAAAACCCCTCCCCCCCGTGTGAACACAAAGACTTGATTTTCATCGGATGGGTTTCGATCCGATTCGAACAAAACCAAGGTCGGGAGGATCTTCCCCGGGACCCCACGATCATTTTGGGGTAGTTATTGGAGCGGGAGCACCGCCGTAGGCGACGGACGGAGGAGGGAGGTGAACCGAACCTTCTCAGCCGTTTTCCGGCCAAACCAGGTACGATCTCGGAACTTTGACTTCATATTTGGATTCCTGGTGAAGAGTAGATGAATTTCCATGTGTAGATCGTGAAAAACGGTTAAGAAATGAAGAAATTAGGAAACCTTGAAGTTCGGCCGGAAATGGGGGATTCCGGCGAACCAGACGGCTGCGGAGGTGGTGGTCCGGTCATCTTCTCCAGCCAGCCTCCGGCGACGGCGAGGGCCGTCCTGTCGTCTTCTCCGGCGAGTCACCGGTAACCGGTCGAGTTGAGTGAACCGGTCGATTCGAGTGAACCGGTCGGGTTGAGTGAACCGGTCGGGTCGAGTGAACTGGTCGGGTTGAGTGAACCGGTCGGGTCGAGTTGGACCGGGTCAGGTTGAGCCGGACCGAGTTGGACCGGCCCTGGCGCGTGAACACTGTAGCAGGCGCGTGACCGGCGCGTGAGAGCGCGTGTGCCGACCTTCCGGCGGCGCGTGGAGCCGAGACTGAGGTCACGACGGCGCGTGGTAACTAGTTTCGACGTTCCGAATCTGTTGGTACAGGTTTGAGGTTGATCGGACGTCGTTTAGAGGTTGTTTTGGGCAATCCCAGTGGTAATGATTGACCATATTAGCGGGTTTTGAGCTCGGGAAGTCAAGGTAGTTGGGTCGTTATTGTGCATGTGTTGCTTGAGCTAGAGCGTCCATGAATTTTGGATTGGGTGGTGATGGTAAGCGGACTTTTGATTTATAAATTTGAATTGCATGTATAAATATCATGAATTTAATTACCGTGGTGTATGGTTGTATTTATAAATTGTAATGCATGTATTAATATCCTCGATTTAAATACTGTTGTGTAAGGGTGCGATGATTACCTAGAATTTATAAATGATTGTTGGATATTTGTTTTTCCAATATTTCAGTGGAAGTGTGTTGTGAGAAATGATATGGTTGTTGGATTCGGCTTTGATATTGTTTGGACGTGGTAATTATTTGGGTACATGATTTGGAGTTGAAACCGTAATTGTGATAAATGATAAACAAAATATATACTTGATTTTGGATACAATATCGTTTTGAGGGGACCCAGGAGCCGGGCCTTGGTTCCGTGTTGGTGGACTCCCGGTGAACCCCCAATATAAACAAAACCGATTTGATGGGGCCTAGAAGCCGGGCCTTGGTTCCGTGTTGGTGGACTCCCGGTGAACCCCCAATATAAACAAAACCGATTTGATGGGGCCTAGAAGCCGGGCCTTGGTTCCGTGTTGGCGGACTCCCGGTGAACCCCCAATATAAACAAAACCAATTTGATGGGGCCTAGAAGCCGGGCCTTGGTTCCGTGTTGGCGGACTCCCGGTGAACCCCCAATATAAACAAAACCGATTTGAGGGGGCCTAGGATCCGGGCCTTGGTTCCGTGTTGGCGGACTCCACATGAACCTCCAATATAAAAGGTGATTTTGCAGAGATTGTGGTCGAGTCCAAGTGATACATGTTCTAGCACACCCCAAGGGATACCCTGGTGGTTAGGGATATGATAATCGAGAGATATGCTGACTGATGTGATATGATAGCCGAATGTTATACCAGCTGATGATACGATATGATAGCCGAGGATATTTCCGGCTCTAATATGAACCAGACGACAATTGTCATGGGCTTAATCAACCTATGGAAATACTTCGTTATCCGGGTCAGTGGGTTGGTGTGGGCGGTGACCCAGAGGGACGAATTATTATTGGTTCACTAGTATCTGACTAGTCTGTTGTCTTGTGGTTTTCCAGTAGAGATGTCAGCAATGTCTGACTACTGACATTTGGTATCAGAGAGTATTTCTATTTGAACCACCACTATTCCGAGGTCTTGGTTTTGACTGGTATTTTATCCTGCGTCTGACAGTAGGAGTGGTCAGTAAGTATAAAGATTCTGTGGGGAATCCTGTAAGGTTTAATAAAAATTATTTAAGAACAAGGGGTATTTCTGGTAATTAAATATTGAGGTAAAAGAGCTTTCAGACGGGATAAGGGTTCTTCCCCGGTTTCGAGGGAAAATTCGGGAAGGGTCCTTACAGGAGTGGTCAGTAAGTATAGAGGTTTTGTCGGGAACCCTGTAAGGTTTACTAAATATTGTTTTTGTAAGGATAAAGAGTATTCCTGGTATTTAATGTTTGAGGTAAAAGAGCTGTCAGACGGGATAAGGGTTCTTCCCGGGTTTCGAGGGGAAATTCGGGATGGGTCCTTACATGCAGCCTACTTTAACGCATAAAAGCCATCATAAATTGGAAACGAACAAGAGTCAACACACAACAACTGATTATGAACATCCAATGGAAAATAGGAGTGCATCCTCATCAAGTATTCATAAACCAAAGATAACTTTTGAACCGAATTAGATTATGATTATCAACTAATATTGTTTCACCTTATGTTTCAGGGAAGCTTGAGCTTCCTAAGGTTGGAAATATGGTGTTTGTTTCTTCCCTTGGAAAGAAAGCAACAATTTTGAGAGTGGAGCCTTCTAATGAGGAAATATTGGTTCAAACCGAAAACATCAAGTTGAAGTTGAAACTAAATGACATTAAGGCATGACTGGCAATGTGAAGAGAGAGGATTTTGCTTGCACAATTGCACATTAATGATAAGTAAGCAAGCGTTCTCCACTTTGTTTATATCTCCTAATAAGCATGCTTTGTTTAATAGAAACTCTTTGTTCATGCATTTATCTCTCTCTCTCTGAATTTAGGTATTATTATGTTTTATACCATTATCTGCAATGAGTCCAGTTGGTCGAATGAACTTAACAATAAACTCGCGATCTTCGACTTCGTCGACAAGCGAGGTAAAAGGGCGCCATCTTCGACTCCATCTTCGCGATCTTGGAGGCCTAGACGGCGCGATCTTGGACTCTGTCGGCAAGCGAGGTAGAGGGGCGTCATTTTCTGGACTCAAAAAGTTCGTGTCCCTGCGACGAGTGCATTGAAGGTGGGTACAATTACTGAGTGCATTGAAGTTGGGTACAGGTACTGAGTGCATTGAGATTTGAGTTCACCAACTCTTCTTTCGAGGATTAACTTGAATCCTTTGAATATCTTTGACACATACATTGGATCATATTTTCTATCTTGAATTGTTAAGTTCTATATGAAATGTTTGGTTTTATTCTCTTCTAGGTCACTGGGCTAAAAGTTTGTGCTAGTAAGATGTTTAGACTCTCTTAGTTTCTTATAGCTTATTACATTATTGGAAGGTTTCTTGTTCATGCATGGTTTAAGACAAAAAATGATTGAATCTGAGTTTATCTCTATCCATTGCAACTAATTGGAAGTGCATTTGATAACATTGCCATCTTGTGAAATTTAAAAGCTCCCATTTTGAGCTTTACATAATGATTTGAAGTTTGTCAAATGATGTGGAAAATCAAATTATTGAATAGTATTGCAATTATGTATTTGCCACAGTAACTGAACAAGTTCTTGTTGGAGTATTCATCCTCTAATATAAATGTGTTCGTAACGTGATGCCTTTATTTCGATAATTGCCGCATATTGTAAGAAGTATATGATTAAATTACTTATTTGAATTATTTTGATGTCCCTTTTATTCTAACTTAATTTATTTTAAGTTGGCTGCATGAGAAATTGAGTTTTGGTTTCTGGAAATTTGATAGCTTCAGGATAGTTCGTGCAGGTAGGATTTCATTTGAGGTATATGATCATAGCATAAATACCTTGGGTATCACCTCCATATGCTCGCTCTATTCTCAATAAAGGAGTAAGAAAAGTTTGAAAGTGTTTCTTCATCATTACCATTGCTTGTCATTTAGGTAATTTCGTATTTCATTGATCATCATTGTTTGTTCATGATCATTCTATGATTTTAGTAGCAGTATTGTAAATTGTAATTTCCTCTCTTCCTAGCACAGTCGTACTTGCAGATAAACATCCTTTACAACGTTGGTTTGTAAATAAATTGAAACATTCTTCACCAGTATATTATGTAACTAAAGTTCATGTTTAATGTCTAAAAACTGTTCTCTTTTAGAAGATGCTTTCAGACCATTGAACCGGTTGATGTTCTATTTGGTTGAACTTTGAACATTACCTGCAACTTGGTTAATGTCATGCACTTGACAACCTCATACATCTTTTTGAATTGTTTCTTTGTATGTGATATTAATTATTTTTCTTTTTGGGATTTCTATTTAGTTGGATAATGATTGTTGAATTCTTATGTTTGATGAATGATATATGCTTCTGGATATGGTATACTTTCTAGTTGTAAAGATATTATCAGACACTTTATTTATCAATGTGCAATGCACCGCTCAATGTGTTCATTATAAGATTCTCCAAAAATTTAACCTCAATGTATCCATAACAGATTCCCCAAAGAGTTAAAAGCAGAAGAGAGAACCTTCTACCTACACTATTGTTGATAGGGAAGTCCAAGGTGCTGACTGAATCAATATGTTTCTGACTATAATCCTATAACTTTTAGGGTGTGCTGGTTTTCCTTGCTGCGAAATATGGATTGATAAAGAATGCAGAGAATGCTGCTCGGTATCAAAATTTCATAATATGTGTTGAGATACTTCTTGTTGTTCTTGGTCATCTATATACGTTTCCATATAAGGAGTATCCTAGTGCAAATATTAGCGAACCTCGAGGTCTGACTGGAAGCCTAGCACATGCCTTGAAGTTGAACGACTTTTACCATGATACAGACTACCATGTGAGCCTTTTAACTTCTTATTCATGCCATGACCTAGCATAGATGCTTTTCTTTCTCTTTTATCTTTGCTCAACCTTTCTAACATGCATATATAACTATGTGCAGATAGTGAGGGTGATGAGGGAAAGAGGAAGTATCGGTCGTGCAAGATAGTTGACATACTCGCTAGATTATAATAGGAACACCGAAAACATGAAATTGATTTTGTTTTTTTTTTTTTCACCTTTTTGTTGTTCAATGAAGAGTTCTGTTGTCTATTTGATTTCATGGAACTTGATATTGAAATATTTTTCAATGAAGAGGTTTTGTTCAACTCTCTAACAATGTTTTTAAAGATGTGTTCATATTGTAATCACTTTGTTGATGATTTTTGATGTGCCTACATTTGTTTATTCATTTGTTATTGAAATGAATGATTGAGCCTACTTTTTCTTATATTTGATGAGACAAGGATGATACAGTCTATAGGGTTGTTTCTTGCTGAGTGAAAGCAATATGCTTCTGGATATAGATGACTACTGATTTTTGAGTTTGCTGAATTAAATTAGAATTTTGTTCACTTTGCTGAGTTGGAGCAGAAATTTCTTAATGACTTTTCGATTCTACATCGTCCAGTACGACTCTTGGTCCCATACGACTCTTGAGTAATGTGATTGTCAAATGAAAAGTTTCATAGCTACTAGTTTGAGGCCTATGCCAATATCCAAACAACCCTTCTTAATAACGGACGAGGTATGATTCCATGAATAATTCAAAGGAAAGAAGATGAAGGAGAGCAAAAAAGGGATGGTGGTTGTATATAATCGGTATATAACCGGTAGATAACATGTATATAAGTGGTATGTTGGGATAGATTCCAAATTAGAACATAATTTACCATCTCCTACGTGGCATTTGAGGTAGGCTTTGCAAGGTGATTGGTTGTAGTCACTTCATGGTGTAGGAAACATAAGAGAAGTGCGTAGCATGAAATCAAGTACGTTCCATGAGCATTTGGTCCTCTCCGCTAATCGCCTTTAGGGGATATATAAGTGGTTTATAACAACTCTTTAACAGGTTTTAAACCGGTATATAACCGGTAGATAACATGTATATAAGTGGTATCTAGTGGTAGATTCCAAATGAGAACATAATTTTCCGTCTCCTACGTGGCATTTGAGGTAGGCTTTGCAAGGTGATTGGTTGTAGTCATTTCATGGTGTAGGAAACATAAGGGACAGGCGTGGGACTTTGAAATCAAATACGTTCCATGAGTAGTTGGTCCTCTCCTCTAATAGTCTGCAAGCAATATATAAGTGGTCTATAACTTGGAGTTGGTGTAATCTCTAAAAACTTGGAGGTCCTATCTTTCAGTCAAAGTTTAGTTTCCCCTTTGTCGACTGTATTGCTCAATTTTTGCATTGATTTCTACTGCAGGCCATTGTCAGTTTTGTCACAATGTCATGTTTGATCCCTTCATTGTTTCTTCTTAGTTTCCCCTTTGGATCTCAGAAGGTGAACGTGAAATCAATTGTCAAGACACTCCTGATATGAGAGAATTGACTTTGTGCCGCTTAATTTCCTCATTTTCTTTCAAACTTTCAAAGAATGCTGGTTGTTGGTTCTCTTCTATGATGAAACTATGAACTATGTTCTGCTATTTGCTGCTCTAGCTACCTCTAGTTTATATTTTTTCGTTTGACCCTATTTTACGATTATCGCCGTCTTGTTGAATATTTGGGTGGTGAATCAGCCCTTTTGGCTATAACTAATATCGAAGACATGCAATGGTGTTATTGAATTGTGATGTTTATCGTCACTCACCTTTGGTTGAATCAGTCCTATCTACAATATCTAAACCAATGGTGTTTATCGTCGTTTGGTACTAGTTTGAGGCCTATGCCAATGTTGAAGGAATACATGCGATGGTGTTATTGTATACTTACTTTTATTCTCCAATTACCTTGCTATGCCTTCACCAAATGACACATTTTGCACAGTTTCTTAAATTTTAAATTGGAACCTACCACATAGATACCACTTATATACATTTTATTTACCGATTATATAACGGCTATATACCGTTTAAAACTTGTTGAAGAGCATTTATAAACCACTTATATATCGCTTACAGACCACTTATACACCAGTTATGTACGGGTTATATACCGATTATCTACCACACATGCAATTTGGATGCCACTATACTAAGAAAGCAGCAAGTGTGGACCATTACAGGAGAGAACTAACAACTAATGGAACGTACTTCATTTCATACTCCCACGTACTTCCCTTATGTTTCCTACACCATGAAGTGACTACAACCAACCAAACAAATTGCGGAGCTCGTCGTGATGGATTAGGGACTTTGTTCAAACTAGCTTTGAAGAAAATGAAGTAGCCTCAAAGAAGTTTGAACAGGCTACAAGGTGATTGGTTGTAGACACTTCATGGTGTAGGAAACATAAGGGAAGTACGTGGGAATATGAAATCAAGTACATTCTATGAGTATTTGGTCCTCTCCTCTAATAGTCTGCAAGCAATATATAAGTGGTCTATAACTGCTTGTTAACAAGATAGTTCAGGATAATTCATGGAATGAATGATTGAGCGTACTTATTCTTATATTTGATGAGACAAGAATGATACCGTCTATAGGGCTGTTTCTTGCTGAGTGAGAGCAATATGCTTATGGATATAGATGACTATTGATTTTTGTGTTTGCTGAATTAGTTTAGAATTTTGTTCACTTTGCTTTGTTAGAGCAGAAATTTCTTAATGACTTTTCGATTCTACGTCATCCAATACGACTCTTTAACAGGTTTTAAACCAATATATAACCGGTAGATTACATGTATATAAATGGTAGATTCCAAATGAGAACATAATTTACCTCCTCCTACGTGGCATTTTAGGTAGGCTTTGCAAGGTGATTGGTTGCAGTCACTTCATGGTGTAGGAAACATAAGTGAAGTGCGTGGGAGTATGAAATCAAGTACGTTTCATGAGTATTTGGTCTTAGACTCAAATGATCCATCACTTGCTGTTTTCACAGTACAGTGGCATCCGAATCGCATGTGTGTTAGATAGCCAGTATATAACCGGTGTATAAGTGGTCTATTAGCGATATATAAGTGATCTATAACTGTTCTTTAACATGATTTAAACCGGTACATAACTGGTATATAACCGGTAGATCATATAAGTAGTATCTATGTGGTAGATTCCAATTTAAAATTTAAGAAACTGTGTAAAATGTGTCATAGATTTGTAGGCATAGCAAGTTGTTTGGTTGTATTAACTTCAAGCTACAACACATATATGTGAACTCATAGGGAGAATAAAAATGAGTATAGCGCTTCTGAAATGATATAGAAAGTTTTCTTATACAATTTTTAGAACACTGTGAAAGCACTTCCAGAAAGCTATGAAACATTTTCCAGATTTCAAATTCATGTTCCATAGCATTTCAAATTCCTGTTCCATAATGCTATCAAAGATTTTCTAGAGCTTATTACCTAACATAGTTTTCTACCATCAAACACAAAATAGATTCAGAAATTCATTTCATAATATTATCAAAACTTCATATCCAATCCAGAAATCAAACACAAAAAGCTTCATATTCATTGTACATGAACTTTCAATATAAAGCTTCGTAGCATGTTTGTCCTTATATAAACTATCCAACTATGACATGTCCAAAACAAAACAAAGTCTTTTAGTTGCACAAAATATCTTATCTTCAACTTCTAACCTGCAAAATATCTTTTCCTTGCCAATAGCCACTTCGTCATATTCATCTTCCTCCAAGGTTTTTTTAGGGTTTTTTTTATCGCATTAAAGTGAAAGTGAATCCAATAAATAAAAATCATGCAACGCAAGAATCAAATTAGGTATTAGCAGCAGCTAAGTAACTAGCCCTACAACTCATCCCCCTTCTACATCTGGAAGATCTTTTGTTATGGCAATAACCAAAGCAAACAATGTTACAAAGGTAGTGATAAAACCAACGGCCGCTGCAGGTAGAATTTGAATTTCAGCATTAGTATCTTGAAATTGTGAACATATGGACACAGCTAAAATATCAGAAGTACATAGCTAGATTCACCAGTATATTCAAAAGATGATTATAAGCTTTAGGGCGGACGTTAACGAATTGTCTTTGAGAATGCTTTTGGATGGTCTTCCAAAAGCTATGAATACAAATATTTTCCAGTTTGACAATAGAAGACACAATGTATTTTATTTTTCTTTTTCATAAAACTAAGGAACACTGTTTTTAAAACATGGTCATACAGTATGGTATGGTTTCATCTGACTGACTCTACATGGTAAAACTGAATAGCACAAATGGTGACGCACCTCCACTCAAATTGAAACCCAAGGGCAGCTATAGTGGCATAATATACACCAAAATTGAGAAGGAAACCACGTACCTGCAATAGTTATTTTGTTAATCTCTTGTGACCTCATTAGTCATGGAGAAACATATGGCAAAATAATATTTGAAAATGATCATGCCTGCTGTTTCGACATTACCATCATAGAGATCCTATTCTTTTAAAAATTCATTTACTGTCCATGCTCCTTTGCTAGTTTTTTGTTCAATTCAGACACATTAATATTCACACAATCACATTAGATTAGTCATTCAACTATAGATAGTTTTATACTCCATAAGCCTTAGGTAAGTCAACCACATAATGGATGACTGACTTCTACTTTGAGGATAATTCTCAAAGTTGGCAATGTTGATTGTTTCAAAAGTTTTTGTTTCACATGTTGATTGTTTCAAGGATTCAAACCACAATGACACAAGCCCAAAACATTAAATTTTGAATATGACATTAAAACAACATAAACACAAGAAAAACAACAAATTATGATTAAGATAGACCCTCTATCGACACAAAAATTGATATAGAGTAAGAATCACATCAATGCAGTCCAAGGGAAGACAATCAATCATGATTAAGATAGTTCAACAAACATACAGAAACCATTTTCCCAATATTCCCTAATATCATGACGCTCAAAGACTCACGTAGTCCCTCTACTTCCTTTCCCGTAGTCTTTAAAGACCTTGTTTTGTTTTTCAAGCCGACACCATCGCTGCATTCTAAATGGAAATTCTAAGGCAAGTTTGAAGAGAAAAGAATTCATCATCAAAAAGGGTTGATTTTGGCATATAATTCCAAGCCCAAAGTGTGTGTCATGCAGACAGTCTAACATCAAACATGCACAATTTAACATCCATAATATTATCTCAAGCTTATAGTATGTGGTTAAGACTCTACCATACGCAATGGCCACTGCAATCATGAAGAACAAGCTTCAATTTGTTCAAATGATCAAAAGCAGGTACACAACACACCTTCATGACAAAGAAAATTATTCATCAAACATACAATGGCTGAAAGTATACAATAGCACACATCTAAAAGAACATTATAACTTGCCACCACAATTTACACAATATGAAAACAATTGTCATATAACTTTTTATTCAGCTTCTTACGTACAACAGACACACATCTATAAATTCTCTGCTAAGATTTTTAAAAAGGTAACATTTTGTTTCACTTTGAGAAAGAAATCAGGGAACATTCAGAAAGTTTTTTTAGCGTTATAAAATCAAATGAACCATTAAACCAGCATAAACACAAGAAAAACAACAAAATATGATTAAGATAGACCCTCTATCAACACATCAATTGATACAGAGTAAGAATCACATCAATGCAATCCAAGGGAAGACAATCAATCATGATTAAGATAATTGAGGCAATTGAGGCAACTCTAAGAGAAAAGGACTTAAGTAGACAATTGAGGAAACTTAAACCTGGATAGTATCTTAACTAATTACTGCCTAACAGACTAACATAGCTCAATCCAACCTTAATTAACATGCAAATCATAATTCCATCTTCTTTCTTCATAATAAGCTGGTAGTCCACATATTTTGAAATCCAAAAACCTTGTCAATGAGCCTATACTTTCTAGGGACAAACACCATACCTATATATACAAACACCATACCTATATATACAAACACCATACTTTCTAGGCTCTCAAATTTTCCTTTTGAGGAATTTTATCAAACAAATTGTGTGCATCAAAATACAGAGTTGCTCATAAGCAATCTTTGAATCAAACATCATCCACATTCAATCAATTACAAAATCAATCCCTAACCATCCGTTTCAGCTAGAGGAAGAGTTAAAAAACCATACCTGAATCCAATCTGCTCTGTCATTACTCTGAAAATACCAACAATATTATGATTTTCACAGAATGTTCTAAAGATATATATATTATATAATAATTATTAAACAACATTTTAGAAACTTAGGGAATTCAAAAACATTAAGGGAAATCAACCGAGAATCCGTTAATATCAGGTTAATTACCATGAAGTGGTCAAGCTTGGATTGTGTAGTCAAGCTGCTTCATCACGTCTCTATATCATTATTTCATCCCTCCAGCAGTTCACCATTGATTTCTCCAGTCTAATCCAAAGATAAGAAGAAGAAGAATCAAATAAGACCTGAAATTCCAATACAATTAAAGGAATATATTTTTAGATCATTCACACACCAGAAAATCAATCAAACTAAAAAAGAAAAATGCTATTATAAATCATTAAAAATGAAAGGTCGATCATTAAGAAATATAGAATTTAAATTTCCACTTCATTTTGAAAAATAAAATCCCAAAATTAGAACAGATTAGTAAAAAACCTCTTAAATTAGAAAGAAATTTGCAGCCAAATTTACATGTTTAAGAGGAATTGAAAAATAAAATGAAAAGGAAAACCATGAATGGGTCAATTCCTTAAATTTTAAACGAATTGAAATATAAGGGACTTAAGGATCTTAGATTTAGAGTACTGGAGAAATAAAGAAAACGATAAGTAGCGGAAATCGAAGGTGTGACGGTGAATTGTGTGTCATAGATGAATGGTGATGGTAGAAGATGTGAGTATGATTCCACTGACAGAATATGGTGATATGAGAAGCAAAGACAAACTTGAGAGTAGGTTAGATTATATACCTATGAATCCTCTGATGCTAGGGCTTTGGAACCTGCCGTCGAACGCAGCCTTCACCTGCAGTTGAACCCACCCTTCACCTCCAGTCGAACCTACTCTTCAAGCTCCAGTCGAGAGAGTTGGCGGAGAGGGACAAAGGAGAAAGATACGGTGGAGAGAGATGGCGGAGACGGACGAAGGAGAGAGATGGCCGAGAGCGATTGAATTGGTTTATGAGGAACGGTGAGCAACTCCACACTCCGCCGCCTCCCACTCTCCTCCTTTTCCAACTCCACTGAAGTTCTCTCTTGTTTCTTCACAATCGAATCAGTTGAAACCAAGTAACTAAATGGGTCATAATGATTTTTCTCTTTTCTATTTATAATTGGGCTAAAAGTGTAAATATCTAATTTTCAAGTTGCTGGATAGAAATCAGAGAAGGGTAACGATGGATAATTTTTGTGAAAAATGGGGTATTAGCGATAATTCCTCAACAAATAAAGTGTATTTGATGTAAAAAAATAATATAGAAATAAACAAGTTTATCAAGTGGAGTGTGGGAGAGTGACCGATTCAACCGCCTAAAGAGGAGATCAACGTTAAAGAGGAGATCAACGTTATTCAAAAAGACCTTTTTAGCAAAAAAGGAAAAGACTGTAATTAATAAATGAAATTATATACTTTGGATAATTACATATTGACGAGGAAGCCGCGGGCTTTCTGTTATGAAATTATGATAACACAAAACTAGAAATTTAGTTTAGGATTTTCACTTTACAATTTAATCCAAAATATCGTTTTTTTTATAGGTAAATAGTATCATTAAAAAAATGAAACTACAGGTTTATAAAGATATATTCTGGGAGAAAGCAAGAACTACTTCAGAGACACCCACACAGAGACCCATAAATAAGGAGTACAAGACTCAACGTAAATCACATATTTACAAGAGACAACCCCAAAGAGAAAGCAAGAACTCTCCTAAGTACACACCTACAATAAACAGTAAACAATGAAAACACACATTAGGGAGAACTCCTATAAGTATATTCTCAAATATAGCTAATTCAAATAAACTAGAGACAATTTAGGTAAACAAATTAACCCTACACAAGATACAACATCACATGGCTGCAACCAATTGGAATAACCAAGATACAACAGCCGAAGGCGCAAGGCGCAAGCTGCATGCAATTGACCAGATCTGCTCCAAGATTGATCGAGCTGTAGCCACCTTCACTGCCGTTGCTGCCTCAAGAAAGAGGGGCATTACTGCAACCGGCAAGAGCAACATCCACGACTCAGATCACATCAAGACTCCAGCCACCATATTTCTTATGTCATTGCCGCTGTCGCCATCGAGAGCACCAGTCAGAGCCGACGCTTCACAGCACAGCAGAGGTGACGCCACCACCTTGCCCATGTTGTCGGCCTTAAAGCCCACGAAAGAGAAGGGAGAGAGAGAGAACTGGAGGCCGAGTGGGAGAAGGGGAGCAAGAAATGGGAGGGGATGGGGTTGGGTACATGTAGGGATGTGGAGGGTGTTGCTGACTAAGCTACCAGCTAGCTGTCTACATGGCAACTAAGGGTTAATTGAAGACTAAATGGTGCGGGTGAAGCTGTAACAGACTAGAGAGAAGCTGTAACAGACTAGAGAGAGTGCCTAAAGTGTGTGAGACATGCGTGGGCTGCAAGGAAGTTTGTTAGAACAGACTAGACTAGGTGTCAAAATGTAATAGGTTCTTGTGATGTCATAGCATCCAAGACTAACTGAATGAGTGAGAGTGTGTGTATGTATGCATTCAATTTACTCATTTTGATATAATACAACTGAGAATCTCTGTCACAACAGAGAAGAAGCATTCAGAAAACGTCTAAGGCATTTTCACAAACACTTGGAGTGCATTGATCATCATAGTGATCATCACTCGTTTCAATCCATAAATTCAATCCATAAATAGAAAAGAAGAACATAATTCATATACAGAACATCACAGGCTAGTCCTGATTCAATCGGATTCAGCTAGGAGTTTCAATTAAAGACAATACTTGATTACTGCCATTGCAGCTCTGCACCAAGTCCCCACGATCCCTTCATCTGAGCTATACAGCAAAACCTCATTCTCAATATGGTATCAGAGCTTTATCTCTGATCATCATCATCTGGGCGTAGATCTGTGCAGTGCAAGAATATAAGCATCAAGAAGTTGTGTGATCTGCAATGACAGAAACACACGGTGGAGGTGAGCTGAGGACTCTGATCTTCACAAGTTCTAACTATGATGTGTGGAGTATCAACATGATGACTGTGCTGAAAGGCTATGATCTATGGAAGTATGTAGATATGGGATTACATGAAGCAATAACTGTAGAAGGAGAAGCTGGAGCTGTTCTGAACCAGCCTTCTCATACTGATTTGGTGAGAGATGCTAAGACACTGAGCATGCTTCAGAATGATGTTGCTGATGACATCTTTCCTAGGATCCAGAATGAAGAAAGTGCAAAAGCTGCCTGGAATGTGCTAAAAAGAGAATACAGAGGTGATTCAAAGGTTAGAGCAATCAAGCTACAATCTCTTAGACGTGATTTTGAATATACAAGAATGAAAGAAGATGAATCTTTGTCTGTGTACATGTCTAAATTGTATGGAGTTGTAAACCAAATGAGAACCTATGGAGAAGACATTTCAGAAAAGAGATTAGCTCAAAAGATCCTAATTAGCTTGACTAAACCCTATGATCCTATTGTTTCTATCATAGAAGAAACCAGAGATATGGAATATGTGGATGTTGAAAGTATCATTGCTTCAATTAGGGCTTTTGATCAAAGGATAGAAATGCATAGTGAAGGGAATGTTGATAAAGCTTTTGCTAGTTTCTCTATGAATTCTAAAGGGCAGCAGGGCAACTCTCAAGGCAAGTTTAAGAAGTTCTACAAGAATAACAAAAATTGGAATCAAAAGTCCAATGCCACTGGTAAATCCAGTTACCACCATAATACAGGTTCTAACAAGGCAGATAGCAGTGGAACAAAATGCAAAGTGTGTGACAAATTACACTATGGTGAGTGTTGGTTCAAGGGAAAGCCTAAATGCTACAATTGCAATAAGTTTGGTCATTATGCCAAAGATTGCAATGGGAAACTGTGAATATGGCTAGAGAAGTGACTGAAACTTCTGGGAACTTATTCTATGCTTGTAACACTGTTGCTGTGAAGGATGCAACTATATGGTATGTGGACAATGCATGTAGTAATCACATGACTGCACAAGAGTCACTACTTGTGGACATTGACAGAAGTATTAAAGCAAAGGTGAAGATGGGAAATGGTGTGTTAGTTCAAGCAGAAGGAAAATGGACCCTTGTCATTCAAACTAAGCAGGGTAAAAGATACATAAGAGATGTTATGCTCTTACTTGGATTAGAGGAAAATCTACTGAGTGTTGGACAAATGATTCAACATGGCTACTTTCTAGTATTTGGAGAACATACTGTGGACATCTATGAAGATAAGGAGCTATGTCACAGAGTAGCTAAAATCCCTATGACACAGAACATATGTTTTCCTATGACATTTGGGTGTGTAAATCCTATTTCTACGAGGGCAACTATTGTTGAAGATTCAGACTTATGGCACAAGAGATATGGTCATCTGAATTACACTAGCTTGAAGAGTTTACAGCAGAAGGAGATGGTTGTTGGTATGCCTAAACTACAAGGGAGTGCAGATGTTTGTGCAAGCTGTGTAGTTGGAAAGCAGCATGTGGAGCAGTTTGACAAAGAACCTGCTTGGAGGGCAACTTTGCCTCTTGAACTCATACACTCATATGTGTGTGGTCCAATGCAAGTAGAAACCATTGGAGGTAACAAGTACTTTCTGACTTTTATTGATGACTTAACTAGAATGTGCTGGTTATATTTTCTTAAACATAAGTCTGGTGTTCTAAATGTGTTTAAGAAGTTTAAAAGCATGATTGAGTTACAAAGTGATTATAAAATCAAGAGACTCATAAGTGATAGAGGTGGGGAATACCTCTCAAATGAGTTTGAAGTGTTCTGTGATGAGGCAGGGATAACAAGACAGTTGACAGTGGCTTATTCTCCTCAGCAAAATGGTGTTGCTGAAAGGAAGAATAGAACTATTGTTGAAATGGCTAAAGCCATTATGCATGGAAAGGGAGTACCCTACAAATTCTGGGGTGAATCTGTAAATACTGCAGTGTATTTGCAGAACAGATGTCCTACAAAGGCTTTGAATGGTAAAACACCATTTGAGCAGTTTAGTGGAAGAAGGCCAGGGGTCAAACACCTAAGAATTTTTGGCTCTATTTGCTATTCTCATATTCCTGATCAGTTGAGGCAGAAACTGGATGAAAAGGGAGCAAAGTGTGTATTCATGGGATATTGACATTGTGAAAAAGGCTACATGTTGAATAATCTTCAAACCAACAAGATTGTGATATCTAAGAGTGTGGTTTTTGATGAGAATGTAAAATGGGACTGGAATGCTACAAAGGCTGAGGCTAGTAGCACTCTTATACTGAACTATGGTTTTGAACATGTTAATTCTCAACCTGAGAATACAACTGAGGTCCCTCAAGAACCTGCAGTTGGAGATGTGCAAGAATCTGAACCTCAGAATGAAATCCAGATAAGTGAAGTACAACCTGCAGAGGAATCCATTACTGGAATACCTGTCAAGTTCAGAAGTATTCATAATGTGTATGCACGATGTCATATGTGCATCACTGAACCAGAATCCTATCAAGAAGCAGCTAAAGAAGATGAGTAAGTATGAGATGACAGATTTGGGTCTACTTCATCATTTCTTAGGAATGGGAGTGGTACAATATGACGGAAGTATCTTTATACATCTAAGGAAGTATGCAATTACACTTCTTGAGAAGTTTGGTCTCAAGGATTGTAAACCTATGAGCACACCTTTGGTTCCTGGAGATAAGCTAATGAAAGAAGATGGAAGTGAAACTGCTGATGAGCAACTTTATAGAAAGATAGTGGGAAGCCTACTCTATTTGACAGCAACAAGACCTGACATAATGTATGCTGCAAGCCTCTTGTCTAGGATTATGCATGGCCCTATAAGCAAGCATTATGGAACTGCCAAAAGGGTCCTGAGATACATTCAAGGTACATTTTCCTGTGTATTGAGTATGTTAAGGGAAAAACCTCTAACTTGATTGGTTTTTGTGACAGTGACTGGGGAGGTTCTGAAGATGATATGAAGAGCACTTCAAGCTATGCATTTACTCTAGGAAGTGGGATATTTTCATAGACCTCGGTGAAGTAAAGCACATTGGCTTTGTCCACAGCAGAAGTTGAGTATGTTGCCGTTGTTGAGGCAACATCTCAAGCTATTTGGCTTAGGTTTGTGCTTAAGGATTTTGGAGAAGAACAAGGAGAGGCAACACCATTGTTTTGTGACAATATGTCAGCAATTGAAATGGCAAGAAACCCAGTGTTTCATCATAAAACTAAACAGATAAACAGGAAGTTTCATTTCATTAGGGATGCACTACAAGATAATCATATTGGTATGATGTTCTGCAGATCAGAAGAACAGATAGCTGATATCTTTACTAAGGCTTTGCCTAAGGAAAGACTAAACTACTTAAGGGGTCTACTTGGTGTCAAACCAGCAGCTAGCTTAGAAGGGAGTGTTGCTGACTAAGCTACAAGCTGGCTGTCTACAAGGCAACTAAGGGTTAGTTGAAGACTAAAGGGTGCGAGTGAAGCTATAACAGACTAGAGAGAAGCTGTAACAGACTAGAGAGAGTGCCTAAAGTGTGTGAGACTTGCGTGGGCTGCAAGGAAGTCTGTTAGAACAGACTAGACTAGGTGTCAAAATGTAATAGGTTCTTGTGATGTCATAGCATCCAAGACTAACTGAATGAGTGAGAGTGTGTGTATGTATGCATTCAATTTACTCATTTTGATATAATACAACTAAGAATCTCTGTCACAGCAGAGAAGAAGCATTCAGAAAACATCTAAGGCATTTTCACAAACACTTGGAGTGCATTGATCATCATAGTGATCATCACTCGTTTCAATCCAGAAATTCAATCCATAAATAGAAAAGAAGAACATAATTCATATAAAGAACATCACAGGCTAGTCCTGATTCAATCGGATTCAGCTAGGAGTTTCAATTAGAGACAATACCTAATTGCTGCCATTGCAGCTCTGCACCGAGTCCTCACGATCCCTTCATCTAAGCTATTTAGCAGAACCTCATTCTCAATAGAGGGTACCCCAGAGCCACCATCAACGTTACCTTTCTTTGAAGCTTGCCATTCAAGTATTATTCGACGTGATTGGACATTTTGGTTATGGTGTACGTATATTTATACATTATTCGCCTCATAATAAGGGTTTTTCGTTAATGTGAAAGTCATCATTTTTTAATTACGCGCGCTACGTGAATTTTTTTAATAATTTTTTATGTCGATTATAAATGAAATTATTTTATTTTCTATATTTATGTATTTTATTTTCTAAATTTATGTATTTTATTTAGAATAATACTTACATCTCAGTCCTAGTGGTACGAGGAGGTACCACCCTTTAGATTTATGAGTAATTCATATACATATATTATAATTGAAATCGTTCAATTCCTAAATGATTATTTCAAGATTATTTATACAAAAAATTAACCAAATTTGAGATTATTTAGCCATTCATATATACATATATATGTGTAAACTAAATGGACGGTTCACTATGAGGATATTCATTGTTACCAATACCATTGATTTGTTATATATATATGAATGACTAAAAGACCTCCAAACTTTTTGATTTTTTTTGCGGAGATGATCTTGAAATGATTACTTATGAGTTGAACGGTTCTGATTATGATATAATTATAAGGCTATTGTATATATCGAAAAGGTGGTAAGAGATACCATCGGGGTGAGTGCAAATATCACTACAAGAAAATCGAAGTTGTCCGACAAGATTTTGCCTGACGAAGTAGTTTTCGCCGCGTAAATAGATTTTGCCCGACGAAACCTAAGGCTCGCCTGGTAAGATGTTGGCTGGAAGAACAAGTTGTTGGGGCGTACAATAGGAAGGGTTAGCCCGACGATTTGCTCTATCCGTCAGTCAATGTTAGATCTAATGACGAATATTGGTTGTCTGGTAACACTTGGTATTGACTAAACCTTGCCCGATGAATCATTAAATTTTGCCCAGCGAATATTCTTTGTCGGACAAAAGTCTAAACACATTAAATAACCCAGACGCTCTTTTCTTCTTCTTCCTCTCTGCTTCATCACTCTCACAATCTCTCTATCTCTCTCTCTCTCTCTCTCTCTCTCTCTCTCTCTCTCTTTAGCTACAATCATCATCTCATCATCATTTTCACTACCAATCAAATCCTTTTATCTCTCAATCACCAATATCAATTTTGAAGGTTTGAGAAATTTAATTTATTAGTTTTGAAATTTTGATTTTTGATTGGAAACTAATTATGTTTTGTGTTATAGGAATTTTGTGGTTGATTTGAAGGAATACTTATAAAAAGGTATGTGTGTTTGCCTCTCAAGTTAATTTTGTTAAGAATTTTGGATATAATTATGTTAGGAAATTGTGTATTTATTGTGGAAAATGTGTAGAAATTGTTTAGAATTTGTGGAAATTAGAAATTAGAAAATTTGTTAGGAAAATATGTTATGATATTAGGGAAATAGAAAATATGTTAGGAAATTAGAAAATATTTTAGGAAAATAAAAAATATGTAATGAAATTATTGAAATTTGAAAATATGTTAGGAAAATAGGGAAATAGAAAATATGTTAGGAAATTAGAAAATATTTTAGGAAATTAAGAAAATAAAAAATATGTAATGAAATTATTGAAATTAGAAAATATGTTAGGAAAATAGGAAAATAGAAAATATGTACCGAAATTAGAAATTGTTTAGAATGTTTAGGAAATTAGAAAATTTGTTAGGAAAATATGAAAATAGAAAATATGTTATGAAATTTGGGAAATTGAAAATATGTTAGGAAAATAGAAAATATTTTAGGAAAATAGGATAATAAAAATATGTATTGAAATTATTGAAATTAGAAAATATGTTAGGAAATTAGAAAATATGTTAGGAAAATAGGAATTTGTAAACTCTATTTTATGCATAATTAATCTATGTTTGTATTTGTGAATTTCTTGTGATATGTTTTGTAAAACGCTTTATGTAGTTCCGATGGAGTGAAATATGGTCATATTTCATAACCGTTTATGCGAAGTTAATCGAGTCGATTAACTTCGTATAATGAAATTCAATGAAAAATCTTATACTTGTTTGAGAGTCAGTGAAACGAGTTGATCGACTGACTCTTGAATTGTCCATTTATTCGGATAATTTGGGGGTGCGCAACTATGTGTTATGTAGTTGGCGGTCTACGAGGTAAGGTTTCGATTGTGGGAAATTCGGTTTGTATCCCCTCAATGTTCTCCGAATGCATACTGGATATTTTATTTTTTATAATATCTACATCGTGCATTTGGGGAACTGTAGGGAGATGCTGTCGAAATTTCCTTCGATCGAAACTTAGTCTCGTAGGTCGCAAACTACACAGCACAAAATGTGCACTGTCGAATGGGATATGGCCAAATCACCGGAGGCATAAGGAGACGAGATGCTTTTGATTTTAACTTGTTCTAATTGCGGGACAATGTTAACTCAATTACTTACGTTGACTCTATGTTGTGAAAGCAGGCACAATGGACAGAGGCTGGATGCAAATGTTGGATACCTTATCAGTATTTGGATGAGATCGACAACTTCATTGCCTTTGCCTGTATTCATTGCAGTGATGGAAAACGTATCAGGTGTCCATGCCGTAAATGTAACAACTGCAGTTGGATGCCGTTGAATGAGGTCCGAACTCATCTGGAATGGAATGAGATCGTACACGACTACACTAATTGGATCTATCAAGGTGAAAAAATATTTTCCGCATCGACATCTTCGGTTCCCGGGACCCATCGGGACGAAAGTGCTTTGGATGGGCGATGTGATAATGATCAAGTCGTTGAGTTATTAACCGATGTTTTTCCTCCCGCATCGGATGATATGGACGATGAGGCGCACAGGTTTCAACCCGAAGACTCTGAGCTCTATTACGAGAGATTGTTGAAAGAAGCTCAGCGCGAATTGTACACCGGTTGTAAATCCTTTTCGGTTCTAGGGGCAGTTGTGGAGTTGATGCACATGAAAGTTGAGTATAATCAAACGAACAAGTATTTTGATCACATGATGGACATCATCATCCGAATGCTCCCTGAAGACAACCGTCTGCCTAAAGATTATTATAGCTCGAAGAAGCTGTTGAAGGGCCTCGGTTTAGGGTATATCAAGATCCATGCATGTAAGAACAACTGTGCATTAATTTACGGTGAATTTGAGCAGCTTGACAAATGTCCCGTGTGCAATGAGCCTCGGTTTCAAAAGAACAAGATTCTGAACAAGATGTTGCATTATTTTCCACTGAAGCCAAGGTTACAAAGATTCTACATGTCATCCCACACAGCCCGTGATATGAGGTGGCACAATGATGAACGCATTGATGGTGATGTATTGAGGCATCCGGCCGATGGAGAGGCTTCGAAGTAATTTGATAAGATGTATCCCAAGTTTGCCGCGGAGCCAAGAAATGTCAGATTAGGCATCGCTACTGAAGGGTTTAATCTGTTTGGGAGTTTTACAAAGCCCTATAGCACTTGGTCGGTGGTTATGGTTCCGTATAACTTGCCTCATTGGAGATGCGTGAAAAACAAATTCACAATCGTCCGTACTTTGATACCGGGGACCAAATCACCGAGTAATTCCATCGATGTGTAATTGCGGCTGTTGATTGATGAGCTCGTGGATCTGTGGGAAAATGGTGTCTGAACATGCGACAAGTGCAGTAGAGAAATGTTCACTTTACGAGCGGCCATAATTTGGACAATTAATGATTTTCCTGCTTATGGTATGTTGTCTGGATGGAGCACCAAGGGCTGTCTTGCTTGCCCGACATGTGGATTAGACACAATGTCCTTTTGGCAAGCATCGAAGGTATGCTACTTGGGTGCGAGAAGGTTTCTGCCGTGGGATCATCGATGACGAATGCAATCTGACTCATTTGATGGTAAATCAGAGTTACGAGCTCGACCAAAGGAGAGGTCCAGTGATGAGATATTGTCCAAATTGAACAGTATATATTACTTCGTCACACGAGGACCAAAACCAGTTGAACATGAAAATTGGACGAAAAAGAGCATATTCTTCCGGTTGGCGTATTGGTCGAAATTGAAAATTAGACACATCGCGGATCCTATGCACATTGAGAAGAATGTTGCAGAGAGTGTTGTGGGAACGACTTTACCCATTGAAGGCAAGTCAAATGACACAAAAAAGAGTCGTTTGGGTATGCAAGAAATGGGTATTCGGCCTAATTTGGGGCCAAAAGTCGTCAATGGCAAATACATCATGGCTAATCCAACTTATACATTTACGTCGGAGAATAAGAAAAAATTCCTGAAGTGGTCGCAGGGTGTGAAATTTCCCGACGGGTACGCCGGCAACATATCACGAAACGTTAGCACCGACGGTGGGACCATGTATGGTATGAAGAGCCATGACTATCATGTTTTGCTACAACGACTCATTCCGGTTAGTATTCGACCCTACTTGGAGCCTGGCGTTGTTGAGACGATAGTTTATTTATCTCAATTCTTCCAGATACTATGTGCCAGATCGTTGGTAAAGGCGAACCTCGAGGAAATTAACGAGGATATTGTCTACATCATGTGCCGGCTAAAGCAAATATATCCACCTGCATTCTTTGATGTAATGGTGCACCTACTAATACATCTGCCAGATGAGGCAAAACTAGCTGGCCCGGTGCATTATCGTTGGATGTACCCAATCGAGAGGTATAACTTATTCATGTTGTTTGATAATATTTCCTTACTATCTTGTATATATGTGAATCATAATGTATATTTCCTTGAAGAATGTTAGGAACGTACAAGCGGTACATTCAGAACAAGACACGTCCCGAAGGCTCTATAGCGGAGGCGTACATTACAAATGAGGCACTAGCATTTTGTGCAATGTACCTTCGGAATGTTGAAACTTCCTTCAATAGGGCCTCGTGCAACGACGACGGTGGTCAACGTCCAGAGACCCTATCTGTATTTGCCAAACCCATATGACCATTTGGCACTGGTCCAATCTCGGAGCCGTTCACCAATAGCGACATGGAGGTGGCTCATTGGTTCATACGGAACAACTGTGAGAAAGTCTGGCCCTTCCACGAGCAACACGTGGTGTTGATGAAGCCCTAATTTCCTTCAAATTGGGAAGAAATGGGCAAACAACTGTTTCCATGTTGTTTTTCCGAGCATGTAAGTCACAAATTTTAATGTCTCAATTTCTTAAATTGTTTTGAAGTTTACCAATTTCATTTCTTGTGGGTATCTTACCAGATGGCACAGCTGAAAGATGACAACTCACCAAATTTCAATAAAGAAGTAATGCAGCTGGCCATTGGCCCATTTCGAGGAGAAACGTACGCTGGTTGTCACGTTAACGGAGTTAAGTTCGTGTGCACAGAACAAGAGGACAAATTATCTACGCAAAACAGCGGGGTCTTCGTGCCGGGTGATGGGGAAAATGCTGATTCGGGATTCTACGGCAGTTTGTTAAGTGTGGTTAAGGTATTATATGCATACCACAAGGAAGTCTTCTTGTTCAAGTGTCATTGGTTTGATATGAAGCCAAGTATCCCAGGCAGTGTCATTAAAGATCAGTTATGTACCTTTGTCAACACAAACACCCGAGAGTTTGAGAGTGATCCCTACATCCTCGCTAGTACGGCGAAACAAGTATTCTATATGGATGATCCAAAAGTTGGTAATGGTTGGAGAGTAGCTGGGATGGTGAATCATAGAAATATTTGGGACTTGGATGACCAATACCATGAAGAAGATGGGGAAATAGACAATGACCAAATCATTTACCAGGTGGATTCCTCGGCATCCACCATAAACGTGGATGGAGTATGGACCAACGACATCATCCCACCAATTGTGATTGATGACATTTTTATTGATCTCGGGGAATTAGAACAAATTGAAAGTGATTATGAGGAATCAAGTACCATGCACATCTTGGATGACGAGCGTGATTGGGAGGGGGAGAGCGAATCCAACACCGAATGAAAGTTGTAAATTGGAAATTTCATTTATATATGTAATATCCATCTTCAAATCAATAAATGTGATTTATATGTATGTTTTATGATTTCATTCACAAAAGTTTCAATTAATCTTTTATGTACTACATCCACAAACTTTGATGTTCTCATCCTTGATTCGGTTTCCCAACATTTCATCTTACTTGATAAAATAATGTATAGAATTTTGGGAAAAATGGGAAATAACATTTGCCCGACGAATATACTTGTACATCCGTCGGGTAAAGGATGCCAATATCATTACGTGTTTCTCTGTTCGGTGGGCGGTTGCCGAAGCTGGAAGCGTATGCCCGACGAATATTCATTTAGCTTCGTCGGGTAATATATACCATATTCAATTTACATTTATTTATTAAACACATTGTTTAAATTACTTACGAAATGAAATGGACCGATCTAACCATCGACATTTATTATAGGTACTCATAGATTGCCTACGTGAAAAATTACCCAATTTAGAAATCCCTGGATTAGGTAACGGTGCGCGATGATTCAACGGTTACACAACGTTTCTTCACGATCAGACGACTTGAAATCCTCAAAACATCAAGATTTTCGACGGGCGAGATCTAAGCACGTAAAACCACAAAATGAACGGTTAGATCGGTCAAATTCAATCGTTTGAATATCAATAGAACCAAAACTTCGAAAAATATATTGAAGTTTCCTTCTAGTGTTTAAACTCCATGATGAATATGCTGGTTTTACGATTTTCAATCATTTACAAATTGAAATGGACCAATCTAACCACCCACATTTTTTTGTAAGTACTCATAGATCGCCTACGTGGAAAATTACCCCATTTGGAAATCCCGGGATTAGGTAACGGTGCGCGACGATTGAACGGTTTCACAACATTGTTTCACGATCGGACAGCTTGAAATCGTCAAAACATCAAGATTTTCGACGGGTGAGGTCTACAGACTTAAAAGTAACCATTGAATAGTCTCGATCTTGAAAATTCTATCGTCGGACCTGGTTTTTAGATCAGTCATAAACTTAACAACATAATAATTTCGGCCGACGAAGATAACTATTCACCGGGCAATATAGTCGTCGGGCAACCATACACACATAGTCGGGCAAAGTAAAAAAAACACCAATTTTCACGAAAACTCAAACTTACCGCGTATATTTGCCCGACGGAATGTAAACTTGTTACCCGACGAATATTCCACGCATTTTGCTACCCGATGAATTCATTAAAAGTTGGCATGACGTAGGTTTCGTCGGGCAAGGTAATTCAAACAGATAAATCGCGACCGACTCTTCTTTTTCTTCCTTCTTCTTCATTTTCCCAGTTTTCTCTCGATTGCCTCCTCTCTGCAACACAAACCAGCCCTCGTATGTGGAGGTCACCGGCGTCCAATACCACTCCCTCCCTTTCTCGCACTTTCTCACTCGGACTCTGCCTCTCTCACTCGGACTCTGCCTCTCACTCCGTTGTCGCAGCTCTCTCTCGCGCCGCCTCTCTCTCGCCGAGGTTAGGTCTCGCCGCCATACCTATCTCTCGCCGGCGAAAATCTCAAGGTCGAACTCGTTCTCCCTCTCTCTCTATTGTTAATGTGGATTGGTTATTGTTAATTTTGATTGTTTATATTTTAATTTTAGTTTGGATTGAAATTTCAATTGAAATTTGGTTTGGATATTATGAAATTGTATTGAAATTGGAATTGAAATTTGGATTGGATTTTGCTAGATTGTGCATTTTTCTCAAATTTGCAGATTGGGAATTTAGGGTTTTTACTTGAATATTGTGAATTTGGGTTGGATTGGAATTTAAATATTTGGTTTACTAAGTTTGTTTGGATTTAGGAATTTAGGGTTAATGTTGAAGATTTGTTGAAATTTTGATGTTTGGTATAATGTTGAAATTGGTATAATGTTATGAATTTTGCATATGATTTTTGTTATGATTTTGGATATGAATTTTATGTGAATTTTGGATATGTGAATTTTATGAATTTAGGATATTTGAATTTAAAAAAATTTATGTGAATTTTTCATATGGTGTAGGATATGTGAATTTTGGATATGTGAGTTTTATAAATTTTGGATATGTGAGTTTTATAAATTTTGGATATGTGAATTTTATGATTTTGGATATTATTATTGTATGTTTGGATTAATTTGTAAGTTTATTTTATTCCCGAAATTTGGATATAGAAATTTAGGTATAATGTTGTGAATTTTGAGTTTAGTAATTTAGGTTTAAGTTTGTTTGGATTATTTAGTATTTTATGTTTAATTTTGGTTTGCGCGGGTTTTATTTTAAAAAATTTAGAATTTGGTGGTTTTAGTTTTAGATACCAATTTACTAATTTTCAATAAAAAAAATTTGTTTTATTTATTTATTTATTATTCGAATTAAAAAATGTTGGTTAATTTTATATATGGTTTTGTATTAAAAATATGTTGGTTAATTTTATATTAATTATGTTAAATTTCTTATTGTAGATGTCGCATCGCACCTTGATCACATCTAGGAAACCCCACCCACCCCCCCCCCCCCCCCCCCCCCCCCACCCTGATCTCGTTGATCATGCGACGGAGGAGGCAGCCCTTGCCTCGGTTGCCTCAACAGCGGCGTCCGTTCAAGCATCGATCTAGGATCATCAGTGACTCGGTGCGCGATCGGCTCGTCGACAACACAGCAAGAAACGGGGGGAACCTCGTACGGACCCTTAGCCCCCACTGGACGACACCGGAGCAGACGAACCGGCGACTGTTGTCGGAGCACTTCCTAAGGGTAAGTTGATTATTTTATTTATTTAAACAACTATTTTTATTTATTACTCGTATTATGTACGAATGTTCATCGAATTTGTAGGGAAGTCAGTGAACATGTGCAGGATCAACCGGGGTTTGACATCCCAGCGGATTTGCAGGACAATGAATGCAAAGATCCAGGTGGTGTACGTGTCTCACCTCCAGTCAGCGCCAGTAAAAATCCACAGCCTGGTGGTGCATGACATTAGCGCGATTCTTCGCACCAAGTGCCTGATGATGGGGGATACTTTTAGGAACCAACCCACAGAGGAGATCACACGGTGTTAGGGAGAGTTATCGGTATGTGTTTCTCCCTTTTTTTACATTAATTTCATTTTTATTAATTAGTTTACTAACTTTAATAATTTATTGCAGATCAATTTTGAGTTCAACTTGGAGGACACCGACATCAGTATATACCTGAGAAACCACTAGCAATTACGGTACGCCGACTGGAAGTACGAGCTCCACAAGTACTACAAGAGCTGGCCTTCCCCGGAGGAAGCTTGGGCAAATCCTCCAGAGGAGTTGGACGGGCCGAAACTGGCAGCGTGGTTGTGGTTGTGCGATCATTTCGTGTCCCCCACCTATGTGGTACATACTATCCACCTAGTTAAATTATTTATTTATTTTTTTATGTTATTTTCCATTTGAAAATATATTTTTTGTTTTTACTAATGAACAGCGAAAATCGGTTGCCAACGCATCAAACCGGGGAGCGAAGAAATTCAACCACCACGGGGGGTCGCGATCCTTATCGGTCCGGTAGGAGGATTGTCACATCGCTGGGTCGATGTTCCCGGAGGTGGATGCCTGGGGGGAAGTGTACGCTGGCCTGGGCAACCAAGAGGCTGACAATATTCACGTAAGTTTATTTTTTGCAGATTAAACATTAATTTTTAATTTGATAATTATATTTCTAATTAATATTTATTCAAATTTGTAGGCGGCGATGGAGCAAGGCGTCCATCAGACACAGGCTGAGATCACGCAACAACATCCCGACGTGTCGTTGGAGCAGTAGCTAACGGATCTCGAGAGGTCGATAGTGATCCTGGAGCGACGACTTGGTAGGTGTCCAGGGAAGATCATCCAGGGGGCGAGGGACGGGATAGTTCGGGATGTCTCCAGTCACTCTTCGAGTTCTTCTTGGGGAGCCAATCCCGAGGAGATGTCGGAGCTCAAGAGAAACTTCGAGACCCTCCAGGTCGAAAAGGCTGAGATCAAGGCTCAAAACGTGCAGATCCAGGCCCAAAACGATCAAATCAAGACCGCCCTCGCCAAAGTGCTTGACCGCTTGGGTGAGCGTGGGTTGGATGAGCTTCTGTCACAGCCTCAGCCCCTGGCTGAACAACCCGCCCAGGACCCCGACCACCCCGACCCGTCGCCGAGTAGTTAGAATTTATTATGTAAAACATTGCTTTAGGTTTAATTATGTAAAAACATAAGATTAATTTTTATAAATATTTTTTTTATTTTCCTTTGATTCATTTTATTCGTTTAATTGTATTTTTTTATATTTTAATTATATATATATATATATATTTAATTAAATAGATTATTAATTCTTTTTAAAAAGTAACCTTTTGCCTAACGCATAATCGTTTCGTCGGCCAAAGTAATACTTAGTCTGGCGAAACGTCTTTGTCGGGCAATATATGTTGACTTTTGGATTGCTCGACAACTTATATGCGACGAATGGATCCGCCGGGCAAGTTTCAAATTACTCGAAAAATTTACTGTTTTCGTCGACTGACCTCAAGTCCGACGGATGTGGCCCGACGGACATTACCCGACGAAAAATCGCCGAGTTTAAAGTTGCCCGACGAACATTAAACTTTGCTCGACGAACATGTTTCACCAAGGAAATCTGTTGTTCTTGTAGTATTATCCTTTTATTTATATGTTATACATCAATAACACACACACATATATATATATATATATATATATATATATATATATATATATATAACTGAGTGTAAATATTGTATCTTTTTACTAAAAATCGATGGATGTAAATATATTGAATGTGTCATATGTAAAGAACAAAAAATAAAACACAATACTATATATAGTCACCTCAGATAGTGACCTTATAGTATTTACCAAATATTGAAATGGATTATAACAAATAAAATGTTTATATGGTATTAAGAAATGAATGCGACACCTAGCTTTGTTGCCTCCCTCCTAATAATACACTAGAAAAAGTTGAAGACGTACACCTTCGTGGGTGTCATGTTTGTTCAATTTATATATAATCTTCTATTTCATTCCTTTTCAATGCCCTGCGGACTTGTCTTATAATATACAGATGCACAAGTAGGGTTTTGTTGTTTTCTTATTTAGCAGCTCACTTCTTAGGACTCGGACATCCTACCTATTATGAATAGGTAGCAAACAATACAAAGACTATATCAGAGTCCCAAGACATTTGAAGTAGGGATAAAACATATCCTTAGATTACAGGGAAGCTCTATATGGACTATATCACCTACATTGCCGCGTAAGCAGTATACCGGTGAACAAGGGCGGAGCTATATATGGGCTATACTGTGCTGTAGCATAGTTTTTTTATATATATAATTAAAGAGTAACGATACGGATACCACTTAAAAACCCACTTTTTGTATCCCACTACATGTGGCGCACGACGTAACAATCTTAAGTCTTCCTTTTTTAATTACCTATCTCAAAATAGAAAATATTTTAGGAAATTAGGAAATTAAAAAACATTTTAGGAAAATAAAAATTATGTAATGAAATTATTAAAATTCGAAATTATGTTTGGAAATTAGAAAATATGTTAGGAAAATAGGGAAATAGAAAATATATACAGAAATTATAAAATTTAAAACTTTGTTTTATGCATAATTTATATATGTTCGTATTTGTGAATTTGTTGTGATATTTTTATTAAAACGCTTTATTTAGTTGCGACGGAGTGAAATACATTCATATTTCATAACCGTTTATACGAAGTTAATCGAGTTGATTAACTTCGTATAATGAAATTCAATGAAAAACCTTAGACCCGTTTGAGAGTCAGTGAATCAGATTGATTGACTGACTCTTGAATTGTCCATTTATTCGGACAGTTTAGGGGTGCGCAACTATGTGTTGTGTAGTTAGCGGTCTACGATGTTAGGTTTCGATTGTGGGAAATTTGGTTTGTATCCCCTGCACGTTCTCCGAATGCATACTAGATATTTGTTTATAATATCTACGTCGTGCATTTGGGGAATCGTAGGGAGATGCTGCCGAAATTTCCCTCGATCGGAACTTAGCCTCGTAGGTCGCAAACTACACAGCACAGAACGTGCACTCTCGAATGAGATAGGGCCAAATCACCGGAGGCATAAGGAGAATGGTTGCTTTTGATTTTAACTTGTTCTATTTACGGGACAATGTTAACTCAATTACTTACGTTGACTCTATGTTGTGAAAGCAGGCACAATGGACAGAGGCTGGATGCAAATGTTTGATAGATCTTCTAATCAGTATTTGGATGGGATCGACAACTTCATAGCCTTTGCACGTAGTCATTGCAGTGATACAAGACGTATAAGGTGTCCGTGCCGTAAATGTAATAATTGCATTTGGATGTCGTTGAATGAGGTCCAAACTCATCTAGAATGGAATGGGATCGTACACAACTACACTAATTGGATCTATCATGGTGAAGAAATATTTTCCGCATCGACATCTTCGGTTCCCGGGACCCGTCGAGACGAAAGTGGTTTGGATGGGCGATGTGATAATGATCAAGTCGTTGAGTTATTAACCGATGATTTTCCTCCGGCATTAGATGATATGGAAGATGATGCGCCAAGGTTGCAACCCGAAGACTCTGACCTCCATTATGAGAGATTGTTGAAAGAAGTTCAGCGTGAATTGTACTCCGGTTGTAAATCATTTTCAGTTCTAGGGGCAGTTGTGGAGTTGATGTACATGAAAGTTGAGTATAATCAAACGAACAAGCATTTTGATCACATGTTGGACATTATCATCCGAATGCTCCCTGAAGACAACTGTCTGCCAAAAAATCATTATAGCTCGAAGAAGTTGTTGAAGGGGCTTGGTTTAGGGTATATCAAGATACATGTATGCAAGAATAACTGTGCTTTGTTTTACGGTGAATTCGAGCAGCTTGACAAATGTCTCGTGTGCAATGAGCCTAGGTTTCAAAAGAACAAGATTCCTAGCAAGGTGTTGCGTTATTTTCCATTGAAGCCAAGGTTACGAATATTCTACAGTCGTCCCACACAGCCCGTGATATGAGGTGGCATAAGGATGAACGCATTGATGATGATGTACTGAGGCATCCGGCGGATGGTGAGGCTTGGAAGGAATTTGATAAAATGTATCCCGATTTTGCTGCGGAGCCAAGAAATATCAGATTAGGGCTCGCTACTGACGAGTTTAATCCGTTTGGGAGTTTTGCAAAGCCCTATAGCACTTGGCCAGTTGTTATGGTTCCGTATAACTTGCCTCCTTGGAGATGCATGAAGAAAGAATTCACAATCCTCAGTACTTTGATACCATGGCCCAAATCGCCGAGTAATTCCATCGATGTGTATTTGCGGCCGTTGATTGACGAGCTCGTGGATTTTTGGGAAAATGGTGTCCGAACATACGACAAGTGCAGTGGAGAAATGTTCACCCTACGAGCGGCCGTAATGTGGACAATTAATGATTTTCCAGCTTATGGTATGTTATCGGGATGGAGCACCAAGGGCTATCTTGCTTTCCCGACATGTGGACCATACACAACGTCCTTTTGGCACGCATCTAAGGTATGCTAATTGGGTGCGAGAAGGTTTCTGCCCTGGGATCACCAATGACGAATGCAGTCTGACTCATTTGATGGTAAATCAGAGTTAAGAGGTCGACCAAGGGAGAGGTGTGGTGATGAGATATTATCCAAACTCAATAGTATACATGAGTTCGTGACAAGAGGATCGAAACCAACCGAACAGGAAAATTGGACGAAAAAAACACATTCTTCCAGTTTCCATATTGGTTGAAATTGAAAATCAGACACATCTTCGATCCTATGCACATCGAGAAGAATGTTACTGAGAGTGTTGTGGGAACGACTTTACCCATTGAAGGCAAGTCAAAGGACACAAAAAAGGCTCGTCTGGGCATGAAAGAAATGGAGATTCGGCCTAATTTATGGCCAAAAATCGTCAATGACAAATACATCATGGCTCATCCATGTTATATATTTACACCGGACAATAAGAAAAAATTCCTGAAGTGGTTGCATGGTGTGAAATTTCCCGACGGGTACGCCGGCAATATATCCCGGAGTGTTAGCACGGACAGTGGGACCATTTCTGGTATGAAGAGCCATGACTATCATGTTTTGCTACAACGACTTATTCCGATTGGTATTCGACCCTTCTTGGAGGCTAGTGTTGTTGAGACAATAGTTTATTTGTCTCAATTCTTCCAGATACTATGTGCCAGGTCATTGGTTAAGGCGGACCTTCAAGTAATTAACGAGGACATCCGACCATTATTGTTACCCGACGGGTGTTTGGGCTGTTACCCGACGGGCTTCCTACCTAAATATTCGCGGATTGTGAAATTTACCGCCGAATATTGCCCGACGGATTTCAAAGATTTTACCCGACGGTAACTACACAATTACCCGACGATATTATTTAATCGTTACCCTACTTAAAGTGGTACCCGACGGATGCATGCGTCGGGCAACAGACAGTCTGATACTTAAATCAGACCAACTCTTCTTCTTCTTCCTTCTTCTTCATTTTCTGAAATTTCCCATAGATCGCCGAAAACTGCCGACCCATTCTTCCTCTTGGTCTCCAACCCGAAAACTTCGTCATTTTCAACCTTTCCAAGCTGCCAACTTCGTCATTTTCAACCCATTCTTCCTCAAGTCGCCGGCCAAGCAGTCAAGGACACCGTCTCCCCTCACCGAGGTATGCCGTCGCCGCAGCTTCCCTTGTTAATGTTAATGTTAATGTTAATTTCAATATATTGTTTATTGTTAATTTGGATATATTTGTTTATATTGGTTGATATTCGATATATTGGTTTATATTGGTTGATATTGGATATATTGGTTGATATTGGATATATTGGTTTAGTGTTAATTTTTATTTGGAAAAATAATTTATGAAATTGGATATTGTTTTTGTTAATGTTTATGTATATATATTTGGATATATATTTGTTATTGGTTTATTGTTATTGTTAATGTATATATAATAGTTGAAGATTTGTTGAAATTTTGATGTTTGGTATAATGTTGGAATTGATATAATGTTATGTTTTTTGTTATGCTTTTGGATATGAAATTTATGTGAATTTTGGATATGTGAAATTTATGAATTTTGGGTAATTGAATTTTAAAAACAATTTTGGGAAATTTTTATATAGAGTAGTATAAGTGAATTTGGAAATGTGAGTTTTATAAATTTTTAATTTGTGAATTTTAGGATTTGGATATTATATGTTTGGATTAATATGTAAGTTAGATTTTGGTCCCGAAATTTGGATTTAGAAATTTAGGTATAATGTTGTGAATTTTGAGTTTTGTACGTTTTGATTAATTAGTTTTTAAAGTTAATTTTTCGTTTGTGTTGGATTTATTTAAAAAAAAATAAAATTTGGTGGTTTTAGTTTTTACATACCAATTTACTAATTATTACTAAAAAAAATTATTGCTTTATGTTTTTAAGTTTATTGAAATTATAAAATGTTGGTTAATTTTAAATGTGATTTTGTTTTTATTTTTGAATTTAATATTTAACACTAAAAATGTATGGTTTTTTTTATTTAATTAAAAATGTGATGGTTAATTTTATATTAATTAATTTATATTTGTTATTGTAGATGTCGCATCGCACCTTAATCACGTCTAGGTCTAGCCCTTGCCCTGATCCCGTTGATGATCATGAGCCGGAGGAGGCAGCCTCGGACTCGGTTGCCTCAACAGCGGCGTCCGTTCAGGCATTGCTGTCGATCTATATGCGACCCGGTGCCCGATCGGCTCGTCGACAACATAGTAAGAGACGGGGGGAACCCCGTACCGACCCCCAGCCCTCACAGGACGATATCAGAGCCGACTAAACAGGCTCTAATGTCGGATCACTCCCTAAGGGTAAGCTCATTATTTTATATATTTAACCAACCGTTTTTATTTGCTACTCATTTTATTTACTAATGTTCATCGAATTTGTAGGTAGGTCAGTGAACGTGCGCGGGATAAACCGAGGTTTGACATCCCAGCGGATTTGCAGGACAACAAATGCAAAGATACTGGTGGTGTACGTGTCGCGCCTCTAGTCCGCGCCGGTAAAAATTCACAGCCTATTGGTTCATGACATTGGTGCGATTCTTCGCACCAAGTCACTGATGATGGGGGAGACTTTTCGAACCCAAACCCCAGAGGAGATCACGCATTGTTGGGGTGAGTTATCGATATATTGTTTTCCTATTTTTAACATTAATTTCATATTTTTTAATTATTTTACTAACTTTAATAATTGATTGCAGATTAATTTTGAGTTCGACTTGGAGAACGTCGAGCTCAGTACATACCTGTGCCACCACTGGCAGTTACGGTACGCTGACTGGAAGTACGAGCTCCACAAGTACTTCTTGACTTGGCCTTCTCTGAAGGAAGCTCGGGCAAATCCACCGGAGGAGTTGGACGGGACGAAACTGCTAGGGTGGTTGTGGTTGTGCGACCATTTCGTGTCCCCCACCTATTTGGTACGTATTATCTATTTAATTAATTAAATTATTTAATTTTTATGTTATTTTCCATTTTACAATCTAATTTTTGGTTTTACGAATGAATAGTGAAAATTGATTGCCAACAAATCGAACTGGGGAGCTAAAAAATTGAACCGCCACGGAGGGTCGCGATCCTTATCGGCCCGGCAGGAGGATCGGCGCATCGCCGGGTCGTTGTTCCCAGAGGTGGATGTGTGGGGGCAGGTGTACGCTAGACGGGGGGATCAAGAGGCTAATCGAATTCACGTAAGTATATTTTTTGAAGATTAAACATTTTTCCTGAATTTGATAATTATATTTCTAATTAATATTTATTCGGATTTGTAGGATGCGATGCAGCAAGACGTCCAGCAGACACAAGCTGAGCTCACCCAATAACATCCGGATGTGCTGTTGGAGCAGCAGCTCCCTAATGTCGATATGTCGATCGCTATTCTAGAGCGACCACTTGGGAGGCGCCCAGGGAGGGTCGTTCGGGGGGTGGGTGACGGGATTGTGCGGGCTGTCTCTCAGTCGTTGTCTTCATCTCGGATAGGCAATACCCAGGAGATGTCGGACCTAAGGAGAAACTTCGATATCCTCCAAGCCGAAAATGCTCAGGTCAAAGCCCAATTCGCGAAGATGCAAGTCCAAAACCAACAAATCAAGAGCGCCCTTGACAACATCTTTCAACGTATGGGTGACCGTGGATTGGATGTCATTTTCTCACCGCCCACCCAACGGCCCCCCTCAGGATCTTGGCTACTTTGACCCCTCGACTAATTGTTAGAGTGTACTATACATACAATATTTTTATAGTTTTAATGATCTCAAAATATTACATTCATTTTTTTTAATATTAATTTAATTTTGATTCTTTTTATTAAAAATTTTAATTATATTTTTTAATGAATTTTTTTATTATTTAATTAAATATTTTATTAAAAATATATATTAAATATGGAACGCTTGCCCGACGCACAGTCATTCCATCGGACATAAAAATAGGATTTTTTAAAATTGTACCCGACGAAAAGGGGAAATGTTACCCGACGGGTGTGTAACACATTACCCGACGGACATATATAACGTTACCCGATGGGTTTTGTAACACTTTACCCAACGGACATATATAACGTTACCTGACGGGTTTTGTAACACGTTATCCGACGGACATATATACCGTTACCCGACGGGTGTATATAACGTTACCCGACGGGTGTATATAACGTTACCCGACGGGTGTATATATCGTTACCCGACGGGTCTATAGAACGTTACTCGACGGATTGTATTAACGTTACCCGACGGATTGTATTAACTTTATGTTGCTCGACGACAGTATCAACGACGAACACTACCGCCGGGCATAATCAAATTGCTCGACGAGGACACTGTGCTCGTCAAGTAATCTCAAAGCCCGACTGCGATAGCCCGACGCCGATTACCCGACGCCGAGTCGCCGTTGTCAGTGTTACTCGACGGAGGTCTTACGTTGCTCGACGACGTCATTTCGCTGGGCAACTTCTAATTTCTTGTAGTGATAGTTGATTTATGGGCACCAAAAAAATCCTTTTGAGTTCTTTGAGACAGAGCATATATTGGGAATGTTTATAAGTGATGTTGATGACTATGGCTTTCAGTCTTCAAAGGAGGAGAAAAGTGGTTGAATTCTTAGGGTTTATGTTTTGGAGGAAGGAGATGATTTGATGCGGAATGAAATTCTTAGAGTTAATGTTTTTTTTTTTTTTGAGAATGAGACAATTTGATTCAAAATGAAATTCTAAGGATTTATGAAACAATAAGTAAATATATATTTTGTTTTATTTATTTTCTATTTTTGATTTTTTTATGTTTGATTTTTTGTTTTTTTTTGGTTTTCATGTTGAGATATGTAATTAAAAAGGGATGATGTGGCACGTGTGCCACATGTGGTGGGATATAAAAAGTGGAATTGTAGGGTGTACCCGTAACATTATTCATAATTAAAGAAAAAGAAATATAGCCGATTTCAAATTACTAAGAGTTATGATAAAAAAAAACGCTGGTATTAATTGACCACACTTTATGTGACATTCTATTTACCATAAAAAAATAAAGGCTTATTACTGCATATAGACCCAGAACAAGCGAGCGATTCTCAAATTGCACCCAGAACTGAAATTTGCCTCAGTTTGCACCCAGAACAGCCATTCCGTTAAAAATGTTGCACCATTTCACCAACACCGTTACTAACGCTGTTAAGGATGGTTATGTGGGAGGGTATTTTAGTCATTTTGGTCATTAGCTCCTTTATCCTCTGCACACTATCCAAAATGATGTCATTTTGGCTCGGCTCCAACACCGTCCAATTCGTCTTCACCTCCATCGGCTTCACCTCCCCCGAGTTCCTCCCGAGCCTCCAAACTCGTCACCTCTACTAACCCTACATTCCGAACCCGTCACCCCTGCTAACCCTAAAATCGAAAAAGAAAAAATCTCTGGAGAGAATGTTACTGATGCCAGAGGCGGAGGAGGCGGCGGCGCCTTCAATCGCATTGGCACCACCGAATAAGAAGAGGCGGGGGCCATGGCTTTTAGTGGCGACAACAACGGTGAGCGTGTGGCCACAGCACGGACCAGGAGCGTCGTCGTCGCAATCCCAATAGGTCTCAAGAGTACGATAGGTCGGAGCCGGGTACAACCATGGCTTCGAACCCATCAAACCCAATACCAAATCAAATGACCCAGTAGCTACCCCGTTGGTGACTTTCCCAGTGGACCAAGGTTACGAGATCACCTTCGTTCGACTCATCTGGGCAAGGTGAAGAGTGTGGAGGAGAGAGAGGACTCGGTGGCGACGAAGAGGTGGGTGAGGCGTTCGAAGATGGCCATCTAGTGGATGAGCTTGTGGATGTGAGGAACGTCGGTTGGCTGAGCATGGTGAATTCGAGCAAAAGAGTAGGTGGCCCATTGGGGTTGAGCCACGGGGCACATCCTTGTAAGCCTCCAGGGTTGGAGTTGGTGGCGGTGGCGGTGCGGCTGCACCGAAGACAGTGAAGGAAGGCAATGTTCTCTTCGCCTTGCCCAGATGAGTCGAACGGAGGTGATCTCGCAGCATGGGTCCATCGGAAACGTCGCCAACGACGTCGAGACTACCTTGGTTCTCGGTTGGGATTCCTCCTCCACGGCGTGTTTCGACCGCGGAGGGTGACTGGGATGAGTATGTCTCCACCTGGAGAAGGGTTGCGTGGGATGGTGAGATCGATGGTGGTTGGGTGGAGGGAGACGGAGGTGGCTGGTGTTGCAGGCGCAATGAGGGAGCGGAGAGACGAGGATGGTCGTGTGCGTACGTGTTGTGTGGGGGAAGGAAGGGTAATTAAAATTTATTTTAATTTTTAAAAATAATTTTAGTTTAAATTTAATAAAATATTACAAATATCTTAATTACCCCTACAAATTTTGTAATATTACTGCCATATCATCACTTTTAACGACGTTAGTAATAGAGACTGACGGATGGTGCAACGGAAGTAACGGAATGGCTGTTCTGGGTGCAAACTGAGGCAAATTTCAGTTTTGGGTGCAATTTGAGAATCGCTGGCTTGTTCTGGGTGCATTTTGAGTAATAAGCCAAAAATAAATACAAGGTGATTTAATTTATTGAAATAACGCCATTCATTGATTGTCACATCAGATGGTTCAATTGATGTGATCAATTAAGATGATTCAAATATTATTTTTCTAAAAAAAGTCATAATCTACTCTAATTTCTTTCCCAATATAATAAGGTATTTTTTTTTATGTACGTATGTGGTCAATTATGATGGTTCAAATATTATTTTTCTATAAAGATTCATAGTCTACTCTAATTTCTTTCCCAATATAATAAGATATTTTTTTTTTATGTACATTCAATATATCGAGGCTTAAATCACACAACTCACTCTTGATAGTTGATACTCTTCAAATTCTATTAATTTTTTTGTTCAATAAGTTGATCAATCTTAAATTTCTCCACTCAATAATTTTTTTTCTTTTAAAGTTTTCTATTTTTGATAAATTCTCTTAATATTATCTCAATGTCAGATTTCTCATAAATTGACCCTTAAATTCACAAATGTCATTTTTTTACAAAACTTTCAAATATAGCAGAAAATATAGTTAAATAATCTCATATACCCTTAAAAGAAAACAAAATTAAATTTAATACACTATTTTATACAAAATATTAAATAATGTAGAAACTTAAAAAAATAAAAAATAAAAGAATTATAAGCTCAATACCATAGCCCCCAACCGACCGTCCTCCTCCCCCCAGCTACATTGCCCAACCACATCCACCTCCCAGGAATAGGATGTTAAAAAATAGACAAAAAAAAAAAAGCAATGGATTGCAATCTCTCAATAAAAAGGATCAGCTGTTTTCAAACTAATCTAAGATAGATCATTCAACAGATAAGTTTTGGACTCCATCACCAAGCAACCTCATCATAAACATATAAAGCCAGATTTTTTTTTAAGTCTGAAATGCCACTAAGGCAGAGCAACAACAGTCGGAACGAAAGAGCATCAAAGAAAACAAGACAAGGGAAAGAAAATAGAGACGACACGGGATAAAGCTAGGAAAGTTTTAGAGAGAGAAATCGAGAAAGAGAGAGATGGAGGCCTTCGCTTGCGGAACAAAATCATGGGTTTCTTCAATCTGAGAAAACCCAATTGTTCAATAAACCAATCAATCATTACAAGCCGCTTCTTCTTTTGAATTCGTCCAACTAAACGAAAAGATAATTAATTATTTTAATGAATAGGGTTTTAGTTTGTAGGTTTTGATTATGTAATTATGGGGTATTTAAGTCTATTTACAGAGATTTTTTGCTATATTTGAAAGTTTTGTAAAAAAAAATGACATTTGTGAATTTGAGGTTTAATTTTGACTATTTTTGACAAAAACTCCTCAACATCTTAAAATTCTAACTATTCTTTCTTCTTGAATATAATTTGATGGATCTAAATACAATTAGAGGCTAATTTAGATTTGATAAACAAAAAAATTAACCCAGGGCTATATAGATTCATGACTCCGCCATTGTCGGTGGAGCAACTAGCTGGTTGGAAGCCATGGACACAAAATGCGCGCATGGTAGGGCCTTGGTGAAGGCATCGACACTCTGAGAGGAAGATGAAAGAAAATAGTACCCGAATAATGTCAGCCGCCACTCGTTTGTGCACAAAGCGATAGTCCAAAGGGATGTGCTTCGTCCGAGCATGAAACACAGGGTTGGCAGTGTTCTGCCCAAAAATGTGACAGCAGGCCCAGGGTCGCCTTCAGTGGATCTCCGTCGAAATCGGCGCTTGAAGGAGGGGGCTCGTGTTGGTTTTCTTTAGTGATGTGTAAATGACTTTGTTGGAATTTGGGTTTGGGTTGAAGGCTGTGAGCTTTGAAGCCTTGATGCCACGGTCTTTCTCTAAATGGGCTGACCATGAAGCAAGTAGGCTTTTAGCTGTCTTCAAAATAGGTGTGCCACTAGTAGAAGCTGCTACTAGACAGTTAGAATTGGGTTCAATTGCGGCCCAAGAACCTTTCTTTTAATCAAGTGATTGTGAGGCAAGCGGGCAAATTGCTTGCATTGTTCTTTTCTATGCCTTCTTCTAAATGTATCCAAGGACTTTGATAATTTTCTTTCCAGTCTAGTCCAAGTTCAATCTTGTTGGTCTCGATTTGTTCATGTTAACAACTTGTTATTTAGTTAGGAGTAGTTAGATCGGGTTTCCTTAAGTCGGGATGACAGTATTGGACCAAAACACATAGATGGTTTGGTGACTTAAACATCAGCCACAAAACACACTGGTTGGTATATTCCAAATACTTGTTCCTCTCCTTAAGTAAATCCATTAAAAGTAATGAAAGTAAAGTACAAATACTGAAAAGGTAAATGCGTGAATATTGAATACAGTAAGTAAATTACAAGTGCGGTAAGTACATATCGTGGAAATTGGTTCTTCTCCCCCTATTTTTATGCCAAGAGACTTAAATACGGATATATCCACGGAAATATCGCGGACATTTCTCTCCCCTCTATTTTTATGTCGAGACTCCAAAATACGAATATATAGATAGAAATTCCACGGATATTGCAGATATTTTCATCCATGATCGTAAAGCATGTTGCCGATAGGCAAAGATGCCCGATTGATTATGTCGGTCGATAATCAAGTAATTCCTAAGAATAAGAAATTAATTTTTTGATCCAATTCTTAGGATTTAATAATATATATATGTGTTGCACAAATAAGAATATGTAATTGCTTAAATATTTGCATAATAAACATATTCAATGCGCATGACAACATGTGAATGCAATAAATATTAGAGTTTTTAAATGAAGCCTAATGTTTTGATAGGTATTTGTCAATGTGAGCATTGTCTCACAATAACATTTGCCAAGAAATTTTAATCAAGTGGATTTCTCAAAGCATGCATCAATTGGACCAATTATAATTAATATGGGGTTTTGAACAATAAATAATTAAAGCATGGCATAACTATGTTATTAGGCTTATATTTTTTACTAGCCCAATTATGCAATTTAGAATTTATATGGGTGACTTGCCCATTAACTCATGGCAAGCCCAATTAACAAGGGTAATATGCTTGTGCTCTACCCATATGTTTGTTCAGCCCAATTGATTTTGTTTTCAGCCCAACCAATTTGTGTTCAGCCCAATTAATTTGAAATTAATTAAAGATGAGAACTTGTCTTCCTCAGACTTCGATGGCCTCCTTCGACAAAGAGTGTTGAAGGTGGAGCGTCAGGGCGACGCGGCGGCACGGCGGCACGGCGGGGCTCTATCATCTCCGGTGGAACGACCAGATTGCAGGAGGTTCGATAGATCAAAGTCCCCCGGTGCTGGCGGTGCCAGCGGTGTCGCATGGTGGCGCTAGGTGGCAGAGAGTCTGGGCTCTGCGACTCTTCTTTCCCTTTTTTTCTTGGCTGACCTTGAGGGAAAAATTGAGGGCGACAGAAGGTAGTGTCGAAGAAAGCTACCGTTATTGCCTCTCCAAAGGGATAGGACTTCCCTGGTCGTACGTGCGATGCAATCGAGCATGCCCTTGAATCGCATACGCCTACCGCCGAGGACGGCCAAGTTGCTCTCTTGGGTTTGCAACAAGAGCTTGGCTCTCTCGATTGGGGTCACAATCGTGTACACCACCCCACCCATCACCGCTCAGGTTGCATCACTCCCATGGAGGTCACGCCCACCCTACTCTTCGCTGGCCCATAGGCCTCACCCATACAGAAGAAGACGAGAGCTGCGGCGGCTCCGAGGAAGCTGAAGAAGAGGGGGTTTTGTCGCCGCTGAAGGTAGAAGAAAAGCCATCTCTCTGGGTGTATGTGGTTACGGGGATTGTATGGTTGAATCTGGGATTTGGATTTTGGCAGTGAGGTTGGGCTGAGAGAAGTGTTTCTCTTGTTTCTTTGTGTTTTTTGTTTTTGTTTTGGTTGATTTCCATCTCAAAGATGGACGGATGCTTTTTCTCTTTCTGTTTTGTTCTTTCCTCCTACAACCATTTCCAAAAGTTGGAAGCTTTTGCTAGTTTCTCTTTTTTACTTTTCTTCATTGCTACCATGAAAGTGAGAGATGTGAGATGTGTTTGTTCCGCTCTACCTCCTCACTTTTCTGAAAAAAAATGTTCTTTTTCTTGCCGTGAGTATGAGAGGGTAGTGAGATTTTTGTGCAAGTTTGATGGTCTGCCTCTCTTCCATGAAAAGACAGATGTGAAGCCTTTGGGTGAATGATTGAGATTTTGACAAATGTTTATGCCAAGACCCAGAGGAGAGAAGAATAGGAGCAAGTCTAACCCACACCTTTTGGACCTGGCAAGGTTCAGAGTGGCCATTTGCCCTTACCTTTTTACTTCTAACCCACACAAAATGGACCAGGTTTGGGCAAGCCTAGGGGCAAGAATTGCCTCTCTTCCTATCCGGGCTGGGCTGGGTTTCACTTTGACCACCCACGTGCAGAGCCCACTCCCAATGGCTAGAAGCAAACAGCCAATAGGAAGCTGCCATGTGTCAGGGTCTTTCAAAAAAATCTAGCCATTGTATTCTTTTTTTTTTTAAAAGATAAAAAGTGTCTTGCCTTTTAAACTTAATTTAAAAAAAAAAAAAAAAAAATTCATGTTGCCGTTTGAACTTAATTTTGTTTTTATATTAATATGTACTTCTATAATTACTCATCATTTAATCATCATTTATCACACATTTTATCCTCTCAAATTCAAACCCAAATTATGGATAAAAAAAATTAAATAAGATAAAGTGAAATTAAATAGTATTTTAGAGATATTATATAAGATTTATACATTATTATCTTTAAGATAATAATTCATAAAAAAAAATTGAATTTTTGCCCCTTGCCTCTCTTCATTAGAACACAAAAAAAATAGTCTTGGGCAAAATACATCAACAATGTCATTTGAGGGGCAAAACCTTGCCTCTAGCCTCTAGCCTCTTGTCCTTGCCTTTACCACTAGATATGCTCTGAGAACTTCTGGGCTTTTCTTATAAGCTGCTCTTCCCTCTTTTCACAACTAGAGCAAAACCATGTATGCTCACAAAAATCAACCATTAGGCTACTGTGTAAGATTGAGTGAAATAATGGGGGTTTTTTGAGTGGCCTTTGGGCTTGGATCGAGAGGAGATGAACCATGAGCTTTAGAAAAGTTTTGACAGCAAGCTCAAAGGAGAAAGATAGGTTTTTTCAGGGTTGTTTTGGCAGTGAGCCAATCTGGGTTTTTTTTTGCTGGGTTGGTGTTCTTGGGTTCATGGTGTTTTAGCAGGTTTGTGAGATTTTGAAAGGGAACCGGCCTGGATTTTTGTCGCGATTCCCACAGACGCCGTCAACTGTTGATACATAAAATGGATCAATAGAACTGTGAAAGCACACATTCACACCAAGACACAATGATGTACGTGGTTCACCCAAATCAGGCTACTTCCACGGTGGTAGCCCATTCTCATTAGTAATATATGTGTTTGTACATGTTATATTAGGCTATGAGCCTTTAGAGATAGTAGTGTAGAGAGAAGGGAGAGAGATTTTCTTTAGAGAGAGAGAGTCAGAGTTAAGAGTCCTAGAATGAGGGAGCGGGCTCCCAATATATAGGTGATATCTAGGTTTAGGTGTTGGGCCACACTAGTGGGCTTTAGACATGGGCCTTGTTGATGGGCTTGGTCTTGACCCAAGTGATCTTCCGGGTCTTTCCTTTAGGTCTTTTGCTTGGTCAAATTAGGTACACACAATGTTTATGATAACTAAATAATGAATCGGTAATATGATATGATTGTTTGAACCTTTATTTAGTTTGATATTAAGGAAAACTGATGTCAATGTTCCTGAACTTTATGCTAATTTTAGCTATCGTCCATTAACTTTATTATTAGTAGCAGACGTTCATGAACTATGCCAAAATATGCATTAACAGTCATTCCTTAAAATTCTAAACTAATTTTGTTAAAAATAAGAGTAAAACTGTCTTTTCAAGTGTGTTTATACAATTCTCTCCATTCAACAAATATGAAGTCCAAAAGTTTTGTTTTCCCGCCAAATTTAACTTCACTTGCTTTATATATATGTACTTTGAAATAATTAGGCCATCATCTTCACAGCCAACTTCCATGTCGTCTAGAAGATTGAAACCTCCTTTTAACAGGGGTAGAGCATGGAGAATTTGAAGGACAGTATCTGATGAAGTCATCAATTTGAAATGAGAACTTTGACTTTCATTTTTGTTGAACAGCGGGAATTTATATAAACACAATTAAAAAGATTATTTTATCCATATTTTAAACTGAATTAGTTCAAAATTTTAACGTAATGACTGTTAATGCACATTTAAGCATAGTTCAGGGACTTTTGCTACAAATAATAAAGTTCATAGACAATAGTTAAAATTAGTGTAAAATTCAGGAACGGTGGCACAATTTTCTCTTTATATTATTATGTTAATTAATTTGAACAATTTGAATAATTTGATATGCTAATAAAAAAAATACTTTCATATGCGCTACGAATTGAATTAATTACTTTAAAATTTTAATTGTTGAAAAATATTTTATAAAAGGTCCTCCATAAATTAAATTCTGACTATAATATTATTCTTTATTTACATACAAATTTCTCTTGTGAGTGCAGCATAGTGTTACAATCATGGTTGAAAATATTGGACTTTAACCGATATTTCCATCGTAATATCATTAAATTGGGCGGTCGGCATCAAAACAAGGGGGAAGAAATTTTTTTCCCTAATATCCATATTTCGGTAAATATCGACAATTATCGTCGAAATTGACCGGAAATTGACGATATCCACGGACACCATATTCAAAGCAACAAAAAAATTACCCAATTGCCCAATTTTCTCATCCACTCACTTGCAAAACTGTAAGGACCCTTCTCGAATTTCACCTCGAAATCCGCGAAAAGCCCTTATCCCGTCTGACAGATCTTTTTCCTCAAAATTTACTACCAGGAATACCCATAATTCTTAAATATATTAAATAAACCTTACTGACTACATCTACCTGTTAGACGCAGTATATCTTGCAGGTCACAGCCGAAACCTCGGAATAGTGGTGGTCCGAAAGGTAACACGCTCTGACACCAAATGTCAGTATGTTAGACACTGCTGAAACATCTACTGTAATCACACAAGACAACTAACTGGTCAGCCTCTTGCGAACCGTCAATAACTCGTCAATTTGGGTCACCGCCACACCGACCCACTGACTCGGAAGACGAAGTAACCAAACTTGGTTGAATTCAGTCTCACTGACTTACTCGGAGTCATACTCGATATCCCGGCTCATCCTGAGCACCCCGAGTGGTAACTCGATATCCCGGCTCGTCTTGAGAAACCTCAGTCCTCACGATACGACGGAGAAAGATCCCTTAAATGCCAACATTGGAGAACCCCTCGATGATCTGGCGGAGACATACCCTTTAACACCAGTCGGAAAACCCTTAACAATGTAGCGGAGAAAGACACCCTCCACGCCAAACATATGAGAATCCCGTGGTATAACCTAATACCTAGCAGTATGTATGCCCCGTGATCCCGGAAACCTAGTTCGTTCCCAGTACATCCAACGTACCGACTCAGGGAAACCCCAACCCCAAGGGACCCTGTGATATAAGCACATCCCAGCTCCTCTAACATCCCGAGTCAAAACCCGCTCCGTTAGTTAATCACTACCGCTGGAATTTCTCAAACGGGGCTCGAAACGAACTCCTATGGCCTCAAAACCATCAAAATCTGGTCCGGAACGTCCCAAAACCCTATCCACACGTCGCCGTGGGCTGGAAAATAGACCAACACGTAGCCACTCGCCGGTGAAAGGCCGGACCATGCGCCACGCGCCCCCACGCACCGGCACTGTTCACAGTAGAATATTCCGTCAACCCTGATGAAATCTCCTAACGGAATCGGCATATTCCGTCAACCCTGACAGTGTTAGGGTTCCGTCAACCGCCGTTAACCATTGACGGAATATGCTGACGGCATTAGCATATTCCATCAAATCCTTGACGGAGTCAGTTGACCCAACGATCAACTAACGGCTGACGTCAGTAAACGTCGGCCGAACCAGTTGCCGGAGTTCACCGGAGAAGACGGCCGCGTCGCCATCCGTCGCCATCGGAGTCTCATCGGAGAAGATGGCCGCGTCGTTGTGCGCCGCCGTTCGCCGTCGCCGGAATCTGGAATTTCTCGTCGGAAATCTCCCTTTCCGGCGAGCTTCCAACTCCTAAATTTCTTGACCGATTTTCACGATCTAGACATGTAAGTTCATAAACTTTTCACAAGGAATCCGAATATGAGGTCAGAATTTCGAGATCGTACCTAGTTTGGCCGAAAAATGGCCAAGAAGTTTCGGTCCACCTTCCTCCTCCGTCCGTCATCTACGGCGGTGCTCCCACCTCGATGGTGACCCCAAAATGCTCGTGGAGTCGCGAGGAAGACTTTCCCTGCCTTGGTTTTGGTCGAGTCGAACCAGAATTAATCCGATGAGGGTGGGGTTTTCGATGTTCGCACCGGGGGGGGGGGGGGGGGGGGGGGGGGGGTGTGGTCGGGCAGGAGAGAGAGAGAGGTTCAAAACTGATCCGGGCAGAGTCAGATTGGGAGAAGAAATATCCCCCAAAATTTTGGACTTTTCCAAAATTACCAAACTACCCTTGAAGCTTCTAGACCCGTAATGATATCACCGGGTCTCCATTTTTCGAGTGCTGCCTGTCTACGAACTCGTGAGTTCGAGACCTACACAACGACCCAAAAAAAATTTCTAAAAGCGTTGCCAGTCAAAAAGTGACTGCCGAACCCTTCCAAAATCGAGGGTAAAATCGTTCAATTCTCAAATTAATTTAATTTCTTTTTCGAGTCGTTACAAATCACCACCCTTAAAGAAATTTCGTCCCCGAAATTCCCTTAACTCAGGTTAAAGGACCAACCTCCTGTTTCAAGTTCTCTAGCGTCACTACCGTCATGAACTGGGTCTCAAATGCAATTCCCAATAGAACCTGTGCACTCTGCACATTTCCCCAGTCCAGTCTCGACAACAAACCATAGGTGAGAACTACATCCAAGAGACATCCTGGAGGCACCAGTATCCATTCAACCCGAAACATACCTCGAAACAAGTCTTTAAGCCTGAGAAGTCCACTGCGATTCCTACTCCCAACATGACTACCATCACCTCAAGTCATGACGTCATATGATTGAACATACCTCAAAGCCAGGTGTTAGATAGGGTCACGTGTACTAAGTGCAGTCAGCCTAAACGATCTAGCGGAGCACTACCTTGCAACGCCAGCATCGGAGAAACCGTCAACGATCTGGCGGAGAAATACCCTCTTACACTAGTCGGAGAAAACCTTGACGATTACGTGATGGAGAAGACCCTTCATCATGTATAAAACAATGCGTGCACCCATAAAATTTCTTTTCAAACAGGTTCATAAAGATAAGGCAAAAACTTGCAGGAAAATCCATCTTTTGTAAAAACATTCGGTGGGACCCACGAAAATCCAAATAATGAAAATATTATGTGGTTCGCAATTTGGTTTGAAAATCCTCCTCAAGGGAGTTTAAAATCATTTAATTTGACATGGACACACAATATATAAAACCCATTATTCCTGACATATCCACCACACACCCGATATACCTCAAGTTGTGCAGAACCCTGTACTATGCATAGACAGCCTCAACGACCCGGCAAAAAAAACCCTCGACACCAGCGTTGGAGCCCTTAATGAACCAGTGGAGCAAAACTCCTCAACGCTAGTCGGAGAAAACCTTGACCCTGCACACCAGATATACCTCGAGTGGTGCAGAAACCTGTGCTATGCGTAGACAGCTTCAACGACCCGGAGAAAAAACCCTCAACACCAGCGTCAGAGAACCCCCAAGAACCAGTGGAGCAAAACTCCTCAACGCTAGTCGGAGCAACCTTGACATCGCGGATAGAAAACTAGTGAAAACCAAATCCGTATTTTGAAATCTTTATTTCTTGGCCTAAGCCAAAGTCATTGAAAAATCATTTGTGGTCCAAAACCAGTAAAATCATATTTATGGGTCTAAACCCAAATCACAGACTCAATAATTACCACGTCAAAACGATATCAAAATCGAGTCCAAAAACCAAGCCAGTTCCCCAAAACACATTTTCACTGAAATGTTGAAAACCTGTGTCCAGTAAGATTTTTAAATTCTGGAAATTGTCAAAAGCAATGAGCATGCATTGTAATTTACAAAACTAGGGTCCACCCACCCACCAGCAACATCAACACCTACCACGCCCGTGCATCACATGACCTCCGCTTCCCTTAGTTCAAGGTCGCTGAAGAGATAAACGTCTCGGAGGCATCTCGTTGACAAGAATCCTTAAATAATTTGCACACAAGTGTGTGGTCTATAGGAACTTAAACCTAGAGCTCTAATACCAATTGTAAGGACCCTTCCCGAATTTCACCTCGAAATCCGCAAAAAACCCTTATCCCGTCTGACAGCTATTTTTCCTCAAAATTTACTACCAGGAATATCCCCTTAATTCTTAAATATATTAAATAAACCTTACTGACTACACCTACCTGTAAGACGCATGATAGCTTACAGGTCACAGCTGAAACCTCAGAATAGTGGTGGTCCGAAAGGTAACACGCTTTGACACCAAATGTTAGTAGGTCAGACACTACTGAAACCTCTATTGTAATCACACAAGACAACTGACTGGTCAGCCTCTTGCGAACCGTCAATAACTCGTCAATCTGGGTCACCGCCCACACCAACCCACTGAGCCAGATGACGAAGTAAGCAGACTTGGTTGAATTGAGTCTCACTGACTTACTCCGAGTCTTACTCGATATCCCGGCTCATCCTGAGCACCCCGAGTGGTAACTCGATATCCCGGCTCGTCTTGAGCAACCTCAGTCCTCACGATACGGCGAAGAAAGATCCCTCAAACGCCAACATTGGAGAACTCCTCGACGATCTGGTGGAGACATACCCTCTAACGCCAATCGGAGAACCCTCAACAATGTAGCAGAGAAAAACACCCTCCACGCCAAACATCGGAGAATCCCATGGTATAACCTAATACCTAGCAGTATGTATGCCCCGCGATCCCGTAAACCTAGTCCGTTCCAAGTACATCCAACGTACTGACTCAGGGAATACCCAGCCCCGAGGGACCCTATGATATAAGCACATCCCAGCTCCTCTAACATCCCGAGTCAAAACCCGCTCCATTAGTTAATCACTACCACTGGAATACTCAAACGGGGCTCTAAACGAACTCGTATGGCCTCAAAACCATCAAAATCTGGTATGGAACGTCCCAAAACCCTAGCCACGCATCGTCGTGGACTGGAAAATAGCCCCACGTGCCGTTGGAAGGCCGAACCACGCGCCCTCACGCGCCGCCACTCGCTGACATTGTTCATGATAGAATATCCCGTCAACCCTGACAGAATCTCCTAACGGAATCGAAATATTCCGTCAACCTTGACGGCGTTAAGGTTCCGTCAACCACCGTTAACCATTGACGGAATATGCTGACGGCGTCAGCATATTCCGTAAAATCCATGACGACGTCAGTTGACTCAACGGTCAACTGACGGCTGACGTCATCAACCGCCGGCGAAACCAATAGCTGGAGTTCACCGGAGAAGACAGTAGTGCCGCCGTCCTTCGCCGTCTGCAGTCGCCGGAGTAGACGGCCGCGTCTCCGTGCACCGCCGTCCGCCGTCGTCGGAATCTTGAATTTCTCCTGGCGCGGGTGGCTTGCTGGGATCGAGGGTGGTGGCGATTGAGGGTCTCGACCGTCTCGACCGGAGGCTCTCATTTTATTTGTAAGGCGGACCACACGAGGGAGATTTTATTTGTGAGTGGCGTCGTGAAAGAGAATGAGACCAGATTCATTAATTGTGGGGGATGTGGGCTTGGGCATGTTTTGGGCTTCAACATTTTATTTTAAGGGTTTTAATGGGTTTTTGGGCTCAAGCACACATGCACACACAAATCAAGGTCCAATTCCTCTAAATAAACAAGGCCCTACGAAACTCGTAGGGGTAATTTGGTCCAAATAAATTTCAAATTATCGAATTTACGGGACGGGATGTAACAAATTACCTTACCAATATAATTATTGGCAATCATCTTAAATATATTGTTTATTTATTATCAATTAATATGTGCTCTATTAATTTGGCCAAAAAAAGAATATGTGCTCTATTGAAAATTGTACACATTCATTGCACTAATTTGTTTACATTGTCTACATTATAAAATCTAATTAATTTATATAAATTGTTTAGTATAATTCATTGCACTTGCTAACTAACATAGGAATACATTGCAATTCTTTTATTTATTATTGTTATTTAATTGTTATTTAGGGATTTTAACCTTCACAATAAAAACTAGTGACTAAAACGAATCCGGTAGACACTCTATTTGTTTTTAGTGAAATTCAACGAGTAAAGTATCCTTAGTGCGAAATTATCAATAAAATTATGTTTTAATTTCTCTTTATGTTTAAGGTTTTATATTGTTAATCAACATCATACCATATTGTATCATATTATATATCATATACTTATTATATCAAAATAATTTTTTAATTTTTATTAGTCTTATATAACCATTATTGACCTCTTAAGCTTTTCCCAAAGTTTCATTAATAATTTCTAATTTTTGGACTAAATTTCTATTATTTTTATTGAGCGTAAACGATATCGATATCGAAATATCCATCCATATTTCCGTAAATTCGACTGTCGATATTTCCGTCGATATCGATATTTTCATTTTTCGTTACAATCGCAACTAGAGCACGGGCAATGTAGTACAATGAGCTTGATTTCTTATTTTCTTTCATCAATTATATCTGACATACTTGCAGATTCTATTGCTGGATCATTTTTATGGTAAATGGAAATTATGAAAGGTGGTAATTAAATGCTTTTACCAGCTTTTGGTATTTGTCACTCCTGATCACCATAACAGCTAGAGCTCTCTGCAGACTGCAGGAATGGGGCATCAACTTACCTCACATTCATTCACTACAATGGTTAATGGGATCGTCACCATGTCAAAAAGCATAGCCACTTCTGAAATTAATGGCAGTTCTAATTAATCTCAGGAGATTTCTCCCTTGCACTGATAAAAAAGGGTCCATTAGTAGTAAATTTGGTATTTTTTTTTGTATATAACAATATCAGGCCACATATTGGATATTCTTCAATTCAATGTATTTTGAATGTAAAAATAAATGTGTTTTCATTTTAAGGATATTAGAGAGAGTAGAAATAATTTTTTTTTTATCCAATACAATCTCTTTAAAATAGTAGGATTAGACTAGATAAATTTTCTTCTATGACTAATCATATCTAATCGTCTTACAATAAAATTGCATTCATTTTTACATTCAAAATACACTGAATTTGAAGAGTGATTCAATCTCGCTCACCAAACGGGCCTTAAACGAGAAAAATATACACATTAGACGTCGACTTAATTCTTTATAAATGTCGAATCGAAAACATACCACAATACAGTAAAAAAAATGTTTTAATACGCAATATTAATTGCATTTTAAATTTAACATACCACACAAATTAATAAAGTACTATAGTTGTCCTCTAACACCAATAAATAAATGGATAGATGTTTTAGAGCATGTCCAATAGAAGCAGCCGACCGGGTCAGCCGGCGGGGTCCTTCTATAATTAGGACCTTATAATGTCAGATATTTTTAGTTGTGGTTGAATTTATTAATTGACTTGCATTTATTTTGAACTTATATAGTTAAATTGAATTAAAACTACACTTAGCTAACCCTTACCTTTGACAACAACTAATAGAGTGAACCATGAGAGTAGGGAATCTACCTTCCTCGTCAAAGTTTGTAATGAACAAAACTCCACTTGTTTGAGTAGAGGCAATGATGAAAATATCGATAGTCAAATTTATAGAAATATCAACGGATATTTCGATATCGATATCGTTCACGCTCAATAACTTTTTTCTGGAAATTTAGTCCAAATTTTGAAAATTTTAAATGAAATTTTGGGAAAAATTTAAGCATCGAATAATACTTATATAAAACTAATACGAATATCGTGGAAATTGGTTCTTCTACCTTTATTTTTATGCCGAGAGCCTTAAATACGGATATATTTAAGGAAATATCGCGGACATTTCTCTCCCTCCTATTTTTATGTCGAGACTCCAAAATACGAATATATCGATAGAAATATATTTTCATCCATGCAGAGAAGATCAATTAAATCAAAAACCATGTAGAGAGGATCTAGAGAAGATCAATCTTATTGCTTAAAGGATTTCATATCAGGTTAATTAGTCAATTTTGTTTTCATTTCTTCAATTCATTGTGATGACTCTTCGTACATGTGGTTTCAGAGTCCCAATTTATGATGTTAAAGGTCTGGTAATTCAATTAACCGATTAAGACTATTGAAATCTGTTTTGGGCCTGGTTGAAAATAATGACTTTTTCTGACATCCAATAATGACTTTATCTAATTTGTTAATTATAGATTGATGAATCTTCTACCAAAGTAGATTATTTATTATATTAATCAAACTTATGTGTTCTTGATGGATAAATTTTTTTTGTTTCAAAGGAAAAACTATATATTCTGTCTAACAGTAAATTAGTATGTAGTGGAGCAGGAAAAATTGTGTTATTTCATTTATTCAAAAGTCTTGTTATTTCATCTACTTAATAGTCCCTCCATTTTCTTAAACTCATTTTTTTTCATCCTTCCCCTTTCATATCCACTAATTCCATCCTTATCCTTTACCAAACACATACATGTAGCCTCACATGTCAACTCCGTTAAATATTTTGTAAAAATTGATCACATGCATCACACTTGACCACTTTCTAAAAGGTAACATACCACTCCTACCACTTCATTTATCACATCAACCATCTTTTTTATTGAATTAGGGTTCAAAGTTCTCAAATTTGGTTGAGAGAAATGATTTTGAAAAGCATCAAGGATTCTCCAAATTTCAAATTGTGGAGAAATATTATAGCATGATTGATATCGAGGATGAACGATCTTTTTAGGAGGCTTGAAGACCCTCCTAAATATTAGCAAGTGATCAAGTTAGGAAGATTGTTAGACTGATTGATGAAACTAATCAAGGTTAGTTAGCTGAGTGGTTAGGTCAGTTGTATAGTTGTGATTGGGCTGATGTTAGTATATAAGGTTTTACTATTGTAATTGATAAGTGAGTTGTGTAAATCAGTAATAGAAAAGTGTTCTCTCTGAATTATTTTACAGCTCCTATTTCCTCTCTACAAAATCTTAACGGTTATGGTTTCTCTTAAACTTCCATTGATACACTAACACACTATCCCTAGATTAGCTATCTAAATTCAGTTCAATAAGAATGCCATGAATTCTTTCATGGTATCAGAGCTACAAAGATCATAGTTCTCGATCCTGTGTTCAATTTTCGCTTCTGCACACTTGATTTTCGAAGCTGCTTCCATGGCGATGGTGTCCTTTGTGTTCTTCGATTCCAGTGATCTTCAATACAACGTATCCTAGCTAATCTTGGCTGCAAATTCTTGACTTGTATTTCTTGCAATCCTAGACTCTTTTCATTTTGGATTCTTGCTCCTTCAAGCTCACTGCGACTTGCTGCAATCTTAGATTCTCCGACCCCTCGATCAAAGCATTGAAGAAATCGTGCAATTGAAAATTGGTACGAGTTTGACCTACATCTTCTGGTTCTTGAAATCGCTCTTGATTCTTCATTGCATCTTGATCTTCGATTTGCTGTGCGAGTTTGCGGTAGCTCATTTGCAATTGCATCGATCTTGCCTCTACTGCGATCTCTACTTCGGACTTGCTCATCTGCATCAATCTTCGATCTTGCTACTTTAAATCTCTCAGACTCAGACTCTTCGTTTTGCTTCAGATTTTTGTCAATGAAAATCTTTATGGAGGTTTAATCCTCGATCTCAAGTTCATCCTCAATCTTGTTCTCTCTATTCGATCTTCTTGCTTTCTTCTTTCAATCTTCAAATTCTCGATTAAACACAGACAAAATTGTGACCTTGTGCTTTGTTGTTCGATTCTTGCCTCTTCTTGCTCTTTGACTCCCTTAATTCAGTCCCTCTCTCTCTCTCAATTCAGTCTTCGTGTCTTCAACTTGTTCAATCTCCGTTTCTTCCTCTTCGATCTCAGATTCTTTGCTCTTCACTTTGAAATCTGTTCTTTGTTTGATGCTCAATTTGTTCTTGCTTCGTCGTTGTTCTTCGATTCTGTCTTCTTCGATACCGAAACTCTTCAATTCGTTTTCTGGTTCTTGCATTCGTTCTTGACTCTTCTTGTTCTTTGATTCTTTCTTCTTCTTGATTCTTCGACCTCAAATTCTGGCCTTCGATCTTTGATACTTCCTCCTCAGTCTTGATTCTCTATTTGTCTGCCTCAATTGATCTTGAGCTTATTGTCTCTCTTTTTGAATTTGAGCTCTGCTTGCTGTGCTGAGATGTGTTGTTGAGTTGAGTTAATTGTTGAGCTGAGATATAATGTTGTGTTGAGTGATTGTCTTTTTAGTCTCTGATGGTGCATTCTGGGATGAGCTGAGTTATCATGTCTGAGATGTACATTGGTGTTGCGCTGGTGTGTATTTTTGGTGATGAGCTGATTGTTATGGTGTTGACCTGGTGTGTATTTTGAGCTTGTGGTGTGTATGCTACTGTGTTTGTGCTACTAGTTGTTGTGCTCCATATTGCTGTTGTGCTTCTGTACGCTACTGATTTTGTGTCTCCAAAGTTGGATGATACCAATTACATTTCTTGGCGTATTGAGATTCAATCGTGGGAGACTAATAGTGGCAACTCTCAGTCTGCTCTGATCATGCTCCACCGTCCAGCTCCACTTGTCTTGTCTGAGCTACTGTTATTTTGGTACATCTGTTTGAGGGTTTGTTGTGGTGCTGACCAGATTGTTCATGCACAATGGTTCTGTTTGGGTGATTGGATGGTGATGTTTCTTCCCTTGCCTACGCCCGCGGTTGCTTTTGTTGATATTTCCCTGCTCAGATTGCTCTTTCCATTCCTTCATGCATGCAATCTCATGCTTGAGTCTCTCAGCATGAGATTGAGGGAGGGTATTAGCAAGTGATCAAGATAGGAAGATTATTAGACTGATTGATGGAACTAATCAAGGTTAGTTAGCTAAGTGGTTAGGTTAGTTGTATAGCTGTGATTGGGCTGATGGTAGTATATAAGGTTTTATTATTGTAATTGATAAGTGAGTTGTGTAAATCAGTAATGGAAAAGTGTTATCTCTGAGTGATTTTACAGCTCCTATTTCCAATATGCAAAATCTTAACGGTTCTGGTTTCTCTTAAGCTTCCATTGATACACTAACACACTAACCCTAGATTAGCTATCTAAATTTAGCTCAATAAGGATGCCATGAATTCTTTCACTAAATACGGTAAGTGAATCTTTTCACTGGATGTAAATCGATGAAATGTTTCTTTAATTGAGTGGTCCATATGTTCCTTTTTTATATGAGCAAGACTCAATTTCATTGTTTTTTGTTGTATTTTTGTACGATAAAATGGTGATGGTGGGAATGATATGACGGATTTACCCTTTAAAAAGAGGTCATGTGCAATGCATGTGATTAATTTTGACGGAATACTTAACGGTGTTGACAAAGGGCTATATTGATGTATGTGACAAAGAATAGGGATGAAAATATTGGATGTGAAAGGAAAGGGATGAAAATGATGAGTTTAATACGTAGATGGACTATTGGTGATAAAAAGTCTTTATTAAATTTATCTTTGATCGCTAAGTAATCAAACTTGTGGTTTATACGTTCTTGATGGATAAATTATTTCCCAAAGGAAACTAAATGTTTAGTCTAACTGTAAATTAATGTATAATGGAACATGTAATACTAATTTTGAATAACTGTAAGCTTCATTTATGAATCCATCAGCTGTAAGATTTGCCTCCTTGCCTTTTGGCAACATGGAGATTATTCAAGGGATCAAATTTCAAGAAATTGAGCTAGGACATTGAAATGAACTTGCGTTGATGGCCTATGAGGTTACTTTTGAGGGAAATGTGTGTTCACCAATCACTGAAGAAATCACTGTTGCTGAGAAAGCGTAGTACCAGAAATGGCAAAAAGCAAAGAAGATGTCACTTCTTTACATGAAGTGCAAGCCAGAGGAGGGATTCCATCTTTTTACAAAGCTAAGGATTTCCTGGAAGCCGTTGTTGAGAAACTCAAGGAGTCTGAGAAGGCCGAGACTGGTAATATTCTTACCCAGCTGACCACTATGAAGTTCAATGGAAATGGTAGCATAAGAAAGCGTGTTCTCAAAATGGTAGATTGTGCACAGTAGTTGAATGATCTTGAGGTGCCAATATCTTAACAATTTTTGGTTCACATGGTGCTTATCTCTCTTCCCGTAAAGTTTGGACAGGTCATGAACTTTTATAACACTCAAAAGGAAAAATGAAGTATCAATGATCTGATTGCTATATGTGCTCAAGAGGAAGAAATAGTGAAGATTGAAAAAATTGACGTGGCAGTAAATTTGATTCAAGCTGGAAAGGGCAAGAACGTTTGTGCTATTGCTGGGCCTACTATTGGAAAGAACTCCAAAGATAAATTTGTTGAATGTATCTTCCAAAAGTGCTAACATTCCAAAAGGGCCTCACTTCCTAAAGTTGGAAAACGAGATTTAAAATGCTTTTTCGAAAAAAAAAAACAAGGCCAGGGAGGAAAGACCGTGAAGATTTTAAGGCCTGAATGATTAAGAAAGGTAAGATAATAAATGTTTTTGTGTGTTTTCAGTCAAATTTAGTTTTTTTTCCTCCAAATTCTAGGTTATTTCTCCTTTTTCAAACATTCCAAAAATCCTTTTTTTTTTTCATACACAATGGCCAGCTCCTCCTCTTCTTCTTCCTCCATGCCCCCAAACATCTCCACCCTAGTTTCAGCTAAGCTAACAAAAACCAACTACCTTCTCTAGGAAAGCCAAGGGAAACCTTTGCCCAAATTTCTTGGCGGTTCGTCGAAGGATCATATCCCTTCCCTCCCACCATGATCTCAACCTCATCCTCCTCTGGTTCTAGCACCTCCCTCTCGTTTGATGGAGTCACTACTACCACCACTTTGGTTCCCAATCCGGCCCACTCCACCTGTATCAGATTGATCAGACCCTAGTAAGCCTGTTGCGTGCCACGCTCACTGAACCCGTGCTTTAATATGATATTGGAGTTTCCACCTCCGAGAAAATATGGAGTGTCTCAAGTAGAATTTCTCACCGCAATCTCTAGCTTATGCCACCCACCTTCGATTTCAACTTCTGTTTGTCTCCAAAGGTACCAAGACACTCTCTGAGTATCTGTCGCATACCAAGTCTTTGGCAGACTCCCTCGAAGCCATCAACGAACCAGTGTCGAATGTTGAATTGGAGACCTCCGTTCTCAGAGGTCTTGGGTCTGGGCACTCCTTGCTCGTCACAGCATTGCGCAATTTCCCCTTCTTCCCCAATTTCCAGGTCTTCGTTCTCCTTAAGTCTCCTTTGAAGCCCCGCAATCTCTCACTGCATTGACAATGTCGGCATCCATTCCTTTGACTTTTTACACCTTCCGAGGTCGACCCCAACAAAACCGTGGGGGTCGCGGTTACAAACAAGATAGTGGGGGTCGCGGTTACAAACAAAATTGTGGACGTAGCTCCGTGTCTCCTAGTTTTGGTCGTGGACGATCACGCCCATATTCCAATGGCGGCCAGTCCAATCTTCGAGGAATCTTTGGCGTTGCTCCTGCTTCTCGTCCTCTAATCTAGTGCTAGACCCATTTGTATATGGTCACTTAGCATCTCAGTGCCTGCACAAAAATCATAATGATGAAATCTCAAGTGCTTTTGCAGGAATGCATGTATTTTCCCCTACTGATCCAAATTAGTATCCGAACACTGGGGCAATCCAACACATGACGATTGATGCCGTGACATGACAGTGACCTCAGGATATGGTCGAAATGATTGTGTTGTGGTTGGCAATGGTGAATCCCTCTCGGTCACACACACTGGTTAATTTTCCTTTCTATGGGTATGTTGTATTTCGCCTATCTGATGCTCTCAATGTGCCCTTTTGTATTTCACTCATCACATTTGGATCAATTTAAAGAAAAATAAATCTAAAGTTTTTCATTGTTTCTCCGTCCTTCTTCATTTTCTTTAAAATTAATATTTCCACCAAAATAAAAAAATTTCAAAGTGATAAGGGAGGCGATTATAATAATATTATGTTTAAACAATTGTTTGACCACAAAGGGATTCACCATAAATTCTCATGCCCTCTTACTCCAAAACAAAATGGGCTTGCAGAGAAAAAACATTGTCATATCTCTGAAATGGGCCAGACTCTCCTTCCATCTGCGAACCTACCCCAAAAATATTGGTCTGAAGCTATATGTACTACATGTTCAGTCTAACTATAAATCAATGTATAATGGAACGTGGAGTACTAAAGATTATGTTAATTCATCTGCTCAAAAGTGATGAACATACATATAATAGAAATTTCATCATTTTTTGTTTTAGTTATGCAAAACAAATATGGATCAGTTTTTGCCCAAAGGTGATTCTGGATTCGTATGCTTATGTTTAATCATAATCAATTTAATAAGGATTTTGGATTAGTCAAAAAATTTTAAGAACTATAACATTCATTTATGAATCCATCAGGGGTAAGATTTACCTCCTTGACATTTGGCAACATTGAGATTGTTGAATGGATCTAATTTTAGGAAATCGAGCCGGGACATTGAAATGAACATTGCGTTGATGGACTATGAGGTTAATTTGAATGGAAATGAGCATATGCACCAATCACTGAGGAAGCTGAGTACCAGAAATGGCACAAAGCTAAGAAGATGTCACTTCTTTACATGAAGTACATGCCAAAGGAGGCATTCCATCTTTTGACAAAGCTAAGGATTTCCTGGAAGCCGTTGCTGAGAAATTCAAGGAGTTTGAGAAGGCCGAGACTGGTAACATTCTTACCCAGCTGACCACTATGAAGTTCAACGGAAAGGGCGGCATGAGAAAGCGTTTTCTCAAAATGGTAGAATGAGCATAGTAGTTGACTGATCTGAGGTACCAATATATGAACAATTTTTGGTTCACATGGCGCTTAACTCTCTTCCTATGAAGTTTGGACAGGTCAAGACCTCTTATAACACTCAAAAGGAAAAAAAAAGAGTATTAATGATCTGATTGCTATATGTGCTCAAGAGGAAGAAAGAGTGAAGGCTGAAAAAATTGATGTGGCAGTCAATTTGGTTCAAGTTGAAAAGGGCAAGAAAGGATGTGCTACTGCTGGGCCTACTATTGGTAAGAACTCCAAAGATAAATTTGTAGAATGTATCGGCCAAAATTGCTAACACTCCTAAAGGTCCTCACTTCCTAAAGTAGCAAAATGAGATTTAAAATGTTTTTTCTGTAAAAAAAAACCAGGCCATGAGGAAAGACTGCGAAAGTTTGAAGGCCTCGATGATTAAGAAAGGTAAGATAAAAAATGTTTTTGTGTGTTTTCAGTCAAATTTAGTTTTTGTTCTTTCAAATTCTAGGTTATTTCTCTTTTTTCAAACGTTCCAAAAATCCTTTTTTATTCAAACAAAATGGCCAGGTCCTTATCTTCTTCTTCCTCCACCACCCCAAACATCTCCACCCTTGTTTCAGCTAAGCTAACTAAAACCAACTACCTTATCTAGGAAAGCAAAGTGAAACCTTTGCATAAATTTCTTGGCGGTTCGTCGATGGATCGTATCCCTGCCCTCCCACCATGATCTCAACCTCGGCTTCCTCTAGCTCTACAACCTCCTTCTTGTATGATGGAGTCACTAGTACCCCCACTTTGTTTCCCAATCCGGCGCACTCCACCTGGTATCAGATGGATCAGATCCTAGTGAGCATGTTGCATGCCATGCTCATTGAACCTGTGGTTTAACATGTTATTGGACTTTCCACCTCCAAGCAAATATGGGAGTGTCTCAAGCAGAATTTCTCACAACAATCTCTAGCTTATGCCACCCACCTTCGATTTCAACTTCTATTTGTCTCCAAAGGTACCAAGACACTCTCTGAGTACTCGCATGCCAAGTCTTTGGTAGACTCCTTTGAAGCCATCAACGAACCAGTGTCGAATGTTGAATTGGTGACCTCCGTTATGAGAGGTCTTGGGTCTAAGTATTCCGTGCTCGTCACAGCATTGCGCAATTTTCCCCTCTTCCTTAATTTCCATATCTTCACTCTCCTTTAGCCTCCTTTGAAGCCCATCAATCTATCACTGCCTTGATATTGTTGGGATCCACTGATTAGGCTTTTTACACCTCCCGAGATCGACCCCAGCAAAACCGTGGGGGTCGCCGTTACGAACAAGTCAGTGGAGGCAGCTATGTGTCTCCCAGTTTTGGTCATGGACGATCACACCCATATTCCAATAGCGGCTAGTCCAATCTTTGAGGAATCCTTGGCATTGCACCTGCTTCTCAGCCTCCAATCCAGTGCTAGAAATGTTTGAATATGGTCACTTAGCATCCTTGCACAAAAAACATAAGGATGAAATCACAAGTGCTTTTGCAGGAATGCATGTATTTGTCCCTACTGATCCAAACTGGTATCTGAACACTGGGGCGATCCATCACATGACCAGTGATGCTGTGACATGACATTTACCTCAGGATATGGTCAGAATGATTGTGTGGTTGGCAATGCTGAATCTTTCCTGGTCACACACACTGGTAAATTTTCCTTTTCCTCTGAGTCGTTTGTATTTCGTCTATCTGACGCTCTCCATGGCCCCTTTTATATTTCACTCGTCACATTTGGATCTATTTAATGAAAAAAAATTCTGAAGTTTTTCATTGTTTCTCCGTTTTTCTTCATTTTGTTTAAATTTAATATTTCCACCAGAATTTAAAAATTTCAAAGTGATGATAGGGGAATATAATAATATTTTATTTAAACTATTATTTGACCAAAAAGGGATTCCCCATCAGTTCTCATGCCCGCATACTCCATAACAAAATGGGCTTGGTTAGAGAAAACATTGGCATATCTCTGAGATAGGCTAGACTCTCCTTCGTTCTTCGAACCTACCCAAAAAATATTGGCCTGAAGCTATATGTATTATATGTTCAGTCTAACCATAAATCAATGTATAATGGAACGTGGAATATTAAATATTGTGTTAATTCATCTGCTCAAAAGTTAGGAAGATACATATAATTGAAATTTCAGCATTTTTTGTTTTAGTTATGCAAAGCAAATATGGATACGTTTCTGCCAAAAGGTGGTTCTGGATTTGTATGCTTATGTGTAAGCATAATCATTTTGATAAGGATTTTTGATTTGTCAAAATTTTTGAATAACTATAAGATTCATTTATAAATTCATCAGGGGTAAGATTTGGCTCTTTGACTTTTGGCAACATTGAGATTGTTGAATGGATCCATTTTAGGAAATGGAGCCCTGACAGTGAAATGAACATTGCGTTGATGGATTATGAGGTTAATTTTAAGGGAAATGAGCATATTTACCAATCACTGAGGAGGCAGAGTACCATAAATGGCACAAAGCTAAGAAGATGTCACTTCCTTACATGAAGTACATGCCAGATGAGGGCTTCCATCTTCTGACAAAGCTAAGGATTCCCTGGAAGCCGGTTTTGAGAAATTCAAGGTGTCTGAGAAGGCCGAGAATGGTAACTTTCTTACCTAGTTGACCACTATAAAGTTCAATGGAAATGGCAGCATGAGAAAGTGTGTTCTCAAAATGGTAGATTGTGCACAGTAGTTGCCTAAGCTTGACGTACCATTATCTGAACAATTTTTGGTTCACATGGCGCTTAACTCTCTTCCTGTGAAGTTTGGACAGGTCAAGATCTCTTATAACACTCAAAAGGAAAAATGGAGTATCAATGATCTGATTGCTATATGTGCTCAAGAGGAAGAAAGAGTGAAGGCTGAAAATATTGATGTGGCAGTCAATTTGGTTCAAGCTACAAAGGGCAAGAAAGTTTCTGCTACTTCTGGGCCTACTGTTGGTAAGAACTCCAAAGATAAATTTGTAGAATGTATCTGCTAAAAGTGCTGACACTCCTAAAGGCCCTCACTTCCTCAAGTTACAAAATGCGATTTAAAATGTTTTTTCTGCAAAACAAATAAGACCATTGAGGAAAGACTGTGAAAGTTTTAAGGCCTGGATGATTAAGAAAGGTAAGGTAATAAATGTTTTTGTGTGTTTTCATTCAAATTTAGTTTTTGTTCCTCCAAATTCTAGGTTATTTCTCTTTTTTCAAACGTTCCAAAAATCCTTTTTTTTTTCGAACACAATGGCAGCTCCTCTTCTTCTTCTTCCTCTTCCACCCCAAACATCTCCACCCTTGTTTAAGCTAAGCTAACTAAAATCAACTACCTTCTCTAGGAAAGCCAAGTGAAACTTTTGCCCTTGTTTTTGGCGGTTCGTCGATGGATCACACCCCTGCCCTCACACCATGATCTCAACCTCGCCCTTCTCTGAGTACTCGCATGCCAAGTCTTTGGCAGACTCCCTTGAAGCCATCAAGGAAGTAGTGTCGAATGTTGAATTGGTGACCTCCGTTCTGAGAGGTCTTGGGTCTGAGCACTCCATGCTCGTCACAACATTGAGCAAATTTCCCCTCTTCCTTAATTTCCAGATCTTCGCTCTTTTTTTTTTCTCCTTTGAAGCCCAGAAATCTCTCACTCCCTTGATAATGTTGGCATCCACTCCTTAGGCTTTTTACACCTCCAAAGGTCGACCCCAACAAAACCGTGGGGGTGACGGTTACAAACAAGACCGTGGAGGTAGCTATGTGTCTCCCAGTTTTGGTTGTGGACGATGACGCCCATATTCCAATGACGGCCAGTCTAATCTTTGAGGAATCCATGGCGTTGCATCTACTTCTCGACCTCCAATCCAGTGCTAGACCTGTTTGCATATGGTCACTTAGCATCTCAGTGCCTGCACAAAAATCATAATGATGATATCTCAAGTGCTTTTGCAGGAATGCATGTATTTGTCCCTACTAATCCAAATTGGTATACGAACACTGGGGTGATCCATCACATGACTAGTGATGGCTGTGACATGACATTTACCTCATGATATGGTTAGAATGATGGTGTTGTGGTTGGCAATGGTGAATCTCTCCCGGTCACACACACACACATAAATTTTCCTTTTCCTCTAGGTCTTTTGTATTTCGCCTATCTGTCTCCATGTCCCCTTTTATATTTCACTTGTCATATTTGGATCTATTTATTGAAAAATAAATGTGAAGTTTTTCATTGTTTTTCCGTCTTTCTTCATTTTCTTTAAAATTAATATTTCCACCATAATTAAAAAAAAATTCAAAGTGATGAGGGAGTTGAATATAATAATATTTTGTTTAAATAATTGTGTGACCAAAAAGGGATTCACCATCTGTTCTCATGCTCGCATACTCCCCCAACAAAATGGGCTTGTTGAGAGAAAACATTGTCATATCTCTAAGATGGGCCAGAATCTCCTTTCTGCTAACCTACCCCAAAAATATTGTGCTGAAGCTATATGTACTGTTGTGTTTCTTATTAAGAAGTTGCCAACACCATTTTTTAAATGGGCCTCAATGTTCATCAGTTGTTTGGTGTTGCTCTTGATTATCAAGCACTCCGGACTTTCGGTTTGGTTGTTATCCATTTCTTGGTGATTATAATTCTGAAAAGTTATAATCACGTTCTATTCTTTGTGTTTTTGTTGGATACAACTCTCAACATAAGGTGCTTCGTTGCCTTACCTTCATCCGGACATGTATCCACCTCCAGGCACGTGACCTTGAACGAAGACAACATCCCTTTTGCTACACCGAACACAACACTAGAGTCTCATATCAAATTGATCTTTGTGCCTGTAGTCTTTCACGTCCATCTCTCATTCGGTTTCAACTGCACCAATGCCCAACACTATAGCAGAAGTTCTATAGTTTTTTGAAACCTATAGCAGATGCAACCCACAATCTCTTTGAACATGTAGTCTTTCAACTTGAGTTTTTTCTTTGTGCTTTGTTGATGACTATAGGTTTCATGTATTTGTTTATGTACCTGCTTTGGAGGATTGCTTTCTTTTTTTATTTTGGTGTATAGTTTTCATTATGTAAGAAAGATTTTGAGTTATTTCGTTTTTGTTTGCATTGCGTGTGGTGTTTTTATTTGATATTTTTATATGGCTTCATCACATGTCACATTATATTTGTCTTTCTATGCAATTAGTCAATATTGTGTAATTTCTCTATTTCAAAGGTATTTTATCATTTGGCTTGTCATTAAATTTTTTTTTATTGTATAATAGGCTCAATCAAGTTAACTCACAAGTAATGGTTTCAAGCTATAATGCATAGGTTTGTCCAAAACAAAAATCTTGAACCTTTTGTATAGGTATTTTATATTTGTATGCACTATTATATATGGTGGAGACTTAATCCTTCTGAAATTCAAGCACTTAAAAAACAATTCTTTGAATTAATTAGTTGAGATGATATGGAGTTCTTGGAAAATAAAGAAGAAGAAGATAATATATGAATGTAAAATATTGGGGAAATATAGGAAGGGCTGGCAAATTATTATTAAAAAAGAGAAGATAATGTGCTGATGTGCAATTTATAAGTCATCAGTAAATGGACTATTATCAATGTTAGTTATAAGAAGTGGACTGATATATAATTTATTTTAATTATAACTATAATAATAAACATACGGTTAACTGTGTAAATAATTTTTACTTTCAATTTTACGATTTTTGTCACCATTGAAGACTTTACAAAATTATCCTCAAATATGACGACACTTGGATGATGGAAACAGAAAATATGCTAAATTGAACGACTCAATCATTTCAAAATAATTAGTGAGACAAATTTTGAAATTGGGTGTCAAGTAAGATTTATCGACAAGCTCATAGTGCATTAATTTAAGTAAAAAAAAAAAAAAAACCTTTTATTGAGATTTGAGAGTGCTACTCTTAATTTATGACTTGTAAAGAATATAAGATTATTAGGTCATGCATGAGATCATGGGATGACCTAATGAGATTGCGACTGATCATAACTTTAAATTAAGTTGATGACTTGGTTATTTTTGGCAATTATTGACTGGATACAAGTTGCATGCATGTGCATAGCGTTTACTACAAGTGTGGGTACATGTTACTTCAATAACTCAATCTAATTAGTCTTAACCTCACAAAAAGAATACGTTACGATGACCAAAGCTTTCTTTGCCATTAAGATTTTGGAAAATGTTAATTGCATTTTTTTTATATTACCATTTTAATTTGACAGTTTAAGTAGCATGTATGAAACTATGAAAGGTTGTTTAATTAAGGAAGAATATAAGTAGTGTGTGATAGCATTTTTGGTACATTAACAATAGTTAATAAATTTAGTTGGCTAATACTTTCATCCCACCCTAGTGGTATCTTCTCGTACCATCTATTTGATTTATTTATTTTTCGTTATACATATATTATAATCGAAACCGTTTAACTTCTAAATTAATCATCATTTCAAGATCATTTATGCAAAAAATCAACGAAATTGGAGATCAAAATTTGTCATTCATATCTATTACCAAAATTATTGATTTATTTGATACATATAAATGAATAAACGACCTTCCATCTTGTTGATTTTTTACGTAGATGATCTTCAAATGATGATTTAGAGAATGAACATTTCCGATTATGATATATGTACAAAAACAATTCGATAAATCGAAAGGGCGTACTATCAAAATGGGATGCAAGTATTATCCAATTTATTTTATTGGTTGTTAATTATATATTAAGCACCATGTGCCACATATAGATATAGATATATATATATATATCACTTGTATATGTGCTGCGTTTTCACACTCACTTATAACTTCATATGCCATTTACCTTTGAGCCCACAAAAAGTGGATCGCCAGCTCCATGCATGAACAAAAAATCACATGTGGGTTACTAATTGTGATGTTGGAATATATCATCACATATTCACATATGTATATAAAGAGATGAAATCCAATAATATTTCCATTTCTTAATCTTCATCTTCTTCTTCATAGGATTGGCTAGCAAGGGTGCAATATGATGGTAAGCGATCATCAGTAATTAAAATAAATATGTGGGCAATTGAGATTTCAAATAATATTCATTCATGGTTGTTTTTTTTTTCTCCTACAATTCTCCTTCCTTTTTGTACTACATGTCTAGAAATTAATTAAGTACCCTTTTTCCAAAACTATATTTACATATGCAAAATTGAAAAAGAAGTTCATTTTTTTTTTTGTTCTCCATGAAAAAAAGATTGATCGATATTTATAACATTATACGTAAATATATATGGAATAGTTGTGAGTAAATTTCGATCAAATAATGAAGCAATTGAAAGCTAATTGATTGGGTTTCCTTTCTAGTTTTAAAAATAGAGTAATAGAAAACAATAAATTATACTGTGCGATGGAATGCCAAATAAATATGTTAAGTAAATAAATATTATGTGATTGATTTTTGAATTATGAATTGCGCATGCATGCAGCAAAAAATAGTGATTGAGGTAGCGATGAGAAGCAGAAAACGTCGTGCCAAGGCCATGATGATAGCTGCTGTCGCTGATGGTACTGCCTCTATGAAGGGTAAGGTGTTGACGGGAAGAACAAGTTGTTGGCCCGTAAAATATGAAGGGTTAGCCCGACGATTTGTTCTATCCGTCGGGCAAGATTCACTACAAGAAATCAGAAGTTGCCCGGCGAAATGACGTCGTCGAGCAACGTAAGACCTCCATCGAGTAACATTGACAACGGCGACTCGCCGTCGGGCAATCAGCGTCGGGCTATCGCAGTCGGGCTTTGAGATTACTCGACAAGCACAGTGTCCTCGTTGAGCAATTTCATAATGCCCGGCGGTAGTGTTCGTCGTTGATACTGTCGTTGAGCAACATAAAGTCAACATCTTATTACCGTCGGGTAAGATTAATACAATATGTCGGTTAACGTTAATACAATCCGTCAGGTAACGTTATATAGACCCGTCGGGTAAAGTTATATACACCCGTCGGGTAACGTTATATATACCCGTCGGGTAAAGTTATATACACCCGTCGGGTAAAGTTATATACACCCGTCGGGTAATGTTATATTTGTCCGTCGGGTAACGTGTTACAAAACCCGTCAGGTAACGTTATATATGTCCATCGGGTAAAGTGTTACAAAATCCGTCGGGTAACGTTATATATTTCCGTCGGGTAACGTGTTACACACCCGTCGGGTAACATTTCCCCCTTTCGTCGAGTACAGTTTTAAAAACTCTCATTTTTATGCCCGATGGAATGACTGTGCGTCGGGCAAGCGTTCCATATTTAATATATTTTTTAATAAAATATTTAATTAAATAATAAAAAATAAATATTTTAATTAAAAAATATAATTAAAAATTTTAATAAAAAGAATCAAAATTAAATTAATATTAAAAAAATGAATGTAATATTTTGACATCATTAAAACTATAAAAATATTGTATATATAGTACACTCTAACAATTAGTCGAAGGGTCAAAGTAGCTGGGATCCTGAGGGGGCTATTGGTTGGGCGGTGAGAAAATGGCATCCAATCCACGGTCACCCATACGTTGAAAGATGTTGTCAAGGGCGCTCTTGATTTGTTGGTTTTGGACTTGCATCTCTGCGAATTAGGCTTTCAGCTGAGCATTTTCGGCCTGTAGGATATCGAAGTTTCTCCTTAGGTCCGACGTCTCCTGGGTATTGCCTATCCGAGATGAAGACGACGACTGAGAGATAGCCCGCACAATCCCGTCGCCTGCCCCCCAAACGACCCTCCCTGGGCGCCTCCCAAGTTGTCGCTCCAAAATAGCGATTGACATATCGACATTAGGGAGCTGCTGCTCCAACAGCACATCCGGAGAGCAAGAGGAAGAATGGGTCGGCAATTTTTGGCGATCTATGGGAAATTTCAGAAAATGAAGAAGAAGGAAGAAGAAGAAGAGTCGGTCTGATTTAAGTATCAGACTGTCTGTTGCCCGACTCATGCGTCCATCGGGTACCACTTTAATGACCCGTCGGGTATTAAAAACCAGTGCTTATTCGCCGAGTATTTGTGTCCTATATCCGTCGGGTAACGATTAAATAATATCGTCGGGTAACTGTTTAGTTATCGTCGGGTAAAATCTTTGAAATCCGTCAGGTTATTTTAACTTATCCGTCGGGCAATATTCGGCGGTAATTTTCAGAATCCTCGAATATTTAGGTAGGAAGCTCGTCGGGTAACAACCCAAATACCCGTCGGGTAACGATAACGGTCGGATATCCTCGTTAATTGCTTGAAGGTCCGCCTTAACCAATGACCTGGCACATAGTATCTAGAAGAATTGAGACAAATAAACTATCGTCTCAACAACACCAGCCTCCAAGAAGGGTCGAATACCAATCGGAATAAGTCGTTGTAGCAAAACATGATAGTCATGGCTCTTCATACCAGAAATGGTCCCACCGTCCGTGCTAACACTCTGGGATATGTTGCCGGTGTAACCGTCGGGAAATTTCACACCCTGCAACCACTTCAGGAATTTTTCTTATTCTCCGGCGTAAATGTATAACTTAGATGAGCCATGATGTATTTGCCATTGACGACTTTTGGCCACAAATTAGGACGAATCCCCATTTCTTTCATGCCCAGACGAGTCTTTTTTGTGTCCTTTGACTTGCCTTCAATGGGTAAAGTCGTTCCCACAACACTCTCAGCAACATTCTTCTCGATGTGCATAGGATCGGCGATGTGTCTGATTTTCAATTTCGACCAATATTGCAACAGGAAGAAAATGCTTTTTTTCGTCCAATTTTCCTGTTCGGCTAGTTTCGATCCTCTTGTTATGAACTCATGTATATTGTTGAGTTTGGATAATATCTCATCACCGCACCTCTCCCTTGGTCGACCTCTTAACTTTGATTTACCATTAAATGAGTCAGACTGCATTCGACATCGGTGATCCCAGGGCAGAAACCTTCTCGCACCCAAGTAGCATACCTTAGATGCGTGCCAAAAGGACGTTGTGTCTGGTCCACATGTCGGGAAAGCAAGATAGCCCTTGGTGCTCCATCCGGATAACATACCATAGCAGGAAAATCATTAATTGTCCACATTACGGCCGCTCGTAGGGTGAACATTTCTCCACTGCATTTGTCGTATGTTCGGACACCATGTTCCCACAAATCCACGAGCTCGTCAATCAACGGCCGCAAATACACATTGATGGAATTACTCGGCAATTTGGGCCCTGGTATCAAAGTACTGAGGATTGTGAATTCTTTCTTCATGCATCTCCAAGGAGGCAAGTTATACGGAACCATAACAACCGGCCAAGTGCTATAGGGCTTTGCAAAACTCCCAAATGGATTAAACTCGTCAGTAGCGAGCCCTAATCTGATATCTCTTGGCTCTGCAGCAAACTCGGGATACATTTTATCAAATTCCTTCCAAGCCTTTCCATTCGCCGGATGCCTCAGTACATCATCATCAACGCGTTCATCCTTATGCAACCTCATATCACGGGCTGTGTGGGACGACATGTAGAATCTTTGTAACCTTGGCTTCAGTGGAAAATAACGCAACACCTTGTTAGGAATCTTGTTCTTTTGAAACCTAGGCTCATTGCACACGGGACATTTGTCAAGCTGCTCGAATTCACCGTAAAATAAAGCACAGTTGTTCTTGCATGCATGTATCTTGATATACCCTAAACCAAGCCCCTTCAATAAATTCTCCGAGCTATAATGATCTTTTGGTAGAGAGTTGTCTTCAGGGAGCATTCGGATGATAATGTCCAACATGTGATCAAAATGCTTGTTTGTTTGATTATACTCAATTTTCAAGTGCATCAACTCCACAACTGCCCCTAGAACCGAAAATAATTTGCAACCGGGGTACAATTCACGCTGAACTTCTTTCAACAATCTCTCATAATGGAGGTCAGAGTCTTCGGTTTGCAACCTTGGCGCATCATCTTCCATATCATCTGATGCCGGAGGAAAAGCATCGGTTAATAACTCAACGACTTGATCATTATCACATCGCCCATCCAAACCACTTTCGTCCCGACGGGTCCCGGGAACCGAAGATGTCAATGCGGAAAATATTTCTTCACCGTGATAGATCTAATTAGTGTAGTTGTGTACGATCCCATTCCATTCCAGATGAGTTTGGACCTCATTCAACGACATCTAAATGCAATTATTACATTTACGGTATAGACACCTGATACGTCTTGTATCACTGCAATGACTACGTGCAAAGGCAATGAAGTTGTCGATCCCATCCAAATACTGATCAGAAGATCTAACAAACATTTGCATCCACCCTCTGTCCATTGTGCATGCTTTCACAACATAGAGTCAATGTAAGTAATTGAGTTAACATTGTCCCGTAAATAGAACAAGTTAAAATCAAAAGCAACCCTTCTCCTTATGCCTCCGGTGATTTGGCCCTATCTCATTCGAGAGTGCACATTCTGTGCTGTGTAGTTTGCGACCTACGAGGCTAAGTTCCGATCGAGGGAAATTTCGGCAGCATCTCCCTACAGTTCCGCAAATGCACGACGTAGATATTATAAATAAATATCTAGTATCCATTCGGAGAACGTGCAGGGGATACAAACCAAATTTCCCACAATCGAAACCTAACATCGTAGACCGCCAACTACACAACACATAGTTGCACACCCCCAAACTGTCCAAATAAATGGACAATTCAAGAGTCAGTCAATCAATCCGATTCACTAACTCTCAAACGGGTCTAAGGTTTTTCATTGAAGTTCATTATACGAAGTTAATCAACTCGATTAACTTCACATAAACGGTTATGAAATATGAACGTATTTCAGTCCGTTGCAACTAAATAAAGTGTTTTAATAAAAATATCACAACAAATTCACAAATACGAACATATATAAATTATACATAAAACAAAGTTTTAAATTTTATAATTTCTGTATATATTTTTTACAACAAAATTTTATAATTTCATTACATATTTTTTATTTTCCTATTTTACAACAAAATTTCCTAATTTCCTAACATATTTTCTATTTTCCTAATTTCATAACATATTTTCTATTTTCATATTTTCCTAATTTCGAAACATTTTTTCTATTTTCATATTTTCCTAACAAATTTTCTAATTTCTAATTTCCACAAATTCTAAACAATTTCTACACATTTTCCACAATAAATAAAAAAATTCCTAACATAATTATATCCAACATTCTTAACAAAATTAAATAGAGAGGTAAACACACATACCTTTTTATAAGTATTCCTTCAAATCAACTACAAAATTCCTACAACACAAAACATAATTAATTCCTAATCAAAAATCAAAATTTCAAAAAAATAAAATTTTCATACCTTAATATTTGATATTTTATGATTGATAGAGAAAAAGGATTTGATTGGTAGTAAAATTGGTGATGAGATGATAACAATAGGTAGAGAAATAGAGTGAGTGAGTGAGAGGGAGAGAGAGACAAAGAGAAACCGATGAGAAGCAGAAAGGAGGAAGAAGAAAAAGAAGAAAAGAGAGTCTCGAGTATTTAGTCTGTTTAGACTTTTTCCCGACGGACTCCATTCGCAGGGCAAGCTTTAATGATTCGTCGGGCAACATAGAGTCAACGCCCAGTGTTACCTGACGGCGATTGGTCGTTGTTGATGATGTTACCCGATGGGGTATGTAAACTGTCGGGTAACAACCACCAATTTTGCGCGCCAAAGGCTTTTTCTTCCCGCCAAAAGGTTACCCGGCGAGTAGGCATATCCGTCGGGCAACATTGTATTACCCCGCGAGATTGTATTCGTCGGGCAAACACTAGTCGGGCAACCACTATTTTTTTGTAGTGATTAGTTCTAACGACGAATATTGGTCGTTGGGTAACATTTGGCATTTACTAAAGTTTGCCCGACGAATCATTAAACTTTATCTTGCGAATATGCTTTGTCAGGCAAAAGTTTAAACACACTAAATATCTCATACGCTCATTTCTTCTTCTTCCTCTCTGCCTTCAACAGACTCTCTCTCTTTCTTTCTCTATCTCTCTCTCTCTCTCTCTCTCTCTCTCTCTCTCTCTCTCTCTCTCTCTCTCTCTCTCTCTCTCTCTCTCACTCACTCACTCACTCACTCACTCTCTCTCTCAAGTTACAATCATCATCTCATCACCATTTTCATTACCAATCAAATCTCTTTCTCTCATAATCATCTCATATCAATTTTGAAGGTTTGAGAAATTTAATTTTTTTAGTTTTCAAATTTTGATTGGAAACTAATTATGTTTTGTATTTTAGGAAATTTGTGGTTGATTTGAAGGAATACTTATAAAAAGGTATGAGTGTTTGCCTCTCAATTTAATTTTGTTAAGAATTTTGGATATAATTATGTTAGGAAATTGTGTATTTATTGTGGAAAATGTGTAGAAATTGTTTAGAATTTGTGGAAATTTGTCAAGGAAATTAGAAAATTTGTTAGGAAAATATGAAAATAAAAAATATGTTATGAAATTAGGGAAATAGAAAATACGTTAGGAAATTAGAAAATATTTTAGGAAAATAGGAAAATAAAAAATATGTAATGAAATTTTTGAAATTAGAAAATATGTTAGGAAAATAGGAAATAGAAAATATATACGGAAATTAGAAAATTGTAATTTTGTTTTATGCATAATTAATATATTCTTGCATTTGTGAATTTGTTGTGATATTTTTTGTAAAGCACTTTATGTAGTTCCGAATGAGTGAAATATGTTCATATTTTATAACAGTTTATGCGAAGTTAATCGGGTTGATTAACTTCGTCTGATGAAATTCAATGAAAAATCTTAGAACCGTTTGAGAGTCACTAAATCAGGTTGATTGACTGACTCTTGAATTGTCCATTTATTCGGACAGTTTGGGGGTGCGCAACTATGTGTTGTGTAGTTGGTGGTTTACGAGGTTAGGTTTCGATTGTGGTAAATTCGGTTTGTATCCCCTCAATGTTCTCCGAATGCATACTAGATATTTATTTATAATATCTACGTCATGCAATTGGGGAACAGTAAGGAGATGCTGCCGAAATTTCCCTTGATCGAAACTAAGCCTCGTAGGTCGCAAACTACATAGCACAGAACGTGCACTCTCGTATGGGATAGGGCCAAATCACCGGAGGCAAAAGGAGAAGGGTTGCTTTTGATTTTAACTTGTTCTATTTACGGGACAATGTTAACTCAATTACTTACATTGACTCTATGTTGTGAAAGCATGCACAATGGACAGAGGGTGGATGCAAATGTTTGATAGATCTTCTGATCAGTATTTGGATGGGATCGACAACTTCATTGCCTTTGCACGTAGTCATTGCAGTGATACAAGACGTATCAGGTGTCTGTGCCGTAAATGTAATAATTGCATTTAGATGTCGTTGAATGAGGTCCAAACTCATATGGAATGGAATGGGTCCGTACACAACTACACTATTTGGATCTATCACGGTGAAAAAATATTTTCCGCATCGACATCTTCGGTTCCCGGGACCCGTCGGGACGAAAGTGGTTTGGATGGGCGATGTGATAATGATCAAGTCGTTGAATTATTAACCGATGATTTTCCTCCGACATCAGATGATATGGAAGATGATGCGCCAAGGTTGCAACCCGAAGACTCTGACCTCCATTATGAGAGATTGTTGAAAGAAGCTCAGTGCGAATTGTACCCTGGTTGTAAATCATTTTCGGTTCTAGGGGCAGTTGTGGAGTATAATCAAACGAACAAGCATTTTGATCACATGTTGGACATTATCATCTGAATGCTCCCTGAAGACAACTGTCTGCCAAAAGATCATTATAGCTCGAAAAAGTTGTTGAAGGGGCTTGGTTTAGGGTATATATAGATCCATGCATGCAAGAACAACTGTGCTTTGTTTTACAATGAATTCGAGCAGCTTGACAAATGTCCCGTATGCAATGAGCCTAGGTTTCAAAAGAACAAGATTCCTAACAAGGTGTTGCGTTATTTTCCACTGAAGCCAAGGTTACAAAGATTCTACATGTCGTCCCACACAGCCCGTGATATGAGGTGGCATAAGGATGAACGCATTGATGATGATGTACAGAGGCATCCGGCGGATGGAGAGGCTTGGGAGGAATTTGATAAAATGTATCCCGAGTTTGCTGCGGAGCTAAGAAATATCATATTAGGGCTCGCTACTGACGGGTTTAATCCGTTTGGGAGTTTTGCAAAGCCCTATAGCACTTGGCCGGTTGTTATGGTTCTGTATAACATGCGGTTTAGTTATTAATGATCAAGTCGTTGAGTTATTAAACGATGATTTTCCTCCCATATCGGATGATATGGATGATGAGGCACCAAGGTTTCAACCCGAAGACTCTGAGCTCCATTACGAGAGATTGTTGAAAAAAGCTCAGTGCAAATTGTACCCTGGTTGTAAATCCTTTTCAGTTCTAGGGGCAGTTGTGGAGTTGTTGCACATGAAAGTTGAGTATAATCAAACGAACAAGTATTTTGATCACATGAGGGACATCATCATCCGAATGCTACCGGAAGAAAACCGTCTGCCTAAAGATCATTATAGCTCGAAGAAGCTGTCGAAGGGCCTCGGTTTAGGGTATATCAAGATCCATGCATGCAAGCACAAAAGTGCATTGTTTTACGGTGAATTCTAGCAGCTTGACAAATGTCCCGTGTGAATGCCTAGGTTTCAAAAGAAAAAGATTCTGAACAAGGTGTTGCGTTATTTTCCACTGAAGCCAAGGTTACAAAGATTCTACATGTCGTCCCACACAGCCCGTGATATGAGGTGGCACAATGATGAAATCATTGATGATGATGTACTAAGGCATCCTGCTGATGGAGAGGCTTGGAAGGAATTTGATAAGATGTATCCCGAGTTTATCGCGGAGCTAAGAAATGTCAGATTAGGGCTCGCTACTGACGGGTTTAATCCATTTGGTAGTTTTGCAAAGTCCTATGTCCCTTGGCCGGTGGTTATGGTTCTGTATAACAAGCCTCCTTGGAGAAGCATGAAGAAAGAATTCACAATCCTCAATAGATTCATACTGGGGCCCAAATCGCTGAGTAAATCCATCGATGTGTATTTACGGCCGTTGATTGATGAGCTCGTGGATCTGTGGGAATATGGTGTCCGAACATACGACTAGTGCAGTCGAGAAATGTTCACTTTACGAGCGGCCGTAATGTGGACAATTAATGATTTTCCTGCTTATGGTATGTTGTCAGGATGGAGCACCAAGGGCTATCTTGCTTGCCCGATATGTAGACCAGACACAATGTCCTTTTGGCACACATCGAAGGTATGCTACTTGGGTGCGAGAAGGTTTCTGTAGTGAGATCACCGATGGCGAATGCAATCCGATTCATTTGATGGCAAATCAGAGTTACGAGCTCGACCAAGGAGAGGTCCAGTGATTAGATATTGTTCAAACTAAACAGTATACATGACTTCATCACACGAGGACCGAAACCAACTGAACGGGAAAATTGGACGAAAAAGAGCATATTCTTCCGGTGGGCGTATTGGTCAAAATTGAAAATCAAACACATCGTGGATCCTATGCACATCGAGAAGAATGTTACTGAGTGTGTTATGGGAACGACTTTACCCATTGAAGCAAGTCAAAGTACACAAAAAAGACTCGTCTGGGTATGCAAGAAATGGGGATTCGGCCTAATTTGTGGCCAAAAGTCGTCAATGGAAAATACATCATGGTTCATCCAAGTTATACATTTGAGTAGGAGAATAAGAAAAAATTCCTGAAGTGGTTGCAGGGTGTGAAATTTCCCAACGGGTATGCCGGCAACATATCCCTAAATGTTAGCACCGACGGTGGGACCATGTCTGGTATGAAGAGCCACGACTATCATGGTTTGCCATAGCGACTCATTCCGATTGGTATTCGGCCCTTCTTGGAGCCTGGTGTTGTTGAGACGATAGTTTATTTGTCTCAATTCTTCCAGATACTATGTGCCAGATCGTTGGTAAAGGCAGACCTCGAAGCAATTAACGAGGATATTTTCTACATCATGTGCCGGCTAGAGCAAACATATCCACCTACATTCTTTGATGTAATAGTGCACCTACTAATACCACTTCCGGATGAGGCAAAGCTAGCTGGCCCGGTGCATTATTGTTGGATGTACCCAATCGAGAGGTATAACTTATTCCTGCTGTTTGATGAAATTTCCTTACTATCATGTATATATGCGAATCATAATGTATATTTCCTTGTAGAATGTTAGGTACGTACAAGTGGTACGTCCGCAACAAGACACGTCCCGAAGGCTCTATATCGGAGGTGTACATTACAAAGGAGGAACTAATATTTTGTGCATTGTACCTTCGAAGTGTTGAAACTTCTTTCAATAGAGCCTCGCGCAACGACAACAGTGGTCAACGTGTAGAGACCCTATCTGAATTTGCCCAACTCAGACGACCATTCGACACTGGTCCAATGTCGGAGCCATTCACCAATAACGACATGGAGATGGTTCATTGGTTCATACTGAACAACTGTGAAGAAGTCTGGCCCTTCCACGAGCATCACGAGGCTTTGATGAAGGCCCAATATCCTTCGAATTGGGAAGAAATGAACAAACAACTGTTTCCACATTGGTTTTCCGCGCATGTAAGTCACAAATTTTAATGTCTCAAATTCTTAAATTGTTTTTAAGTTTACCAATTTCATTTCTTGTGTGTATCTTACCAGATGGCACAGCTGAAAGATGACAACTCGCCAAATAAAAATAAAGAATTAATGCAGCTGACCATTGTCCCATTTGGAGGAGAAACGTACGCTGGTTGTCACGTTAACGGATGGGGATGGGGAAAACGCTGATACGGGGTTCTACGGCAGATTGTTAAGTGTGGTTAATGTATTATACACAGACCGCAAGGAAGTCGTCTTGTTCAAGTGTCATCGATTTTATACGATCTCAAGTATCCCAGGCAGTGTCATTAAAGATCAGTATGTACCTCTATCAACACAAACACCCGATGGTTTGAGAGTGATCCCTACATCCTCGCTAGTACGGCGAAATAAGTATTCTATGTGGATGATCCAAAAGTTTGTGCTGGTTGGAGAGTAGCTGAGATGGTGAATCATAGAAATATTTGGGACATGGATGACCGATACCATGAAGAAGATGGGGAAACAGACGATGACCAAATCGTTTACCAGGTGGATTCCTCGGCATCCACCCTGTACGGACCAACAACATCATCCCACCAATTGTGATTGATGACATTTTTATTGATCTCGGGGTATTTGAACAAATTGAAAGTGATTATGAGGAATCAAGTACTGTGCACATCTCAGATGACGAGCGTGATTGGGAGGGGGAGAGCTAATCTGACACCGAATGAAAATTGTAAATAAATTATTTCATTTATATATGTAATATCCATCTTCAAATCAGTAAGTGTGATTTATATGTATGTTTTATGATTTGATTCAAAAAGTTTCAATTAATCTTTTATGTACTAAAGCTACAAACTTTGATGTCCTCATCCCTGATTCGGCTTCCCAACATTTCACCTTTCTTGATAAAATAGTGTATAGAATTTTGGGAAAAATAGGCAATAACATTTCCCCAACGAATATATGTACCTTCATCGGGCAAAGGCTTCCAATATGACGTGTTTCTCTGTTCGGTGGGCCGTTGCCGAAACTAGAAATGTATGCCCGATAAATATTTTTTTATCTTCGTCGGGCCATATATACCAGATTCAATTTACCTTTAATTATTAAACAACTTTTTAAATTAATTACGAAATGAAATGGACCGATCTAATTGTTCACCTTTAATGCACGTACTCATGGATCACCTACGCGAAAAATTACTCGATTTGGAAATCCCGGGATTATGTAACGGTGAGCGACGTTTCAACGGTTACACAACGTTTCTTCACGATCGACGGCTTGATATCCTTAAAACCTCACAATTTTCGACGGGCGAGATATAGGCACGTAAAACCACAAATTGAACGGTTAGATCGGTCAAATTCAATCGTTTGAATATCAATAGAACCAAAACTTCGAAAATGTATTGAAGTTTCCTTCAGGTGTTTAAACTCCTTGATGAATATGCTTGTTTTACGATTTTCAATAATTTACGAAATAAAATGGACCGATCTAACCATCCACATTTATTGTACGTACTCATAGAATGCCTAAGCGAAAAATTACCCAATTTGGAAATCCCAGGATTCGGTAACAGTGCGCGATGATTCAACTGTTACACAACGTTTCCTTACGATCGGACGGCTTGAAATCCTCAAAACATCAAGATTTTCAACGAGTGAGGTCTACAGACTTAAAAGTAACCATTGAACGGTCAATTTTTTGAAATTCCATCGTTTGAATATCAATTGAACCAAAACTACGAAAAACCCATTGAAATTCACAAACTTAACGATTGAGGCACATAAGCTCCATAAAACATAACAATAACGATCGATGGGGCTTTAGGCATGTAAAACCAAAAAGCCAAAGGCCCCGATCTTGAAAATTCTATTGTCGGGCCTGGTTTTTAGATCAGTCATAAACTCAACAACATAAGCATTTAGCCCGACGAAGTTAATTATTCGCCTGGCAACGATATTAAAGTCGTCGGGCAACGTAAACAGAACGGGAATTTTTTTTTTGCAAAAATTTCAAAAATTCAGCCAAACTTTTCGCGAAAACTCAAACTTATCGCGTATATTTGCCCGACGAACTTTGAACTTTTGACCCGACAAATATCCACCGCGTTTTGTTACTCGAAGAATTCATTAAAAGTTTCCCCGACGTAGGATTCGTTGGGCAAGGTTATTCAGACAGATAAGTCACGACCGACTCTTCTTCTTCATCCTTCTTCTTCATTTTCCTCTTCGTCTCCCCACTGCCACCTCTCTGCAACACAGACCAAACCTCATCTCTCGAGGTCGCTGGCGTCCAATACCACTCCCTCCCTTTCTCGCTCTCTCTCACTCAGACTCCGCCTCTCAGTCGGCCGCCGCAACTCTCTCTTGTGCCTCCTCTCTCTCGCCGATTCTGTATCGCCGCTGCAGCTATCTCTCACCGGTAGTCATACCAAGGTAGAACCCGGTCTCTCTCTCTCTCTCTCTATTGTTAATGTGGATTGGTTATTGTCAATTTTGATTGTTTATATTTTAATTTTAGTTTCGATTGAAATTTCAATTGAAATTTGGTTTTGATATTATGAAATTGTATTGAAATTGGAATTGAAATTTGGATTGGATTTTGGCAGATTGTGCATTTTTCTCAAATTTTCAGATTGAGAATTTAGGGTTTTTACTTGAATATTGTGAATTTGGATTAGATTTGAATACAAATATTTGGTTTACTAAATTTGTTTGGATTTAGTAATTTAGGGTTAATGTTGATGATTTGTTGAAATTTTGATGTTTGGTATAAAGTTGAAATTGGTATAATGTTATGAATTATGCATATGATTTTTGTTATGATTTTGGATATGAATTTTATGTGAATTTTGGATATGTGAATTTTATGAATTTGGATATTTGAATTTTAAAAAATTTATGTGAATTTTTTATATGATGTAGGATATGTGAATTTTGGATATGTGAGTTTTATAAATTTTGGATATGTGAATTTTATTATTTTGGATATTATTATTGTATGTTTGGATTAATTTGTAAATTTTATTTTATTCCCAAAATTTGGATTTAGAAATTTAGGTATAATGTTGTGAATTTTGAGTTTAGTAATTTACGTTTAAGTTTGTTTGGATTAATTAGAATTTTAGGTTTAATTTTTGTTTGTGTTGGTTTTATTTTAAAAAATTAGAATTTGGTGGTTTTATTTTTTAGATACCAATTTACTAATTTTCAATAATTTTTTATTTTATTTATTTATTCATTATTCGAATTAAAAAATGTTGGTTAATTTTATATGTGGTTTTGTTTTTATTTTGTGAATTTAATATTTAATATTAAAAATGTTTGTTTTTTTTATTAAATTAAAAATATGTTGGTTAATTTTATATTAATTATTTTAAATTTCTTATTGTTGATGTTGCAACGCACCTTGATCATATCTAGGACTAGCCCCCGCCTTGATCCCGTTTATCATGCAGCGGAGGAGGCAGCCCCTGCCTTGGTATCCTCCACAGCGACGTCCATTCAGGAATCGATCTCTGATCTTCAGCGACCCAGTGCGCGGTCAGCTCGTCGATAGCACAGCAAGAAATGGGGGGAACCTCGTACCGACCCCTAGCCCCCACAGGACGACGCTAGAGCAGATGAACCGGAGACTATTGTCGGAGCACTCCCTCAGGGTAAGTTTTTTATTTGTTTATTTAAACAATCATTTTTATTTGTTACTCATATTATGCAAAGATCCCGGTGGTGTACGTGCTTCGCCTCTAGACAGCGGCCGTAAAAATTCATAGCCTGGTGGTGCATGAAATAGGAACGATTCTTCGCACCAAGTCCTTGATGATGGGGGATACTTTTAGGAACCAACCTCCGGAGGAGATCACATGTTGTTAGGGAGAGTTATCGGTACGTGTTTCTCCCTTTTTTTTACATTATTTTCATTATTTTTAATTATTTTACTCACTTGAATAATTTATTGCAGATCAATTTTGAGTTCAACCTAGAGGACATCGACGTTGGTAAATACCTGATAAACCACTAGCAGTTACGGTACGCCGACTGGAAGTACGAGCTCCATAAGTACTACAAGAGCTAGCCTTCCCTGGAAAAAGCTCGGGCAAATCCTCCAGAGGAGTTGGACGGGCCGAAACTGGAAGGGTGGTTGTGTCGGAGGTCAAGAGAAACTTCGAGACCCTGCAGGCCGAAAATATGGAGATCAAGGCCCAAAATGAGTAGATCCTGGCCCAAAATGATCAAATCAAGGCGCGCCTCGCCAAGGTGCTTGGCCGCTTGTGTAACAACCCAGAAATTTAATTATTTAATTTTTGTAAATTATTTTGTAAAAGGACGAAATTACCCTTGGTTGTTTAAGGGGCTGGAAAGTCGATTTTTGTTTCGAGACATTTTTGGTTGTGTTTTGGAGACCTTTGCATAGGTATCAAACTCACGAGTTCGTAGACAGGCGGCATACGGAAAACGGAGTTCGTGTGAGAGAGTTGTGGGTCTAGAATGTTCAGGGGCATTTTGGTAATTTGGCTTGGGTAGATATTTTAACCCAAGTAGATCAGATTCTCACATTTTTCTCTCTCTCTCTCTTCGCGACTCACCCTACACCCGTGCGACCAAAACCCAAAAACCCAAGAAATTGGAACTTCGATTCAAGGCAACGTCGTCCGTTTTAGTTCCACTAATCGGACTCTACTCCTTCCCACAATCACAGACGTACCAACCATCGCAGGAAGCAGCCGAGGGAGACCCCGAACCGAGGGAAGGAAAACCAAAACCTTTCAATCAATTTTTCAGCCAACACAGGTATGGGTTTTGTGTTTAGAGTTCATTTCTGAGTCCTGGGTTCGAGTAGATGCATTTAGACCTAAAATTTGTGAAAAACGATTGTGTTTTGAAAATGTTAGAAAAAATTCAAGCTCAGCCGGCAATGGAGTTTTTCGGCGACGGCGGACGGCGGCACATAGCGGATCGGTCGTCTTCTCCGGCTACTGGTTCGATCGGAGCGGGGGCTGATGTGGCATGCCACGTGGATGCCACCTGGCAGCCACGTGGAGCCACGTGGAAGCGACGTAGCAGCCACGTGGCGGCCACATGGCAGCAACGTGGAGGCCACATGGCAGCCACGTGGGTGCCACCTGGCGGCCGAGTCAGGCCGAGTCAGCGCTGAGTCAAACCGAGTTGGCGCATGAGGTACTGTAGCAGCGCGTGGGACACTGTAGTAGGTGCATGAGGTACTGTAGTAGGCGCGTGGCCCATGGTCTGGCCTTCCTCAGGCTCATGGCGGCGCGTGTGACTAGTTCTTGGGTCACGGTAGTGCATGTCGACATGATTTCGACATTTTGGATCTGTTGGCGCAGGTTTCAGGTTGATCAGATGTCGATTAGGGGTAGTTTTGGGCATCCAAAGTTGCTGCATTTTTAGTGTGATGCAAGCGGACCTCCCGGGGTTTAGGGAGTCTAAATGTAGGGTTTTAATTACAGTTGGTAATCCCGGTTATTACTTTTGACGGGCGATACTGCTCCGGGAACTTCGGAGGAGCGTACGGCTGGGGATTGGGCTGATTTGGATGTGTGGTGAGTGGACTTTGGTTTATAAATTATAATGCATGGATAAAGGTATATTTTGATTTCAATTCTGTTATGTATTGCTTTTGGCAAATTTCTGGAATTGAGAAATTCTTACTGGACACGACTTTCCATATTTATTTGGAAATGATGTTTTGGGCTATGGTATGGCTTTATGGTTTCGAGTTTTATATGGTTTGACTTGATTGATTTTGGGATTTTGGTCGAGTCCACGATTTTGAGTTTAAACCCGATTTTTCAATGAATTTGGCCTAAGCCAAGAAACAAGGATTTCAAAATATGAATTTTGGTTTTCACTGGATTTTTGTCCCCGATGGTCAAGGTTTTCTCCGACTCGCATCGAGGGTCTTTCTCCGCCAGATCGTTGAAGGTTCTCCGACGCTGGTGTGGAGGGGTATTTTCTCCATCAGGTCGTTGAGGCTGTCTACGCGTAGTACATGTTTCTGCACAACTCGAGGTATATCGGGTGTGTGGAGGGTATCGAGTTACGACTCGGGATTTCATTCGGGGAGCAGTGGGATATGTTTTGATGTATATTTTTATGTCCAGGTCGGTTTACATGATTTTAAACTCCTTTGAGGAGGGTTTTCAAAGCAGGGTTGTGGACCACGAAATGTTTTCATTATTCGGGTTTTCGTGGGTCCCACCAAGTGTTTTAACAAAAGATAGATTTTTTGGTGGGTTTTCAGATTATCTATATATTATATTTATATACAAATGGATTTTATGTTATGCATGCATGGTTTTACTCGTGGAGGGGGGAAATGTATGTTTTCCTTGGAAATTAATTTTAAATGATGATGTTGTTAACTCACAATTTTTATGTTTTAAATCCCCTTCAGGCTGTTAAGTTGACGTGGGCTTAATCCAGAGGCGGAGGCATTAGATTTTTAGCTGCACGTTTACCTAGACTATCTAGTAGGATATTTATTTATGTATTTATTTATCCTACCTAGATGCGCTGATAAGTCTGTTGGACTGATTATAAAATTGTGGTTACATCGTTGGATGGTTGACCTTATTGGAATTTGGAGTGTTATCTGATCCTTAGTCTGACAGGTGGAAGATGGTTATCCAGTCCTTAAGGGGAAATTCTACTGGATTTTTGGCAGAATTCTCATAATTATTTGCAAGGACTTAGGGGTATTCTGGGAATTTCTTTAGGTTGTCAAACGGGAGCAGGGTTCTTCCCAGGTTTCGAGGGGAAATTCGGGAAGGGTTCTGTTAGCTTGGGTGAGCGTGGGCTGGATGAGCTTCTGTCACAACCTCAGCCCCCGACCAAACAGCCCGCCTAAGACCCCGACCACCCTGACCCGTCACCGAGTAGTTAGAACTTGATATGTAAAACATTACTTTAGTTTTAATTATGTAAAAACATAATATTAATTTTTATCAATATTTTTTTTATTTTCATTTATTCGTTTTATTATTTTAATTTTTTTTAAAAAAAAATTTTTAATTATATATATATTTATTTAATTAAATAAATTATTAATTTTTTAAAAAAATATTAAGCTTTTTCCTGATGCACAATCATTTCGTCGGGCAAAGTAATATATATGCCCATCGAAACGAGTTAGTCGGGCAAAATATGTTGACTTTTGGATTGCTCGAAAAATCATAGGCGACGAATGGATCCGTCGGGTAAGCTTTAAATTGCTCGACGAACTTACTGTTTTCGTCAACTAACCTCAAACCCGACGGCGGTGGCTCGATGAACATTGCCCGACGAAGGGTCACCGGGTCTACTGTTGCCTGACGAATAGTGAACTTTGCTCGGCGAGTATGTTTTTCCGAGCAAACCTGCTTTTCTTATAGTGTATTGATATATATGGAATTATTATTTACAATTTAATTACGTGGTTTTGGATTGATATATATATATATATATATATATATATATATATATATATATATTGGATGGTTAATTTATAGTTAATTATTGTTGCATATATGCAGGTGTTTATTCAGTGAGTTTCAATGAGAGATGAGATTGTGATAATTGGAGATGGGGTTGATGCAGCTGGCTTAGCTGTCTCTTTGAAGAAGAAGGTCGGCCATGCAACCATTCGGTATGTGGAACAAGTAGTAGTCGTGGAAAATATATGATGATTTATAGTTGAGGATAGTCAAAATTGAAGGTGCCAAAATATATGGAGGACGACCATGCCCATTTAACTTCCATGGATACAACGTGAGTGGTAACAAGTATATGTATGCTGTGATTATATAAGGATATTAACTGTGTGATCAGCTGATTTGGCATTTTACGGGGAATGGTGGCTACTCTGTTAAGTTAGTTTATGGTGTTGCATTGTAACTACACCGAAATGGTGAATTGGGGAGAAAATGAGAGGGGGAATCCAGCTCTTCGGCGTTGCAGGGGCTGAAATGGAGTCAAATATGGTCAATCAAGGTCCCAACAAAGCTGAAAATATTTGTGTGGAGAGAGTGCCGTAATTCCCTTGTTGTTCGAAGTAATTTAGTTCGAAGAAGACTCAATGTGGAGTCAATTTGCCCGGTTTGTGGCCTAGATGAGGAGACTGAGCTTCATCTCTTTTTTCAATGTCAGTTTGCTCGATTTTTCTGGTATGGTAGTCCTCTTATGATTGATGTTCGTACGTTGGTTGGTGTGGATTTCGCTAGTGTGTGGCAGTGGTTGATTGAAAAGTTTCAAAAACTCCCTCATAAGGAGGAATTGATATAGACACTTACCTTTGGCCTTTGGAGAATATGGAAAAGCAGGAACCAAATGGTGTTTGAGGGTACTGCCGTCAGTCCTGAGGAGGCCATTACACTCTTAACTAAACAGGTGAGTGAATTTCTTGAGTTGGGATTCTTCCCTTTGCAGGGACACTTTATGCAACCTAGACCACCAGATGAAGGCATACTAAGGGCGGTCATCCGATGGAAAAAACCAGAAATGGGATGTTGAAAATCAATTGTGATGGAGCATGGAATTCACAAGATGGGCGTGGAGGTGTGGGTTGGGTTCTTAGAGACTGCTATGGCCTCTTGGTTTCTGCTGGTGGCCGTGGGAACCTGCCCTTCAAGTCAAGTCAGATCGCTGAGGCCGAAGCAATCCGTGTTGCTCTATCGTATTGCCTCATGTCTGGGCATTCTTGTGTGGAGGTAGAGATGAATGCTCAATTTATTATTAATGTGTTGTTGGGTAAGTGTTCAGAAGTGTCTGACTTAGCTTCCATATTGTTTGATATTTTTCAAATTGTAAAGACAATGCGACGGGTCCAGTTTGTGTATGCTCCCAGGCAAGCTAACAAGGTTGCGCATCTTGTTGCTGTGTATGCCAGTAGAGTAGGAGGGTACCATTGTTGGGATGAACTAGGGACGGAGTGGTTGTTTGATACTTTATGAACTAGGGACGGAGTGGTTGTTTGATACTTTAGCCTCGGACGCGGGCGTTTCAATTCGCTATTAATAAAACTCTTGACTTTTTGGTAAAAAAAAAATTGTATTATCAACATCATTGATTGTTTTTAAGCAATCAGCTGATCAAACGATCTTCAATTTGGTTGTTTTCTTTATCTGACGTTTTAATAAATAAATTGTTCTAATTAGATCACACGTGTATAGAAAAAATTCAATCGTCAACAATGTAAGGAATTAATTCTGTCACATCAATTCAAAATTTAATACAAAATACTAGTATTTCTATGACTACTCAAATAAAAATAATAGTACTGCTTGAAGTTAAAAAATTTGTATTTGGATAAGTTGTTAGAAAAGTTATACTGGAATTTAGATACAAAATCTAAATTTTATAGGCTTTTTACTTCGAATGCCCCTTGAACTCGCCACTCAATCTCAATATACCTCTTTAACTAAATTTTGTCTCAATTAACCCCCTGAACATGGCTTCCGTCAACAAAGTTACCCCATTTTCGTCCAAAAACTCTAACTTCCGTTAGATTCCGTCAAATTTACTGATGTGGCATAACATCATCTGTTAAAATATAAATGGTTCCTCCTAGCTTGACACATGTCCTTCTACTTCATTAAAATTAATTATTATCCTAAATATTTAATTTTAATTTTGACAAACAATTTAAAGCTAAAAAAAAATTGAACCCAAAATTCATCCTCTCCACCCTACCATCTTCGATAAACACCCACAATAAACCTTTTCTCCTCCCCACCCACCATCTCCACTCACTCTCACCTTGCTCCTTCAAAGCCTTAATCCCATTCCGATTCCCATTCCCAAATCCAATGGCGTCCAAATCCAAAATCCTCTTCATCGGGGGCACTAGCTATATCGGAAAGTTCATAGTCGAGGCCAGCGCCAAGGCGGGTCACCCGACCTACGTTCTGGCCCAAGAGTCCACTCTCTCTAACCCAGCCAAGTCCAAAGTCGTCGAAAGCTTCAAGGCCTTGGGTGTCAATTTCGTCTTGGTTCGTAAAATTTCCAAGCTTTTTTTTATCAATTTTAATCTGATTGGGCGTTTGGGTTTTCTTTAATTTTTTGAAATTTTTTGGTCAGTTGGCTGATCAAGGCAAGGCCCTCGTTGCTATCAAAGAAGCAGGCAATGTTAGGGTAAAAGCTTCAATCTTTGGTCATTGATTTCCTCTGTGTTTTTCTTCTTTGATTTTATTTGCGATTGCGAATTGCGTGATTTGGTTAATTCAGAGATTTTTCCCTTCTGAGTTTGGAAACGACGTGTATCGAGTGCATGCTGTTGAGCCAGCCAGCATTCGCAACGAAAGCCAAGTTTCGCAGAGCTATTGAGGCTGAGGGAATTCCATACACCTACGTATCCTCCAACTTCTTCGTCGGTTACTTCTTGCCCACTCTGAACCTCGTGGAGATGGTGGGTGGGGAGATTAAGGCTTTGAAGGAGCAACGTGTGTGAGTGAGTGGAGATGGTGGGTGGGGTGGAGATGGTGGGTGGGGAGATTAAGGCTTTGAAGGAGCAATGTGTGAGAGTGAGTGGAGATGGTGGGCGGGGAGGAGAAGAGGTTTATTCCTCTGGTGATGGTGGGTGTTTATCGGAGATGGTGGGTGGAGAGGATGAATTTTGGGTTCAATTATTTTTTTTAACTTTAAATTGTTTTTCAAAATTAAAATTAAATATTGAGGATAATAATTAATTATAATGAAGTAGAAGCACATGTTTCAAGCTAGGAGGAAACCATTTATATTTTAATGGACGATATTATGCCACATCAACAAATTTAACGGAATCTAACGGAAGTTAGAGTTTTTGGACGAAAATGGGGTAACTTTGCTAACAGAAGCCATGTTCAGGGGGTTAATTGAGACAAAATTTAGTCCAAGAGGTAAACTGAGATTAAGTGGCGAATTCAAGAGGCATTTGAAGTAAAAAGCCAATTTTATATTCATGATGGTTGCAGTGACAGTGGTGTAATGCCAGTATATGAAGCTTGCCCAGTTAATTTGTATCTAGCTATATGCTTAATTTGTGTATATAATCCATGGGAAATTGTTGTCAGCATTCTTAAATTTTACACTAATTTTAGCTATCGTCCCTGAACTTTATTATTAGTAGCAGAAATCCCTGAATTTTGTCTAAACATGCAAGGAAAATCATTATGTTAAATTTTCGACAATTTCTGTAAGAATAAGGGTAAAGTTGTCATATCATGTGTGTTTATTTTAACATAAATTGTTGAGAAATTTAATAGAAGGATTGTACGTGCACGTTTAGACATAATTCATGGACGTTTATACTACTAATAATTAATAAAATTCATGGACAATAGATAAAATTAGTGTAAAGTTCAGAAACGCTGACAGCAATATATTTTCCCTAGTCAATTATCCTTTAGTATTGGCTACATATCCAAAATTATTGAATCACAATTGCTACAATATATGTCTCTCTCTAATATTTACTCATTGACTCTCTACCTAATTATCTAAGCTATAATGGATATATGATGAGATTTTATCTCACAAGATCTTTGACGATTTTTAAAGTAAAATAATTTATTATATATTGTATTTTTTACCTTCAAAATATCAGATGTGGGATTATGCACTTAGAGGATTTCCTTTCTCAATTTTTTGTTTTGTGCGAAATGAAGAATGAGCCAGGCAAGCACGTACGGTTGGATGTAGGCCGGGTTCCTTTTTAATTTCTTTGGCTCTTAGGTACAGTTTTGATTATATTTTGAAGTACTGGAATAACATGCATGTGCTTCTACAGGGAGTGATTTATGAATCTTAAATACACGTACACTATCGGTGTTGACTTTCATTACATTGGTTCGTGCCAATTGACTTGTTACTATATAATAATTGACCTCCCAAGTCTTATTTCAAATTACCAAAAAAATAGTTGAAACCGCAAAACGCGGATCCATCCCCAAATTTGTTCCTCAAAATTAAATTACTCATGAAGCTAAATCACGTGTAGGCTCTACAATGATATAGGAAAAGCATATGCACTACTTGAAATATCGATCAAGTAGTATATATTATCATTCACGTGTTATATATAATATGAATTGAAAATAATTAAATTGATAAATTTTATTTCTATCAAGTATATTATAAAACACATATACACGCCTCATGATATTATTGGAATTATAATATTACACGCCTCATGATGATATTATTGGAATTATAATATTACGTAACTATGTTATGCTTCCAGTTGGAAGTTAAACTACAATGGTAATAAACACTATAAAACCAAGCTCAGCTTTGTCTTCCTCACACATTCTTACAGAATCAGAACATCCAACATCCAAACGATCTTCTTGGAAAACCCGAAGTTTATTTTGAATATGAAGGTAAATCACCACTCCCAACCCTCTTCTTCAATTTTCTTTTTAACATTTTATCTTCCGATAACCTAATTTTCGTTTTTACTTATACTTAGTATTTAGTTGGTCATGGTTGATTATGACATGGTTTTTTGGTTGGAACGTTGGATTCATTACAGCAAACCATAACCATTGAGGTGCAGCTTCGATCATGCGACAAATGCCGGTCCAAAGCCATAAAGATCGCTGTTGCAGAAGGTGGTGCGTTTTTTTTACTTTCAAAACTATAAATATATATTAATGAATTTGATCAATCTCATTCCCAAAAATTAAGTAGCAGTTTTATATAATTTTTTGGTTTGGAATTAATTATTTAAAATGGTCGCAGGTGTGATATCGGTGGCTTTCAAGGGGGCGAACAGAGATCAGATGGTGATAACTGGAGATGGAGTTGATGCAGCTGGCTTGACCAAGTCATTGAAGAAGGCTCTTGGCTATGCAGACTTGGTGAGTGTGCAAGAAATAACAGACAAGAAAAATGAAGCTAAACCAGAGAATAAGAAAACCGAACACCCAAAACCCAGCAGTTGCTCTCACCATCCGCATCAGTTGGAATTCTACATCCGTGATCCACCAACCAGGAGTTTTTGCACCATTTTGTGATTTACAACCTAACTAAGTATATAAGATTTGATTCGCAGTTTAACAACATATTATACGTATCTAATAACCTGAATTCTCCACACATGTACCTAATGCCTTGAGGAGGTTGAATTGACACCAAAAAACACAAAACAAAAATTAGGCGTAGGAATAAAAAAAATACTAGTTGAAGTATGTTGACTTTAATTGGGACTAATTCGATTTTTTTTAGTATGTACTCATGATCTCTCCAACGCATTACAGATGTACGTACGTACGCATGTATATCCTTGGTTTTACGTACTCTCGTCTTATTGCCCTTATTTAATTGGGAAATGAAGTCATTTATTGTATTAATGCTGCCCATGTTTGGCTTCGCTGTGTTCTCATTTTGAAAATAGATATGAATGATTTTAGTTTTACATGAAGTAGCAAAAACTTCCCCCATCTAATTAATTCTGCTATTTGAAGGGATTAATGTATGAGATAAGTTTTCCATGAGTAATTTTTTTACTACCTTCAACTTAGTTGACCGATCAACTACAAATTTCTTTAATTTTTCTTAAACATATTGTTTTTTATACAATGATCGATATTGAGAGATTATAATATTATATACATTGGGCACTCCATAAATTACTTACTGCACTCCACTTTTTTATTTTAATGTTTTCTTAATCAAACTTTCAAACTTACCCATCTTCCTTTTGAATTCAATATATTTTATTTTTATTTCTTTTGTTTATGTAAAACATTTGGACTTCCTTTTTTTTACTCGAAAAACTTTACTCTCCCATTTCATATCGCACCCTCTTTCTATTTTCACAATTATAAGTACTATGCTTCTGCTATTAAAGTATAATGGTAGTTCGACTTGGCTTGAATTATATCACTACAAAAAATTCAAGATTTCCCGACAAACTTTTGCCCATCGAAGTAGATTTCGCCGCGTAAATAGTATTTGCCCAACGAACCCGACGGCTCGCCGGGTAAGTTGTTGGCGGGAAAAACTAGTTGTTGGCGAGTAAAATAGGAAAGGTTTGCCCGACGAGTTGTTCTACCCGTCGGGTAAGATTAGATATGACGACGAATATCAGTCGTCGGTAACACTTGACGTTGACTTAATTTTTCCGACGAATCATTAAATTTTGCCCTGCGAATATACTTCGTCGGGAAAAAGTATAAACATGTTAGAATATTAAGTAAGTCATTGTAGTGATAAGTGTAGTGTTAAGTCATTGTATTGTGAAGTGTGTGAAGTGTGTAGTATATAAAGTGAGTGTGAGAGTCACTCCATCATTGAGACATTTTACATAATGAAAATACCCAAAATTACTCTCACAACTTTCTCTTTTTTCCTTCTCTTGTTTGATCCGTGAATCTCATTCCCTCATCACTAACATTCTTACCTAAACTCCATTGATACACTAACCTAACCTCAATTGAATAAGGATCCATGAATTCTTTCATGGTATCAGAGCTACAAAGCTCATAGCTCGTGGTCTAGATATTTGTTTTTGCTTCCGTTGCTATGTACAGTTTCAGTTTTTTTTTTTCAATTTCCGTTTACCAAAAATTATGCCATGATTTCAATTCCGATGGCTGTGACTCTTCTGTGCAACCTTCACGATTCAATTTCTGATTTAAGTCTCGGCTCTCTATGCGATTATGCACTGCAGACTTGTTCAATTGAAATTGGTACGGGTTTTGACCTAGATTTTCTGGTTCTTGACATCGATCGTTATTCTTCATCATACATGCTCATCTGCGATTGCCTCTGCTTCGATCTTGCTTTCTTGCAACAACTTTGATTTCTCAGTTCGGCTTCTCAGCTTGTTCGATCTGCGATGGCTTCGAATATTGACTTCCAGACTACTCAACTTTTTCAATTCTTACTTTGTGCTTCCAGTTTCCAATTCAGCATTGAAGGATATGTGCGATTGAAATTGATTTCTCGGCTCAATCTCGGTTTTCTCTGCTCATCAGCGATTTCTTGCTACAATTTCTTCATCAGCCATGTTCATCTTTGATTGCTTCGCTCTTGCACTTCTTTAGACATCTTCGAATCCTCGACTTGTGTCTCTGGCGTTCCTCTATGTTCGTCTGCATCAGTCGTCTTCTTCGCTCAATTGGTACGAGTTTGCCCTAATTTTCTGGTTCTTGAAATCGACTGTGATTCTTCATCTGAAATGCTCTTCCTCTTCGTTCGGCTCTTCGTCTGCGACGGCTTCGTTCTTTAGACTTCTTCATTTCTGGTTCTTCAGACTTTTCTGATCAAGTTTTCGATTCTCAGCTAAGTATTCTCTGCTTTTGATTCTTCTTCGATTCTTGATTCTTCGCCTCTCTCCAATTTCTTTTTCGATCTCTGAATTGAATGTTTCTTCACTCTCTGATTCTGAATTGCATTGCTTTGCAATTGTTCTTCAATCTTCAATTTCTGCTTTGTGTCTGGTATGGAATTAGGGAAATAGAAAATATGTTAGGAAATTAGGAAATTAGAAAATATTTCAGGAAAATAGGAAAATAAAAAATATGTAAGGAAATTATTGAAATTAGAAAAAATGTTAGGAAATTTGAAAATATGTTAGGAAAATTGGAAAATAGAAAATATGTACAGAAATTATAAAATTGTAAACTTTGTTTTATGCATAATTAATATATTTTTGTATTTGTGAATTTGTTGTGATATTTGTTGTAAAGCGCTTTATGTAGTTCCGACGGAGTGAAATATGTTCATATTTTATAACCGTTTATGCAAAGTTAATCGAGTTCATTAACTTCGTATAATGAAATTCAATGAAAAACCTTAGACCCGTTTGAGAGTCAATGAATCGGGTTGATTGACTGACTCTTGAATTGTCCATTTATTCGGTCAGACTGGGGGTGCGCAACTATGTGTTGTGTAGTTGGCGGTCTATGAGGTTAGGTTTCGATTGTGGGAAATTCGGTTTGTATCCCCTCAATGTTCTCCGAATGCATACTAGATATTTATTTATAATATCTACGTCGTGCATTTGGGGAACTGTAGAGAGATGCTGCCGAAATTTCCCTCGATCGAAACTTAGCCTCATAGGTCGCAAACTACACAACACAGAACGTGCACTCTTGAATGGGATAGGGCCAAATCACCGGAGGAATAAGGAGACGAGCTACTTTTGATTTTAACTTGTTCTAATTATGAGATAATGTTAACTCAATTACTTACGTTGACTCTATGTTTTGAAAGCATGCACAATGGACACAAGCTGGATGCAAATGTTGGATAGATCTTCTTATCAGTGTTTGGATGGGATCGACAGCTTCATTTCCTTTGCACGTAGTCATTGCAGTGATGAAAGACGTATCAGGTGTCTGTGTCGTAAATGAAACAACTGCAGTTGGATGCCATTGAATGAAGTCCAAACTCATCTGGAATGGAAGGGGATCGTACACAACTACACTAATTGGATCTATCACGGTGAAAACAAAATATCCGCATCGACAATTTCGGTTCCCGGGACCCGAGGGACGAAAGTGCTTTGGATGGGCGATATGATAATGATCAAGTCGTTGAGTTATTAACCGATGTTTTTCCTCCCGCATCATGGACGATGAGGCGCCCAAGTTGCAACCCGAAGACTCTGAGCTCCATTACAAGAGATTGTTGAAAGAAGCTCAACGCAAATTTTACCCTAGTTGTATGTAAGGACCCTTCCCGAATTTCCCCTCGCAACCCGGGAAGAACCCTACTCTCGTCTGACAACCTAAGGAAAATTCCCAAAATACCCTTAATTCTTTACAATTTAATTATGAGAACTCTGCTAAAAGTTCGGCAGAGTCTCCCCTTAGGGACTTGTTAACCATCTTCCACCTGTCAGACAAGAGATCCGATAGCACTCCAAATTCCAATAGACAACAACCATCCAACGACGAAATTGAAATATTTTTTTTTCAGTAAGTTCAAAGGTGTTATCAGAGCATCTATGTAGGATAATAATTACATAATTAAATATCCTACTCAAGTATAGGTAATAGCGCAGCTGATATTCTAATGCCTCCACCTCTGAAAATGCCCACGTCAACTCAATAGCATGGAGGGGATTTAAAGCGAAAAAGTTGTAAGTCGAGAAAAATAATCATTTAGAAATCATTTTCCGAGGAAATCTTACATTTTCCCCCTCCACGAGTAAAACCATGCATGCATAACATAAACATTTCTTTTTATGCAAATATGATATAAAGATACTCTGAAAACCACCAGAATTTCATCCTTCTTTAAAAACATGTGGTTGGACTCACGAATTGACCTGGACACAAAATATATCAACACAAAACCCACTGTTCCAGAAATACCCTCTACACACCTGATATTCCTCGAGTTGGCATAAACCTATGCTACGCGCAGACAGCCTCAACGACCCGGCGGAGAAAACCCCTCGACACCAGCGTCGGAGAACCCTCAACGAACCAGCGGAGCAAAACCCTCAACGCCAGTCGGAGAAACCTTAACCATCGGGGACATAAATTCAGTGAAAACCAAAATCCGTGTTTTGAAATCTTTGTTTCTTGGCCTAAGCCAAAGTCATTGAAAAATCATTTCTGGACAAATCCAGTAAATCACAAATACGGGTCTAACCCAAAATCACAGACTCAATAATTACCACGTCAAGACAACATAAAAATCGAGTCCAAAAACCAGGCCATTTCCCCAAAACACATTTTCACTGAAATATGGAAAACTTGTGTCCAGTAATAATTTCTAAATTCCGTAAATTGTCACAAACAATACATAACAGAATTTAATTCAAAGATACCTTAATGCATGCATTATAATTTATAAACCAAAGTCCATTCACCACACGTCCAAGCAAGCTCAATCTAGAGTCGTACGCTCCTCCGAAGTTTCTGGAGCAGTAACGCCTGCCAATATTAACAATCGGGATTATCGGATAATAATAAAAACCCTACGTTTATTCCGCAAACCTGACAGAATCGAAATATTTCATCCAGACTAACGGCGTTAGGGTTCCGTCCAACTCCGTTAACTTTTGACGGATTATGCCAACGTCGTCAACATATTCCGTCAAACCCTAACGGCGTCAGTTGACCGTTAAGTCAATTCACTGCTAACTGTGTGGCTAGGTGGCACCCACGTGGCTGCCAGATGGCACGCCACGTCAGCCCCGTCTGACCGACCCACTCGCCGGTGTCTCTCCGGAGAAGACGATCACGCCGCAGTGTGTCGCCGTCTACTGTCGTCGGAGTCTCACCGGAGAAGACGACCACGCTGCCGTGCACCGCCGTCCTCCGTCGTCGGAAAACTCCATTTCCAACCGACCTTGAGTTTCTCCTAACTTCTTCAAATCTCAACCATTTTTAACGAATTTTACGTCTAAATCTATCTACTCGAACCCAAGAACTCAAAAATGACCTCAAAACACTAAACTCGTACCTGTGCTGGCCGAAAAATTGGTCGGAACTTCCAATTTTTCTTTTTCTCGGTCCGGCGTCTCCCGCAGTTGCCTCCTCCGATGGTTGGTACGTCCGTGATCATGGGAAGGAGGAGATTTCAATTAGTGGAACTAGAATGATCGACTTGGCCTTGAATCGAAGTTCAATTTTATGGGTTTTGAGTTTTGGATCGCACGATTTAGGGTGTGTCGAAGAGAGAGAGAGTGTGTGTGAAATGATGAAGATCAAATCAAATTGGGGGTTAAAAATATCTACCCCTGCCAAATTACCAAAATGCCCCTGACATTCTAGACCCGCATCTTTTGCACACGAACTCCGTTTTTCGCGTGTCGGCTATCTACGAACTCGTGAGTTCGAGACCTACGCAACAGTTCCCAAAACACATCCTAAAGTATCTCAAAACAAAAATTGGCTTTCACGCCCTTTAACAACCAAGGGTAAATTTGTCATTTTTGCCAAATAATTTACAAACATTCAATAATTACATTTCTAGGTTGTTACAGTTCACCCCCCTTCAAGAAATTTCATCCTCGGAAGTCACATCTGTCAGTGGAACAAAAGTGGATGTTGCGCCCGCATCAGTGCCTCAGTTTCCCACGTGGACTCCTCCACGTTATGATTCCTCCATAACACTTTAACCAGAGGAATAGTCTTTCTACGCAGTACTTTTTCCTTCCAATCTAGAATTTGCACTAGTTGCTCCTCAAAAGTTAAATCATCTTTCACCTTAATTGGTTGCTCCTCCAACATATGAGACTCATCAAATAGGTACTTCCGGAGCATGGACACATGGAAGGCATCATGAACTCTTGACAGTTCCGGGGGTAAAGCAAGTTTGTACGCCACTAGTCCTATCCTCTCCACAATCTCATACGGCCCAATGTAGCGAGGACTCAGTTTTCCTCGTCTACCAAAACGGACCACTCCTTTCTAGGGGGGATAATTTGAAGAACACCCAATCTCCGACCTCAAATTCAAGGTCTCTGGTCCGTCGGTCTGCATAGATTTTTTGGCGCTCTTGGGCTGCTTTCAACCTTTCTCTGATGATTTTAATCTTTTCCTCAGTCATATCTATTATCTCTGGTGTCAACAGTCTCCTTTCACTTACCTCATTCCAGCATATCAGTGTCCAGCACTGTCTCCCATACAATGCCTCGAAATGAGACATCCCAATACTCGACTGATAGATGTTGTTATATGAAAATCCCATCAAAGACATGTGTGAATCTCAGTTTCCTTTAAACTGCAGTACACAAGCTCTCATCATATCCTCCAAAATCTGAATGGTCCCCTCAGACTGACCGTCACTCTAAGGATGAAAAGCTGTATTGAAATGCAATGTAGTTCCAAAGGCTTTATGCAAACTCCGCCAAAACCTTGAGGTAAACCTAGGATCCCTGTCTGACACAGTCGATTATGAAGTCCCATACAACAGTATGATCTCATCCACAAACAATTTGGCGTACTGGCCCATCTGGTAATCTGCCCATACTGGCAAGAAATGTGTTGACTTCGTGAGTCTATCAACAATTACCCAGATTCCAACATGTCCTTTTTGAGTCCTTGGAAGTTTATACACAAAATCCATCGTAATGTGATCTCACTTCCATTCCGGAATAGGTAATGGTTGTAGTGCCCGTATAGTTTATGCCTATCTGCTTTCACTTGCTGACACGTCAGGCATCTACTCACAAACTCTGATATTTCTCTTTTCATCCCAGTCCACCAGTAGTGTTCCTTTAGAGTACAATACATCTTGGTACCTCCTGGATGCATAGCATAAGTAGAACTATGAGCCTCCTCAAGAATTTCTCTCTTCAACTCTAGCTCATTTGGTACGCACAACCGGCCATCCTTAACCATGGCCCCATCATCCCTAATTGCATAATCCTGCATGTTCCCAGCCTCCAACTCCATCCTAATAACACACAAAGTAGGATCCTGGAGTTGGGCCTCAATAATCCGGTCAATCAAAACATGCCTTACATGGAAGCTAGCCAACAAGGCCCCCTGGCTATCCATGTCAAGTATAATTCCCGCTCTACGGAATTCCACCAGCAATGGTAGGTAAACCGTATGCAAATGGGACACGGAACCCATGGACTTCCTGCTCAAGGCATTCGCCACAACATTAGCTTTTCCTGGGTGATACTCTATGGTACAATCATAATCTTTTATCAGCTCAAGCCACCTTCTCTGCCCCAAATTCAGATCTTTCTGGGTGAAGAAGTATTTCAAACTTTGATGGTCAGTAAAGATTCAGCACGTCTCCCGATACAAATAATATCTCCAGATCTTTAGTGCATGCACCACCGCAGCTAACTCCAAATCATGTGTGGGGTAATTCAACTCATGGGGTTTAAGTTGCCTAGAAGCATAAGCTATCACCTTCCCATGATGCATCAGCATGCAGCTTATACCCCGCAATGATGCATCAATGTACACTTCGAATCCCCCGTTACCATCTGGAAGGGTTAATACTGGGGCAGAAGTCAACCTCCTTTTTAGCTCTTGAAAGCTCTGTTCACACCCATCATCCGAGTCAAACTTGACTCCTTTCCTAGTCAAACGAGTTAACGGGGCAGCTATCGTAGAAAATCCTTCTACGAATCGCTGATAATATCCCGCTAAACCCAGAAAACTTCTCACCTCTATCACTATCCATGGTTGCTCCCAGTTTGCCACTGCCTCAACTTTTTGGGGATCCACGCTGATACCCTCAGCAGAAATCACATGACCTAGGAATCCCACATTGGTCAGCCAAAACTTACATTTACTGAACTTGGCGAACAATTGTTTTTTCCTTAGCATATTCAGCACCAACCTTAAGTGCTTCTCATGTGCCTTAGCACTCCTCGAATACACCAAGATATCATCGATGAACACAATCACAAATCGATCCAAATACCTTCGAAACACCCTGTTCATCAAATTCATAAACGATGCCGGTGCATTAGTCAACCCATAGGGCATTACCAGGAACTCATAGTGACCAAAACGTGTCCTGAAAGCCATTTTAGGAACATCCCCTTCCTTGATCCTCAACTGATAGTACCCGGATAGAAGGTTAATCTTTGAGAAATACCTTGCCCCTTTTAACTGGTCAAACAGATCATCAATTCTTGGCAAATGATACTTATTTCGTACCGTAATCCTATTTAGTTGCCGGTAGTCAATACATAACCTCATACCACCATCTTTCTTCCTTTAAAATAACACCGGCGCACCCCAAGGTGATACACTTGGTCAAATAAATCCCATATCCACCAAGTCCTGCAATTGAGTCTTCAACTCCCTTAATTATGCCAGTGCCATTCTGTACGGTGCCTGTGATATAGGTTGGGTATCCGGAAGAAGCTCTATGGTGAACTCAATCTCCCGGTGAGGTGGCAATCCCAGAAGATCCTCTGGAAATACATCGGAAAACTCACTCACCACCGGAATATCCTCTACTCTCACCAGAGTATCCCGAGAATCAAACACGTGAGCCAAATAGCCCTCACACCATTTCCTCAACAATTTCTCAGCAGTCAAAGTCAATATTACTCCCGAGGGAAGTACCCTACGATATCCCCAAAAGATAAGTTCCAGCAACCCTGGACTACGAAAAACCACCCTCTTGTCATAACAATCTATGGACGCATGGTGTATGGTTAACCAATCCATCCCCAGAATCACATCAAAATCATAAATGTCTAAGGGGATTAAATCTGCCTCCAACGCATGACCTTCCACTATCACCGGACAACTGCGAATCACGAGGTTCGCCACTAACATATCCCCAGTATGAGTACTAATGCCCATGTCCAAACAATCGGGGACAATTCTATGTCAGCAAACATTGTGAAACCCCGAGAAATAAAAGAATGTGTCGCCCTGGGATCTATCAAAACACGAGCATCACGATTAAAAATAGATAACGTACTAGTGACCACCTCTGGTGCTGCTCGGGCCTCCTACTGAGTCATCGCCAAAACTCGGGCATGTGTACTCGAAGATCGACCACGACCCCCATGTCTCCCTCTTGCCCTGTTGGCCCCACTGGCCCTGCTGGCCCCACTGGATTGGATCTGGCTACCGATTGTAGTACCAGACGTCTGCACTGCCCTCTGACTCGGTTCAGTAGCATCATGACCCAAGGAACTACTGCCCGGACGACGATAGGGACACTCTCTCTTGAAATGACCAGTCTCCCCACAAGAGAAACAACCGGTGTCACCAGATCTGCCACTTTTTCTTCCGGTCGACTGTACTGAAGCACCGCTAGACTGAGAGGATGACTGCTATCCCTAACCAGCACCGCCACAGCCCGACCCGGATCTCACACTCCTAGAAGATCCAGAACTATAACCGCCTCTCTTGGATGGTCCTTGACTAGAGGCTCCGAAATTTCAGCGATCCCGGCATCGCTTGGAACCACTGAACTGTTGCTGAACTAGCAAACTCAACTCTACCCTAGCTACAGCGTCAGCCAAGTGCCTCAAAGAAGTATGAGCCACCACCGTTACTGCTGACCGAATCTCACCTCTCAGCCCATACTCGAATCTGCGGCTGCCAGGTGGCATGCCACATTAACCCCGTCTCACCGACCCAATCGTCGGCATCTCGCCAAAGAAGACGACCACGCCACCGTCTACCGTCGTCGGAGTCTCACTGGAGAAGACGACCGCGCCGCTGTCCGCCGTCGCCGAAAAACCCCATTTTTGACCGACCTTGAGTTTCTCCTAACTTCTTCAATTCTCAACCATTTTTCACGAATTATACGTCTAAATCTATCTACTCGAACCCACGAACTCAAAAATGACCTCAAAACAATAAACCCGTACTAGTGCTGGCTGGAAAATTGATCGAAACTTCCAATTTTTCTTTTCCTTGATCCGGTGTCTCTCGCGGTTTCCTCCTCCGTTGGTTGGTACGTCCGTGATCGTGGGAAGGAGGAGATTTCGATTAGTGGAACTAGAATGGGAGACTTGGCCTTGAATCGAAGTTCAATTTTATGGGTTTTGAGTTTTGGGTCGCACGATTCGGAGTGTGTCAAAGAGAGAGAGAGTGAAATGATGAAGATCATATTAAATTGGGGGTTAAAAATATCTACCCCTGCCAAATTACCAAAATACCCCTGACATTCTAGACCCGCATGTTTAGTACACGAACTTCATTTTTCACATGTCGCCTGTCTACAAACTCGTGAGTTCGAGACCTACGCAACGGTACCCAAAACACAGCCTAAAGTGTCTCGAAACAAAAATTGACTTTCACGCCCCTTCACAACCAATGGTAAATTCGTCTTTTGTGCAAAATAATTTACGAACATTCCATAATTACATTTCCGGGTTATTACAATGTAAATCCTTTTCGGTTATATGGGGCAGTTGTGGAGTTGATGCACATGAAAGTTGAGTATAATCAAACGAACAAGCATTTTGATCACATGATGGACATCATCTTCCGAAAGCGCTCCCTGAAGACAATTGTCTGCCTAAAGATCATTATCGCTCGAAGAAGCTGTTTAAGGGCCTCGGTTTAAGGTATATCAAGATCCCTGCATGCAAGAACAACTATGGAGAGGCTTCGAAGGAATTTGATAAGTTGTATCATGAGTTTGCCGCGGAGCCAAAAAATGTCAGATTATGGCTCGCTACTGACGGGTTAAATCCGTTTGGGAGTTTTGAAAGGCCCTATAGCACTTGGACGGTGGTTATGGTTCCGTATAACTTGCCTCCTTGGAGATGCATGAAGAAAGAATTCACAATACTCCAAGTAATTCCATCAATGTGTATTTGCAGCTGTTGATTGACGAGCTTGTGGATCTATGGGAAAATGGTGTCCGAACATACGACAAGTGAAGTGGAGAAATGTTCACTCTACGAGTGGCCATAACGTGGATAATTAATGATTTTCCTACTTATGGTATGTTGTCGGGATGGAGCACCAATGGCTATCTTGCTTGCCCGACATGTGGACCAAACACAACGTCCTTTTGGCACGCATCGAAGCTATGCTACTTGGAGAGGTCCGGTGATGAGACATTGTCCAAACTGAACAGTATACATGACTTCATCACACGAGGACCTAAACTAGCTGAACAGGAAAATTGAACGAAAAATAGCATATTCTTCCGGTTGGCGTATTGGTAGAAATTGAAAATCAGACACATCGCGGATCCTATGAATATCGAGAAGAATGTTGCCGAGAGTGTTGTGGAACAACTTTACCCATTGAAGGCAAGTCAAAGGACACAAAAAAGACTCGTCTGGGTATGCAAGAAATGGGGATTCGGCCTAATTTGTGGCCAAAAGACGTTAATGGCAAATACATCATGGCTCATCCAAGTTATATATTTACGCTGGAGAATAAGAAAAAATTCCTGAAGTGGTTGCAGGGTGAGAAATTTTCCAACGGGTACGCCGGCAACATATCCTGAAACGTTAGCACCGACGGTGGGACCATGTCTGGTATGAAGAGCCATGACTATCACGTTTTGCTACAACGACTCATTCTGTTTGGTATTCGAAACTTCTTGGTGCCTGGTTATGTTGAGACGATAGTTTATTTGTCTCAATTCTTCCAGATACTATGTGTCAGATCGTGGGTAAAGGCGGACCTCGAAGCAATTAACGAGTATATTGTCTACATCATGTCCCGGCTAGAGCAAATATATCCACATGCATTCTTTGATGTGATGGTGCACCTACTAATACATCATGTTGTTTGATAATATTTCCTTACTATCATGTATATATGTGAATCATAAGGTATATTTCCTTGCAAAATGTTAGGTACGTACAAGCGGTACGTTCGGAACAAGACACGTCCCGAAGGCTCTATAGCGGAGGTGTACTTTGCAAAGGAGACACTGACCTTTTGTGCAATGTACCTTCAGAATGTTGAAACTTCCTTCAATAAGGCCTCGCACAACGACGACGGTGGTCAACGTCTAGAGACCCTATCTGTATTTGCCCAACCCGCACAACCATTCGGCATTGGTCTAATCTCAGAGCCGTTCATCAAGAGCGACATGGAGGTGGCTCATTGGTTCATACTGAACAATTGTGACGAAATCTGGCCCTTCCATAAGCAGCACGAGGCATTTATGAAGGCCCAATTTCCTTCGAATTGGAAAGAAATGAACAAACAACTGTTTCCACGTTGATTTTCCGAGCATGTAAGTCACAAATGTTCATGCCTCAATTTCTTAAATTATTTCTAAGTTTACCAATTTCATTTTTTGTGTGTATCTTACCAGATGGCACAGCTGAAAGATGACAACTCGCTAAATTTTAATAAAGAAGTAATGCAGCTGGCCATTGGCCCATTTCGAGGAGAAACGTACGCTGGTTGTCACGTTAACGGAGTTCAGTTCGTGTGCACAAAATGAGATGACAAATTGTCTACGCAAAACAGCAGGGTCTTCGTGTAGGGGGATGGAGAAAATGCTGATACGGGGTTCTACGACATATTGTTAAGTTTGGTTAAGCTATTATACGCATACCGCAAGGAAATCGTCTTGTTCAAGTGTCATTGGTTTGAAACGAACCCAAGTATCCCAGGCAGTGTCATTAAAGATCAGTTATGTACCTCTGTCAACACAAACACCCGGTGGTTTGAGAGTGATCCCTACATTATTGCTAGTACGGCGAAACAAGTATTCTATGTAGATGATCCAAAAGCTGGTGCTGGTTGGAGAGTAGCTGCGATGGTGAATCATAGAAATATTTGGGACTTGGATGACCGATACCATGAAGAAGATGGTGAAACAGACGATGAACAAATCCTTTACCAGGTAGATTCCTCGGCATCCACCCTAAACGTGGATGGAGTACGGACCAACGACATCATCCCACCAATTGCGATTGATGACATTTTTATTGATCTCGGGGAATCAAGTATTGTGCACATGTCGGATGACGACCGTGATTGGGAGGGGGAGACCGAATCTGACACCGAATGAAAGTTGTAAATTAGAAATTTCATTTATATATGTAATATACATCTTCAAATCAATAAATGTGATTTATATGTATGTTTTATGATTTCATTCACAAAAGTTTCAATTAATCTTTTATGTACTAAAGTTACAAACTTTGATGTCTTCATCCTTGATTCAGCTTCCCAACATTTCATCTTACTTGATAAAACAGTGTACAGAATTTTGGGAAACATGGGAAATAACATTTGCCCAACGAATATACTTGTAAATTCGTCGGGCAAAGGCTTTCAATATCATCACGTGTTTCTCTGTTCGGTCGGCGGTTGCCGAAACATGAAGTTTATGCCCGACGAATATACTTGTACATCTGTCGGGCAAAGTCTGCCAAATATCATCACGTGTTTCTCTATTTGGCCGGTGGTTGCCGAAACTGGAACACTATGCCCGACGAATATTCATTTAACTTCGTCGGGTAATATATACCAGATTCAATTTACATTTTTATTTATTACACACCTTTTTTAAATTACTTACGAAATGAAATGGACCGATCTAACCGTCCACATTTATTGTAGGTACTCATAGACCGCCTACACAAAAAATTACCCAATTTTCAAATCTCGAGATTAGGTAACGGTGCGCGACAATTCAACGGTTACACAGCGTTTCTTCACGATCAGACGACTTGAAATCCTCAAAACATCAAGATTTTCGACGGGCGAGATCTAGGCACGTAAAACCACAAAGTGAACGGTTTAATCGGTCAAATTCAATCGTTTGAATATCAAGAGAACTAAAACTTCGCAAAATGTATTGAAGTTTCCTTCAACTGTTTAAACTCCTTGATGAATATGCTTGTTTTACGATTTTCAATAATTTAACAAATGAAATGGACCGATCTAACCAACCACATTTATTGTAGGTACTCATAGATCGCCTACGCGAAAAATTGCCCAATTTGGAAATCCCGGGATTAGGTAACGGTGCACGACAATTCAACGGTTACACAACGTTTCTTCACGATCGGACAGCTTGAAATCCTCAAAACATCAAGATTTTCGATAGGCGAGATCTAGGTACGTAAAACCACAAAGTGAACGGTTAGATTAGTCAAATTTAATCGTTTGAATATCAATATAACCAAAACTTCGCAAAATGTATTGAAGTTTCTTTCAAGTGTTTAAACTCCTTGATGAATTTGCTGATTTTACGATTTTCAATAATTTACAAATTGAAATGGACCGATCTAACTGTCCACATATATTGTAGGTACTCATAGATCGCCTACGTGAAACATTACCCAATTTTGAAATTCCGGGATTAGGTAACGATGCGTGAAGATTCAACGGTTACACAATGTTTCTTCACGATCGGACGGCTTGAAATCCTCAAAACATCAAGATTTTCGACGAGTGAGGTCTATAGACTTAAAAGTAACCATTGAACGCTCAATTTTTTGAAATTCCATCCTTTGAATATTAATTGAACCAAAACTATGAAAACCCCAATGAAATTCACAAACTTAACAGTCGAGGCACATCAGCTCCGAAAAACATGACGATAACAATCGATGGGGTTTTAGGCATGTAAAACCAAAAATTGAACGGTCCCGATCTTGAAAATTCTATCGTCGGACCTGGTTTTTAGATCAGTCATAAATTCAATAACATAAGAACTTAGCCCAACGAAGGTAAATATTCGTCGGGCAATATGTAATGAGGCGTCGGGCAACCATACATACATCGTCGGGCAACATAAACAAAACGCACACTTTTTTTTTCGAGAAAATTTCAAAAATTCCGCCAAAATTTTCGCTAAAACTCAAACTTACCGCGTATATTTGCCCGACGAAATGTGAAATTATTACCCGACGAATATCCACTGCTTGTTAACCGACGAATTCATTAAAAGTTGAACCAACGTATCGTTCGTCGGGAAAGGATATTCAGACTGATAAATCGCGGCCGACTCTTCTTCTTCTTCCTTCTTCCTCATTTTCCCAGTTTTCTCCCGATCAACCGCCATCTCTTTGCAACACAAACTAGCCCTCTCTGTGCAGGTCGCTGGCGTCCAATACCATTCCCTCCCTTTCTCGCTCTCTCTCACTCGGACTCCGCCTCTCACTCCGCCGCCACAGCTCTCTCCCACGCCTCCTTTCTCTCGTCGCGTTAGGTCGGACCGCAGCACCTCTCTCTAGCCGGCGAAAATCTCAAGGTCAAACTCGTTCTCCCTCTCTCTTTATTGTTAATATGGATTAGTTATTTTTAATTTTGATTGTTTATATTTTAATTTTAGTTTGGATTGAAATTTGGTTTGGATATTATGAAATTGTATTGAAATTTGGATTGGATTTTGGCAGATTGTGCATTTTTCTCAAATTTGCAGATTGGGAATTTTTACTTGAATATTGTGAATTTGGATTGGATTGGAATATAAATATTTGGTTTATTAAATTTGTTTGGATTTAGGAATTTAGGGTGAATGTTGAAGAGTTGTTGAAATTTTGATGTTTGGTATAATGTTGAAATTGGTTATGAATTTTGCATATGATTTTTGTTATGGATTTTGCATATGATTTTTGTTATGATTTTGGATATGAATTTTATGTGAATTTTGGATATATGAATTTTGGATATTTTAATTTAAAAACATTTATGTGAATTTTTGATTTGGTGTAGGATATATGAATTTTGGATATGTGAGTTTTATAAATTTTGGATATGTGAGTTTTATAAATTGTTGATATGTGAATTTTATGATTTTGGATATTATTATTATTGTATGTTTGGATTAATTTGTAAGTTTGATTTTATTCCCGAAATTTGGATTTAGAAATTTAGGTATAATCTTGTGAATATTTAGTTTAGGAATTTAGGTTTAAGTTTGTTTGGATTAATTAGTATTTTAGGTTTAATTTTGGTTTGTGTTAGTTTTATTTTAAAAAATTAGAATTTGGTGGTTTTTGTTTTTAGATACCAATTTACTAATTTTCAATAAAAAAAATTTATTTATTTATTATTCGAATTAAAAATTGTTGGTTAATTTTATATGTGGTTTTGTTTTTATTATGTTAATTTAATATTTAATATTAAAAATGTTTGGTTTTTTTTTTAAATTAAAAATATGTTAGTTAATTTTATATTAATTATTTTAAATTTCTTATTGTAGATGTCGCATCGCACCTTGATCACATCTAGGACCCACCCATGCACTAATCCTGTTGATCTTGCGGTGGAAGAGGCAGCCCCTGCCTCGGTTGACTCAACAGCGGCGTCCGTTCAGGCACCGATCTCGGATCATCAGCAACCCGGTGCACGATCGGCTCGTCGACAACACAGCAAGAAATGGGGGATACCCCGTACTGACCCCCAACCCCCACAGGACGACGGCGGAGCAGACGATCCGGCGACTGTTGTCGGAGCACTCCCTAAGGGTAAGTTGATTATTTTGTATATTTAAACAACCGTTTTTATTTGTTATTCATATTATGTACGAATGCTCATCGAATTTGTAGGGAAGTTGGTGAACATGCGTGGGATCAGCCGGGGTTTGACATCCCATCGGATTTGCAGGACAACGAATGCAAAGATCCCGGTGGTGTACGTGCCTCGCCTCCGGTCAGCGCCCGTAAAAATCCACAGCCTGGTGGTGCATGACATTGGCGCGATTCTTCGCACCAAGTCCCTGATGATGGGGGATACTTTTAGGAACCAACCTCCGGAGGAGATCATGCGATGTTGGGGAGAGTTATCGGTACGTGTTTTTCCCTTTTTTTACATTAATTTCATTTTTTTAATTATTATACTAACTTCAATAATTTATTGCATATCAATTTTGAGTTCAACCTGGAAGACACCGACGTAAGTAAATACCTGATAAAGCATTGGCAGTTACGGTACGCCGATTGGAACTCGCTTGGGCAGTTCCAAGAGATGGCCTTCCCCAGAGGAAGCTCGGGCAAATCCTCCAGAGGAATTGGACGGGCCGAAACTAGTAGGGTGGTTGTGGTTGTGCAACCATTTCGTGTCCCCCACCTATGTGGTACATACTATCCACTTAATTAAATTATTTATTTATTTTTTATGTTATTTTTCATTTGAAAATATAATTTTTATTTTTACTAATGAACATCGAAAATCGGTTGCCAACACATCAAACCGGTGAGCGAAAAAATTCAACCACCACGGGGATCGTGATCCTTATCAGCCCTATAGGAGGATCGGCGCATCGTCGAGTCGATGTTCCCGGAGATCGATGTCTGTGGCAAGTGTACGCTAGCTGGGGCAACCAAGAGGCTGACAATATTCACGTAAGTATATTTTTTGCAGATTAAACATTAAATTTTAATTTTATAATTATATTTCTAATTAACATTTATTCGAATTTGTAGGCGGCGATGGTGCAAGACGTCCAGCAGACACAGACTGAGCTCACGCAACAGCATCCCGATGTGCCGTTGGAGCAGCAGCTACCGGATCCCGAGAGGTTGATTGTCATCCTGGAGCGACGACTTGGTAGGCGTCCAGGGATGATCGTCCGGGGGGCGGGTGACGGGATAGTTTGGGATGTCTCCAATCACTCTTCGAGTTCTTCTTGGGGAGCCAATCCCGAGGAGATGTTGGAGCTCAAGAGAAACTTTCAGACCCTCCAGGCCGAAAATGCTGAGATCAAGGCTCAAAACTCGCAGATCCAGGCCCAAAACGATCAAATCAAGACCGCCCTCGCCAATGTGCTTGACCACTTGGGTGAGCGTGGGCTGGATGAGCTTCTATCATAGCCTCAGTCCCCAGCCCAACAACCCGCTCAAGACCTTGACCACCTCGACCCGTTGCCGAGTAGCTAGAATTTAATATGTAAAACATTTATTTAGTTTTAATTATTAAAAAGCATAACATTTATTTTTTTTAATTTTCATTTTATTCGTTTTATTCTTTTAATTGTATTTTTTTTAAATATTTTTATTTTAATTATATATTTATTTATTTAATTAAATAAAGAATTAATTTTTTTTAATTATTAATATTTTGCCCGACGCATAATCATTTCGTCCGGCAACGTAACAATTTTGCCCGGTGAAAGTTGTTCGTCGGGCAAACTATATTGATTTTTGGATTGCACGACAACTCATTTGCAACGAATAGATCCGCCGAGCAAGCTTTAAATTGCTCGACGAATTTACTGTTCCCGTCGACTGACCTCAAGCCCGACGGGTGTGGCCCAACGGACGTTACCCGACGAATGTTGAACTTTGCTCGACGAGCACTTTTTGTCGGGCAAGACTACTTTTCTTGTAGTGTATGGACACTTTATTGCATATGTACATAATCAAAAAAATTTGTTGCAATATGATAAAAAGACGCATATGCGATAGGAAATAGTAATGTTTGGTGATAGTTTATAGGTAGGCTATTAAATTATTTTAAATTTTTAAATTTTTGTAAAATAAAGTAAATTAAGAGATAAATGGTAAATTTAGAAGTTTGATTCATAAATAAATAAGAAAATATTAAAACACAAATATGAAGTGCAATAAGTAATTTGTGGAGTGCTAAAATCAGCTTTCATAACAATAAACTGTAAACACTAAATGAGCCTTATACAAAATGCAAATTGCAAATTCCCAAGAATTCCTGATTGAATTCAACAAAAAAAAAAAATGAATTCCTGATTGAAAAAGGAAAAAACAAAAGGCAGAGGAAAATTCCATTTATGTAAATAGTAAGGGTATATATGTAATTTTACTAAATCCTAAAACCCCACCTACTTCCATATAAATTGTATTTACCTGACATATAACGTTCTTCATCTCTCAGCCTCCCAACTTTCTCTCAATCTTTCTAATTTTACATGCAGGAAGTTAATTCGTATGCCCCCCTTAATTTCAAAGCAAATTAAATGGGTAAAAAAAAATGATACAAAAGCCTCTTTTTTTTTTTATACAAGGATATTAGGGAGGGGGATTACATAATATAAACATTGGGATCGACCTCACTCGAGGAGAATATTAGGCTCGACCTCACTCGAGGAGAGTCGAACTCGAGACCTCTCACATAACAAGTGGAAAGAAATATCACTAGGTCATAGCACTAAATAAAACAATTATACAAAAGCTTAAATCAATATTCAGATAAAAAAAAAAAGCTTAAATCAATATATGAACTAATTAAGCTTAACAGTAACACTGCGCCACAAATCAACATCCATAGCACTTCAAAAATGTTATAATAGGCTACCATAACGTTATAGAAAACGCTGTAACAGCCGACGCTATTGTAGATAATACCTCTATCATAACATTTCTGAAAGTGCTATAGAAAGTTTTGTATTTATAGCGTTTCTGGAAATGTTATAGAAAGTCCTCTATTTATACCGTTTCCTAAAGCGCTATAGAAAGGCTTCTATTTATAGCATTTCTGGAAGTGCTATAGAAAATCTTCTATTTCACAGCACTTCATGTGAACGCTATCATTGTCTTTCCATAGCACTTCCAGAACACTATAACATTTTCCATATTTGAATTCATATTCTATAGCATTTCTAAAACGCTATCAAAGCCTTTCTAGAATGCTATCACAGATTTTCCAAATTTCAAATTTCTATTCCATAGCGTTTCAAATTCCTGCTCCATAATGCTATCAAAAAATTTCAACCGGATCCGCTTCACCCGTATCTCTCCCAAAAGCCTCTCCCCGATAGTGCCTTCTTCGATGGGCCTCGCCCGGCCTGCCGACTCAATCTGAAGAATTCATGGGCCAGCAGGCGAGCGAGACAGAATGGGCGGCACTACTAACCAAGCCAAGTTATCAACAATATGAGAAATTCAAATTAATAAAATAGATTCAGAAATTCATTTCATAATATTAATGGAACTTCATATCCAATCCAGAAATCAAACACAAAAAGCTTCATATCCATTGTACATGAACCATCAACTTAAGGCTTCCTCATCATAATACATATATCATGTTTGTCCTTACGTACATAAACTGTCATATAATAACTTAATTTGCTACTGGAGTGTCCTCCAATTCCATCATCCAAAATCCATGATACATAAGTACTCAAGCTGCAAAATAATTCAACAACATCCACATCAAGCTTTAACTATAATGGCAAGCTACATTGGTCTTCTAATTCCATAATTGGTGTGTATGCATAGATCTATGGATAATACATATTGTGAACAAGATGACAAATAGAAGCAACTTGAAGTAACTTCTCAATTCACAAGAGAATTCATTTTAAAATCTGTATCAAGAAAATAAAATACAATAAGATTTGGTTTGGATTTCACTGAGATAGAATGAATTTATCATTTAGGTGCAGCTATGGTGAAGAGCCACAGAGGCGGCCATAGATATGGTGTTTTTATTTTGAGTAATTGTGTGTTTTTAGTAAGAGTAATTGAGTTTTAGTTTTGAGGACACTTGAGTATATTTAAGTGTACTTTTGCTATTTTTGCAAGTTTTTATAGAAGTGACATTTCTGAATTTGAATGTTAAAGTTTGGCTATATTTGATAAAATCCCCCAAAAATCCAATACAGGACTTTGGCAAAGTTACTATGGAATTAACAAATTTCCAACAAGATACATGCATAACAAAATATTAAGCATGATATTTCCACACATTCAGATATAAGAATAACATATGAGAGAAGAGGACTTTTTTTCGTGATTACAGAGCCTTCCCTCATAGCAACAATAACATGTTGAACTCGATGGAGCTCTACAATGAGAAAACCCCGTCAGGAATGGAGAAAAGATCGTTCTCAGTTGAAAATAAGTTGAATCCTTCCCAAAGCCTAAAATAACATACCAAGGAGCTACGAGATTAAGACGGGGGAAAGTCGACCTGAGACTTCTAGCTTCAAGGTTGTGCCATACCAAGATCAAGAAAGAACTGCAATTTTAGATTCTAAGGACAAAAAATGAGACACAGGCTTTGTTCAAGAGACATTCCCAGGTTTACTTCACTTGACTGAAAAAGCGACTTGGTATCTGGTTTGCATTTCAACAGCGGAGAATAAGGTTGAGAGTGCAGGAGATATCTCCTTGTCTTTTATACTCTTGTATGAAACTACTCTCGAGGTTTTTAAGCTCCTTCCAGGAAACAATCCTTCTAGATCACCGATAGACATCAAGCAAAACAGTTTTTCAAAGACCAATACGTTGACAATGTCAATGATAATTCAATTATGAATAGTCTGACTAACAACATGCTTTCCACGTAATGATCTGCTAATTAAAAATGACGTAAGCTAAAGCTATGGCGTGTCAAGAACAAAATAACTAATAACAAGTGGTTGTTCTATTTGACTAACGACATGCTTCATAAAAAATGCATCATCAATTAAGAAGAAAAATACGTAGAAAATACTGACAATAAAAAGAGTACGAAATAATTAACTCATTTAACATGCTTCATGAAAAAAGCATCATCAATTAAGAAGCCAAAAATGTAGAAAACACGTACTGACCACAAAAAGGCTACAAAACCATTAACCCATTTAACAGACACGGTTGTATCAATAGAAGATTCGGATAGCTGGTGGTTATCTATCTAGTCGAAGAAGAAAAAGATCAATCCCCCACTTACGGGCCTGCAAGTACGTAATAGCCCGACGAAGATCTCCTTGTGAGATAGAACTGAGTGTTGACAAGAGCCTACAACGTAAATCATACATTTCATGCGATGATGTCAAAAAGCCAAAACTCATGCAAACATCACAACTTTTTAGTCGAGATTTTAGCCTTGATGTACACACCTCTGGATCCAAGTCAGAGGCCTTCTTCTTGGCAAATGTGCATTACACGACTGATCATGATTTCTTCCGAAAGTGGCTTAAACCTGAATTTTGCACATCTTGAAGCAAGTGGTTCTATGATCCTACAAAATGACAACCTCAAAGATCACCAAGTAGAAGGCGTGCTCCTCATTCATGTAAGTCTCAATTCAATGACAGAAGATAAAGACAATCTACATAAATCTTATGATGTGAAACCTTCCTGCCAGATCATCTCAATGACTCGTCGGACACAAACATTATGATACAGGAGCAGTTGATAACGAAGGTATTATCACAAAATATATTCACAGGTTCTCTCAGCCATCCTAGGATAATTCCAAGTTATAATGGCATGTAATGATCAAGGACTCTAAGCTCAATGCATGGTTAGCACTATCATGCAAACCCGTCCAAACAAAACCAAATTTCAGCAGTAATTTAGCATCCCCTTCCCACATGGAAAATATAGGAAGAGACTGGGGTTACCATCAGTATAAGTGAAAGAACAAAAATATATATATAAAAACAAAATTATGTTTCCAAATCAAACAAATAAAAGTGTAGAGAAGGTGCACCTGCAGATATAATTAATTACATATAAAAAAGAATCTGGTGACTTTGGAGTGAGAGGGAATTCTTACAACTGCTTAAGAAATGAGAAGATAAGAAACATGCCTGAGCATCTTCTGTCATTGATAAGAAACTATGTCATGCATTGATGAACAACAGAAAACCGCATGCATTCACTCTATTCTATCATAGTAATTCTAATAATTGCACACACAAAATACGCTATGAACTAAGACCCTAATTTAATAGCTTCTGATTGCAATTGTTGTACCATAGATCAATACACAAACATGATGAATATTCATCTTCATTTCACTCAAAGACAATCAATCATCCAAACATTAACCAACTCATCATCAAAATTGAAAAACACAGATAGAAACGTGCCAAGTTAATTATTGCTAAATTGTCCAAACCAAGAACATCAACCTGATTGTCCAAGCCAATAACTTAAATAATTATTTTATAAGTAAGAGTTTTAACTATGTCCACCTTATATTGATTGAAACACTGGAATTACACAGAACAACTATGACAGTGTGCAAGAATATCGTTAATCCAAGACTGTAGTCCAAAACACTGGAATCAGACAGAAATTTCATTTGGCATAGTCCAAAACACAATAATTGTATTATCATAATTTTCTTGCTTAACAATAATCCAAATAGCAAACAAAACCAAAACCAAAACAATCAAAAGTGAAAAATACAGAAAATTTTGATTATGTTCTGCGAATCTAATAAAATAAAAATATGATTTCCAATCCATAATAAAATAAATACAATCATTCTTATTTCACATTCATTCTTAGTTTTACTTCTATCATCTTTTTATTATCTATTAGCTTTAAAACATAATTTGATCACGGTGGTAGACTAATCGTATACTTCCAATTAAGAACTAACATTAGATCGACTCCTTATTTTCCCCAGCTTCAAAATAAAAATCAATCAATCACACAATCACACTCCCTATATCAAAACCTGCCAAGAACCCAAGCCTGAGATTAAAGTTTCTTTGAAAGTTCAAATCTTTTAATTCCATATTTGCTATATGTCATATATGTGTGTGAGTTTGTAACTCTCGCAGAAGCTGCTCTTCACATCAATTATAGCTGCAAAGCAGTAAACTTTTCTTTTAATTTGCTTTCAATGTCAGAACCAGCAGAGTCATATTTTTGAAAAACTAAGGCACACGACAACCAAATTAGCAAGATAATTGAAAATTAAACAAATTGAAACCAAAAAAGTTAATTTCAGAGAAGTTACCTCAATTCACAGGAAAACCAATACAAAATCAAACATACAAAGGAGCAAAATAATAAAATTAAGTGTCTTTATAATAAAAATTACTTTACTAAATCACAAATCAAATACAAATCAAAAATCGAAATTAACAATCTTTACAATTTAAAATTGACCTTTACTACTTGCTTACATATAACACAATAGATAATGTGTAATAGCAACCTAAAATCCCAGGAGAAATTCAATTTCAGAAATCAATGAAACAAAAAGATTAATTTACCAACCATAATTTCAATCATCTGTCATAGATTAATTTCAATTAGAAAGAATCCTAACCAAAAATCGAATACCCAATTCATCTATCACAAAACAGAGGTAGCCGTCAAGGAAGGGAGAGGGAGAGAGATTAGCTATCACCAAATAGATCTGATCTCGTGAGGGAAGGAAGAAGAAGAAGGCAGAGACGACCTCGTGAAGGAAGATCTGATCTCTGCGAATGGTTTTTTCTTCAGCATAGTGAGAGACGAGAGTGAGAGACGCATGAGGCTGAGCGATAACCGACAGAAACTGAGAGGCTGAGAACCGAGAGAGCTTCGAGATTCGAGAGTGAGAGCCGCAAGAGCTTGAGCTAGAACCGAGAGTGGCTAAGAACTATAGTACAGAGGCTGAGACGCCAGAGACGAGAGAGAGAGAGAGGCGAGCGGCTGAGCGTCGAGAGTGAGAACCTCGAGAGCCTGAGCGAGAACAGAGAGGATGAGAGGCTGAGACGCCAGAGACAAAGGTGAGAGACGCGACACAGGCTGAGAGGCAGCTGAGAACCGACACAGGCTGAGACGAGACACTTTGTTTCAGAAAGGACATAAGCGCGGGCCTTGAAATTTTGGTTTCCGCTCGATTTTCCTTTTTCCTCTTCCGCGTCTCCGCCCTTTCAATACCGTTTAGGGGTTTTTTTTTTTTTATTTCACATTTCATAGCACTATTGCAAAAGTATTATAATCCAATGCTATTAAAAACACATTTTCTTGTAGTGTAACCTAAATTTTTAGACCCAATCTAAAAGACCTTATTTTTTTCGCGCTAGAAACAGTCTATTTCAATGATGATTAGGGGCCAAATTAACCAGTAAAAATAACAAATTACAAAGGAGAGTTCCAGTGACATCAATATCAAACATTCAAATAACAAATTGCAAAGAGCCAGTGGTCTGATCGATCAGTCCATCAGACTAGCACTGCCTAAACTGAGTCCAAAATCGTCGATATTACTGTCAATCACGGCCAGGAGACGCCACCAAAGAAGAAGGGCTGTCCACTCAGAGGGTGTCAATGCCATAACAACCAACTATACCAATTTGGTCCGGAAAGCACGAAGGAAAAAAGTGCTATATATTTTGTGTTTTGATAGTTCTCATTTGTACCTTATGTGAGCAAGTAAAGCACTTAGTGAAAGACCTGAAAACTACTTGAGTCAGATTCAAATCCACCATCAAGACCCATCACGCACGCAAAAGTGCATGTGAAGAGGCTAATGAAAGTAATATATGGCCCATTTGGTATTGTTTTGTATAACAATTTTTCGTTTTTCAGATACAAAAATAGTTGTAAAACGTGTTTGGTAATTCAAAAATGAATTTAGAAAATGAAAACAAGATATATAATAATTTGCTTACGTTTTATAAAACAACAAATTATTGTTTTCTGAATTTTAGGATACAACCCAAAAAAATAAAGAAACAAAATATATACAGTATTAAGTAAAAAATCACCACAATATTACCATAGTCGGTATCACCACCACCACCAAATAACCACCACCATCATCACCTCCATCACTGCCACCACGACCACCACTGCTGCCACCATCACCTCCAACACCACCACCACTGACACGCCCCATCCCATAAATCCAACTGGATACCGAAATCACCGAGTGCTGGAGGACACCTGGACGCTGAGTCCAGGTGACGAAAGCCAAACTAAAACATATCGTTTTAGAAAGTTTAGTGAAAGATAAATAGTAAGCACTAAGTTACCATTTTACCACGACACCAGACAACCCAGAGCACAATTAAATACAAGTGATGATCATAAATTCAGCATTGAATGCTAAAACTGATTACTACCTTATCCCACGCTACACGGTGTGGTGTCAGATCTGTCACTGTCGAACTCTCTCCTCGAATCCACGAACCTTCTGTTGAAACCTGAGGGGCGCAAAATAGAAATATGAGTGGACCTTAATGGTTTTTTAGTGTAAAACAGTTTATAAAAACATATTATATCCCCTCAGTTTACTAAAAACATCAATAAGTATGATATATTAATATGGCGTGCAAAACAAGGTACTACATTAAATATGGTAATATAATATTCTAATAACCTCGCAGGGTTGGCAACCACACACAAAACAGTCAAACACACATGCCAATCACATAAACAATTACTAAAACTACAGATATCACAGCTAAGAGATAAATCTTCATACGTAGAAGATGACACATCCACTATAACGTTGTAACTACTATCGTCTCGGTATCGTCGTCTCTCTACGAACGGTATCGATAACCCCAAATGTCACAGTCACACGTACAACCCATAACTCATCAACCAGGCCACAACCCACCCGTCTTACACTGATCTCGCTACAAATTTACCCTCCATGGCACCTCAAAACTCATATCACCTCCTGACAATAATCATCGTATATATCCAGCCGGCAATCGCTCGAATATCATCATATCACATAAGCCGACAAATCCCTTGACTATGATTATATCATCTAAGCCGGAAAATCCCTCGATTATCATCATATCACATAAGCCGGTAAATCCCTCGGCTTTATATTTTTATAAACTGTTTTACACTGAAAACCCAATAAGGTCCACTCACCTTTCTGATTTGCGCCCCTCAGGTTTCAACAGAAGGTTCATGGATTCGAGGAGAGAGTCATGTAGTGACAACTCTGACATTACACTATGAAGCATGTGATAAGGTAGTAATCGGTTTTAGCATTCAATGCTTAATTTATGATCATCATTTGTATTTAATTGTGCTCTGGGTTTTCTGTTGTCGCGGTGAAACGTTAACTTAGTGCTTACTATTTACCTTTCACTAAACTTCATAAAACGCTACGTTTTAGTTTGGCTTTCGTCACCTGAACTCAGTATCTAGGTGTCTGACATCACCAGGTGACTTCGGTATCCAGTTGAATTTTCAGGGTGAGGTGTGTTAACCACCGCCACCACCACCCCCAACACCACATCCACCACCACCGCCACCACCACCCCACCACCACCGCCACCACCACCCCTACCACAACCACCACCACCACCTCCACCATCACAACCACCACCACCACCTCCACCATCACAACTGCCTCCACCACCCACCACCACCACTACCGCAACTATCATTACCACCACCCCCACCATCGCCCCACCGACACTGCCACCGACACCGCCACTACCAACTCCACCATCGCCGCCACCATCACCTCCACCTCCACCACCAACACCCGAACACCATTTCCACCACCACTACCTCCACCACCACCAACCCATCACTACCATCCCACCACTACTATCCCACCACTACCTCCACCACCACCAACCCATCACTACCATCCCACCACTACTATCCCACCACTACCTCCACCATCACTACTGCCACCACCACGCCACCACCACCGCAGCCACCATTACCATCACCACCACTATTGCCGCCACCACCACCCTAACACCACTTCCACCACCACCACCACCACCAACCCCCACCGCAACCATCCCCACCACCACCTCATTACAACAGCCATCCCCACCACCACCTCATTACCACCGCCATCCCCACCACTACCTCATTACCACAGCCACCACCCTACCACCACCACCACCACCATCGCCCCCACCACCCTAACACCACTTCCACCTCCACCACCACCACCCCACCACAAGCACCACCATCACCTTCACGTTCACCGCCACCACCACCCTAACACCACTTCCACCACCACCACCAACCCCCACCGCAACCATCCCCACCACCACCTCATTACCACAACCATCCCCACCACCACCTCATTATCACAGCCATCCCCACCACCATCTCATTACCACACCCACCACCATCACCACCACCCTGCCACCACCGCCCCCACCCCACCACCACTTCCACCACCATCATCACCACCGCAATCGCCATTGTCACTACGAACATCGCCACCGCCACCCCCGCCTCATCACCATAACCACCACCGATGCCGCCCCCACCACTACCACTGTAGCCACTCCCACCACCACCCTATCTCTGTTACCATTGCCACCACCACTGCTACCACGACCATCCCCACTGCCACCTCCACCACCCCCACCTCAACCCCACAACCACCACCATCGTTGCCAACCACACCGCCACCACCACCACCTTCATCCCACAATCACCATCATCGCCGCTACCCCGACCACCACCACCACCTTCATCCCACAAATTTTTCCTTTTTCATTCTTACAAAATCATATTCAGAGTAAACTACCAAACACATTCTCAAATATTAAATACACAAAATCCTATTTGTTGTTTTCGTTTTACAAAACAATATTTCAAAAACAGTTTAACAAAACGATACCAAACGGGCCCTTATATTCACACATAATTTGGGGCAGGTTAATTCTTATTAACCCTGAAATCAATTTTGAACTGGTTTGCAAACAGTTCTAGGTTATTGGTTTTGTTGATCAATTACAATTAGGTTATTGGTTGTTAACCTCCCAAATAGTAGTACCCATTAACCTAATCTCCATTGAAAAAAAAAAATAGAAGAATAAATCCTTTGAGTTTTTTAAGTAACATGATTTACTTGTTTGTTCTTAAGCGAACTAAAGGGATTAATTGTTAAGTTCAAATTCAATTTGTTTGGTAGAAGATTAAGCCGTAAGCGATTAATTAAGTCGATATTTTTTTTAATTTTAGGGCATTACTCGGATTTTTAAATTTGATAAACATGGGTATATTTAATCATGTCAAGATATGAATCCTATAACTCACTATCTTATCTTCCATGCATCACTTCTATTTGAGCCAAAAACCCTAAGATCGTCAAGGAGCCTAACATGGAATCATATCTAAACCCTAAAAAATTTGGTACTTTAGTAAGTTTCAAACCCAAGGAGATCATGTTCACATGTAATTAATTAATCAAAAAGGTTTCATATTGTATTGACAAGATCAACTCATTCAAAAGCATGTCTTTGCAACTTTTTATGCATTGTGCTTCACAATTTATTTTGGGATAATGTATTGGAGGAATGTTTTTCTGTTTGGCCATCTTGAAATTGTACCGCATAATCTTCCAACTTTTTACCAATATTTTAAAAATGTAACAGTAATAGGACTGTTATAATAGAATCTATCCTTCTACTTACATCGACATTATTATTTCTTTTTAATCTTGTAAGAGAAAAAAGGCATAATGTTATGATATTGAATTAGGATATTTTTCATTATAAAAAAAAAAAAACTTTATATGTTACACGAAATTACATAATATATAAAAAATTTAAAACTCAATTTTGAGAATGTCGATACTAATGGTCTAGTGGTATTTCTGCTCACTTTATTGTGTTGTGATTAGCAGTCTCAGATTCGACATTCATAAAGGGCAAAGTCTATTTAACTTTTATATTCTAGATATCGACACATATTCATTGTGTTGTAAGATGTCTCGGATTTGACTTTCCTTCATATTGGATGAAGTCTACCCATCTCTTGTGTTGTAAGAGGTCTCAAATTCAACACTCTTAAACGGCGAAGTCTACCATTCAACTTTCATATAAACGAAGTTTATCCAATATATATATATTGTCCTAATCCCTAATAACTTGTATAGTTCAAAGAAAAATTTTGAGAGGGGCGCATGCATATATGTTTTCCCGGCATGCGCCACTTGTTGTATAATAGGTAGCTTTTAGTTACTTGATTTGTTTTTCCCTTTTGACGACTAACTGATGGGATCGTGGCGTTAAATAGAATACCTTCAAATAAGAAGAGCCACAATGCGCTTTCATCCAACCACTTCAAAACAAAACACAAAGTTAAGAGAAATCAGACGCCTTTTGGTACCTTCTCTTTCTCTCCAATCTATGGAAAAAAAAAATCAAATTCAAAATCAATTAGGTACCCCCAAAACTCAATTTCTTTCAACTCTTTTGCCTGTCCCCATATCCGTACTTTATTTTTTACACTCCACGAAGGTAAAAAAAGGAGTGCAAAGTAAAAAAGATAATCAAAAGTACTAGTCAAAATGTTGAGCAAAAACTTACTTAAATTTGATATAAAAAGTGATACTCTCACGTGTAAGATGTCAATTCTCTTTTTACACGAATTACATGAATTTTTTTTCAGATGCATCAGAGTGTGATTTAAATGAATTAACATCGGATAAATTGTGAGATGAGTAGTTTTGAAAAAGAATAAGAAGATCCCACCAAAGCGTCAGGAAAAGAGGCAACATCTTCTCCAAAGGCACATCAAGGAGCCTGGGAGACAAGACGACAAAGCATCAACCCATCCATATATTCCTCCAAAAAGATTTCCAAATGCTACCTTACACACCCATTTGGAATTTTGGACTTTCTCTCCCACCATTTTCTCCCCATTCACCCTTTCTGCGGCCTCTCCTCACACTCACCAACCCCAACTCATCACAATATTTCCCTCCAACTCCAACCTTTGCCTTCTTGGACTTTGCTTCACACCTCCACATATATACTTCTTTTTTTGTATACATCATTACAATCTAGCTCTTCAATATTCTTGCACTTTTCCAATTGTGGATCTGCTCTTTCTCTACATTTGTGATGAAAGATTTTTTTTTATTATGCACACATTATATACAAATATAATCAAAATTGTTTGTTCTTTAGATCAGCGTTAAAATATCGTCTCTGCAAAAAAAAAAAATTTATTCAAATTGGAGATCGTTTAATCATTCAGTATATCAATTTAGTTCTGCATGTGAATCTTAACTGTTACCAAACTCTTTGATCGTTTGGTACATATAGATGAGAAAACGAACCCAATTAATTTGGTTGATTTTCCTTTAATGCTATAACCTAGAAAATGATCAAGTTGTTTCGATTATGATTGTGCATAAAAAATTAGTTAATCACAAATAGGGCGATAACTAGCTAGCATATCTACCGTTGATCATGTGCAAGTATTCAAACAAAATCCTTTTGAAATAAAAACATTTCAAAATTCCCCATGTCTCACAACTTATTAGTACTACGATCTAGTAGTATTCCTCTCCATATTATATGTGGTATGTCTTGGATTTGACTCTCGTAAAGGCAGGTAAACCCTAAACCCATGTGGTTAATGCAATCGCCCTCACCACATCAGTAATTGTATGAAAAAAAAAATTCCCCATGTGTCCTATAAGTAGTAATGTACCACCCTATCAATGCCCCCACAGAAGGCATTCTCAACCCTCAATAGTATTCTCCTTATTTTGAAATTCAATATATCCCAGTCATCCCTCTATATGGCTAAGCAAGGTCTTGATGGCACTGATCATGTTGTTCATTCTTCCATTACCTTATTGCAAGAGCGATTTCGGCGATTGCAGAGAGCCAAGGAGATGAGGGAGGAAAGAGAGCTATTGAGGCAGATGCTAACTGATCATCATCATGAGTCAGAGCAGAGGGTTCATATGATCCCTGCAGGCACAGGTTATGAGCCAAAGGGTTTGTTTTTCCAATCTGGATTTACAGTTCCTCATTATAAGCCATCACCTTCTCCCCAAACCCTAGCTGGCGGCTCAATGTACCACCAACCAAATAATTACTTGCAGAGCAAGCATGACAATTATTTGCTGCAGGTGGCTGATCATCAGACTCCAGCTGGCATGGGAAATATGGGTTCAAATTCAATTGCAGGCGTGCCCAGAACGAACAACTCCGATGATTCAGATGTCGACACTTCTCTTCACCTTTGAAAATTAAACTACTTCTAGCTAGCTAGTGATTAATTAAGTTCATGATGGGGTCTGTTCTTGTTTCTATCTGTTACTTATAAATATATGAGAGAATTAATTATTATCATTAATGTAATTATTAATATGTAGCAGGATGATCATGATCAGTGTGTTATCGTCATATATTCGAGTCTGATTCTGATTCACTGATCATGTGGTCTCTTTCCAGATGAATCTCAAATATTATTTCATTTTCAGTACTACTCCATCTTTCCTCGATCTTCATGATGGCCAAGATCGATCCGAATTCGCTTCCATCGATCCATGTCCTCTTTGGCTGCGGAACCAACATTGTGTCCTCGTCGTTTTACACAATCAAGCTCAGAAGTGGCAGCATAAACTAGCAATTTATCTAGCTTATTTGGAGTGTTTGTTCTCTTTGTATTTGGTAGGAGGGAAAAAGGGACTCTTTTTTTAATTTTTCCTTTTGCCAAGAAAAAGGGTCTCATTTAGATCCATGATAAAAAAATAAAATAAAATAAAAGTTAAACAAAATATATTATATTTACAGTAGAACCTCGATAATTTAATATCGATAAATTAATAATTTCAATTAAATAATATTTTTTACCAGTCCAGAGTTGAAGATAACGTATTAAATTAATAATTCGCTAAATTTATAAGATAATACATTATAAAAAATTTATACATGTCTCATTTTATATATAAACTAATAATGGTTTTTTATTTCAAATACCCTCAAAGGGAAAACTGAGATTGAATGACGAGTTTAAGGGGCATTTGAAGTAAAAAACTTAATTTTTTAATACATGATGTTTATGATTCGACTATTAGGCTTTTCTGAAATGTGGCCCAATCATTGTTTTTTTTCTTTTTTCGACTATTCGGCTTAATTGATAGTGTAATTTTCTCATATTGCAATAAAAAATTATTCAATGTTATCATTGTTTTGAAAGCTTCTTTTCACAAAATAGTGTAGAACTATCATCTTCAACTTCATCATGTTGATAATTTCTATTAACTAATATCTCGCTAAATAATAGAATTCCTTGGTTCCAAAATTATTAATTTATAGGGTTTTAACTATATTAAGACTTTTTCAAGAAAAAACTACATGAGACCGTCACACCAGAGAAAAATAGATTGTCTAATGCCGGATAATTTGACACTTTCGCGTCGCAAAAATTATGACTCCTTTTCACATGTTATTCCAAAAGAGAGAATGCTACGCACGAGCGGAGCAAAAACAAAGCAGTAGAAATCCTTTGATTGCGTATTTAGAGTCAACTTTTTCTCTTTCGGGCTAGTAATAATAATGAAAAAAAAAAAAGGTCTTGGTTAGTTTTTGTTCTAAGGTTTGTATTAACTTTTTTAAGAATGAAATCATTCTACTGTAATCCCAAATAATAAAACATTTGTCAGTTACTTGTAACTTGTTGGCTTTCTTCAAAAGCTGAAAATTAAAAAAAAAAAAATAGTCAATAGCCTTTCTGCAGATTATTTAGGGTTGTGGCCGAATAAAACTTTAGACAGTCGAGGGAGCACAATATTGAGAAAGAAAAAAATACAGCGACAGTATAAATGAGATAGTTTGGTTTTGTTCTCTCAATTGATCTTTCATCCACCTAAGAAGTAGGTCATCTCCCTCAAATATGGGTCTGTCTACCACGTACCGATCCTCAAGATCAAGATCACGAGTTGAGTTGGCAAAATCATCGCACCAGACATGTACAGGTAACAGAAAATTTTCAGATGTCTGACACTCAACCCTTTGAAATTTTTTTTACAGTATTCTCAGTGTTTTTGTGTTCTCAATCTCTACCTCTTCTCTGATTCCGATAAAAGGGGAATCGCGAGCAATGCAACTAATGTCTACTGAGATTGTCAACATTGTCATGTTCATCAGATATGGCATTCTGCGGTCTCTTCTGAAATGAATCCTCGTCATACTCTGTACCATCCGAGTCATGATCATTACTCTTCCTTTTCATGATTTTGGGAACCAACCGGGTCACCTCTTTGGCCTCCGGTACAGCAGTATCATTCTCTATCCTTTCAAATCGAACAGCACCAACCTTTCTGGCATTTCCTGCTAGTATCTGCCCAAAACACAATGCTAGTTAAGAATAGGTCTTTCTCTAATTATTGTTAATCCAAGGCAGCAAGCCTCCCCCAGCCCACCACCAAATAAGAACAACTCTAGAAGGTCAGAACACATGTAAGCTCTTATAGTAACATTGACACCTTAAATTTGTCTGCTATATGTAAGGGATTTTATCAAAGAACAAAATGCAGCGGAATATTCAATATCATACCTCTACTTTGAAAATTTGGTGTTTTTCTTTTTTACTTTTATCCTGGTTGTCAGACTTGGATTCGTCAATCTCCTCCTCAATTTCTTTTTCAAGAACTACTTTGATGCTCTCACCTGTCCTTGGGATGTATCCAAAGGCCTCGCATATAAAACCTGATACTGTCTCATATTGATGACCCTGTCAACAACAGGTGAATTTGCGAGATCAATGTACATGTGAAATTGATGGACAACATGACAATTAGAACTCAATGCATATTACCTGTACTTTGTAAAGTCTTGCTCTTTTATTCCTGTCTTACACATAAATTTAGACCAATATTCAGGATTTAACACTTGCAAGGAAAAATACCTCTGGCATCCTGACACTTAGATCGTCAGATAGCTGGTCAATAGATGTGTTTGCATCGACATCGAATATTCCCTCCGCACGCATTACAATATAGCCAGTTTTTTTCTGAATCTCCTCCTGTTCCAGCATCAATTTCAGTAAGAAATTGTGTCCTACGGCGAGAAAGAAAATTTTCCTTTCTTTTGACTTTCTTTGATTTTAAAGATTTTCAATATGATAGATTTTGATCCATAAAACTTGTGCAGAAGGATTGTGCCCCCTTATTGCTTTTGTTATTAAATTACTTATCATAGAAGAGGTAGATGTAAAAGCACAAACAAAAGCAGTGAAAATTACTTTTGAATCATTTTCATCAAATATTTCGCCAACAATCTCCTCCACCACATCCTCCAGGGTTACTATCTGGTTCATCACAAAACAAGTTAGAGACATGCTGTACAACTTCGTGAATGTTTAATAGGCAGATTGCGCATAATAAATGGAATGATGAATGAAAGAACATACCCCAACAGTTCCACCGTATTCGTTAAGAACCACGGCCATGTGAACCTTTCGGATGCGAAACTCCCTAAGAAGATTCCAGACGGACATTGAATCTACAAAATGGATTATAACGCTTTATACACTGAAAATTATGGACAACCATATTCAGTGCAAAATAAAATTAGGAAGCAGATGATTATACTGTTCTAACTAAAGACAGAAATATGCCTTCCGCAGTCGAGACACAACTTGTATCGAAGCTACGATACTCTGCTGAATGCAAAGATCAACTTAAAAACATGAACCTGGACTCATTTAGCAAGACTAAACTGCTAAAGCTGTCAGTGAGACCACACTCATTTAGCACGGACTCATGTTTGAAAGATCTTTACATATCTAAAGGAAAAAATATGTAACATGTAGTGGACAAGTAGTGTAGTCTCTACTAAATTGGCACATACAGGAGCTTTGAACAACCAAACAAGGAACGGATATTTCAAACATTAGACAATGTTAACCACGAGCAGCCTACAATTGCTTAAAGGGCTGTCCCACATCAACTTGATGCTACGTTAGATAACAAAATCAAATTGGTGGCAAAACTTACAAATGACTTGTCCTAGGATGATGCAGCGACAACAGTTCAAGTGTCCTGAATTCATACATTTTGTTCAATAACACTAACTGACAGTGACATAAGCCAACCAAAATGATTTATAATGAAAAGAGCACTTGCAACTCAATGTAGGAGACAACATATTGGGAAGTTGGGTTGACCCAGCCAATCTAAACCTTACATGTCCAAGGCTTTGCTGGAAGTGGCAAAGATTAGAGGCATTGCCTAATCAATTAAGCAACCACCACCCCACATCTTGAATTCAATGTTTCCATTTTATTTCTAGAAATGGTGTCGAGTACAAGCATAAAAGTAAAATTTTGACTATAAGTACATAAGTCAGGTTTTGAGTATAAGCATACAAGTAAGCCACCACCCCAGGTTTTGAGTATAAGTACAAATCAGGTTTTTTAACCGATTTCAATGCAAAAGGAAATTAAGAGGCAATATACAGTAAAATATATATAATTCAGAATACGCATGTTTACCAGAACTTGGCATAATACTAATGATTACCAGGCACAAAGTAAGCAGGTTTCTGAGCCATATCCCCGACAGTAGTACTTTCTAGTAGCTCACCCTTCAAAATTAAACATATTTACAGTTCTGCACACTGTGAGATTGTTTATTCAATAATTAACAACAAATATGAATTTCATGGAGGGATAAATAGGAGCACAAACTGTCTGACCTTCTGAACATAATCTAGTAGATCCATTGCATATGCAATTCCTACTATATTGTCGACACGCTGCTCAAAAACAGGCACCCTAGAAAAATATTCAAACCATTATCAACACAAGACATTAAAGAACTATTCACTGTACCACTAAAATTTTGGATTACCTTGAATATTGATGAGTTACCCACAAGTCGTGAAAATCAACTAGAGTAGCACTGGCATCAATGGCAACTACATCTACAAGAGGCGTCATCACCTCTCGAACATGTGTATCTTTTATCTCCAACACATTTTCGATCATATCCTGCAAAAGGATTTATTTTTAAATGTGTATATTAAATAAGTAGCAATCAATATATACTGAAAAAACAAATTAAACAACATTTTTCCAGTACCTGTTCTTCCTCCTCTATTGCCCCACTTAGCTCTGCCCCCCGCAGCATCAGTTTTAACTCCTCCTCAGTAACATATGGTTCACTGATCAAAGGAAAATGGTGTAAATAAGGGCATAAAATTTTCGGGGAGAACATTTTTCTAAGTAAAGAATGAACCTCAGAAAACAAGCAGGTAAAAGTTGAATATTCCATAGATGTAATTCTTTCTAATCCATAAAACGAAGGAAACACCAGAACATATTTCTCATGTTAAAAGAAAGAAGCCTCCATAGTACTCTAGCAGGGTAGATATTCGACTTGCTATCAACAAGAAAATGAGAAAAGGGTCCTTAAATATTGTTATGTTAAAAGGGTCCTAACATATGATGCCTGCGATTCTGTAATCTCAGCACGCTCCTTTATGCATGGCAAGACTGACGAAAGCGCAATGATCAATTATATTGGGTGATATGGAGTAGGTGTGGTTGTAGCGCTGGAAACATTGATTTTTAGCTATGTCACCATCTTAAATTTAGATAACCCAACCTGAATTCGTTGGAAATAAATAGAGATGACCAAGATATTATGTATTCTGATGCAAAGCTTAGGTCTATATTCTCGACACGTTTTTGTGTGGCCTAACTGAGCCAAGCATGTGGAAACAATATATTTGGGTGATGTGGAGGCTAAATGAAGCACCTTGCAGAATGTGCAACAGATAGTTAATGTTCCTAATTAGAAAATGAAGGAATTTTTCGTCAGATGCAGTCCAATCAGTAAAGGGTAAAACATTAAAGGGTTGGACATGTATGTTAGAACAAAAGGTTTTTATCTGCGGTCCCCCGCAACTAATCTATAGTCCAATCAGTGACAATATTTTAGTTAGCACTTAATCATACTTCTGACCTACCCTTATTCTGACTCTATCATCCTTCCTAATCCTTTGACTCACGATCTTTTTTAAATTATTCTGTGAACTATAAAGTATATAAGCTACAGAATACAGATAAAACTAATAGCTGTAATTGCCAAGTATCAGCGGACTAGATTACTGAAAAGCCATTAGCGAAATAAATACGACGTAATATGGCAGTTACGGGAGAATTCAAACTTGGGTTATCAGAAAAGCACAAACCTTCTTCCTTTCAACCCGAGTATTTTTAGCATCCCCATCGATAGAAATGTAACAACTCTTCCCACGGGATATAATACCAATGAAAGCCACGCCACTGGCCTAACCTAGAGGTACCATACCCAACATGCACCAAATAGGACTAACATCAGTTAAGCAAAAACGAGTGAACAGCTCAAAATTCTAACAAAAGACAAATATGTCTAACTGCTGGTGGTCACAAATGGGTTCTTGTTGAAGTTAGAACAACTAAACAGTTTTTAGACAAATATGTCTAACTACTGGTGGTCACAAATGGGTTCTTGTTGAAGTTAGACAAACTGAAATTTTCTTAACTTACCACAAACCTAGCAACCTCTGTGGGATTGTGAACAGCGACGCTTTTTGGAGTTATTTCAGTGAGGAGCAAAATAGCAACCTGGGATCGTGAAGAAAATAAAACAGTATTGAATCAGTCCACTAGTACTTCATTCCTTATATGTGAATTGCAGCCTCTGGCTTTCGGTAAGAAGTTAGGAGATGAAAGAGAACAGAGCATTGATTTTGCACTTAACTATTGAAAATAACAACTATTTAACTTCAATGCAGTAGATATAATTCATCCTTAATAGAAAAAATTACTCTTTCTGAATCTCCAGTTCAGAGTATTTGATGAATCTCTCTCTCGAGTACACACACACACGCAAAATGAAAACAGAATCCACGCTGAATAAGAAAGGAAAGGACATAAACATTTTCTAATTCATATTCAGTAGCTTATTGATGCAAATTATTAATGCTAACAAAACACAGAAGATTAAAGTAAGCATGAAAAAACATGTTATGGAGCTTAAGTCTCCAAAACATTTATCCCAAATAAAACTCTATACCTCCGTATCTATGTTTAGTAATTGATCAAGCAAGGAAAATAACACATACAGTCATTACTCCAGTTGCTGCAGTAACACCAGCTTCACCAAATATTGCTGTTGCAGCATCTGTAACTAAAGCAGTTGCTCCAATATTGACAACACTGAGTACATAAGTAAATTCTACAATAAGAAAGAAATGTTCAACTTCCCGATGGAAGAACAGAAAACTAATAACAACAAAAATGAGAAGGAAAGTACGTTGTTCCAATAAGTATAGTTGTCAAGAACCGAGTAACGTCGTTGCGAAGCAATCTGAAGACACCATTTTCAGGCTCTTTCTCAGCCAACTCACGCACCTGGAACAGATTAATATCAATAAACTGGTGTTCCTTCAAGATCATAATGGTGAGATCTTTCATTTTCTTTCAATCTTTTAATAGATTGATCATTCACTGGAAATTGATACAACATTTCAAACTCAACTATATGTGCATATAAGCACCCAAACTTGAAAAAGAACGATTCCATAATATATTGAGCTCCTTAAATCTCTATTAAGAAGTGCCAGTTAATTAGATTTGTCTCATTAAAGGTGAAGCTAACCACAGATTGTTTTAACTCTTATTTATGAAATTAAGTCTGTAATTTTCTGAATTGGCAAGTTTGGGCAAAGATGCTTTGCAGTATTAGTTCATGGTCAAACTGCAATTCCCACCATCATCTAGGGAGGGTAAGAGTCTAACTCAACTTCAGGTGACCAGGGTATCAACCAGCTCACACATCCTAATGAATGATAAACTTTTGGCATTGAATAATAAAATAATGTTCTAAAATGTTTAATTCAATTCGAGGCAGTGCTCTATACAAAGGAAAAGTAGCATAAAGCTTATACTTAAACAGGCTATCATTTCAAACAACATTGCAGATGTCTTAGTTTTAAGTTACTCCAATTAAAAAAAATCAAAAAAAGTAAAATCTCAGGCGGTGTACAAGTAATTCACCATCCAAACATTTTAAAAACAATCCTTCACAATGCCCATGATATAAGCATTCACAGAATAAAACAAGATCATACCTTCCAGGGCCAGAGGGTGGTAATTGAAGTCTCCGCCATTGAGAAAAAAGCCGAGAGACCCAGAAGCGCTGCCAAAATCAACCCCTGCTCTTTGAAAACTTGAAGAACCTGCAATGTCTTCGGCCAGGAATTCCTGAACGATATTATGCTGTGCCCAATAACCCCATAGCCTGCATTGACCACACCCTCCACAGCGAAAGCTCTTCTACACCCATAGATTAAAACCCCACAAACCATGGCTGCCAAAACAACTCCACATTTTACCAATTCTTTAACAAAATCAAATTTTGAACCTGAAATATCACTTGTACTTCCCAAACTCCCACTGTCGTCACCTAAAGCTTGCAAACGAGCTCTATTAACCAACAAATCAACTCCTCCACATTTTGGAGCTAAAAAACTCCTAACACCACAAGTACCACTGGAACTCGACCCCAATTGAAAAGAGTATCGATTACTTCGCAACAAAACCCTCATGGGAAGTTTTTTTTGCCCATTGCAATACATGAAATTCCATGATTTCGAGCAACAACTGTACCTAGGTGGAGTCAGAATGGAAGACTCAAATGCCATTTCGAAAAATTACAAGCAAAGAAGAGAATGTGAACAAGACTACGAACGAAAAAATCAACCTAAATGCAAAGAATCGGATAAATGTTTTGTTAAAGCTTTGAAATTGGGGAAAAGTTTCGTTGAATAGGCATGTGGAAAAGTGAAAAGGAGCTCATAGAATTGGGGATTTTACAAGGGTTTCTTTGTTTTGTTTTGTTTTTTTGGTTTAGAGTATTGGGCTGTGGAAGTGGGATAAGGAGGGAGGCTAGGGTTTTAGCAGGAATTAAAAAGAGAAACAGAGGGTCATAGACTCATAGTTGAAGGGAAAGCAAAGGAAGATAGAGGAGTGGGTGTGAGATATTATATGGATTGTTCATAAACATATTGGTTGTTGGAGAAGGCAAATTGGGCGACTGAAGAAATTGAAATTGAAATTGAAATCGAAACTGAGCCTGGCTTCGGCAAGGCAAGTGGGATTGGAAGTTACAATGACGGGAAGTTGTCCCTTTGCATCTTATTCAACTTTCAGAAAAAGCTTGCAATTGGATATTCTGTGAGACACATCCCAACCGTTAGATTGTTTCATATCAAACCTTTTACTTCTCAAAAAATAAAATAAATAATTTGCTAATTTTTGCCTACATTTATATTATAGGGGTGATTTTTTTTCCCTCACATTTTAAATTTGTAAGTAGAGAGAATATAATATGAGATCACATTGTAAATTAAATTTTTAATATAAATTGTTATCGTCAATACAAATAGAGTTCACCATTTTTAAAGATATCAATATGGTCAAACAATTATTTATTTATTTTGCTTATTATGTATACGGATATGAAGGAAAAAGTATCATATATGACATTGCTGCTATCGTATGCTTGCGCTATTGTTTTTTGGGGTTTTTGGATAAATTGAGAGTAAGTCGAAAGACCAAAATGTCCTTCCACATTTGCACAATTAAAAGATTCTTTGACGGAATAGATACATTTGTACAATTAGAAGATTTTTTGACGGAATAAATATAAATGAGATTGATTCACAAATTAGCAAATTAGGAGTATAATGAGATCAACCAAGGTTCCAAAGTGAAAATTGAGACTAGTTGAACACAATTTATCTCCAATTTCATTTCAAGCACAAAATTTGACAGCTACATAAACTCCTAGGATCAATACTTACTTCAAAGTAGTTAATCATACAACATTGGTATTCGTAGTAGTATAATATAGTATTATTATTACACTGCAACTTCATCACCCGCTACCAATGGTTTCACACTAGCCCTAGTAAACATCATGTTCGCCCCCTTACCTTTCGTCATTATCAATTGACAAATCAAACTACTCAGAAACTGGAATTCGACCTCATTGTGTACTCTGCCACAAGCTGAGCAAAAGATGATGACCTGTTTTCTAGCAATGTTGCAGGAGCATCAAATTCCTCAATAAGCCCTGAAACAAGACCAAACATTATCAAAATAAAAATTAGGGATCAGAAGGAGGAACTAGAGGATGCTGAATGGATTCATATGGCAATGCTGTCTAACCGTGACTTAGAAGCAGAACCATGTCACTGTCAAGAACAGAAGTTATGCGATGTGCTATGGTAATGACCGTGCAGTCAGTGAAGTGTAGCCGAAGGGTCTGCTGGATGAGATTATCCGTAGCTGTATCGACTGATGCAGTAGCTTCATCAAGCACCAAGACCTTACTTTTCTTGAGAAGCACACGCCCAAGGCAGACCAGCTGTCTCTGACCCATACTCCAGTTCTCTCCATTCTCACTAACTGCAGCAACCATATGATATGAACATAATAAGCAAAACAATTTCCATGACATAAGATGGAATCTCGTGCAGTATATATAAGCCTCTTTGTTATAACAAACCTGCAGAATCCAGCTTTCCTTCCTTCTTCCTAACTTCATCTCCAAGTTGGCACTTATCCAGGGCCTGAAACAATTAAGGGACGAGGTACCCATTTAGAATTGCAAATGAATCTGATAATGAAGAACATTTAGTAGGAAAAAATTTCCTTTCTGCAGTTTAAAATCAACCAACCTCCCAAATTTGTTCATCCGTGTACTCTTCCAGAGGGTCCAGATTGCTTCTAACAGTCCCTTCAAACATGGTTGGGTCTTGAGGGATAATGCTCAGCCTAGACCTTAGGTCATGCAATCCAATTGAAGCGATATCAATACCATCTATCAAAATCTGGCCAGCAGAAGGATCCACAATTCGGAAAAGGGTCTGTATGAGAGTTGATTTTCCACTGCCGGTTCTACCTACAATCCCAGTTTTCATTCCTCCGGGGAAGGTACATGTCAGACCTCGCAACACAAGTGGCATGTGTGGGGCATACCGGACCTAGAAAAACATGAAATAACTTTAAAAACATGTACGATTATATATGTTATGACAGTAGTATTCAGAACAGGAAGTACCTGAAGATCTAGTACATCAACTTTTCCATGTAATGGCCAAGATCGATCTGGACGATTTGATTCTATTATAAGAGGAGGCTCACTGGGAATGCTAGTGTACTGTAGTATTCTCTCCACGGATATTATTCTGTTCTCCACATTGCAAAGATTCCATATAACCCAAGCTTGTAACATGTTTAGATTAAGTCCATACGTGACAGCTAAGCCCGCAATGCCTTCAAGGTAGAATACACAAAACAAATAAGAAAAGAGAGAATTATAGATCTGCTATACAATTTGCTTTGAAAAGAATGATTAGTAACACACTAGATGAATATCACTTGCCTGGATCAATCATTCCTGCTGGAATAGAGATCAAAAAAGCCAAAGAAAATCCAAATGTGATAGCCGACAAAATATCCAAGCGAAAACATAACCATTCCATTGCAGCTGCAGCATGGAACTTTGGCCGGGCATAGCCATCATTTAGTTTCATGTTTGTATCCCTGAATCTTGATTCTTGATCAAAGCTCCTAATAGTTGTTGAACCTGAAATTGTTTCGGCAAAATGTTGTATCACTGGAGCTTTGCATACTCCAACCAACCTTGCTAGTTCTCGTGCTGAAGGTATGTAGTATTGCTGCATGAATACAAACTTGTTAGAATCTTTCATCACATTTAATCTGATTCTTATATATTGATGACTGTAACAGGAGTCAGGTAGGACTTGGATGGATTCATATTATTAATCATGTTCCGCGTTTCTTTCATTTTTGAAGTTTCTACAAACTCCAGAAGAAAAAACTTTCCCAGTGTTAACCTATCAACTAACTGAAATTTTGGGCATTTATAGGCATGACTTGTGAGAATTAACAGTGCGGGCAACAAAAAAAATTAACACCAAAGGGACATTATTATATTTCATGTGGCAAGTTCATGTATCAGTACAACGTATAAGATAGGTGCTTCGGACTTAGTCAGAAGTATTACCTGATACCAGATACAGATGGAAATCACAGGGATAAAAATGATGAAGACCTGCCACGCAACCTGCGACATCACTGCAATAATTCCCAAAAGCTGGATCATTGAGAAGGCAAGAGATGCAAGTTGATTTGGCATGTTCATGTCCACTACGTTTTGGTCTGTAGAAGCCTGCAAAAAAAATTTAGCGACACGGATGAGATTAATGCTTTCAGTATAGCAGCAGATGGAGTGGAAGCTGCATAAAGCAAAGCAAGAAGCTACCAAAAAACTCATGTAATTCGCTTTGATCACCCAATAAGGCACCATTTAAAAAGATTTTGCTTACTCTGCTTAGGATTCGTCCACTTGGAGTGGCATCAAAGAAAGACATCGGAGCACGGAAAATGCATTGGTGCATTTTGCTAAACAGTAGAGTGGCTGTCTTGTACCCAGCTGTTGCAAGAAACATGGATCTGAAGAGAACACAAAAAGAACTTCCAAGGGCCAAAGCAACATAGACAAGTATAAGTTTAGAGCTTTCAACAGCAGGTTTCACGTCCTCTGACACAGGAGTTGCCCAAGCCATCCAGTAATTGCTTCCAATTTGAAGGAATTGAAATAGAACCTGTGCAAGCAATATGAAAGGCACAAGAGCTCCTCCATATGCTGTCGTGATATACTTCCAGTACACAGAAAACCCAACTCTACCTTTCTCTCTCTCTTCTTCTTGAACAAGCTGCCCTTTTGCCCCAACTGAATCATCTGTTTTACTATTTTGAACATCAATATTTTCTACATTTTGGACACTCCCACTAATATTAGCCAAATCTCCATCTTCTTTACTCACACTTGATTTTTCAGCGCCCCCCACCTCTGCAGAATTAAGCACAGACAAAGCTTGCTCATGTGCTCCCACAAGTTCCATAAAATCAGTTCCTGAATTAAGGATGTCCTTGAACTTTCCAGCTTGAGTAATCCTTCCATCTTTCATAACCTAATAGCAAGGAACAAGTTCGAGCAGATAGATACTAACTAGACCAGAACGTGGCTTATAAATTGGAATTCTAAGAAAAAGCTCCATAGATTTCTCACCAAGATAAGGTCAGCAGCAGGTAAGAACTCCACTTGATGAGTGACATAAATTACTGTTTTTGAACTCAAGAGGCCAAGCAAGCATTCCTGAAGTACAATTGCAAACAAATCAGTAGTGATATGTCAATTTTTTCAAGTTCTTAAGAGAAATCACATCTTCAGAAACATACGTTAGTTCAGGATAAAGAATATTTGGATGCATTTTTTCACATAAATAATACTAAAGACAGAATTTATACTGGATGTAATTACAGTAGAAGAAAAATCAAATACCTTAAACAGGTGGGATCCAGTATGAGCATCAACAGCACTAAAAGGATCATCAAACAGATAAATATCAGCGTCCTGATACAAAGCACGTGCAATCTGTATTCTTTGTTTCTGCCCGCCACTTAAATTGATTCCCCTCTCCCCTATAACTGTCTGATCACCAAATGATAGAATTTCCAGGTCCTTCTTTAATGAACACGCTTCAAGAACCTTCTCATAACTTTCTCGGTCCATCTCTTTACCAAACAATATGTTTTCCTCTATTTTTCCACTCTGTATCCATGGAGACTGAGAAACATAGGCCTTTGTCCCACACAACTTAAGATTCCCAGACATCTTTGGAACTTCTCCCAGAATACAAGAAAGTAAGCTTGACTTGCCTGAGCCAACAGTACCACAAACAGCAACCTTCATACCACGACTCACTTTGAAATTTATATCCTTCAATGTTGGATTAGGAGACGATACATCCCACGAAAAATTCCCATCAACTATCTCAATTGCTGTATCTGAATTACCTCTTGGAAGGTTCTCTATAACATCAGGCTGCAAGTCATCAAGACAAAGGAATGAAGCAAGTCTATCAAGGGATACCTTAGTTTGAGCTATCATTGAAATTGTGTCTGGAAGACTGTAGATTGGCTCTTGAAGAATCCTGAATGTTGCAAGCGCAGATAAGATCTTCCCGGATTCAAGTGGGATCCCCATAAACATGCAAGCAACAAAAGTGACCACGGATATAAACGTGGGGGCACCCCAGAAGACAAATGAGGTCATGGCCCAAGTGTAAACAAACTTTCGTAACCACCCTGCCTCAGTCTTCCTGAGCTCACTAATTTTAGCCAAAAACTTCATTTCCCATGCTTGAAGCTTGAGTATCCGCATATTCCTCAAGATCTCAGATGTTGCCTTCATCCTTGTATCTTTTGACTTCATTAACTTTTCTTGAAACTTCTCCTGCAAGGACCCCAAAGGTACATTTGCCAACATAACCATTATTGTTGCAACTAAAGTTGCAACGGCTGCAAGACCCAGATTTTTGTACAAAATCAATAGGGCTAAGGCAACTTGTAAAAGCACCATCCATGGATCATGCAAGTACCAAGTGAAGTCACCAACCCTCTCGGCATCAACAGTCATAAAATTGATAATCTCACCGCTAGTGTGGCCCTGCTTGGATTGGCATGACAGGGTCAAACCTTTATTATAGATTGCTGCAACAAGCACTGCTCGGATTCTCACTCCCATCTGTTGTCCCTTAAAGAACCAGTGCCTTTGGCTGAGGCACTCCACAAGCTTCGCAACCAAAAATGCAGATACCAAAACATAGCCTTCATTTTTGAATTCCCTTCGCCCATGGAGGTATTGAACAAATGTGTCGATTAAATATGGACCGACATAAGATGCCAATGTATACGAAATCGCATATAAAGCAGTCCAGAGAACCTCTTTCCAGCATGAGAAGATTAATGCCCTGACCAGATGAAGGGTGGTAACTCTGCCATTCTCACCAACCACCGATTCAAGCTTATTTTTAAATTTTGGATAGCACCACACTATACTATCACCCTTGTCTAGTTCAGGAACATCCACAAGGTCTATTGTCTTCTTATTGCCATAAGCAATTAGAGGACCCATCCAAGAAAAAGTAAGGAGGCTGAAAATTCCGGCAGTCGAATAAGGGGTTACAGTTGCATCCCCTTTGGACTTATTTGACTCTACATTGTTCCCTATACTAGTATTACCATTACCATTCAAAAGGGGTTCCTCAAGAACAGTATCTCTGCCCTCTCTCTTCCTAAAAAAGCCGACATATAAAAAGAACAAACCCGAGATAAGGCAGACAACATCAAAAACTATAGACTGAATAGGTACAGAAACGTGTTCCTTGTAAAGAACAATGTCTATCACAAGGGAATAGCAAGAAATAGAAAAGTAGAAGCCCCACCAAACCCTCAATAAATTCGGAAACTTGGATTCAGGAGAATTGGAGAACTGGGTATGCAAGTAAACACAAACCACCCCCCAAGAAAGTGTTCTAATGGCTAAATCAAAAAGGGTCACTAGCTTTTCATCAGACCAATCATTTCTATACCAAGAAAAGTAGTTTAATAAACAAAAAACAAGACTAAACCCAGAAACACCAAGGCACCAAGTTAAAGTCAGCTTATAGCAAAAATCTTGGCTATTTCTAAACCTCTGCTTTGGACCCTCCCCATCACCCACCTTGAATTTCTTCCACACCCAATAGATAAGCAACACAAACAACAAAACCAGATGTAATAAAGCAGAAAACCCACGAATAAAGATTGGTTTGAGGAGAAAATCGGTACCCGAATGCATTATCAGTGATGAGTAGTGTGTGAAGAAGGTGGAGAAAGCAGCGAGCTTTGATGAATCAAAAAGCTCCATGGCTGGAGGAGCTTTTTGTTTCCAGGGGGTTTCTGAAATTGTGGGAGATGGGTATGAAAAATGAAACATTTTGGAGTGTTATATAAGCCTACAATGTGAGAGAGCCATAGGTGACTGGGAGGGAGTGTGGTCAGAGTAAGGAGAGTCAAAATTGAATGTGGGCTTTTTCCTGGAGGGTACTATAACGTGGTACCCAAGACTCACATGACGGAGATAGCAATATGTGGGAGCAAAGTGACGCAACCAAATGTTTGGTTCCTGGAAAAAACGTAAATTGATAGGGATGCACAATAACAGAGGCAGAGATGATAAATAAGGGTTTGGCTTCTCTGTCTAATTTCTCGTCAAGAATTCCTGCCCGTTTGGATGTATTTTACTATTTTTGTATTGTCACTTTCCGCTCTTTTTTTTTTTGTCACTTTCCGCTCTTAAAAATTGTCTTTAATAAATTTTTATGAAAGTATTTTAAATAAAAAGTAGAAGCATATTAGAGGTTAATCTTGAATTCGATTTTTTAAAAATGAGAGGTTGATGTTTAAGATGTATAATATAATTCTCATTTTTTAATATTATTGTATAAAAAATAATAATAAAATTTGTCTAAGTATCTTTTTTGACGAACCTAACGACAAAATTATGACAAATTTCGGTGGATTAGAACCTTAATGGATGAAAATTGAAATTAGCCTACGAAACAGGCTTGTCATACGGCCTCTCATTTTTTAGTGACCCAGGTCAGTGGCCTTTTTCTCAAAAAAAAAAGAAAAAAAGGTCAATAGCCCTATATTAAGTAGGCATGATGTGGTTACAATAGCCTCTCTTTTTTTTGTTTTCAAAAAACATAGGTAGGCATGTTGTGGTTATTCATTGCTATAGTATAGTGGGATTCTTCTTTATATATTTTGTGGGAAATTTCAAATTATACTTTCGTCGAACGAGATTGATATCAATGTACATATAATGTAATCCCCCCTCTAAAATCGTTGTATAAAAAATGTAGGCATGATGTATGTATAGCTAATATACTTACTACAAAATTTCGATACTGATGTACATGTAATATAATCCTCTTTCCCACTATCATTGCAAAAGAAGTAAGCATGATAGTGTGTGTAACTAGCATACTTGCTACAAAATGTTAAACGGGTATGTTCTAATTTTCATTCCTAAATCTGTAAATGAGGATATTTTGATTTTCTCAATTATGGAATGAAGAATGTTAGACCTTCGGTGCCCCCTTCTGGTCCTTCTCTTTACTCTTTCGCTTTTCCTCATAGAACTTTTGCAAGTTACACATTTTGCATTTTTTACAAACTTTTTTTTTCCAATAATTTTGTTAAAAACTTTGAATTCTTCTATTTACTTTGTCACTGTTTATAAATTACCAATATTTGTTCAAAAAAAGTCTATAATTTACCAATACACGGACTAATTAATACAAGGGTTGGTCTATAAATAAGCAAATTAAAGAAGGTAAATATTGGAATTTCATCATGCATATATCCCATTTTCTTACCTATCTATCTTTAATTGCAATTTTTATTTTTGTTATTAATTTTTTTATGAAAAAATATTAAACAATGAAATTATATATATTAGATATCGAATTCATTATTTATTATTTATACTAATTGACTACAAAAACTTTCATCACACAAAATAGAAATATTATTGGTCTATCGATCACATTTGTGTGTCTTGTTATTGAGACGTGAGGTATTGTGACCTCACCCACATCATAACAAATTAAAAAGAGGTTGATTTCCACTGAATTGATTTGGACGTTGATCATTTTGTGTGCACAGCAAGAAATGGAAAAGTTTTGGATCTTCTCGTGTTATTCTTAATTTGAAATGAAGATATATATAGGATATTCTTTTGAGCTAGAAAGACAAAAGTGAGACTAGCTTTTTGCTTTTTCTTTCAATCCTACAAATTTATCATAAATCAACGGCCAATACAAATGTTGCTTTAAATTTATCTAACCACAAATTCACTCTTATTCTTTATTTAACGACAAATTCACTTTTATTCTTTATTTTTCTCATTCTGCATTCACCTAGGTTGATAAAAAAGTAACTTATCTTTATGATATCTTTTCATTTACAAATATATAACTTCAATTTTTTTTATTTTTTATTTTTAATTTATGTGATGATATTTTTATCAGGATAATACCTCTTTTAACTTTTTTTTTTTAATTTGATCTTTAAGCCTACCAGAAAACCTATGATAGTTTCATTGGAATATGTAGTTTTCATCGTCTTGAGTTTTATATACTTTTGTTAATTTAAATTATATTCTGAAAAATTAAGAGAAGTAGTGAGAAATTATTTTTAAAGAGGTGGATGGTAGTGATCAAAAGTTATAAGGTAATGTTTCATACTGCTTGTTCACAAGTCATTTATTTTTTTTTTAAATTCAGGTTGTCATGGTTATACGTAGTATCGAATTGAAGCTAAAGAAGTCTTGATATGTGACAAAGTGAACTTATAAACTTTTATTACTTAATTTTTATAAAGATTACATTTTTCGTAATTAGTGTGTGAATAGAAGGGCACGTCTTACATTTTCGCACTAAGCCTTCAAAGACTTGGACTGGCCCTGTTCTACACAATTAAATGGTGGAAGTATCTCTATACTAGTAGTAGTAGCTGCATTAGATACTAAGACAAGCTGACATGTCTAAAATTTTGTCAAGAAATGGTGACTCTCATGACAAGCTGAGTCAACCACCATGTCGTTCTTTCTTAACTTTGACAAAAACAAAGAAAAAAAATCACATTGACAAGATTCTTCCCGAATTTCCCATTGAAATCCATGAAAAGTCCTGCTTCCGTCTGACAATTCCGGATACTCAAAATAATTCTTAAAATATCCTTACCTCCTCGTAACTATACTACAAGAATTCTACCAAAATTTCGACGGAATTACCTCTATAATCAGTAAACCCGTCATTTCCATGTCAGACGAAGGATATGCAAACAAATACAAACCAAATAGTCCAGCTACAACCACAAGCTATTACAACACAAACTCAGCTAACCAGCCCTCGAATAATTTACAATACTAAAAAAAAAGATCAGAGCAACTAGATAACCTTTAATTACATAAACTAATGAAAGTCCTACGTGGAAGTAGCGCGCGCAGCAAAAAATGATGCCTCCTCCTAGTCTCGTCGCCTCGTTCCGCTACGGCCTGGAGAGCAACAAAACCAAAACAACTGTGAGTGAACAATAAACCATTCCGAAGCATACCACACTAAAAAACTATTATCAAAAGAACAAAGCTAATCCGGACAACCCATTTCCTGGCAAAACAAATCACATTAAAGCTCTCCATACATATATATTTCTACAACTTACCGAAGTACCACTCAATTAGGTAGGCAAAAACCCTCATCAAAAACCAACTGTACCTTCCATCTTAATAACTAGACCAAAAACTAATAATAATTGTTACCACAAGATCCGAGGAATGCATACCCTTTCCCCCTTCCGTAAATATAATCATGCATACATAACATCATATCCTTTTAAACAGTTGACTAAATAAAGAAAGTTACAAAGAATATACTAGAAGCTCCATTATAAAAAAAAACAAATTGGATAGGACCCACGAAAAAACGAAAAATGAAATCATTTCGTGGACCACAAACCTACCTTGAAAACCCTCCTTAAAGAAGCTCAAAATCACAAGAAAGACTGGATACAAAAATACAGTAAAATATCCCCCAACTGAAATCCCGAGCCGTAGCTCTACATTTGGGGTCGTCCAACACAGGAACAAGCCCTCCTAACCACCGCTGATAATACCTCAAGCAATGGCTAGAACCCGAGAGGTCCAACCCGGGGACCTACTCTCCACACATCCGATAATACCTCAAGATATGCGGAATAACCCTGTGCTACGCGTAGACAACTTCAATGAGCACACAACCGATAATACCTCAAGTCATGTGTCGGAGAAATAACCCTCAATGAGCACACGACCGATAATACCTCAAGTCATGTGTCAGAGAAATAGTCATGACATCCGGAGACGGAATACAAATGAAAACCATACGTAAAACCAAAACCCACTTTAAAATCATTATTACCTATATTAACCGAAATCATATAAAACCCGGGCCAAGAGCCCGAAATCCAAATAAAACTAAAATCCTAGGCCTAAGCCCAAAACCTTATTTTCCAATCCATTATCGAAAATCCACATCTAAAATCACTACCTTTAGTCAAATACTAAACCAAGTAACCCAATTAACTTAGTTCCCGATTTCCATATATATAACAAGTTAATCTTTAATAAATCCTCTCCACGTACCACAACTCATAATCCATAATCGTTAAATTGAAACATAAATAATATGCATGTCTAGCTACTCAGGAAGCCAATTCCACTCACCTCAACATCCATTCGAATCCAACTCCAAGCTAATTGGTTCTTCGTGACACTCAGAGTAATCACGCCTATCCCAAAAATATTACTTGGCATTACTAACCAATAAATATTAGCCTAAAATCCGATCCCCCTAGATCCCGAGAGTTCACATCCCCTAACACAAAAAAGTAACCCAAAACAGCCCTTAAACGAATTCTGATTGACTCGAAACCTGTACCAAAAGGTCCGGAACGTCGAAAACATGTCAACACGGGCCCCTGTGGGCCGAGAATCGGTCGGAAGACTGGCGGACACCCCACGCGCCGGTCACGTTCCCCCACGCGCCTGCACAGTAACGACGGAATATTCCTTCGCTCTGATAGAATATTCCGTCAACTCTGACAGAATATTTCGTCCAATTAACGACATCAAGGCTCCGTTATAATGTCGTTAACCTTTGAACGGAATATGCTAACACCATCAGCATATTTCGTCAAACATCAACGACGTTAGTTGACTTGAAGGTTGACTGGTTGCTAACTGTGCTGCTTACTAGACTGCCACGTGGTTGCCACATGGCACCATGTCAGCACACCAGTGATTGCCACGTGGCCCTAGGAGGCATGCCACGTCAGTACCTAGTCGAACCAGCCGCCAGGACTCTCAGGAGAAGACGATTGGAAATCGCCATATCTGACGAGCTCTAACTCCTTCATTTCTTCACAAAAAATGTGATCCACACATCCAAATTCATCTCCTCAGTCCTAGGGACTAAAAAATGAGGTCAAATGCTCGTAAACATACTTGGTTTGGCCGGAAATCGATTGAGAAGTTCGAAAACTTCTCTTCCTCAATTCTTCGACCACGGTGGTTGTCTCTCTTAGGGATTTGTATGATTAGGGTCGTGGTGAGGTCGGAAAGACGATGGTGGTCATGGTAAAGGTCGATTGGGTCGAAATCAAAGATGATGATGGTGATGGTTTTTCAGTCCTTGCCGCGAGAGAGAGAGAGAGAGAGGTTGAAAAAGATGAAAGAGAATGCCAGATTTTTCCAGAAATGAAAAGAGATAAGGGACTTTTAAAATATCTGATTTTTACAAATTATCAAACTACCCCTGAAGCTTCTAGACCTATAACTCCCTCATCCGGACTCCGTTTTCCGCATGCCTCCTGTCCACATGCTCGTAAGTTCGAGACCTACGAAATGGTCCAAGAAAAACTTCTAAAATTATCTCCGTACAAAAAGTAACTTTCGAGTCCCGAGGGTAAAATCGTCATTTTCTTAAATAATTTACAAATTTACTTTAATAATAAATCTGGGTCGTTACACACATAGTCTTTCTTTTATTTTATTTTATGGGATAATATGATTCAAATTCCATACATATGAAATATTATGACTACATTAAGATCTTCTCATGAAAAATCCAATGGTAAATAATTGGATCAAAGAAAAAGAGTAGCATCTCAATTGACTACAAATCAAACCAATCCATCTGATGTTCCCCAACCAACGGGGATAGCCATGGGACTCCTCCACCAAGTCTTCCTTTAAGCAATCATTCAACATCTTAGGGCCAGTTTCTACGATAAATACTAGAGTAAGAGAACCCTACTCCACACAATCTAAAAGCACCCCAACAGTTTAGACCTACAAAGAGAAAGAAATAAGTAAAAAAGTAGAAGCAACAAGTCTTCATATCCATGGAAACTTTATTGGATGAAAGCTTTAAGTTTCAACAAAGGTACTTTCCAAATCACAAAGAGTTCACTTTCATTCATGATTTCCGAACACACGTTTTGACTAGTATGTGAAGTAGTACAGCCTAAAATCAAGAAAATTATATTGATTAGGTATTGAGTTTGTCTTTTACGAAAATTATATTGATTAGCCATTGACTTTATTTTTACGAAAATTATTAAAGCGTCTCATTCTATATATAGTGTGTAGAAACATCACTTATATTTTGGCTTTGTGCGCCTTTATCTTGGTTGTCAAGCCATGCCAACAACCAAGCTCACTCTTCAAAGTTAGAACTTTTATTTTAAGGCTAAATAGTTGCAACTGTTCTTGAACTTTATCATAATTTTAGGAACATTCCTTATACTTCAATATTAGTGTCCCCTGTCCTTGAACTTTACCCTAATATTTCTATTAGCCCCTCCGTTTATTTTTAAAACAAATTCCATTAAAAAATCACGTGAAACGCACCAGAATTGACTATTTTGCCCTTGTTTTTAACAGAATTTGTTTGATAAATAGACGGATGGACTAACGGAAACATTAGGGTAAAATTTAGAGACATGTGACACTAATATTGAAGTATATAGACGATTGCTAAAATTATAATAAAGTTCAGGGACGATTTCAACCATTTAGTCTTATTTTAAATGACACATATATACTTAGTCAAACCTTTCAATTTATTTCTTGAAATTTTTATTTCTTTCGATTAGAGTCATCCTTTAGTTATTCCGTAAGAACCCCAATTATGAAATGAATCTAATAACTAAAAAAATAAGTGAGTTTGTATCTATAAATAAGGGTCTGTGTTGAATAATCGCAAGATAAAATAATCAACCCCCCATTACTAATGCATCAATATGTACTTAACAGATAGTTTGATGGAATATGACAAACCAAATGTGTGACTAGAAATAAAATAAAATTTTGGGAAGTCAACAGAAAACTTTAAAAATATAAATATAATTTTGTCATTTAAAATAAATCATATTGTAATAACTTATCTATTTTATTGGGGTTTTTTTTTTTGGATCTATTTTATTGGTTTAACAGTTGTCATCTTTATTAAATTTTACCTACCGTCTATGCACTTTAATATTAGAATCTGACGACTTTTAATTATATTTTGAAGTGCATTGAAGGTCCTTCCGTAAAAGTAAAATATTTATATTCTACTGGGAGGTTCCTCGGAGCTCGGGGTCTAGGTCATGCAGGGCCCTCCGACGGGGGTTGTGCTGCTACTTGTTGCTGATGCAGCTGGGTTGGGCCGCCCCCGGGTGGTGCCGTAGTCTTTTTGTTTGTGGAGTTTTGTTTCATTGTTTATCAAAAAATATATATTTATATATATATATAATAAAAAACAAAGACAAAAGGAAGAAGATGACAAATGATTTTGCTTTTTTTTTTTTTAAGTATAAAGACAAAAGAAAAAATAATTTTGCGCAGTTTGGTGTGTCAACCCAATTATTCAGTGGTGACATAAATCAGTGACTTTGCTCTTTATTTATATTCTTAGACCTAGGTATCAGTCGGTGGAGCCTTTACCCAATTTTTTCTAAGAATCAAGGAAATTAGGGCTGGATTTCGCTCAATTTTGTTTTCCAGGTCCCGCCACATTAATTCAACTGGTGATGTCTGTTTTTTTATTTTAGATCAAATGCATTATTGGTTATTATAGTATTTACTTAAAAATAATTATGATCATTGTGGCATTAATTTTGTAATTTTGTAATTTTGATTATTGCTTTTTTTTTTTTTGAAAAATGATCACGGTTCATTTGTTGGGTAATAAATTAAAGGGAAATTTACATTTTACTATCTTATAGTTTACATCTTATAACAGATTCATACATGATATTTCAAATGTTATAATTACCTCATGAACTCTTCAAAACGTGACACTTTGGCCCATCCGTTTAAATTTTCGTCCCAACTTTTGTTAGATGCCTTCATGACGTCTGTGAGTTCTATTTTTCAACTGTTATCAACTTCAATTTACCAATTTTTGCTCCCAAAACTAAGAGATGAGAAATGAAATCGGGAAACTCAAATTGAGCGTCAAAATGGGCAAATTGACAAATATATCTTTTTAATGAGGTTGTTAACATTTGGGAAATGGGACCTACAAACATCACGTTAGCATCTAACGTAATAATAGACGGGTGAATGTGTCATGTTTTGAAGAGTTCAGGGGGATATTTGAAATATTTAAAAGGTCACGTATCAATATGCTATAAGGTGTAAATCACATGATAGTAAAATGTAATTTGGCCTAAATTAAATCATATAGCAAATTTTTATTAGGTAGGCAAAGACATTTTAGAACTTTTCATAAATAAAAGCAGTTTTTGACAAAAAAAATAAAATTGCAGCTTGGCCGCTCCATCACAGCCGGCAACCAGAAGTAGTGTAGTTAATGGTCCAGCATCATTCAAAATCGTGATGGCTGGGAACTCTCCTGATGAGGAGATAAATTTGGTGAATCAGAAGCCGGGAAGTGTTACTAATGGTTTGGAGCAGTGAGTGCGATCGGAGCTAGGATTTTTTAAGTTAATTGTGATGGGGAAAGGTGCAGTATTTTCTTTGTTAAAAAAAATTTTATTGAAAAAATTTCTAAAATGTCCCAATTTTAATAATAAAAATAACAAAAATACAGTAACCAAAATTACAAAATTGAAATTACGGTCACCAAAATTGTTTTTGAATAAAACAATAGTGACCAATAATCAATGTTCTAAAAGGTAGGCTAGGCGGAGTGTCGTCGTCCCAATTTTAGTGTAAACGGTGGAAGAAATAGGAAGAGAATTACGCTGCCGCCTAGGCGATGCTGGGCGTTGCTAGGCGGTGGTGCTGAATGGCTGGGCGGCTGAGTGACTGGAATGATTTTTCTTTCTCCTTCTCCCTCTCTCCCTCAGACTCTCTCCTTTCACCCCCCGTATTATGGGGTGACATGCTCATTTGGCAAATCATAACCCCAACAATGTATCTTCCTTGATAAAATTGACGATGAAAGTATTAGTCTGTGGCGGCTGAGTTGCAGTCTTTCTCGCGAGGAAGATGATCGGAAAGAAAAATCCCCTTTGTCTTAGTGCGAACTATGTCGCCTTCTTTTATTTTATTTTATTTTTTATAAAGCTTTTGTTCTTTTATTCTAATTCAATCTCTACTTGTTTTCTTTTCATCAGAAGTTAAGGATCCGCTTGCTATTGTTTTGCAAAACAGTTTTTAAAATATTATTTTGTAAAAGGAAAATAACAAATAGGATTTTGTGTATTTAAATATTTGAGAATACGTTTGGTAGTTTACTCTGAATATGATTTTGTAAGAATGAAAAAGGAAAAATTTGTTCGGTACAAATGTATAAAATTTAAAAAAGATTAAATACACATTAGACAATGATTACCAAACATAAATTTTGAGATAAGGAAGATGGGAATGGTAGTAATAGAGATAGTGATAGTGTGATGAGGTGGAGGTAGATGTGGTGGCGACATTGTGGTTATGGGCTAGAAGAGGTGGTAGTGATGGGGGTGGTGGTCAATGTGGTGGTTTTGGGGTTGTGGCGCTGATGGGGTGGTGGTGGGGGTGGCAGCGGCAATGGTCGTGGTGGCGGTGGCAGTGGCGATGGCGGCAGTGATAGGGTGGTAGGAGGAGTGGCAGCGATGGTGGTGGTGGTAGCAACGGCAACAGTGGTGGTTGTTGTGATAAGGTGGGAGTGGCGGTGGCGGTGGTCGTGGTGGCAATGGTGGTGGTCTTTAGGTAGTGGTGGGGGTGGTTGCGGTGGGGGTAGCGGTGGTGGCAGGGGTTGTTGCGGTGGGGGTAGCGGTGGTGGCAGGGGTGGTAGTGATGGTGATGGTGAGATGATGGTAGGATGGTGGTGGTGGCAGTGGCGGTGGTGGTGGCAGCGGCGGTGGTGGCGGTGGCAGTAACAGTTGTGGTGGTGGCGGCATCGGTAGTGGTTGTGGTGATGGGGCGGGGTGACGGTGGTTGTGGTGGTAGTGGCGGTGGTGGTGAGGTGGTGGTAGGGGTGGTTGCGATGGAGGTTGGTGGTGGCAGAGGTGGTAGTAATGGTGGTGGTGGAGATGGTGGTGGGGTGGTGGTGATGACAACAACGGTGGTCTTGGTGGCAGTGGCGGTGTAGGTGGGGATGTTTTGGTGGTGGGAGTAGTTGCGGTTGGGGATGGTGGTCCCCAATCCATCTGATGGTCCCCAACCAACGGCGATGGCCATGGGACTCCTCCACCAAGTCTTCCTTTCAGCAATCATTCAACATCTTAGGCTCATTTTCTACAATAAATACAAGAGTAAGTAAGAAAACCCTACTCCACACAATCTGAAAGCACCCTAACACTTTGGGCCTACAAAGAGAAAATAAATATATAAAAAACTAGAAGCAACAAGTCTTCATATCCTTGGAAATTGTTGGATAAAATAGACAACATAAATATGAAATCTATTCTATTCAGTTTAACCTTGCAAGTGCACAAATCGTATAGATAGTATAACAAATAAGTAAGGGTCGAATCCAACAAGGACTTGTCTTAACTATATTCCACGCAATTACTTAGATTGATTAATTAACTCAGAATCTTAATAAAAATAAAAACAGAAAATAAAAACAAACACAAAAACACGTTGGTGGGGGTTTTGAATACAATTCAAAATAAACAAATAAAAGAACTAACATAAAGAAAATAATAAAAATAATAGGTTAAGGCACTCAATCCACCACTAACCACAATTACTAACTAACATGATTTTCTTGATTCAATTACTAAGCAACTTCTGAATAAGGTGCCCGTGCAAAGGTCCCGTTGATTGGCCCACTCCACATATAGTATTTCTTCTTAGTTTATATGTTCTAGGCATGATGTGTACCTTAGAACGTCTATTCAATTATGCAATGGTTCTCTTAAGATAATGTCACATCTCTTAAGCGATTATAACACAAAAGAAAGCATTAAGTTCTAAAAAACTTAATGACACTACACTAGCCTAGAAAAGTGATGTGCAATCCTAGGTTGTCATGAATTTAGATTACAGGTAAGATGTAAAGCCACTACCCTTGATGCTAAATAATCACAAGAAGATGACCAGTCAAACAAGCAATTATTATTCATCGATAGATCATGTAAAATAAGCAGGTCAAACTCATAAACACAAATTAAGCTCATGACGCACAATATCTAAATTATATTCAGCATTCAAAGCAATATAAATCAAGGGTCAAAATCATATTAAAGAAGAACCATGGCTAGGGCTTCAAGAAGACCTAACCTAAATAAAGAACTACAAAATAAAAGACAAGTGTTTTTTCGCTCAAAGTATTATTTGTTCCTTTCGAATCTCTCTCTCCCTCTTTACATAAACCCTACCACCTCTATTTATAGGGAATTATTAATCCTCATACAAATAAAAGTTTATAATAAATTCTACTAGGAAATAGTTTCCTAAATACTTAAGAAATCTAATTAAAAACATTTCCTAAATATAAAAGGAGTGAAAATAATATTTCAAAAGGAAATAGGTTTGACATCCCCTTGAAATAAGGAAACAAGTGTGAACACACACTTGAAATCCCTCAAAACAAGGAAAAAGACATGCAAGGCAGCTGGAGAAGTCTCTGGAGCAGATTCGGTGGACAGAGGCTGAAAGAGGAGCCTAAATTCGGTGGTCAAAGGCCAAGTCTACGTTGGAAAGCAAAGGGTTGGAGTTCTTCGGTAGGCATGAGTCGAATGGGTAAAGGTCAGAGTTGGTCAAGGCGCCAAGGTCTTCACTGGAGTTCGACAAGTGGTGGCCGAATTTGGAGGTCAACAGGCGCTGGTCAATGCGGGTCAGACTCCCTCTGATTTTGATTCGATAGACCCCTACCAAATTTACTGAGCAATCTTCTTTCCTTCATAACTTCTTCGTTATAACTCCGATAGAAGTGATTATTTCGCTCAAATTCTCATAATTTCAAGGTCTATCTAATTCTGCACATTTCTCACAAATATATTATTTTCTCCAATTTCATAGAACGAAATATTAACAAAACATAAGTAAAAGGGTATTAATTCATGGATAAAAAGTGTATATATTATGACCTAACAGAAACCCTTATACTGCGTTTGGCACACCGTATAAGACACCGGATAGGCTATATAATACGATTCCAATGTTTGGTACATTCATGTACTAAATAGCCACCTACTTAATTTAGCGGGTTCAAACTCCTTATACAATGTGAACCCGCTAATTCAATACGGGCCGAATGAGTGGGTTTATTTAGTCGGCATCTTTTTTTGTTAACGAAATTCCAGTCGCTCTTTCTTTTTCCTATAATCACAAAGCAAAATCTTAAAATCAAATTTAGGAGAAAATTAAACCAACTTTGATTAGGTTGCAGACTCCATGGCCGCTTTGCTGCTCTAGATTTTGCAGCTTGCTGCTTTGCTGCTCTAGATTTTGCAGCTTGCCGCTTTGCTGGAGACTCCTGGTGTGGCACCTCTGCTTCTATAGACATCCCCAATCAATGTCTAGAAGCTCGAGAGTGACAAAAAACTTCCATCTCTGCTCCCCCTTCTCTCTGCCATCGATCAACACCTTCCTCTAGCACCCATGCATCACAATTCACAACCAACCAACCAAGTTTTACCATTTTGGACGATCAAAGAATAGCCCAATATATCAGATACAAAATAAGTAGGAACCCATATCTCTATGTGGCTTTTCTTTGGTTTTTACTTTATGGGGAAACAAACTGAAAACGAGCATTGGGGGTGTGGACTTACGTGGATGACAACACAATCGCACTAGGGATCTGATCTTCGCCGCCGGTGAAGAAATTAGCGACGAAATCGAAAAGTTTGTCAAACATCTTCTCCATTAATACAACCTGATCGTATAATATAATAAGTATTTTATCCGGTGGAGCGCCAAACGGTCGACTATATAACCAATCTATCTGATTGGCTAATTAGTCTATCCGACTGAAATAACCAGTACATTACGGTGTACCAAACGAGGCCTTATTGGATAAAATCACATTACATTGGAAATCACATTTTTAATATAGGTATTGTGATCATCACATTGGAAATCACAATTTTATATAAGTAGTGATCGTCAATACAGATAGAGTTCACCTCCATTAAAACTATCAATATGGTTTAACAATGTGTTTTTTTCTTTCTTTTTTTGCTTATTAGGTACTTATATGTATAATTTATATGAAGGAAAATGTTACATCATGTCCCATAATTTTGAACCTGATAATTTAAATTGACCAAAAATATTTGTACGAGTACCTCGTTCTAGCTTTTGGGTTCATAGCGAATGCCGTTGGAGTGGGCTAAGTTTGGAGAGTGATTTTATTTTAGGCCCAAAGAAGCTCACAAACTCACTCTCTCCCTCATCCCTCTTCTCTCTCTCTCTCTCTCTCTCTCTCTCTCTCTATCTCTCTCACCTCATTTCACACGATCTCTTTCTCTTTCAAAACCGAAAACCAATAAGAACACAACCACCACCACCACCCACCACTGTCGCCAATGAACCAGCCCACCACACCACCTCCATTCTTATCGCCTTAGCACCACGAATCCAACAATGTGGACCTTGCTTGCCGATGATCATTGTGGATTGAGAAATGAGACGAAAACCAAGGGTGGTTTCGTAGCTTTCGGGCCATTTTCCTGTCGGCTCAAGTAACCGTTGAACTCAATTTTTGTACCATTGGATTTCTGTTGTTGAATAGATGAACATTCACTAATTGTATGCGTGATTTGGTCAAGGAACGAAGGAGAACGAAGCTCGCCGGAAACGGCGAATTCCAGAGAACCCGTGGCTTTTTCGGCCAATTTGGGTACAATCTCTACCTAAAAGTTTGATTCTTGTATTCCTGGCATCGTGTAGATGAAATTTCATTTATTGCATGTCGAATTTGGTGGAAAAAAAATGAAGAAATTCGAGCTTGCTGGAAAATTGGAATTTTCCGACAAGTTTTTCCAGAACCCGGCCGGCTACCGTCACCATTTACGGAATATTCTACCAACGATGAAATATTCCATCAAGCCTTGACAGTCTGACTCGTTGCCATTAACTTTACTGCATTGCTATTAGCATATTTCGTTATAGTTAACATAAACGTTAACAGCTGTTAAATTCAATTGACGTCGTCAACTTTGACGGAATATGCTAAACGTCATTAGCATATTCCGTCAAGATTGTAGAAATATTCTAGCCAGCATGGGGGCGCTTTTCGACTCCAGCCGACAAGTGGCGGCGCGTGAGGCTATTTTCTGACCTCGGGCTGGAGCGTGGGGTCATTTTTCGGCCTCCGGTGGCATGTGGCCCTAATTTCAAGATTGTTTTGAACCGTTTTTACATATTTATGTGTCCGTTCAAGCTCGTCTTAAGTCCATTTTGAGCAAACCAAAAGGGGATTTCCTTAGTTTTCTATTTTGGACTTAATTGTGAACATTGTACTATTTTGTTTTTTAGGGAACCGACAATTTGGAGCTTACGTTGACCCTACACCGTCGGGGTAACTATAACCATAACCATATGTGATTGGACCCTTTTGTTATATATATATATATATATATATATATATATATATATATATATATATCTATAAGGTTGATTGTTGTCCATGCTTGTGCATTTGAGATTGTTAACCACTTGGTAGTTGTTGGTATATGAGTACGTACTCGTCTGTAGGCCACATACTAGTCCTCCACTTGATCGTTAACATGTGCTTCACTCTATACTAGTTAAAACTAGCGTAAGTCTTGTCCCGGAACTCCTATGGGACATGAGGTGGCAGTACTTAGCACCTAGTTATTCACGTGGTCGAGGTTCGGAGTGACATATACCCAATCCTATCATGTGCACATGACTCGTACGATTTTATATACCAGTGGGTTAGAGGTTATGTTTTATTGTCACATAGTGTTACCAGTGAGAGTGTATTGTTGATTGTCAAGTGCGCACGACTCGTACGACCTAGTGTACTAGTGGGATGTACCATATGTGTTAATGTAATATTGACGATTTCGGAGTGACTAAAGACTTACTAGTCTATATGTGTAGAATCGTTAACTTTCAATATTTGACAATTGGTATACATTAACTTGTAATGTGTGCACTTATATATCTACTTGTATGTTTATACATGATACGTATTTTCTAAATTGAGGGGTTATATTAATCTTCTTTTAAAACATTTTACACGGATGATTATTTTTGGGTCAACTCACCCTTTTGTTTTGTGCCCCTTAGGTCTTAGTAGTAAGACACACGGGTCGAGAAGGATTTCACGGCGATCGCTCTGACAATCACACCGATTGTGTAGGTGTGAATGACAAGACCTGTCCCGGAAATAAAAGTTAGAAAATGAAATTAATTATATAACCGGTAATTACGGATTTGAGTATGGTGTGGATTTGGGCTAAAGTACGAAGGACTTTAAAAAAGGCACAAGGTTATTGGGCCCTAAATTTAAAGTTGGATTTACAAAATTGACCATTTTACCCTTGAGATTTCCGAAGGCCCAAAAGTCACTTTTTGATCGAGAACCCTTTTGGAAATTTTCCTTCCACCATTACGTAGGTCTCGAGCTTACAAGTATGTAGATAGGTGGCACGCAGAAATCAGAGTTCGAACGAGAAAGTTACGGGTCTAAAAAGATCGGGATCTATCGGTAATTTTAGAAAATATTTAAACTATAAAAAGGGCACACTCTCTCTCCTCTCCATATTGGTCAGTCTCCCTCTCTCTCTTCCCAGCCTCTCATTCTCTGTCTTCCTTCTCGTGACCCTTCTCGAGGAAACCACAAAAACCCAGCCGCCGACTAGTGGCGACCCATGACTCCGCACCCACACCATCCTCTTTGCCTTACTCTCACTATCACAACCATACCCTCGCGCGAGACTGCAGTCCACTATACACGACGCGGCAATCGACGAATGGAAGTGGGCTTCCATGACTTTCGAGGCAATTTCTGGCCTCCTCAGGTAACATCTCGACTCCTAGACCTTATAATTGTGGTCCTCACGTCGAGTAGATGAGTTTAGATTACTGGGTTGTGAGTTTTACTAGAGTATTGAAGAAATTGGAGAGAAGCTTGAACCGGCCATTAATGGCGGATCACGGCCAACGCCGGCGACGGGGGTAGCTGGAGGTAAGGGGGCGACTGAAGGGTACAGTCGCACCCTTTGGGTGGCCTGAGTACGTGGGGGTGTGTGAGGGCGCGTGGGCCTCTCCCCCGGGTTCCGGTGACTCGTATTTGATGATTTTAATGTTCCCGGTCCGTTGGCGTAGGTTTCGAGTCTATCAGAGTTCGTTAAGGGGAAGTTTGGGATGATTTTAGTTGCTTTAAATGTGTTTTAGAGAGCGGGTGAACTCCCGAGAATAGATAATTAAATCTAAGGGTTTTAGATATTCATTTGCTAATATTAATTACCCTGCTTGTGAGGAGTTACGGTATTGGAAAGTCCAAAGGACGGTATGGATCGAGA